>CM077031.1:84735925-86110092 GCA_039090855.1 Macrothele yani
CTTGCGTAACATTCGTTCGATTTCGATGGAATTTTATTATGTGGTAAAGGACTACCTAGGGACGACGCCTATTGAAAATGGACAAAATGGGGTCAAAGGTCAGGACATGGGAGCGGAATCCGTTCAATTGCACGCCTTTATGCGTCATAACTTGAGTAAAAATGGTTCGATTTCGATCAAATTTTAGTGTGTAGTTGGGGACCACCTGGGTCAAAGGTCAGGACATAGGAGCGAGATCCATTCCATTGCCCTTATGCGTCATAACTTGTGTAAAATTCGTTCGATTTTGATGAAGTTTTAGTATGTGGTAGGGAACCACCTGGGGACGAACGCTATTGAAAATGGACGAAGTGGGATCAAAGGTCAGGACGTACGAGCGGAATCCCTTCCATTGCATGCCTTTATGCGTCAGAACTTGTGTAAAAATGGTTCGATTTCCATCTAATTTCAGTATCTGGTAGGGATCACTGGGGACGAACCCTATTGAAAATGGACGAAATGGGGTCAAAGGTCAAGAGAAGAAGCCGGATCCATTCCATCGCCTTTATCCGTCATAACTTTCGTAGAAATGCTTCGATTGTGACAAAACTTTATCGTGTTGTTCCGGAAGTACACTTAACCGGTTCTGTTGAATATCATGAAAATGAGGTCAAAGTTTAGGGCACAGGAGCGATATTTATTCTACAGCCATTATCATCATAACTTGACTAATAACGCTTTGATTGTGACAAAATTTTACCTCAACAGCCAGTCGTACCAGGACATCATTATGCAATTTGTTGCACTTCTGGAAGCACACGAAGGCTATTATTACCTGCAACAGGACGGGGCAACGTGTCATACGTCTCGTGACACCCTTCACTTTCTTGACCACATGTTTGATGACCGCCTGATTTCAAAAGGTTTGTGGCCTCCCCCAGATCACCTGATTTATCTCCACCGGATTTTTTTCCTCTGGGGGTTTCTCAAAGGTTGTGTATACCAACAGAATCCACGTACTGTAGACGAACTGAAGCTGCGAATTATCAGCGAGATTTATGTCTATCAACTGTACGCTCCTACGCAAGGTGGCATCCAACATGGTTAACAGGGCTCGCAGCTGCGAGTGGACATTTTGAACACCTCCTGTTAACAAGTACGTATGTCGTTTGGTGTCTTTTGTTGTCCGTATCTCATTTCCCTATTAACAACTTATAGTTAAATCATGCAATGCATTGATTATGATATGCTTTCCAACATACCAGAAACCATTACTCAACTTATTACTCAAGTTATGAGGATAATAGCTGTGGAATAAATCTCGGTCCTGTGTCGTGACCTTTGACCCCATTTCGATGATATTCAACGGAATCGGTTCAGTGTACCTCCGGAACAACATCATAAAGTTTTATAGCAATCGAAGCATTTTTACGTGAGTTATGACGCATAAGAGCAATGGAATGGATCCCGCTCCTATGTCCTGACCTTTGACCCCATTTTTCCTGTTTTTAATAGGGTTTATCCCAAGTGGTTCCCTACCACAGACTAAAATTTCATCGAAATCGAACCATTTTTACGCAAGTTAGGACGCATAAGAGCAATGGAATGGATCCCTCTCCTATGTCTTGATCTTTGACCCAATTTCGCCCATTTTCAGTAGGGTTCGCCCCCAGGTGATCCCTTACCACATACTAAAATTTCATGGAAATCGAACAATTTTTACGCGAGTTATCGTGCGAACGGAGAGACAGACAGACAGACAAAGCTGGAGCAGATACGCTTCTTGAACCTACGGTTGGAAAGCGTAAAAAAATGAAACATTAAACCCATGATATGTCCGTATTTCACTGGTTTTCTACATATTTAACACATTCTCAATGCCGGGTTGCGTTATAAAATTATCACCCTGTATATCTTCCTCAGTTAGGGAGATAGCCCCTTAGTATCAACTCATTTGCGTACACTGGCCCGTTAGTCTTCTCATCTGGGCTCACACTTATTTTTCTGCAGCCCAGCTGCTTGAAACAGATTGCCCCAATCTGCTATATGCATTTCATGGCACAACTTGTTCGGAGCATTTGTGCATGAGGCAAACGAGTTGGACCCCAGATAAGAGAACAAAGTGTCAGTGTATAATAAATAATAAATACACAGTTGACGTGGATTAGGAATATCAAATAGAAGTCATCGCTCTTTTCACGTTTGCAAGTGAGTCATGGAAAAATTCTCATCGGCCACCACCGAGAATCGAACCCAGGGTCAATGTATGCAAATGAGCTGACACAAAGGGCCATCTGCAGAACTGATGGAGACACAGAAACGTAATACCACTTACTTTGAAGCTTAGGGCAAGTGCTATCTGGTGTACATTGTCGGAATGGACACTGGGTTGATACCAAAAATTTATTAAATGTCATTACCCTGCCAGTAGCTAAACCAGTGAGGCAACTAGAGACAATGAAGCTACTTTTCAACTTACAGTTTTCATAATTAGCATGCATGCATTTAGCGCGCCTGGAGACTGAACGGTGGCGCAGGTGAAGTTCACAGAGCATTATATATACAACCCGAGGACCGGCTTTCCGTTAGTAGAGTGTTCGGAGTCAGGGTGGGAAAAGCTGCCGATTTATCGGAGTTTGATAAAGGGCAAACTGTGATGGCACGGCGCTTCGGAACTGCGATCTCTGAAACGGCGCGGCTGGCGGGTTGTTCACGTGCCGCTGTAGTGAGTACGTATCAAAAGTGGTGCACAGATGGCCAAACGACGAACTGTCGTCCGCAGATCATTGATGCCAGAGGGGAGTGGAGACCGTCGCGCATTGTTCACAGCGACCGCAGGGCCACAGTGCGACAAATCACCCGCAGCTATATAGCAGTGGTGATCAGGGCAATGTGCCAAAGCGCACAGTTCATCGCGGCGTTCTGCGCATGGGCCTGCGTTGCCGAAGACCCAGCCGGGTCCCCATGCTCACTGCACGTCATTTCCAACGACGCATGAAATGGGCCCAAGATCATCGAGATTGGACCGTGGATGATTGGAAGAAAGTAGCGTGGTCTGACGAATCACGATTCCTAGTGCATCACGTAGACGGATGAGCCCGAATACGCCGATTACCAATGGAGGCACCTAGATGCACTGTTGGACGGAAACAGGGTTGCGGCGGTGGTGTTGTGCTGTGGGCGATGTTTCCTTGTGGCACTTTAGGCCCCATTATCCCAATAGCACTATCCCCGACAGCTGTCAGGTATCTCAACATCGTTGCGGACCAAGTTCATTCATTTATGGCAAGTGTATTCACTACTGGTGATGGCTATTACTAAAAGAATAATGCACCATGCCTCACTGCCAGAATCGTCAAGAAGTTGTTCGAAGAACATGCTGGTGATTTTCTGTTAATGTGCTGGCCTCCAAATTCACCTGACATGAACCCAATCGAACATTTGTGGTTCGACTTGGAAAAGCGCTTTCGCGCTAAAAAAAAACAACCCCACCCCGAAATGTACAGGAACTGAAAGACCTGCTGTTGAAATTATGGTACCAGATACCCCAAGATACACTATCTACCAACAAGTGATTGGACACCTGTGATAGCAAAGGAAAACGAAGTTTATTCACCTTCAATAGTTGGTGGAGCCCCACGAGCGGCGATTACAGCTGCAATCCTCCGGGGCATACTCTCAACCAGGCGTTGTACGACGGCTAGCGGTATTTTCTTCCACTCGGCTTGGAAAAGACAGGTCAGTTGCTTCACCGATTTCGGACGGTGGGGGCATCCCTTAAGTCGACGCTCCAACTCGTCCCAGAGGTGCTCGATAGGGTTAAGGTCCGGGCTCTGCGCAGGCCAGTCCATTCGATTAACCCCAATGTCACCATACCAAGCCGTGATGGACCTCGCAACATGACAGGTGGCATTGTCATCCTGAAAGTAACATGGGTCCACCCCGTAAAACTGCCACAACGTAGGAAGCGCATGGTCATCCAAAATGGTGCAGTAGGTCTCGGCGTTCAGTCTACCAGGAATTGCGACCAAGAGTGCCATGCCATACCAGAAGAAATACCCCCATAGCATAATTCCACCGCCGCCGAACTTCACAGTTGGCACAATACATTCCGGCAGGAGGCGTTCTCCAGACAGACGCCAAACCCAGACCCTGCCATCCGAACGGTAGAAGGTGAACCTTGATTCGTCGCTCCAGAGAACCTGTTTCCACTGTTCAACGGTCCACTGTCGACGTTCTTTGCACCATGTTATCCGAGCAGCGCTATTGGACTTGGTGATCAAAGGCTTGTGGGCGGCAGCACGTCCATGATAACTGAGCAGATGGGCTTACTTACGGGTGGTATTCATCGAAAGAACACTCCCGGATGCCTGTTGAAACTCCTCGCGGATGTGGCCCATCGATTTGGTGCGGTTCTTCCGAATTTCTCTGGCCCGGTCTCTAACTCCCAGTTTTGTGGGTCTGCCGGGTCGGGGCACATTCCGACAGTCACCTCTCATCTTCCACTTGGCAATCACATAGGCCACTGTCGATTTTGGGTACTTCAACTCGCTGGATATGTCACGTATGGATCGGCCATTTCTGTGATACCCGACGATTACACCTTTCTCGAAATCAGAGAGCTCCGAACTGCGTGGCATCTTGCATGCGACTGGTTGCGCTGTTGTTTCCCACACGATATTTAATGGCGGCGGCCGTGACGTGTATCAGGACCGCAGATATCGTCGATTGCGGGGGTGTCCAATTACTTGTTGGTAGATAGTGTACTTATCGCCACCTCATCTAATCAATGCCTCGCCGAGTGGCCGCTGTTTTGCGGGCCAACAGGGGTCCTACAGCTTATTAGGTAGGTGGTCATAATGTAATAGCTCATTGGTGTATTTGTGCTATGTTTAAAAGAGAAAACGGATCTCATCCGACTGTGTTTCCTAGGTTACTATCAAGGCTAGTAGATGACAAGGTCATGCTCATTCTGCACTTACGGTGATTGGTTTGTGACGTCACTGTCCAAATCGCCATCGGAAGACTACCTAATCGCCATTTTCTTTGTATCTGCACCATAGCAGCGTGTTGGAATTATTATTCGTAAACCAGTTGGAATAATCTTCCTAAATTCTTCCAGAATTTTTATTGCATGATGTTTTCAACTTTTATTAAAAAAAGGGGGGAATGCTGTCATAACTTGACTACATACAAGAATTGCTACTTTAAGGTGGACGTCAAGTAATTTTGCTTCCTATACTTCCAATGGAAAAACTTCTGTACACATTTTCTTCACAATTAATGCGTTCCGAAGGATGAAAATTTAAACATCGATTAAAATAGCTTCATTTCATAACTTGGAATACTTAATATTTTCTAAACCATAACCGTAATTATGCAATCCAACATTTATTTGTCCACTGACGTCATCAAAGTACAGGTCGCGCCATCTTTTTTCTGGTTTCAACACCACCAAAGGAAACGTTATTGTTTTTTAATATAATTATGCTTATGTTTTAGAAAATGTTAAGTATTCCAAGTTATAGTATGAAGTTATTTTAATCGATGTTCAAATTTCCATCCTTGGGAACACACTAATTGTGAAGGTAATGTGTAAAAAAGGTTTTCCATTGAAAATATAGGAAGCAAAATTACTTGACGTTCACCTTAATAGTGTGGGATAAGGGCGATGGAATGGATCCCAATCCTATGTCCTGACCTTTGACTCCATTTGTCCCATTTTCAATAGGGTTCCTCTCCAGGTGGTCCCCTACCACATACTAAAATTTCTTCGAAATCGAACCATTTTTACGTACCTTATGATGCATAAGGGCAATGGAATGCATCCCGCTCCTATGTCCTGACCTTTGACTCCACTTCATCCATTTTCAATAAGGTCCGTTCTCAGGTGGTCCTCTACCGCATACTAAAATTTCTTCGAAATCGAACCATTTTTACGTACCTTATGATGCATAAGGGCAGTGGAATGCATCCCGCTCCTATGTCCTGACCTTTGACTCCACTTCATCCATTTTCAATAGGGTCCGTTCCCAGGTGGTCCCCTACCACATAGTAAACTTTCATTGAAATCGAACCATATTTACGCAAGTTATGACGCATAAGGGCAACTGAATGGATCCCGCTCTTATGGCGTGACCTTTGACCCCACTTCACCCATTTTCAATAGGGTTCGTCCCCTGGTGGTCCCCTACCACATACTAAAATTTCATCGAAATAGAACCATTTTTACGTGAGTTATCGTGCCGACAGACAGACGGACAAAGCTGGAGCCTATACGCTTCTTCAACCTACGGTTGGAAAGCGTAAAAAAGGCGAGGAAAACTGCGGAAAGGTGTTCTCGTTTTGCAGAGCAATGCGCCGGCCCACAGGCTGGCAAGACAATGGATGTTTTGAGGGATCTGAGGTCTAAGTGCATAGACCATACACCCTGCTCACCAGACCTTACTCAATCGGACTACTTCCTGTTCCCATACTTTAAAATAAAAGTTTGAAAGGGAAGCATTGTCGGTATGATTTGGAGGTGATATCAGCATCAGAGTAGTATTTGAGTGATCGGACTTCAGAATTCTTTTGGAAGGGTTAAAGAAACTCCAGAAACGATGTGCCAAGTGTGTTGAACTTCGGGGTGAATATGTGAAATAGTCTGTAAGTTTCATGGCTCTATCCCATTTCCTTCTTGGTGAGGCCTAGAACTTATGAGCATCCTCTCGTACATTACGTATCTACGATTCACATGTTAGACGATGACGTCACTAAGTTACGTCACGATTATTCGTCTGCGAGGTAGGCTGGATGAGCAAACCTTACTGTCTATCAGCCTTGGGTTACTATTACAAACGCAATTTGCAGACAGGGTCCGTTGGAGGACCAGGGATAAATGGTCGTCAGCAAAGATAGCTGCTATGTCTGACAGCTAGACTTCGCTGCATCTCGCGGTGGATTTCAAAGTTTTCTGTATCAGGACATTACCAGTTTGTCATCTAACTGCTGCAAGTAAATGGCGCAGCAGTTTCCACTCGAACTAATAAGATTGAGTGGAAACGTTCCCTATTGCGTCATTCATTTTTATAGGGATTTATAAACTCATACCTACCATCATGTACTGTTGTTATTCATGTTTAAACTTTTATTTCATACTATGAATACTTATGATTTCTCTTTCCTTCTTCTTTCAGTTGATTCGCTAGCTCCTCAGCCTAAACCATCCATGTCCACAAATACCGAGAAAGTAGCGCAAAGCGAAGGGTTAAACGAGTTGACTGTGACGTCACCAACATCTGATGATTCAGGTATGTTGAACAACAAAATGCTAAGTTGAACTTCAAAATACACTGATATCCAAAATTAACGTGACAGACACAAACTCGAGAACATGTACTGAATGAGAAGGGCCCGTTTAAGAGGGGAGCTACAGATCGGGCCCCGTATTTTCAAGGGGCCCCATAATTTTTATTTTTTTTATTGGAGCTTTAACTACCACCGTGAGCAACTCAATGGGCTATAAGCAGTCGCCCGTCCCTAATTTTGGGTCACTGGTTCTAGGGAAGGGAGAGAGCCTGTGCCGTAAGACAAACACAGCATCAATGCCTCACCGGGATTCGAACCCGGACCCCTTTCGGACGAATGATCAGAAACCATCGCTTTTTTTTTTTTTTTTGATTGGAGGTTTAACGACCACCGTGAGCAACTCAATGGGCTATAAGCAGTCGCCCGTCCTTAATTTGGGGTCACTGGTTCCAGGGAAGGGAGAGAGCCAGTGCCGTAAGACAAACACAACATCCATGCCTCACCGGTATTCGAACCCGGACCTCTTTCGGACGAATGATCAGATGCCATCGCTTAGACCACTGCGCCACCGGGGCGGCCAAACCATCACTTAGACCACTGCGCTACCGGGTCGGCACCCCAGAATTATGTAGGGTGCTTGAATGAAGAATTGACAGAGTTCTACAGTTTTTTCGTTTTTTTTTTTTTTTTTTTTTTTTTTCAGATAGCACAACCAAACCTATAAGAAACTGCCTTGTGACAAAAAATTTCAATTTTCTTCCGCTTTTTTAGGAGGTGTCCAGAAAAAGCATAGTCACGCCCCGATAGCATTGGAGATGTTCTTTTGTACTCCTCTGTGATTGGGGCAAATTTTCATACATTAAAAATTCGTTTAAATCATGATATTTGGGTCATATTATTTTGTCTACTTCTACGATATAATTTTAACAAAGCTGACCCGGGAGGGGCTTAAATCAGAACTGAACTGGTTGGTATTCATTTTCCAACCATGCATTTTTACATTTTCTTGGTGACACTGATTCCCGATGACGCAGTGGGCTAGCGATGTCTTCTGACCATTCGTCCGAGATGTATCCCGGTTGGAATCCTAGAGAGGCATGGATGTTGTGTTTGTCTTACGGCACTGGCTCTCTCCCTTCCCTGGAACCAGTGACCCTAAATTAGGGACGGGTGACTGCTTGTAGCCCATTGAGTTGCTCACGGTGGTCGTTAAAACTCCAACAAAAATTATATTGCGGGAATATTTTTATAGCTTCCTCATCATATTTTTGGAATGTCTTCTCCTGGGTATTTTTTTCATTCTGCACCCATAGTAAAGTTCTGGATGTGCTACTAATACTAATATTGGGGCCCCAAAATACTGTCCAGCCCTCGGGCGTGCTCTCTCCTTAAATGATAATACTAATATTGAGCCCCAAAATACTGTCCAGCCCTCGGGCCCGCTGTCTCCTTAAATGATAATACTAATATTGGGGCCCCAATTACTGTCTCCTTAAATGATACTAAAATTGGGGCCCCAAATACTACCAATACTAATATTGGGCCCCCAAAATACTATCCAGCCCTCGGTCCCGCTGTCTTCTTAAATGATAATACTAGTATTGGGGCCCCAATTACTGTCTCCTTAAATGATACTAATATTGGGGGCCCAAATACTACTAATACTAATATTGGGGCCCAAAAATACTGTCCAAGCCTTGGGCCGTCTGTCTCCTTAAATGATAATACTAATATTGGGGGCCCAAATACTGTCTCCTTAAATGCCAATACTAATATTGGGGCCCCAAATACTGTCCAGCCCTCGCGCCCGTTGTCTCCTTAAATGTCAATATTAATATTGGGGCCCCAAATTCTACTAATACTATTATTGGGGGCCCAAAATACTGTTCAGCCCTTGGGCCCGCTGTCTCCTTAAATGATAATACTAATATTGGGGCCCCAAATACTACTAATACTAATATTGGGGCCCAAAAATACTGTCCAAGCTCTTGGGCCGTCTGTCTCCTTAAATGATAATACTAATATTGGGGGCCCAAATACTGTCTCCTTAAATGCCAATACTAATATTGGGGCCCCAAATACTGTCCAGCCCTCGCGCCCGTTGTCTCCTTAAATGTCAATATTAATATTGGGGCCCCAAATTCTACTAATACTATTATTGGGGGCCCAAAATACTGTTCAGCCCTTGGGCCCGCTGTCTCCTTAAATGATAATACTAATATTGAGGACCCAAATACTACTTATACTAATATTAGGGCCCCAAAATACTGGCCAGCTCTCGGGCCCGCTGTCTCCTTAAATGGTAATACTAATTTTGGGGCCCCAAATACTGTCTCCTTAAATGGTAATACTAATATTGGGGCCCCAAAATACTGTCCATCCCTCGGGCCCGCTGTCTCATTAAATGATAATACTAATATTGGAGCCCCAAATACTACTAATACTAATATTGGGGCCCCAAATACTGTCCAGCCCTCGGGCCCGCTGTCTCTTTAAATGTTCTCTGACCAGTTGTAAAGATTTTTCAGAAACATGTGCAAGGGGAAACGCTAAGTCGACGTACCCAAGCAACATTGCCCTAGCTCTTACGGAAATATGCAAATGACAACCGTACTTCATCGAGCGGGCAGGACGCCACCTTAATAAACGTTATTCTGAGCAGGGCGCGGCAGTTGAAGCTTGCGTTGGACTGTAAGTGGAAGAGTGGCTCCGCCCCATCGCTTACAAGGCCCTTTTCAGTGGAGAGAGATCAGTAGATTGAAAGCCAGGGCAATCGCAGGCTCAGGTATAGGAAGATGACTAAATGTGTCGAAGCAAGTGGTCTTTAAAATCTGGAGACGGTTCAAGGTCGTCTAGAAAATACGAGGCATTGACATTAGAGAGATGGGTTTCCTCAAATATATTAGGTTGTAATGCTGTCTAAAACACGATAAAACTTCATTAAAACCACAGCACGCTAGTTGCAAGATGAAATGAAAATTTACTACAGTTAAAACTAGTATGTCAGAGTTAAAATGATAAAATTACATGAGGCGAGATCTTTCGGGTCACCCCTTGGTGCCCATTGTCAAGCCAGCTGTGAATACATGTGGTGCGGTGACAATTGATATGCCTTATAATAGTCACGTGATGTCGCCATGGTAACAGCAATGTGCATGTGAATAAACAGAGATTTTAAGGCTTACATTAAAGTCATATTAGCGATGGAGGTTCCAATGAACGTATAAGACGTTGCCAGGTAAAAGGGAGGGCATAAGGTAGGTCATCGTTACAGCATAATTTGTTAAACCATACTATAAAAAGTGCTTCCGTAAACAAGGTGTCTTTCTTGTATTTGGTGTAAGCGAGATGAGAGATTTCGTTCCAACACGGAGTAAAATGATTGAGGGTTACTGTGCAAGCTAAAAACGTATTTGTAGCTTCCCTGGAAATGTCATATTGGTGTTCACGGGATCGAACCGAAATTGTTCGTAAAATGGAGCCAATGTAACTCGAATTTGGTTGATTATAGGAATACAGTATACACCATGTTTTTCACCTGTTGATACAACATCTCGGCGGTCAGAACGTAAATTCTTAAAAATGTTATAGGTTTAAATCCCGAAATGTAATTTATGTTTATTACAAAATTTGTTAAGCATGTTGACGATAGGGAGGTTAAAGGTTACATAGCCAACAAATTTCACAGTCGGTTTGTCTACTTGTATTTTTGTGGAGGCAGTCCGTTGGTAACGAGAAATAAGCTTCGGTACTACATAAGGTGGGTAACCAAAGGTCTTAGCTAAGTTTGAAATAAATGTAAGTTCAGTTCGACGATGACGAATTGAAGAAGAGTGAGTAAAAGCTCTTGTGCCGCCCCGGTGGCGCAGTGGTCTGAGGCGCTGGCCTCTGATCATTCGTCCGTAAGGGGTCCGGGTTCGAATCCCGGTCGGGCATGGATGTTGTGTTTGTCTTACGGCACTGGCTCTCTTCCTTCCCTGGAACCAGTGACCCTAAATTAGGGAGGGGCGACTGCTTATAGCCCATTGAGTTGCTCACGGTGGTCGTTAAACCTCCAATCAAAAAAAAAAGCTCTTGTTATATATGAACGTAATCCTGCCTCATGTAATTTTATCATTTAACCGTATCATACTAAGATTTCGCCGCATGTAATTTTATCATTTTAACTGTATCATACTGGTTTTAATTGTAGTAAATTTTCATTTCATCCTGCAACTAGTGTGCTGTGGTTTTAATGATGTTTTATCGTGTTTTAGACAGCATTACAACCTAATATATTTGTGAATGGTAACACGAATTTTTACACAAAACTTTGGATATGGGTTTCCTCTTTGATTGACGTCACACGGAAACCAAAACTTCCGATTGGTTATGGCGTTCTTTACTATTTAAAGCGTTCAGTATCTCCAAGAGGAGGACATTGTACCTCTGGATTGGCCAGCCAGGCCTCCCGGTCATAATACGATCCAGCATGTCTGGGATACTCTATGGAGACTTGATGCTGCCCTCAACCCCACCCTCTCTGCAAGATCTGGAAGGTCTGACACCAGTTTTGCATGAAAAATAGTGAGGGTCTACTGAGGTCGCAGACAATATCATCAACAGCATGAAGCATCACTGTGAGAGTCTTACACTAGCTTTGCATGAACACCAGTCATTGATACCAACTGACGTCCCAGACACCATCATCAACAGCATGAAGCATCACTGTGAGGATCTTACACTAGCTTTGCATGAACAACAGTCACTGATACCTACTGAGGTCCCAAACACCATCATTAACAGCATGAAGCATCACTGTGAGGGTCTTACACTAGCTTTGCATGAACAATAGTCATAGACATCTACTGAGGTCCCAGACACCATTATCAACAGTATGAAGCATCACTGTGGGGGTCTTACACTAGCTTTGCATGAACAACAGTCATTGATACCTACTGAGGTCCCACACACCATCATGAACAACATGAAGCATCACTGTCAGTTTCTTACACTAGCTTTGCATGAACAATAATCACGGATGCCTACTGAGGTCCCAAACATCATCATTAACAGCTGAAGCAGCACTGTCAGGGTTTTACACGAGCTTTAGACGAACAATAGTCATATATACCTACTGATATCCCAGATACCATCATCAACAGCATGAAGCATCACTGTGGGGATCTTACACTAGCTTTGCATGAACAACAGTCATTGATACCTACTGAGGTTCCACACACCATCATGAACAACATGAAGCATCACTGTCAGTTTCTTACACTGACTTTGCATGAACAATAATCACTGATACCTACTGAGGTCCCAAACACCATCATTAACAGCTGAAGCATCACTGTCAGGGTCTTACACGAGCTTTAGACGAACAATAGTCATAGACACCTACTGAGGTCCCAAACACCATCATGAACAACATGAAGCATCACTGTCAGTTTCTTACACTAGCTTTGCATGAACAATAATCACGGATGCCTACTGAGGTCCCAAACATCATCATTAACAGCTGAAGCAGCACTGTCAGGGTCTTACACGAGCTTTAGACGAACAATAGTCATAGATACCTACTGATGTCCCAGATACCATCATCAACAGCATGAAGCATCACTGTGGGGATCTTACACTAACTTTGCATGAACAACAGTCATTGATACCTACTGAGGTCCCAGACACCATCATAAACAACATGAAGCATGACTGTCAGGGGTTTGGCCATCTGTGCACCACTTTTGATACGTACTCACAACAGCGGCACGTGAACAACCCACAAGCAGCGCCGTTTGCTAGATCGTAGTTCCGAGGCACCGGGCCATCACAATTTGCCCTTTATGAAATTCCGTTAAATCGGCAGCTTTTCCCATTCTGACTTCGAACACTCTGCTAACCGAAAGCCAGTCGTCGGGTTGTATATATACTGCTCTGTAAACTTCACCTGCACCGCCGTTCGGTCTCCAGGCGCGCTCACTTCTCTAGGCTGGGAGTGGTCATAATGGAGTCTTCCCTGCATAGCAAAAGTGACATTACTACAGGTGTCTGTTTACTTATATCATGTCTGTGTACAAATTGATTGTTAATGTATTATGTATATAGATTTGTTTCAAGCCATTGCTGTTCATTTGTTACAGCACTGCAAAGAAGAATTCAACAAGAACCTCCCGTTCAGCCTCCAACGCCATCGAGGATGAACACAGCTGATGTTTTAGACAGAGCTAGAAGTAGACTGGATCAGTTCTGGGGTAAGAGCAAGTAAGGAGGCTGAAGAAACAACATCAACCAAAAAATCCCTATCGAGAACTGTGGGTTATTAGTCAGATGTACAAAAAAAAAAGAAGAAAAAAAAAAGTATTCCACAACCAACAGAAAAAGGTGATACGGATGTAATACATTTTCAGTTTTTATCACACATTTTTGTATACGATATGTTTTTTGTCCGCAAAAAAAAAAGAGCCCCCTTATCCCTTTAAGAAACCTTTGCACCCCAAAATTCACAAAATTAGCGTCATTTGTTTGTTGTGAGGAAGTGTTAACACTACTTACCCCCTGCACTTCGTCTGTAAGACAGGTAGAATGTCTGTTCAATTTCGTTACTTTTGATAAGAAAACTACATTGAAAAGTTTCTGTGCAAGCGTATTTTACGTTTGAAAACAAAAACAAAAAATCCGATTACAGTATTTCGTAGAATTGTACGACACTATTTTGAGCTGCCTCTGTGTCCGAACGGGTCAGATGCGCGGGCTGCTAGCTGAGCTCGAGGATGGGCCTGTTCTACCGCACTGACCCCGCCACATTCCATGGACCACTGTGCCACAAATCAGGGAAGAGCGACTTTTTATAGCCTGGGGTCGTTAAACACGCAAACAAACAAAATTTTGCTGACATTTCTTTCAACTAAAGTTCCGAAAGTGCGAACTTATTTTCTTACTACTAGAAAAACACTTGATGACTGAAGAATTATGATTGGGCAGGTAAAAAAAAAAAAAAAATGGAAAAAACTCTTTTAGCTTCCATTTAACAATAAATGGTATTATAAATCTTAGACTAAAAACATTGTGAAGTATATGAGATTGAAAAAATTGACATTTAATCACAATTAATTTAGTTTTCTTGTTGACTTTACTTTTCCATGCTTTGATTCAGCTTCATGCGGACGAATGGCACGCCAATGGCGTACCCAGAGGGTGCAAAGAGCCATATGCACCCCCCAAAATAATTTGTCTAAATAAAATAAAAACCTCACCGTCTTGGTACGATATTTAATGAAACTATTTACAGATTAAAATACCCCACTAGCACTTTCGGGACAACATTTGGAACAGAGGGTAATTTAGCACTCGCTTAGCTTTTTATAGGAGTGCCGTGATGCACCATGGGTAAGAATCTTGAGTGTCATGTGAGTCGTGACTGTTGCCATTACATCGGAACAAAAGATACAATTCCCAAACAGTAATTTCACATAATATAGAAATTTTGTTACAAATGAAGGTTATTGTCATATTAATAAATTGTTGGTAATATTTAATTTATTACTACTGTAATTTAAAGTTCAAGTTGGTAATATTACCAACAATTACCAACTTGAACTTTAAATTACAGTAGTAATAAATTAAATATTACCAACAATTACCAACTTGAACTTTAAGTTACAGTAGTAATAAATTAAATATCACCAACAATTTATTAATATGACAATAACCTTCATTTGTAACAAAATTTCTATATTATGTGAAATTACTGATTGGGAATTGTATCTTTTGTTCCGATGTAATGGCAACAGTCACGACTCACATGACACTCAAGATTCTTACCCATGGTGCATCACGGCACTCCTATAAAAAGCTAAGCGAGTGCTGAATTACCCCTCTGTTCCACCTGATGATGGGGTGAATGTTGCCCCGAAACTGCTAGTGGGGTATTTTAATCTGTAAATAGTTTCATCTTTTATTAAATATCGTACCAAGACGGTGAAGTTTTTATTTCAATATGACACATTTGCACGAAGTTGCTCTTTCATCTATAATTTGTCTAGTTTTAAAAATTGATAAAAATTGTCGGTGACGTTATTTTGCTAGTGTCGCCATTCTGGTCTTCCTTAATTTTTCATTAGTTACTTCTTTATTTGGAATGGTCAGACGAGGTCACATATACCTATTGTTAATGCCTATTATCCCACCTCCCCGTGAGCATTCCCCACTTGTATGCCACCAAAGAAAGAAGAGAGCGAACTGGTGTTGTAGTGGTTAGGGCGCCAGGCTAACGAATTGTGTTTTATCTTGAGTACATACCACAGCAGGAAAACAAAAACGTAGAATGAACATTACTTTGTAATTAATAGTATTTGAAAAAAATAAAAATGTCTGCTCTCATGAACATTTTTTCATCACTTTAGGAAGGAATGATATCGTAGCTGCAGTGATAAAACCAAGAATGTGAGAATTTTTCGATTGACTTGACATCAATATAAAATTTTATTCACTGATGCACACTTAATATAGATGCAACTTGATGTAAATGTTATGTACAGTACAGTAGCTGCGAATCCCAGAGAATGCACAAATAAAAGTTAATTAAACATACGCAAATAAAAGTCAATTATCAACGGTATTGAGATATGTCAATGCTTTCGGTGCGACAAAAACACGAGCGGATTCGCTTCTTTCGATTATGAGAATCAGTATGGCGAGCGATGATAAACGTAACGCAAATAGGTCTTCGACAGCCTTCGCTGTTCTGATGCGAAGAGCTTCCACTATCGCCTGCTAGCGTTTCCATGACAACATGAATGAGCTACGGAGCTCGTGAGTGGCCATTGCTTTGACCAAGGGTTCGCTCCGAAAAAACGAAGACTTCGGACTACCTCAGTCCCTCAATGCTTCCAGCGCGTATTTCACAAGAGTTGTTTTAGTTTGTGTAAAGTGTCAATGAATTAAAATCAGTGATATTATATCTTAAATTCGTGGCTTTGTTGGATTCGAACTGTTTTGATAAATTTTGTGAAAGCTTCCGTGAACTATCAGATCTTAAAGAATTCTATGCTTCAAATTTTGATACAGCTCGATTAAAAAACGAACTGAAGGTATTTAATTCCCTTGATGAATACAAAACAAATGAAAAGAAACATTACTTCTTACATAAAGTTGAATACTTGGACATAGTATTTATTGAGGTGTATAATAGATTAGCAGATCAATATTAAATTGTTCATCAACAACTACAACTGCCGAAAGAAGTTTTTCCGTATTAAAAAGAATCAAGATATATCTTAGAGCCACACAAGGACATGCACATTTGAGCAAGTTGGCTGGTTTGTTAATAGAGAAAAATATTATTTTTAAATATGAAAAAGTACTCGGAAGAAAATTTTTGTGAAAACGTAACACTCAAGCTCACACAAAAGGAAAGAAGAATCCAGTTCGTGTACAAATAAGTGTTCAAATCCTAATACTCATAATTATTTGGTATCATGTTGGCAATAGCATGTACCTAAAATTTAGAAAAAAAAATGTTACTTCTGTTACTTAACAATTAAAAAATAAACTTCGCAATTAAAAAAAAAAACATTACGGGGGGGGGGGAGATAGCCCAGGTCGTCTCGGACCCAAGATACGCCACTGGTATAGTGCTTGAGCAGTACAATGTAATTGCAAAAGTGATTCCTTGATCAAATTTAATTTTTAAATGTCGATGATTCAAACTATACAATTTTGCGTTGGTGGTTTGACACTAGGGCGACAATATGCACCCCCCCCCCCCCCCAAATTAATTTCTGGGTATTCCACTGTGGCACGCAAATATTCAAATTTCTGTGACGTCGCCAACGATGTTAACAGTCACTGATCCTTCTTAGTTGCTTCCACGGCCAGTGGTTTGACGGAAGCACCCCCACCCCCCGTCCTAATCTTTGAGGCCTTTTTGTGAAAATCTATTAGCTTTCAAGTACTGAAAATTTTAACTTCCATATTATTTATTAGGCTAAACGAACGTTTCAATACACCAAATTCTTTGGAACCTTGGAGTGTTTTTCGTAAAGCCCAAAATGCTGCCCCGGTGGCGCAGTGGTCTAAGCGATGGCTACTAATCATTCGTCCAAAAGGGGTCTGGATTCGAATCCCGGTGAGGCATGGATATTATGTTTGCTTAAGGCACTAGCTCTCTCCCTTCCCTGGAACCAGTGACCCTATATTAGGGACGGGCGACTGCTTATAGCCCATTGAGTTGCTTACGGTGGTCGTTAAACCTCCAATAAAAACAAGAAAGATGACACCGAATTTTCGGGTGTAATAAGCACGTCTTTTGAAACCGTTCTGACGCAAATTAAATTCCTCAAAGCTATTCAATGTCAATGGAACCGGCATGGAAAACAATAGTATCTGACGGAAGAAAGAGGTTTTTCAATCGGGTCTTTAATCCCTCAGATATTGCTGTAAACGGAATCGTGAGCTTACGAACTCTTAGAAACAGAGTTATCGGCAAAAATAAGATGTGACTTTACGTCCCTTGGTGGGAAAACCATGCATTATTTTAGGAAGAAAGTATTCACAAAAGGTTTATCCATATGAGCGGTATCGGTCCACGAACAAAAATTTTAGTCGAGTTTTCAGGAGCCCAGATTTTGCTACAAATACATCAGAAGTAGAAATTAACACTTATGCCCCCTGGTGACCAAACCATTCTTTACCAAACATTAGAAATTACGTGAAAAATATTTTCCGTCAGGTCTTGTATGCGATACAGGAATAATTTTTCAAATCGGAGTTTTAGGAGCAGAAAACGCAATTTACCATTGTGCGCCCTAGCGGAAAGTCTATGATTTACTTGAAAATTTTGAATTTATAGGAAAAACATTTCGCATCGGAAACACTATCCAACAAAGAAGTAATTTTTCAAATCGGACTTTTAGAAGTAGAGATATTGACAAAAATAAGTTATACATATACGCCCCTGGCGTAGAAACCATGCATTATTTCAAGAAGAAAATGTTCCTAAAAGGTTTGTCAACATGAGTAGTATCGGTCCACAAAACACTATTTTTCAATCGAGAATTTAGAAGCTCATATTTTGCCGCAAATACATCAGAAGCAGCAATTAAGACTTACGCCACATGGTGGCCAAACAATTTTTTAAAAAATTTGAAATTACGTGCAAACGATTTCCCATCAGGAGCTGTATCCGGTGCAGAAAGAATTTTTAAGATCGGAGATATAGAAACAGATATATAGGGGGAAACGCAATTTACCTTTACGCTCCCTAGCATGGAAAACAATGAATTACTTGAAAAATTTGAATTTATAGGAAAAACATGTCACACTAGAAACACTATCCAACAAAGAAGGAATTTTTTAAATCGGACGCTTAGAAGTCGAGATATTTACAAAAATAAGATATACATCTACGCCCCCTGGCGTAGAAACCGTCCACTATTTTAAGAAGAAAATGTTTCTAAAAGGTTTGTCGACATAAGTAGTATCGGTCTACAAACGATGTTATTTTCAATCGAGAATTTAGAAGCTCATATTTTGCTGCAAATACATCAGAAGCGGAAATTAAGGTTTACGCCCCCTGGTGGCCAAACCATTTTTTCACAAAAATTATAAATTATGTGCAAACGATTTCCCATCAGGAGCTGTATCCGGTGCAGAAAGAGTTTTTCAGATCTGAGATTTAGAAGCAGAGATGTAGGGGAAAACGCAATTTACCTTTACGCCCCCTAGCGGAAAGTCTATGAATTACGTGAAAATTTTGAAATTATATGAAAACTATGCGACACGGAAAACACTATTCAACAAAGAAGGAATTTTTCAAATCGGACTCCTAGAATTTTCCAGATTATGACAAAAATAAGATATACATCTACGCCCCCTGGCGTAGAAACCGTGCACTATTATAAAAAGAAAATGTTTCTAAAAAGTTTGTCGGCATGAGTAGTATTGGTTTACAAACGACGTTATTTTCAATCGAAAATTTAGAAGCTCGTATTTTGCTGCAAATACATCAGAAGCGGAAATTAAGGCTTACGCCCCCTGGTGGCCAAACCATTTTTTTACAACAATTAGAAATTATGTGCAAACGATTTCCCATCAGGAGCTGCATCCGGTGCAGAAAGAATTTTTCAGATCGGAGATTTAGAAGCAGAGATATAGGGGAGAACGCAATTTACCTTTACGCCCCCTAGCGGAAAATCTAAAACATGTCACACAGAAAACACTATCCAACAAAGAAGGAATTTTTCAAATCGGACTCCTAGAAGTCGAGATATTGACAAATATAAGATATACATCTACGCCCCCTGGCGGAGAAACTCTGAAATATGTTAGGAAGAAAATATTCCGAAAAGGTTTATCAATGTGAGTGGCATCAGTCCACGGAAGAATTTTTTCAATCGATATTTTAGAAGCTCAGATTTTAGGGCAAATACATCATAAACAAAAATTAACGCTTACGTCCCCTGGTGGCCAAAGTATTCTTTACCAACAATTCGAAATTATATGCAAAAGATTGTGCATCAGGAGATGTATCCGCTGAATTTTTTTTTTTAAGTCGGAGTTTTAGAAGAAGAGTTATCGGAAAAAATGTAATTTTCTTTTACGCCCCCTAGCGGAAAATCTATGCGTAATTTGAAAAAGAAACTATATTCGAAATACTCTTCAACATAAATGGAATCGAAAGATAAAAGATTTTTTTCAATCGGATGTTTAGAAGCAAATATGTGGAATAAAACGTATTTTTGAATTCGACATCATCTGCATTTACGCCCTCTAGCGGAGAAATTGTACATCGTAAAATAAAAACGAAATGAAGGATTGTCATTCGCATACTTCAAGCTTTCGAATGCAAAAAGAATTTTTCAAATCGGACTAATAGTTGCAGAGATACCGTTTGTACAGTCGGACGGACGGACGGACGGACAAACCGATAACATAAGCACGATCTTTTTTTACAAAAGACGTGCTAAAAAGCCCAAAATTATGACACTTTATTGCGTAAAACACAAATGTGTACATGGTTATTAAAATGACTGCCCCTAGTTTCATACCGATACAAAGCAGTGCATAACACTTACGCCAAAGTTAATCATATCACGCAAATTTTATTCTTTTAGAGAACTAAGGCTAGGCTGTATGAAGTGCCGTGCGACAGTGTCGAATGACCTTTTCTGTTTATACCAAAATATGGTCCAATAACTCTGTACACCGTCTTAGCACGAGACGTATAAAATTTTTTAATGAGCTTTAAAACCAGTTAAAAATAAAAGTTACATTAAAAGCCCCATGAGATCTTTCGGAGCTCCGCAAGCTCCTTTATCTGATGGTATTATTACTACAATTATTGTCATGGGCGCCCTAGTTTATACAGCTGACAAATAGAGACTTTTTGCTCATCTGCGCAGACGCAAGAGCATGCAAGAAAAAGTATGATACACGCATAACGCAAGAGACACAACACATACTTACTTAATTACACAAAACAAACGTGAAGATTTGTTGTGGCCATCTTTTGTAGAAGATTTGCGGGAAAAACCTCCAATTAAAAGTTTTGTTCTTGGCAACTTCTCTTAAGAATAAACAAATGCCACATTAAAATGATTTTTGAAATTACTCAGAGTGTGAAATACTACTTTCATGCAACTAGATCACGCAGTTTGCAAATCGCTGAATCCGAAATGTATTTTACACGTAAGACAAGCGATATTTCCCTTCAGTTATTTCATATCCCCCAAAATTACGATAATGATGTTTTCTTTAATCGTAAGTTAAAAGGTGCAACGTCCAATTTATTACCCATTGAAAAAAAATTAATGCGCAGTATTGTAACAAAGTAAAACCCCTTCTTTCTCGCAGATAAAAGTGCTTAATTAACGTTGTTTATATAGGAAACTGCTTTTACAAGAAATGAAGATTTATCGATTGATGGAGAAAAACTGGAGATAACAGATACGTATGTTTATCTTGGACAGCAGATATCAAGTGAGGGTCACATTGATGAAGAAATTAATCGGCGTACAAAACTTGCCTGGAGAGCTTTTGGAAGAAACAGCATAATTTTCAAGAGCAATATGCCATTATGTCTTAAAAGAAAAGTGTTTGATCAATGCATCCTTCCAGTGCTTACGTATGGTGCAGAGACGTGGACCTTAACTAAAAGAGACATACAAAGGCTGCAGACAACTCAAAGTAGCATGGAGAGGTGCATGCTTGGTATAACCAGGAGAGATAAGAAGAGGAACTCGTGGATCCGAAAAATGACGAGAGTGGAAGACATCATGATCAGAGTTAAATCCCTGAAATGGCAATGGGCTGGACATACTGCCAGAAGGACAGACCATAGATGGACAGCCGAAATTTTAGATTGGATTCCAAGGGACAGGAAAAGACCCAGAAAAAGACCACATGGGAGATGGGTGGATGAAATTCGTAAATATGCGGGAGTGACATGGAGGAGACTGGCACAAGACAGACCGTTGTGGAGGAAACTTGGGGAGACCTTCGTCCAGCAGTGGATTGATATTGGTTGACAATGATGATGATGATATAGGAAACATGCCGTTTTGCCGTACAAGCTCTGCGATCAAAATGTCGCCAGCTGCTGCCACTCATGTACACAAGAACTTTCAGTTTATGTATCTCAAAGGTCTTTGGCAGTGACTACTATCTTAGCTAGCAGCGAGGTTACAGACAGCAAAACGATATAAGGATTCCAATTTTTCGTATCTTCACAATATCGATGGGAAAAAGTTATAAATTTCGGTAAATGCACAACATTTGGTAAAAATCAAAACTCAAACACTTTATCAGTCATGGAAGCGATGAATTCAGTGATTATTTCATAACTACAAACTAATTCAGATATAAAACAGCGTTAACTTTTGTTTTTTTAGATAAATGGGTTGTTGCTTTGCACAAATTCACCAATATTACCGTAAGCAACGTACATTTTTTTCAAAAAAGCTTTTTGATATGGTAATTCCATAACTATATTCTATTACACCTAAATAAGGAACATTCCATGTATGACATTACAAGTGCTGTTATTGAAATGGTAATTCCATATTCTTTCAGCGGCACAATGTGCAACTGATACATATTTTTTTATTTCAGCATGACGTCGGAAAAGTACACATCTAAATATTTCATACAAAACAAGAAAACAGCACTGGACAAAAAAACAAAACAAAACGCAAAATGATTAATGAAACGTTGCTACCACTAATGATTCATGAAACGTTGCTTGATCCTAATGATTCATGAAACGTCGCTTAATGGGCCGCGGGTGGTCTAGTGGTCAGCGTTCGTGACTACCATGGAGATAACCTCAGGTTCGATTCTGGGCAGGTACGAACGTTCGAACCACTAAATACCCGCCGGCCGTTGGATGGGTACGTTAAGCCTTTCGTGTGACTTTCCTATCGGGCACTCTAGCCCAAATCTCCTAGCTTCCTATTTCTAAGGGTTGTTTAAGACCTGGGGTCAGACACTCCCTTCCTAAAATCCTCTACATGTGATGTAATCTGAAACGTCGCTTAAGCCTAATGATTCATGAAACGTTGCTTAAGCCTAATGATTCATGAAACGTTGCTTAAGTCTAATGATACATGAAACGCTGCTTAAACCTACTTAGTTTCCAAGGAACTTATTATGTTTTCAATAAAATAACCTAGCTCATCAATTCATAAGAAATATGCAATCTGAATTAATAAAAACACTAACTTTTCTTCTAATCCTCATATCGCACATCAAGTCTTCAGCTCTCCCAGTACCAGACACACGCCGAACAAACAGCCTGTTTCTTGATCTCAATTGTATCATGTTTGGTTTCTTATGACCTGGTTGCTGACGTCACAAACGGGAAAATCGCGTATGGTTAAGTCTCTACTACTCGAGACGAGTTGCTCACCGCTAAACCCTCAATAAAAAAAAAGCTCAGCTTTTTCAAATGCAAATGTATTACTATTTTCATGACAGTACTTAGAGCTATCGACTATTTCTTTAGCGCACAGTTCCATATGTAAATCTTGTGTTTCTTGAATCGATAAATCATGGCTCCACGGGTCAGTCGTCTACACGAAAGACCACAGTCACATGGAATTTGATAAATAAGTAAAATTCTCCACGGATCTATGTCTTTAGCATGGCCTTTGGATCCAAACCGGATTCAACCTTCAAGGTGACTAAATGTTGATTTCTTCAATCTTAATAACGAATATTTCAAATTCTGCAGATTCAAACACTGTTTTTAACGTAATAATTCCAGGAATCATTTACTGAATTCACATCAAATTTTTTGTTAGTACTCCAACACAATTGTTTAAAATAGACCTAAAAAAAGAATTGTAAATTTTGCAGAATGAAACGACACCATGGCAGACATACGCCGTAAGTTACTTTTTTTAAATTAACATACCTACAAGGCCTTAATTAGCTTCTGAAAAATTTATTAAAATTTATTAGATTGATTACTTTCGTTATTGTAGATGACTTTGTTGCAGAAGTATGGGGTGAATCTTTCCGTAAATAATGCAGTAATTTTTTTCAGATAATCACGTGATTAACAATCAGCAGCTGACATCATAACCAAGGTTAAATAAAAAGAAACTGGGCGTGACTGGAAACGCAGTTGATTCAGTGAACAAAGAAAAAACGAGATGTGGAATCAGGTCTTGCCCAGTGCTCGTGAACATCAGGCTTTGAAAAATAGAATAAAGAACTATATATGGGGGGGGGAAAAAGCAAATATGTAAATATAAAAATCGCACTTCTTTGGGATTATCAAAATCAATAGTTTTGGCGTCAGTTCTTCTGCCTCATGTATATTAGTGGCAACATATTTTACTTTATTGGGGATCATGTCTCATTTTCCAGCTCATTGATGTCAGTAACTCTGTATTATTGGTGTAAGTTCTTTTACTTGAATTACATCAGTGTCATTGTGTCTGACATTACTGATGTCAGTCTTCATAGTTCTGGCATATCAGTATGGCATACTGAAGAGTTATTAAAAAGTTCAGTGTTATGGCTCTATATCTGGGTATATTACAAAGATTTAAGTCTAAGCTTTCGCTGAACAGACAGATGTCTTCATCAAGGATACAAGCAAACACAACAAAGGGTCTGAAACCCAAATTGAGTCTGTATTGTGTTGGCTTGCAACCTTGATAAAGGATACAAGTTAGCAGGGTATATCTTTATCAAGGGTACAAACAAATAGACACAGGTAGTAGAACCCATTTAAATTTTGTATATTTTGTTTACTTGCATCTTTGATAAGGGATATTTACTTGTATCCTTGATAAAGGATGTTTACTTGTACTTTCATAAAGGACGTTTACTTGTATCTTTGATATATGATGTTTACTTGTACTTTCATAAAGGACGTTTACTTGTATCCTTGATAAAGGATATTTACTTGTATCTTTGATAAAGGACACAAGTAAACAGATATATGGCTTTATGAAAGATACCAGTAAACAGAGCACAAGATCTTGAATCCAATAATATTCTATGTTCTGTTCACTTGTGTCTTTGATAAGGGATGTTTATTTGCATTCTTGATAAAGGATAATGATTTGTATCTTCGATAAAGGATACAAGTAAACAGATATATGGCTTTGTGAAAGATACGAGTAAACAGAGCACAAGATCTTGAACCCATTTAGAATCTATATTCTGTTCACTTGTATTTCTAATAAAGGATGTTTACTTGTATCCTTGATAAAGGATGTTTACTTGTATCCTTGATAAAGGATGTTTACTTGTATCCTTGATAAAGGATAGTTGTTTGTATCGCTGATAAAGGATACAAGTAAATAGATATATGGCTTTAACAAAGATACGGGTAAACAGAGCACAAGATCTTGAGTCCCATTTAGAATCTATATTATGTTCACTTGCATTTCTGATGATGGATGTTTATTTGCATCCTTGATAAAGGATAATTATTTGTGTCTTGGATAAAGGATACAAGTAAACAGAATATATGACTTTATGAAAGATACGAGTAAACAGAGCACAAGATCTTGAACCCAATAATATTCTATGTTCTGTTCACTTGTGTCTTTGATGAGGGATGTTTATTTGTATCCTTGATAAAGGATAATGATTTGTATCTATGATAAAGGATGGAAGTAAACAGATATATGGCTTTATGAAAGATACCAGTAAACAGAGCACAAGATCTTGAACCCATTTAGAATCTACATGCTATTCACTTGTATCTTTGATAAAGGATGTTTACTTGTATCCTTGATAAAGGATAATGATTTGCATCTTCGATAAAGGATACAAGTAAACAGAATATATGGCTTTATGAAAGATACAAGTAAACAGAACACAGGTTATCCGAGTAATCTGATTTGAATAATTTTTTTGAGATGGACGAGAGTTCGAATCCTGGATGAGACATGGGTGTTGGACTTGCCTTACAGCGCTGATTTTGTCCCTTTTCTGGATGCAGTAGCCCTAAATTAGGGACGGGCGACTACTTATAGTCTAATGAGTTGCAAATTGTCGACGTTAAACACACGCAAAATTATAATGTCACGTGATAAAATACATCAATGATTTTATATGAGGTGATTTAAAGTTACCCTTAGACGTCCCGGTAGCCGAGTGGTCTAAGGACACTGGCTTTGCTAGTCATCCGAACTTGTCCCGGATGGTGCATGGGCAATATCCTGTTTACGGAACCAGTGCCCCTTAACAAATGTCGGACGACTGGTTATAGACCTTAGAGTTGCTCATGGTGGTCGTTATACCCCAAAACAAGAAAAACGTTTTGCTTAAAGTGGATCCACCTAAAATCTTTGCCTTGTATTTCCAATGGGAAAAGTTCTGTGCCCATTTTCTTCACAATTAATACGTTCCCAAGGATGAAAATTTGAACATCGATAAAAATAACTTCATATTATAACATTGTATACTTAATATTTTATAAAACGTAACCATAATTATATTAAAAATCAATAATTTTTCCTTTGGTGGCGTTGACATCAGAAAATAGATGGCGCCACATTTACATGTAATTTACTAAATGCTATCACGTCGCATTTTTTTCAATAATTTCATTAACTTTTGGACTGCAATCAACACTTGTGTCCATCCATGCAATAGTCCGGAATGTTTAGAATGATTCGAGCCATTTAGATTAAATATGCTAACATTAATTTAGCTAAAAATCTTTCAGAGTGAGCTTGCTGGTTTATTTTGGAATACAAAATGAGCAGCATCTACAATTCTGTTAACATTTTTAGCTAAATTATTATCAGAACATTTAATCTCAGTGGCTCAAATAATTCTAAACATTCCATACTGTCACATGAACACGCTCAAATTTTGATTCCAACCCGAAAATTAATAAAATTATTTAAAAAAATGCGATGTGATAGCATTTAGTATGTCACACATAGATGTGGCGCCATCTATTTTCTGGTTTTAACACCAGAAAATAGATGGCGCCACATACTACAGCAGTGCGACATGATTCCAGATTAGATTACTGAACTAAAAACTTAAAACCAGGATTGGGTTTTTGACAAGAAACGGGTATAAAACAGGTATAAACTGTCAAAAATTGGTTAAAGCTGTCAAAAATTACAAGAATGAAACAAAGCCTTACCTACTGCTTTCAAACAAATTATTAGCATTAATACATTTATTAAAAGTTTAAAACATCTTGTCATTTATTTATTTATTTATTTATTTTTTTGCGAATTTTGTAAGATTGAGGAAACAGGTGCAATTTTTGTTAACTTTTTTTCAGATGCGCAGAATCAATTATTTTAACATAAAGCAATGCAGAATTATTACTAATTGCAAGTCTAGCTCCTTTTGTCTTTTTAGCATACAATAGCACATCTCTAATTTCGCGCATTTTTTGACACCAAAATGATTTCATAGTTTGGAGTGTATAATGTCAAAGTCAGAAAATAGTCTTTCTTTGAGGCAGAGTAGGAAGAACGTAACAGCAAAATCATTGTTATTTGGACAAGTTCAGAAGCAGGACCAGTCTTGAAACCTTGGCATTTGGAAATTCCTTTCCACCAGATCACAGAATTGGATATTTTTCCACTTCCACTGCAATAGGATGGATAGAATGGCATTTCCTCAGCTTCATAAGAAATCGGCAGAGGAAAACATCAGAGATGAAAACGGGTCACGGATCAACGGGTTAAACGCGTCGATTCAATGTGTTCCTGACCCAGTTTCGACCCGGTTTTATTTCCGCTTGATTTTTGAAAAGAAAAAAAAAATAATCGAAGAAAAATACGCACTGTGCAATTTTGTGCTTCATACTGGCACCCGCGGACTGAAAACTGTTTCGTCATGCAATACGAAGGAAGAGTGACCTCAGAAGGAAAAAAAAAAAAGTCCCTGTCTTTTGAGGGGTAATGATAAAAACCAACATTCACATTTTGGAAACTTTCAACTCATCAGATGCTGCTGAAAATTGGTGTGGCCGTGAAACACATTCTGCAGATTGATATGCTATCAAGAAAACAGCCAAAACTGAAATTAAACGTACAAGTTGCTTAATTCAAAATTTTTGATTGAAAAGTCATCAAAATTAGATGGAGCAGCCTTAATATTACTCCGGAGGAACTTCTTGGCTCTCGCAGATGTGTTTGAAAACATGTGTAAAACAGTTAGGTTATGTCTTGCAAATGAAGAACGGCAGTTCAATACTTGCTGTAAGTAAGTGAGCAAATTATGCGTTCCTATAATACATTTGTTCGATTTCCATATAACCGAAGACACCCACTGCGGAGATACTTTTAAACGCCCCGTATACAAGGGGATTCATAAAGAAGTATACAGTTTCAACGCACTGTAAAACAAGAACAATGTAAGATATTTTATGTTACCTGTAACAGAATTGTAGGGGAATGTTTCAAGTTTTTTTAGAGACAGTCACAGCTGTTCCATGTGTGCACCCTTAGACACACATCGAGCCGGTAATCCATTTCCTCCCAAACACGAGGTAAGATATCTGAATCAAGTGCAGTGATAGTGGCTGTGATAATTTTCAGTGACCATCTTGTATGGAATCATTATCAGCTTCTTTCTCAAAATTCCCCAGACAGTGGGCTGTGAAATCTGCACTTCACGACTCACCCTCCGCGTTGATTTTCCCGGGCTTCGTTGAATGGCGGTGCGAACACTATCGACGACTTCTTCCGATACACGCGGTCGTCCAGGACTTTTAAGTTTGCACAAACAGCCCATAGTTTCAATTTTTTTTTATGCCAATCGTAGATAGATTTTCTGGTTGGAGGTCCTTTTCCGAATCGCGATCGAAAATGCCGCTTGCTCAACAGTTACAGATTCCGTTTTGCTCAATTCAAGAACACAAAGCGCCTTCTCCACTGCAGACGCTGCCATTTTGACTGACTAGTCACGTGACACGTGCGCTATTGCCTACGTCACTTCCCTCAGTAGCGGGACACAAACTTTATGAGTACATCTACCTAACGGTTCGCAGTTGTGGTCCGTGTCTTCAATTGTTACTGTTTTACAGCATCTGGAAACTGTATACTTCGTTATGAATCACCCTGTATATTATAGTTCAAAGCAGATTTGTCCGGGTCAGGTCCAAAAATTTTAACCCGTTTCCAACTCTGGAAAACATCCACTTATTTTTTCTGTTGCCCATGTGCGGGCGCAGTTTTTTTTTTCTTTTTTTTTTGTATTTAACCTTCACCCATATATTCAGGGTGCAAAATGTAAGCCAAATAAAGGAATGGCTTCAGGATTTGCCCCATTTTTTTTTTTTTTTCAGTACGTGGTCTAAGGGAATTATTTTACAAGAGACTTGGCCAAACACGATGCATCAGAAATTGCAGCTGTTTTTTGTTTTTCTTTGATTGAAGGTTTAACGACCACCGTGAGCAACTCAATGGGCTATAAGCAATCTCCCGTCACTAATTCAGGGCCACTGATTCCAGGGAAGGGAAAGAGCCAGTGCCGTATGACAAACACAACATCCATGCCTCACCGGGATTCGAACCCGGGCCCATCTCGGACGAGAGAACATAAGCCTGCGCCACTGGGGCGGCAAATTGCAGCTGTGTTTTGTTATTAAATTTAATATCACATATTGCATAATAGAATGTTATATTATTAAAATATCTGGCATTATATTCAGAGACGGATTTAGGGCTTAGCTCTTCCTACTTCTCTGTGAAGTAAAGAATTTGATGGCTACAATTTCATGTTTAACTCATTCGGATCCGATCCAGGAGTGAAACGAAATGTTAGGGGAGGTTGAGGAGAAATGTATTCCATGCAAACCTATGTAAAAATAATAACTTAAAGTTTAAATGTGGTGAAACTATAAACAAGGATGTTTCTTATAAAAAGTATTAACAAAAATTTGTATCGTTGATAAAAATTCCTTACTTTTGGCATCGATTCCTAAATTGATTAAATATTTGTAATTAATCAGTTACTTCGGCAGAAGTTTCTGTTTCCTTTATTTTCTTTCTCCTCCTTATATAAACAGTTTTTAATATTTCGATACATGGCATCGCAATTCAGCCCTTGCCATTCCTCCTACCATTGTATTCATTCTGAGGGGAGATGGGATAGCTTCGCGTAAACATCCTGCAAATGTACCCCATCTAAAGCCCAAAATGATATCTTCCTTTATCTAATCCAGAAAAGTGTTATCGGGCTCCAAAGAGCAGTTTTAACACCCCACTCGTCTCCCCCTCTCCAACCACCCGTTTGCATTCATTTCAGTTCTTAGGTATAGTCAAACAGATAAACATATGTTTGCCAAGTCGAAGAGGAAGGGGATTTCTGGAATTCGGAAACAAAATCTTGTATACTTTTCGGACTAAACGCTAGTTTCCACTTTTATTTTAAGTTTTTCTTTCATTGTTTTTAGCGAGCTTTTAACAAATTATTAATTTTTACCACCACCAAAACTTGCCGCCCTAATTCCTGGTGTAAACGTCCTATTGTAAAGTCAGTCTCTGATTATATTATTCGCATGTTAATGTCGAGTATTGCATGCATGCCGTCTTAAAAAGTTGCTTTTAAATTAAAATGGGATATTAGAGATTTTTGACCCTCTTCACGCCGGAATTTTCGACATAGGTTTTACGCGTGACAATTCAAACCATGGTTAAAACTGTCACTTGTCAAGAACTTGTCAGGCATTTTAAAAAAGGTTTGTTGATGTTTGTACGGGACATGGCACTTTCTTATTTTTTTACCTTTTCTGTGTAGATCATTTTTAGGGGAATTGTCACAGTAATCATTTTCGACAATCAATCAAATTTTATTTCATTTCTTATTAGGAACACACTGAATATTATAAGTTTCAACATTTAAAGTAAAAAAAAAAAAAAGTATTTGTCTCCGTTAAAGTTCCCAACGCTCGAAGATTTAGTTGAAGCAGATCTATAAAGATATTAAATGACGTCACATATTGATTTACTGCGCATACTAAATACATCTAACATTGCGGATTGCCAGAAGTAAGGACGTGAGATCTATATATTAATCCATATAAAAATTTAATGTAGTATACCAATGTGATATATGAAACTTGTTGAAAGTTTTGTGAACAATTAAAGCATCTGAAGGGGAAATAAAGGCACAAAAATATGTGATACGATATTATAAAAGTTACTGAATGTTTGTATCTGATCAATGTACTGAGTGATTCAAAATGGTGTTCCTAATTTAAAACTGATGTGAAAATATAATAAAAATAGTAAAACAAGAAGTAAAAACTAATTTATGTCTGATAAAGGAATATGCAATGGTTTTTTTAACCATTTACTCTCACAGACGGCGCTGGCTGTCCGACTTTCTTATTTTGTTATGGTTTTTCCAGACGGAAAAGGCATTTGGCGTGTTTGCTTCTGGTGTAATGCAGTCTGTAATTACTATTCGTCATCTAGTATTCCTAAGGAAATCTGTCAGGTAAAACATGAAAGGGTTATATCGCGGATGAACATCGATACCACGAAGTGATCCACCATGTGAAAATGAATCACTTTCGAGCAGGGGAGGATTGGCCCATTGGGACAGCGGGATATTTCCCGATAGACCCCTGGAGAAATAGCCCACTTTCTCGTATCCTCTTTGTTCGGATTTATTTGGAAAGACGAATAATTATTTTGGTACTTATGAAAAACAATCATTAACTTCTTTTGAGTTTTATGTTGTCTGTCTAAAACGTTATTGTCCTTAAGAAATTCGTTTCCTTCTATACGTACATATGTTGGGCATTTGTTATAAAATGACAAATCGAAATTCTCTCCATTTCAGTGAAAATTTTACCACCGGGCCAAGCACGCTGTCATAAATAAATTAAGCTAACTACGGTTAATCTCAGGTCGTTGTACTTGGAGTTAAAGGGACATTAGTAGGCCCTGCTCTCCTTTAGTTATCTTAAAGGAGGCACTGGTTACAATTTTGATAGCGATTCTCCAGCAGAGATGTTCCGAAATGCGTGCCCCGCCCACATTTATCTTAAGGCTGTCTTTGAAGGAGTGTTAGGGTTCATCTTCTGCGATAGATGACGCAAAAAATCACTCCTTGCGCGCCTTTTACATCTTAAGTGACTGTCCTAGAAGTTGGCGTCAGCGAATCACCGCAGACCTCGCCATATTCAGAATGAAAGCAGTCTCTCGTTGGCTCCACAATGAAAAGATAAAATACGTTCTGTTACGTTTTAGCCAATGACGTTCTTTGGGTGGAGTTTAGTAAGTAGGCGAAGCTGTGTAAACAGGTGGAGTTTCTATAGATCAAATTCAGGGGTTCTCTGCTAATATAAACATTTTCTCTTCAAAAAATGAACGTACAGCAGGATTTAAGATGATTTACGGAAGAAAAGATTCGAATCTCACTTTTGTCCCTATTCTGTGGTTTCTATTTGGCTCAGATAATTAGAAAAATCAGACAGAAATGAGAGATTTCGTTTCTTCCAGACAAAAACACTGCTAAGCTAAACTATCACGCCACCTAGCGCCAAATTGGAATACTTTCCAGTCAAATAAATTGAATTAAAAAAAAAATCTAACACATTTTTTGAAATAATAACTGTGGTGTACGTTATGGGTCGTTTTTATTTGTGCTCAAAATTGCAAAAACTACAAACTTCGAGAAAGTGTGTACAAAAGAATTTACATTGCGCGTATTGAGTAGAAGACGAACACTAACACTCATTCAAAGACAGCCTTAAGAGAAACAACGATTTACCGGTATTGGTAGATAGATCAAAATGACAGTTCGTGGGTCAAAATTATCGGTAGACTTAAAGAATAAATAAATCCATCGCTTTTTCCACGTTAAGCAACGAACAGCAACCGAAAAATTGTTTTTTAGCCGCCGTCGGGGAAACGAATCCCGAATCGCCCGATATCTAGCCGAGCGCGTTAGCCTTACACCACAGCGGGAAACAAAACACGGCGCTATGCGTATTTTTCTTTTTCAGTCAGCATCTGACATCATAAGTCCGTAAGATGGGCTCACCTACTCAGACGTCTCCATCTGGTGGGCATGAACGGCACTGGCTATATTTATAGCAATAATCCAAAGGTCGAGATCGAAGGTGAAAATCATCTAAATACGTGGCATGGATTTATTTATTCAACTGACGCCACGTATTTAGATGATTTTCAGACTTAAAGAAGTCGTCTATTCAAGGAAGTGGTACGAACACAGTTGCGCAGTAGACGAACAATAGCCAAGTAAACATAATTATCTAGTACAACATCTCGTTTTGAGTATGATTTGGTATGTTACTTTCAATGTATTCTTAAAATTCTTTCACCCTTAAATTGATGCTAACATTTGTTCACAGCTGAATTGGTTTTATCATGCATGAACAGTTTTCTTTCATCCATGAGTTAACAGAACTTTTTTCATGAGGGAATTTATGAGATGTTCGTGTGTTTCTGTAGTGAACCACAAGACAAATTCTCTGTCTGGTTTCGTCGACCCAATCCGTCCTTGCTTTGGAGCTCTAAGAAGGCATTTGGAATAAGATGACTAGATATCGGAACACTGGACAAAATTGCGCGATGTTTCCAAATCGGCAGATCATTTGCAGACGCATGCATTACTCAGACTAAATACGCAAGAATCTTTGCCTAAATACGCAAGAATCTCTGCCTAAATACGCAAGAATCTTTGAAAAAAGGTATATCTTGTTGAATGCTGATAATTTGTATCTACAAAGCAGAGCTGTGATCTAGAGAACAGACTTGGCAAAAGGAAAATATTTTAGTTCAGCTACATGTGGTGAGTTAGGAACCTGAATAATCGTTATACTTTTCTGAAGAACGAATTGCATGGGGAATTTTTCCAATCTGCAAAAGTTTCTGGTGGAACTCAAAACAAGTACAGTCGAAATTATTGCACCTCAGTAGCGTAGTGGTCAAAGCTCTGGCTTCTGACTGCTCTTCCGGGTTCGATTTGAATAGGCATGGGTGGTATGTTTGTCTTACAAAACTGTCGCTCTCTCTGCCTCCCTTTCCTGGAACCAGTGACCTCAATTAGGGCCACTTCTGCGCTTGTCATACAGAACTGGCTTTCTCTCTCTCTCCCTTCCCTGCAACCTGTAACCCCAATTAAAGCCATTTCTGTGTTTGTTTTACAGAACTGGTTCTCTCCTTTCCTTGTAACCACTGACCCCAATTAGGGACAGATTTGTGTTTGTCATACAGAACTGGCTCACTCTCTCTCTCTCTCTCTCTTCCCTGGAACCAGTGACCCCAATTAGGGCTAGTTCTGTGTTTATCATACAGAACTGGCTCTCTCTACCTTCCCTGCAACCTGTGACCCCAATTAAAGCCATTTCTGTGTTTGTTTTACAGAACTGGTTCTCTCCTTTCCTTGCAACCACTGACCCCAATTAGGGACAGATTTGTGTTTGTCATACAGAACTGGCTCACTCTCTCACTCTCTCTCTTCCCTGGAACCAGTGACCCCAATTAGGGCCAGTTCTGTGTTTATCATACAGAACTGGCTCTCTCTCCCTTCCCTGCAACCAGTGACCCTAATTACAGCCATTTCTGTGTTTGTTTTACAGAACTGGTTCTCTCCTTTCCTTGCAACCACTGACCCCAATCAGGGACAGATTTGTGTTTGTCATACAGAACTGGCTCACTCTCTCTCTTCCCTGGAACCAGTGACCCCAATTAGGGCCAGTTCTGTGTTTATCATACAGAACTGGCTCTCTCTCCCTTCCCTGCAACCAGTGACCCCACTTACAGCCATTTCTGTGTTTGTTTTACAGAACTGGTTCTCTCCTTTCCTTGTAACCACTGACCCCAATTAGGGACAGATTTGTGTTTGTCATACAGAACTGGCTCACTCTCTCTCTTCCCTGGAACCAGTGACCCCAATTAGGGCCAGTTCTGTGTTTATCATACAGAACTGGCTCTCTCTCCCTTCCCTGCAACCTGTGACTCCAATTACAGCCATTTCTGTGTTTGTTTTACAGAACTGGTTCTCTCCTTTCCTTGTAACCACTGACCCCAATTAGGGACAGATTTGTGTTTGTCATACAGAACTGGCTCACTCTCTCACTCTCTCTCTCTTCCCTGGAACCAGTGACCCCAATTAGGGCCAGTTCTGTGTTTATCATACAGAACTGGCTCTCTCTCCCTTCCCTGCAACCAGTGACCCCAATTACAGCCATTTCTGTGTTTGTTTTACAGAACTGGTTCTCTCCTTTCCTTGCAACCACTGACCCCAATTAGGGACAGATTTGTGTTTGTCATACAGAACTGGCTCACTCTCTCTCTTCCCTGGAACCAGTGACCCCAATTAGGGCCAGTTCTGTGTTTATCATACAGAACTGGCTCTCTCTCCCTTCCCTGCAACCAGTGACCCCAATTACAGCCATTTCTGTGTTTGTTTTACAGAACTGGTTCTCTCCTTTCCTTGTAACCACTGACCCCAATTAGGGACAGATTTGTGTTTGTCATACAGAACTGGCTCACTCTCTCTCTTCCCTGGAACCAGTGACCCCAATTAGGGCCAGTTCTGTGTTTATCATACAGAACTGGCTCTCTCTCCCTTCCCTGCAACCTGTGACTCCAATTACAGCCATTTCTGTGTTTGTTTTACAGAACTGGTTCTCTCCTTTCCTTGTAACCACTGACCCCAATTAGGGACAGATTTGTGTTTGTCATACAGAACTGGCTCACTCTCTCTCTCTCTTCCCTGGAACCAGTGACCCCAATTAGGGCCAGTTCTGTGTTTATCATACAGAACTGGCTCTCTCTCCCTTCCCTGCAACCTGTGACCCCAATTACAGCCATTTCTGTGTTTGTTTTACAGAACTGGTTCTCTCCTTTCCTTGTAACCACTGACCCCAATTAGGGACAGATTTGTGTTTGTCATACAGAACTGGCTCACTTTCTCTCTCTTCCCTGGAACCAGTGACCCCAATTAGGGCCAGTTCTGTGTTTATCATACAGAACTGGCTCTCTCTTCCTTCCCTGCAACCTGTGACCCCAATTACAGCCATTTCTGTGTTTGTTTTACAGAACTGGTTCTCTCCTTTCCCTGCAACCACTGACCCCAATCAGGGACAGATTTGTGTTTGTCATACAGAACTGGCTCACTCTCTCTCTTCCCTGGAACCAGTGACCCCAATTAGGGCCAGTTCTGTGTTTATCATACAGAACTGGCTCTCTCTCCCTTCCCTGCAACCTGTGACCCCAATTACAGCCATTTCTGTGTTTGTTTTACAGAACTGGTTCTCTCCTTTCCCTGCAACCACTGACCTCAATCAGGGACAGATTTGTGTTTGTCATACAGAACTGGCTCACTCTCTCTCTTCCCTGGAACCAGTGACCCCAATTAGGGCCAGTTCTGTGTTTATCATACAGAACTGGCTCTCTCTCCCTTCCCTGCAACCTGTGACCCCAATTACAGCCATTTCTGTGTTTGTTTTACAGAACTGGTTCTCTCCTTTCCCTGCAACCACTGACCCCAATCAGGGACAGATTTGTGTTTGTCATACAGAACTGGCTCACTTTCTCTCTCTTCCCTGGAACCAGTGACCCCAATTAGGGCCAGTTCTGTGTTTATCATACAGAACTGGCTCTCTCTCCCTTCCCTGCAACCTGTGACCCCAACTTACAGCCATTTCTGTGTTTGTTTTACAGAACTGGTTCTCTCCTTTCCCTGCAACCACTGACCCCAATCAGGGACAGATTTGTGTTTGTCATACAGAACTGGCTCACTCTCTCTCTTCCCTGGAACCAGTGACCCCAATTAGGGCCAGTTCTGTGTTTATCATACAGAACTGGCTCTCTCTCCCTTCCCTGCAACCTGTGACCCCAATTACAGCCATTTCTGTGTTTGTTTTACAGAACTGGTTCTCTCCTTTCCCTGCAACCACTGACCCCAATCAGGGACAGATTTGTGTTTGTCATACAGAACTGGCTCACTCTCTCTCTTCCCTGGAACCAGTGACCCCAATTAGGGCCAGTTCTGTGTTTATCATACAGAACTGGCTCTCTCTCTCCCTTCCCTGCAACCTGTGACCCCAATTACAGCCATTTCTGTGTTTGTTTTACAGAACTGGTTCTCTCCTTTCCCTGCAACCACTGACCTCAATCAGGGACAGATTTGTGTTTGTCATACAGAACTGGCTCACTCTCTCTCTTCCCTGGAACCAGTGACCCCAATTAGGGCCAGTTCTGTGTTTATCATACAGAACTGGCTCTCTCTCCCTTCCCTGCAACCTGTGACCCCAATTACAGCCATTTCTGTGTTTGTTTTACAGAACTGGTTCTCTCCTTTCCCTGCAACCACTGACCCCAATTAGGGCCAGTTCTGTGTTTGTCATACATATCTAGCTCTCTCTCTCTCTCTCTCTTCTCTGGAACCAGTGACCCCAACTTAGGCCCAGACAGATGAGATTAGATCAGATCATATGTAGAGCATGTTAGGAAGAGAGTGTCTGACTCCAGGTCTTAAACAACCCGGGATCGAATCTGAGGTCTTCTCCTTGGCAGTCACGAACGCTGACCGCTAGGCCACCAGGGGCCCATGGTCCGGACAACTGCTTATATCCCTAGAGTTGTTCACCGTGGTCGTAAAGTCCTGAAATGAAAAAAAATAAAAACCTGCTTTTATAATAAGCACATTGGCAACTGAGTACAACGAAAACTATTTTTAAGGACACGTTTTTTATTAGAAAGGTAATGAATAAGCCTGCGATAAATTCAAAATTTGAGGACCAATATCAAATTCGAGACCAATTTACTTTCCCCAAAACATCACATGTTTCGGGGGAGTGTAAAAAAATTCGAGAACTGTCCTTAAGAATTCGGTACCTCTGATCAGTATGATTTTGTATCTTAAAAATAAACTACGGCGTTAGCGCTAACTGGAACTTGAACAGCTACTGTAAACATGCTGAAAAAGCTTTTTTCAGATTTTTACAAGTTACTCCGGGTTTTTTTTATTTCTTTACCTTTCATTTTCATCTTTATTTGATAACGTAAATTTTTCCTACATTTGTTCTGTTCCGCCGTTTTCTTTAAAAAATTACAAACACCATTTTGAATCACTCAATTATTTCCTAACGATTTTTGTACTTTTTGTTTACAGCTTTATACAGTTTCGTTTAGATTTTTTCAATTGATATCACGTTGTACAATGTGTAACCTGATGCCGAATGGGTGGAATACCAAAGTATATATATATCATTCATTGTCATTTGTTTTTTGAATAATATACTTAGAATTGATTTTTCGGTTTTATTTATGAAAACTTTGATGTGTGTAAACTGAAAAACCCATGGAGGTAGAAATTTAAATGAGACGCTGTTCCCGGTTTTTACCATGGTAATGACATGAAGCCGGAATTATTGGGATTTTACAGTTATGAAGTGAAAGTAGTGCTTATTAAAGGTACTGCTTTTTGAGAGGGAAGAATTTTAGAAACGGTACACAGCGGCTAAAAATTCCCCAACAGTTTATAAATTTTAACTTGGCAAATCTTAAAAGAAATTTTACAAAAAAAGGGTAAAATTATAAACACAAATATGAAATAAATAAAAGTAAATTTACATGAAAATGCTGAAATGCGTTCTGAAACTCGAAAAAGAAATCTACACTGGAAAACCAGTTTAAGTTTTTCAACGGTAGTCACACCTTAAGATGGTAGTTAACTATTTGAATGTAGTCCAGAGCGCGGAAGGATATCACATATGATCGGCTCCAAAAATCTACGCTCAGAACGTCTCCTATGAATTTCTACCTCCGTGGAAAGACCACCAAGATATCTAATTTCATTCAAATTTATTGTTAAGGAAACGTGTATACATATCTAGTTAGCATTACACAGAAAAATTTATTCTGGCTTACAAATTTTTGAAATTTTAAAAATATTTTTTTATGAGCTTATTCAAATTGCTGGCTCCAATGATATTTAGAATGTAACAGAATATATGTAAACTTCTATTTGAAAACCTTGTTTATTAATCTACATTTCTGAGGTTAAAGAAAGCATTCAAAAAATACTTATGGTTTCTAGATCTTGCTTATTGAATTGAAATATTGACATATTTTTTTCGCAGGAAAAATGTAATTTCAGAACTTCAAATTAACTATGTACATTATGGGGGACTCAAGTAGCCACTGCCATTATGTTAATCCTCAATAGAAGGTTCAATTCCTGTTAGGGGGAAAAAGTGATAGAATAAATCCACGGGTGATAATATGGCCTTAAGTGTAAACATATTTTGTAATAAGAGATTCACAGAATTGTTGGCCATCCTGTTTGATAGGCGTAGGACTGTTGAAGAACTACATGGCTTCAGCAAAAATAATAACTTGAACTCGCGTCTGAGTGTTATCTTTGAAATAATGGCAGTTTGCTACAGAAGCTTTGTTGCCAATTTCCTGAAATATTTCTATCGCAAGGTCCATCAGAATGAAGACTACACTTAGTTAACTACAAAATAGAATATGAATTGCTAACTTTATAACTTGCTTGTTGATTGCGGAATGTACCCTATTGTATTTAAATACATATATATGTACCAGAATGAAATTCTTCTCTCTAAACTGGCACATACATATTCTCTAAGTACGTTGGAGTAGGTTTTAACTTCTTATTGACTGAACTTCATAAATTTATTGTCCATCTTGGGTGAAACTTCTTTAACATTTCTTTGTGTTGTAGGTAACTTATACCGGATTTTTAACACAATATTTCCCTTTTTGAACCATACTGAACAGGAACATATATATAAGAAATTTATGGGAGCAATGTTCCGACAGAAAGTGGAAGTTTTTTAAATTTACCAGGGCAAAATAAAAGTTAATAAAAATTAGAAAAAAAAATTAAAGCATTTTTTCTAATGTAAGTCGCATTTTAACGAAAAACATTGAAAAATAAGCCCCTGATTCTGAAGCGAATATAAATAATTGTTAATATAAGACTGTGCTACATTCTTAGAACAATGCTTTTTATTTATTTTCGTGCATAAATTAGTGTGTTATTTCGAAACTGAAAATGGTATTTTATATTTGAATTAGACTGTAACCCAGCGTTGCTGCTAATACATAAATATTTCACCAGTCAGATCTAAGACATTTTTATGAATTTTAAAATTTCCGTACGCCGCAATAGAATAATTTCTTGTGCCCATCGCCATCGTTTAAAACCCTAACGTTTTTGATTTAGCATCACTGCGATCGACAAGACAAGTATCTATTTTTCATGAAAATAAATACAACCCTGGTCAGTAAACAGCTTTTAGCGATGTGAGAAGAAAACAATTACTTGTATCAAAACTTTTGTTTTTCAATAGGATGTGGTTTTTGAACAATTGTGGAAATTCGTCACCAAAGCGAACAAAAGATAAGCATTTTCTCCTCTATGAGTGTCTGGATGCAGCGCCTCCTACCAACAGATGCTGAACTAGGCTAAGAAATAAATCCCACAATTCTCTACTCCATAGCAATTTGAATGCTAAACAGTTTCTTTTGGATGCCGATCTTTCATTTATGCAAGCATTTCTTCGCTGGTTGCGTTAACCACAGTGACTAGTTTGTAAATTCTGTTCTTTATTAATATCAACACTTAACGATTTTTTGGACGATAAAAATGCCAATACCAGCTACTATTTTTTTCTTTTTTTGCAGTGCGTTATGGCTTGTAGTCTATTAATGTAATGGCCGAACTGCGGTGTTGAGGAAACAACATTCAGCTCCGTTTAATTATTTCTAATAGTTTGGTAATCAGCAAGCTCGTGAGTTTAATTCGACTATCTCAAAGTTTTCGGTAAACGATATCCGTGTACAATCGTACCGAGATTAAAAAAAAGAAAAAAGTATGTCTTATGAATCGCAAAAATTTGGCGTTTACAAACAGTTACGATTTTTGATAAAAAAAATACATCCACGAAACGAAACTTATTAAAGAGTACTAGCATACTCCAACTGACGCGAACTCCCCGTCCCCAAGGTTCTTAGAAAATAAGACTGCGCCATTTCTGACACCAGTTGCTATTGGCTGAGAAATGACGTCACAGAGAAAGCAAAGAAGGCCGTCATAGCCACTGCTCCTTATAATTTTGTGCTTGAATGTAAACAAAACATTCAATAGAAAATGTTTTCAGTTACTCTGAATTTCAAACTGTAAAACTTAGAACATTTTCCAGTCATCAAGTTTCTCTCTTAAAATAAAGGAACGCCGCCCCGGTGGCGCGGTGGTCTAAGGCGCTGGCCTCTGATCATTCGTCCGTAAGGGGTCCGGGTTCGAATCCCGGTCGGGCATGGATGTTGTGTTTGTCTTACGGCGCTGGCTCTCTCCCTTCCCTGGAACCAGTGACCCTAAATTAGGGACGGGCGACTGCTTATAGCCCATTGAGTTGCTCACGGTGGTCGTTAAACCTCCAACCAAAAAAAAAAAAAAAAAAAAAAAAAAAAAAAAAATAAAGGAACAGCATGCGAATGAAGAAATTTGTGTTTATTACGATAAAGAAATGTGTTGCTGGAGTTAATAGGAAATTTTATTTGCGGAAATTCAGCCCAATGTTAAGAACGCGAGTGTAGCGGTTTTAAAGGGAGCTATCTATCCGCGGTCAAAAGCGGACGGGACAAATGCGGACAGAGCTGAAATGTGGGACAACTTTTCATTGCATGGGACATTTGCAGATAAACACTTCAAGAGCAGGAACAGCCACCCCAAAATAGTAAACTGATACCCGAAATAATATATAAAAATAAATTTATTTGTTTTGACTGTATTTTGTTGGCGTGTTTAAAAAGTTGCTGAGATAAATCTCAAGTTTTTTTATTAGTATATTAAAACATAATATATTCGGATTTTTTCAAATTAGTACACTAAGACATAAACAACATATACAGCCATAAATATCAATCCAATTTTTGTGCATAGGCCGAGGAACGCAAACATTTTCGTAAATCTTTCTCAACTCTGTAAGTGGTAAATATTCCGGCTATCTTTTCATCCAATTCGATGTCTCGTTTCCTTCTTTTATTGCATTTCATATTTAGTTGCTTTTTCTCAAAAACGAGGTCACTATATTGGGCTTTAGATTTCAAAACTGATAGCAAATCATAAAAGTTAGGGTGTTGCTGGCGACGGAGTCTGCTATTTAGTTTATTGTTCCATGCCTCTTAGCATGACAGTTCCACATATTTACATTTATTGAAGGATTCTCCAGCTATTGGTCGACTAAGCAATCGTAAAAAAGTTGTAACTCACTATTTTGTGGAGACTGTTCCTGTATAGACCGTATGAATATGACATCCCAACAAGGTAATCCATCCTAGTGTCAACTGGTGTACAGACACTGCTTGGATTTGCATTGTGGAACGTTAAGGAAGATGGTGTTATGTGCTATTTTCGGCTGCGGTAACCGAAGTGGGAGAGATAATGATGTGTCCTATTATAGATTGCCATCTGAGTGAACGAAGTAGGATCAGAATTATAAAAAAATTATTCAGAAGCGATAAAATTTGTGGTTATCACGTATCAGCAGAGTTGACATTGATGATCGGAAACGAAGGAACATTAGAGTGCGTAGTTTACATTTTGTAACAGTTATGTTCATAAATTTACTGATGCGTTATCTACAAAAACTCTATGAAGATCTTTAGGCTGGAATTAACCTTTATTTATGAATGACTTGCGCGATTTTTTTTTTTTTGCTCGGGAGTGAAGGCGTTAGTGCAAAAAACGAAATAATTAACAATATCGCCCTGTTCTATTCGTGGCAAAACCTCAATATTGTTCAGGAAAAATGAGTATGGAATTATATATGGGTCACCAGAATTGCCCAATAACTTTAATTTATCAGAATAAAGCTATTCTTGATCGCCAGATAACCCACTTAGGTATCCCATGCAACGTATCTTTGATCTCACTTGTACACCAGTTGTTCTGCAAGAAAGCAGCAGACGAAAAAGTGACGCGAACCGCGGTTTCGTGACGTCAATGCATACGGTCTATACCAAGGAGGTTATATTACTGGAGACACCATTCCTATCCACGTAGCATTGGTCGCCATAAGTCACCGTCCGTGCTGCAAATGACGTCATGAGCAGGCACGACGCAGCCGCAGTAAAGAAGCTGCTTGGAAACCAATGGAACAAAAGCTTCTAAGCGTATAAACAGATAAAATGAGTAATTCAATAATCTTTATCAATGATACACAAGCTTATTGTTTCCTCAACGGTATAATTTAGTTCGGTTTTTGCCTGCTTGTGATGTCACACCACAGATTAGCTGTGACCAATGGCGGCAGAGGCAGTGGTGTCTCCAGTATTACAACCTCCTTGGTCTATACATATCCACCTATCTATGATGTCATCTTCGGGCAAATGGGCTAGTGCTGAACACATTTTTATATGAAATTCGATCTCTTTCTCTTCTTTATATTCTTTCACCAAACCAATTTTCTGAATTTTTCGCCATAGGCACTGCCTGGAATGAAAGTGGCATCCTTGGATAAATATATTTGGAAATAAATCTCTTAGTGCCACTATAACTGCAGTTTCGACGTCTATAAAATAATAATTTAATTTATTTTTTATAGACGTCGAAACAGGATATTATTTATACAATTCATTTGGCTCCCACTTTGCTTCTGCTTTTAGAAACGAAAGCAATCTTTCATATGTCTCTTTTTTCTTATTCGGAAGAAACGCAAACGCTACTGGTACTATATTTGTTTCTCATTCATCACTTCCTAGGTCAGCATGTATGGTGTATATATCAATACCAGTGACCCTAAATAAGGGACGGGCGATTGCTTGTAGCCCATTGGGTTTGTCACGGTGGTCGTTAAACTCCCAATAAAAAAAGCCGTTTAAAAACGTTTCCAAATGAAAGACAGTTTTCAAGAAAAAATCAGAGAAAAAAGTGAAATTATTAATTTGATTTGCAATGTGATTTAAGTTGGTGAGAAAATATCTTAGCTCTGAACACACACATTTAGTTAAATATCTTTCACTGAACACACACGTTTTAGTTGAAGGGTGCAGGAAGGTAGTAAAAAACATCGTACACAACTTCACGTGAGCACACTGTGAAATTTTGTGCCCTCACAAGACAAGGAGGTTGGTGCAGTCTCTCTCCGTGGAGCAAGATCCGCCATAGGTGTTAAACCAATTTCTTCTCTTATTTCAGAAAATAGCTGAACTTTCGCCCATTCAATAGTTCTGAAGGATCAATTGGGCAAAATGAAAATGCTAAATGAAGCCAAGCTTGATCTAAAAATATAGGGATACCGTATCATAACTGACCAACCGTTTTTTAAGCAGATGCAGAAAGTTTCAGGAACTAGCTGAACTTTCACCCGTAAATGTTCAGAAAATAGCTGACCTTTCACCCATTCAATAGTTCTGAGGGATCAAGTGGGCAAAATGAAAAAATGAAATTACTACATGAAGCCAAGTTTGATCTACAAATATAGGGATACCGTACTATAACTGATCAACCGCTTTTTAAGCAGATGCAGACAATTTAAGAAAATAGCTGAACGTTCACCCGTGATTTTTTAGAAAATAGCTGAACTTTCACCCGGATATTCAATAGTTCTGAAAGATCAGTTGGGGAAAATGAAATTACTAAATGAAGCCAAGCTTGATCTACAAATATATGGACACCGTGCTATAACTGACTAACCGTTTTTTAAGCAGATGCAGAAAATTTCAGAAAATAGCTGAACGTTCACCCGTGAATTTTTAGAAAATAGCTGAATTTTCACTCGTGAATTTTCAGAAAATAGCTGAACTTTCACCCGTGAATTTTCAGAAAATAGCTGACCTTTCACTCATTCAATAGTTCTGAGGGATCAAGTGGGCAAAATGAAATTACTAAATGAAGCCAAGCTTGATCTATAAATATAGGGATACCGTACTATAACTGACCAACCGTTTTTTAAGCAGATGCAGAAATTTTCATAAAATAGCTGAACTTTCACCCGTGAATTTTCAGAAAATAGCTGAACTTTCACCCGTGATTTTTTAGAAAATAGCTGAACTTTCAACCAATTCAAAAGTTCTGAAGGATCAGTTGGGGAAAATGAAATTACTAAATGAAGCCAAGCTTGAGCTACAAATATAGGGACACCGTGCTATAACTGGCTAACCGTTTTTTAAGCAGATGCAGAAAATTTCAGAAAATAGCTGAACTTTCACCGGTGAATTTCCTGAAAATAGCTGAACTTTCATGCATTCAATAGTTCTAAAGGATCAATTGGGCAAAATGAAAAAAATGAAATTACTAAATGAAGCCAAGCTTGATCTACAAATATAAGGATACCGTACAATAACTGACCAACCGCTTTTTAAGCAGATGCACACAATTTCAGAAAATAGCTGAAAGTTCACCCGTGAATTTTTTGAAAATAGCTGAACGTTCATCCGTGAATTTTTAGAAAATAACTAAACTTTCATCCGGCTATTCAATAGTTCTGAAGGATCAGTTGGGAAAAATGAAATTACTAAATGAAGCCAAGCTTGAGCTAAAAATATAGGGACACCGTACAATAACTGACCAACTGCTTTTTAAGCAGATGCAGACAATTTCAGAAAATAGCTGAACTTTCACCCATTCAATAGTTCTGAAGGATCAGTTGGGGAAAATGAAATTACTAAATGAAGCCAAGCTTGATCTACAAATATAGGGACACCGTACTATAACTGACTAACCGTTTTTTAAGCAGATGCAGAAAATTTCAGAAAATAGCTGAACTTTCACCGGTGAATTTTCTGAAAATAGCTGAACTTTCACCCATTCATTAGTTCTAAAGGATCAATTGGGCAAAATGAAAAGAATGAAATTACTAAATGAAGCCAAGCTTGATCTACAAATATAAGGATACCGTACCATAACTGACGAACCGTTTTTTAAGCAGATGCATTCTAGCGGAAAGTTTTAATCTTGCTTCACTTCACAACCTCACGTTCAGCCAGCTCGGGGAGGAGGCTTTACTCCTTCACCATTACAGCTTATGTTTATGATGGGTGTCGGTGCACCATTGTATGCCATAATGAAAGATCACAGCTCTCTCTTCATAATGGCAAATTAAAACTTCTTCCAAAGAGCCGTGCACAAAACTGGATGCACTACGTTGTTTACCATCTTCCTACGGGTACTTACCGCAATCAACTTGTCTCTGGTAATTCCTCTGTTAAGCTGTTAAATTGTTAAACAATGTTCGTTCCCGTGGTGTAAAGTTGAAGCAGATAATTGTTGTCCACTATAAGTGATGTTGTATCCCTGTTTATCGCATACGAGCTAGCTAAATGAAATAGAAAACCATATTTAGAAAACGCTAGGTGCAAATTGTTGCCGACGGTCATTGTGCGAGCGTAATTCAAGAAACGAAGAACCTTTGAATTATCAGCAATATTGCTTAAACGAGCTTTTACCGATAAACTACAGCAGTATTATAAAAATTTCTCTATTCCATGTTCAAAATGTATATTGACTCAGTGTCGGAGATAAACAAAGCTGTGCTTTTGTCACTGTCAATGAATCTGCTAAAAACCTGCTTCTCGAAAAAAATATATGTTAGGTAGGAAGAGAGAGGTGAAGTTGCAAAAACAAAGATTATTCATCTATTTTTTTGTTGTTGTTGACCTCTGAAACAAGCAGTTTTGCATATTTCTTATCTCTGTGTAACCCAGGCAAGCCAAAAACAGCATGCTAAAAAAATTAAACCATAATATTATTCTTTCATAAGCATTTATTGATATTTATATAAAATGTTATGTAATTACATATTCTTTATTTTCATTCCTCAGATCAAGCATTTCTATGAGACAGCTGTGATTGTAATATTTGTAATCGTCAATTGCTCTGTACTTAAGGCGGAATAAAATATGGTAGATAAGGCCATGTTGTCAATTGTTGTTTTTTAAACGTATACAAATCGTGCGGCAACAAAACTTTCTCTACCACTTAATGAATGTTTTAACAGCACTAGAATTTTTTGAACCTCAGACACACATTTAACAGCAATACAGTTGACCAAATCCCAGATTTATACGTATAATGAGGTTATTACAGTATGTTACACTGAGACAAACATTTTGTTAATTCAATAAAAATTTTGTTGAATTTGCAAAACTATTGTTGGTTTAACAAAATTTGTTGTTATCACGACAAAACGCTTTGTTCTTTTAACAAAATGATTAGGTCGATTTTGGGGAATTTGTTTGATCCAACAAAACATACTGTTATCATGACAAAATGTTTTGTTGCTGAACAAAACGTTTTGTCGTAATAACAATAAATTTTGTTAAATCAACAATAATTCTCAACAAAATAATTTTATAAAATCAACAAAAAAATTTGCTGACTTTATATCGACAAAAATTATCAACCTGAGAGTCACATTCTAGCAGCAATATAATTGTCTGAACCCCAAACTCATGCCTTAACAGCACTACAGTTGACCAAAGTCTGACTCATACGTATAATTGTCTGGCCAACAATAAAGTTGACGGAACCAAAGACTCATATTTTAACAACGGCACAGTTGACGCAAATAAAGACTCATATTTTAACAGCAATAGAATTGATATCCATATACTCATACATTAAGAGCAATGCAGTCGCCCTCATCCCAGTGACGCAGTGGTCTAAGCGATGGTTTCTGATCATTCGTACGAAAGGGTTCCGAGTTCGAATCCCGGTGATGAATGGATGTTGCGCTTGTCTTACGGTACTGGCTCTCACCCTTCCTGGAAATACTGACCTTAAATTAGGCACGGTCGACTGTTTATTATAGCCCATTGAATTGCTCAAGGTGGTCGTTAAACCTCCAATAAAAAAAATGCAGTTGACCGAATCAAAGACTCATATCTTTAACGGCAGCGCAGCTGACTGAACCAAAGGTTCACATTTTAACAGCAATACAATTAAATCAACCAAAGACTCATATTCCAACACCAATAAAGTTGACCAAACTCAGACTCATATTTAACAGCAATAAAGTAGACGGAACTAAATATTCATATTTTAACAGCAGCACAGTTGACGCAACTAAGAACTCATATTTTAACGGCAATACAATCTGTAACGTACCAGGAGATGTGACGTACCTGCCAGAAGGACGCACACGATATAAAGGCAGATAGGAATCAGAATAAAACGTCCGCGTAGCTCAATTGGTAGAGTGACTTATTCCGGAATGAGGGGATCCGGGTTCGAATCCTGGCGTGGACAGAAATGACGGAGAAATTTACTTCGTTATAATGACGCCCGAACTATCCGGATGACCCGACCGTTCAAAATCTCGCATTGGTGTGATGTTCTTTCCACACCGCGAGATAGGAAAAATAAGAGAATCCCTTCTCCAGCACTTCGAAAAAAAAAATAATAATAATAAGGGGGAGATGATGTAACGTACCAGGAGATGTGACGTACCTGCCAGAAGGACGCACACGACATAAAGGCAGATAGGAATCAGAATAAAACGTCCGCGTAGCTCAATTGGTAGAGTGACTTATTCCGGAATGAGGGGATCCGGGTTCGAATCCTGGCGTGGACAGAAATGACGGAGAAATTTACTTCGTTATAAATTGACCTAACCCAATACAAATAATGTAATAGTTAAAATATAAGACTCATATTTTAACAGCAATATACAATTGGTCTAACCCTACACTCACACATTAAGAGCAATGCAGTTGACCGAATCAAAGACTCATGTCTTAACGGCAACACAGTTGACTGAACCAAAGACTCATTCTTTAACAGCAATACATTTGACTCAAACAAAGGCTCATATTTCAACAGCAATACATTTGACCGAACCAAAGGCTCATATTCTAACATCAATGCAGTTGACCAAGCTCAGACTCATATTTAACAGCAATAAAGTTGACGTAACTAAATACTCATATTTTAACTGCAATACAATTGACCTAACCCTATACAAATAATATAATAGTTAAAATGTAAGACTCGTATTTTAACAGCAATACACAATTGACCTAACCCTATACTCACACATTAAACGCAATGTAGTTGACCGAATCAAAGACTCGTGTCTTAACGGCAACACAATTGACTGAATCAAACACTCATACTTTAACAGCAATACATTTGACTCAAATAAAGGCTCATATTCTAACAGCAATGCAGTTGACCAAACTCAGACTCATATTTAACAGCAATAAAATTGACGTAACTAAATACTTATGTTTTAACAGCAGCACAGTTGACGGAACTAGACTCATATTTTCACTGCAATGCAATTTACCTAAATAAATTGACCTAACCCTATACAAATGAAATAATAGGTATAAGACTCGTATTTTAACAGCAATACACAATTGATCTAACTCTATACTCACACATTAAGAGCAATGAAGTTGACAGAATCAAAGACTCATGTCTTAACGGCAGCACAGTCGACTGAACTAAAGACTCATATTTTAACAGCAATACATTTGACTCAATCAATGGCTCATATTCCAACAGCCAATACAGTTGACCAAACCCAGACTCTTGTTTAACAGTAATAAAGTAGACGGTACCGACACTCAAATTTTAACAGTAGCACAACACAAAGCAGTCCAACCTCCTATTTTAACACCAGTTCATATTTATAACAGCAATGCAGTTGACTAACTCTAAAGCTCGTATTTTAATAGCAATGCAGTTTATAATGAATTAGCTTTGTTTATCTTTTCGCTAAGCTAATTATTATGAATGAATAATGCTCTACCTACCAGCTAGCTAATGATATACTTGTACTAAGCTTCAAAGTAGTGAACTCAAAATAGTTGCTGTTAGTTAATTATGAACGTAAACAAAGTCTTAACGCTTGTTATTTATGGTAAGAAACTAATTGTAAACCTAACAGCCAGACAGAGGTCTGACAAAATCTATGAATTGAGAAAAACTAACTTACACAAACTTCTTTATTGTAAGACTCTTGGTCAATCTCTCCTCATAACAACACAATCTCTCCTCGTATTATAAACGCTCTCCGTAAACAACAACGCTCTCTCATAACAACAACAAAAGCTCCCCCTAAGTCTCGATGAACGCGCCTATATACTAGCTACCACCACGTCATGACTTACACTCATTGCCAGATCTCATTCATCGGGTGAAATAATATTTCGTTCAGCAAGAAGATAATTTACATAGTAAAATAAAATAACCAGATATAGTAAAATCAAAAGGAAAGTGAATATAGAGTATACGTTACAAGTTGACCGAACCAAAGATTCATATCTTGAGACTAATACAGTTGACCGGACATGAGGTTCACTATTTAGCATCAATAATGTTGCCCGAACCTCAGACTCATATTTTAAAAGCAACACATATGTCCGAAACACATACTTGTGTCTTAATTGCAGTACCAAAAACTCCTATCTTAACAGGCATGCTGTTGATCGAAACCTATATTCACATTCCACAGCAATGCAGTTAACCGGACCCCTGACTCATATTCTAACCGTAGTACAATTCATCAAAACCTCAGCCTCCTGTTTTAACACCAATACAGTTACCCACACCAGACTCGTAATTTAATAGCGATACACAGTTGACTGACTCAGACTCGCAATTTAATAGCGATACACAGTTGACTGACTCAGACTCGCAATTTAATAGCGATACACAGTTGACTGACTCAGACTCGCAATTTAATAGCGATACACAGTTGACTGACTCAGACTCGCAATTTAATAGCGATACACAGTTGACTGACTCAGACGCGCAATTTAATGGCGATACACAGTTGACTGACTCAGACTCGCAATTTAATAGCGATACACAGTTGACTGACTCAGACTCGCAATTTAATAGCGATACACAGTTGACTGACTCAGACTCGCAATTTAATAGCGATACACAGTTGACTGACTCAGACGCGCAATTTAATGGCGATACACAGTTGACTGACTCAGACTCGTAATTTAATAGCGATACACAGTTGACTGACTCAGACTCGCAATTTAATAGCGATACACAGTTGACTGACTCAGACTCGCAATTTAATAGCGATACACAGTTGACGGACTCAGACTCGCAATTTAATAGCGATACACAGTTGACTGACTCAGACTCGCAATTTAATAGCGATACACAGTTGACTGACTCAGACTCGCAATTTAATAGCGATAAACAGTTGAATGACTCAGACTCGTAATTTAATAGCGATACACAGTTGACTGACTCAGACTCGCAATTTAATAGCGATACACAGTTGACTGACTCAGACTCGTAATTTAATAGCGTTACACAGTTGACTGACTCAGACTCGCAATTTAATAGCGATACACAGTTGACGGACTCAGACTCGTAATTTAATAGCGATACACAGTTGACTGACTCAGACTCGCAATTTAATAGCGACACACAGTTGACTGACTCAGACTCGCAATTTACTAGCAGTGCAAGTTGGCTAAAAACGAAACTCGTTTCTGAACAGTAGTACAATTCACGGAATACACAAACTCCCATAGGCGTAACCAAGCAAAGGTGTCCTTTGCTCCAGAACACCCCCCTTCCCCATCTTGAGGGTGACTGAATACGAATTTAAAGCGATGTACAGGGATGTACATAAAGACTTTCTTGCATTACAAAAATTAATATAAAAATATCTGTGTAAGTTAAAATAAATATAGTTGACAACCAGTGGCCTATATTCGAGGCTAGCTAGGCTAGCTGCGAAGCCCAGGGAATACACAAATAAAAGTCAATTATCAACGGTATTAAGATATGTCGATGCTTTCGCTGCGACAAAAAACACTAGCGGATTAGCTTCTTTCGATTGTGAGAATCAGTCTGGTGAGCGATGATCAACGGCATCAATGTAACGCAAGTAGGTCTTCGAGAGCCTTCGCTGTTCTAATGCGAAGTGCTTTAATACTATCGCTTGCTAGAGTTTCCATGACAACATGAATGAGCTACTGAGGCGATTGCTCCATTGCTTTGCGCAAGGGTTCGCTGAGAAAAAGAAGACTTCGGACTACCTCAGTTCCTCCATGATTTCACCTTTAAGGTGGACGTCTAGGGATTTTGCTTCCTATACTTTCAATGGGCAAAGTTCTGCACACATTTTCTTCATAATTAATGCATTCTCAAGGATGAAAATTTGAACATCGATAATAACTTCATATTATAACTATACTTAATATTTTCTAAAACATAACCGTAATTAAGCAAACCAACATTTGTTTGTCTACTGACTACATGAATGTACAGGTCGCGCCATCTTTTTTCTAATGTATCAACACCACCAAAGGAAAAGTTATTTGTGATATAATTATGGTTATGTTTTAGAAAGTATTAAGTATTCCAAGTTATAATATGAAGTTATTTTTAATCGATGTTCAAATTTTCATCCTTGGGAACGCATTCATTATGAAGAAAATGTGTACAGAAGTTTGCCCATTTGAAATATAGGAAGCAAAATTACTAGATGTTCACCTCAACAGCGCGTGTTTTGCGAGAGTTGTTTCAGTTTGTGTGAAGTGTCAATGAATTAAAATAAGTGATTTTATATCTTAAATTCGTGGCTTTGTTGGATTCGAACTGTTTTGATAAATTCTGTGAAAGCTTCCCTGAACATCTACTGTCAGAAATTAAAGAACTCTATGCTACAAGTTTTGATACAGCTCGATTAAAGCAAAGGTGTTTTTTTCTCTTGATGAATACAAAACAAATCAGTAAGAGACATTACTTGTTACATAAAGTTGAATTATTGGACATAGTGTTTATTGAGGTGAACAGATTAGCAGATTAATATTAAACTGTTCATCAAAAACTGCAACTGCCGAAAGAAGTTTTTCTGCGTTAAAAAGAATCAAGATATATCTTAGAGCCACACAAGGACATGCACATTTGAGCAACTTGGCTGTTTTGTTAATAGAGAAAAACATTATTTTCAAATATGAAAAAGTACTCGGAAGAAACATTTTTGTGAAAACCTAACACTCAAGTTCTCACAAAAGGAAAGAAGAATCGAGTTCGTGTACAAATAAGTGTTCGAATCCTAATCCTCATACACTGGCGGAAAATGAGAAAAGAACACCAAAAAGGAATTGGCGAACGATCATGAAATTTACATATGTTAATAGGGTCGAGTTTACGTAGGTGTGATGTTAATTTCGGGACCAACCGGTGAGCGCCTACTCCACAGCACGGCATAATATGCAAATTATCGTCGGTGGTATTTAAGGAGTATACGGCGAAGTGAATGTAATCAGTCGTCGGCGTACGGACACGTGCGAAGACCCTGAAAAAGCAGCAATACCTGGACATGGAAGACGTGTACGATTTCAGCAGTTATCGGATATTGAGCGAGGTCGTCTAGTCGGACTCCGCGAGGCCGGGTGGTCATATCGTCGTATTGCGGAGCGAATAGGACGGGGAGTATCGGTGGTGGTACGATGGTGGCGTAGATGGTCCGAGGAACATTCCAACACGAGAAGACGTGGAACCGGGAGTCACAGACGGACTGATGAGCGGACCGATCGACGCATAAGAAGAGCGGCGTTGTCAAGCAGAACATCCACTGCGACGCAAATCCGAGCAGCTGTTGCACCTGAGGTGAGAGTGCGAACAACCCGCAACCGTCTACTGGATGCAGGACTACGTGCACGTGTGCCTCTGGCATGTGTACCTGTGACTCCAGCCCACCGTCAGGAACGGCGGCAGTGGTGTCGCAAACGTCTGCACTGGAGAACGCAATGGCGATCTGTCATGTTCAGCGATGAAAGCAGATTCTGCTTGGGAGCCTCCGATGGCCGTATGCGTGTTCGCAGATGCACAGGGGAGCGTCTCCACCCTTCTTGCATCCGCCAGCGACACACAGGTCCTACACCTAGTCTCCTGGTGGGAGGAGTGATCAGCTATCACTTCCGTACACAACTAGCGTTTGTACCGGGTACGTTAAACAGCACCTCGTACATCAACAACATCATTCAGCCCGTTGTTGTGCCATTTGTAAGGTCGGTCCATCGTGGTGTTTTCCAGCAAGATAACGCACGCCCACACACGGCACGTGCAACGCAACATGCACTTCAGGGTGTGAGACAACTTCCATGGCTTGCACGTTCACCGGATTTGTCCCCCATTGAGCACGTGTGGGATTTTATGGGACAACGACTTATCCGGTCTCCACGGCCAGCCTCCACCATCCCCGATTTACACGTCCAGGTTGAGGATGCTTGGAACTCAATACCCCAAACTTACATCCAACGACAGACTCCATGCCAGAATTGCACAGTTTGACGCAGTTCATGGCGGTTCAACCTCGTACTAACCATGTTACATGGAAATGTTATTTTTCAGTTTACCAGCAAATACATCTGTATTTTGCCAAAATGTTTAGACCACGTGTGAGATGAGTGGACGTACGTTATACAAAGAAATTCTACAATATTTGTTGAAGTGTTTTTACGTAAGTTATAAAAAGAAATTCGTGGGGATGGCACGAATTTCATTGTATTCAAAGATATTCGACTACAAAGAAATTCGTCGAAGCATAAACGTAAGTTATACAAAGAAATTCAAGAATATTTGTCGAAGCGTTTTTCCGTAAGTTATACAAAGAAATTCGTGGGAATGGCACGAATTTCATTGTATTCAAAGATATCCGACTACAAAGAAATTCGTCGAAGCATAAACGTAAGTTATACAAAGAAATTCAAAAATATTTGTCGAAGCGTTTTTACGTAAGTTATACAAAAGAAATTCGTGGGGATGGCACGAATTTCATTGTATTCAAAGATATTCGACTACAAAGAAATTCGTCGAAGCATAAACGTAAGTTATACAAAAAAATTCAAGAATATTTGTCGAAGCGTTTTTACGTAAGTCATTTCATTTCATTTTATTATTTCTGTTGTTACAGGTTATTGAATAATGATAACAATTATTGACAGTTATAAAGTAACAGCAAGGAAGCTCCAGGAAAAGGCCTATTGAGTCCTGTCTAAGCCCGGAGCTCCCTGAAAGAAATTTACAAGTCAAGTACAGCAATGTACACCACCAGCCATTAGAATAACTCTCCCCCCCCTGTTATTCCCTTAAATGTTAGCTTAATAGGTATGCTTTTAATTTTTTCTTATAAAGGTTAAAGTTATTAATCAATGTCAGTTCTCTGGGCAATGAATTCCAAAACGCCGGCCCACAATAATTTTAACTTTGTTTCATAGTTAAAGTTTTAGGGAGCACTGGTATAAGTGCCTGTTGATTTCTTGTATTATATTAATGCGTATATGTAGATATTTTAATTAATTCCTGCTCTATGTTATTTTTTATTCTTTTGTACATGGTTTTACCCAAGTTAAAATTATATAGTTGTTTAATAGTCATTATGTTATATTTGTTATGGTCAACTCTTGTATATGTATGTATACATGATTGAGAAAAAATAACATTATTACCACTATATTTTAATCTAATTATCTAATATACTTATTTTGAAGTATTTGTAATGTTTTAATGTTAGATTGAGTTGTTTGACCCCATGTTAATATACAGTAGTTAAGGTGTGTATGAACTAAAGTAAAATATGTTAATTTTAATGTTTTAACAGTAAGATTTGTCAGAACATGACTTACAATTCCTATATTTTTTGATAATTTATTCAAGAGATTATCAATGTGTTTATTCCATTTTAAATCATTATTAAGTTTAATACCTAAGTAAGTAAACTCATTTGCTATTTCAATTGATTTCTTGTCGAGAAGTAATGGTATATAAATAAGTTTACTTGTTTGTTGTCTTGAAAAAAACTGCTTTAGTTTTATCTATATTTAATACAAGTTCATTAGCAGCCAACCAATTTGTGTATTTTTGCAATTCAATATTACTTAGTAAAATTTGTTCTTCTGGATTAGTACCCTTAAATAACAATGTAGTGTCATCTGCATAGAGGATAATGCTGGATTCAGATTCGATGTTAAAAATGTCATTAATGTAAATATTAAATAATAATGGTCCAAGTATTGAACCTTGGGGTACACCCAGTTTAATATTTTCCTTTGTTGAGTAATAATCCCCCAGTTGAGTAAACTGAATTCTATTTGATAAGTAATTTGTAAAGAGTGCATGAGCAGTACTCCTTATTCTTATATTATGTAGTTTTGATAGTAATATGTTATGGTTTAATGTGTCGAAAGCCTTTGTTAAATCCAAAAAAATAGCAACAGTTAAGTTTTTTTCCACAAAATTTTTCTGAATTATATCTTGAATATGGAGAAGAGCAAGATCTGTTGATTTATTTGATTGAAATCCAATTTGGTTTTTGTTAATAACTTTATATTTCTGTAAGTAGGATAACAATTTATTATAAATTAGTTTTTCAAGTAATTTTGCAAAAATTGATGTTTTAGATATTGGGCGATAATTATTATCATCTTTGTGTGATCCTGCTTTATATTTAGGGGTAATTTTTGTAATTTTCAGCTTATCAGGAAAAATTCCTGTATCAAGAACAGAATTAAAAATTTGAAGTAAAGGATCAGATATCTCATCTGCAATATATTTAATTGCCCGTGAATTAATTTCATCAGATCCTGAACCTGATGATATTCTTATGTACTGAAATTCCACTAACAATTCAGTTTTTGTAATATCTGTAAAATAAAAATTATTAGGGAGATATGATTTTTGTAAATAACTAGAGTAATGTGTATTAACCCTTTTTAACTTTTGTTTAATTGTAACTGGGGTAGTTGTAAAATGATGATTCAGTTGTGTAACAATGTCCTGTTGATTGCTTATTTTCATATTATTTATAGTTAGGTGAGATGGTAATATCGTTTTAGGTGTCCTACCAAGTAATTGATTAATATGCTTCCATGTTAGTTTAGATGAATTTTGTGAGAATATATTAGCATAATAATTCCTTTTAGTAGTCCTTAATTCAGAGTTCAGCCTATTTCTGTATTGTTTAAAATAATTAAAATCTGATTGTTGTCTAGTTATAAGGAATTTAGAATATAACTATTCCTTTTTTTAATGCACTTAAGTAATGTATCTGTAATCCATGGTTTTCGAAAACTTTTTCTAGATTTATTGCTTAGTACTGAAATAGGAAAACATATGTCATAGATATCTTTTAGTTTTGTAAAAAATATTTCATATTTTAAATTAGGTGATGAATATGTGTCCAATTCGCTCCAGTTTAAATTCTTTAATTTATTTTTAAAGATTTCTAGATTTTTTTGTTTATTAGTCTCATTTTAGAAACTTTATGTATTTGAGCCTTTTTAAGTATGTGTTTATGAATAATAAAAATAGGTAAATGATCACTGAAATTAAACTCCAATATTCCCGCAATAATTGGATCTTGTTGAATGTTAGTAATACACAAATCCAAAATTGTTGTAAAATGAGTAGTTATTCTGGTTGGCAATGTGATGGTATTTACAAATCCTGATGAATTTAAAATATAAATTAATTGATTAGTTATAGAATTATCCTGGGAAATATCAATATTTAAATCTCCCATGATAATAGTTTTTTCTTAACAAGGTTAGCATAGTTTAGAAGTTATACAAAGAAATTCGTGGGGATGGCACGAATTTCATTGTATTCAAAGATATTCGACTACAAAGAAATTCGTCGAAGCATCAACGTAAGTTATACAAAGAAATTCAAGAATATTTGTCGAAGCGTTCTTACGCAAGTTATACAAAGAAATTCGTGGGGATGGCACGAATTTCATTGTATTCAAAGATATTCGACTACAAAGAAATTCGTCGAAGCATAAACGTAAGTTATACAAAGAAATTCAAGAATTTTTTGTCGAAGCGTTTTTACGTAAGTTATACAAAGAAATTCGTGGGGATGGCACGAATTTCATTGTATTCAAAGATATCCGACTACAAAGAAATTCGTGCAATCCCCACCTGTATACAAACATACACACGCGGATCAGACTAGTTACACCACTGGTGTAAGATACAGGTGCTACTGGAATGTCGCCTTTAACTTTTGCTTGCTCTGAATGCATTGCCTTAAATTACTTTCCAAAATTTTGCATTTTTGCTTACGAAAACTAGCACTGTATTTGAACAGTATATTTAATGGAACATGTCGGTTTTGTGTACCTAAATCAAATTTTAACATCGTGTCACGCAGACACAATATATGTACTTACCCAATCCTTAATTCCCTTCCTTCAAGCCAGAGACTTTGCCCTGCACTCCTCTCCTACAAAGTGGTCACCAGCCGCTTCCTGCACTTTCATTGTCCCGGAGCAGTACTAAGAGCGCAAGTGTAGCTTTAGACTCCTTTCCGTGTTGGAAGCTCCTGTTTTATAAAGAAAACAAACAAACAAACAGCAGAGAAGTTAGTAGTGATCACCGCAATGAATTCCTATCCACCCTCCTCATTAGCCACCTATCCTCACAAACATGAAAACAAGTTAGTAAAATCATGCAATGCATTGATTACGACACGCTTTCCAACATACCAGAAATCATTACGCAAGTTATTACTCAAGTTATGAGGATAATAAATCTCGCTCCTGTGTTCTGACCTTTGACTCCATTTCGATGATATTATACAGAATTGGTTCCGTATACCTCCGGAACAACATACTAACGTTTTGTCGCAATAGAAGCATTTTTAGTCAAGTTATGAGGATAATGGCTCTGGAACAAATCTCACTTCTGTGCCCTGACCTTTGACCCCATTTCGATAATATTAAACACAATTGGTTCCGTATACCTCCGGAACAACATACTAACGTTTTGTTGCAACAGAAGCATTTGTATTTAAGTTATCAGGATAATGGCTGTGGAAAAAAAATCGCTCCTGTGCCTTGACCTTTGACCCCATTTCGATGATATTAAACAGAATTGGTTCAGTATACCTCCGGAACAACACACTAAAGTTTTGTCGCAATAGAAGTACGTTTAGTCAAGGTATGAGGATAATAGCTGTGGAATAAATCTCGCACCTGTGTCCTGACCTTTGACCCCCATTTCGATTATATTAAACAGAACTGGTTCAGTGTACCTCCGGAACAACATACTAAAATTTTATCACAACAGAAGCATTCTTAGTGAAGTTATGAGGATAAAAGCTGTGGAATAAATCTCTCTCCTGCGTCCTGACCTTTGACCCCATTTTGATGATATTCAACAGACCCGGTTCAGTATACCTCCGGAACAACATACTAAAGTTTTGCCGCAATAGAAGCATTTTAGTCAAGTTATCAGGATAATGGCTGTGGAATAAATTTCGCACCTGTTTCTTTCGAAGATATTAAGCAGAATTGGTTCAGTATACCTCCGGAACAACATACTAAAGTTTTGTTGCAGTAGAAGCATTTTTAGTCAAGTTATGAGGATAATGGCTGCGGAATAAATATCGCACCTGTGTCCTGATCTTTGACCCCATGTCAAAGATTTTAAGCAGAATTGGATCAGTATACCTCTGGAACAACACACTAAAGTTTCGTCGCAGTAGAAGCATTTTTAGTCAAGTTATGAGGATAATGGCTGTGGGATAAATTTGGCTCCACGGTGCTGACCTTGACCCCGTTTCGATGATATTCAACAGAACCGATTCAGTATACCTCCAGAACAACATGTTGAAGTTTTGTCACAATCGAAGCATTTTTATGCTTTCCAAAGGTTGGCTGAAGAAGCGTATATGCTCCGGTTTTGTCCGTCTGTCTTTCTGCCTGTCCGTCCTCCCGTCCTTCCGTACGATAACTCGCTTAAAAACAGTTGGATTTCGATGAAATTTTAGTTTGTGTTAGGGACCACTGGGGACGAACCCTATTGAAAATGGAAGAAATAGGGTCCAAGTTAGGACATAGGAGCGGGATCCATTCCATTGCCCTTATGCGTCATAACTTACGTAAAAATGCTTCGATTACGATAAAACTTTAACATGCTGTTCCGGAGGTACACTGAACCAATTATGCTTAATTTCATCAAAATGGGGTCAAAGGTCAGGGCACAGGAGCGAGATTTATTCCACAGCCATTATCCTCATAAATTGAGTAATGATTTCTGGTATGTTGGAAAGCGTATCGTAATCAATGCATTGCATGATTTTACTAACTTGTTACGTAAGTTATGACGTATAAGGGCAATGGAATGGATCCCGCTGCTATGTCCTGATCTCCATCGAAATCGAACCATTTTTACGCGAGTTATCGTGCGAACGGGCAGACAGACAGAAAAATCTGGAGCATATACGTTCCTTCAACCTACGGTTGGAAAGCGTAAATAAAAGCCACGCAATTCCCAAATGTACGCAGTTGAAATTAAGTGGGCAATTTCAACTGAGTTAGCAACCTCAAATTCGCACACATTGCGGCTTCACGGTTAAGAGACTCAGGGTATCTCCAGAAGCATTACTCTAACCTTGTTGTGTCGCACCGACTTGTCATTTCTTCTTACAGTATTTGAACACAAGGTAAGTAGATAGAAAAGAAAGCCTAAAGTTTTTAAGCCTGCCATGGGGCAATCAGGGAACGGGAGCTATGACGTAGTTTGGTTGAAAGGTGTTAGAGCAGGTTAGAGCCAAGGAAGTTATATAAGTTTTTAAAATAAATAAAAGAGAATAAATAGGATACGAAAAAATTATGAGTAAAAAAAATATTGGAACGGGCAAAAAAAACTCAGAATTCACATTTCCCCAAAAATTTGACAAAGTCCAATAAATCTCCCGACAAAATAATGAAGTTCCAAGAAGCACCGCTAGGGGCAGCACATCGAGTTGACAACCCCCTATGTCTACCCCTACTCGTCCGTTGCCATCCCTCAAAGATCCATTGAAATTTCCAAGAAGCACCGCTAGGGGGCAGCACATCAAGTACATATCCCCTTTCCCCCACTCGATCGTTGCCATCCCTCAAAGATCCACCGAAAGTTCCACAAGGCACCGCTAAGGGGCAGCACATTAGCATCGACCCAACACACTAGCGCCACCTGCCTCTTCGTCCTGCCGCAAGCTACGCTCCTCCGCTGCCCCGGTGGCGCAGTGGTCTAAGCGATGGCCTCTGATAATTCGTCCGAAAAGGGTCCGGGTTCGAATCCCGGTGAGGCATGGATGTTGTGTTTGTCTTACGGCACTGGCTCTCTCCCTTCCCTGGAACCAGTGACCCTAAATTAGGGACGGGCGACTGCTTATAGCCCATTGAGTTGCTCACGGTTGTCGTTAAACCTCCAACCAAAAAAAAAAAAAAAAAAAAAAAAAAAGCTACGCTCCTGCTCCTTCTGCCGCAAGCCACGCCCTCTGCTCCTTCTCCTAGAAGGAGCTGCTCCTTGGTCCAGAACCCGTCCTTTTATACAAGTCCAAAAAAATTGCTTTCCTGCTCCTTAGATGGCGCCACAGCTGTTATCAGATCAACCCAACCCGCTGATCACATCAGAGGGATCAGTCATAGAATAATATTTCTGGAGATTCTCTATATATCTCAACTGTGAAGCAGCAAAGTTTGGGAATTTTATGCTTGTTTGCATGAGATCTATGTAGTTTCAGCTGTGTATATTTGGGAATTGCATGATTTTGGATTTTTTTTGATTGGAGGTTTAACGACCACCGTGAACAACTCAATGGCTATAAGCGGTCGCCCGTCCCTAATTTAGGGTCACTGGTTCCAGGGAAGGGAGAGAGCCACTGCGCCACCGGGGCCACCCCGGTGGCGCGATGGCCTGTGATCATTCGTCCGAAAGGGGTCCGGGTTCGAATCCCGGTGAGGCATGGATGTTGTGCTTGCCTTACGGCACTGGCTCCCTCCCTTCCCTGGAGTTAGTGGCCCTAAATTACGAACGGGCGACTGCTTATAGCCCATTGAATTGCTCACGGTGGTCGTTAAATCTACAATAAAAAATGCCTAAGCGGGATTCCAACCCGGACCCCTTTCGGACGAATGATTAAAGCTCATCGCTTAGACCACTGCGCCACAGTGGCGGCGATTTTTGGGTTACAGAAATCGTGTTTGAATCAAACAGGAATGAATTATACTTCATACACGAGTGAAGTTTTCAACTTTAACGTTATGTTTTGTTTTGAATTCGCACTGACATTCGTGTATTTCAGTTTCAAATAAACACAGGAAGGAGCCTGAAAACAATTAAGAATTTTGTAAATTTAGCGTTTTCTCAAAGATCTGCAGCAAGTTACGATGAAAAAATAGAAACAGTTGCGATGAAAGAATGCGATTCGGCCAACACAAAACGCATTGCAATAGCCTTGAAACCCACCAGCTCTCCCACACTTGAACGCCCGTAGCTCGCTGTTATAGGCTTTACGAAAAATGGTGTCGCTCCTCTAACCTCTTTGTTAAAGCTTGGTTTATTTTGATCTTTGGGTTTCATGTTTTCGTGACGTCACATCATCATCAGCAGCAAGGAGCAGGTGTTTTTCTGCTAAGCGATGCCCTTCGTCTCAGTTGAGTTTCTCAATTTCTTAATGGCAGTTGTGTTTTGGTGGCTGATTGTGAAATAATAGAGAACTCTAGATGTGTGTGAACTTTTAGAATTCAGCGAAGTGTTCCTATGAAAGAGCCACAAAGCGGCAGTGCTTATCCTTCAGACGAAGACATAGGTTAGCTTTTCTTTCAAGAGACTGGAATCTTCAAGCCGCTATTTTAACTTATTCCTTGTACGATATCATTTTTCTTCAAGAATATAGTTTGTTCTTTTTTACGCTTTCCAACCGTAGGTTGAAGAAGCGTCCCTGGCAACACAACCACGTAGAGCCGCTCCTGTGGCGCAGTGGTCTAAGCGATGGCCTCTGATCATTCGTCCGAAATGGGTCCTGGTTCGAATCCCGGTGAGGCATGGATGTTTTGTTTGTCTTGCGGCACTGGCTTTCTCCCTTTCCTGGAACCAGTGACCCAAAATCAAAATTAGGGACGGGCGACTGCTCATAACTCATTGAGTTGCTCACGGTGGTCGTTAAACCTCCAATCATAAAAAAAACAAAAAAAAACCACATTAGGATTTACGTTGAAGTTACATTCCGCATAAATTTGAATTCAGGGCGAAAAATGTGGTAAAACTTAGGTTAAAAAAATGTCCAAGCCATTCATGCAAATTCAACCGTATGGTTTCAACTGCATTTCCACCTAATTTCAATTACCAAATGCCAACCATTATTCAACCTTATTTCAACGTTAATTCCACCACATTTCAGCCATTTTGAGACCAAAAAAATACTATATTTCTACCGAAATTCTAGTACAGCCTCAATCACAAAAGGTTTTAGCTCTAGAAGGCCACAGCCTAACCTTGAGAGCTGCTGTACATTTTAATGCAGATTATGCCTCTGAGGAGTGGGTGTATTTATATAATATGCTACACAATTTAATTGTAATTTCCCCCCACCCCCTATAGTTTGCTGTAGTTTATGAGAAATATAGCCCTCAGTAAAGTTTGCCAATTAGGGCAGACTTACTGAAGACTATATTTCTGGCGGGATGTAAGGTCAGGTGATGCGTAACATCACAGCCTCTCCTTGACAAATGTCAACCCCGCCTTCTCGTGGTGCATCCTGTTCCCACTGAAGGGGCTCTGACGACCGCCAGTAGCGGTATAACTATACCATCGGGATCAGAGGAAATGCTATGCCACACTCACCAACCCGCTTGGCCAGCGTGGTGAGTTATGGCCAAACACCTCCAAAATGACTCTACAACTTAAATCTTGGCCCTCAGTCTCCGGCAGCTGGAATGTACCTGGCCAAGGCAGCGGCCAGTGCGACATGAAGGCAGAGGGTGCTAAGAATCCCCGGAGGACCGGACTAGGCTGCCATCTGATGCTGACCTTGGCTACCTATAACGGACGCTCCATATCTTCTGATTTAAGGCTTCTTGAATTGGAAGAGGAACTACAAAGGATCAAGTGGGACATCGTCGGGCTAAGTGAGGTAAGGAGAAAAGGAGAAGATCTCATTGAACTGAAAAGTGGACATCTCTTCTACTATCGTGGGACAGATACTGGCAGAACTAGTGGTGTTGGATTTATAATAAACAAGAAACTGAAGGATAAAGTGGTAGAAGTTGAAAGTTTCTCTGACAGAGCTGCACGACTCGTTATCCAACTATCGAGAAGATACCAGGCTCAGATTATTCAAACTTATGCACCCACCACAAGTCATCCTGAAGAAGAAATTGAAGAATTTTATGAGGAAATTCGTCATATAAATAATAAAGGTAAGCAGCACTTGAAGATAATTATGGGAGATTTCAATGCAAAAATAGGGCAACGGCAACAGAATGAAACTTCAGTAGGTAAATTCGGTCACGGCAACAGAAACCAGCGTGGAAATACTCTCGTTGAGTTTGCAGAGGCAGAAGGATTTTTCATCTTGAACTCCTTTTTCAAGAAAAAGCCACACAGGAAATGGACATGGAGACATCCAATTGGGACGACAAGTGAAATTGATTTTATTATGTGTAACAAAAAATTCGTCATCGAAGACTGCAGTGTGCTGAACAAGTTCAACACAGGTAGTGACCATAGATTGGTGAGATGTAAGATGCACCTCAACACTAAACTGGAACGTGGCAAGCTCATAAGACAAACAAAATGTATTGACATAACCAACCTTAAAAAACACCATAATACTTTCAAGTTGGAACTGAAGAACAGATTCTCTGCTTTAGAAGGCCTAACATCGGAAGAAGTGGATATTTCGGAAGTTAACAGAAAAGTAACCAAAGCTCTTATGGAAACAGCAACAAAATTAGCTGGGTCTAAGAACAAGTTGCATGTGAACAAATTATCAGGAAAAACCAAAATGTTGATGCAAAAAAGAAGAGAGATGAGGACAACTAAAGAAGATGGGACTTCCAAAGTGAAATATATAGAGCTATGCAAGACAGCACGAAAAAATATCACTGAAGACGTAAGGAAATTCAACTGTGAACTAGAGAGAAAAGCAATTGAAAACAACCAAAGCCTTAAGATAGCAAAGGGACATTTCAGTAAGGGAAGAAAACAGATTATGGCTCTGAGAAAAGAAGATGGTTCTATAACAAGAAATAGAGGCGAAATTTTGACAAGAGTGAAAGATTTCTACTCCAAATTATATGAAAGGGATCATACATGTACTCCAGAAAACATGAAAGGTACCAGAGTTCTTCCAGTCCTCCCAGCAGAAGTTGCTCATGCAATCAAGAACATGAAGCGAGGGAAAGCTCCAGGAGAAGATGGAATTACTATAGACATCATACAAGAAGCAAGTGGAGAAATTGAAACAGTACTCGCCCAAATGTTCACTCGATGCCTTAATGAAGGGAAGATTCCTGAGGATTGGAACAACGCTACAATGATCCTGCTACATAAAAAAGGTGACATTGAGGATCTCAGGAACTACAGACCTATCAGCCTCCTATCAGTGGTTTATAAAATCTTCACTAAAGTTCTTTCACACCGCTTGAAGGTAACACTGGACATGGCTCAACCGAGAGAACAAGCTGGATTCAGGAGTGGCTACAGCACAATAGATCATATCCACGTACTGAGAGAACTAATTGAAAGAGCGAGGGAATATGAACTTCCATTGTGCATGGCTTTTATCGATTATGAAAAAGCCTTTGATTCGGTGAAACCATCAGCAGTTACCACGGCTCTGAAATCCTGCGGTATTGAAGATGCATACATTAATATTATTAATAACATCTATGAAAATGCAAGTGCAAAGATTCGGCTGTTTGAAAATACAACACATATAAAAATTGGAAAGGGAGTGAGACAAGGTGACACCATATCTCCGAAGCTCTTTAATGCCACATTGGAAAATGTCTTTCAATCACTGAACTGGGAAAACAAAGGGATAAAGATTAATGGAGATTATCTAACCCACCTTCGTTTTGCTGATGAATTTTTGCAACTACCCCATCAGAGCTGCAGAGTATGATCCAGGAACTTGCTGACAAGAGTAAAGAAGTGGGATTAAAAATGAACTTTCAGAAGACAAAAGTGATGTTCAATGCTTTTACAAGAAATGAAGATTTATCGATTGATGGAGAAAAACTGGAGATAACAGATACATATGTTTATCTTGGACAGCAGATATCAAGTGAGGGTCACATTGATGAAGAAATGAATCGGCGTACAAAACTTGCCTGGAGAGCTTTTGGAAGAAACAGCATAATTTTCAAGAGCAATATGCCATTATGTCTTAAAAGAAAAGTGTTTGATCAATGCATCCTTCCAGTGCTTACGTATGGTGCAGAGACGTGGACCTTAACTAAAAGAGACATACAAAGGCTGCAGACAACTCAAAGTAGCATGGAGAGGCGCATGCTTGGTATAACCAGGAGAGATAAGAAGAGGAACTCGTGGATCCGAAAAATGACGAGAGTGGAAGACATCATGATCAGAGTTAAATCCCTGAAATGGCAATGGGCTGGACATACTGCCAGAAGAACAGACCATAGATGGACAGCCGAAATTTTAGATTGGATTCCAAGGAACAGGAAGAGACCCAGAAAAAGACCACATGGGAGATGGGTGGATGAAATTCGTAAATATGTGGGAGTGACATGGAGGAGACTGGCACAAGACAGACCGTTGTGGAGGAAACTTTGGGAGACCTTCGTCCAGCAGTGGATTGATAATGGTTGACAATGATGATGATGATGATATTTCTGGCGTTTGAAAATTACTGCGAGCTTAATTGATCTCAGGTGGGTGCAATGCGGCATGACGACCACAGCACAAATGAATGAAAAAATGGCGGCAATATTTACATTTGTAGTACGGATATAATATGATGCATACTACTATGAAAAAATATGAATAACTTCCAAACTTATTACTTCCATATCAGAGGTGACTTTCGATCTTTTGGGGCCCAAGGCGCTAAAAGATTCAGGGGCCCCCTCCCTTCTTATCGCTTCAAAAATTTTCATCCGTTAGACTAACAAAGGAGGGGGAGTCAAAAAAACGTTTTTACGCTTTTTAAAATGTCATTCTAACTTCCTATTATTGAACATTCTGTAAGAAACAGTGCTAGTGTAATCATTTTGTCTGTCCGTGCACATTGAACTTTTTGTTTTTACAGATATTTCAAAAAATATTTTTGCTGCTAATAGGAAAGTAAAGAGTATTAATTTTGGCGCTTTAAATATCCATATACTTCATGAATTTACTGCTAAGGGCTGTCAAAGTCGAATATTCAAAAAATTAAACTTCTGTTGTGAAGCATCTGTTCAACTTCAGGGCATAAAAAATGTATGTGCCTCTCAGGTTAAGCTTAACTATTCCTTCTCAAATATTTAAATTTTCCAATTAGTTCGTTAATTTCCTGCTAGAGGCGCTGAGTCCAAAGAATTTGGTTTTCACAGATTTTTGAAATATTTTTGCGAATGGTAGGACATTAACATTCATTAAATTTTGTCCATTTAAAATTTCACTTCTAGTTTATAAATTTCCCGTTGACAGTTCTAGGATTCAGAGTTCTACCACTAAAAGGAAGGCAAAATTATTTTAACGTTTCCTTTCAAAATAAGTACATCGATAATAACTCGAAAATTCGGAGAATGAATGACAGCAAGAAAAAATATGTTACTAGTATGAGAAAGCAAAATATCAATTAACAATACAAAGCGGTCGCTTTAAGGATTGGTTTGTTTCGGTCCGTGAAAACCCAAACAAAACTTGAAATCCAATTATACATTTTCGGGGCCCCTCAAGATGTGGGGCCCAAGGCGCGCGCATAGTCCCAAATCCGCCCCTGCTCCATATCTTGTAGTATTTCCAAAACATACACCAACGAGGATGGCGGTGACAAACGAAACAACGAAATGTCCGACGTCGTGATATATACCCTTATCGATATCCTTCATTAAACTCAATTAATGTAAAATCCACCAATATCGATAGATGCTTATAACGAAGTAAATTTCTCCGTCATTTCTATCCGCGCCAGGATTCGAACCCAGGTCCCCTCATTCCGGAATAAGTTGCTTTACCAATTGAGCTACGCGGACATTTTATTCTGATTCCTATCTGCCTTTATGTCGTGTGCGTCCTTCTGGCAGGTACGTCACATCTCCTGGTACGTTACATCATCTCCCCCTTATTTTTTTTTTTTTTTTTTTTTTTTCGAAGTGCTGCTCTTATTTTTCCTATCTCGCGGTGTGGAAATAACATCACACCATTGCGAGATTGTGAACGGTCGGGTCATCCGGATAGTTCGGGCGCCATTATAACGAAGTGAATTTCTCCGTCATTTCTATCCGCGCCAGGATTCGAACCCAGGTCCCCTCATTCCGGAATAAGTTGCTTTACCAATTGAGCTACGCGGACATTTTATTCTGATTCCTATCTGCCTTTATGTCGTGTGCGTCCTTCTGGCAGGTACGTCACATCTCCTGGTACGTTACATCATCTCCCCCTTATTTTTTTTTTTTTTTTTTTTTTTTCGAAGTGCTGGAAATAACATCACACCATTGCGAGATTGTGAACGGTCGGGTCATCCGGATAGTTCTCGCGGTGTGGAAATAACATCACACCATTGCGAGATTGTGAACGGTCGGGTCATCCGGATAGTTCGGGCGCCATTATAACGAAGTGAATTTCTCCGTCATTTCTATCCGCGCCAGGATTCGAACCCAGGTCCCCTCATTCCGGAATAAGTTGCTTTACCAATTGAGCTACGCGGACATTTTATTCTGATTCCTATCTGCCTTTATGTCGTGTGCGTCCTTCTGGCAGGTACGTCACATCTCCTGGTACGTTACATGCTATAAGCGATATAAGCAGTCTTAGAACGGTTTTATTTAGAATTAATAAAATTAAAAAGGAGGAAAACGTCCATATATTAAATATTTTAATAGCTACTTTTAATTTGTCAGTAAATTACAATACTTAAAATAATACATGTTTCAGACAATAGTGAAACTATATAACGCGGTAAATATACATGCATTTTGAAAAAATATATAAACGACTGATATCGGCCCGCGCGATCAACGATGGTTGAAATTGGAACGTAAATTCGATGTGGATTCAATGCTTCCCAATATGCACACGTTTAGCTAAAATTTTGAAGCATAAAATCTACATCGAATATACGCATTAATTTTCAGCGTTAATGCCACTTTTTCTGCCCATGTAAATTCATTCGACGTCGAATTTTCGTGAAATTTTCAACGTTTTCTCGTTTCAACCTTTTCACCCAATTTCAACATTGAATATATGTAGCTGTGCTACCAAGGGTATATGCTCCAGCTTTGACCATCGTGAGCAACTCAATAGGCTATAAGCAGTTGTTTGTCCCTAATTTAAGGTCACTGTTTCTAGGGAAGGGAGAGAGCCAGTGCCGTAAGACAAACACAACATCCATGCCTCACCGGCATTCGAACCCGAACACTTTTGGGACGAATGATCAGATGCCATCGCTTAAACCACTGCGCCACCGGGGCGACTTGAATGATTTTACTAACTTCTTATGTATAATGCGTAATGACTCATTTCTGTTATATCCGACTAACTAATGAAACGGATTATGAAAACTTCCAGCAGGAGGTCATTCAGTTTACCAAAAAGAGGTCAAGTTGTCACTGTGTGTTCCTTTCTTTGGTGAGTTTAGTCTGTTATTTCGTTCATATGACAACTTTTAGCGGAATTTCTGTGCGTTTTGAATTATCTGTTTCGTGCAGAATATTTTTTTATATTCTTGCTAGAGATAACAGTTATCTTTACGTGAGAAGCGGCAATTGTGGTAAACTGTGCAAGAGCTACTTGTAGAAATGGACACCACAATACGAAAGAAGTGATGTTCCATAGATTTCTCAATGACTATGAAACGGGTCTACGACATAACATCGCAAGTCAAAACATCGCATGACATATGATCGCCGACATAACATCGCAGGTCAAAACATCGCGGTACCATAACATCGCAGTACTAAAACATCGCAGGTCAAAACATCGTGGCACCATAACATCGCAAGTCAAAATATCGCGGCATCATAACATCGCAGGGCAAAACATCGTGGTACCATAACATCGCAGGTCATAACATCGCAGTAATCCCTAAATAAATTGCTTTCGATAGCTTTTGATGAATTGCAAAAAAAAAGTATATTTAAAGGGGAGGGGACCATAGAAATTGATGTCCTGATTAAATTTTGGTAGAAATTGGGGTTACCCGTACCGCTTTTCCAATAGTGCCCAGGCCCACTCAATCAAAATTATCGTAAAATCTACAGTTTTCAATTTAAAACCACCAGATTTGGTATTCTATCTCATGGTGCTTTAACTTAGACGGTAGATGATTTATGGAAGTGGTCGGAGTCCGGGGTCGATGGGCCCCCATAGAATATTTTCGACAAATCTACAGTTTCCAATTTAGAACCACCAAATTTTGTATAATATCTCATGGTGCTCTAACTTAGACCATAGACGGTTTTGGAAAGGTAGGGGGCCCGGGGTCAAGGGCCCCAATACGCAATATTCGTAAAATCTACAGTTTTCAATTTAGAATTACCAAATTTGGTATAATATCTCATGGTGCTCTAACTTAGACCATAGACGGTTTTGGAAAGGTAGGGGCCCGGGGTCAAGGGCCCAATACGCAATATTCGTAAAATCTACAGTTTTCAATTTAGAACCACCAAATTTTGTATACTACCTCATGGTGCTCTTACTTAGACCGTAGACGGTGTTTGGAACGGGTCGGGGTCAAGGGGGACCCTTACAAAATTTTCGTAAAATCTACAGTTTTCAATTTAGAACCACCAAATTTGGGATACTATTTCACGGTACTCTTAGACTGCAGATGGTTTGGGGAATGGGTCGGGGCCCGCGATCAAGGGGCCCCCTTACAAAATGTTCGTTAAAGTTCAATTTTTTACTCTTAAGATCTGCAACACAATTCAGCACTCCAATACCCAACTTACGGTCTAAGTGTAAGACCGTAGATAACAATAAAGTGCAAAAATATCCGGTTAATGGTGTATTAAAATCAAAAATTAATAAACGTTAGCTTTCACCACGAACGGGCGGCTTATCAGACAGAAATACAATGTAATGTAAATAGAGAGTTCCAGATATTCAAAATTTAAAACGGTAAGAAAAAGATTATCAATATCAAGTCGCATGCACGCGACATCACACAGGTGCATTGCATTTCAGTGTCGCGGTTTCTCAGAAGCACACGCCAGATGTACGGCAGTTCTATATAGATGTCTCCTCGGAGATAAGTATTTCCATTCCTCTTCCTTTCTTTTTTTGTTTCATAAAATTAAATTGACTAAATAAAAAAATTAAAGATAAATTTACTGGAAAATTACAGGAATATCTTTTTCATTCATTAATTTTCACCCGCTGAACTTGGTGATTCCACAGATAGTAATATTTACCCGGGAAATACCACCCTGCTAGTACAAATTACATTAATGATTTCTTTGCATCCAGTTCCATTAGTATGTCCATAAGAGCGTTTGGGGCCGTATGAAAATTACATAGTTGATTTCAACGTGAGCCGCTACGGTGGCGCAGTGGTCTATGCGCTGGCTTCTGATCACGAGTCCGAGAAGGGTCCGCGTTCGAATCCCGGTGAGTCATGGACGTTGCGTTTGACTTCTGGCACTGGCTTCCCCTTCCCTGCATGGAACCAGTGACCCAAAATTAGGAACTGCTGACTGCTTACAGCCCACTGAATTGATCACGGTGGTCGTTAAACCTCCCAACTAAAAAAAAAAAAAAGATTGCGACGTGTCCATTGCTATCTGTCATGGAGCCGTGTGAAAAGTACGTTTTTGACATCGACGTGTCCTATTACATGTGGGCTGGCCACAAAATTTTAAGGGACCGTACAAAATCGCACTTTTGGTTCACCGTGTCCGCGCTTCGGTATATGGTTGAAGTATACGTATATATAGTTGGGCCATTTCAGCACGTAGTATGGTTTATATAGAAAATAAAGATAATGTTACACTTTTACTCTGGTACAACACATTAATCCCAAAGGCGATTTCTTGAAATTTTTAATCCGTTGTGCTCATATTCACAAAGTTAACATAACATGTCAAGTTATTAATGTTGCACCTTTACTCTGTCACAAAACCTTAATTGCCAGACCTTAGACCTAGCCTTTTTTTAGGAATTTTAGTTCGACGTATTCATAAGGTTTCGATAACATGCCAAGGTTACGGTACTGCGTTTTTACACAGGCACAAAAATTAATAAACAGGCCTTAAGCCTTTTTATCAATTTTCAATGAACCCCAACCGTGCTCATATGCATAAAATTTTCACAGAAAGTCAAGTTTATTGTGTTGCGCTTTTACTCGAGTACAAAACTTTAAATAGCCCCTACTAGGGGCGGATCACCGCACAGGCGCAGGAAACGCGCCCTTGGGGCTTCTGAATCGAAGGGGCCTCAAAATACCAAAAATAAAACTTAAATTTTATTTTTTTTATTCCCCTTGTTTTGTTAATTGGTAAAAATATAGAAAAAAATAACTATAATATAGGCACATTATCACGTATTCTGTGGCGCTATTTTCATAGAGGGTACCAGTTTCATGCTGCGAAAGGAACCGCGTTCAGCGTCTTGATATTCCTGGCCGCGGCTGTCGTTTCTAGGTCCCGTGTTTTGTAAGTGAAATATCCGTTAGTAGAATCGAAGAACATTCAAAACATCAGGAAGGCCAAAACTCGAATGTTCACTATTCCCAGGAGCAATGTTACAAGGTCACACAGGATGTTCCCGTGTCTAAACAATTGCTTCCCCCCCCCCCCCCCCGTTAGTTTTAGCTCTACGGAAAAGGAATGGGGCTTATCAACAACGACACGTCTGCTCTATCAGTCATTCAGCAAAGCCCTAAATTTGATCCACAGTACAGAGCAAAGCCGGCTGGACCATAAGGGCAACTGGAGCTTTCGTCCCGGGCCCCATGCCTTCAAGGGGCTCCGCAGTTTAGGAAAAAGATCACTTTTGGTAGAATTTTTAACAATTATTTCCTTTCTGTGTAAGTTTTGGGGTGCGAAGCCCTTAAAAAGTTCTTTTTCAAAAGGTTTTTTTTTTTTTTCGTTTACAATCCCTCCATTTTCGAATAGGTTATCGTCCTTCGCCGTACAAATACTTAAATTTGGGGATTTTAAGTGATTATTGAAACTACTTTTCTATTTTCCGCATTGATAAATAGCAAATTAAATTTCATCATTTTGTGGCCCTTACTTTTATGTATTTAACAATTTGCGTGCAAACCAGATACTTAAATTTAAAGAAATAAAAAGAACAACATCAAAGTTAATTTCGGGTTAAATATAGAAGCCATTTATTCAGTGACTTTAAAAACATTACTGTAAATTAAAAAAAAAATCATATATCAGCGCGTATAAAAGTTTAAAAAGTCGCTAATTTGTCACTTGCTCCACTTTGCATTAAAAATCAATCACTAAAACCATGTATCAGGGGGAAAACAACTATTTGTACGAATTTATTTTAGAGGGATCCTTATTAATTCCTACACTAAAATATTCGCAATTCAAAAAATTTCACTATGCAGGTATTTTTTTTAAATCATTTTGTAAGGAAGTTTTTATAAGAGTCATAATACAATTTCAACCTCATCTCCCCAGAACGAAAATCGTAGATATCAACACTTTTTACTCTCTCTCTCTCTTTCTCTGTCTCTCTCCCTCCCTCTTCTCTCTCTCTCTATCTCTGAACTTTCTTTATAATAGTTTTCTTTATGACATACTGCAGAGGTGAAGCACATGTCAAGACGTAGAAGTTGCAACAATAAATTCTTTCGGTGTAGCTTAATTGGTAAAGCATTCGGCTCTGGAGTAGAGGGATGAGGATTCGTTGTCACCGTCAAAATTTGTGAATTTCACATCGTGTGTGTTCTTTGAGGACATTTTTCACGTAACGACTTTATTAAAATATGAGATTTATTTCTTGGTGCCAACAATGAATTATTGGTCCGGGCCCCGCAATAAAATTTCGCCCCAAGCCCTGTAAAAGCTCCCGCCATCCGGCTGTAGTTCAGAGGGAAGATGTCGTGTGCAGAATATTTTCTTTTAATATCGGATCAAATATTCGATGTATTGCAGCTAGAATCAAATATTGATTATACCTATTACCGGCAAAGTAAGTCTGTTATTCTTGAGTAGAATTTTACATGTTTTAACAAACTTGATATAAAATTTCCCTATCAATCACAACCCCACAACGGGCACGGAGAAGTGGCCACCTTAGACTGGCTACACAGAGAACTGGACACATTGGAATTTCAGTGCCATAAAATTGTTCCTCATAAACAAATTTCGCGTGGCTATATTCCCCACTACTTGAGCAACTATTGTTAATAATTTTTTTTTTAATATTTCATTTTCAGTAAAAAATTTAGACATTTCCATGTTTTTCGGGCAAAAGACAAAGCGGAGAACTGGCCACCAGAAAACTGACCACCGGAGAAGTGGCCGCACGAAGAACTGGCCATGAAAAATTTAAGGGGCCGTATAAAAATTGCGTTCTAGACTGCTCAGTGGATAGGTCTCCCGAGATATCTGACACACATAAAATGTCCATAATTTCGTATTTTCTTATTTACGATATTTTTCTAGGTCTATAGACTACAGCTAAACAAATTCTCTGCTGGTATGTGCAAACCCAGGAAACTCGTCGGGGGGGGCTGAAATATGAAATATCAAGAATTTCCAGTTCGATCGGGAGATTTTCAGCGTTTACAAGCTGTAATTCAACAAATTTTCTGAGTACATGGGCCTACCCAGGAAACCTGTCAGGGAGGGGGAGGGGTAATACCGAAAGTGTAAAGTGTAAAATATAAAGAATTTCTCATTCGTTCGGGAGATTTTCACCATTTACAACCAGAAATACTTAGTTTTGTATTTTAGGTATTAATCCCCTCCCCCGACAGGTTTCCTGAGTCAGCACATGCCCTCAGAGAGTTTGTTGCGATGTAGGTTGTAAATGCTGAAAATCTCCCGACTGGATCAGAAGTTCTTTATAATTTATACTTTTGGTGTTACCCCCCCCCCCCCTCTTACCCCGACAGGCCTCCTGAGGCAGCAGATGCCTTCAAATAATTTGTTGATTTGTAGGCTCTAAATGCTAAAAATCTCCTGATCGGACCAGAAATTCTTTATTATGTTTTGCACTTTTGGAATATCCCCCCCCCCCCGACAGGTTTGCTGAGTAAGCACATGAGTAGTATAAAATGACGGGTCCGGCGTCAAGGATCATCCTTCTAGAGAAGGATGGGGGGCGTGGCCTGGCGCCGAAGGATGGGGGCGTGGCAGATGACCGAAGGATGGGGGCGTGGCAGATGACGCTGGCAACGACCGAGTCGGGGAAAGGAGATGTGCTGCCCCCTAGCGGTGCTTTTTGGAACTTTCGATGGATCTTTGAGGGATGGCAACGACCGAGTGGGGGAAAGGAAATGTGCTGCCCCCTAGCGGTGCTTCTTGGAACTTTTAATGGACCTTTAAGAGATGGCAACGACCGAGTGGGAGAAAGGGGGTTGATATAGGGGGATGTCAACTCGATGTGCTGCCCCCTAGCGGTGCTTCTTGGAACTTTTAATGGATGTTTGAGAGATGGCAACGACCGAGTGGGGGAAAGGGGGTGTACGTTGCCCCCTAGCAGTGCTTCTTGGAACTTTCGATGTATCTTTGAGAGATGGCAACGACCGAGTGGGGGAAAGGGGATGTGTACGTTGCCCCCCTAGCAGTGCTTTTTCGAACTTTTCTCGGGAGATTTATTGGACGTTGACAAATTTTGGGGAAGTCTTTCCAATATTTATTTATTTTTTTATTTTCTCGGGAGATTTACTGGACTTCGTCAAATTTTTGAAGGAAGTTTTTTTGTCGTTTCCAATTTTTTTTACTCATATTTTTTGTCCTATTTTTTCTCTCTAATTTATTTTATTAAATTTATATTTTCAGGAATTCCCTGAGGTGTTATAATTTTTATAGACGTTGCAGTATTTTTTTTATTTTCTCGGGAGATTTATTAGACTTTATCAAATTTTTGAAGGAAGTCTTTCCAATATATATTTTTTTTTATTAAATTTATATTTTCAGGAATTTCCTGAGGTGTTATAATTTTTATAGACGTTGCATTATTTTTTTAATTCTTATATTTGTCCTCCCTCCAATTTTAATTTAGGCGAGGAAAGGCTTTGTTTGAAAAGATTTCGTTCCCGTTGATTCGTGTTCCGCTATCTTTTGTGAACCATGTGTTTTGGGATGAGTCATCATTTTCTCTTTGACTCAGAAAATTTTGTATGACACGTGTTTCGGGATGAGTGACTGCCGAGTGACGCATGTCGTGATAGCAGACATGACATCAGCCAACGTCGTTTTCTCCTCAGCGGGGTCGGCTTTATTTATTTTTTTTATTTTCTCGGGAGATTTACTGGACTTTGTCAAATTTTTGAAGGAAGTTTTTTCAATCGAAGCATTTCCTCAAATTTGTTTTTATTAAATTTATATTTTTAGAACTCCGTGAGGTGTTATAATTTTTATAGACGTTGCATTATTTTTTTCATTCTTATATTTTTCTTCCCTACAATTTTAATTTAGACGAGGAAAGGCTTTGTTTGAAAAGATTTCGTTCCTGTTGATTCATGTTCCGCTATCTTTTGTCCGCCATGTGTTTTGGGATGACTCACCATTTTCTCTTTGACTCAGAAAACTTTGTATGACACGTGTTTTGGGAAGAGTAACTATGATGTGTGACGCATGTCGTGATAGCAGATATGACATCAGCCAACGCCATTTCCTCCGCGGGGTCGGCGGTTGACGTCATTTGAGATTCTGTAGCCACATTAAGTTCCAAGACTGATTTTTTTCAATAACTTGATCATTTTGCAACGAATTTATTCCTTATTTTTTCCTCATAATTTCCCATTTTATATTCATAATTTTTCAACGTAACGATTTTTTTATTTTCTTTGAAGAGACTTCACGCATTTTCAACGGACGTTCCAACATAAAAACGTTTTCCAAAGTTTAGTGCTGCAGACATAATCTTAAAACACGATTCTTTATTAACGTATTTACGTGTTCATGACATTTTCTGTTACATTTTTTTAACGTTGTACCTTTTTCCAACGTACAAAGCCACAATTTTTTATGCATAGTTAAAATATTTTATTTTTTCGTATTTCTTCATGATTAATCAGTGAAATGTACCTTTTAACGCATTATCTTAATCTTTTTGTTCTAAATGCTTGCGTACTCCTTAAACTTTTTGATGTACCAACATTATTTTATTTTCTAACTTTTCAAACTAAGAACTACTTTTATCGAGGCTTTATTTTTTCTGATTCAAACAAGCAAACGTTTCTTCATTATTATTTCCGTTACCTATACAAACAACTTTTCTTACTTGCTTTTAATGTATGACTTAATCTGGTTTTCTATATAGCTGTTTCATGTTTGTGCAAGAAATATACAGATCTATAGCAGCTATACATAACATTCGTTCGTAACAGTATCTTTTTTTTTTTTTTTCCAAGATTTAAACCAACACACGCTTCTTAACGACTTGATATCGGTTTTCTGGGGTACTTTTCTTTTTCCTTCATTCAATTTTATTCCAGATCATGAGACGAGGAAATGCTTCTTTAGAAACGATTTCGTTCCTGTTCGCAGTAATTATTGGATTTTGACAAATTTTTTGTGAAACGACTTCATGCTAATTCTGAGTCTTTCGCCTTTACAATATTATTTTCTCGTAATTTTTTCGTGTGTTCAAGAACTCTACAGGTCTTTCACAGTTAAAATTCTGGTAAAACTATATTTTCTTACTTTATTTAGCATATCATTATAGCTTCCCAATTTTCGCTATTTTACTTCATCTTTTGAAATTTAGTAAAACTTTTCAGTATGTCAATAATTTATTTCTTACTTGGCCAAACTTAAGACACCTTTTATTTAGACTATTTTTTTTTCATTTCATTTCAGCAAAATGATTACTTTAGATGTTGCAAATCATCAGGTTTTTTTGTTTCCTTATATATCATATTTTCCAACTTGCTTTTAAAGTATTTCTCAAAGCTTGCATGTATGTCAAATACGCATTTTTTTAATCCTTCCCTAGTTTGCTATACTTTTTCGTGGGCTGCCCCAACAGGAAAGCATTCATTGTCAAGGCATGAAATCTAAAACCTTTTTTCTTACAATAAAATTTGTATTCTTTGGGACATATTTTCTGTATATTGTTCTGTCTCGTCCGAAAAAAACATTCATTCTGGAGGCAAAGCGAGTAATTCCGTTCTTCCACTAAACATCATTTTTTTACGTTTTACTAACTCACCACCCCCATAGCGAAAATAAAGAAATACTTACTCTGTTCTCTACATATCGACTCAATCTATTTCTTTTCGAAATGCTGATCATGACATTTCAACTAAAATTTCATACTTTCACCAAAAATCATATTCTTAAACGAGCTATTTTTTACACAATTATTTCATGTATAACTAAATTTTTGTTGTTTAATCACCTCATAAAAGTCAATAAGAACACCCCTAATCTCATTCCTTTCCCTCATTTAGTTCGCTTAAATTGAGATGTTTTGAAAATTTCGCGTATATTTCATTCCCTTAATGTCCAGTTCTCCCGTGTCTGCCCCTTCATTTTCAACTTCTGTGCATACTGCATTTTATCTTTAGACGTTTAGTTTCATTGACCTTTTCTTTCGTTTTAATTAGGTTTTCATTATCGTATTTTTTATTCACTGTCTCCGCAGAAAAATCTTTCATTCTGGAGACATAGCGACTAAGTCCGTACTTCCTCTAAACATTTTTTTTCACATTTTACTAATTGTTCAGAAAAGCAGTTGTTCCCAAACTCCCATAGTGAAAATATCGTATTCGCCTTATAGTACTTATTATATGTTTCCTTCTGTTCAGTGTTGTATGATTCTTCAAACTTTGGTTTATTTTTATGAAACTTCTTTTTTTCTTAGTTTTTTTCTGATTCAAACTTTCAATCTTTTCCTATCGATTTAATTACTCTTATTTTCCCATTCGACTTTACTTTTGAACAGAAATGTATCTAAAATCTTCAGATGTATTTTAGTCTACAAGGCCGATTCTTCCCTGTTTTAAATAAAGTCATTGTAGGATTTTAGTGTAAATGCTGCTAAATCTTTAGAACTTACTTTTCATAGTTAGATACAAATTCCTCGAGGTTTACATTAAAACATGAAAGAAGAGTGTTTTTACGCTCTCTCCAGTGTGTGAGCTTTCTTCCCCAAGAAATTAACTTTGTCAGTTTCCGACAGAAACAGGGGGAATTCAATCTCCTGCGACTGTTTTCACGCGTCTCTTGCTTACAGGAAAACCTCATATGGCATGAAATCACTTTGCTTGGCAGATTAAACTAAATTCTGGTTTTGAACTTTGAATGCAAACTCAAGCTCGCAAAAGCATAGTTTTCTGAGCAAATTTAAACTGTCTAAGATGACAAAAATCTAAAACTGCTGACTCAATGGGACAGAGCGTTTGAACTTTGCCGTTAATTCACCATTTAAGAGATCCGTCGTGAACCACTAGAAGGGAAGTAAGCAGACCCTGATTTAGTCCACTGTTTCCAAGGAAGGTAGAAAGCTAGTGTCGTAATTCAAAAGCTCTTAACTCAAGCCTCCCCAGGATTCAGTTTCGGACGAACGAATACTCAGATGTCCATGCTTAGACATTGAAAAATTGCTTCAGACAAATATTTTCTTACTTAAAGTGCTTCAATTCAGAATTTGTATTATTTAAGATTTTCCTTAGTCAATATTTTTTCTATCTTAAAAACTTCTAAAGGGTTGATTTTCAAAAAAACGAGTTCTCACAAAAATGTAAAATATCCTCAGATTGTATGAGGAACCCAAAAAAAAATTGATGAAGCTTGGACGTTAACCATTCCAACCATTTCTTTCTCTTCATGTTTCATTCCATAAACTTTCTTCAAATTCCTATATGTCCAAGAATTTTGTTAAATGTCCAAGTTCGACTCCCCCAGAAATTTTCTGAAAATGATATTCTGGAATTTTTTAAAAGAGAAACTAAGAATCCCTTCACTGAAACAAGAAATTCATATTCAAAGCATTACATCCCTCTTTCTACTTCAAATACTCTATTTGTAAATCTAAGGAAGTTTTTTTTTTTAATATTCATATACTTTCCCCTCTAACTTTAGAAGATATTGTCCCAAAATGTATGTACATATTACGATAGTAAAATATCTTACTACTTACTGCTTGATGTTCAATTCACTTCACACCGTCTTAAGCAAATTCGTTCATTTTCTCATAACACATAGACATGTTATTTTTCTTTCCATTCACTTCAAAGACTCAATTGAGATCAACCTAATGGAGTCCTTTGAGAAAAACTTTCATAGGAAAACATAAATTTGCCTAAAAACTACATTAAAAATAAACAAATGTTGAAAGTTCCTGTACAAGAAGGAAATTCTGTCGTAACTTCTAAACGAAAAAGACAAATTCTAAGAAAATATGTAAAAATGTTCGTTGGATTCCATATTAAAAAAAATTAGTTGAAGAAAAGTGTCATTCTTTTTTTTTTTTTTTTTTTTCGGAACAGTTCATTCTTTCCTAGGGTTAAAAATGGAACACTTCATTTTTCTTAGTAGACAATTTTGAGAAAACACATTTCATTAAAAGCAGGAAAATTCCCATAGAATAACATGGGAAAACTAGTATGCATAAAAAGACTGTTTCGAAACGAGTAAAAATCTGTTGAAGTTCGTTTTCGAAAAAGTTGGAAATGGAATGAAGTAAAAACAGTCACAGCAAGTTCCTGAACGTTGAAAATTGGATGTACTAAAAATGTCTAAGGAAAGAAATTTTTATAAAACACAGACTGTTTAGTTTTTCCAGGCTAGGGGGTCTTCAGTGAGAGCGCTTCTTTTTTCAACTCAAAGAATAAAGCGAGTCAGTTTGAAACATTTCAAACTCCCCGAAATTAAGCTGTGTAGTCTGGTTTCGACTCAATACTGTAAAGCATTGCTCTCAGACCAGTCGGAATTCCGCCCCGGTTGGTTGCCTAATGGAAAACATCAGACCCCTTTCCAATAACAATCCCCAAATATCCTTAAAAAAGTCTAGCAAAAAAGCACTATTTCACCATTAAAACAATTGGATTCATTCTGTTACTGTTTTAAACATTTCAAAAAAGAAGTTTACATTCTCACTTTTACTTTAAAAATCTTGAAAGCTTAAATTTTAACCCATTTCAAAAAAAATTCACCTAAAATTTAATTAAAAAAAAAATAATTACTCTTTAAATTTATGTCTTAAAACTAAAAAATATTTACGCTTAATATTTCAATAAATAATAAATATTCACAAACTCACCTTATACCTTGCCCATTAAAAAAAATAATTCTGAATTTATATAATCGAAATCATTACTTCTCCAAATAGTTCTTTTCCCCTGATTGTAGAGAAGAACTCTTCTGAAATCTTCACTTTTCCACATGTGTTCATAAAAGCTTGAGCTACTTCCTTAGGATTCAACAAGGCCACAGCGTTCTGGAAACTTGAAATCGCTTTCCTGTTCCACTCAGTGGTTAGGCATGGAGGATGCATCTCAATAGGTGGAAGTACTTCCGAAATGCATTCGCGACATCTACATACCTTCAGGATGCTCTCCCCGATCAAACTTTTTAAACATTCAATTAAATTGTGTCTAAGTTCACACTCCTCGATCGATGTACTTTGAAACTTTCGGGATTCTCCGAGTACGATTTTCTGGAATTCTGAACCCATTAACAACTCCTGGATGCTGTCCCACACGCCATCCAAAATAATTTGGAGTTTCTTAAACAGCTTTCTGGTTAATGCAACTCCTGTTGTTAAGTGAAAAATCCGGAACCAGAATTTGAAAGACTTGAAGACTTCTTACTTTATTCAAACTTAGAACAGAACTAAAATTCGCTCAGCGTTACCTTTGCATACTGTAACCAACACATGACCCTTATCACCACGTGGTGATTGATGTGTCACGATGCGTCAGCACACTAACTGCACGGTGACTGTTTCCTTATCTGGTCATCTCGCAACGAACATGCTATTGATTCTAATCAGGCAAAGCTAACTTCAGCTTGAGAGATAAACGAAAGGATTTCATTATAACTTTCATATCTTGAGAGAATAAACTAAAAAAATCTTCATAGAGTGCATAATAAGCGTAAAGAAATTCTTCAAGGCTGAATTTCCACTAAAATGATGGTGGTATACGGAAAGCGTGAGAATTTAATCAGAGACCTTCAAAGAATTCATCTTGGAATTAACGCTGCTTTTGAAAAACGAGTGAACTAAGAAATTCTTTGTTCTCCACACAAGAAAATTTCAGATTTCGAAATCTCGCCGTCCTGACCCACTTTTTCCTGAGTGAAATTTAAAACAGGGTGGAAATCTCCACTTACGCATTTCTTTGAGTGGGGAATAGCTCTCATGAAAGGGGTCAACGGTTCCAAACAACATTGATTAAAACTGGAGAGAGGAAAAATATATGAATTAAAAAAATAATGCATAAGCAGGATTCCCAAAAACATAAAAAAATATAAGTTTTATATAAAAAAGAAATTCCAGGAAAAATATTGGTGGGGCGAAAGATTTCCCAATCTTCCATTCCCACAAAAAATTTAACGAAGTCTAATAAATCTCTCGAAAAAAAATTAAACAAATACTTGGACTGACAAAAGAAAGAACGACACGTGACGTCAACCTATCCCACGGCTAGTAGTAGGAGATACACTGTTCCCCTATCTGTCATCAATTTTTTTTCTATGCGAACAGAAATTTACTTGAACAACCGTCTTAAAAAATGCCCCTTCCACGTTTTTTCTTCCCAGCCATGCAAAAACAATCAGATTGCCTTTTCCCACCAAAAGTTCTAGCAAGAAGGAGCAGGAGACGCCGGAACGTAGCCCGAAGGAGCCGAATAACAAGGGGGCGAGACAGGGAGGGAGCTCCTTCGGGTTTCGTTCCGGCGTCTCCTGCTCCTTCTTGCTAGAACTTTTGGTGGGAAAAGGCAATCTGATTGTTTTTGCATGGCTGGGAAGAAAACGTGGAAGGGGCATTTTTTAAGACGGTTGTTCAAGTAAATTTCTGTTCGCATAGAAAAAAAAAATTGATGTCAGAGGGAAGAACAGTGTATCTCCTACTACTAGCCGTGGGATAGGTTGACGTCACGTGTCGTTCTCTCTTTTGTCAGTCCAAGTATTTGTTTAATTTTTTTTTCGAGAGATTTATTAGACTTCGTTAAATTTTTTGTGGGAATGGAAGAATGGGAAATCTTTCGCCCCACCAATATTTTTCCTGGAATTTCTTTTTTATATAAAACTTATATTTTTTTATGTTTTTGGGAATCCTGCTTATGCATTATTTTTTTAATTCATATATTTTTCCTCTCTCCAGTTTTAATCAATGTTGTTTGGAACCGTTGACCCCTTTCATGAGAGCTATTCCCCACTCAAAGGAATGCGTAAGTGGAGATTTCCACAGTGTTTTAAATTTCACTCAGGAAAAAGTGGGTCAGGACGGCGAGATTTCGAAATCTGAAATTTTCTTGTGTGGAGAACAAAGAATTTCTTAGTTCACTCGTTTTTCAAAAGCAGCGTTAATTCCAAGATGAATTCTTTGAAGGTCTCTGATTAAATTCTCACGCTTTCCGTATACCACCATCATTTTAGTGGAAATTCAGCCTTGAAGAATTTCTTTACGCTTATTATGCAGATTTTTAGTTTATTCTCTCAAGATATGAAAGTTATAATGAAATCCTTTCGTTTATCTCTCAAGCTGAAGTTAGCTTTGCCTGATTAGAATCAATAGCATGTTCGTTGCGAGATGACCAGATAAGGAAACAGTCACCGTGCAGTTAGTGTGCTGACGCATCGTGACACATCAATCACCACGTGGTGATAAGGGTCATGTGTTGGTTACAGTATGCAAAGGAAACGCTGAGCGAATTTTAGTTCTGTTCTAAGTTTGAATAAAGTAAGAAGTCTTCAAGTCTTTCAAATTCTGGTTCCGGATTTTTCACTTAACAACAGGAGTTGCATTAACCAGAAAGCAGTTTAAGAAACTCCAAATTATTTTGGATGGCGTGTGGGACAGCATCCAGGAGTTGTTAATGGGTTCAGAATTCCAGAAAATCGTACTCGGAGAATCCCGAAAGTTTCAAAGTACATCGATCGAGGAGTGTGAACTTAGACACAATTTAATTGAATGTTTAAAAAATTTAATCGGGGAGAGCATCCTGAAGGTATGTAGATGTCGCGAATGCATTTCGGAAGTACTTCCACCTATTGAAATGCATCCTCCATGCCTAACCACTGAGTGGAACAGGAAAGCGATTTCAAGTTTCCAGAACGCTGTGGCCTTGTTGAATCCTAAGGAAGTAGCTCAAGCTTTTATGAACACATGTGGAAAAGTGAAGATTTCAGAAGAGTTCTTCTCTACAATCAGGGGAAAAGAACTATTTGGAGAAGTAATGATTTCGATTATATAAATTCAGAATTATTTTTTTAATGGGCAAGGTATAAGGTGAGTTTGTGAATATTTATTATTTATTGAAATATTAAGCGTAAATATTTTTTAGTTTTAAGACATAAATTTAAAGAGTAATTATTTTTTTTTTAATTAAATTTTAGGTGAATTTTTTTTGAAATGGGTCAAAATTTAAGCTTTCAAGATTTTTAAAGTAAAAGTGAGAATGTAAACATCTTTTTTGAAATGTTTAAAACAGTAACAGAATGAATCCAATTGTTTTAATGGTGAAATAGTGCTTTTTTGCTAGACTTTTCTTAAGGATATTTGGGGATTGTTATTGGAAAGGGGTCTGATGTTTTCCATTAGGCAACCAACCGGGGCGGAATTCCGACTGGTCTGAGAGCAATGCTTTACAGTATTGAGTCGAAACCAGACTACACAGCTTAATTTCGGGGAGTTTGAAATGTTTCAAACTGACTCGCTTTATTCTTTGAGTTGAAAAAAGAAGCGCTCTCACTGAAGACCCCCTAGCCTGGAAAAACTAAACAGTCTGTGTTTTATAAAAATTTCTTTCCTTAGACATTTTTAGTACATCCAATTTTCAACTTTCAGGAACTTGCTGTGACTGTTTTTACTTCATTCCATTTCCAACTTTTTCGAAAACGAACTTCAACAGATTTTTACTCGTTTCGAAACAGTCTTTTTATGCATACTAGTTTTCCCATGTTATTCTATGGGAATTTTCCTGCTTTTAATGAAATGTGTTTTCTCAAAATTGTCTACTAAGAAAAATGAAGTGTTCCATTTTTAACCCTAGGAAAGAATGAACTGTTCCGAAAAAAAAAAAGAATGACACTTTTCTTCAACTAATTTTTTTAATATGGAATCCAACGAACATTTTTACATATTTTCTTAGAATTTGTCTTTTTTTCGTTTAGAAGTTACAACAGAATTTCCTTCTTGTACAGGAACTTTCAACATTTGTTTATTTTTAATGTAGTTTTTAGGCAAATTTATGTTTTCCTATGAAAGTTTTTCTCAAAGGACTCCATTAGGTTGATCTCAATTGAGTCTTTGAAATGAATGGAAAGAAAAATAACATGTCTATGTGTTATGAGAAAATGAACGAATTTCCTTAAGACGGTGTGAAGTTAATTGAACATCAAGCAGTAAGTAGTAAGATATTTTACTATCGTAATATGTACATACATTTTGGGACAATATCTTCTAAAATTAGAGAAGAAAATATATGAATATTAAAAAAAAAAACTTCCTTAGATTTACAAATAGAGTATTTGAAGTAGAAAGAGGGATGTAATGCTTTGAATATGAATTTCTTGTTTCAGTGAAGGGATTCTTAGTTTCTCTTTTAAAAAATTCCAGAATATCATTTTCAGAAAATTTCTGGGGGAGTCGAACTTGGACATTTAACAAAATTCTTGGACATATAGGAATTTGAAGAAAGTTTATGGAATGAAACATGAAGAGAAAGAAATGGTTGGAATGGTTAACGTCCAAGCTTCATCAATTTTTTGGGGGTTCCTCATACAATCTGAGGAAATTTTACATTTTTGTGAGAACTCGTTTTTTTCAAAATCAACCCTTTAGAAGTTTTTAAGATAGAAAAAATATTGACTAAGGAAAATCTTAAATAGTACAAATTCTGAATTGAAGCACTTTAAGTAAGAAAATATTTGTCTGAAGCAATTTCTCAATGTCTAAGCATGGACATCTGAGTATTCGTTCGTCCGAAACTGAATCCTGGGGAGGCTTGAGTTAAGAGCTTTTGAATTACGACACTAGCTTTCTACCTTCCTTGGAAACAGTGGACTAAATCAGGGTCTGCTTACTTCCCTTCTAGTGGTTCACGACGGATCTCTTAAATGGTGAATTAACGGCAAAGTTCAAACGCTCTGTCCCATTGAGTCAGCAGTTTTAGATTTTTGTCATCTTAGACAGTTTAAGTTTGCTCAGAAAACTATGCTTTTGCGAGCTTGAGTTTGCATTCAAAGTTCAAAACCGGAATTTAGTTTAATCTGCCAAGCAAAGTGATTTCATACCATATGAGGTTTTCCTGTAAGCAAGAGACGCGTGAAAACAGTCGCAGGAGATTGAATTCCCCCTGTTTCTGTCGGAAACTGACAAAGTTAATTTCTTGGGGAAAGCTCACACACTGGAGAGAGCGTAAAAACACTCTTCTTTCATGTTTTAATGTAAACCTCGAGGAATTTGTATCTAACTATGAAAAGTAAGTTCTAAAGATTTAGCAGCATTTACACTAAAATCCTACAATGACTTTATTTAAAACAGGGAAGAATCGGCCTTGTAGACTAAAATACATCTGAAGATTTTAGATACATTTCTGTTCAAAAGTAAAGTCGAATGGGAAAATAAGAGTAATTAAATCGATAGGAAAAGATTGAAAGTTTGAATCAGAAAAAACTAAGAAAAAAAGAAGTTTCATAAAAATAAACCAAAGTTTGAAGAATCATACAACACTGAACAGAAGGAAACATATAATAAGTACTATAAGGGGAATACGATATTTTCACTATGGGAGTTTGGAAACAACTGCTTTTCTGAACAATTAGTAAAATGTGAAAAAAAAAATGTTTAGAGGAAGTACGGACTTAGTCGCTATGTCTCCAGAATGAAAGATTTTTCTGCGGAGACAGTGAATAAAAAATACGATAATGAAAACCTAATTAAAACGAAAGAAAAGGTCAATGAAACTAAACGTCTAAAGATAAAATGCAGTATGCACAGAAGTTGAAAATGAAGGGGCAGACACGGGAGAACTGGACATTAAGGGAATGAAATATACGCGAAATTTTCAAAACATCTCAATTTAAGCGAACTAAATGAGGGAAAGGAATGAGATTAGGGGTGTTCTTATTGACTTTTATGAGGTGATTAAACAACAAAAATTTAGTTATACATGAAATAATTGTGTAAAAAATAGCTCGTTTAAGAATATGATTTTTGGTGAAAGTATGAAATTTTAGTTGAAATGTCATGATCAGCATTTCGAAAAGAAATAGATTGAGTCGATATGTAGAGAACAGAGTAAGTATTTCTTTATTTTCGCTATGGGGGTGGTGAGTTAGTAAAACGTAAAAAATGATGTTTAGTGGAAGAACGGAATTACTCGCTTTGCCTCCAGAATGAATGTTTTTTTCGGACGAGACAGAACAATATACAGAAAATATGTCCCAAAGAATACAAATTTTATTGTAAGAAAAAAGGTTTTAGATTTCATGCCTTGACAATGAATGCTTTCCTGTTGGGGCAGCCCACGAAAAAGTATAGCAAACTAGGGAAGGATTAAAAAAATGCGTATTTGACATACATGCAAGCTTTGAGAAATACTTTAAAAGCAAGTTGGAAAATATGATATATAAGGAAACAAAAAAACCTGATGATTTGCAACATCTAAAATAATCATTTTGCTGAAATGAAATGAAAAAAAAAATAGTCTAAATAAAAGGAGTCTTCAGTTTGGCCAAGTAAGAAATAAATTATTGACATACTGAAAAGTTTTACTAAATTTCAAAAAAGATGAAGTAAAATAGCGAAAATTGGGAAGCTATAATGATATGCTAAATAAAGTAAGAAAATATAGTTTTACCAGAATTTTAACTGTGAAAGACCTGTAGAGTTCTTGAACACACGAAAAAATTACGAGAAAATAATATTGTAAAGGCGAAAGACTCAGAATTAGCATGAAGTCGTTTCACAAAAAATTTGTCAAAATCCAATAATTACTGCGAACAGGAACGAAATCGTTTCTAAAGAAGCATTTCCTCGTCTCATGATCTGGAATAAAATTGAATGAAGGAAAAAGAAAAGTACCCCAGAAAACCGATATCAAGTCGTTAAGAAGCGTGTGTTGGTTCAAATATGGAAAAAAAAAAAAGATACTGTTACGAACGAATGTTATGTATAGCTGCTATAGATCTGTATATTTCTTGCACAAACATGAAACAGCTAACAGCTATATAGAAAACCAGATTAGAGTCATACATTAAAAGCAAGTAAGAAAAGTTGTTTGTATAGGTAACGGAAATAATAATGAAGAAACGTTTGCTTGTTTGAATCAGAAAAATAAAGCCTCGATAAAAGTAGTTCTTAGTTTGAAAAGTTAGAAAATAAAATAATGTTGGTACATCAAAAAGTTTAAGGAGTACGCAAGCATTTAGAACAAAAAGATTAAGATAATGCGTTAAAAGGTACATTTCACTGATTAATCATGAAGAAATACGAAAAATAAAATATTTTAACTATGCATAAAAAATTGTGGCTTTGTACGTTGGAAAAAGGTACAACGTTAAAAAATGTAACAGAAAATGTCATGAACACGTAAATACGTTAATAAAGAATCGTGTTTTAAGATTATGTCTGCAGCACTAAACTTTGGAAAACGTTTTTATGTTGGAACGTCCGTTGAAAATGCGTGAAGTCTCTTCAAAGAAAATAAAAAAATCGTTACGTTGAAAAATTATGAATATAAAATGGGAAATTATGAGGAAAAAATAAGGAATAAATTCGTTGCAAAATGATCAAGTTATTGAAAAAAAAATCAGTCTTGGAACTTAATGTGGCTACAGAATCTCAAATGACGTCAACCGCCGACCCCGCGGAGGAAATGGCGTTGGCTGATGTCATATCTGCTATCACGACATGCGTCACACATCATAGTTACTCTTCCCAAAACACGTGTCATACAAAGTTTTCTGAGTCAAAGAGAAAATGGTGAGTCATCCCAAAACACATGGCGGACAAAAGATAGCGGAACATGAATTAACAGGAACGAAATCTTTTCAAACAAAGCCTTTCCTCGTCTAAATTAAAATTGTAGGGAAGAAAAATATAAGAATGAAAAAAATAATGCAACGTCTATAAAAATTATAACACCTCACGGAGTTCTAAAAATATAAATTTAATAAAAACAAATTTGAGGAAATGCTTCGATTGAAAAACTTCCTTCAAAAATTTGACAAAGTCCAGTAAATCTCCCGAGAAAATAAAAAAATAAATAAAGCCGACCCCGCTGAGGAGAAAACGACGTTGGCTGATGTCATGTCTGCTATCACGACATGCGTCACTCGGCATAGTCACTCATCCCGAAACACGTGTCATACAAAATTTTCTGAGTCAAAGAGAAAATGATGACTCATCCCAAAACACATGGTTCACAAAAGATAGCGGAACATGAATCAACGGGAACGAAATCTTTTCAAACAAAGCCTTTCCTCGCCTATATTAAAATTGGAGGGAGGACAAATATAAGAATTAAAAAAATAATGCAACGTCTATAAAAATTATAACACCTCAGGGAATTCCTGAAAATATAAATTTAATAAAATAAATTAGAGAGAAAAAATAGGACAAAAAAATATGAGTAAAAAAATTGGAAACGACAAAAAAACTTCCTTCAAAAATTTGACAAAGTCCAGTAAATCTCCCGAGAAAATAAAAAAATAAATAAATATTGGAAAGACTTCCCAAAATTTGTCAACGTCCAATAAATCTCCCGAGAAAAGTTCGAAAAAGCACTGCTAGGGGGGCAACGTACACATCCCCTTTCCCCCACTCGGTCGTTGCCATCTCTCAAAGCTACATCGAAAGTTCCAAGAAGCACCGCTAGGGGGCAGCACATCGAGTTGACATCCCCCTATATCCACCCCTTTCTCCCACTCGGTCGTTGCTATCTCTCAAAGGTCCATTAAAAGTTCCAAGAAGCACCGCTAGGGAGGCAGCACATCTCCTTTCCCCGACTCGGTCGTTGCCATCACTCAAAAACAAAGATCTAACATATTAATAAAGTTCCAAGAAGCACCGCTAGGGGCAGCACATTTCCTTTCCCCCACTCGGTCGTTGCCATCCCTCAAAGATCCATCGAAAGTTCCAAAAAGCACCGCTAGGGGGCAGCACATCTCCTTTCCCCGACTCGGTCGTTGCCAGCGTCATCTGCCACACCCCCATCCTTCGGCGCCAGGCCACGCCCCCCATCCCTCTCTAGAAGGATGATCCTTGACGCCGGACCCGTCATTTTATACTACTCACATGCCCTCAGATAATGTGTCAAGTTGTAGCTTGTAATTACTGAAAATTTCAATTTCCCGATCGGACCTAAAAAAATTTATATTTTACACTTTTGGTATCCCCCCACCACCACCACCACCACCACCAACAGGTTTCCTGAGTCGGCACTCAGCACATGCCCTCAGACAATTTGCAGACTTGTGCGTACATTGTAAACCTTGGAATCTTTTGTTGAGTAGTAAATCATAAACATTTTTATAAAGAATTACATTAATTATCGCAATTAAGAAAAGACGCAATTACGGAAACTTTATATGACTCAGATAACCAACCTCTGGTGGTCGCGGCCACGAAGCGGTCAAAAAACGCAATTTTTATACTTCCCCTTAAATTTTTATGGCCAGTTCTCCTACACCCCAATCACAACGGGACTTGTAAACGCTTTGTTCCGACATATAAAAGTACTTTACCTGGGTCAATCAAATGTTACCAAGAGCTCAGTGGCGCATTCTGGATTTCTTTATGGGGTATCCCAAAATATTGAAGATGCAAATTAAAATACCCCGAAGAAAATGTCTCCCAAACTAATACGAACAAATGAAAATATATTCGACATCATCCTCATCATCATTGTCAACCATTATCAATCCACTGCTGGACGAAGGTCTCCCCAAGTTTCTTCCACAACGGTCTGTCTTGTGCCAGTCTCCTCCATGTTACACCCGCATACTTTCAAATTTCATCCACCCATCTCCCATGTGGTCTTCTTCTGGGTCTTTTCCTGTCCCTTGGAATCCAATCTAAAATTTCGACTGTCCATCGATGGTCTGTCCTTCTGGCAGTATGTCCAGCCCATTGCCATTTCAGGGATTTAACTCTGATCATGATGTCTTCCACTCCTGTCATTTTTCGGATCCATGAGTTTCTCTTCTTATCTCTCCTGGTTACACCAAGCATGCACCTCTCCATGCTGCTTTGAGTTGTCTGCAGCCTTTGTATGTCTCTTTTAGTTAAGGTCCACGTCTCTGCGCCATACGTAAGCACTGGAAGGATGCATTGATCAAAAACTTTTCTTTTAAGACATAATGGCATATTGCTCTTGAAAATTATACTACTTCTTCCAAAAGATCTCCAGGCAAGTTTTATACGCCGATTAATTTCTTCATCAATGTGACCCTCACTTGATATCTGCTGTCCAAGATAAATGTAGGTATTGGTTATCTCCAGCTTTTCCCCACCAATCGATAAATTTTCATTTTTTGTAAAAGCATTGTACATCACTTTTGTCTTCTGAAAGTTCATTTTTAATCTCACTTCTTTACTCTTGTCAGCAAGTTCCTGGGTCATGACCCAGGGTATATATATACCCAAAAGCAGAGTTAAGGACAAAATTTAAAACCGAATTTTAAAACAAAAATTTTCAACACACATTCTGAAGATCATGACGCGCAACGCAGCAGTGATGAATATTCAGAAATTAAGTTTGTATATACATAACATGGGATGTAAGGTCAGGTGATGCGTAACATCACAGCCTCTCCTTGACAAATGTCAACCCCGCCTTCTCGTGGTGCATCCTGTTCCCACTAAAGGGGCTCTGACGACCGCCAATAGCGGTATAACTATACCATCGGGATCAGAGGAAATGCGATCCCACACTCACCAACCCGCTTGGCCAGCGTGGTGAGTTATGGCCAAACACCTCCAAAATGACTCTACAACTTAAATCTTGGCCCTCAGTCTCCGGCAGCTGGAATGTACCTGGCCAAGGCAGCGGCCAGTGCGACATGAAGGCAGAGGGTGCTAAGAATCCCCGGAGGACCGGACTAGGCTGCCATCTGATGCTGACCTTGGCTACGTACAACGGACGCTCCCTATCTTCTGATTCAAGGCTTCTTGAATTGGAAGAGGAACTACAAAGGATCAAGTGGGACATCGTCGGGCTAAGTGAGGTAAGGAGAAAAGGAGAAGATCTCATTGAACTGAAAAGTGGACATCTCTTCTATTATCGTGGGACAGATACTGGCAGAACTAGTGGTGTTGGATTTATAATAAACAAGAAACTGAAGGATAAAGTGGTAGAAGTTGAAAGTTCCTCTGACAGAGCTGCACGACTCGTTATCCAACTATCGAGAAGATACCAGGCTCAGATTATTCAAACTTATGCACCCACCACAAGTCATCCTGAAGAAGAAATTGAAGAATTTTATGAGGAAATTCGTCATCTAAATAATAAAGGTAAGCAGCACTTGAAGATAATTATGGGAGATTTCAATGCAAAAATAGTGCAACGGCAACAGAATGAAACTTCAGTAGGTAAATTCGGTCACGGCAACAGAAACCAGCGTGGAAATACTCTCGTTGAGTTTGCAGAGGCAGAAGGATTTTTCATCTTGAACTCCTTTTTCAAGAAAAAGCCACACAGGAAATGGACATGGAGACATCCAATTGGAACGACAAGTGAAATTGATTTTATTATGTGTAACAAAAAATTCGTCATCGAAGACTGCAGTGTGCTGAACAAGTTCAACACAGGTAGTGACCATAGATTGGTGAGATGTAAGATGCACCTCAACACTAAACTGGAACGTGGCAAGCTCATAAGACAAACAAAATGTATTGACATAACCAACCTTAAAAAACACCATAATACTTTCAAGTTAGAACTGAAGAACAGATTCTCTGCTTTAGAAGGCCTAACATCGGAAGAAGTGGATATTTCGGAAGTTAACAGAAAAGTAACCAAAGCTCTTATGGAAACAGCAACAAAATTAGCTGGGTCTAAGAACAAGTTGCATGTGAACAAATTATCAGGAAAAACCAAAATGTTGATGCAAAAAAGAAGAGAGATGAGGACAACTAAAGAAGATGTGACTTCCAAAGTGGAATATATAGAGCTATGCAAGACAACACGAAAAAGTATCACTGAAGACGTAAGGAAATTCAACTGTGAGCTAGTGAGGAAAGCAATTGAAAACAACCAAAGCCTTAAGATAGCAAAGGGACATCTCAGTAAGGGAAGAAAACAGATTATGGCTCTGAGAAAAGAAGATGGTTCTATAACAAGAAATAGAGGCGAAATTTTGACAAGAGTGAAAGATTTCTACTCCAAATTATATGAAAGGGATGATACATGTACTCCAGACATCATGAAAGGTACCAGAGTTCTTCCAGTCCTCCCAGCAGAAGTTGCTCATGCAATCAAGAACATGAAGCGGGGGAAAGCTCCAGGAGAAGATGGAATTACTATAGACATCATACAAGAAGCAAGTGGAGAAATCGAAACAGTAATCGCCCAAATTTTCACTCGATGCCTTAATGAAGGGAAGATTCCTGAGGATTGGAACAATGCTACAATGATCCTGCTACATAAAAAAGGTGACATTGAGGATCTCAGGAACTACAGACCTATCAGCCTCCTATCAGTGGTTTATAAAATCTTCACTAAAGTTCTTTCACACCGCTTGAAGGTAACACTGGACATGGCTCAACCGAGAGAACAAGCTGGATTCAGGAGTGGCTACAGCACAATAGATCATATCCATGTACTGAGAGAACTAATTGAAAGAGCGAGGGAATATGAACTTCCATTGTGCATGGCTTTTATCGATTATGAAAAAGCCTTTGATTCGGTGAAACCATCAGCAGTTACCACGGCTCTGAAATCCTGCGGTATTGAAGATGCATACATTAATATTATTAATAACATCTATGAAAATGCAAGTGCAAAGATTCGGCTGTTTGAAAATACAACACACATAAAAATTGGAAAGGGAGTGAGACAAGGTGACACCATATCTCCGAAGCTCTTTAATGCCACATTGAAAAATGTCTTTCAATCACTGAACTGGGAAAACAAAGGGATAAAGATTAATGGAGATTATCTAACCCACCTTCGTTTTGCTGATGACGTAGTCATTTTTGCAACTACCCCATCAGAGCTGCAGAGTATGATCCAGGAACTTGCTGACAAGAGTAAAGAAGTGGGATTAAAAATGAACTTTCAGAAGACAAAAGTGATGTTCAATGCTTTTACAAGAAATGAAGATTTATCGATTGATGGAGAAAAGCTGGAGATAACAGACACGTACGTTTATCTTGGACAGCAGATATCAAGTGAGGGTCACATTGATGAAGAAATTAATCGGCGTACAAAACTTGCCTGGAGAGCTTTTGGAAGAAACAGCATAATTTTCAAGAGCAATATGCCATTATGTCTTAAAAGAAAAGTGTTTGATCAATGCATCCTTCCAGTGCTTACGTATGGTGCAGAGACGTGGACCTTAACTAAAAGAGACATACAAAGGCTGCAGACAACTCAAAGAAGCATGGAGAGGTGCATGCTTGGTATAACCAGGAGAGATAAGAAGAGAAACTCGTGGATCCGAAAAATGACGAGAGTGGAAGACATCATGATCAGGGTTAAATCCCTGAAATGGCAATGGGCTGGACATACTGCCAGAAGGACAGACCATAGATGGACAGCCGAAATTTTAGATTGGATTCCAAGGGACAGGAAAAGACCCAGAAAAAGACCACATGGGAGATGGGTGGATGAAATTCGTAAATATGCGGGAGTGACATGGAGGAGACTGGCACAAGACAGACCGTTGTGGAGGAAACTTGGGGAGACCTTCGTCCAGCAGTGGATTGATAATGGTTGACAATGATGATGATGATGATGATACATAACATTGAACATGACGGGCGTCTCTTGAACTATTCTAACCAAAAAATTTCTTCTACTGGTACATATTCAAATAAATTGTATAAAACTGAAAGTAGAATTCGAAATAATTGGTTTTCGTATTAAATGAAATTATAAATGAAATTATTTTTCCTATAAATTAAAAACTAAAGCTTTAAGAAAGCACACAAACAAACGTAGTTTCAGGTAAAATTAACTTTTGTAGCTTTTGTTTTTCTTTTTGTTACAAATTTTTTAACAATGTCCAAATTGTCTAAGTCTGTAGCAATTTTGTTTTAATTACTAACGAAAAAAAAAAGTCGTTGCTGTTTCACATTTAATCAGAAGTAACATTTCATATTTCTAAGTTTGGAAAACGATCTATCGGCGTAAGCCACTGCTACAGACAGTAAAAATTTGAAAAGAGGATTTTGTGCAATACCTTATTGCCGCTATTAATTCTCAGGAACGAAAAAGGGGGCATTGTAATCTTTTTTTTAAATTACAAAAATTTTTCTTTATCCTTTTTGGATTTCAAGTTCAACAGAAAAGAAAAGGAAAGATGTTTATTTTCAGGCAGTGTAAAAAATCCATAAAATCCAAAACAAATTTCGTTTAACTTAACATTGTACACGTGCCCCCCCCCCCCCCCCCCGACAGTTTTCTTGAAGCAGCTCATGCCCTTAGATAATTTGTTGACTTGTAGGTTGTAAATGCTGAAAATCTCCCGATCAGACCAGAAACTCTTTATATTTTATACTTTTGGTGTTACCCCCCACCCCCGAAAGGTTTCGTGAGGCAGCACATGCCCTCAGATAATTAATTGAAGACTTGCACTTTGTAAATACCGAAATCTTTTGTTCAGTTGTAGATCATAAACATTTTTTTTAAAGAATTACATTAATAATCGCAATTAAGAAAAGACGAAATTACGGAAACTTTATGTGATTCAGATAACCAACTTCCAAGAACGTGACCACGAAGCGGTCGAAAACGCAATTTTTATACAGCCTGTTAAAATTTTTGTGGCCAGTTCACGGATGGCCAGTTCTCCTGCACCCAATCAGTGATGGTGCTAACTGAGAAAACATTCAAACAGGACAAACTGACGTCTACTGTTAAGGGGGAACTCAATTAGCAAAAGGCATTTCCAAGGCTCATGCTTAGAGTCTCGTACAGTGGGGAGAAGGGAGCAGTGGCGGCCCGTCAGATGAGGCAAGTGAGGCGCCGCCTCACCTGAAATTCCGCAGAATGAGAAGTGAAAGAAAAAAAAAAAAAACCTTCTGTCAGTAACAAAGATATAAGAACTTTGCAGGATAAATGAAACACTGAAATTCACATTGTGATTCATGAATGGTTAAAGAAAGGCTTTCGAGAAGAGGAATGAATCATTATTTTTGCAAAGCAGCTGCATGTTTTAAGCGCTTAGAGGCGACCGGCTGAATCGTCTCGATGAGAAGCCGGTTTTGGGAACTGGGGATCAGAGAAGAGCCCTACAGACTGAACCCCCCCCCACACACACACACACACACCTCCACGGTCCGAGGTCTACCTAAAGAGGTGCCGGACTTCCAGTAAGAGAAAGGAAATTTCTGAGGCGACCCTCCATTTCGCTTAAACTGGAATCGCATCTCCGCTGTTATTGGAGAACCCAAGGATTGTGTATCCAATGGGCGCGGGAAAATGAGCAGATGACCCTTGTGAAAAGTGGTTTAACAGGCGATGACGCTGTTCGCCTCTATACGCTTTGGAGTACGAAGATTTCTACGTAGCTTTAACTATTCGTCAGAGTGTATTTGAATCTAACTTTTTGTAGTGTGTTTTCAATCCTCTCTTCTGCGGGTGTTTGCTAGTTCATAGTAATGTTGAGTTTTTCTTTTTTCATTTTGTTATTGTTACTGAACAGCATATTTTGATTTTGGTTGGAAAATATGAATGGCCCAACAAGCGACGTGATTTGTGTTCTGGAAGAAATTCCTTTTAAACACTGGAAAGATTATGATAACAAGGATGTTCTCATATCTGGAAGACCGACACCTATAATAAGTTCAATATCTAAAGATAAGAAGTGCGGCACATCGTTTTTTAGGTCTTTCAATAAATCATAGTACGAGATTTTTCCCTGGCTTTCTGATGCTATTACAAGCAAACTCTCTTTTGCTGGCCATGTTTACTTTTGAGCAATAAGAAAAATGTGTGGAATACAACGGGTTATTTTGATCTAAAAAACTTTTCTCGTAGTGCAAAATTGCACGAAAGCTCTAAAGAGCATAGAACTAACCACGTAGGTCTAAAACGAATGGAAAAAACAAACACTATTTCTGATATACTCAAAGAAAATGCTGCTCTTCATAAAGTCAAGTTTAATGAAAAGGTCAGACTAAATAGGCTTTTTATGGAACATATAATTGATTTAGTTGTCGTTCTAAGCAAGCAAGAACTACCTTTTCGAGGACATGATGAAACTATTTCCTCATTAAATAAAGGTAATTTCAAGGAAATGTTCCAAATGTTACTTCGTAGGAGCACCCCAGAATTAAAAGCACATTTTGAAGAAATACGAAGCTTATTTTCTGGACAATCTAAAACGATACAGAATGATTTAATTGAGTGTATTCATGAATATATAAAAGTCCAAATAAATACCAGATTTGAAGATATGGGAAAGCTCGAGTTTCTGCAGCTAGTTGACAGCTCAAAATACCATAGTTATTCAGAGTCATTTCCATCCAGTGCCCTTAACACTCTCAAAAAAATTTATCCAAACATTTTTACAGACAAACAACGACTAAAAAACGAATTAGATTTTTTATATAATGATCACAACTTCAGAGAACTCAGTTTTCAGAAAACCTTGAAAACAATGAAAGAAAACGAGCTGAAAGAGGTGTTACCAGAAGCCTACAAATTATTTTCTCTTGTATTGACACTGGCGTCAACAAGTTCTTCTGCTGAAAGGAATTTTTTCTTGTTTGAAGAGAATTTTTTTTTTTTTTTTTTTGATTGGAGGTTTAACGACCACCGTGAGCAACTCAATGGGCTATAAGCAGTCGCCCGTCCCTAATTTAGGGTCACTGGTTCCAGGGAAGGGAGAGAGCCAGTGCCGTAAGACAAACACAACATCCATGCCTCACCGGGATTCGAACCCGGACCCCTTCGGACGAATGATCATAGGCCAACGCCTTAGACCACTGCGCCACCGGGGCGGCTTGAAGAGAATTAAGACTTACCTCCGTAATACAACGGCACAAGATCGTTTGTCTTCACTCGCTAAAATTTCAATCGAGAAAGAATTGCTGAACCATCTAATCTCCATTCAACCATTTTATGATCTGATCATAGACAAATTTGCAGCCAAAAAGGATCGCAGAATTGAACTTATTTATAAAAAATAAACTGAAAGCATTCTGTTCGAGACCAAAGCAAATTAATATCGTATTCCCCTGTTTTTAATTCCAGGTTTAAATTATTTTATACTTTTTTTATATAGAAATGTGCTTCCTTAGCTTGTCTTCTCCTGTACATAGTTATCACGAGCCTGGACTTCAGTTTGTGACCCGTGCTAAATGCACCTTCACTAATATGCCAATCGAACTGTGACTTTTATTCAAGCTCAAGAAACACTTCGTGAGAAAAAAAATTATATTCAAATGATTTACTTTGAATTTTTAAGAAGTGGATCTCCGATTGGCGTTGGGATGTGAGTGACGCATTGACTAGCTAAAGAAACCGCGCAAATTGCGTATTTTCGCTCAAGTGTATTACATAAAAGAATACTGGTGAAATATTTCTTTCTTTGTTGTAAAATTATCGAATAATTGTTTTCATAAAAATATTGTTGCAAAAGTAGCGTATATTACACACACACATATATAGAGAGGTATATGTACATTTTTCCTCTAAAATTTTTGGATTTTTTCGTGAAGAAAGACTCCCCACGCCGTGTTTCATATATTTCTATAATTTTATTCCATTACTGTTTAATAATATTTGTATATAAGGGCTAAATGACATGGGATGGAGCCCTAAGGGATGGGGTTTACAGCTGTTAATAACAAGGCGCCGCTTACCCTGGACCAATGGCTTAACGAGACTTCCGAATCTCAGCGGATTTTAATGATTCAGCCGACTCGAACCCAGGACTTCAAAGATATCCAATGGGGGATACTGCCTTTGACATGAAACTTTTTGAAGGGGGGGGGGGGTCTGCACTTCTGCTGTATAACTGTGTATAAGTACATATAACAATTTGGGGAGGGGGCGCTTCGACAAATATTTTCCTATTGGTACGTACGCACATCTTGAATATTAATACAAAATGAAGCTAATTTAATAAAATGCAATAAATTATAGTTGTTTTAATAAAAATTTAATAAAGCAACTTCTTTGGCCGCTTTGCTTTACTTTCTCTTCTATTATCAAGAAATTACATTACTTTCCGAGTTATATAAAAATCAAAGAATTTAAATAGGGAAATTATCTATAAAACGTACTTAGAAAAAGCTAACTGTCTCGCCTAATAAGGGGTGTGCAAACCACGACCCCCCTGCTACGCCACTAATAGATATATATATATATATATATTCGTATAACGTTATACGAATTTATATATTTTTCAATAACATACGTTTTACTGTTTTACATTTACATCAAGACCGTTCGCCTCACCAGCATTTTACACCACGAGCCGCCACTGGAAGGGAGGGGTCTAGTACGCTAAGAACTTTTAAAAGTGGTGCGTTCATAAATCTAGCGAATGCTTTTTAATACTATCTCTTGCTTTAATAACAGTTTAATGCGATGTAGTACTTTATCTGTGAGAAAGGGCAGCGGAGGGGGGGCGTGACGGATACAATGGCTACGTTAAGGACTAACCGTATAAAGGTCCTCACCATGTGCACTTCTTTACACTTTTGTTGGCATGGTTATCGACATCATCAACAAGAAAGGAAAAAATAATTCTCTTGAGATATCAAGACCCACGGTTTTATTTCGGTTAATAAAAATTATGACAAACATGAATAAGGGCAAACGCGAAATAAGGAAAACGCGAATTAGGAAAAACTTGATACGGGCAAAAGTGAAATAGGGGAAACGAGATTAGGGGAAACAAGATTAGGGCAAACGAAATTAGGGGAAACAAGATTAGGGCAAACGAAATTAGGGGAAATGGGAATTCGGGTAAAAGCGATTTCGGGGAAACGCCACTAGGGTAAACGTGTTTAAGGCAAATGTGAATTAGGGGAAATGAGATTTAGGGGAAACGCGATTAGGGCAAACGAAATTAGGGGAAACGGGAATTCGGGTAAAAGCGATTTCGGGGAAACGCCATTGGGGTAAACGTGTTCAGGGCAAATGTGAATTAGGGGAAATGAGATTTAGGGGAAACGCGATTAGGGCAAACGAAATTAGGGGAAATGGGAATTCGGGTAAAAGCGATTTCGGGGAAACGTCATTAGGGTAAACGTGTTTAGGGCAAATGTGAATTAGGGGAAACGAGATTTAGGGAAACGAGATTAGGGGAAACAAAATTGGGGGAAATGAGAATTCGGGTAAAAGCGATTTCGGGGAAACGCCATTAGGGTAAACGTGTTTAGGGCAAACGTGAATTAGGGGAAACGAGATTTAGGGGAAACGAGATTTAGGGGAAACGAGATTTAGGGGAAACGAGATTAGGGCAAACGAAATTAGGGGAAATGGGAATTCGGGTAAAAGCGATTTCGGGGAAACGCCATTGGGGTAAACGTGATTAGGGCAAACGGGAATAAGGGGAAACGAGATTTAGGGGAAACGAGATTAGGGCAAACGAAATTAGGGGAAATGGGAATTCGGGTAAAAGCGATTTCGGGGAAACGCCATTGGGGTAAACGTGTTCAGGGCAAATGTGAATTAGGGAAATGAGATTTAGGGGAAACGCGATTAGGGCAAACGAAATTAGGGGAAATGGGAATTCGGGTAAAAGCGATTTCGGGGAAACGTCATTAGGGTAAACGTGTTTAGGGCAAATGTGAATTAGGGGAAACGAGATTTAGGGGAAACGAGATTAGGGGAAACAAAATTGGGGGAAATGAGAATTCGGGTAAAAGCGATTTCGGGGAAACGCCATTAGGGTAAACGTGTTTAGGGCAAACGTGAATTAGGGGAAACGAGCTTTAGGGGAGACGAGATTTAGGGGAAACGAGATTAGGGCAAACGAAATTAGGGGAAATGGGAATTCGGGTAAAAGCGATTTCGGGGAAACGCCATTGGGGTAAACGTGATTAGGGCAAACGGGAATAAGGGGAAACGAGATTTAGGGGAAACGAGATTAGGGCAAACGAAATTAGGGGAAATGGGAATTCGGGTAAAAGCGATTTCGGGGAAAGGCCATTGGGGTAAACGTGTTTAGGGCAAATGTGAATTAGGGGAAATGAGATTTAGGGGAAACGCGATTAGGGCAAACGAAATTAGGGGAAATGGGAATTCGGGTAAAAGCGATTTCGGGGAAACGTCATTAGGGTAAACGTGTTTAGGGCAAATGTGAATTAGCGGAAACGAGATTTAGGGGAAACGAGATTAGGGGAAACAAAATTGGGGGAAATGAGAATTCGGGTAAAAGCGATTTCGGGGAAACGCCATTAGGGTAAACGTGTTTAGGGCAAACGTGAATTAGGGAAACGAGCTTTAGGGGAAACGAGATTTAGGGGAAACGAGATTAGGGCAAACGAAATTAGGGAAATGAGAATTCGGGTAAAAGCGATTTCGGGGAAACGCCATTGGGGTAAACGTGATTAGGGCAAACGGGAATTAGGGAAAATGGATTAGGGGAAGTGAGGCTACGCGGCTGAGGTGGTAGGGAATCCCGTGTTATATATATCACTCGTATGTGCTTCAAAAGTTTTACATTTCAAGATGGAAAATCAAACTATTTTTCCGCTTTTTAATCAAGCAGATATCAAAATTAGAACTTTTTTTAAAAAATTGTCAATCTGCCTAATTACTCATATTTTTCGGATAAGAATTAAAGTATTACTACGCAAAGTAACACTAACATAGAAAAGCAGAAAGATGATTCGATGTTTGTTATACGTGAGAAAAAGAACATAATTTCTAAATTATTTCTTTATATATATGTAATTTCGTTGTGCAAATGCGTGTTTTGAGCTGTTTTTGGAGTCGCTTTGATGAGAATAGAATACTCGAAACCGGTCAACGGCATGCAGTAATCCGCTTTTGACATATGTGGCAACAATTGTTTCCGCCGATGTTGTATAACCAATTTCTAAGATCTCCTGATTAACTAAGGACATTCTGTATAAGTAATGCCAATAATAATCTAACTAAAGTTCGTGTTAGTGTTGATTACTAGAAGTGATTGTTTTCATTAATCATAACAGTGATCAATACTTTAATTTAGTGATTATTTAGAAATAAAGAAAAATCCACTTTGGAACACGGTTTATGCATCTGCTTTTTTTTTACTAATAATACAAAGAAGACAGGTATGTACTGCAATTTCTATACGTAATATACAATGCGCTGAATACTGAAATTACATGAACAACTTAAATTACTAGATGCCATTACAATGCAAGACAGGAAAATATTATTACAATACTTGTTACAGAATACAACAGTCAAGACATGGAAATTATCACTATATTCTACGAATGATGAAAACATACAAAAGGAGAACTTGGCCAAATAAATCTGTTAAATGGTGAGAGACTACAAAATACAAAAGTGTAAATTATTACATACATCGAGATGAAAGTTTGCATAATAGGACCAATGTTGCATGTTACATTGCAGGATGGCGTGATACAAATTATTATACTGTACGCATTTTAAGGTATTAAGCTATAATTGACAGTTTCTTCTTTAATGCTTAAGTAGTCCGGTTATAATCTATGTATATAAAATGGAATGTCTGGCTGTCTGTATGTATGTATGTTTCTATAAACTCCTAGACCCTTTGACCTATCTGAACCAAATTTCCCATACTTACTCTCTAGGACCCTGTGGAAAATGGTTCTACGTCAATTCGTCGCGTGCGTCAATTCGTCGACTGCGTCAATTCGTCGACTGCGACGATTCGTCGCGCGTCAATTCGTCGCCTACGTCAATTCGTCGCGCGTCAATTCGTCGCGCGTTAATTCGTCGCGGACAAATTCGTCGACTACGTCAATTCGTCGCGTTTACAGATTTTGGTTACATACAAAACGAATGCAGGAAAACGTACGATTTCGAACGTCTTGCTCCATGATCAAATTTATAAAGTTTGGACACGCAGACAGGATAGGAATATTACGTTTTTCTTTGGCACTAAAAATATTAGACGGTAAACGGTTTTTGGAACGGGGCAGGGCCAGGTTGGTCAGAGCCCCCATATACAAAATTTTCGTAAAATCTACAGTTTTCAATTCAGAACCACCAAATCTGGTATACTATCTCGTGGTATTCTAACTTAGACTGTAGACGGTTTTGGGAAGCGGTTGCAGAGAGGAGGAGGGGGGTTACAGCTCCCCTACAGAATTGCCGTAAGATATAGTTTTCAATTTAGAACTACCAAATTTGGTATATTATCTCATAGCGCTCTAACTTAGACGGTAGACGGTTTTTGGAACGGGTCAGGGGCCCGGTTGGTCAGAGCCCCCACACTACAGTTTTCAATTCAGAACCACCAAATCAGGTATCCTATCTCATAGTACTCTAACTTAGACGGTTGTCTGTTTTTGGAACGGGTCAAGGCCCGGGGAGTCAGAGCCCCCCTCCCCATACATACAAAGTTTTCGTAAAATCTAGTTTTCATTTTCAGAACCATCAAATTTGGTATCATGAAACTAACTTAGACGCTAGACGGTTTTTGGAAGGGGTTGGAGCCCGCGGGGTCGGACCCCCCTTCTCATAAAAAATTTCGTAAAATCTACAGTTTTCATCTTAGAACCACCAAATTTGGTATACTATCTTATGGTACTCTAACTAAGTCGGCAGACCGTTTTCGGAACGGGTCAAGGCCCGGGGGGTCAGAGCCCCCACATACAAAATTTTCTTAAAAACTGCAGTTTTCAATTTAGAACCACCAAATTTGGTATACTATCTCATGGTACTCTAACTTAGACGCTAGACGGTTTTTGAAAGGGGTTGGAGCCCGCGGGGTCGGACCCCCCTCTCATAAAAAATTTCGTAAAATCTACAGTTTTCATCTTAGAACCACCAAATTTGGTATACTATCTTATGGTACTCTAACTTAGTCGGCAGACCGTTTTCGGAACGGGTCAAGGCCCGGGGGTCAGAGCCCCCCACATACAAAATTTTCTTAAAAACTACAGTTTTCAACTCAGAACCACCTAATCTGGTATACTATCTCATGGTACTCTAACTTAGACGCTAGACGGTTTTTGGAAGGGGTTGGAGCCCGGGGGTCAGACCCCCGAATAAAAACTTTTCCTAAAATCTACAGTTTTCAATTTAGAACCACCAAATTTGGTATACTATCTCATGGTACTCTAACTTAGACGCTAGACGGTTTTTGAAAGGGGTTGGAGCCCGGGGTCAGACCCCCCGAAAAAAACTTTTTCCTAAAATCTACAGTTTTCAATTTAGAACCACCAAATTTGGTATACTATCTCATGGTACTCTAACTTAGACGCTAGACGGTTTTTGAAAGGGGTTGGAGCCCGGGGGTCAGACCCCCCCGAAAAAAACTTTTTCGTAAAATCTACAGTTTTCAATTTAGAACCACCAAATTTGGTATGCTATCTCATGGTACTCTAACTTAGACGCTAGACGGTTTTTGAAAGGGGTTGGAGCCCGCGGGGTCGTGCCCCCCCCTCATAAAAATTTCGTAAAATCTACAGTTTTCATCTTAGAACCACCAAATTTGGTATACTATCTTATGGTACTCTAACTTAGACTGCAGACCGTTTTTGGAACGGGTCAAGGCCCGGGGGTCAGAGCCCCCACATACAAAATTTTCTTAAAAACTACAGTTTTCAATTCAGAACCACCTAATCTGGTATACTATCTCATGGTACTCTAACTTAGACGCTAGACGGTTTTTGGAAGGGGTTGGAACCCCGGGGTGAGAGCCCCTCCCCCTCCTCATAAAAATTTCGTAAAATCTACAGTTTTCAATTTAGGACAACCAGATTTGGTATACTACTTATGGTTATCTAACTTAGACGGTAGACGGTTTTTGGAAGGGGTCGGGGCCCGGGTCAAGGTAGCCCCATGCAAAATTTTCGTAAAAAGTTCCGTTTTTTACTCTTAAGAATACCCTATTTACGTTCTAAGGCGCTCTTTGGCCCTTTGAGGGCCTTGCACCATAAACCATCAACCAACCAACCAACTAACTAACCTACGGTCTAAGTTAGGGACTGTAGATAACAATAAAGTGCAAAGATTTCAAGAAATTCTATATGGGGGGGGGCTCTGAACCCCGGGCTCCGACCCTTTCCAAAAAACCATCTACCGTCTAAGTTAGAGAACCATGAGATAATATACCAAATTTGGTCGTTCTAAATTGAAAACTAGTTTTCACGAAAAAAATTTATGGGGGGGGGGGGGGGCTCTTACACCGTGCCCGACCCGTTCCAAAAACCCTCTACCGTCTAAGTCAGAGTACCATAAGATAGTATACCAAATTTGGTGGTACTAAGTTGAAAACGGTATATTTTACGAAAATTCTTTGGGGGGAGGGGGTGCTCTTACCGCCCGGGCCCCGATCCGTTCCAAAAACCGTCTCCCGTCTAAGTTACAGTTTCATGATACCAAATTTGGTGGTTCTAATGTGAAAACTATAGATTTTACGAAAATTTTGTATGTGGGGGCTCTTACCCCTCGCGCCTTGACTTATTCCAAAAACCGTCTAGCGTCTAAGTTAGAGTACCATGAGATAGTATACAAAATTTGGTGGTTCTAACTTGAAAACTGTAGATTTTACGAAAATTTTGTCGGGGAGGGCATTCTAACCCCCGGGCCCCGACCCGTTCCAAAAACCGTCTACCGTCTAAGTTAGAGTGCCATTATATAGTATACCGAGTTTGGTGGTTCTAAATTGAAAACTAGATTTTACGAAATTTCGTATGAGGGTAGGGGGGAGCCTCTGAACCCAGGGCTCCGACCCTTTCCAAAAACCGTCTACAGTCTAAGTTAGAATACAATGAGATAGTATTCCAAATTTGGTGGTTCTAAATTGAAAACTGTAGGTTTTACGGAAATTTAAAATTTTGTACGGGGAAGGGGGAGTAGGGTTTGCTCCGACCCCCGAGCCCCGACCCGTTCCAAAAACCGTCTCCCGCTAAGTTAGAGTTTCATGACACAAAATTTGGTGGTTCTGAATTGAAAAATAAAAATTTTAAGAAAATTTTGTATGTGGGAGGGGTCTTACCCCCGGGCCTTGATCCGTTCCAAAAACCTTCTACCGTCTAAGTTAGAGTACCATGAGATAGTATACAAAATTTGGTGGTTCTAAATTGAAAACTATAGATTTTACGAAAGTTTGTGTGTAGGGGGGTAACCACCCTTGCCCCGACCCGTTCTGAAAACCGTCTACCGTTTAATTTAGAACACCATTATATAGTATACCCAATTTGGTAGCTCTAAATTGAAAACTTTAGTTTTTACGAAAAAAATTTATGTGCGGGGGTCTCTGACCCCGTGCCCGACCCGTTCCAAAAACCGTCTACCGTCTAAGTTAGAGTACCATGAGAGAGTATGCCAAATTTGGTGGTTCTAAATTGAAAACTGTAGATTTTACGCGGCATTTTATGGGAGGGGGGCTCTTACTCCCGGGCTCCAACCCCTTCCAAAAACCGTCTAGCGTCTAATTTAGAGTTTCATGATACCAAATTTGATGGTTCTGAAATGAAAACTAGATTTTACGAAAATTTTGTATGTGGGGGGCTGTGACCCCCGGGCCTTGACCCGTTCCAAAAACGGTCTGCAGTCTAAGTTAGAGTACCATAAGATAGTATACCAAATTTGGTGGTTCTAAATTGAAAACTGTAGATTTTACGAAATTTTTATGAGGGGGGCCCGACCCCGCGGGCTCCAACCCCTTTCAAAAACCGTCTGGCGTCTAAGTTAGAGTACCATGAGATAGTATACCAAATTTGGTGGTTCTAAATTGAAAACTGTAGATTTTAGGAAAAAGTTTTTATTCGGGGGGTCTGACCCCCGGGCTCCAACACCTTCCAAAAACCGTCTAGCGTCTAAGTTAGAGTACCATAAGATATTGTATACCAGATTAAGTGGTTCTGAATTGAAAACTGTAGTTTTTAAGAAAATTTTGTATGTGGTGGGCTCTGACCCCCGGGCCTTGACCCGTTCCAAAAACGGTCTGCCGACTAAGTTAGAGTACCATAAGATAGTATACCAAATTTGGTGGTTCTACGATGAAAACTGTAGATTTTACGAATTTTTTATGAGAGGGGGGCTCCGACCCCGTGGGCTCCAACCCCTTCCAAAAACCGTCTAGCGTCTAATTTAGAGTTTCATGATACCCAAATTTGATGGTTCTGAAAATGAAAACTAGATTTTACGAAAATTTTGTATGTGGGGGGCTCTGACCCCCGGGCCTTGACCCGTTCCAAAAACGGTCTGCCGTCTAAGTTAGAGTACCATAAGATAGTATACCAAATTTGGTGGTTCTAAGATGAAAACTGTAGATTTTACGAAATTTTTATGAGGGGGCGACCCCGCGGGCTCCAACCCCTTCCAAAAACCGTCTAGCGTCTAAGTTAGAGTACCATGAGATAGTATACCAAATTTGGTGGTTCTAAATTGAAAACTGTAGATTTTACGAAAAAGTTTTTATTCGGGGAGTCTGACCCCCCGGCTCCAACCCCTTCCCAAAACCGTCTAGCGTCTAAGTTAGAGTACCATGAGATAGTATACCAGATTAGGTGGTTCTGAATTGAAAACTGTAGTTTTTAAGAAAATTTTGTATGTGGGGGGCTCTGACCCCCCCCCCCGGGCCTTGACCCGTTCCAAAAACGGTCTGCAGTCTAAGTTAGAGTACCATAAGATAGTATACCAAATTTGGTGGTTCTAAGATGAAAACTGTAGATTTTACGAAATTTTTATGAGGGGGCCGCCCCCGCGGGCTCCAACCCCTTTCAAAAACCGTCTAGCGTCTAAGTTAGAGTACCATGAGATAGTATACCAAATTTGGTGGTTCTAAATTGAAAACTGTAGATTTTACGAAAAAAGTTTTTTTTCGGGGGGTCTGACCCCCGGGCTCCAACCCCTTTCAAAAACCGTCTAGCGTCTAAGTTAGAGTACCATAAGATAGTATACCAAATTTGGTGGTTCTAAGATGAAAATTGTAGATTTTACGAAATTTTTTATGAGAGGGGGGGGTCCGACCCCGCGGGCTCCAACCCCTTCCAAAAACCGTCTAGCGTGTAAGTTAGAGTTTCATGATACCAAATTTGATGGTTCTGAAATGAAAACTAGATTTTACGAAAATTTTGTATGTATGGGGGGAGGGGGGGGGGGCTACGACTCCCCGGGCCTTGACCCGTTCCAAAAACCGACAACCGTCTAAGTTAGAGTACTATGAGATAGGATACCTGATTTGGTGGTTCTGAATTGAAAACTGTAACAAATCATGTTTTTACGTATTAATTTTGGTGCTTCGCTATTTGTGATTTTTCTGTTTTAATGTGCCATTGAAGATAGCTCAATATGTTTCCCATGTTCTCTTCGATAATGTTGGGTTTTATGTTGTTGTATATAATTCTTCCTTCTGCACAGTTTACTGCCCACGCAATGTCCCCTTCATTATGTTGAATATTTTTTTAAAATATTAGTCACTGTGTGTATAATTTAATGCAACAAGATGCCCTTCTGAGTACATTTAGCGTTATTTCCCCTTGTCACTGAATACTTCTGTACATATGTTGTAAATTTTGAATGTAGCATCACTGTTGCATTTCTGTGAATTAGTACCTAATGTTTAATCTTTAGTATGGTAGTAATGCTTAATTGGAATTTGTGCATAGTATAGAATCATGTCTTGCCCTGTCTACAATACTGTAGGTAAACATTTTCGTTTGTATCGCTCGTGCTTTATTGTCTGCCTCACCTTCGCCCTACGTGGCGAAATATTTTTTTTTATGATTTTAACAATATTTTGTTTTACGTTTCACTGGAACTTTCCAGCTGATGTATATACCGCTGTATTTATTGGCAGAATTCCATTGTCATGTACATAGAAATGTTATTTTACTGAAGAATAAAGGCAATTTTGAAATGTAGTGTGGGGGCTCTGACCAACCGGGCCCCTGACCCGTTCCAAAAACCGTCTACCGTCTAAGTTAGAGCGCTATGAGATAATATACCAAATTTGGTAGTTCTAAATTGAAAACTATATCTTACGGCAATTCTGTAGGGGGGCTGTAACCCCCCCCCTCCTCTCTGCAACCGCTTCCCAAAACCGTCTACAGTCTAAGTTAGAATACCACGAGATAGTATACCAGATTTGGTGGTTCTGAATTGAAAACTGTAGATTTTACGAAAATTTTGTATATGGGTGGCTGTGACCAACCGGGCCCTGCCCCGTTCCAAAAACCGTTTACCGTCTAATATTTTTAGTGCCAGAGAAAAACGTAATATTCCTATCCTGTCTGCGTGTCCAAACTTTATAAATTTGATCATGGAGCAAGACGTTCGAAATCGTACGTTTTCCTGCATTCGTTTTGTATGTAACCAAAATCTGTAAACGCGACGAATTGACGTAGTCAACGAATTTGTCCGCGACGAATTGACGCATGCGACGAATTGACGCGCGACGAATTGTCGTAGTCGACGAATTGACGCGCGACGAATTGACGCAGGCGACGAATTGACGTAGTCGACGAATTGACGCACGCGACGAATTGTCGGGACACCGTGGAAAATATAGGCTACCCTGAATGGGCCCCGCTACATTGTGGCTCCTCTGCTGGTGGACTCTAACTGTATGTTCCTTATAAGCTCCTAAACCTTTTGACCGACCTGGGTCACATTTTCTAGGACCCTGAGGAAAATATAGGCTACCATGAATGCCATGGAAAATGTAGGCTACCGTGAATACCATGAAAAATATAGGCTACCATGAATACCATGGAAAATATAGGCTGCCATGAATACCATGGAAGATATAGGCTACCCACCACCCTGGCGACCTGATTCTATAGTAGGCCCTACCTGAAAATGTTTTTCCCGTATCGACAAGTGATATGTTGTTTTAAAGGCTTTTGGAAGCTGATTCCAAAATTTTATTTCATTTTTAATTAGATTATTCCGTTGGAAACTTATAATGGTTTAAATATGGTAACGGTGTGTTGAGCTTTACAATATTTTAGGCCGTGAACTAGACATAAAACAAAAATAAATTATTTATATTTGGTATTCTGTACATTCCGCAATCTATTACATACATACCAGTTTTCCAATAATGTGATTTGTGTTCGTGCGGCATTTTCGCCACAGATTAGCATTCGCCACTTCTTTAGCTCTTGGTCAAAATTTGCCGGTTCAAAACTTTGTTTTAGACAAGAGGGGAACATGCAAAATTGAATCTTTACGACACCATCTCACCAATATGTTAGCACTGATTTTCACATTTCCACAAAATAAAAAAAAATAATAAAAACAAAAAAAAATTGCACATCTTGAACGAAGTCACAGCTTAAAAGGTTAGGGAAGTGCAGATCCCTTAGGTTTCAGATTCGTTTTGTTGGCTTGAAAGTGCTTAGTGAAATAAAAATTCAATATTAAATGTAATAAAATATATATCTGATATAGAAAACAGAAAATATCAAAAAAAAAGTTTATAATTAAATACAGCGGTGGCATTTCGGCATTCGTTTGGGGAAGCGAGACATGTATGTGCCGAAATCCACAATGAGGAATAAATACAATGTTTGTATGAGGGGGGGGGGGTGAGTTTTAAAAAAAATGACATTGATTGCTAACATAATTATAGCAATTTTGTGATTTTCAAAACATAATTTACCATACAATTTTGCGCTATGTAATTTAACTAAATATAATTAGCATCTATTCGAGTCGTAAACGTCGGCTGCTAGTGTCTGGAAGAAGTAAAACTTTTGTAACCATATCATCATATTAAACACACTAAGGTCGGCTCAGCAACAAGAGATGCAGTTTCGGTTTATGCAGCAACAAGAGATGTATTCCATGTTTTTCCAGGAATTTTACGTACTTTACAAGTTCGAAATAGTCTCTTTCAGTTATTGTATATTATTATCTGCACGGAATTCCCAAAAATAAATAAATAAATGAAATAAAATAAAAAAGTTCCTACAGAAAAGTAATTATTTCAGGGGAACGGCAAATTGGTACCCGGCAAATTCGTACCCGGGATTTTGTACCCGGCAAACTGGTACCGGGGAGATTGGTACCCTTCTGTTGCTACGACGTTACGGTGGCATATACAAATTTGCACGGCTAACAGATTACCGTCACTTTGTAGATCTTTTAAAGCTATGGTGAAGAAGACACCTGGTAATAGAAGATACTATGTCAGACACTATGTAATTTTTTGAACACGTAAAATAATATTTTTGAATATTTAATTTGTGACGAACGTCGCTCTTAATATCCTTGGTGGGGGCTTAAGCCCCCACCAGCTTCCTCCGTGGGTGCGCTAATGGGCTTAGGCCTAACGACTATGAATTAATATTTGGTGCCTAAGTAAAAGCGCAATACTATTACCTTGACTTGGTTTGTAAACATTTTGAATATGACATCGGTAGAATAAAAATTGTTAAAAGGGCCTAGTGGTAGGTAAGGCCTATGAATTAATATTTAGTGCGTAAGTAAAAGCGCACTATTGCTACCTGGGGGCTTTTGGATTGCCCACGTGTCATTATTAGTAATAAGGGTAATCACTCGAATCTCAAAAACTATGTTTTCCCAGTATTAGAGAAAACACAGGCTCGCTATTCGAGGATGGGCGTTGTGTTTCACCCAGCCGACGTTCCGTGTATCGGGGTCCGCTGAGTGCCGCAATGTTTAAAAGTAATCTTCTAGCTTTTCCTTTCTCTTTGAATATTTCGTTAACTTACAAATTTTGATTCGTTTACTAGCACTGATGCGTAAGTTACTCAGTATTGCACTGGAGGATTTTTCTGAACATTCATTCCAAATCATTTATTCACACATCCAACACTCAATCGTTATTAACCTTTTTTACTTTACAAAATTTTACACTCAAATGAAATTTAGCCGACTCATAATAACGTGAAAATAAAATATGTTTATTTTGCCTGATGAAGGCTTGAAATCTAGAAAAATATACACTCAGTCATATGAAAATGTTTGAAGACCCTTTTAGCAAAATTATTTATTTAAAGGTTAACTTTAATTTCTTATTTTCATTTAATATAATTCTGAAATATTTCGAAACATAATTTACTAAAAATGATTCCCTATACTACACAATTTCCTGCTCTGATCAATTTTATTTACTTTACTCAACCATTTCATTTCTTCTATTTCTGCCCTACTTTTCTCAGCATTAGTTTAGAGCTGGTTTTACTTTCAACCTTAACTTAGTCTATTTCTGCCCTGCTTTTCTCAGCATTAATTTAGAGCTGGTTTTACTTTCAACCTTAACTTAGTCTACTATGCTCTTCTTTAATTTTCGGTTCAACATACTAATTATGTAAACAAGAGGAAACATTAAGGTCGGAATTGTCCTACCTTCTATCCCACGATGAGGGCTGGAATATCATTCTCTCGAAGTTTTCATGCTATCTCCTCTCTTCCTGAAGTTCTTATGCCAACTGTCTGACTTCTGTCATCATTCTCTCGAAGTTTTCATGCTATCTCCTCTCTTCCTGAAGTGCTTATGCCAACTGTCTGACTTCTGTCATCATTCTCTCGCAGTTTTCATGCCAACCCATAATTCTCTCTGAATTCTGTCATCATTCTTTCGAAGTATTCATGCCGACTGATATAATTCTCTCGCTCCTCTTCCTGTCCTACCAAAAATTTGTTCTTCCCGGATCCTCCTACCAATTTACAGATTGGTCAAACAATTATCATTTTCCGATCTGATTTGCTCTGGGTTTCCCGCCATTTCTCTGACTTGCCATCCTTCGCCCCGTCCAAAATCTGTGTCCGCCCTCAAATTCTAGGAACTTCGTTGCCTACGGATCTCTGAGGTCGTAAATCTTCCTATCATAAAACTGCTATAGTTTTTCTTTTGCCTGGCGTCAGGCTATTCTTTTCTTCCAGACTTGGTGCATCAAATCTCAAGACGACTGGCGCCGAGCTCCAATAAACTGTCTACCCGCTATTTCTCTGACTTCAATTACTCTGTCTTACCCAATATTGCTGGCTCGTAGCAGTTAGGGAAAGGATGCCCCGCGGTCCCATGCCACAGCAAGCGGACTGCTGGAAGCCCTTCGACTCTGAGAGAGAGAGAGAGAGGGTGGGGTGGGGGTGAAGGGGAAAGAGCGGTACTTTCCTGACCTTCCTAGGCGCGAACCCACGGAAGAAAATCTAAGGGGAAAATTAAATTGTGAAATGCAGAGCGTCTGAAGAGCGTGAAGTTTATAAAATCCTTATTTTTATAATTCTTACACCAGCTCCCCAAAATCTCTCCCATTCATTTGATTAATTTTTTTAAATCCCATTTCTTTTCCGCTTTTCCGATTACTTCTCAATTTCCAATACAGGGAACAGGTGCACACTCGCTCACGAGTGCTGCAACACTATTATCAACTTGGTTTGATGCGTAAACGTTATGAATATGAAGGCGATTGATTAAAAATTATTTAAAAGGCCTAGGTGTACGTCCTGTGAATTAATTAAGTAAAAAGAAATATTAATACCTTGAATTCTCAGTATAGGCCAAGAGACGGCAATCTTTATGCTTCACCACCCCGTTAAACTATTGCGGCCAGTTGCCGTCATTAGATACCTTAGAAAACTGCTACACATAATTCGGAAACTTGGAAAACTGCCACAAATTCGAAGTGCCCCTCGGAGGAACAGCAACTCGTGCCCGGCCCCTTAATGAAAAACATGTGGGAGTTTTCCTGTGTGGCGGTTTATAGTGAACCGGATCTTACATGCCATTTTATGTAAGTCCGAATCTCTTATTATAATTTTATGCCACTATAATAACTCTTACACTTTAACAAATCTAGTACGAAATGCAATTTGTGTGCATTCCCTTATACGCATAAGGTATAGGAGTTTTCTGCGGTGTGTTTTGCTAACGGTGGAAGAAAGAATAGGAGTTTTCCGCCGAGAGAACAGCTGTTCAACGACGACAATCATCAAAGAGGAAAGATCTTCCGTTAATGCAATTTGTATATGTCCCCGTAACGTCTCACCAACAGAAGGGTACCAATCTCCCGGGTACGAGTTTTCTAAAATTCAATTTTAGGAAAATGCCGTGATTGCTTCAATTTGTGAAATAATTTACGAATTTGAAGAGGGGAAAATGTATCGGAATAGTTAGAAGGGGTGAAGATGATGCCAAATCCTGGAAATCAGGCATTAAAACTCAGGAGGGAAAGAAACTTCATGGGTACAAGTTTGCTGGGCACCAATCTTCCGGGATCCATTATTGGATTATTTAACAATGTGTTTAAATATATTTATATTGTCTAGCATAGGCGCCGACTTCGTGGGTTCGAGACAGTTTTTGAACCCCCAATGATTTTGTTGTGGGTTCCTAGAACTCCTAATATTTTTGCGCGTATTTCGTGGAAAAAATACACGTACGCATATGTGCATAAATTTTGGTTTTCGTTATCAATTCTTCAAGGTTTTTATTATTCATTCCCGTTTACTATATGTAAAAAGTGTGTACAGAATTTTACCCCTCAGACTGTTTATTGTGCCTCAAAAAAGAATTAGTGTTTGTTCGTGTTCATAAAATTTGATGCGACAGTACCGTTGTTTAAGAGCATTTAAAACTGCCTCCTTTAGAAAATTCTTCGGTTTGTCTGGGTTTCCACAAAATACAAAAGTCTAGCTCTACAATCGGAGACGAGAACCTATTCGACGTCATAGTGATAAAGGCAGAAATATGTTGTATAGTCAGTTGACCCGCCCTATCTTCAGGCAGTCAGGGAACAAGAAGGTTAGAAGAGAGAGAAGATGGCATCAGCAACCGCTGGTGAAGCCAAGTCTGATCATCTGGTTTCTTGGGCCCTCCGGGTGGGGAGGTTCAGTGGCGTGACGTCACTTACTGAAGACAAATTGCGGAAGAGCTGTGTTGGAGCACAGGTTGATAGCGGCCGTCTCTTACTCTCAGCAGCAGTCCCTGAAGGTCAACAAGGCTCCCACAGCTTTAGCAAGGCCGTGATTGGTTAATACGCAATATGATCCGCTCGACGAAGCATAATTTTGTTTAATTTTTTTAGAAAATATTAAACAGTATTTTTGTAACTTTTTGCAAATTTTTAGTTATGTGCATGTATATTTCGGTCTCATTTTTTCCTGACTGTACATGCTGTACAAGTGCCTCTGAAACCTCTTCAAAGTCTACGATTTCCCCATAGTATAAGTACAGAAGCAGCCCAAGTTGGGCATCCTGGGCATACACAGCTGATACGAAGTAGAGCCCACGGAAAACGCAGGGCGTAGAGCTGATGTCATGTCCTCTCCCTTCTAACCTCCTATTTTAACTCAGAAATCATTTGAAGAAAAAAATTTGAAATTTTTAAAATTGTTAAAAAAAACCCTTAAAATATATTTTACATGTTTTAGTTACTTTCGTAAGACAATTGAGTTGAAAATTCACATAGTATCTGTGTATTGTATATAATAATGCCGCGCCTACAAAAGCAAAATAAATTATAATTATCTAGAAAAAAATTCTGTAATTACCTACGTATAATTTGCTCCATTTTAGCATTTCAGGCGTTTTATTGTGCCAGATAATCTCACTGAATGAAATTTTAATTAGACTTAAATACTCTGAAAAATGAATTGGTAATTCGATTAAAAATTTTCGGAACCCCCAATGATTTTTCAAGTCGGCGCCTGTGTTGTCTACTGTTATATAAGTGAAAAACATCCAGTAAGGATTCAATTAAAGTATCAAGTTTATGTGGTTGCAGTTCCTTTAAGTCATGACATACTGTTTTTAAGTTATTTTCAGCGAATGATAAGGACCTTTATTTTTCATTTATTAATTTCATTTTATTGACTGATCAATAGTTTGCTTCATGTATTGATTAATAAATGGTAAGATAATTGCAACGAAACATTTATTTTGTGGTAAATTGTTCTTCCGACTTTTGATTTAAAATTTGTTTTTCCACAAAACGGAAAAATGCGCCTCGTCACTGGGTGACACGTGATCTGTAGGAATAGCTCACAATTCCCAAAGCCATCTTAATTGGGGCGGTGGAACTAATGAAGAAGCATTGGCATAGTTAAGTTTTTCACCCCCCTTGTTCATGAGGGAAGCAATCTTAGCATGTGCCCGTCGCATTGTGATTCCTTCCCCAGGAGACTACTTCCTTAAATGAGGACAATGGGTTTGGTCTTTAAAAGTAAACCGCAGCAAGTAAACATCTGGAGATGGAGTGGTTGTTTTGCTATTGTTGCACAGAACGGCGCAATTTGGAGGAGGTAAAAGAGCGTAAAAACTCAGGGCTATTGGTACAAAGGCTGTTTCTTTTAGCGAAGCACACTTTGCTTCCCGAAGAGGGAGGCTGTGGCATAGTTGCGGTGCCATCTCTCTTCGCAAGAGTAATCTAATCCCCTCCGATATCTAAGCGCACGAAGCAAGCGTGGGAAGGAATTAAATCCATGTTTATACCCCAGTAAATCCAACGAACATCACTGAAGCACATTAAAACAGAAGGAATATTTGTTTTAAAATCATTAAGCAGAATGTTTCATATTCGAAGATCTAAAAGCTAAAAGTATCAGCAAATAGCCATATTTTTGACCCCTGAAAAAAAGGATTATCGAAAAATGACCTGTCTATAGAAATTTCAAGTTCTCTCCACAACGTATTGCATCATCCTAAGTCAGAAATAACTTTTAGTTCAACCCCAGTAGTTTCCAAACCTTGATTTATTGAAAAAAAGCAATATTTTTTTCATTTGTAAGTTAAAGAATATTGGCTACTTCCATTGCGATAATAATCCTCGGATTAAGAAAAATTGGGCTTTCTTGAAAGGGCAAAGAATTTTGTTCATTCTGGTGTCGTAGTATAGCCTAGAGTCAATATGAATTTCGTCAAAGCGTAAAACATAAAGCTTTACAGAGCGATATAAACTTTCATAGCTTTTTTTCCCCCATCAACAAAAAGACATCGTGTTGAATGCCTGGATTACGGGTAAATTTTGCGCACCATCTTTTCAAAGTAATGGAATAATGTTTTCCCCTCCAGAAGTCATATATGATTTTTCTAAAGAGAGCTCTTATTACGATGCATTTCGATACATCTTCAGGTGCCCATTTTATCCATTGCTTCCTTTCGTAAGATCACTTAGGCGTCGTAAAAATATCATGGATACCTTTACCTAATCTTTCCAACGTACTATAGCTTCTCTTAATATCTTTTAATTGCTTCTTGAGTTGGATAATTTGTTTTGACCAGAACCTTGTAATGATGAATGCATTTCTGATTTGTGCAGAGATATTTAATAATCTCGCGTTTCTCATTCTTTAAAGCACCTAGTACACTTTCAAGATCAGATATTTTTTCCTGCAGTCTTTTACTCTCTTTCATCTTTTCACATTTCAAACATACATGAAGTTGCGGAATTACTATCTTGTTTCGTCCTAAATCAAATCTAACCCGCCGCTGATACGGGATTTTTTTAATTTAAAGTTTGAATTCGATCCAAAGAAATTTCTAAAATTCTTGGTCTCCGATAAACCGTCGCACACGAAAACTGCCAAACATCTTTCAGCAACTTGGAAACCTGCCACATGCTTTTCATTAAGGGACCGAGCTCAAATTGCTGTTCCTATGCGGAACACTTTGAATGTGTGACAGTGTTCCCAGTTTGCGCGAATTATGTGTGGCAGTTTTTCAAAGTGCCTAATGACGGGAAGGAGTTCTTTTGTTTATCGGAATTTTCATGCCGGTTCATACGAGTTAACGGCAACTGGCCACAAAAGTTCAACGAGGGGGCTGGGGTATGAATAAAGATCGCCGTTTCTTGGTATATATATATACTGCAGAGCAAAGCTGAAAACAAAGGGAAAACTTTGAATTTAAAACGAATATATATATATATATATATATATATATATTCTACTAAGGAGAAACCTAATAAAAAAAAACACATAAATAATTTCGACTCACACCAAGTACGACATAGAAAAGGTTATGTATCTATCGGTGTGAGTAAAAGGAGAAAAGATAAAAATAATAAAATAAAACAACTGAATGTAGAAGGTGTCGAGAATACTGAGCCTTGGCTTTATCAAGGACCAGCAAAAACTCTGCATTTTCTCACTTCCACAAAGACCTAGTCGGAAATGGGTTTCTGCAAGGCCAAGGATGCAAGTAACATTCCCACCTAAAAGTGTTTTAAAAAATATATATATGTCATGTCCTCCGCAGAGTTGTATGACAAAGCACTAGTTAACAATTTCGCTTGCATCCATTGACCTTCTTGGCCCGACCCATGCTCTTCATCTGTTACTATTAAACAGAGAGAAGAAGATTAAAGAGAACTCAAGCTGTGGGAGTGACATAATAATTAGAAATAATTTTCAGCTATAACGAAATGCCAAGTTCGTTTGAGAGAGAATTTAAACCTGAAAAACAATGCAAAAGAAATCCGAATATTTACATTGCAATTAAAAAAGGAAATATTAATTTTTAAAAAACAGATTTTTGAAAGAAAACTTGAGTCTAAAACCCCCTACTCTACACCTTATGACAGCACGAAAACGAGAATAATTTAAAGACAATAATTAACTAAAGAAAACTTTGTGAAAGTTATATGACTTAAACAGTTAGTTGCAATATGTACAAAGTTTTTCAGCAGTGCTTTAAGTGCATAATTATTTTAGTTATTAAAAACTTAACTACTTGGAAATACAGCGCAAAGAAAAGGAACACGCTTAGCCCTCTGCTGTTCCTAGGTACCCCAAAAGACGCGCAAAGTTACCAAGAAAAGAAAGAGTTAAAACCCGCAAAAATGTTAACAGACAAGCCAGTGCCTAAAAGCTGAAAAGCTAAAAATCAACAGAGAAAAAGTACATGAATTACAAACAATGAACTTATAAAACCTAAAGCCCTAAACACAAGGAAGAGAGCTTACCTCTTGTGCGACGAAACAATCACCTCACTAGAGTAAAACATGGCTGACCTCTTTCCTGACGCTTCTGCCACTCCCTAGACGCTGGGGGGCAGTGTGGGTGGGGCTGATGGCCTCCTCATACAGAAAGAAACCAACACGCGGAGATTTTAGCCAGAGAAAAAAATATATAAACTTAAGACTGTGGACCTGTATGATCAGAAAGAGCAGAATTAACTCTCCAGAATACATGAGAAATATTATAGAATACACGAGTAGTGTATTCAATAATCTTTGCATGTATTAAATCACCTTAGTGAGCTTCTATAGATTAATCAGAATCTTATTAATTTTAATGTTAGTTTTACTATTTTTAGTATAGCTATCCTAGTGATGAATAACTAGTTTTCTTTTTTTATTTGTTTTTATTTTCTTTTATAAACAGATTTTTAAGCTTTTTTTGTGATTTTGTTTATATTATTTAATTTTTTGTTTTAATAGGACCTTCATATCCATAGCACTAAGGTTCCTTTTAGTAGTTAATAGGCATCCTCTAGCCAACTTCCTTACGGCTTTGATTGGTCAGAATCATATTATTAACTGTGTAGAAAATTAAAGCAGATCTGCCAACCTCACTCTATTATTCAGGATAATTTTTCTTAAAGTTCTTTTGATGAAAGAAGAAGGAATTTCGTTCTCTAGAAAACTATCTAATAGTATATTAATGTGGTAATTGAAGTCCAAATTGTTGCTGCAAATTCTTGAAATTCTTAGGACCTGAGAAATTAGTACATTCTCAATTACTTTGGTTGATATGTTATTATTCCAGTGTAGATATTTAATTGTTTTGAAAGGAAAATTAACTCTTTTATCAAAGAGGCTAATAGATGAGTTACCTCTGTTGAGCTTAATGCTTAAGTCTAGGAACTCAAGTTCCTGATTACTGTGGTTGGTTTTACATAAGTTAAGAGAGCTAGGATAGATATTATCAAAATCACTCTCTATAACTTCTGAATTATTGATACACAGCAGATCATCAATATATATATATATATATGGGAAAACAAAGGGATAAAGATTAATGAAGATTATCTAACCCACCTTCGTTTTGCTGATGACGTAGTCATTTTTGCAACTACCCCATCAGAGCTGCAGAGTATGATCCAGGAACTTGCTGACAAGAGTAAAGAAGTGGGATTAAAAATGAACTTTCAGAAGACAAAAGTGATGTTCAATGCTTTTACAAGAAATGAAGATTTATCGATTGATGGAGAAAAACTGGAGATAACAGATACATATGTTTATCTTGGACAGCAGATATCAAGTGAGGGTCACATTGATGAAGAAATTAATCGGCGTACAAAACTTGCCTGGAGAGCTTTTGGAAGAAACAGCATAATTTTCAAGAGCAATATGCCATTATGTCTTAAAAGAAAAGATTGAAATTGATCAAACAGATCAATGCATCCTTCCAGTGCTTACGTATGGTGCAGAGACGTGGACCTTAACTAAAAGAGACATACAAAGGCTGCAGACAACTCAAAGAAGCATGGAGAGGTGCATGCTTGGTATAACCAGGAGAGATAAGAAGAGGAACTCGTGGATCCGAAAAATGACGAGAGTGGAAGACATCATGATCAGAGTTAAATCCCTGAAATGGCAATGGGCTGGACATACTGCCAGAAGGACAGACCATAGATGGACAGCCGAAATTTTAGATTGGATTCCAAGGGACAGGAAAAGACCCAGAAAAAGACCACATGGGAGATGGGTGGATGAAATTCGTAAATATGCGGGAGTGACATGGAGGAGACTGGCACAAGACAGACCGTTGTGGAGGAAACTTGGGGAGACCTTCGTCCAGCAGTGGATTGATAATGGTTGACAATGATGATGATGATATATATATATATATAAATTGAAAACTGTAGATTTGACGAATATTGCGTATGGGCCCCCTTGATCCCCCCCAACCCGTTCCGAAAACCCTCTACCGTCTAAATTAGAGCACCGTGAGATATTATGCCAAATTTGGTGGTTCTAAATTGAAAACTGTAGATTTTACGAATATTGCGTATTGGGTTGACCCCGGGCCCCATACCTTTCCAAAAACCGTTTACGATCTAAGTTAGAGCACCATGAGGAAGTACATCAAATTTTGTGGTTCTAAATTGAAAACTGAAGATTTTACGAAAATTTTCTATCGGGGCCCATCGACCCCGGGCTCAGACTACTTCCAAAAACTGTCTACGGTCTAAGTTAGAGCACCATGAGGAAGTATACCAAATTTGGTGTTTCTAAATTGAAAACTGTAGATTTTACGAATATTGCGTATTGGGGCCCCTTACCTTTCCAAAAACCGTTTACTGTCTAAGTTAGAGCACCATGAGGAAGTACATCAAATTTTGTGGTTCTAAATTGAAAACTGAAGATTTTACGAAAATTTTCTATCGGGGCCCATCGACCCCGGGCTCAGACTACTTCCAAAAACTGTCTACGGTCTAAGTTAGAGCACCATGAGGAAGTATACCAAATTTGGTGTTTCTAAATTGAAAACTGTAGATTTTACGAATATTGCGTATTGGGGCCCCTTACCTTTCCAAAAACCGTTTACTGTCTAAGTTAGAGCACCATGAGGAAGTATACCAAATTTGGTGGTTCTACATTGAAAACTGTAGATTTTACGAATATTGCGTATTGGGGCCCTTGACCCCGGGCCCCCTACCTTTCCAAAACCGTCTATGGTCTAAGTTAGAGCACCATGAGATATTATACAAAATTTGGTAATTCTAAATTGAAAACTGTAGATTTTACGAATATTGCGTATTGGGGCCCTTTGACCCAGGGCCCCCTACCTTTCAAAGCAAAACCCGTCTACGGTCTAAGTTAGAGCACCATGAGGAAGTACACCAAATTTGGTGTTTCTAAATTGAAAACTGTAGATTTTACGAATATTGCGTATGGGGGCCCTTGACCCCTGGCCCCCTACCTTTCCAAAACCGTCTATGGTCTAAGTTGAAGCACCATGAGATATTATACCAAATTTGGTGTTTCTAAATTGAAAACTGTAGATTTTACGAATATTGCGTATTGGGGCCGCTTGACCCCGGGCCCCCTACCTTTCCAAAAACCGTTTACGGTCTAAGTTAGAGCACCATGAGATATTATACAAAATTTGGTAATTCTAAATTGAAAACTGTAGATTTTACGAATATTGCGTATTGGGGCCCCTTGACCCAGGGCCCCCTACCTTTCAAAGCAAAACCCGTCTACGGTCTAAGTTAGAGCACCATGAGGAAGTATATCAAATTTTGTGGTTCTAAATTGAAAACTGTAGATTTTACGAAAATTTTCTACGGGGCCCCTCGACCCCGGGCTCAGACCACATCCAAAAACATCATGTGGTAGTATACCAAATTTGGTGGCTTTAAATTGAGAACTGTAGATTTTACGAAATTTCTGTATGAGATGAGAGATTAATTAGTGCCCCCTCCTGAAATATTTTTATAAGTGCTGCATACTAGTCTTCTGCAAATTAAATCAGTGTCTGAACAAATTTTTCCTACCAAAGATCAAATGTTTAGAAAAATACAAAAGAAAAAAAAAATGAAAAGAAAAAAAACCGTGCAATTAATGCCCCATCCTGAAATGTTATGGCTCGCGATGTTATGACTTGCGATGTTTTGTCACCGCGATGTTTTGGCCTGCGATGTTTTGTGTCCGCGATGTTATGGCTTGCGATGTTTTGTCACTACGATGTTTTGACGTGCTACGCTATGAAACATGTCAGCAGTGGATCATGAAATGTCGCCAAGTTGATTATTTTAATCCGGAGTAAGTAAGAACATGCTCTGTGCATTTCGACAGTGATTCCTATATACGAGACTTTAAAGGTGAACTGTTAGAAATTTCTTTAATCTTTTTTGTTTTAGGTTTAACGACCAACGTGAGCAACTCAGTGGGCTATAAGCAGTCGAGCATTCTTAATTTAGGGCCACCAGCGCCGTAAGACAGACCCAACATCCATGCCTCACAGGATTCGAACCCGTACCCATCTCGGACGAATGATCAGAAGCCATCGGTTAGACCACAATGCCACCGGGACGGCATTTCCTTTAAACAGACAACTGAAAAGTGATGTTGTTCCGAAGTTATTCAGGTGGTTCCACCTAAAATCTCTGCCTTATGTTTCCAATGGTAAAACTTTTTTACATATTTTCTTCGCAACTAATGTATTACCAAGGATAGAAATTTGCACATCGAGAAAACTAACTTTAAGTTATAGCATGGGATACTTAAAATACTTGCTAAACCATAACCATAATTATACTAAAAATCAACCATTACTTTTTGAGTAATGTTCACACCTCTTAATAGATGGCATGACCTGTACATTGATGACGTCCGTAGACAAACAAATGTTGGACAATGAGGATGTAGCAGACACGTAACTCTCAGCATAGCAACGAGCCTTAGCAACGTAAGTGAAGGAGAACCAGCCCCGTTGAAATAATGGCGTCTTACTTTGAAACTTTAACTTTCGAGTACAAAATGCGGTATTTGGAAAACATTAAAGAGATTGAAAGAAAAGATCCTTATGTGCTGAATGCAAGTATCTTCGAAGGTGATGCGAAAAGTTTTCCGAAAGTGCGAATAGTAAATATTTTCGATTACTTCGTCTTTGGTTGAAGTACCTTTGCCGTTCGAGGCATATAAAAGTTTCGAAGCATATAACAATTTCTCGTCGTCGGTATTCTTTTACAGGGTAATTTAGTACGATCACAAATTCATGAGTAATCAGTAATCTATGAGGAAAATAGGTACGCTGCCTTAATAAGTAAGGTTCTCCTCCCTCCCAGGTGCGGAGACCTGAGTAAAAAAAGACAGGTTTTCTTTCTTTCCAGGAATCGCTGATTTTGGATAAAACTCCCATTTGAAAGGTTCTATGCCTTTTTGAGAATTTAACTCTTCAACAAAAAAATATCTATTTAAGCTCTGAGAAGCGATTTCCAAGCCTTAGAAAAATGAGCAAAATCTTTTTTTTTTTTTAATAATAATATTTTAGTGAAAAAACAAAATAATTTTGCTGGGATTTATGCCCTATATTCTATTTATCCGTAAATAAATTTAGCAGCATAACACCGGGATGTAAACAGACTTAGACACCAACAATAATTTAAGCCATTTACTTGCATGTTTCCGCAAAAGTGTGCTTCAGCTCCAGGTAAAAATCCAGGTGTACTAAAAATAAAATCAGCAGTAGTTTGGGAAGGAAATATCATATAGAAAAAAGTAGTAAACTAAAAAATCCTAACACCGACAGCCAAATAATCTTAAAAGTGAGAAGCCGCAAACTCGCAAAAAAAAAGTGACTCAGGGAAACGGTGTGCTCGAGCTCTAAAAAATACAGAAGAGCCAGAGATTTGATTCTGACTAAAAGTCAGGTTTTCTAACAAATTAACTTTTAGCCCTATAAAAAGTTTCAACAATTCCGAGATCAACCAGGAACCTTATGAAAAGAAGTCCCTGCAAAAAAAGAAAAAGACACGTTCACAGAAGTGCCGATTGGGGACTGAAGCGTTTATTTAAAAAAAATGTTGACTAAAAGACAAACTCTAAAAGGTGGTTCTAAAAGAAAATAGTCAGTAGCAATAAAATTTATGCAAAAAAGAAAAAAACAGCCAACACCTCTTAAATTCAACTTGAAAACTTTGAATCAACGAATAAAACGCCTGGCCCAGTAAGTACAAGTACTGCATTCCAATAGCGTTTAAACAAGTAAAAGATAGATTCTCTACTTTACCAGAAATGAAGAGTCCAACTCTTCAATAAAAAGTGTTTTCTAATCGATCTCACTTCGTTTGGCAAATAGCCGGAAGCGATCTCACTTCGTTTGGCAGATAAGCGAATTTTTTCGGTACTAGCTTTAGAGACAGCATCTAGTAGCCTGAAAAAGACTTACGGTCTCGATTTCCTCCATCACCGCAATTCATAATGCCACAAAATCTAGGCATTTTGGCTTCAATTTTTATAAACACTGACCGCTAATGATTGCACTTTACACACTAAGTGCAGGACAGTCAGCTATGCTTGTCCTTCAGAAACTTGCAGGGACTGTTGCCACTTCACCGAAACTTCTCGATGACGTCACGTGGAGGATGTAGCAGACACGTGACTTTCAACATGGCAACGAGCCTCAGTAACGTAAGTGAAGGACAACCAGTCCCTGTTGAAATGGCGTCTTACTTTGAAAGTTTAATTTCCGAGTACAAAATGCGGTAACTGGAAAAAATAAAGAGATTGAAGGAAAAGATCCGAATGTGCTGAATCCGAATATCTTCGAAGGCGACGCAAAAAGTTTTCCGAAACTTCAAATAGTAAATATTTTCTATTACTTCGTCTCTGGTAGAAGCGCCTTTACTACACAATAGTTCGAGGCATATACAAATCTCGGAGCATATAACAATTTCTCATCGTGGATATTCTTTCACGTGGTAATTTAGTGAGATCCCCAATCCAATTAGTGAGTAGTTAGTAACTCTTCAATAAAAAGGGTTTTTCTTAGCTCTGGAAAGCGATTTCCAAGACTTCAGAAAATTTAGAACCAAATCTATTTCTTCACGAAAAACTCTGATGAATTGATTTTCGCCCTAATTTATGTATCCGTAAAAAAATTTAGCAGCACAATCCCAGTCTGTAAATAAACTAAGACACTGAAAAGAATTTCATTTGGAGAATAATTTTAGCCATGATACGATTTCCATTTTCCCTCAAAAGTGTGCTTCAGCTCCAGATAACAGTTCAGGTGTACTAAAAATAGAATCAACGGTGGTTTGAGGATTATATAGAACAAACTAGCAAAGTAAAACACCCCAACACCGACAGCCAAATAACCTTGTGAAAATACCAAGTGAAAAGCCGAAAACTCGCAAAACGAGTTAATCAGGGGGACGGTGTGCCAGAGTTCTCCTAAAAAAATCCAGAACAGCCAAAGAGATTTGATTCTGTGTAACAGTCAGGTTGGCTAAAAAATTAACTCTTAGCTCTATAAAAAGTTTCAATACCTCCTAGATAGACCAAGAACCTCTGAATAAAAAGCCAAGTCCCTGGAGGTGAAAACTTACGTGCACAGAAGTGCCGAAGCGTTGATTTAAAAAATGTTTTGACTAAGAGACAAACTCTAAAAGGTGTTATGTAAGAAAATAGTCAGTAGCAATAAAACCTACGCAAAAAACCCCATTAAACACCTTTTAAATTCAACTCGAAAATTTGGAATCAACGAGTGAAACGCCTGGTTCAATGAGTGCAAGTACTGTACGCCAACAGCATTTGAACAAGTACAAGATAGGCTCTATGCCTTACAAGAAATCACTAATTTATGGATAAAACTAACATTTAAAAAAATTTTCCCTTTGAAGAGTGCTACTCTTCAATAAAAAGTGTTTTCAAAGCTCTGGGAAGCGGTCTCCCTTCGTTTGGCAGATAAGCGAATCATTTTCGGTTCTGCTTTTAGAGACAGCAGATAGCAGCCTAAAGAAAAAAAGAACTTTAGGTCTAGATTTTCTCTCTACTATCGCAATTAATAGTGCCACAAAATCTAGCATAAAATTTTTGCAAACACCGATCGCACTTTACACACTAACTGCAGGACAGCCAGCTATGCTTGACCTTCAGGAACTGTTGCCACTTAACTGAAACTTCTCGCTGACGTCACGTGCTACATCCTCATAAGCAAACCTTACTTTCATAGGGGACTGGGGAAATTCCAGCCAATCGGAGGGTGGTATTCAGTTTCAGTGACTACACATATGAGTGGCACCATGCAGGGCCGGCTAGAGTCTAGTTTGGCCATGCACCATGGTGTATGATGGTCAGGTGATACCACTCCCCATACAGTTAACAGTTAGAAAATTGTATCGTCGATGTCATATTCGCCAGGAGGCGTGCAGGAGTTGTGGCCGATCGTTTACCCTGATCATCATGGGAATACATAGCGTTTATGATTTCATCAGTGCTAAATCTGTATTTATCACAAGTATTTTTGATTAATTACTTTGTGTTGATGCGTGGTATTGAAATTCCAGAAACGTTGAAGTTTTTCTACAGGAATGAAATACTGTATGCAATTCAATCCCTTTTAATTCAGAAGAACACTAAAATTTATAGTGCAGCTTTGTTTCAGACCAGAATGAGTTCGATTCTTACGTTTTTGATATGGAGCAAATCAATTTTGTATCGAACTTTTGACAGGTTATTCGACGTGTAAAGAACGTGTATCAACTTTTAATGCCCCAACAAATGGAAAATAATCACAAATTTATCTTTTGATATCAACAAAACTCCGTCAGTGCAAGTTGTTTACATTATAGGTGCGCACAACCATTTATATATGTATAAATGGCTGTGCGTATAAAACAATAGCTATCACGCACACCACGCATAGATAAGCATTTCGCTATTTTTTTTTTCTAAATAAAAGCTGTTTTACGATGAAAAAAATTAAGACCGCCGCTTTGAACTTGCTGTTCTACGTAAAAAAAAAGAAATTATCCTACATAAAGGTGTAGAAGCATGAAATACAATCTGAACCTACTAATCTATACAATTATAAAACATAAATATATATATATATATACTTAAGAGCAAAACTGAAGACTAAGGAAAAACTTTAGAATTTAAAACGAAAGTTGCAAAATAACCTGAAGATCAAAACGCGCAACGCAGCAGTTTTGAAAATTCAGAATTCACATTCTAATAAGAAGATACCTAAGCAAAAAAATACATATATAATTTTGACTCACACCAAGTACAACATAGAAAAGGTTATGTATCTACCTGTGTGAGTAAAAGGAGAAAAGATAAAAAAATAAAATAAAACATCTGAATGTAGAAGGTGTCGAGAATACTGAGCCCTGGCTTTATCAAGGACCAGCAAAAACTCTGCATTTTCTCACTTCCACAAAGACCTAGTTGGAAATGGGTTTCTGCAAGGCCATAGATGCAAGTAACATTCCCACCTAAAATTGTTTTAAAAAATATATATATGTCATGTCCTCCGCAGAGTTGTATGACCTGGCACTAGTTAACAATTTCGCTTGCATCCATTAACCTTCCTGGCCCGACCCATGCCCTTCATCTGTTACTATTAAACAGAGAGAAGAAGATTAAAGAGAACTCAAGCTGTGAGAGTGACATAATAATTAGAAATAATTTTCAGCTATAACGAAATGCCAAGTTCGTTTGAGAGAGAATTTAAACCTGAAAATCAATGCAAAAGAAATCCAAATTTTTTCATTGCAATTAAAAAAAGGAAATATTAATTTTTAAAAAACAGATTTTTGAAAGAAAACTTGAGTCTAAAACCCCCTACTCTACAACTTATGACAGCACGAAAACGAGAATAAGTTAAAGACAATAATTAACTAAAGAAAACTTTGTGAAAGTTATATGACTTAAACAGTTAGTTGCATTATGTACAAAATATTTCAGCAGTGCTTTAAGTGCATAATTAATTAGTTATTAAGAACTTAACTACTATGAAAATACAGCGCATAGAAAAGGAACAAATTCTCTCTCAAACGAACTTGGCATTTCGTTATAGCTGAAAATTATTTCTAATTATTATGTCACTCTCACAGCTTGAGTTCTCTTTAATCTTCTTCTCTCTGTTTAATAGTAACAGATGAAGAGCATGGGTCGGGCCAGGAAGGTTAATGGATGCAAGCGAAATTGTTAACTAGTGCTAGGTCATACAACTCTACGGAGGACATGACTTATATATAATTTTTAAGCTATTTTAGGTGGGAATGTTACTTGCATCTATGGCCTTGCAGAAACCCATTTCCAACTAGGTCTTTGTGGAAGTGAGAAAATGCAGAGTTTTTGCTGGTCCTTGATAAAGCCAAGGCTCAGTATTCTCGACACCTTCTACATTCAGTTTTTTTTTTTTCTCCTTTTACTCACACAGGTAGATACATAACCTTTCAAAATTATATATGTATTTTTTTGCTTAGGTATCTTCTTAATAGAATATATATATATCGCAGTAATTGACATTCCACCTGGTAGGCACAAAAGTGTATGTTTACGAAGCGTTTCAGGCTTTGTTTTTTGCAATTCCAAGCAAAAAAGCATTCTTAAAAATCGAATACCTTTGCTTCTTTTTCTCAAAAGAAAGCATAAGTTTGTGTGGAGTCATCAGCCCACACGATGGTCTTTCCAGACTTGTACCTCTTGAATACTGCTGAATAACATACACCGTGTGTGGCGCTTCTCACGTGGAATTACATCGGAGCTACAATCTGACTTTCCAAGCAGCAGCCCACAACTGGTGGCTTTGCAAATTTGTGGATGCGCAAAAGTTATCATGTCTATACCGTTGATTTTCGTGTTACTATGGATGTATCGGAAAATGATCTTCCTGGGCCATTTACCAACGAAAACGTTAATATTCCACAAACCAGAGTCTGACGATTAGGAGCAATGTGAATTGCATGGACAACATTAACTGCTGGGTCAAAGAATTCTATTTAAAAACCATCTTGGACTTTCTATGTTGATTTCCGCAGTCTTTACACGATCATTATTCAAATAACAGATTTTTTTTTTTGATTGGAGGTTTAACGACTACCGTGAGCAACTCAATGGGCTATAAGTAGTCGCCCGTCCATAATTTAGGGTTACTGGTTCCAGGGAAGGGAGAGAGGAGCCAGTGCCGTAAGACAAACACAACATCCATGCCTCACCGGGATTCGAACCCGGACCCCTTTCGGACGAATGATCAGAGGCCATCGCCTTAGACCACTGCGCCACCGGGGCGGCAAATAACAGATTCAAATAACACATTGGACTCTTTAGATGATTTAATGTGATGAAGTTAATTATTAACTTCATATAGTAAACTTTAGAACTTTCAGGCCAGCAACGGACACATCTTTTTTTTTTTTTTTTTTTTTGGAGGTTTAACGACCACCGTGAGCAACTCAATGGGCTATAAGCAGTCGCCCGTCCCTAATTTAGGGTCACTGGTTCCACGGAAGGGAGAGAGCCAGTGCCGTAATACAAACACAACATCCATGCCTGACCGGGATCGAACCCGGACCCCTTACGGACGAAGGATCAGAGGCCAACGCCTTAGACCACTGCGCCACCGGGGCGGCGGACACATCTTCAGATGTCATTAGGAGAATGGGACTGAGTATGATTTGAATACATTAATGATATGTGGTTTTCTTGATATTGTCACCTGCTCGTGATGGACATCATATCTCGTGAATGGTTTGTTAACAACGATAAATATATTACGTGTCAAGCAACGAATTAAAACTATGTATGAAGGAAATAATTGGTGTAAGTCTCTATATGTCATAACTCATTAAGCACCGTTTTCTAAGGTAAAAGGATGTGACAAGGAGTATCATCATTGCAACATACTTTACCATATTTGTGAATAAATAGACTTTCCATTAGGAGGATTGATTCTTTTGAGTAGAGCGTGGCGAGGATGTTGCCTTTTCTCCAACATGGGTAATGAGATCCGTTCTATTTTTTTTTATTGGAGGTTTAACGACCACCGTGAGCAACTCAATGGGCTATAAGCAGTCGCCCGTCCCTAATTTAGGGTCACTGGTTCCAGGGAAGAGAGGGAGCCAGTGCCGTAAGACAAACACACCATCCATGCCTCACCGGAATTCGAACCCGGACCCCTTTCGGACGAATGATCAGAGGCCATCGCCTTAGACCACTGCGCCAGACCCGTTCTGTGATAGCCTTGATAGGGAAGATGGGTCCGTTGCGGGCCTGAAAGTTTTAATGTTTGCTATATGAATTTAATAATTAACTTTTTTTTTATTGGAGGTTTAACAACCACCGTGAGCAACTCAATGGGCTATAAGCAGTCGCCCGTCCCTAATTTAGGGTCACTGGTTCCAGGGAAGGGAGAGAGCCTGTGCCGTAAGACAAACACAACATCCATGCCTCACCGGGATTGGAACCCGGACCCCGTTTGGACGAATGATCAGAGGCCATCGCTTAGACCACTGCGCCACCGGGGCGGATAATAATTAACTTCATCACATTAAATCATCTAAACAGTCAAATGTGTTATTTGAGTCTGTTATTTGAATAATGATCGTGTAAAGACGGCGGAAATCAACATAGAAAGTTAACGTAAACACGATATGAACATTTACTTAGTACTTACAACCGTCTTGGAATTGTAGTGCTACAAAACCTAGTAACGAACGTTTTGTTTGGTTGTAAGCTGTCTCACTTTTCTATTTTCAATGTTTTTTTTTTTTTTTTTTTTTTTTGATTGGAGGGTTTTTTTTTTTTTTTTTTTGAGGTTTAACGACCACCGTGAGCAACTCAATGGGCTATAAGCAGTCGCCCGTCCCTAATTTAGAGTCACTGGTTCCAGGGAAGGGAGAGAGCCAGTGCCGTAAGACAAACACAACATCCATGCCTCACCGGGATTCGAACCCGGACCCCTTCCGACGAATGATCAGAGGCCAACGCCTTAGACCACTGCGCCACCGGGGCGGCATTGGAGGTTTAACGACCACCGTGAGCAACTCAATGGGCTATAAGCAGTCGCCCGTCCCTAATTTAGGGTCACTGGTTCCAGGGAAGGGAGAGAGCCAGTGCCGTAAGACATACACAACATCCATACCTGACCGGGATTCGAACCCGGACCCCTTACTGACGAATGATCATAGGCCAGAGCCTTAGACCACTGCACCACCGGGGCGGCATTTTCAATGTTAGAACACCTGTTTTTAACTTTAGAAAGATCCTTCTATTCAGAACCAGTGTTGTTTCACTATATCCATGGTAGAATTAATGGTAGTAATTAATGAATTAGTCAAAACTAAGGACTAATCGGAAATACAGTGTGAATTATCCTAAAAGTTCAAGCCTCTGGCTGCTTTTCTTCAGAAACGCTTGCACAAAAAGTTTGCCAAGCAGTGTATATGTTCAAAGTAATAACATCAACGATAGCCACGCTACTTAGGATGGCAAAGCCCCTTAGCAGCTAATTAGTATTTCGCAGAAATACTGGTGTGTGTAATTCAAAATTAACTGATTAATGAGTGTAAGATTTTTTTTTATTATAAGGACGCAGCCTCCGATTTATTCCAAGCAAAAGAATAATGGTCGCCGTGGAACAGCCTGTTGGGGTCACTAAAAATGTGGTCACTACAAAAACCAAAATTTATCTGAGTATTTTTCTTTTCTAATGATTGAGATTCTGCTTCAACCCCTCACCTGAAGACAGGTGGCAGACAATTAAAAGTTTTGTAAGGTAAAGTGTTCTGTAAGGTCTTTATATTTAAAAACCCTGATTCCAGCTAGCAGTTTCATACAAAAAAAATTAAAAAATCATAGTATGCTTAGATGTCTTTTGAAATAAATGGGTGCCGCAGTGGTCTAAGGCGTTGGCCTCGGATCATTCGTCCGTAAGGGGTCCGGGTTCGAATCCCGGTGAGGCATGGATGTTGTGTTTGTCTTACGGCACTGGCTCTCTCCCTTCCCTGGAACCAGTGACCCTAAATTAGGGACGGGCGACTGCTTATAGCCCATTGAGTTGCTCACGGTGGTCGTTAAACCTCCAATCAAAAAAAAAAAAAAGAATGGATATGGAATTGGAAACAGGCAGAATTTATGCAGTGGTATATACACTGGTGTACAAAAATTAAGGACGAAGAGGATAAATAAACATAACAGCGGAACGAGCAAGCAGAATGGACCAAAAGACCACTCAGGAGATAGACTAGGGTCCGGTACGGTAGGGCATGCGCATATATGAAGAATAACGGGAGGTGGGTGTGTGTCAAAAGGGTATTAAGCACACGGGCGGTGTACGCTCAGCAATTCGGTGAAAGCTATTGCATGGTGTACATCGGTTTGAACGACGTCGAGTTGCTGCCACCGTGTGATATGGCCAACAGGCAATCCAGTAGACAACATCTGGATGACTTTACCAGAGGTCGCGTCATTAGGAAATTGGAAGAAGGTCGAAGTGTGACTAGTGTGGCCGAGGAGTTCGGGATCGCTCACAGCGTTTCACGAGCATTTCAAACGACAGGAACAGCTGTCCGAGAGTTTAATAGTAGTCGTCCACGAGCAATCACGGCGGTGGACGACCGGTATATTGTCCTACAGGCGAGAAGAGACAGACAGCGGAAGAAATCGCAAGGCACACGCAACAGACAACTGGACGTCCTTTTTTGTGTTTTACCGTGGCCAGGAAGCTGCACAAAGGTGTTCTATTTGCACGACGACCAGTGCGGTGTGCCATTAACGCCTGCTCATCGGAGACGGCGGTTTCTGTGGTGCCAGGAACAAAAGAACTGGACACATCAGCAATGGGGTTGAGTTCTCTTTACGGATGAGAGCCGATTTAGTCTGACGAGCGATTCTGGACGTATACACATCTGGAGAGAGCAGGGAACACGCTATCACACCTACATCATCATCGAAAGGGACCGGTTTGGAGGTGGCGGAGTTCTCGTTTGGGGCGGTATCATGCTTGGTAGCCGTACTGACCTCCACATCTTCCAAGGAGGTTCAGTCACTGGTGTCCGCTATTGTACCGAGGTTCTCCTGCCTCACGTGCGTCTGTTCAGAGGTGCTGTTGGTCCTGAGTTCCTCTTAATGGACGATAACGCTACACCTCATCGTACAGTGGCTGTCGCAGAGCTATATCCTTTCATAACGATTTCAAATGATTAAATACAGGGTGATCCATTTAAACCAGTTACCTGAAAAAAACTTTCATTTTTGCAAGGAACTTCTTTTTTTCAATAGAAGCAGCAACTCCTGGAGAATGAAAACCGCCACCGTGAAGAAGATTGTTAACCGTAACTCAGCTCGTGATTTGGTTGTTGTTGTATTGTCATTCACTTGCGTGCATTCGGAAACATGCAGTACTGTGTTCCAGAGCGTGTTTTTTTGTGAAATCGTATTGGGTAACCAATTCTGTCATCAAAACGCAACTAGCATTTCGAAGAGAGTTTGGAGTTCGAAAAGCGCCAAGCAAGTCAACAATTCTGTCGATGGCAAAAAAACTGGAGCAAACCGGTTCTCTTCTCGGCGGCAGCGGTAGACATCACCCTCCGATGCCCCAAACGCGTGAAGATGATGTTCGGCAACGTTTACTTCAATCTTCGACGAAATCGTTGCGCAGATTAAGCCAACAGACAGGATATTTATACGGAACTTGTCAAAGGGCAGGAAAAAAAAAGCGAATATCGATTATTTAAAGTACACGTAATCGATCAGCTGCAGGAACCAGACAAGGGAAAGAGAGTAAGTTACTGCAAATGGTTTCAAAATTTTCTTAATTTGCGATCTGATATTCTTTCCATCACATGGTTTACGGATGAAGCCTGGTTTCATCTGTCAGGCTACGATCAATTCGCAAAACAGCAGATACTGGGCTGCCGAAAACCCACACGTTATGTGTGAAACACCGATGCATTCACAAAAGGTTGGTGTATGGTGTGCGGTTTCGTCTACGAAAATTATTGGCCCCCATTTTTTTCTCTGAGACTGTCAACACTAACGTTTATTGCCGCATATTCAATGAATTTTCGGAACTTGATGACATTGAATTGACAGAGGGCTACTTTCAGCAGGATGGCGCTACATGTCACACATCGAAAATCTCAATGGAACTCATAACCAGCTTCTTTGATGACAGATTAATTTAAAAAAACATATGGCCTCCCCGATTTCCGGACTGAACTTCCCCTGACTTTTTTTTTATGGGGCTACTTAAAGGATAGAGTTTACAAAACCCATCCAAAAACATTGGATGCATTGCGTGAAACAATCACGACTGAAATTGGCAATGTTACTGCTCGTACTTTACATGAGACATCACTGAATATGGTGCGGCGTGTTCAACTGTGTTTACAAGAAAATGGAGGACAATTCCAACATTTGCTTTAATAAAATGATTCTCCAATACCACATGTATAATTCTCAACAACTTACTGTATGATTTTGTTGTTATTTATAAAAAAGTTAGAAGTAAATCACATGGTACTGGTTTAAATGGATCACCCAATATTATTAATGAAAAATCCATGCAATTTACCCATTAGTTAACAAAAATCTCCTTTTTATGTAGTCTGCTGAAATAATTTTATTTAAATCTACACAAAGGCTAAGATACTTTACACACCATTCACTGCAATCTATAAACTAGTATTTGATCAAACTCTAAATCCTCGTCAAACATTTCTTAGATGTTTAATTAAATTTGGGTAAAACCACAAATTTCAGTATTTTTTGTGACAAATTTACTGTTTATTTTTTAAATATCTGTGGATCTCGGCAAGTTTCTGTGCTTTATCAACACCTAAGCGATTGCGAAGAATTGACCAGACTAGTCCACAAGTAGAAAATATCCTTTCTACTGCAGATGAACTGGCTGGGCAACAACATAGACTTGACATGTAAGAGCAGAAATCTTTCAGGGTTCCAGCTTTGGTCACACTTGCATGTCGCTCCATCAGCTGCCACCATTTGGCAGCACTGAAGTTTTGCACATCATCATTTACAAACATACACTTTGTGTCACATATTTTAAAACCCATTACAAAAATTATCCATTCAGGTTTCTTTTCTAACACCCAGTTATCAGCAATTTGTTCTTGCTCAGGGCTCATTCTCTTTCCCTGGCCATTTTGGATTCATTAAGTTTACCAAGTAGTGGCAAGACTGAAGCGCTTGATCCATCTTTTTCTTTTTTTTTTTATCACCGGTGTATACGGTCAAGATCTTGCCATAGTTCCACTGCCTCAGAAATGTTTATTCGTTCAGCCTGCAGAATGTCTAGTACTCTACTAACCTCTTTTAGCTGTTTTAGCACGTGTACTACATCTTTGTAAATGATTACATTCTCTAGAATTTTATTTATGTTTGGGGAATTTGCAGATCATTTGAGTGCTTAGCAAACAGGTATAATGCATCTATGTAATAATAAAAGCAAAATAGGCATAATTAAAACAAAACAAAACGATTTGAGCACCAAGCTTTCCCATTCTAAAACGTTACTTTTGAAACTCTTGGAAGAAAATATCCCAAAATTCCAGTAAAACTCCAAAGTATACTCGTGTTTTAAAAAACCCCAGTAAACCCACTATGAAGAAGGGTTTCTTGGTTTTTTAACCGCCCGGGGTTTTTTTGGTGCGGGTAGACAACCCTGAGTAAAGCATTGAAAATCCAAACATGAAAAATCTGAACAAGCTCCATTCTCCCCTCCACTTTTTTTTTTTTTTTTTTTGTGTGGTGGTGGAAAGTTTAAGTATAGTCCTTTCATTTTAAATTGGCACTTGATGAAAATGGAATCCCTAATTTTGGGGGTTCAAGCATTTTGGGAGCTATGTGTCGAAGGTGACTCCTGATACTCAGAGACAAAAGCTTTCCAGTCACTTGCTCCCTGTGGCGATAACATTTTAAGACCCATTACCAAGGCAGTAAACCCCCCCCCCCCGTTTCATCCCTCAGTCACATTGTTCACTGTGAGATGGGAGGGAAGTTATTTCCCCTGCACTCAGCATGAAGTACATCACTTTGCAATCAGAACCAGCTTGTAATGATTGGTAAGTTTTCAAATGTGTACTTTATGTTTAAAAGTTTCACAGCAGTAACAAAAATGGCAAAAAAAATCTTTGACTTATGTAATTTTTTTTTTTTTTTGCTACAGTTGCTTATTTTTGGTACATGTATTTGGATAATAAAATGTAGAAATTTTACACCAAACAGACAGAAGTCATCGCTCTTTCCACGTGAGTCATGAGTTCTTTCTAAGTGAGTCATGGAAAAATTCTCATCGGCCGCCACTGGGAATCGAACTCAGGGTCTTCCAGTTACACGCCGGACACGCTACCACTGCACCACAGCGACCTCGAATTCTCCAGAGTCACAAGTGACTAACTGCCAAACCGCATACTAGGTTGCTTCATGGAGCCCCACACAGTGCTGGGATTCGCCAAAGATGGAAAGCACCAACTGAACAAATAACTACGAGGTGATTGAATAATTAATTCATACACTCGACGTGGATCAGGAACACCAAACTGAAGTCATCGCTCTTTCCATGTTAATGAATGAGTCACGGAAAAATTCCTCTGGAGAATTCGAGGCTGCTGTGGTGCAGTGGCAGCGGCGTCCGGCACGTAACAGGAAGACCCTGGGTTTGATTCCCGGTGGCGGCCGATGAGAATTTTTCCATGACTCACTTATTAACATGGAAAGAGCGATGACTTCTGTTTGATGTTCCTGATCCACGTCGAGTGCATGAATTAACTAATGGAAATTTTAGCGTATTTGTATTTTTTCACATGTTCGATAATCCGAACACATCGGAAATCCAAACTACCAGTGGTCCTAATGAATTAGGATTTTCGATGCTCTACTGTACTTAGTTTAAATCTTCTGGTAAAAAAGGCAGCACAAAGCTTTTAAATTCTTCTTCTTTTTTTTTTTTTTACACAAAGGTTTTGTATAATTCTTTTTTTTTTTTTTTCAAGAGAGCAAATTTTGGCACGTAATTAGGGCATGCAATGCATACATTGCATACAACGACCGCACGCTACTGGTAACATCCGTTTTCCAAGATGAAGGATCCAAAATGTTAAATAGAGATAATACATGTACAATGAGCCAAGACTTCCACAGTTTACTTCAAGATTGTTAACATCAACAACCGATTCACCCAAACGGGCTGAATGAGACTACTACGAAGAGTCTGCCGATATTTTATTTTTTGTGTAACCTTGGAGCCAGTCTCATATGAATTTGTTCACTTATCCTCTGAAGTAATTGCAGTGAGTTCTTAAATTAAAATTTTATTATGTCGTATGATGTCTTGTACAAATCTTAGGGTCCAAACAAGATTGTGTAATGTCACCATGGCTGTTTATTATATTTATGCATGTTCCCAAAATGGATAATATTGATTTATGTCTTGTTAATATCACCTGTGTAGATTGCTATAAGCTGATGACACAGTCGCGTTAGAAGAGAGCAAAAGTGAGTTGCAGAGTATGTTGTCACGGAAGTATGAAGTCTGTATGAAATTCAAAATGGTATATGTACGGAAAAAACCCCAAAGTTATGGTTTTTGAGTGAGGAACTGCTAGTACTGAATGCAAGATAACTCTAAATGGTACAATGATTGACCAGGTGAATGAATTTATGTATTTTAGGGAGCATGTTTGACAGAGAGAACAAATTAGATGGCGATTTCCTCATTGAAAGTCATAGCTGCTTTAGGAGGATTTCATAGGAATGATGGGCTCTCAACAAAGTCACGAATGGGTTTGTATGAAAGTGTAATTGTTCTTACTCTGATGTATGACAGTGAAACCTGTATACTGCAGATGACATAGGAGTTGTTTTTGTGTAGGAGAGATGCGTTACTTATCGGAGGGGGGGGGCACAAAATCATATGAACACCTAGAAAAAGAAGGTTTTACGTACCTAGTAGGGTGTGGGGACCACCTATGGCTTTCAAAACTGCCTCAATCCTCCTTGGAATGGATGCATACAAATCCTGGATGGTGGTTAGTGGGATGTTACACCATTCTTCATAATGTGAACACCTAGGAAAAGAAGGTTTTACGTACCTAATAGGGTGTGGGGACCACCTTTGGCATTCAATACCGCTTGAATCTTGCTTGGAATGAATGCAAACAAATCTTGGATGGTGGTTAGTGGGATGTTACACCATTCTTCATAATGTGAACACCTAGGAAAAGAAGGTTTTACATACCTAATAGGGTGTGGGGACCACCTTTGACATTCAATACCGCTTGAATCTTGCTTGGAATGAATGCAAACAAATCTTGGATGGTGGTTAGTGGGATGTTACACCATTCTTCATAATGTGAACACCTAGGAAAAGAAGGTTTTACGTACCTAATAGGGTGTGGGGACCACCTTTGACATTCAATACCGCTTGAATCTTGCTTGGAATGAATGCAAACAAATCTTGGATGGTGGTTAGTGGGATGTTACACCATTCTTCATAATGTGAACACCTAGGAAAAGAAGGTTTTACGTACCTAATAGGGTGTGGGGACCACCTTTGACATTCAATACCGCTTGAATCTTGCTTGGAATGAATGCAAACAAATCTTGGATGGTGGTTAGTGGGATGTTACACCATTCTTCATAATGTGAACACCTAGGAAAAGGTTTTTCGTACCTAATAGGGTGTGGGGACCACCTTTGGTATTCAATACCACCTGAATCCTCCTTGGAATCGATGCATACAAATCCTGGATGGTGGTTAGTGGGATGTTACACCATTCTTCATGCAGAAAGAAGGTTTTACGTACCTAATACGGTGTGGGACCACCTTTGTCATTCAAAACCGCCCGAATCCTCCTTGGAATGGACGCATACAAATCCTGGATGATGGTTAGTGAGATGTTACACCATTCTTCATGCAGAAACTGATCCAGGTCCTTGAGAGATGCAGGAGGAGGATAACTGGATATTACTCTGTTTTCCAACACAGAGGCTCGATGATGTTTAAAATCTGGTGATTGGGGAGACCAAGAAAGGTATAAACATTCGTCCTCATCAGAGTTGTATAAAAATAAAATGTATCTGCGTACACAACCATTGAAACAGAAAACTTGCTGCAAACTCATGAACCATGAAAGCAATAGAATAAGATAATTTAAAGAAAATTAGTATCATCACGCAGGGTAATTCCCGGTCAAAAATCAATAACATTCAATTATTATAAAAACTATAAAAGCTAGTATCTCCAATTTTGGCATGGAGCAAGTACTTTGTTATATGCTTTTTATAAAATTTTTACTTCGTCATAAATTAATTCTTAGTTTGATTAATTATAATTATTAAGTGACCAATAATTTCCCCGGGGTTGGGGCAATTCCTGGTCACTACTGGGGTAATTCTTGGTCAGAACCAATGCACCATATTTGATATATAAATGGACTAATAATTTATTTTTTTATGATAATCTGTTAAAACATTTAAACTAAATGATATGAAGTTATACTGTATTAACCATATAGCCAAAAAGGAGAACAACATACACTGTGTAGTAGCTTAAATACAATTTTATTGGATATGCCGAAGTCTTACACTTAAATTCTACATTATCCAAAGTATTTCTTATAACATTTGTATGCGGCATTTATTGGCACATTATTCACTGTAAATGGATCAACACCTTGCAAATCTACTGGCCCATAGAAAATGTACTGAATGTTTCTAGTTATATCAAGTTGAAGAAATTAAGGCCTGATGAGTCTGTCTCTCTTAAGCCAATGCAAGTTTCCAGCTTCTTTTTCTGGAAATTTTACTTCTACTTTACTTTCTTGTTTGTTTGTGGCTTTCCCAATATAAAAAGGATCTTTATCATAATACACAGCTTCTTACTGCATTCTGGATATTTTTCAGCACTATTTTTGCATTTTGCAATAAAGTATCTTTACCTAACTGTTTAATCAAATTTAAATCATCCATATTTTTAGAGCAACTGCCATTATCCTCTGATTCACTTGGAATACTTAAAGGAGCACCTACAGGCTTTATTTCTGTTTTATTTTTTGAGCTTGCAAGTACACTAACATAATAGACTAAATTTTTAAATAAATGGAATACAGGGAAACAATCAAATTGAATAACTGACTAACATTTAGGCAATATGCACATGTTTTTGGCACAACAAAGGATTATCACATTGCAGTTACAGTTAAGAAAGTCACTTTGCAGTTAGGGTTAAAAAGTTGCATGATAAATATAATTACAGAGGTTGGATGGTCACAATAAGTAAAATGTCAAGCACAAATACTGGAAAACTACACTGACCAGGAATTACCCCATTGAGCAAGAATTACCCCTGAAATATGGGGCAAAGTTCGGTACACTCCTGTAAATTAATTCAGAATAGCATAAGCAAATCTTAAATTCTCTTTTAGAAGCTGTGATAGTTTATAATTTTACCAAAAAAAAAAAAAAAATGTCAAATAATTAAAACTGACAAAGGTCTTTGCAAATGTGTGCACTTACTTAGGCCAATGTTGTTTTACAGAAACTTAACTAGTAGGTTTGAAAATATTTTTTTTTTCATAATAAATTTCAACTTCAGGAATAAATGAATTATGCATTGCAAAGTAGAATGTTCAAATTGTTTCTATGATTTTTTTTTTATTTTGGTAAAGTGTTATTTTGTTTAAAAAAAAAAGTATGTGACCAGGAATTACCCCAGGTGACGATAAAACAATACATTATTATTAGAACATTACAGATTCCAATGAGAACAAAAAACAAAACAAAAAACATTACAAATGAATGTGCAGCAATGTGTGTGAAATGGACCTTTATGACAAAATATTAATCTATGAGCCTCATAAAAACAAGAGACTAATTAAGGACATTTTTTATATCCAGAAAAGCAGTTCCATTAATGACCTTCAAAGTTTATAAATAACATTTTCAACAACTTAATTCAAAAATAGTAGACTTACAAAACACATATGGAAAAGATTTTAATTTAATAAATGGTAAATTCAAGAGGAACCTGGCAATAAAATTTCAATTCTGTGTAAACAAAACTTCTGACACAGTTCCTATATATCGAGAACAGGCTTTGATAAAATCTAGAGGCCTCAGAAGAACTCAGATGTGAAAAATAAGTGAATGTTGAAGTTCAAATAGAATTAAGTATATTAATTTGAGTAAAGTCTTTAGTAGGTGTTTTAATTGCTGTAAATAACATTTTTAGTTTTTTTTTTAAAATATACAAGAAAAAACTACTGCAAATAATTTGGAATCTAGTGTACATGCATATGTCTACATTCTGCAACTCTGGTCATCATGTTCCTCAAACCATGATTGGACATTCCCAGCTCTATGAATTGGGGCATTATCACCTTATAGATGGCATCCCCTGCAGGAAACATTGCCTCAGCCATTGAATGGACTTGGTCAGCCAAAATGGTTTCATACACTCTGCCAGTCAGTCATCCATCATTTCAAGGTGATTAGGGCACCTGCTGAAAACCATGATATGAATACCCAGAGCATGACAGAACCACCACGATTCTGCACTGTTGGGAGCAGACAGTCTGGGTTGTACGCTTCTGACAGTCGTTTCTATACATAAGCACATCCTATGGTAGGGAAGTGTGAACGTGGAACGTTATTTTTAATACACCACAATATGAATACTCAAGAAACGTATAGAGCATATTAAATCCGTTTATTTTTATGGTGTAGTAATCACCGAGATTTGCCAAGCTTTCGCACTCCACTGGGAGGCTTTTTCAAGGCAGTGGTAGACATAAAAATGCAGGGAATCGGAACACATAAGGAACAAAGATGATTTTTTGAAAATAATGCGGGTGACATCATGAGCAAATTTCCTGAAACTTTTTAGCACATAATCACACGGCACGCCACAATGTGTTCCCGTCTTTTAATAACACATGCCAAACCATTGAAATTAAGAAGGTAGTGTAGAACACGCCAAGTTACGTATGAAAAGTTTAATGCAAATATATTTCAGCCATTACTATGGCCTTCATCAGTGCGACTACGATTGGTTTACGTTGCCAGATTGGAAAGGTACGTTTTGTAGTGGTAACTCCGGGTGACGTGATGCAATGAGGGATTTCCAGATGTAAGGAACAAAAATGGGGAGCTCAGAGTTGCAATTTTTGGAAAATAAAATTTCAAAACTTTCTGTAAGCCTCAGAGCATACCGATTTTGGAAGGGAGCCATCTTTTTAGTATCGGACCAAAGTGGAATAGCAGAAGTGTCAGCCATGGTAAGAAGAGACAAGGAAGACGAAGGTTTTCCAAATTTCACATCAGATTTGTATTCCTGAAGTCTTGAGAGAATTTTCCGGAATGAACTTCCTATGTACGTGGTTAATCCAACGTTAGTCTCGATTGGAATTTTATACACTCCAGCTCCAGGCGAAGAAAGCGGAGGTCTTGGGTCTTTTGTTCGGTAGCTGTAACATCCAGTTCCGAAAAGGGAATCCGATGTGGGAAACTTTATAGGTGAACGCTATCTTTGGCGGAAAAGTTATTCATCAACACAGGCGGTGTGTTTTTTTAAATGGAGAGGGGGGGGGGAGATACATGCAAACTAAAAAAAGTCAGAAGTGTTCTAACCGCCTTCAATGGATTATGAAAGGGGTTCGTCCCTGTCCAAGTTATTATGTTGGCAACAGTGACTGAAAGAATTCTTGACGATTATGGGCAAAACACGTAACAATATTAACAAAGAAAGGTAACTTGATCACGCTAGTTACGTTAACTAAAACTTTTACAAAAAGTTCGTAAGTTGGAAGCTTTCGACCTTATCTTAGGTCTTCATCACGGATTGGCGTGATGAAGACCTAAGATAAGGTCGAAAGCTTCCAACTTACGAACTTTTTGTAAAAGTTTTAGTTAACGTAACTAGCGTGATCAAGTTACCTTTCTTTGAAAGAATTCTTTAAAAATCAGAGAGTAAATATTTTGGGGCCGAACGTATGTTCTTAACTGTCATCATTTTTGTTGCCACTCCTGTGTCGATTAACAACTAACACAGTCTTCAATTAACACTTGATTTAATGGCAGATTTAAAGGGAATAACATTTTGACCCCCAGACAAGAGGAGTGCGAAAAGAAAGAGCTATTCCATCGAGTACAAGAAAGGAATCGTGGAGGACTCCCGGGGCAAGAACTTACAGCTTTCTGCAAAAAGAAGAAGTTGGATCTCTGTTCCGAATATGGCGAGCAGAGTACGATAACCTCAGTCAACAGGTGGACGAGGGAAATGCTAAGAAGCGCAAGTGTGAATCAGGTCGGCAACCATTATTTCCTGTGCTGGAAGACATAATCTGCGAATGGATTGCTGACAGAAGAGCAAAGGCTTTGGTTGTGCGCAGGGCTGATATTCAAGCATTTGCCCTTGCAATGGCACCACAGTTAGAAATATCCCCAGAAGATTTCAAAGCATCATAACACGGGCTGGATGGCTTCCTTCAGCAATATGAACTGTCTCTAAGAAGCTGGAAGATACTAAAGTTATTAAACGTGCACTTGCATTCAAGTCCTTTGTTGATGGCATCGACTTTTCTCAATACCAACTCCCCAACATGATTGCTATGGATGAAACTGCAGTGTTTATGAGCCAAGGATCTCAAATGAAAATTAATCAGAGGGGTGCCTTGTCAATTTACATTCTCTCCACTGGTATCGAAAGTGCACGTGTTACTTGTGTTTTGGCAATTCGTCTGAATGGAAAGAATGCCCCACCTCTAATCATCACTAAGGGCAAGAAAGATAAGATTGAACATGTTTCAGGCATTTATGTTCTTGAAACCGAAAAGCCTGGTGCGCACAAGCAGTTATAAAGAAATGGGCCGATTTAATGCTGCCACTTGTTTTGCGAGGTGGCCAAAGAGGTCTGCTAGTCTGGGATTCAGCCAGCACTCACAGCGCTTAAGACATGAAGAACTTCCTTGCAGAGAGAAGAATAGATCAAATAATGATTCCCGCATTAGTTACTGCCTATCTCCAGACTCTTGATATTGCAATAAACAAGCCATTCAAGGGTCATTTGCGCATGGAAATCAATGACTACATTGAAAATAGAATGGAGAGAAATCAGCATGGAAACTTTGTGAAGCATAGCCTGCAAGAGGTTGTGACTTGGGTAAAGAATTCATGGGATAAAAATCACCGACAGCTGCGTTGGCAATGAACTACGAGCAGGCTACATGGACAAGAAGTGCTCATTTAAGGAGAGCTTTATTGCTGGACATGAGAGATTGGGGTCAATGGTTCTAGAGGATATGGAGTTGGAAGAAATTCAGGCCGGAATTCGGGGTTTGGAGAGTTATGACAATGTTCCAGAAGAAGATGACATGACTGTATTTGAATAAATGTAGATTTTTTTACATGAATAAATGTAGATTTTTGTACACGAATAAATATAAATTTTTGTACATGAATAAATGAACAAATGTAGATGAAAGAAAAAAAGTTGGTAGTACATGAAAAAATAAGACATCTCATAAAAATAAGCCCTAATGCGTCTTTTGGGGCAACAATTAATATGAGACACAGTCTTATTTTCAGGGAAACAAGGTACATGTATTACCACCAAAAAGTGGTGGATACCTTTGCTATTTGCAACATAAGCAGCTGCATTAAAAGTCACGCCTCTGAGCATGGTGTTCACATTATTCTTATCCTGATCTCACATCGACGGAACACAGATACCCAGAATTGTATATACATAGCATAAGCAACTGCAAATTGTATTGTGTACTTGTAATTTTATTTAATTTATTTATGGGTAGTTTTCAAAAGGTGACAACACTAAATGTTAATTAAGATTAAAAATACAAATAATAAAATTTAACATCAATACTTTTTTACTGTGTTGCTTGCAAGTTAAGAATACAATATATATATATTCACTCAAAGACAGGGAATTGTGGGTAACAATACTAATTAAAGCATTTAATTACAAGATCTGTAGGTTACAGATTTTGGACATTGCTGTTCTGTAGGTTACATAATTTAACATTTTCCAACTTGAAGGTTACGGAGTGTTACACATTGCATGATTGAACACAATTAAATTAATGATTACAGGTCCATTTTTTCAATGCATATGTCAATAATTTCTTTATTAAAAGAAAAGTCTCCCCTTGCTGTTATGGGATAAGGAAGAGACGGAGATTTTAAGACGGCGTTGTTTGGTTTTGCAGGATAACGAAATCTGTTGCAGTCAACATCTCCCTGTGGTTTAAAAAGTTTAAGGAAAATGTCTGTTTACCATCTTCCAAACTCAATAAGACCTGGCCATAGGTTTTCATTGTAGATCACAAAGCACCAGTCACCGACATGATATTCTGTTTTAGGTTGAGAAGTACTGTCAATAAGAGAAACAACCCCCCCCCCCCCATTTTCTATTGCTTTTGCATTCAATGCAAAAACAAGACCTGCTTCTTACCTCAATTACACCAAAACAGAATTTGTTGAGCGTAATGAATGGATCTTTTGTGTGCCTTTCACAACTTTTGACGGTTGTCTGATTGTGCCCCGAGCAGCATCAATTTCCGTTTTACTGATTAAAATCACAGCACGCTGTGGTTTAAATTTTTTGTTCTATTTTGCATTTTGGTGGTGGCATTGTTTGACACAGATTCCCAATGTCTTCTGTCGTTTGCACCAAAGAGTCGTGAACAATTTGCCTGTCAACCCACGTTTTTATTACTGCACCTTCCGCATCAGAAAGTCCCTTTGCATGTCGAGATCCAAAAACGTGATGCTCGTAAGTATGTGATAATGTTTCAGGATATAATGAGTAATCCATAAAAGCTTCACGACTTTTATATTGTCCTGCACAACTGTCAGACCATCCTACGTGGTGTTTAATCACAACATTTCTTGTTTTCATGACGTGATTTACTGTTATTCCGCGGAAAACAGCAGCGGCAAAATGGTCGTGAGTAAGGTCAGATGTAACCAAAGTCGCAGCTTCTCTAATAATTTCAGATGTATTGGGATCGTGATGCTTTTTGAGTCCCAATAAGATGACTGGGGAGTCAGTCAATACTTAATATAAAACTTTTCCGAGATATCTTCACCAGTAACGAGCCGTGGGTGGCCTAGTGGGTAACGTTCGTGACTGCCACGGAAGGGGCCTCAGGTTCGATCCCAGCAGGTACGAATGCTCGATCCACTAAATATCTGCCGTGCGTCGGATAGGAACGTTAAGCCGTCGGACCTCCGGTAATAAATAAGGGCGTCTTCCTCCCCCTTTCTACTTCACTTCCGTGTCACTTTCCTATCGGGCGCTCTAGCCCAAATAACCTAGTTTCTTATTTCTAAGGGTTGTTTAAGACCTGGGGTCAGACACTCCCTTCCTAAAATCCTCTACATATGATCATTTGATCATCATTCTACAGTAACCAGCCAACCATCTTCTAAATTTTCTATTAAAGTATTAAATTGTTTTAGTTGCCCATTGGCATTAAATAAATGCAAGCCAAAAGGTTGTAGCTCCTCGTGTAATTCATTTAACATCATGGTGATTTCCCCTGATTTTGGCACATAATCTTTAACTTTCTTTACTTCTTGTTCAGGACAATTATCTGATGCCTTGAGCACTATACGTTCTGTTTTTTCATATCTCACCCACTTCACTTCAGAATTTTTGCAACACTGTTCAATTTTCTTAACCAGTTCATCGTCAATTTTGTTCTTGCACTGTCTTTCAGCACAAAGCAATGTTTTTGGTAGGCACATGCTAAGCTCATTTAATTCATATACTGTACTTGGAACTCTGGTCCTTTTTCGCTTGGTGGAAAACGACGTATAACATCTATATGTAGAAATTAACTCTTGCACCAAAAGCTATTGAATCGAAAACAAATGCTGTCTCCTGCATGATACACTTTAATGATAAAAAACTATGTACAATTAAAATAAATATGTTTAAGAACTTTCAACACCACAACGGCGTCATCCTCAGAAACAGTGCAGCAGTGAGCACAGAAGTGAGTACCACACTTCTTACTAACCACTTCTTTACATCAGGTGCGTCGACGACATATTAGTTGTTTGGTCTTCAGGTTTCGATGAGCTTCTTTCCTTTGCCACTTTACTTTTTTCACGACACCATTCTATCAAGTTCGAGAATTTAGGCATTTTGCCTTTTCTCGACTTTTGCCTTTTTCGCAATCTTTCTGATAACTCCTTATCATTTTCTGTTTACCGAAAACCAACTTTTTCTGCCACGTTTATACCTTTTACTTCTTCTCATCCAGTGTCGCAAAAATTATCTGCTTTTCATTTTCTTATTAATCGTGCATTCACACACTCGTCCACACAGGATCTCCGGGACCAAGAGTTAGCTAGGATTAAACAGTTTGCCTTGACTTTCGGTTACCCTCGTCACGATTGATCGCTTGATTGTTAAAAAATCAATAGGTCGACCGCAGACAGCTTTGCTTGCAGATAAATTTGACTACCAATTTGTGGGATCCATTCCATATATACCACCTGTATGTAACATCTTAAAGAACATATGTCATAAGTACAAATTCAAGTTTGGTGTAAGGTCTCGTACTTTATTTAACACTATTAAAAAGGACAGAGACTGTGTTGAATGTGTGAACCGTCACGGTGTATATTTGGTTCCATTTAAATCTACTAACTCTGCAGAGCTCGATTTATGTTATGTGGGCTCTTCCACTCGTAATTTGGGGCGCCGCATTTACGAACATCAGTATAATCTCAGGACACATTCTGGTGCTACACTCTGTTTAAACGGTTCTTACCTACCATGTTGCAATGACACCATTATTCTGGATTCTCCCAGGAACCGTCGATCAACACTTTTCTGTGAAAGTATTCACATATTCATCAATGGTGAAAGATGCTGTAACGAACCCCCCTGTGTTTATACCCCTTCCTTGGAGAACACTTTTGGGCCAGGTCATGCCCACCAACTATGCTTGTACCCATTGAACTTGATTTGGACTTTACCGATTATTGCACATGCACATTAACAGCTATGTGTCTTGTAAAGTATATAGGCTTCTGTGCTCACTGCTGCACTGTTTTTGAGGGTGACGCCGTTGTGGCGTTGAAAGTTCTTAAACACATTTATTTTAATTGTACATAGTTTTTTATCATTAAAGTGCATCGTGCAGGAGACAGCATTTGTTTTCGATTCAGTAGAACATCTAACTTTTGCAAAATATTCACACAGTATTCCCACTTGCATGTAATCAAATCCTTTGAACCTGTAATTTTTATATTATAGTGTCTCATCCTTGAAAAACTGGCATAACTAACTAAATCACTGCAAAACTCTGCATTGTACCTCATCCATGTATTTAAAACTATAGTCTCCATCAAATAAAGAACCTTACATTTATTTACTGACTTTTAACCAGGCACTGGTCGACTAATGTCTGCTCTTTTATAAAAATCTTCAATATTTGCAGGTGGTATCTTAAATAGCTTATGTTTATAAGGCATTCCACTTTTGAGTTTCTATGCTCTCTTCACTATGTTTAGTGTGGTCTGGTTTGTAATGCTTTTCAGCAGTTTCAATAAATGAATATCTCTCACACTTCTTTTTCTTTTCAATTTATCTGCATGATTGTTAATTTGCTTTTCAATTTCCATTGAGTTTTGATTTTTCTTAGGACTACATATTCCTAGTCCCTTAAGGGCACGTTTTTCTTTGGGAAGCATTTGCCGATAGTTTTTTTTACAACAAATGCATATTTGCATGGAGATTTGGGCAAAAGCTTCCATAATCTTGAAGTTAAAACACCTGCTGATGGGGATGGGGGCATTGGGTACATAATGTCAGAATATTCAGCTTTAGTTCTTGTTGGTGATGGCATTTTATTTTCCTGAAGCAGATTCTTTTTGGCAATATGACTGTCTCTATATTTTTTCTCCCTTTGACGAATACGTGTCTTCTTTTGGTGGCACATTTTGGCACTGGATTCAGCTTTCCGTACACAATAATATTAATTTCACTCTTCTTCAGACATATCTTTGATCTTTTATTTAAATTGTACTCTACCTTTATTCTGCTTTTCAGCCTTTCTTCTTTTACACAGCTTTTGCACATGCCAACAAGTTATTTTTTCTCTTTGAGCATCTTTTTTCATCTGATAGTTGACTTCTCACTCTTTTATTTCTGGCTGCTTCTTTTGTCAAATGGCACTAGTACTTTGCTGGGTCAGTGACAAGTATTTTCCATTCCTGGACTGTGTTGGTTGCAATGTCCTGTGTCTCGGAGGCATAATCTGCAGGGAGAAAGAGAGAATAAGCAAACATGAATATTTGTTAGTTTAATTGTCTATATGCGGGCGGTCGTAGTGAGCGATGGGTTTGCCTCCTCGAGGCGCTCCGTGGTAACAATGGCACACACAACAGCAACTAGGTCTCTCTGAATCTTGGAGAGGTGCAAGCTAGTTCTCTGTGACATTGGCGAAAAGACCCCAACTCACTGGGTTTTGTTTCAGAATCCTTAGGTTGAATGACCAACTGGAACCCTCAGCTGTGGGCTAATCCCCCACACTGATGTACTTACCTGATTAAAAAGAAATATAAAGAATGACTCAAGTGTGGGATATGGTGGACCTACCACATTTGAGAAGGACGGTCCACCACAGAATCGACCTGGACTTTCTAAATGGCGTATGAGAAAGAGATCTCGACTGAGTGAATGTAAGATTGGTGTATGGAATACTAGAGGTACAAATGGCAAGATGAGTGAGGTGATTGAGGAGATGAATAAGTATAGACTGGATGTGCTATGTGTAAGTGAAACCAAAAAGAAGGAAATTGGGGTAGAAGAAGTGAATGGCACGGTGAGTGTGTGGTCTGGAGTATTGGATAATATGAGAGGACAGGCTGGTGTAGGTGTGATTTTAAGTGAAAAGATGAAGAAACACTTGATTCATTATAGTTGCATAAGTGAGAGAATTCTCTGGATTCGTTTGAAAGTGAAACTTCAGAGAATTGTAATTGTTGTAGTGTATGCTCCTTGTGACTCGGAACCTTCTGATATGAAAGAAGATTTCTGGAATGAGCTAAAAGCTGTTTTGAGCCAGTTTGGTGCTAAAGAAAAAATTATAATAGCAGGGGATTTCAATGCTAGAGTAGGTGTGCAGAATGCAATTTCTGACAATGTTCTGGGTAAGTTTAATGATCCTTGTGTGAATGATAATGGTAAAAGATTAATTGAACTCTGCATTGAGAATGGTTTGTGTGTATCTAATACATTTTTCAACCACAAGTATATACACACATCATCATCATTGTCAACCATTATCAATACACTGCTGGACGAAGGTCTCCCCAAGTTTCCTCCACAACGGTCTGTCTTGTGCCAGTCTCCTCCATGTCACTCCCGCATATTTACGAATTTCATCCACCCATCTCCCATGTGGTCTTTTTCTGGGTCTTTTCCTGTCCCTTGGAATCCAATCTAAAATTTCGGCTGTCCATCTATGGTCTGTCCTTCTGGCAGTATGTCCAGCCCATTGCCATTTCAGGGATTTAACTCTGATCATGATGTCTTCCACTCTCGTCATTTTTCGGATCCACGAGTTCCTCTTCTTATCTCTCCTGGTTATACCAAGCATGCACCTCTCCATGCTGCTTTGAGTTGTCTGCAGCCTTTGTATGTCTCTTTTAGTTAAGGTCCACGTCTCTGCACCATACGTAAGCACTGGAAGGATGCATTGATCAAACACTTTTCTTTTAAGACATAATGGCATATTGCTCTTGAAAATTATGCTGTTTCTTCCAAAAGCTCTCCAGGCAAGTTTTGTACGCCGATTAATTTCTTCATCAATGTGACCCTCACTTGATATCTGCTGTCCAAGATAAACATACGTATCTGTTATCTCCAGTTTTTCTCCATCAATCGATAAATCTTCATTTCTTGTAAAAGCATTGAACATCACTTTTGTCTTCTGAAAGTTCATTTTTAATCCCACTTCTTTACTCTTGTCAGCAAGTTCCTGGATCATACTCTGCAGCTCTGATGGGGTAGTTGCAAAAATGACTACGTCATCAGCAAAACGAAGGTGGGTTAGATAATCTCCATTAATCTTTATCAATTTGTTTTCCCAGTTCAGTGATTGAAAGACATTTTCCAATGTGGCATTAAAGAGCTTCGGAGATATGGTGTCACCTTGTCTCACTCCCTTTCCAATTTTTATGTGTGTTGTATTTTCAAACAGCCGAATCTTTGCCCTTGCATTTTCATAGATGTTATTAATAATATTAATGTATGCATCTTCAATACCGCAGGATTTCAGAGCCGTGGTAACTGCTGATGGTTTCACCAAATCAAAGGCTTTTTCATAATCGATAAAAGCCATGCACAATGGAAGTTCATATTCCCTCGCTCTTTCAATTAGTTCTCTCAGTACGTGGATATGATCTATTGTGCTGTAGCCACTCCTGAATCCAGCTTGTTCTCTCGGTTGAGCCATGTCCAGTGTTACCTTCAAGCGGTGTGAAAGAACTTTAGTGAAGATTTTATAAACCACTGATAGGAGGCTGATAGGTCTGTAGTTCCTGAGATCCTCAATGTCACCTTTTTTATGTAGCAGGATCATTGTAGCATTGTTCCAATCATCAGGAATCTTCCCTTCATTAAGGCATCGAGTGAAAATTTGGGCGAGTACTGTTTCAATTTCTCCACTTGCTTCTTGTATGATGTCTATAGTAATTCCATCTTCTCCTGGAGCTTTCCCCCGCTTCATGTTCTTGATTGCATGAGCAACTTCTGCTGGGAGGACTGGAAGAACTCTGGTACCTTTCATGATGTCTGGAGTACATGCATCATCCCTTTCATATAATTTGGAGTAGAAATCTTTCACTCTTGTCAAAATTTCGCCTCTATTTCTAGTTATAGAACCATCTTCTTTTCTCAGAGCCATAATCTGTTTTCTTCCCTTACTGAGATGTCCCTTTGCTATCTTAAGGCTTTGGTTGTTTTCAATTGCTTTCCTCACTAGCTCACAGTTGAATTTCCTTACGTCTTCAGTGATACTTTTTCGTGCTGTCTTGCATAGTTCTATATATTCCACTTTGGAAGTCACATCTTCTTTAGTTGTCCTCATCTCTCTTCTTTTTTGCATCAACATTTTGGTTTTTCCTGATAATTTGTTCACATGCAACTTGTTCTTAGACCCAGCTAATTTTGTTGCTGTTTCCATAAGAGCTTTGGTTACTTTTCTGTTAACTTCAGAAATATCCACTTCTTCCTATGTTAGGCCTTCTAAAGCAGAGAATCTGTTCTTCAGTTCCAACTTGAAGGTATTATGGTGTTTTTGAAGGTTGGTTATGTCAATACATTTTGTTTCTCTTATGAGCTTGCCACGTTCCAGTTTAGTGTTGAGGTGCATCTTACATCTCACCAATCTATGGTCACTACCTGTGTTGAAGTTGTTCAGCACACTGCAGTCTTCGATGATGAATTTTTTGTTACACATAATAAAATCAATTTCACTTGTCGTCCCAATTGGATGTCTCCATGTCCATTTCCTGTGTGGCTTTTTCTTGAAAAAGGAGTTCAAGATGAAAAATCCTTCTGCCTCTGCAAACTCAACAAGAGTATTTCCACGCTGGTTTCTGTTGCCGTGACCGAATTTACCTACTGAAGTTTCATTCTGTTGCCGGTGCCCTATTTTTGCATTGAAATCTCCCATAATTATCTTCAAGTGCTGCTTACCTTTATTATTTAAATGACGAATTTCCTCATAAAATTCTTCAATTTCTTCTTCAGGATGACTTGTGGTGGGTGCATAAGTTTGAATAATCTGAGCCTGGTATCTTCTCGATAGTTGGATAACGAGTCGTGCAGCTCTGTCAGAGGAACTTTCAACTTCTACCACTTTATCCTTCAGTTTCTTGTTTATTATATATCCAACACCACTAGTTCTGCCAGTATCTGTCCCACGATAATAGAAGAGATGTCCACTTTTCAGTTCAATGAGATCTTCTCCTTTTCTCCTTACCTCACTTAGCCCCGACGATGTCCCACTTGATCCTTTGTAGTTCCTCTTCCAATTCAAGAAGCCTTGAATCAGAAGATAGGGAGCGTCCGTTATAGGTAGCCAAGGTCAGCATCAAATGGCAGCCTAGTCCGGTCCTCCGGGGATTCTTAGCACCCTCTGCCTTCATGTCGCACTGGCCGCTGCATTGGCCAGGTACATTCCAGCTGCCGGAGACTGAGGGCCAAGATTTAAGTTGTAGAGTCATTTTGGAGGTGTTTGGCCATAACTCACCACGCTGGCCAAGCGGGTTGGTGAGTGTGTATATATACACACATATACTTGGGAAAATCGTACTCTTGGTCAAAAGAGTGTGATAGATTTTGTTGTTTATGATCAGCGTTTGAAACACTTAGTTGTTGACACCCGTGTGATGAGAGGTGCGGATGTTGGTTCTGATCATTACTTGGTAGTGTCACGAGTGAAACTTAATGTTGGTTGGAGGAAAAGGAATAGGAAGAGACCCAGGATAGAAAGAATAAAGGTTGATAGGCTCCTTGAAGATCATCAGCGGTACTCTGACTTACTCAGAGAACGACTGAAGGATCTGAAATCTTGTGAGAGGGATGTAGAAAAGAAGTGGGAATGTTTTAAGAACTGTGTTGTCACTGCTGCTAAAGAGGTCTGTGGCACCACAATAGTGGGTAACAATAGAGGTGATGCTTGGTGGAATAGTGAGATTGATGAGGCAGTAAAGACAAAGAAGGAAGCCTATTTGGGGATGTTGCAAGGTAGAGTCTCTGTGGATGAATATCGCTGTAAGAAGCGTGAAGCTGCTCAGCTGGTTCGCCACAGTAAGGCAAAAGATAGGAAGGAGAAAGTGGAAAGGCATGAACTGGCTTTTTGGAAAGATAGAAAGTCCTTCTGGAAATACATGAGACAGGAAAAATAGGGGAAACAAAGTTGTAAGTTGCGTGAAGAATGAGATTGGGGAAATGATATGGGAGCCCAATGAGTTAAGTGAAAGATGGGGTGAATACTTCTGTGAGTTATTAGATCAGGAGAGCAAAAAAGATTCTGAGACAGATGCAGATGATGTCACAATGAGGGATGAAAGCACAGGAGGGATCTCAAGAGAAGAAGTGTGTAAAGCTCTAAAATCTCTTCAGAATGGTAAGGCTCCAGGAGTTGATGGCATATTTTTTTTTTTTTGGAGGTTTAACGACCACCGTGAGCAACTCAATGGGCTATAAGCAGTCACCCGTCCCTAATTTAGGGTCACTGGTTCCAGGGAAGGGAGAGAGCCAGTGCCGTAAGACAAACACAACATCCATGCCTCACCGGGATTCGAACCTGGACCCCGTTCGGACGAATGATCAGAGGCCATCGCTTAGACCACTGCGCCACCGGGGCGGCATTGATGGCATAACTGCAGAGATGTTGAAGTATGGTGGTGACTCTATAATTGACTAGTTAACTGAAATTTGCCAATTGTGCTGGGAGTTAGGAATGGTCCCTTGGGATTGGAAGGATGCTATCATTGTTCCCTTGTATAAGGGAAAAGGTGATCAGACTGAATGCAAGAACTATCGTGGTATTAGCCTAGTGAGTGTGCCAGGGAAAGTGTTTGGTAAGGTTGTTATTGAAAAAGTATGGGGTCTTACATCAGAGAAAGCGTAGGATGTTCAGAGTGGTTTTATGCCTGGTAAAGGCTGCGCTAACCAGATTTTTGCATTACGCATGATGATTGAAAAGTATCTGGCTGTTGGGAAGAAAGTTTTTACTGCCTTCATAGATTTAGAGAAAGCTTACGACCGAGTGAATAGGACACTTTTGTGGAAGGTATTGAATGAATATGACGTTACTGGGAATCTACTTAATATAGTAAAAGCCATGTATGCTGGTAGTAGAGCTTGTGTACGAGTGAATGGTGTTTTATCAAAATGGTTTTCCATTGGTGCAGGAGTTAGACAAGGTTGTGTAATGTCACCATGGCTGTTTAATATATTTATGGATGCATGCATGCGTGATGCCAAAATAGATAATAGTGGTTTATGTTTTGGTGATATCCCTGTGTGCAGATTGCTGTATGCTGATGACACTGTCCTGTTGGCAGAGAGCAAAAGTGAGTTGCAGAGTATGTTGACTCGGATGCACGAAGTTTGCATGAAATTCAAACTGAGTAAAAATAAGGGAAAAACCAAAGTTATGGTGTTTGGAGAGGAATGGGTAGCACTGAATGTAATGTAAGTATAAATGGCACTGTGATTGAACAGGTGAATGAGTTTGTGTATTTAGGAAGCATGTTTGACAGAGAGAACAAGTTGGATGGTGAAATCAGTAGGCGAGTGAATTCTTCTTTGAAAGTCATAGCTGCTCTGGGAGGTTTTCACAGGAATGATAGGTTCTCTAGAGAGTCCCGCATGGCTGTGTATGAAACAGTAATTGTTCCTACTCTGATGTATGGCAGTGAAACCTGGGTACTGCAGAAGAAGCATAGGAGTCGTTTGTGTGCTGGAGAAATGCATTACTTACGTGGGGTTTATGGCAAGACACGATCTGATTGTGTGAGGAATGAAGATGTATTGCAGTTGTGTGATGTAAAGCAAAATGTTGTTAGCAAGGTGGAGACCAATATGCTTCGGTGGTTTGGCCATGTTGAAAGAATGAGTGATGAAATGCTTACTAAGAAAATATTTTTAACCCAAGTGGCAGGAAGGAAAGGCAGAGGAAGGCCAAGGAAGACATGGGTGGATCAGATTCAGGAGTGTCTGCATGAGAAAAAGATTATGAGTATGAAGTATAAAAGATCTTGTGTAAGGCGTGTAATGGATATCAGTGAAGCACGAGTTGTATGACAAGATCGCTGTAAATGGCGAAGTTTGATACGACAACAATAAGTAAAATATCTGGAAGTTTGTATTTCTTTTTGGAGCTAACCTCTGAATCTCAGAGAACAGCTTAGTGATATGTATGTATGTAATTAATTGTCTATACATATATATATATATAAATTAGAATATATACTATTTTATACTCATATTTAAAAAATGATGTACTGATATAGCATAACATGACATCATCCCTAATATCATTTGATGTTTGTTTCAAAACTGGAGCAGATTTTATTTCATTTTTAATGTTTTTCAGATTTTTTAATTATTGTTTTACAGTCAAACCCCTATTTAAGGGAGTGCGATTCAACGAATTCCGCGATTTTATGTACATTTTTTATGGTCCGGAAGGAACCACACTGAAATTAATGTTTGGCGCTTCGCTATTAAATGAACACATTTTCTCAATTTAGCGAACATTTTTTTATTTTTTAAACCACAAAAGTACATTAACCAGCAATTTCACATTAAAAGTTAGCCCAAATGCAATCCCTTGATAATGTTTTGGATGAACAGATCGGACTAAATGCATCAGATTCTGATGAAGAAGATGAAGCAGAACTGCAAGTTAGCTGCTTCAGTGATGCTGCTAACAGTATAGAATGCGCTAAAAAAAGAACTTGATGCCATCCGATATTAATGATGATGTTTTTCATGCACTTCATAAAACTGAAGCGGCAATTTATAAAGCTAAACGTTCAGAAAAATCACAAGCAATCTTCTCTAAAGCATTTCTTTTCTACAGTGTAAAAAGGTAATCAACACATATTCTGTTTTTACAAGTTAATTAGTACCAACTGATGTTCTGTTTCATGCAGTTCAGACTGAAATCATTATTTTAGAAGCTAAATGCTCAGGACAAAAATAAAGTATTGTATACTGGCATGCAAAAATTAAGGACGAAGAGGAGAAATTAGCATAACAGCGGAACGAGCAGGCAGAATGGACCGAAAGACCACTCAGGAGATAGACTACGGTCCGGTACGGTAGGGCATGCGCATATATGAAGCATGACGTGGGGAGGGGGGTCGGAAGGGTATAAAGCACATGGGCGGTGTACGCTCAGCAATTTGGTGAAAACTATTGCACAGTGTACATTGGTTTGAACGACGTCAAGTTGCTGCCACCGTGTGATATGGCCAACAGGCAATCCAGTAGACCACATCTGGATGACTTTACCCGAGGTTGCATCATTGGGAAGTTGGAAGAAGGTCGAAGTGTGACTAGTGTGGCCGAGAAGTTCGAGATCGCTCACAGCATCGTTTCATGAACTTGGAGATCATTTCAAACGATAGGAACAGCTGTCCGAGAGTTTAGCAGTGGTCATCCACGAGCAACCACGGCGGCAAACGACCGGTATATTGTCCTACAGGCGAGAAGAAACAGACGGCAGACAGCGAGAGAAATCGCAAGGCACATGCAACAGACAACTGGACGTCCGTTATCGCATTTTACCGTGGCTAGGAGGCTGCACAAAGGTGGTCTATTTGCACGACGACCAGTACGGTGTGTGCCCTTAATGCCTGCCCATCGGAGATGGCCGTTTCTGTCGTGCCAGGAACACAAGAACTGGACACATCAGCAATAGGGTCAAGTTCTCTTTACAAATGAGAGCTGATTTAGTCTGACAAGCGATTCTGGACGTATACACATCTGGAGAGAGCAGGGAACACGCAATCACACCTCCATCATCGAAAAGGACTGGTTCGGAGGTGGCAGAGTTTTTGTTTGGGGCGGTATCATGCTTGGTAGCAGTAATGACCTCCACATCTTCCAAGGAGGTTCAGTCACTGGTGTCCGCTATTGTACCGAGGTTCTCCTGCCTCACGTGCGTCTGTTTAGAGGTGCTGTGGGTCCTGAGCTCCTCTTCATGGACGACAACGCTACACCTCATCGTACAGTGGCTGTCGCAGAGCTGTTGGAGAGTGAAGATATTTAATGCAAGGATTGGCCCGCAAGTCCCCGGACCTAAATTCAATCGAACACGTGTGAGACCTCCTCGGGAGATGCTTGGCAGCACGTCACCAGCCGCCAGCAACGATTCCACAGCTGCGATTGACGCTACAAGAGGAATGGGCCGTTATGTCTCAACAGCTCCTTGACAACCTCGTCCTCTGCATGGACAGACGTTGTAAATCCTGCAAAGCAGTCAGGGGTGATCATATCCCCTACTAAAGACTGGATTTTTCTTGGCAGCCGCCTGTCACATGAACATTTCTGTCTTCTGTTCAGTTGTGCTCGAAGCTACCTTTTCAATAAAGTGCTTTTGTATCCTTTGGATTCCTTGTTTAGACGGTTTAGCTCACTTGTCCCATATTGTTACATCTTGGGGATCTTATGGTATGATTTGAGTCGATGTGGAGCACTTCTGCAGGACGTTACATTCGAAAAACCATCTCGTTCTTAATTTTTGCACGCCAGTGTATATTACTCGCAATTTTAAAGTACGCTTAAATTTCGATGCTACATACTGAAGTCTAATATTTACGAATTATGTATTTAATATGCAAAGTAAATGTGTGCGCATTATAACATTTTTGATAATAAATTCGCAATTAAAAGTACTATACATAATTTAAATTTCACTGAAAGAAAGAGAATTTAGCTGCTTACAAATTCTGTTAGAACAGTAGCTTAGTTTGAATGTTTCATTTGAAAGGCTTCCTCGATTTAACGAATTCTGCGATTTTACGCACAAGACTGTTGGTCCCTTGAAGTTTGTTAAATCGGGGTTTGACTGTATTTAATTTTGCAAAATTTTGAGAGTTTGGATTATTTCGCATAAAACTACACCATTTTTCATGACCTTTTAAATATATACAGGGTGTTTCATAAAGAATGCCCCGATTTGAAAAGTGGATATCTCGGCAACCAGGAAACACCGATGAATGCGACTCGTATCATGTCTACGGGCATGGCCCAGAGTTTGTTATGACTACTGCTAGATGGCAGCATGAGCGTCCAAACAGCCGCCACGCCTAGTGAGTGAGAAGATGGCGTTGAGTCAACAGAAGGCGTTTTGTGTGCTTGAATTTAGCAAGACCAAGTCCGCAATTACGGTGCAGCGTGCGTTTAAACGGCGTTACGGCATTGCTCCATCAGCGGGCAAAAACATTCGTCATTGGTATCGACAATTTGAAGAAACAGGGTGTTTATGTAAGGGAAAGAGTCCTGGACGACCAACCACCTCAGCGACGAATGTGCAACAAATTCACGAGGTGTTTCAGCAAAGCCCGCGGAAGTCTACTTGTCGTGCGAGCCGCGAACTAGCCATCCTTTATGTGACTGTTCGGCTTGTTTTACGATGAGGTTTGCTGCTGAAGCCGTACAGATTGCAACTGGTGCAAGCTCTTCGTGGAGGCGACAAAACACAACGAAAAGATTGTTGTGCAACTCTGTTAGAGGACATGGAGGACGACACCGCAGTACAAAGGTTGATTTTTAGCGATGAAGCAACCTTTCACGTAAGCAGGAAAGTTTCGCACTACAATGTTCGCATATGAGAACTGGAGAATCCACATGGAACTCTCTAACATGAACGTGATTCACCAAAACTGAATGTTTTTTGCATGGTTTCTGTTAGAAAGGTTTATGGCTCTTTCTTTTTATGGACAACATGGTTACGGGAAACTCCTATCTTGCAATGCTGAAGGACTGGCTACTTCCACAGCCGCAGGACGACTCTGAAGATTACATTTTGCAGCATGATGGCGCACCGCCACATTGGAACCTCCAAGTTTGTCGGTTTCTAAGCAACACATTGCCTTGGACGCAGGGGACCCCATGACTTGGCACTACAGACTTGGCCTCCGAGATCTCCAGACATCACACCACGACTCTTTTTTTTTTATGGGGATACGTAAAAGACCGTGTTTATGTTCCCCCCTTTACCCCCTGACTTGGATGATGTCCAAACGAGAATCACGGCCACGGTAAATTCTGTGACTGAAGACACTCTCCGACGCGTTTGGCATGAATTCAGCTATCGGCTTGATGTTGTCCGTGCAGCAGGTGGAGGGCACATTGAGCATTTGTAATTGTGGTGAGTGAAACTTTAGACTTTCCTTTCATACTTGGCTCTTTGTTTTGTAACTATCCCACATTTGCTTTATTAAACATACTTCTTTGAAATCGGGTCATTTTTTTCTAAACACCCTGTATATAAAATTATAAATTGTATTTCGAAACTCACAAATATGTTTCTAAAACTAAAATAATTTGAGTCAAAAGCCTTAAGAAATGCTAGAAAAGTCCAAATTTCTTAAAATAAAAAGGAGAAAAAAGCCCGAAAATAATCAGTTTTGAAATGATTTTAATGTAATAAAATGTCACAAACATAAAAAAAAAACCTTAAAAAAATAAAATAAATGAAAAACTTAACTAAAAAACCGAACTCTTCAAGATTTCAATTAAGATTGCTGCAACGTCACGTCCAAAATAGCGTGACGATCAAAGCTATCGCCATTTTGTTTCCATCGTACACGTTGGTTTTTTTTTTTTTTTTTTTTGAAGATTTAACGACCACCGTGAGCAACTCAATGGGATATAAGCAGTCGCCCGTCCCTAATTTAGGGTCACTGGTTCCAGGGAAGGGAGAGAGCCAGTGCCATAAGACAAACACAACATCCATGCCTCACCGGGATTCGAACCGGACCCCTTTCAGACGAATGATCAGAGGCCATCGCTTAGACCACTGCGCCCACGTTGGTTTGACATGCTCTTAATGATGTTATCAATATTAGATGTACAAAATACAATTTGCTTCTTCGAAAAAACAATTACAATTTAACTTAAGAAATAAGATTGTAATCAATAAAATGTATGAGATTTTAGGACAGTGGCTACTCTTAAAATATAAATTAAACCGCCAAAAAATACGGTGTTTCGATCGTTACGCAATTTCGACATCCGTGTCCCAAAAAATAAAAAACAATGATTTGCTGCAAAAAAAAAAAAAAATGCACAAACCCCACAAAAATGCTTAAACTCCCCACCCAAATTGATTTTAAGAACAAATAAATGTAGTTTTAAGTACTTACCAATTTATTATTTGCTCCAGATATAGATAGCGTTGTTTCGATCATTACTTTTGGACATGACAAAACATGTGGATTGGCTATTTTCTGTTTTCTTCTTAATTCTCCAAAAACAGTGACTGGTGCTGCCATCTATTGAAAAAAGTAGTAAACAAAACATCCTTCTACAAAATCCAGTCCATTGTTTTGCTTAATTACAGGGAAAAACATTAGAATTATGTTATCTTTTTTTTTTTTTTTTTTTATTGGAGGTTTAACGACCACCGTGAGCAACTCAAATGGGCTATAAGCAGTCGCCCGTCCCTAATTTTGGGTCACTGGTTCCAGGGAAGGGAAAGAGCCAGTGCCGTAAGACAAGCACAACATCCATGCCTGACCGGGATTCGAACCCGGACCCCTTACGGACGAATGATCAGAGGCCAGCGCCTTAGACCACTGCGCCACCGGGCGGCATGTTATCTTTGGCATTGCATTGTATCAGTTAACATTATGGATGTCCAATATTGGTCATTTATAGCTAAGTTATTAAAATTTTGTAATATTTACAGCAAACTATTTTAAAGCTGTCTTTGAATGAGTGTTAGGGTTCAACTGCTGCAATAGATGGCACAAAAATCACTCCTTGGGCGCGGCTTTTACATCTTGAGTGACTGACCCAGAAGTTGGCGTCAGCGAATCACCGCAGACCTCACCATATTCAGAATGGAAGCAATCTCTCGTTAGATCCACAATGAAAAGACTAAATATATTCTGTTACATTTTAGCCAATGACGTTCTTTGGGGGTGGAGTTCAGTAAGCAGGCAGAGCTGTGTAAATAGCTGGAGTTTCTATAGCTCAAATTCAGGGGTTCACTGCTAATGTACACATTTTCTCTTCAAAAAATGAACGCACAACAGGATTTCAGATGATTTACGGAAGAAAAGATTCAAATCTCACTTCTGCCCCTATTCTTTGATTTCTATTTGGCTCAGATAATTAGAAACATCAGACAGAAATGAGAGATTTTGTTTCTTCCAGACTAAAACACTGCTAAGCTAAATTATTGTGCCATCTGGCGGCAAATTGGAATACTTTCGAGTCAGACAAATTGAATAAAAAAAATCTAACAAATTTTTTGGAATAATAACTGTGGCATAGGTTACCTATGGGTCGTTTTTATTTGTGCTCAAAATTTCAAATACAACAAAGTAACAGTCTTCGAGAAAATGTGTACAAAATAATTTACATTGTGGCTATAGGGTAGAAAATCAACCCTAACACTCGTTGAAAGACAGCCTTAAGAAGTGACACAAATTATTGTCTCTTAAGAGCACTAATAAATGTAATTGATAAAAAAAAAAAATACAGAAATTTAAATATTTGCTGTCAAAGCTCAAAATTAAAAAAGTATCTCTAGCTCCCACCTTTTGAAAACTACCCTTATTTAGAGCAGCCAGAGTAAACCCAAATCACTGGATTATTAAGTTTAATGTTGTATTATACACTGAGTGGCCACTTTATTATGGCCACCCACTCAGTACTTCGTTGGGCCACTTTTTGCCTTTAATACTGCGTTGATTCTTCGTGGCATGGTCTCCACGATATTTTGATAGGTGGTTTGTGGAATCTGAGACCATGCTTGATGAATAGCACTTTCCAGGAGTGTGAGATTGCAGGGTTGTGGATCCAGCTGTCTGATGGCTCGTTCAACTTCATCCCACAAATTCTCAATGGGGTTGAGATCTGGAGATTGTGGAGGGCCACATAAGCTAAGTAAACTCACCGGCATGTTCCTGAAACCAATCCTGTACAATACGAGCACTATGGCAGGACGCATTATCTTGTTGAAAGTAGCCATCGCCATTGGGATAAACCATCCACATGACAGGATGCACTTGGTCTGCAACGATGTTTAGATATGATGTGCCAGTCAGATGTTGATTAACACGAATTAAAGGGCCCAAAGCATGCCAGGAAAATATTCCCCAAACCATAAAGTTGCCTCCACTAGCTTGAAGGGTTGTAGCAATGCATTTGGGGTCCATGCTTTTGTGCTGTTTCCGCCGAATTCTCACTCAGCCATCGGCATGGTGCAACTGAAAACGTGATTCATCGGAACACATAATTTGTTTCCAATTATCGACTGTCCAATCCTTGTGCTCCTGTGTGAACTGGAGACGTTTTCTTTTGTTAACTACAGACAGCAAAGGTGTTCGAACAGGCCTTCAGCTGCCATATCCCATCCGATGCAGTGTACGGCGAACAGTGCATGCAGAGATCATTTGAGAAGATCCTTGATTAAGATGGTCTGTAATTTGCTGCACTGTTACCCTTCTATTGTCTGTTACCGGTCTGGACACTCTCCGTTCCGCCCGAGCAGTCACTAGTCGATGACGACCACACGTTGCATGTAGAGCCCCAGTTTTTGGCTGACAGTCCAGTCTTTAAACACTTTAACAACAGATGCTCTGGAACATTTCACGAATGCGCCGGTTTTGGTGATACTCGCTTCATGGCTCCGAGCTCCTACAATCATCCCACGTTGAAAGTCCGTCAAATCGCTTTTTCTACCCATCTCGTCACCCAAAAATCACTTCTAATAGTGTTGCAAGCACTATAAGCTTTCCCTTTTTATACTAGCCTTACCTCTGGCGGCAATGGTGTGCAGCCATAGCTCATTTGCTTAAAACTGCCAGGTGGTCAGAATAAAGTGGCCACTCAGTGTATAAAGTATATGTTTCAGGCAGCTTCCTTCATTGCATGATATCTTAAAAACTTAAAAGAGTTATAAAACCCTCACAAATCCAAAGGAATTTTATTCGATTGTTAAAAATTAAAATATGAGACCTTTCGGCCTTCCACTAAGCCCATCTTCAGATGAATGAAACAATAGCACAAATGGGGAAGACATATAAATATACATTTGTCAGTGTAACTGATGACATAGTAAAACAGGCAGGTTTTGAGTGCGCCGTAGACATAGTAAGTTTGTAAGTCCGATAAATCATTGTCTTATAACAAAAAGATATTTTGGTGAAAATTAAATCGAAGTTATAGTTATCCCAGTCCTGTACACAACTGAAAAGGAATATTTCAATTAATACAGAAGAAAATAAAACAGTTCAACTTGTTTGGTATTTAAAGACTGAAAGGTCTCATGTCTTAACGTTTTCATGCTTTAATTTTTAACAATCAAATAGCCCGAAGGGTTTGATGTTTTAATTTTTAACAATCAAAAATAGCCCAAAACGTTTAATGTTTTAATTTTTAACAATCAAATATGTTAATCGACTTGGATTAATGCATATTATGATGCACACGCTCTCTCACACAGAAAATTTAAAGCGACCCAGGAATTTTTAAACTCTTTTTTTGAAATGACTATGAACTTTCTTTATACATTAATACTACATGGACTTAAAAATACGAAGCAATTTCATCATCATTGTCAACCATTATCAATCCACTGCTGGATGATGGTCTCCCCAAGTTTCTTCCATAACCGTCTGCCTAGAGCAACTCTCTTCCATGTTACTCAGACATGCTTCAAATTTCATCCATCTCCTGTGTGGTCTTTTTCTGTCCCTTGGAATCCAGTCTAAAATTTCACTTGTCCATTTGTGGTCTGTTTTTCTGGCAACATGTCCAGCTCATTGCCGTTTCAGGGGTTTACTCTCATCATGATGTCTTCCACTATTGTTATTTTCCTTATCCACGAGTTCCTCTTCTTATCTTTTCTGGTTACACGAAGTATGCATCTTTTCAGGCTTCTTTCAGTTGTCTGAAGCCTTTGTATGTCTTGTTTAAAGTCCATGTATCTGCTCCATACGTAAGAACTGGAAGGATGCATTGATTAAACACTTTTCTTTTAAGACATAAAAGCACATTGCTCTCAAAAATTGCGCTGTTTCTTCCAAAAGCTCTCCAGCTAAGTTTTATATGCCGATTAATTTCCTCATCAATGTGACCCTCGCTTCATATCTGCTGTCCAAGGTAAATATAGGTATCGGTTATCTCCAGCTTTTCCCTATCAATTGATAAACCTTCCTTTCTTGTAAAAACTAAACAATTTAAACTGCTAAAACAATTAAACTGTTATTTTTCGCTTATACTTTAATACTATCTATATATTAATTCTATAAGGTTTTTTATTGTGAGACCTATTTTGAAAGAATGGCTGAACGTAAAAATATGGTTCAGGTATCAAAATAAAGGTCTTACCATGTACATGTGCCAGTCAAAGAGAAAACTGAGATTGGAGCAACGGTTCAGGCGTGGCGGAGAGGCAAAGTTCCCATGCAAAGTCCATGGGAGAAGTGTGCAGCCTTTATCTACATCAGGCGCTCAGTTCAGTGTCACACTTGGATGTGTGCATGGTGTTCTATGATCAGTCCTAAAGTAAGTAAATACTTTATTGCATACTTACCCTAAACAGAATGTCTCTCCCACAGAAAAAACAAAAAAAGAAAGAAAAAAACGTAAGAGCCTTACTGGAAGGCATGAGCGATCAATGGGTTGCAACTATATGTCTCAGACAAGAGAGAATGAAGAGTATTTGCAATGCGAATCTCATTCCAACAACATTTACAAACACAGTTGAGACTGAAGATGAGAGTGAAAGAGTGTGCTATTAAGTTGAATTTTTGCACACAATCGAGATGAGTGGACTTCCGCCTCACATTCTACGACTGAAAAAGGGAGCAGTCATGATGCTCATCCCGAACCTGGCCGCTCCGGTGGCGCAGTGGTCTAAGCGCTGGCTTATGATCGTTCGTTCGTGAAGGGTCTAGGTTCGAATCCCAGTGAGGCATGGATGTTGTGTTTGTCTTATGGCACTGGCTCTCTCCCTTCCCTGGAACCAGTGACCCTAAATCAGGGACGGGCGACTGCTTATAGCCCATTGAGTTGCTCACAATGGTCGTTAAACCTTCAGTCAATAAAAAAAAAAAAAATCACGGGCCTGGACACAAGCAAATGTTTAGTCGATGGCACACGCATGATCGTAAAGTTGCTCTTCCAAAATACAATTTCTGTGGAAATTTTGTGAGGAGAACACAAGGGTTGTTGCACACCTTGCCACACATTCGGCTGACTCCAAGCGACAGCACTTTCCCTTTTACGATCAAATGGATTCAATTTTAGATCATATTGTTCTTTGCGATGACAATAAGAGTTAAGGGCAGACACTTGCTAAAATTGGAATATACCTGCCAGAACCAGTCTTCTCACATGGTATGCTCTATGTTGCCTTGCCCTATCAAAGAATTAGCAAGATCAAAGAATTCTGTTGCAGTAAAGATCACTCACGAAGATGCACCTGGATTACCCGTCACAAATGGATGGATGGACTCAAAATATTGTCTTTATTGAAGTGTTTGAATGAATTTGTAAATTTTTTTTTGTCAATCAAATAAAGTTTAGATTTGTTGCTTGATACGAGTTGTTTCTTAAAAACAAAACAAAAATTAATCTTCGATTTTGACGGGTTTCAACGAGTATGGACTTAAAATACCAAACAATTTGAACTATTATATTTTCTTTTGTATTAATTGAAATATTCCTTTTCGGTTGTGTACAGAACTGGTATAACTATAACTTTGATTTAATTTCCACCAAACTATCTTTTCGTTATAAGACAAGATTTACTAGACTTACAAACTTGTTACTATGTCTATGGCGCACCCAAAACCTGCCTGTTTTACTACATCATAAGTTACACCGACAAATATATACTCATATGTCTTCCACATTTGTGCTACTGTTTCATTCATCTAAAGTCGGGCTCAGTGGAAGCCTGAAAGGTCTCATGTTTTAATGTTTAACAATAAAATAAAATCATTTTGGACTTCTGAGGGTTTTAACTCTTTTAAGTTTTTAAGGTATTGTACAACGAAGTAAGCTGGCAGAAATACATACTTTATGTCACGCATGAGAAAATAAGCTCTTCATGCTGTATTACATACAATTTTACAACTTCTAACTTCCTGAAAACAGTCAAATTTAACAGTTTGCTGATAAAGGCCATTATATTTTTCAAATAATAAATAAAATAATTGCAAACATCAGCTCTTTTCCAGTAGAGTTAATATAAATTTCCATGTATAATATTAAAAAGCACTACAACCGATACATGCACATTACTCAGTACTTAATCGAATCAAGCTGTCAAAACAGGAAAACACAGTTTTTGTATATACTTTTGTCTCGTCTGCCACAGTTGTAGTGACAGAAGGGACGAAAGTTGACGGTTGAAGCAATGCTGTTTGAGAAGCAACATTTCAAGCACTGCCTCCTGCTTGCGTTTTAGCTGAAAAAAAGTGCAGCGGAAGCCCGGCAAATGATCTGTGCTGCTTTGGGTGAGACTGCTGTGTCCTACAATACCTGTAAGAAGTGGTTCCAGCGGTTTAAGCAGGGAAATTTCGATCTCCATGATGCAGAACGTCCGGGACGGCCACAGAAAGTTGACGATGAGGAACTGGAATAACTGTTGGACGCGGATCCCTGTTGCACACAGTCAGAGCTCGCCCAGGAACTCGGAGAACACCGCAAGCCATTGCAAAGCACCTACGCAAGCTTGGACAGATTCACAAGGAGGGCCGTTGGGTGCCCCACCAACTCACAGCTGCGAACAAGTCTAGGCACTATGATGTTGCCGTGTCCTTGCTTTCCAGATTCAAGAAGGATTTCCTCCACAAGATTTTGACCTGTGATGAGAAGTGGATCCTCTACGACAATCCTAAGTGTTATAAATCGTGGGTTTATCCAGGTCAGCCTACCACCAGTACGGCTAAACCGAATATCCATGCCAGGAAGTTGTTGATGTGCATATGGTGGGATCAGCGTGGTGTCATACACTATGAGTTGCTCAAACCTGGTGAAACGGTCAATGCTAAGCGTTATTGTCAGCAACTCATTCGTGTGAGTGATGCACTGGAGGTGAAAAGGCAATACACCAGCAAGGGCAGAAGGTCGGTCCGTTGCTTCAAGGTAACGCACGTCCTCACACCGCGAAAACGACTTTAAACACAATCGCCTACCTTGGATGGGAGATTTTGTCCCACCTGGCGTATTCTCCGGACTTCGCCCTGTTGGATTATCACCTCTTTCGCTCCCAGCAACATCACCTGAGTGATAAGCACTTTACTTCTGTCGAGGATGTCCACAGAAGTATTGATGACTTTATCAACTCAAAACAGTCCTCTTTATTCCTCAGTGGCATTCGGCAGCTCCCTGACCGATGGCTCAAATGTATCCAACACGACGGGGATTATTTCCCTGATTAGGTACGTATTCGATTTGCTATAATTTGCTGTCAACGTGTCGTGCCTGTGGCCGAGAATTAAGTTGCACACCTAATATAATAATAAGTAATAAAGGTATCAACAAACCCACTATTGACACGACATACATAGCACGTCATAAGCTCGATGGACACGTGCTCTCACCTCGAGAGAAGCCTAACATGCGTAGTTATTCTTTGTTAGTTAAAGTAAAATATTTACATTTGAACTAAAGATTGTAAAAATTAATTTGCAACTTTTAATTAAATTATATGTGCATATCTTTAAAACATTCACACTTCTAAAAATATCTAATAGTCAAAAACTTGCAAAACCTCAGAACTATTTATCTCATCGGGCTGGGAGAGCCCGTATATTGACAACAGAATGCTTTTGCGTGAATGGAACCTCCCAGCCCGATGAGATAAATAGTTCTGAGGTTTTGTAAGTTTTTGACTATTAGATATTTTTAGAAGTGTGAATGTTTTAAAGGTATGTACATATAATTTAATTAAGAATTGTAAATTAATTTCAACAATCCTTAGTTTGTAAATATTTTGCTTTTACTAGCACAGAATAACTATGCATGTTAGGCTTCTCTCCGGGTGGGAGCATGTGTCCACCGAGCTTATAACGTACTATATAATATATGTGTTAAAGTGGGTATGTTGATACTTTTATTACTTATTATCACAGTTCTCATTTTATGCAGGAATGGCATAGATTTTACAATAATTTTATAATGAAATTTAAGAGTTTAAAATCCTTATTTAAATTTGAATGAAAAAAATTAAATACAGTTAATTAGGTAAACAAATTGTTATTATTTTTTTATTGGAGGTTTAACGACTACTGTGAGCAACTCAGTGGGCTATAAGCAGTTGCTCGCCTGTCCCTAATTTAGGGCCACTGACTCCAGGGAAGGGAGAGGGCCAGTGCCGTAAGACAAACACAACATCCATGCCTCACTGGGATTCTAACCCGGACCCAACTTGGACGAATGGTCGTAAATGAATCAACTTGATACACTTGGGAAACAAAATGAAGGACATTTTGTTACCTGAATATGATTCACATAATAATATTTCTATTTTTTTTTGCGGAGGGGGGGGTCGATATTAACAGTAAGAACTAACCTTACCTTAGCATATGAATTACCTGCTGGTCCTTTGGCCATTGGTTAGTAAAAATTCCATCGGAGCACTGAAAAAAATTATATTACTGCCCTGGTGGTCAGAAAGTTTTTTTCTTTTTTGAAGTTCATTTTAGAATTTTTACACTCATAAAAAATTGAACAAGATTTTAAAATATCCAGGTTTCACTATGGATTTTTTGAAATTCAGATATTTACTACTAAAAAACTGAATACCGGAATTGCAAAACATATTTAAATTTCATGAAAATTTCGGACTGTACGAAACCAAAGTGTCAGACTCAAAATATTTGGACAGGAAACCGAAGTGTCAGACTCAAACCTCAAAAACTGAATATCGGAATTGCAAACCAATTTTTTGCACAAGAAGTGACCCAAGAGTGTGGGTCTTTTATAATATTTCCCAAATGGAGGTTGAAGAACCATTTATGCTGTGCCTTTGCCAATCCTTACACATGAGAAAACTTCCTAACTTTTACACTAAAGCAAGATATTCCATGAAAGTGGCTTTTGGTATATTGCAAAGGTAGAATTTCTGTGGATGAATATCACTGTAAGAAGTGTGAAGCAGCTAAGCTGGTTTGCTAGAGTAAGGCAAAAGATAGAAAGGAGAAGGTAGAAAGGCATGAATTGGCTTTTTGGAAAGATAGGAAGTCTTTCTGGAAGTACATGAGACTCAGGAAAAATAGGGAAAACAAAGTGTTAAGTTGTGTGGATTAGATCGTGGAAATGATATGGGAACGCAATGAGTTAAGTGAAAGATGGGGTGAATATTTTCTGTGAGTTATTAGATCAAGAAAGCAAAGGTGATTCTGAGGCAGAAGCAGATGATGCCTCAGTGAAGGATGGAAGCACACGAGGGATCTCAAAAGAGATGTGTAAAGCTCTAAAATCTCTTCAGAATGGTAACGCTCCGGGAGTTGATGGCATAACTGCTGAGATGTTGAAGTATGGTGGTGGCTCCATAATTGACTGGTTAACTGAAATTTTCCAGTTGTGCTGGGAGTTAGGAATGATTCCTTGGCATTGGAAGGATGCTATCATTGTTCCCTTGTATAAGGGTAAAGGTGATCAGACTGACTGCAAGAACTATCGTGGTATTAGCCCACTGAGTGTGCCAGGGAAAGTGTTTGGTAAGGTCGTTATTGGAAAAGTACAGGATGTTCAGAGAGATTTTATGCCTGGTAAAGGCTGCACTAACCAAACTTTTGCATTACGCACGATGATTGAAAAGTATCTGGGTTTTGGTAAGAAAGTTTTTGCTGCATTAATAGATTTAGAGAAAGCTTAGGAACGAGTAAATGTGACACTTTTGTGGAAGGTAATGAATGACTATGGTGTTACTGGGAATCTACTTAATAATGTAAAAGCCATTCATGCTGGCAGTAGAGCTTGTGTACCAGTGAATGGTGTTTTATCAAAATGGGTTTCTTTTAGTGCAGGAGTCAGACAAGGTTGCATAATGTCAACATGGCTGTTTAATACACTATTTATGGGTGCATGCATGCATAATGCCAAAATAGATAACACTGGTTTATGTCTTGGTGATATCCATGTGTGCAGATTGCTGTATGCTGATGACACTGTCCTCTTGGCAGAGAGCGAAAGTGATTTGCAGAGTATGTTGTCTCGGATGTATGAAGTTTGCATGGAATTCAAACTGAGTATAAATAAGGGAGAAACCAAAGTTATGGTTTTTGAGTGAGAAACTGTTATCACTGAATGTAATACAAGTCTAAATGGCACAGCAAATGACCAGGTGAATGTGTTTGTGTATTTAGGAAGCATGTTTGACAAAGAACATGCTTCCTAAACACATAATACAATAAATTGGATGGTGAAATTAGTAGGAGAATGAATTCTTCATTGAAAGTCATGGCTGCTTTGAAAGGTTTTCACAGTAATGATGGGTTCTCAGGAGAATCTTGCATGATTATGTATGAAAGTGTAATTGTTTTTACTGTGATGAATGGCAGTGAAACCTAGGTACTACAGAAGAAATATAAGGAGTTGTTTGTATGCTGGAGAAATGCGCTACTTACGGAGGGTTTATGGCGAGACACATACCGATTGTGTGAGGAATGAAGATGTGCTGCAGTTGCACAGTTGCACACTGCGAATACTGCCTTGTCTATTTTGACAATGGAAGACACTTCTGCAATTCCCTGCTGGAATGAAACAAAACGTATTGCTTCTTTTGACCAACTTAAAGTAATACGTATTGCTTAAAAAAAAAAAAAGCAAAACATATTGCTTCCTTTGACCAACTTACAGCAATACGTTTTGCTTAAAAAAAAAAGCAAAATGCATTGCTTCTTTTGACAAACTTACAGCAATACATTTTGCTTAAAAAAAAAGGAAAATGTATTGCTTCTTTTGACCAACTCACAGCTATACGTTTTGCTTAAAAAAAAAGCAAAACGTATTGCTTCTTTTGACCAACTTACAGCAATACGTTTTGCTTTAAAAAAAAAAAAGCAAAATGTATTGCTTCTTTTGACCAACTTACAGCAATACGTTTTGCTTAAAAAAAAAGCAAAACATATTGCTTCTTTTGACCAACTTGCAGTAAACGTTTTGCTTAAAAAAAAAGCAAAATGTATTGCTTCTTTTGACAATCTTCTATTGACCAACTTACAGCAAACGTTTTGCTTAAAAAAAAAGCAAAATGTATTGCTTCTTTTGACCAACTTGCAGCAATACGTTTTACTTTAAAAAAAAAAAAAAAAGCAAAACGTATTGCTTCTTTTAACAATCAATTTGCCCTCTGTTACTGTGAAAGCCTGGAAATTCTTTTCAGCCCAAAGACTTGCTATTCAGAATCTCCACTTAACATCCTGATGATCTGGAGATTGGTTCTAAGATCTGGCAACAAAAATAACAAGAATTCAAATGTAGAATCTGGATACAATCTTAGCATGATGTAGACCTAAGAAGAGGTTGAAAGCTCCCAACTTACGAACTTTCTTTGTAAAAGTTATAATCTCTTAAACTACATTTTATTGTATATCAGATATAAACAAGACAGTAAAAATTTTTAGCAACATGACTTATGTTGCTAGAATTTTTACTGTATTGTTTATATCTGATATACAATAAAATGAAAAAACAATGGCTTTGAAATCCTGCAGTATTGAAGAAGCATACATTAGCATTATTTATAACATCTATGAAAATGCAAGTGCAAAGATTCAGATATTTGAGGATACAGCACAAATAAGAATTGGAAAGGGAGTGAGACAAGGTGACAACCATATCTTCCAAGCTCTTTAATGAAACATCGCAAAATGTCTTTCAATAATTTAACTGGGAAAACAAAGGGATAAAGATTAATGGAGATTACTTAACTCACCTTCATTTTGCTGATGATGTAGTCATCTTTGCAACTACTCCTTCAGAGCTGCAGAGTATGATCCAGGAACTTGCTGACGAGAGTAAAGAAGTGGGATTAAAAATGAACTTTCAGAAAACAAAAGTGATGTACAATGCTTTTACAAGAAACGAAGATTTATCAATTGATGGAGAAAAGCTTGAGACAACCAATACCTACATTTATCTTGGGTAGCAGATATCAAGTGAGGGTCACATTGATAAAGAAATTAATTGGCATATAAAACTTGGATGGAGAGCTTTTGGAAGAAACAGTACAATTTTTAAGAGCAGTATGCCATTATGTCTTACAAGAAAAGTGTTTAATCAACGCACATCCTGCTAGAGCTTATGTATATGAAGCAGAGACATGGACCTAAACTAAAAAAGACTGCAGACAACTCAACAAGCATGGAGAGACGCATGCTTGGTGTAAGCCGGAAAGATAAGAAGAGGAACTTGTGGATAACGAAAATGACATAAGTGGACGATATCACGACCAGAGTGAAATCATTGAAATGGCAATGGGCTGGACATGTTGCCAGAAAAACGGATCACCGATGGACAACCAAAATTTTGGACTGTATTCCGAGGGACAGGAAACGACCCAGAAGAAGACCCCATGGGAGATATAGATGGATGAAATTCAAAAGTATGCTGGAGTGACATGGAGGAGACAGGCTCAAGACAAACAATTGTGGAAGAAACTTGGGGAGACCTTCATCCAGCAGTGGATTGATGATGATATATCTGATATTTGAAATTGCATTTTATATCATGAAAATATAAACCTGTTCCTTTTGCACAGTTTTAACGAGTCATTCATATTCGGTATCTATAACGTGAGTAACAGTATTTATAAACAAATACACACTGCGCTTTATATATCTCTAAATATGACTTCCCAGGTGGACAAAGAATGAAACTTTTTAAAACTGTGTCAGCAACCACCTGTAGGTGATTTCCCATGGAATAACATAAATGGCACTTTGTGAAGCATCAAAGCCGGCAGGTAGGTATTGATATTTAAATTTCATTTTGATACATTTAAATACAAAAAGTGTGGGCTTTGTCGTCCACAATTTCTTGTGAAGAACCGGAAAATACGTGTTTTATGAAGAAACTCAGATAAATTATATGAAACCTCTAAAGTACACTAATGCCATTCTTTAATTTACTATGATGGCCAAAAATGCTGTGCATATCCATTTCATTGCCTGTGACATGTTTGTGCCCATCCACTTATTATCATTCATAAAGGCTCCATTCTGCACTGTTCCTAGAGAAACAAACATACAGCTGCAGCACTCATGACACCTATACTCTTCATGAGCACCTTTTTAGCCTTGCAGAACAGCGGAACCCCCAATGGGTTCCCACTCAAAAGTGATAAAAAAATTCCCTAACTTTTCCAGGTTCTCCAGGTGGTTTTTAAAGTTTTCCAGAGTGGCATGTTGCAAAGAATTGTTACATTTCATTCTATTCCATTCATTTTTCTCACCAAAGCACACTTGTAAATTCTTTATGTAATTTGTCTTTATAAAATTACCTGCTTTTCATTGATAACAACTAACTGTGCACATTATTTTCTGTACCAAAGTTCTGTGAACTTTTGTGAATACTACCCACACGGAATTTGTAAATGCATTCCCATAGAAACAGGTCATATGTAAGAAAAAATCTGTCAGTTGAATAGTTCCAGTTTTTCTATAACACAATGCAGCTAAGCTTAATGATGGAATGGCTCTGTTCAAAGAAATATGTTTCAAGAGAACCAACAGACATCTAGGACTTTGATCCATCATTTGGTTGGTTCTCTTGGGAAATGTGTTTCTTCGAGCAGGAGCCATTGTGCCTAATTGTTCCATGTTATAACAACTGCCTGCAGAAATTGAACAAAAGCTTAATAACTGGCAATTTTAAAAATTCAATTTTGCATCTTATTTTAGAGAATAAAAGAAATACTTAATATAACTGAAAGTAAGATCTACCAAATTCTAGGCAGGCAGTAATTGCACGCAAATGTTTGAAATCTTGAAAAAATAAGTTTTTTTTTTGGCAAAATAAAGTATCCATTGATTTTTACAAAAAAGGGGTAATTTCCCCTGAGTTTTACAAAAAAGGGTAACTTTCCCTGAGTTTCCCCTGATTTTTGGAACCATTTTCAAATTCCTTGAGAATTCTAGGTTTTCCCTGTTTTCCAGGTTGAGTGGGAACCCTGTAACACTTTCAACTCAAATCTATTGGGATAATTTTCTTAATTACCTTTGTGAAGAAGTACACTGTACTGTGCATGGAAACTCCAAGAAAGCCAATACATTTGAGATACACTAAGGATGAATTCCATTCGAAATCTATATGTGAGGGAGGAAAAAAGTTATTTTTTAAAACTGAATTTACTGGGATCCAGGTGTGCAGAAGTGCCTTAGCGGTGCTAAGGTACTTTTCGTAGGTAGTCTGAGCAGAAGATTGGTAAAGAAATATTTTAGATGATCATATGTTCGAAAATAGCTAATACTGTGTTTATATACAATCATAACCAAAATATTCATATCGCAAAGATGAGATTAAACTGTCGGATCACACAATACATCTCATAGATCATAAGGGTAAAGAGGATGTTTGTTTGTTTCTGGGTTCAACTTTTACCGTGAGCTGCTATAAGGGTTACATGCCGTTGGCCGTCCCTAATTTAGGATTGGATTGGAGGTTTAACGACCACCGTGAGCAACTCAATGGGCTATAAGCAGTCGCCCGTCCCTAATTTAGGGTCACTGGTTCCAGGGAAGGGAGAGAGCCAGTGCCGTAACACAAACACAACATCCATGCCTGACCGGGATTCGAACCCGGACCCCTTACGGACGAATGGTCAGAGGCCAGCGCCTTAGACCACTGCGCCACCGGGGCGGCCCCTAATTTAGGAAACAGGAGGTGCGCCACCCGTGCTTCACGCGGAGCTCAGACCACTAACCAGAAACCTACACCTCTGACCACTCGCCCACCGGAACGGCGTACAGAGTCCTCAAAATTATTTCATTGCTCGGAGAAAAAGCTGCAGAAATTACGCAGCCATTTACTCTAAGTGACAAGAGTTTTATGTGTGCAAAGAACATTTTTACAAAACTACCCTTTCTCTTATTCCTTAAGAATAACACAACAGATATCTCCCAGAATCTTAGGAAAAAGGCATATTAGTCACATTTATTCCATGTGACTATATTAGTTACATTTAATGTGAAATGACAGTGAGTTACTTAAAAAAACCTCCATATTTTTAGGATGTGACTAACAAATTTTTTTATTAAAAATTGCGATTTAAATCAAAATAATTAGTAATCAAAATTTTATAAAATATACTAAACATAAAAATAGCAAATCAGAATTCACAATGCTTTTAAAAATTTTGAGCGTTCTTTTCAAGGCATTTTTACCTAATCAGTTAGTTCACCTATAAAGCATTATTTTAATTATAAGTACATCACTGCTGGGATCCAGAATAAATTAGAAACCACTCATTGTATTTTAGGAAGAAATCTATTACCAGAACTTCACATGGCAAAAATAGTTTTCACAAAACCTCCAAAACTGAAGGAAATTTGTAAGAGCCAGCAGCTTTGCTTGAGGTTAATTAGTTGTAGATACGAATACGCCGGTTTTTGTTTTGTTAAGAAGGCAAAAGAAATGTAGAAATATTACCTGCTGTCACAATTGGTACCTACGAAGAAAAAAAAAAAACTCCCTGTGGAAGTCCGAAATTCTTGTATTCACACATGTATATACATCTCCAGAAAACTCTCCAAACTGGAGATGGACGTATAGGTTGAATCTGTCAGGACTGATAAATTCAGCACACAAACAAATTCCTTCCTCGTCGTCCAAAAGAAGCACGTATGCGCCATGCTCAAGGAATTTGCCTAATATTACAATAATGCCTAATATGTTGGAAGAGTATATCTATTTTTATTCTGTTAATGTAATTATAGAAGGTACAGATCGGTTTGGTATGAAAACAGTTCAGAACTACGATCAAACAGCACCCTCACCCCCTTTTGATTAAAAAAAAAAAAGAAATCAATTGTATGTACGAAAAGTAAATCATAACCACGATTTTTTTTTAAACTTTTTAACAATATTTAAAGCACGAGATTAGCTAACGTTGATTCTTCGCGATCATGCACGGTTAACTTTCAGCTAACAGAAATCAACAACAGTAGCACGTTCACAAACATGCCGAAACATTAGAAATGCGACTGTTACAGCCTCGCACGCCATGACGCCAAGACGAAAATAAAAAAAAAACTTTTGCAAAATCGAAGTCCTTGAAAATGGAGAATTGTGAAATAAAATATTTTCGATTTTTTTAATGTACTATATATTAAAGTACAAAATTAGATAATAGTATATAACTGAATTTGCGATTATTGGCCAATTAATGATTAGCTAGTTCGGTAATTTTTTTTTGTTTATTCTTGTGTTGATGTTTGGTTTTCGAGAGTGTCTGCTTTGAGGTTAGCAGCGTCTTCTCATCAGGATTGTGGGAATGAGCCAAGATGGCGGCACCCATACTGAAGTGGAAGCGGGTAACAAACACTACAGGACCTGCACCTAGACCTCGACATGGTCATCGAGCTGTCTCAATTAAAGATCTTATGATTGTGTTTGGTGGTGGTAATGAAGGAATCGTTGACGAACTTCATGTTTATAATACAAGTAAGTTGTTTATGTTCAGTGCTTCTGTAGGGTTAAGCAGTAATGTTATCAATATGGCGGCGTACTTCTAAATTTAAATGTTGGCTTTATAAATATCGGAGGAATGCGTTCTTTCGTAAATTGTGCCTGTCAGAGTATTTTCTTCTTGTTTTTAGTAGCTGTGATTCGTTTATTTTGGATTTGCATTTGACAGTTCGAACCTTGAAGTTAGTGCTATTTCAATATGGCGGCGCCCGTTCGTAACGTCGTGATTGACGCCAAACATAGTTTACATGTTCGAATGGTCGCCTTTTTTACAGTATATAATCGATGTTGAAGTAATTGGTTTCATATTTTGTGTGTTACATAGGCATCTTGCCTGTGCCGTTTGGCATGAACCCCTGCTTTCACTGTATCATTGTTAAAAGTGTATTATATTTCTATCTGGCTGCTCATGTTTGCCATCCATTTTATTTCGAAGCCGCCATACCCTCCAAACAGGTGCATAGGACTACTCCGGTCTGATGTTTTCTTTTCATCTGCAGCTTCTGGAACACAGCATCGCAACCGTTCCGTAAGCCTAACAGAACAAACTAGAAGTTTTAATAAACATTTTTATTACATGACGGCAAAATCCAGAATAAAAAAGAATTTGTCATGTAAACATAATAATTTTCTATTACAATGACTGTTATTTTTTTTTTCGTTCTTAAAATAGAATCTTCAGTTTCGAACCTCCTAGGTATTGACATGTAAATTCCCTATTTTTGACTAATGAAATACAGGGTGAAAAAAAAACCCGCCAAGAAAACTCATAATTAGGCCAAATATTTGTAATAAACTTCCGAAAATAAATAAAATTTTAGAGGAAAAGCTGAAAACGAAGTTAAAATACAGGTAAAAAAATTTTAATGTGAAGTTTCAGACAATTCAAAAAACAGAAAATATGGTTCTCTCTCTCTCTATATATATATATAAACTAAAAGGACAGGTGAACTCCTTTTTATGTAAAATATATATTAAAAATGGGCTAAACTTCCACGTTCCGTCCGGACTTAGTTTTCGAAAGCAATGATAGATGGTGTGACGGTACCACTTCAACTTTCCTCCGCGCATGGTAGCCTTGTAATGTGAGGAAGGAAGGCTTGGCGGCGATGGAATCATTGTGGAAGTAGATGAAGCGAAAGTGAGCATGCGGAAGTACAACTGCGGTCGTTTCGTCGAGGGCACCTGGATTCTTGGTATCTTTGAACGAGATACCATGACGGACGCATACTCAAGTAGTGGAGAGCAATTGGCTTACCCTAAAATATAAATTAACATGGCAACAGCAACCACAAAATGTACTTGGCAGACCATATTCTGGAATATTTATTCCTACGGAATGCCAGTCTTTCCTCTGAACACTGCTGTGAAGTCTTGATTCGTGTGATCACACAGTTCTTCCCTGGCAGATAAAGCTTTTTTGCTTTTATTCTGTGCGGCAGACAGCTTCATATTCATGAGAAAGGACAATTGTTTCGTCAAAATAAATATTTCCCACATATGCCACAATCAACGCTCAAAAGGTCCTTTTAAGGGCCACCCTAAATCCATATTATTGACTTCCTTTGGCACTTCAACAACATCACGATGCAACAATAACGTGTCGCCATCTATCATCCCTTTGTAAACCTATTTCCGGGCCAAACGCGGAAGGTTTACCTAAAAATGTATGCGCTGGATTGTAGGATAGAAATGAAAAGAATGAAGTGCATTCAGAACAGAGAACTTTCTTATTTTTGGAACTTCTTTAAATGACTACATTTTGAAAAGAACACTTGCCCCCAAAAAATTACCACTGTATCTCCATAAAACTAAATTAAATTGTCACCATAAAATTAATGAAACAAAATGAACATAAGATTTACACCAGGTTCTTTTACATTAAGAAAAAAAAAAAAGATTATCCTTCCAAATGTTTTGTTCAACTTTTCACTTTAATTAGAAGTAGACGAAACCCGTCAGAATCGACAGTTAGTTTGTTGTTTTTTTTAAAAGAATAAACTCGTATGAAACAACAAATGTAAACTTTATTTGATTGACAAACTCATTCAACCACTTCAGTAAAGACAATAGTCCAGGTCCGTGATTTTTTCTTTTGACTGAAGATTTAACAACCACCGTGAGCAACCCGTCCTAATTTAGGGTAACTGGATCCAGGGAAGGGAGAGAGAGCCAGTGCCGTAAGACAAACACAACATCCATGCCTGACCGGGAATCGAACACGGACCCTTCACGAATGAATAATCATAAGCCAGCGCTTAGACCACTGCGCCACCGGAGCGGCCAGGTTCGTGATGAGCATCACGACTGCACCCTTTTTCAGTCGTAGAATGTGAGGCGGAAGTCCGCTCATCTCGATCGTGTGCAAAAATTCAAGTGGATAGCGCACTCTTTCACTCTCGTCTTCAGTCACAACTGTGTTTGTAAATGTTGCCGGAATGAGATTCGCGTCGCGAATACTCTTTGTTCTCTCTTGTCTGAGACATACAGTTGTGACCCATTGATCGCTCACGCCTTCCAGTAAGGCTCTTATGTTCTCTTTTTTTTTCTTCTGCAGGAGAGACATTCTGTTAAGAGTAAGTATGCAATAAAGTATTTACTTACTTTAGGACTGATCATAGAACACCATGCACACACCAAGTCTGACACTGAACTGAGCGCCTGATGTAGATAAGGGCTGCACGCTTCACCCATAGACTTTACATGGGAAATTTGACGCCCGAACCGTTCCTTCAATCTCAGTTTTCTCTTCGACTGGCACATCTACGTGGCAAGACCTTTATTTTGGTACCTGAACCCAGAGTCGCAGAATATAGACATACACGTGTACGCTGTACGTGAATAGTTTCCAAATTATTAGCAGATTTTGTAGATAGTTTTGGCTTGTAAATTAAAAAAATAAAAATGTTATTTACAGCAATTAAAACATTTACTCAAGGCTTTACTCAGATTAATATATTTAATTCTATCTTAACGTGAGAATGTTCAACTATTTTTCACATCGTCCAATAGTGAGTTCTTTTGTTTTTACAGGCGTTTCTGGCCTCTTGATTTTATCAAGGCCTGTTCTCAATATATAGGAACCGTAACAAAAGTTCTGTTTACACAGAAATAATTTAAAGTTTATTGCCAGGTTTCTCTTGCAGTTGCCTGTTATAAAATTAAAATCATTTCCTTTTGTATTTTATAAGTGTACTATTTTTGAATTAAGTTGTTGAAAATGCTATTTATAATTTTTGAAGGTTCATTAAAGGAACTGCTTTTCTAGATATACAAACTTTCTTTAATTAGTATTTTGTTCTTATGAGGTTCATAGTTCAATATTTTAAACGTTTGGCCTTAAGGCCCAATTTACACACATTTCTATGCATTCAGTCGTAATGTAATTTTGTCCTCTCTGGAATCTGTAATGTTCTAATAATTATTTATTATTATATTAGTTTTTCTTTAAATCAGGGCTGGAAAAATAAGCTCCAGATCTAGGAGCCAGCTCCAAAATTTAGGAGCCAGGTGAAACGAAAGCAAATTTCAAAGTATCGTGCACAAACGTAATGCATGATGTCGGAACAAAGAGTAATAATATAAGTGTATTGAGCACTGCCTATTACCCAAACTACTTATTGCTAAATGAAATTCGAATTTGGTCTATAAATCTCAGGGTTCTATAGTTTTGATAAAAATCTAAACATAAACCAGTGATTTACTGAAGCTGATGGATCAAATTTATCCAGTGCTGGTCCATTCAGGCTGATCATCATTAGGTTACACAAACTGCCAATTTCCACATTTCAGTGGCGCAGCCAGAGGGGGGCGGGTTTCGGGGTTTGAACCCCTCCATTGAGGGGAGACTGAGCACGGATTTAAAGCGATATATACATGTGTACAAGGCTTTCACCAATTAAACGAACCCATGAACCTCCCCTTATGAAATTTCTTGCTATGCCACTGCCACATTTGATCTGAACTTGTTTTTTTATTAAATTCGTCGAACTGAACCTTGTTCACAGCACACTGTTGAAACCGGTAGCATAGCAACTATGGCCATCAGCTTTGCAAAATACCTGAAATCTCTCCTTGTGGATCAGAACTTTTTCTAGCAGCTTGTGAAATTTCATTCCTTGTCTGATAACCTTAAATTTGTACCACTCACCTAGCAGACTGAGTAGTGTGGTTTCAAGAGATTCATCAAATCCAAGCTGTTTATGGAAGTGTTATTTGTAATGTCCTCCTTCCCCAAATTTTCTGTTATTTCCTGTTGGACACATAAATGTGTCAGACCTATGTACACCTCTGAACACTTCCAGACAGTCCTAGAAACCATTCCTCTAGATATTTGATGCCAAATTCCAGAAGCTTCTCCTTAGCCACTTGAAATGAAGAATTGACCTTATTGTCAAGCCCATGCAGCTGCACTTCTTGATGTATTCCTGTAAGAGTTTTATTATTAACAAAATTATCTTCATGATGGCCAGGTGCATCCTTCATTATCTGAGGTGTTCAAATGGCATTTTTAACATGAAGTTCCACTGCACTAATGATAAGTTCTTCCTTTTGAAATATGAGGGACAAATTCTTAAACACAGACAGGAAATCTAAAAGAAAGTGCAGCATGATTACAAAACTAAAATCTTTCAACTTTTTCAGAAGGCCCTTTGCGACTAACTGCTGAAGCCTTGATTAAACTTTAACTCTCCCTCCTTCAAAGGATGTTTTGCCTGATAGACATTATGCTCTGCTCTTACTATTTCCTGCAGCAATTATGTTGTACTAAGGGCCTCACCAGGTGATTATTTTGTTGATCAGGAAGGGGGTGTCATGTCAACTTTCGAAGCCAGTAATTTTGCCTCATTCAGCTTGATTTGTAAAACAGGAATCCATATGTAAGATTTTTGTTTGAACCCCAATTTGCAAATTGACCACAGTTTGAAGAAAAATTTAGTGAATTTATGAAAATGTGATTGGAGCATTTTCATTGATATAATTAAACCCCATAAAATTGAAGTGAGAAAAATGGCAAGGGTTCTTGTCAAGCAAAAACAAAAAAACCAAACCTTTCACCTCATCAGTCTGAGATTTAACCATTTGGAAGAAAATAATACCTAAAAAAAAAGTGATCGTCAGCTTCCGGAATACAGCATAATACGGCTTTGGAAATAAAGTAGTGGGGTGTTAAAAATACGTAAAAATATGGTTTCAGAAAAAAAAATCCCAGATAAAGCCATCTGGAAGTAAAAAAGATTAATAAAATAAAATGCAACCGCCAATTTCCGAAATGCATGGCCGCGGAAACGGATGGGAATGTTGCAAACGAATTTGAAAAAAAACAAAACACCTTATCAATCTCCAGATAAAAGCCATCTGGAAGTAAAAAAGATAAATAAAATAAAATGCAACCGCCAATTTCGGAAATGCATGGCCATGGAAACGGATGGGAATGTTGCAAATGAATTTGAAAAAAAAAAAATCAAGAGAAAGAAAAAAAAAACACCTTATCAATCTGAATTCTAAAGTGAAGCTATCTGGAAGCAATAGGAATAAAAAAGTTGCGACATCAACTTACGGAATGCCGACGGCCGCAGAAACAGAAAACGCTTTAAAAATATGGTATGGATCTTGTAATAAAAAAAAGAAATCGCCTTAATTTAACTTTCAGTTAGATTAAAATTTAGAGCTCCATGCAAAAAAAAAAAAAAAAAAGGGAAAAGTTGCGACCTTTATCTTCCGAAATGTTTTTATGCACTTTTAACCACCACGCACATTTTGATGTGTGTGGTGTGTTAAAAGTGCATAAAAATATCGCTTCCGAGATTCAAAGCTCAAGAAAAGCAGTTATATCTCATCAAGTTGAAGTTATCTGTTTGAGAAATATGGAAGAATAAAAGCTGAAATAAAATGGGTGCGGTATCTGTCGATTACAGCTTTACATCTTAAACGGGAGCAAACGCTAAAACATGAAAATTTCCCTTCCTTTGTTTTAAAATTTGAAGAAATCTAAAAAACCGTTAATGAAAAACAGTCTGACCTTTACGAGAATCTTCGATGCTGTCGCCACGTCATGCTGATTTCGCTCCCGGGCCAGCAGCTAAACCGAACCGTGTGATCTTCAGTGCTTCCGCGATCTGATAGGTTAGTCACGTGACTCGGAGCGTAGCCTACGCTCGGAGTGTTTCATCACGTTTCTCTGCTTGAAACACACGAATCACGATAAAAGCCGACAGAATTTATAAATGCGATCAAAGCAGAAAATTTCAGGGTTTGATTTCATTAAATTACAATTTGTTGAAGTTACATTTTGCATCTATAAACTCAAAGTAATGACTGCAAATTACGAAATTTGAAGTGAAAAAGTTGGGCACCAGGACTAAATTTCTAGGCGACCTGGCGCCCGGTAATTTTCCAGCCCTGCTTTAAATTATCTTATTTTAGTGTTATCGTGATTCACTGATTTGCAGCAAGTTTTCTATTTTAATGGTTGTGTACGCAGATACATTTTTATTTGTATACAACTCTGCCTGAACCATATTTTTACGTTCAGCCGTTCTCTCAAAATAGGTCTTGCAGTAAAAAACCTTATTGAATGAATATATAAAAGGCGCAACTCAATATGTACATTCTAAATATTTTCACTAACAGTGGTCAACGGAATGTTTATTTACATCTTTACATAATGGGAAACGTCTTACCTAAGTGAATAAACTGGATCGAATGAATATTAAATTGTATATATACATCACACAGTCCAATGGCATAATGCAATCAGGTCTTCGAGAGTGTTTGCTGTTCCGATGAGAAGAACTTTGATATAAATGCCTGCTAGCGTTGCTTTGTGCAACGGTTCGCTCGGAAAAGAGAAGACTTTGGACTATCTCATTCCCTCCATGCCTCCGCCTTCAACAGCGCTTGAGTCAACCACAGGCGATCGAATGTCAACAGCGCGCTTCTCCATAGACTTTACATGGGAACTTTGCCGCCCCACAATGCCTGAACTGTCGCCCCAATCTCATTTTCTCTTCGACTGGCACATCTACATGGTGATACCTTTATTTTGATACCTCAACCATATGTTTACGTTCAGGCATTCTCTCAAAATAGGACTTGCAGTAAAAAACCCAATAGAATAAATATACAGGGTGATTCAGAACTCGTGGGGCAAACTTCAAGGGGTTGTAGTGCACACTGCGATAAGCATTTTTTGTATAGGAATGTATGGGCGCAAATGACGTGTTGAGGCACAAACACAAGAAATAGACATGAAAGGAAACAAATCGTGTACTTACAGCATCGTTGACAAGTGCTTCTTTACAGCAATGGTTACAATAATTGCTCAAAATTGCATCCACCAACAGTAATACGTGCGTGACAGCGTCAATGGAGTGATTTTAGTACAGTTTCAAAGATGCCGGGTATTTCTCGCACACATGCAGCCGCAATGGAAATTCGAGGGACAAGGTCCTCAACAGTATCAACTGGAGTCTTGTAAACGAGGGCCTTCAGATGTCCCCATAAGAAGTAATCGGGGCTCGATTGGAGTGGCCAAGGGACTGGTCCACCACGGCCAATCCATTGCGCCCCAAAAGTGGCATCCAGGTAATTGCGCACATTAATGCTGAAATGGGCTGGCGCCCCGCCCCATCATGCTGAAACCACAGTCCTTGTTGGATGGCCAGTGGGTACAGCTTGAAGCAATTCTGGTAAAACCTCTTCCAGAAAAATATGATAACATCTGCCATCGAGTCGCATTAGTAGTAGATATGGCCAAGCAGGAAGTCGTTCACAACACCCACCTACACATTCACAGAGAATCGTTCTTAGTACCTCGACAATGCCACGCATGTATTACTGTTGGTGGACGCAATTATTGCAAACATTGCTGTAAAGAAGCACTTGTCAACGATGCTGTAAGCACACGATTTATGTTTCCTTTCATGTCTATTTCTTGTGTTTGTGTCTCAACGCGTCACTTGCGCCCATACATTCCTATACAAAAAATGTTTGTTGTAGTGTGCTCTACCACCCCTTAAAGTGTGTCCCATGAGTTCTGAATCACCCTGTATAGATGCTAATAAGTAGCAATTGTGGGTATTAGTTTCCATTAAGGGCTTCATATAACTTACCAGAGTTTCTTCGTGAAGCCGATGTTTCCCAATTATTTGTAGTCTTATGATGGCATATCAGTCAAGGGAGCATGCAATTTTTGCCGTTTAAATTTGTTAAAATGAAATTTCAAAATCGTTATACACCTGCTTTGATGCTTTTGCAGCTGCCGTTTGCACGTAAAGTTGTTTTCATGGTGTACATTGATGAGCCATGATTACATTTATGACCACCTACCTAATAAGCTGTAGGACCCCTTTTAGCCTCCCAAAACAGTGGCCACTCGGCGAGGTATTGATTTGTTGAGGTGGGGATAAGTATCTTGGGGTATCTGGTACCAGGATGTCAACAGAAAGTCCTCCAGTTCCTGTACATTTTGAAGTAGTGGTGATTTAGTGTGAACCCACTTTTCCAAGTTGAACCACAAATATTCGATTGTGTTCATGTCAGGTGAATTTGGAGGCCAGGGCATTAACAGAAAGTCACCAGCATGTTCCTCGAACCACTCCTTGATGACTCTGGCATGGTGCATTATCCTGTTGGTAATGGCCATCACTAGCAGGGAACACAGTTGCCGAGAACTTGGTCCACAACGATGTTCGGATACCTGACAGCTGTCGGGGATTGGGATGCTGGGGCCTGAAGTGTCCCAAGGAAACATCACCCACAGCATAACACCACTGCCGCCGGTCTGTTTCTGCACAAAAGTGCATCCAGGTGCCATAGCCTCCGTTGGTAATTGGCGTATCCGCGCTCTGCCTACGTGATTCACCCGGCATCTTGATCTGTCAGACCTGGCTACTCTCTTCGAATCATCTGCAGTCCAATCTCTATCTTGGGCCATTTCATGCTTTGTTGGTGATGACATGCAGTAAGCATGGGGACCCAAATGTGTTTTTGGCTACGCAGGGCCACGTGCATTAGGCTGCAATGAACTGTGTGCTGTGGCACATTGCCCAGATCACCACTGTTTTAGCTGTATGTGATTGGTGGCACGGCGTCCCTGTGGCCGCCGTGAACAATGCGCAACAGTCTTCGCTCCCCCTCTGGCATCAGTGAGCTGCGGATGACACGTGGCGGGAAGATGGTTCGTCTTTTAGCCATCTGTGCACTATTTTTGATACATACTTGCTACAGTGGCATGTGAATAACGCACAAGCAGCGCCGTTTCCGAGATCGTAGTTCAGAGGCGCCGTGCCATCGTAATTTGTCCTGTATCAAACTCCGATTGGGCTGTATATATACTGCTCTGTGAACTTCACTTGCACCACTGTTCGGTCTCCAGGCACGCTTATTTCTCTATGCTGGAGGTGGTCATAATGGAAAGTCTCATCGCTGTAGATATCTGGTACACGTTATGTGTGTGTGTGTGTGTGTGTGTGTGTGTGTGTGTGTGTGTGTGTGTGTGGAGGGGCACTAGCCTTACCAAATATTTTGTATGGAAGTGTATTTGGATTATCAAAGTTTAAGGAATATTTCTCCCTTAATAAATATTTTGTTACATGGTAATAATATACACTATCTACCAACAAGTAATTCGACACCTGTGATAGCAAAGGAAAACGAAGTTTATTCACCTTCAATAGTTGGTGGAGCCTCCACGAGCGGCGATTACAGCTGCGCATACTCTCAACCAGGCGTTGTACGACGGCTAGCGGTATTTTCTTCCACTCAGCTTGGAGAAGACAGATCAGTTCCTTCACCGATTTCGGACCCTTAAGTCGACGCTCCAACTTGTCCCAGAGGTGCTCAATAGGGTTAAGGTCCGGGCTCTGCGCAGGCCAGGTCCATTCGATTAACACTATTGTCACCATACCAAGCTATGGTGGACCTCGCAACATGACAGGTGGCATTGTCATCCTGAAAGTAACATGGGTCCACCCCGTAAAACTGCCAAAACGTAGGAAGCGCATCGTCATCCAAAATGGTGCAGTAGGTCTCGGCATTGAGTCTACCAGGAATTGTGACCAAGTGTCCTGTGCCATACCAGGAGAAACACCCCCATAGCATAATTCCACCGCCGCCGCCGCCGAACTTCACAGTAGGCACAATACATTCCGGCAGGAGGTGTTCTCCAGGCAGACGCCAAACCCAGACCCTGCCATCCGAACGGTAGAGGGTGAACTTTGATTCATCGCTCCAGAGAACCTGTTTCCACTGTTCTATGGTTCACTGTCGATGTTCTTTGCACCACGTTGGTCGAGCAGCGCTATTGGACGTGGTGATCAAAGGCCTGTGGGTGGCAGCACGTCCATGATGACCGAGCAGATGGGCTTCCTTACGGATGGTATTCATCGAAAGAACACTCCCGGATGCCTGTTGAAACTCCTCGCAGATGTGGCCCATCGATTTGGTGTGGTTCTTCCAAATTTCTCTGGCCAGCACCCGTCGGTCTCTAACTCCCAGTTTTGTGGGTCTGCCGAATCGGGACACGTTCCGACAGTCACCTCTCATCTTCCACTTGCCAATCACGTAGGCCACTGTCGATTTTGGGTACTTCAACTTGGATATGTCACGTATGGATCGGCCATTTTTGTGATAACCGACGATTACACCTTTCTCGAAATCAGAGAGCTCCGAACTGCGTGGCATCTTGCATGCGACTGGTTGCGTTGTTGTTTCCCACACGATATTTAACGGCGGTGGCCGTGACGTGTATCAGGACCGCAGATATCGTCGATTGCAGGGGTGTCCAATTACTTGTTGGTAGATAGTGTAGTTTAGTAGCCACATATGATTTCCCTGAATATCTTCCTGAAATGCATGTTGTAACACTTGTCTGTGATCTTATGATACTAAATCAGTCTGAGGAGCATGCACTTTTGCTGTTTAAATTGGTGAAAATTAATTTTGGAAATTGGTACGTATCCACAGTGATGCTTCAGCACCTGCCATTCGCAATAGCACGTAAAGTTGTTTCCACTGGATGGGTGTCGTGTGCTATGTGAAACTTCCGGTGCCAACCGAAGAGCAGCGGATGAGTAAAAGCCTGATCATCATTCTCTCTTAATTACAGGCGAGCGGAAAAAAGCATTCAACTACCAATTGTGACGTGACACATTATGTCTATTAGCATTCTCTTTGATCATCGTTATCTCTTAATTACTCAAAACAAATTTTACCTCAAGATACAGCGCACAGTATGGACCTTTTAGCGGGAAGCCAGAGGTACACAATGATGAAATGGTGAAACAAAATACGCGGTATGGTGTACGCAAATGCACATTATCCGATTTTCCTGTGTCGCGTGAAAATTGGTAGTTGAATGCTTTTTCCGCTGGCCTGTAATTAGAGAGAATGATGATCAGGCTTTTACTCGTCCACTGCTCTTCGGTTGGCAACTGGAAGTTTCATGTGGCAGACGACACCCATGCAGTGGAAACAACTTTATGTGGTATTGCAAATGGCGGGTGCTGAAGCATCACTGTGGGGAGGTACCAATTTCCAAAATTCATTTTTACCAATTTAAACAGCAAATGTGCGTGCTCCTCAGACTGATTTAGTATCATAAGATCACAGACAAGTGTACAACATGCATTTCAGGAAGATATTTAGGGTAATCATATGTGGCCGCTAAACTATTGGGTATATAAATAAGTTTTAAGGGATTTCCGTTCGGTGTCGTACTCATTACTGCTCGCATGTATTTTAAGGTGGCAACACTGCGATATCGCAGTACGAGACACCAGCTGTCAGAGTCAGTATACGGCGTTTGATTGAGGTGCAAAGACGCATTTGTTTTACTCGATGGAAAATGGCAACTTTCGTCCCGACAAAACAGCATTTGCGGGAAGTGTTAGTGCATTACTTTATTGTCAAGAAAAGTGCTGCCGACAGCTATCGCTTAATGTCAGAAATCCATGGTGAACATTCCCCATCCATAAAAACATGTGAGTATTGGTTTAGATGATTCAAAAGAAACGATAAAGAACTTATCAGACAAAGTTGGATAAAGAACGTTCTGGACCACCCAAAAAAATTGCTGATGCCGAATTAGAAACTTTACTCGACGAGGATCCGTGCCAGACCCAAAAAGAACTAGCAGCAGCATTAAATGTTAGTCAACCATGCATTTCACAACGTTTGGCTGCCATGGGAATGGTGCAAAAAGAAGGGAATTGGGTTCCACATGCTTTGCGGGAAAGAGACCTTGAACGTTGAAAAACCATTTGCGAATTGCTGCTTCAATTAGGTAACAATTTGTGAAAATGGAAGTTGGATGCCACGAAAATTTCCTTGTAATCTTCAGGCATGAGATTCTTCTGTGAATTCGAGGAATTCTGCCTTTTTCGTTATTATTTTGGTCATTTACGAGACCAATGCGCAAGTGAACGTAAATTTTTCGGGGTTGGTGGTAACCAGAAAGACAGAGAGGTATAACAGAAGAAATCTTTACTCTGTCGTCCTGTTTACGAAAGTTTCGGAAAGACGGAATGTCGCCCTGTGACCCCCCCCCCCTTTTTTTTTTTTTGCGATGTTCCCAATGCCTAGTACTGTTGTTAAATATAATTTTATTCCATAAATATTTGCATTTCAGCTAGGAAAGGTGGGAAGAAATTTCCTAAAATTAAAGTGTGGCGCAACAAAGATTCCCTCCTGAAATTGCAATTTTTTCCCTCCGCAATATTCCTACTCTCAGAGCTGCCATGTCCCGGATTTTGTCTGATTTCAAAAATATTTTTCCAAAAATGTTTTTTTTTTTTTACAAGAAATCTGGTTTTGTGGTTTTCCTATTTTTTCTTATTTCTTATGCATGGTGATTTTTTCCCCCACATTAATAATATCAGCGATCATCTTTCTCCAGAATCAATGCTGCGTCAGTCTGTAACAAATGGGGGCTTGTGTGTTTTTGTGAATCCACGGCACTTCAAGCGCCAAGATCATTAGCCCCGCGAAGGTAGCAAGACAGTGACTTGGAAAGTTGAAGAACTGGTTTATCTAACGTAAAATTCAACTTGACAATATGACGTCACATCCACGGTGCTTGTGCAGTGCCAAGTGCCGGGATGGGAATTCTGCATCAAGGTGCACCAAAACAAAAATCTTGGGCGGCCATCTTGCTACAGAAAAACCGATCTTGTGCCATTGTGCGTCAGAACTGTGTTCGTTTTTGTTAAATACATTCTCATTTGTTGGACGACGGTGCAGCTACTTTGCAGAAGCTCTTAGACGACCAGTGCTGTACATTTGCAGTTTTTTTATTTTTAAAACAAATTGACTTTTTTAAACTGATATGTCTTTTACACTTTTCATCATTCTTATTTTTCACTTACCAATTCAGCCTGCTTTTAACTAGTATACCACGTCTTTAAAATAGCTTTCTTTAATGGTTTTGTGTCTGGCGCTCTTTTGCCAAACACATGGTGTCATCGAATAGGTAAAGAAGCACCATAAAAATGAACAAACCAAACCAAACCAAACCATATTGAAAGTGAAAATCATTCAAACACATGGCGTCATCGAATAGGTAAAGATGTCGCTCTTTTCACGTTTTATCAACACATAGCAACCGAAAAATTGTTATCCGGCCACCACCGGGAATCCGAATCCCAGATCTCTCGATATCCAGCTGAACACGTTAGCCTTACGCTAGGGTGGCCAACAATCAACGTCGCTATGTGTGTCTTTGTCAGCATCTGACATCTAATGTCAGATACTGACAGGATCCGACACGTGATGTCTGACATCATGTGTGTGTTTTTGTCGGCATCTGATGTCAGAAGCTGAGAGTAAAACACATATTGCCCCATTGATTGTTGGCCACCATAGCGTAAGGCTAACGTGCTCGGCTGGATTTGGAGAGATCTGAGATTCGGATCCCCAGCGGTGATCAGATAACAATTTTTCGGTTTCTATGTGTTGATAAAACGTGGAAAGAGCGATGTCTTTGTTTATTCCAAACCATAATAGTTATGAAATAATTATTTTTATTGGAAATTCCTTGTTTGCCATTGCTAAATATTAACTATATTTCTTGCAAAAAAAGAGTTGCGAAGCATTATGGAGTAGACTATTTAAAACAATGGAAAAAGATAGTGTGAAAAAAAAAAACCACACACGTGCAACCACTGGTGTTTAGTGACCAATGACAGGTTAAGTTGGGGGGGGGGGGGCAACTCCTGTATGTAGCCTACAATAAAAGACAAGTATGATGTGCATTACTTTACAAATTATTTTTCATTTTGTGACATTTTCTATTCACCCTGTATAGACTCTTTAAGTGTCTTGTAAATTATTTTCTTTGTTCATTTATGATAATGATGTTTTTCTCTTTCCTAGCTACGAACCAATGGTTCGTACCTCCTGTCAAAGGGGATATTCCCCCAGGGTGTGCTGCTTATGGCTTCGTGTGCGACGGAACACGCCTTTTAGTTTTTGGTGGAATGGTGGAATATGGAAAATATTCTAATGAGCTGTATGAATTGCAAGCCAGCAAGTGGGAGTGGAAAAGATTAAAGCCACGGCCACCAAAAAGCCAGTCTCCTCCATGTCCACGTCTGGGCCACAGCTTCACACTTATTAATAATAAGGTGTACTTGTTTGGAGGGTTGGCAAATGATAGTGATGATCCTAAAAATAATATTCCTAGGTAGGTTGCATAGAAATATTAAGCAATCTAGTGCAGTAGTACAAATATATATGTAAAATGTTTAGAATTCTTGATATCCTCATATGATGTTAAAAATTACGTTAAAAATTCTAAGTGGTGAGACGTTTCGGTAGTCCCACCACTTATAATTTTTAACGTAACTCAGCCCTTGTGAAACTGCTGAAATTTCTACTAGACAATGTGGCTAGTGGAATAACAATTTTACTAACTAAATGACAAAATCTACTGGCCATGCAAAGTTAAAAAAAAATAAGTAATAATTCAGTAACTTCTACTTACGTTTCTATGAAATTAAATGAGTGAATGTTTTTTTTTTTTTCTAATGAGAGACCCCTCCCCGATTAACTTCATAAAAACAGATGCAGAGCAGCTACTGCAGAGGATCATTAGATTGACTGCAAATATTGCATATGCTTTTTATTCCAAAATGATTAAATTTTTTAACAATTGATTTTCAGTGCTGGAATATCATTACTCTTATTATCTTAATTTGCACATACATAATTTATTTTTGAGAGGCCATTGAAGTTAGATGTCTAATTTCTTTAATCTCTCTATATAAAAGTGAAAGTTTTTGTGCTTGTTCCGCATACGTTCCTAAACGGTTTGATGGATTTGCACTAAAATTGGCATACATACTCTTCATCACCCAGATTAAATTTAATACAGGCTGGACGATTTTTAGAAATTCCATATGTGGTTTTACGGGGCCCTCTATAGACTGGGTGCAAGTCAGCTGCTGCGGTATTACTCCGCACGTCAGAGCAATGGTCGTCCGGTGATGCCTCACTCCTCCTAAGCTTCCGCGGTTCAGGCATGGGGAAGAGTCTGAATTTTGAAAACACAACACATCGGCAGAATATATCATCATAAGTATATTTTTGTTTATGTTACCATGGCATTTTTTTGGTAAGGATTATGTTTCATTAGACTCCCAACAATTGGTGCAGGAGTCTGAAATATGGGTGGAGCTACAGATTTCCACCAATAGGCGTGGTCCTCTCAAATAGCATCAAGGTTAAGTTGAAGTTAAAACAGATGGTCTTCTTCATACGTAAAATTTAAATACAAGATTAGTATTGGGATTAGTGTAGATAAAAGAAATAGCCTATGTCCACCGGAAAGAAGTAAGCTTTCCAATGGTAACACAATATTCCGAATGGGTTTAGTTTTTGAGATTAGTAAAAAAAAATCCGTATATTATCCTGAACTACTTTCTTTCACGTTGGGTGTGATGAGGTTGTATGTAAACAAAGTGGAACGATACATGGGAAATTGGAAACTACTTGAAAGCGATGTTATTCGGTAGTACAGCCAAAAATAATAAATAATAATAAATAAACGAAATAGCCTATGTCCTCTGGAAAGCTTACCAACAATGAAAGAATTATCCGAATTGGTTTAGTTTTCGAGATCAGTAAAAAAAATTTTGCATGTTATCGTTAACTACTTTCTTTCACGTTGGGTGTGATCAGGTTGTATATCTACACTCTAGAAAGCTGAGTGCAGAAAGTGCATTATTGTGCATGTTTGCTATTTTGAGTTTTTAGGGCTCAGAACGGCCATTATAAATTGTGATTTTTATAATAAAATTTTCATCAAGTGTGGTGAAATGCCTCCAAAAAAAAAAAAAAAGCGAACCCATCGGACAAGGTCAGCCGAAAGTAAAATTACTTCAAGAGAGTGAGACAACCGAACAATGTGATCGAAGACTTGTGGATCAGCGGGTAAGAGCCAGTGTATATAGGGCGGTAGAGACCTTGGAACAGCGTTAGGCCCGACTTGAGCATTGCTCATCATGGTAGGATTTTTTTTTATAGTGCGATTTACATTGTTCTTTGAAAACAAACTTTGTCTATCCCGGGCAACGCCGGGTATCTCCATTAGTAATATTTAAAACAAAGGGACAAAAGCTAGGATATATATACATAAAGTTGCACTAATAATGTTGGTACAGTTTACCACTGATATGTACTGTGTCTGATCTTCCCATCAGAGGTGTCTGCCCACCACAACTGAATAGCATTTTGAGGATCGAAATCTTCAATTAAAGGCCCATTGCGTCTAATCATCTTAAATAATTTAACGCGTCACTATTCAGACATGCCCGATTACTCGTTTTTATGAGGTTCATTGCTGAAAAGCCATTCTCACAAGGAGCAGTACTACATGGCATTAGCTGTAGCAGCTGCATCATCATGTTAAAAACATTGTTGTAACAGTTGTTTCTTTCTGTTCAGCATATATGCAGCTAAACAGAGATTCAAAGATAATTCTTTTACCTGTAGATGGCATAATACTTGGTGCAAAGTATACCACGGCAAAGGTTGCTTTAGTAACCTTGACCTTTTGGTCGTTCCAGGCTCATCCATCAGCAGATTAAGTTTCTTTCGAAGCCCACCTTCACTTCCGTTCATTTTCGTAGCAGCTGAAGGAACAAGGGTAAGAAAACCAAACTCTATATTCATTCACAAGTGGGGGTGGACAAAATAGTTGCTCACTTGGGGAAAATAACCTACTGGCCATCATTGGCTACTATATTAAAAAAATTACTAGCCATTACTACAAAATATCTGGTCGCCATTTGGCTACTGGTACTGACAATCGCAAGGGCCGACATAACTTATGCGTGATATGAGGATATCAAGAATTCTAATGTTTTGTATGTTACATGCTTCACTACCAATTCTTCTCACTATGAAAATGTTTACTGTTTTTATATATCCAAGATCTTGTGCATGAATTACTACTATGAAAATATTGATTGTGGCCACTTAAAACATGGTATGCCAGCTCTAGCCCGTGCAAGGTTAAAGTAAGTAGGATCTGTTTAAAGTTTATGTTGGGTTGATTCATATTGTACATGAAATTTTCTGCAAATTCGCAGAATTTTACTCCTTTTGTCATCATTTGGGTCATTCTCCAGATCGATGCAAGAATGAAAATAATTTTTTTTGGGATTAATGGGGAGCAGAATTGCAGAATATAGATGTATGCCGTCCCATATGCTGATAGTTTCCAAATTATTAGCAGATTTTGCAGATAGGTTTTCGCTTGTAGATTAAAAAAATAAAAATGTTATTTACAGCAATTAAAACACTTACTGAAAGCTTTACTCGTATAGATATATTTAATTCTATCTTAAAGTGGGAATGTTCAACTATTTTTCACATCTTCCGACAGTGAGGTCTATTGTTTTTGCAGATGTTTCTGGCCTCTTGATTTTATCAAGGCCTGTTCTCACTATATAGGAACTGTAACAAAAGTTTTGTTTACACAGAAAGACTAAATTTTATTGCCAGGTTCCTTTTGAAGTTGCCAGTTATTAAATTAAAATCTTTTCTTTATGTATTTTATAAGTCTACTCTTTTTGAATGAGGTTGTTGAAAATGCTATTTATAATTTTTGAATGTTCATTAACGGAACTGCTTTTCTAGATATAAAAACTTTCTTTAATTAGTCTCTTGTTTTTATGAGGTTCATAGTCCAATATTTTAAAGTTTTAGCCTTAGGGTCCATTTTACACACATTTTTGCACATTCAGTCGTAATGTACTTTTGTCCTCTCTGGAATCTGTAATGTTCTAATAATTATTTATTGTTATATTAATTTTTCTTTAAATTATCTTATTCTATTGTTATCACAATTCGCGGGTTTGCAGCAAGTTTTCTGTTTAAAATGTTGTGTACGCAGATACCTTTTTATTTTTATACAACTCTGATGGGGAGGGAAAGGTCATTTTCCATCTGGGAATGGTATTTCGTCTCCCAAAACTTTCGAAAACCGAAGTAAAACGGAGGCCTCTGCCTAATATTGTTGTTAAATATCATTTGATTTCGTAAGTGTTTGTATTTCAGCATGAAACTGTGAGCAGTGATTTTTGAAAACGGAGGTTATCGTAGTGCAAAGATTTCCTTGTAGTCTTCAGGCACGAGATTCATTCACGGATTCAAGGAATTCCGCCATTTCTGTTATCGTTTGGAGCATTCTCGATTGAGCAGAAGTTTTTGGGGATTAGTGGTGGGATTAGTTTTCCGTTCAAAGACAGAATTCTGTCTTTCAAAAGCTGAAGTTAGACAGAGTGAAGATTTCTCCCGTAATTGTAATTTTCTTTTCTCGCGATGTCAGTGTTGTTTTATATTCTATTATTCTGTAAATGTTTGCATCTGGGCTTGAAAAATGGGGAAGAAGTTTCTGAAAACGTAAGTTGAACAAAGCTTTGATTTCTTCTGTAATCGTCCGTAATCCCCCCCCCCCACCGTTCTTGTAGGGACAATGGGCCCCAGATTCACAGAATTGTATGTCTCAAGCCAAGTTGAAGCCACACTTCAGGCAATTTAAAAATGTTGCAACAAATACTTAGTTGCTGGTAGTTGAGAGCACGCTTAAGTTACGTATAATAGTTTTTAAGACAAATATATTTCAGCCATTACTATGGCCTTCATGAGTGCAACTACGATTTGTTTCAATGCCGGATTAGAAAGGTAAGTTCTGTAATGGTAACTCCGGGTGATGTGATGCAATGAGAGATTTCCAGATGTGTGGAACATAAATGGGGAGCTCAGAGTTGCAATTTTTGGAAAATAAAATTTTCGAACTTTCTCTAAACCTCAGAGCAAAACGATTTTGGAAAGAAGCCAACTTTTTTGTATTGGACCAAAATGGAATAGCAGAAGTGTCAGCCATGGTAAGTAGAGACAAGGAAGAGGAAGGTTTTCCAAATTTCACATCAGATTTGTGTTCCTGAAGTCTTGAGAAAATTTTTCGGAAGGAACTTCCTATGTATGCGGTTATTCCAACGTTTGTTTTGATAGGGATTTTATACACTCCAGGAGAAGAAAGTGGAGATCTTGGGTCTCTGTCATTATGGAGGAGAAGAGAAATTGAAGGAGAAGAGTGAATGGCAAGTCCATATCCTTTTCTTTTGAAGATACTGATGAGCTGGTAGGCAGAAAGTTTATGTTAAGGGATAGAACCAGCAAACAGTTCCTTTTTAGGTGATACAGGTTGAAGAGCAACAACTGTTTTTTTTTCTTAGCATTTTGAATTAATTTAGAAACCAGATGTGGGGGAAAGCCATGTTAAGCAGCGATCAAACGGATGTTGGCTAATTCATTTTTTAGATAACTTCATTGTTACAAACCAAATGAGCTCGACGAGAGACTTGAGAGCTGAAAGTTTATATTGGTGGAAAGTATTTTTTAACTTGTCCTTGATATTTCATATTTGAAGAAAATTCATCCGATGTTTGGTTTCTTATGTTCAGAGATTTTTTCGTGATGTCGATACAAGTCTGTTGTTCTTTTAACTTCTCGTTCTGAAACTTTTAACCCTTCATTGATTTCAACTACGGAGGGAGGAATGTGACCTTGAGCAGCGTTGCTCACATGACTCAAGTTACTCTGTGTACAGCTCAGTGTTTCTAGTTCTCAACTCTCTGCAGCGTCTCACTTGCACACACTATCAGTATACGCTCGGCGTTATCCGGTCTGTAATTTTTCTCTCAATCTCAGCTTTTCTCACGCTTTATTGTTTTTATTCCTATGTAGAGTCTATTGCTAACGACAGCATTTACTCATACTTAAGAATGATTTATCTTGTGCCCGTGAATAGAAAAATGTAAATTGTTACTTAAATATTTTTTTTATCAAATTATGTTCGGAAAATGGAAAATGAACCTCAAGAGTTATGTACTTCATGTAGTAAACGTAAATTATAAGTTAATTTAATTTCATTTGTATCTTCTTAATAAGTATGGATATATTTTTTTAAAACTGTATTCTTGAATTTGTTTTTAATTAAACACAGACTTCAAATTTTGCTTCAATTAAAAGATTTTAAATTTTAAGTAGAAGTCTTTTCTTTCCTTTTTTTTTTTTTTTATAATTATTCTTATATGAAGGATTCGAGAACCTTTTAGGATTCGGATTTGAGAAAATTAAGGATTCGCCCCACCTCTAGTTTTATTCATTACTACTGAAAAATGCTAAAAACTACAGACTTTTCTGTTTACCGCTGAGTATTTCCAGTAAGGTTTGAAGTCTGAACCAACAGTAAATGAATTGTTTTGTTGTGTGTATTTGCCTGCATTTTATTAACTCAGTGTATCCAAAGCAGTTGAAAAAATAAATTAGCTCAGAGGTAATCTCTGGTGATATTCAACTTATGTTTTAAAACATCCTGAAGTACCACATCTAGTTACAGAGAGCATTTGAGGAAAGTATATTTAACCATGTGATGTGCTGTAGTTAGATTTTTGCATTATTGGGAAAATGTTTGAAATATGTATCGTGTGGATGCTAATTGATGGAAATTTTTTAGGTACCTGAATGATCTGTACACTCTGGAACTGCGGTCTTACTCAAGTATCATGACGTGGGATATACCTCAGTACGGTGGTCAGCCTCCGCCACCTCGAGAATCTCACACTGCTGTTGCTTATCATGGAAAGGATTCTAAACATCCAAGGCTCATCATTTATGGTGGAATGAGTGGATGTCGACTCGGGGATCTGTGGCAGTTGGAAATCGGTAATGTATTTGCTGCACTTCTATAGCCTCACCATGTTCGTTTATGTTGCTTTCAGTTATGAGTCTGTCATGGTGCTGATTAATGTAGGCACACAAGAACAAATATTTCCTCAGTTTTAGCCCTAATATGCAGGAAGTGGTCATAAATATTGATACACACCTGAGTGTCTGTGTTTTTTCGCCCTCCCATTTCCCTCAAACTTATATACCAAGATATCTGTGTGTGTTGAATTACACTTATATCTGCCATGTAAGAAAAGCAGTCCTTCATGTGTATTAATTTGGTTTGCTGTTTTCCAGAGGTTGCTGATCGTAATGCAGGGCTCGACTTGTCTCTTGTTGGAGCGACCAGGGCTTTTGGGGACTTCCATGGCACCCACTTGGTGTCATGGTTGAAACCACCTTTACATCGTTTGATAAATCCTCAACCCCTGCTTCAGTGTACCAGCAGCTCTTCGCCGAGCACCGTTCTCTCAATTCTGACTACACTCCCATTTTCACGGATGGCTCCGAGATGCATGGAGTCGTTGGATCCGCGTCTGTTTGTGTTGATGACGTCTCTGTAGCGCAGATCCCAAATGAGGCCACGGTGTTTTTGGCAGAGATGCATGCTGTCTATCTCACCCTTTGTCATCTACAGTCGAGCACCCATCATTGAGCTATCATTTATTTAAATTCTTTGAGTGTACTGCAGGCCCTCTCTTCTGCCGGTATATCTGACCATCCTTTTCTTTTTGGCGTGAGGCGGTTACTGCGTACCTTGCTTCAGGCTGGTTTCCAGATAACATTTTGCTGGATTTCCGGCCATGTTGGAATTTCGGGTAACGAGTGTGCTGATGCGGCTGCTAGATCTGCTTCCTCTTTGGTCGTTGCACCCTTGCCACTGTTTCACCGGGATTTCCGCTTTCTTGTTCACGATCATATCAAGTGAACGTGGCAGGGTCTGTGGAACCAACAGGTGTAAAATAAACCGCATCGTATTAAACCTATTCTTGGAATCTTGACATTCTCATTTCGTCGGAACCGTAGGAAGGAAGTTGTGCTTGCTCGTCTCTGCATTGGGCATTGTCGTTTCACTCACCACTTTTTGCTGTGTAAGGCGTGCAATTGCAGACGGCTCCTTGGTGGTCACTGCGATACAGTCGCTGTCTTTTCATTTTTAAAACAAATTTACTTTTTTAAACGTATCTAGATAGATTTTAGCCCTTCCATCATTCTCATTTTTCATTTTTACTGAATCAGCCAGATTTTAGTCATTATACCATGTTTTTAATACTGTTTGTTTGATTGTCTTGTGTCTGGCGCTCTTTGGCCAAACATGGCCCTTGCGCCATAAAATCAACCAGTATTAGTATTAAAATAAATCGGTCTTGTTGCACGATGATATTTATTCAGCTAAAAAACGAAAGTCTTAGCAGAAATTCCTCTTCAGCACATTGAAAATAAAGTCATACAAGAATTCCCAGAAAAACACAGTTTCTATATCTGTTACGTTGATGACATCTTTGTAATTTGGCCATATACCATAGATAGGTTACATCAGTTTGTCAACGCTATGTCTGTTTTTCCCATGCTCGACACTATTTCTGGTGAACTAAATAATCATTATGTGGGTTCAACCAAAATAAATTTGGATCTGAGATTAAATGAACACAGATATAATTTAAAAATGAATCACCAAAGCACCTCTTTTGCAAGAACTGTAAGTGCTGGGAATTCCATCCCAGACTGGGACAACGCTAAGATCATAAATACACCTAACTCTGTTTGTTCCTTGTTATTTACAGAAAGCCTCTATATTTCGGTTGCTGTAATGACTATTATCCTTGTATTTTACCTGAACCCTGGAGCAATCTTATTGGGGAGGACAGCACAATAACTATTGGTTCTGTTGAGTAATTTTCGTTGGCTAATTATGCTTTTTTGACTGTCTTGTTATCTGGTATATCATGTGACACTGACATTACCTTTACCATTATGCATCTGCTCCACGTATTTAAGACCAGCATGTAACCCCATGATGGAAATCACATCTGACGAAGGTGTCACTGTGACACCGAAAGTGCTCATGTGTTTTTTAACCTGTACATAGATTTCGTTTTTTAGCTGAATAAATATTGTGCAACAAGGCGGATTTCTTTTAATATTAGTATTTATGCACAAATTATAGTGTTTACCATAAAATCAACCAACCAACCATCAGAGGTTGCTGAAATGCCAAAACAAAATCGGTATGAGTTCCTCATGGGCTACAATGTTGCGGAGGCTGTGTGAAACACCTGGCATGCAAAAGGAAAGCGTGCAGTGAGTCACATAACCAGAAGATGGTTCAGCAAATTTAAATCTGACAACCTGGAAGTAGAAGATCAGACTCCCAGGGAGATCAACTATCGTGGATTCTGAAGCCCTACATAAAGCAGTTGTGGTCAGTCCTACAAGCAGCACACATAGTTGTCCAGACAACTTGGTACCTCACAATCCAGCGTCATTCGCCATGTTCACAAGCTCGGGAAGACCAACAGAAGCTGCTGAGTGGTCCTACATGAATTGGCACCTGCCCAAGCTCACAGACAAGTGGAGATCTGTTGTCAGTTGCTTGGAAACCCTCAGACGTATTGTGACGTCTGCTGAAAACACAGCAGTTTTCCTTAACAAATATAACATTCTTACAGTTAACCAATTATACAACATTGGAAAAATTATGTTTAGGCAGATTAAAAATCACCTACTTGCCAATATCATACAGATTGTAACTAAGACGCACTTACACCACGACACACGCACAGAATCACATATCCGACCGATTCATCCAAAGACAGAAACCATGAAACAAATTCTAAACTACATTGGACCTTCTTACTGGAACTCACTGCTGACGGAATTAACCTCTTTAAATAATATTAACCTTTTAAAAAAACAAACTACATCATGAACTGCAGCTTCTAGATCAACGATTGTAGCGAAGAGGGATTATTATGTATAAACTTTAACACTTATCTTTTACTAATCTAAAACAACTATTATGGGAATTTTACTAGGAAATATTTTCATTTAAATTGCAAATTTTCGGAGAAAACTCTTCTCCTTCTTCAGGCTGTCTTGTTGTTGTCACTAATTCCTGTCACTATCGCGGTTACGGTTAACCTTGAAGGTTTAGGTTATTTTTCAACAAATCCTGCCAGATGTTAGGCAGGGAAAATCCTTTGCAGTCATTGATGATGGAATTTTGATTTTTCTCAATCTCTATTCCTTCTTTCAGCTTTCTTTTTTGAAAATTGCTTTGGAAACTGATGACTTTAAGGGAATTCCAATCCATGCTGTGCCCAGTTTCTCTAACATGCCTATCTAATCCAGTCTTGTTGGAGCAATTTTTTATAGCTGCTTTATGCTCTGCTATACGAGTTTCTACTCTGCGACCTGTTTCACCTCTGTAAGATAGTCCACAACTACATTTTACTTCATAGACTCTCACTCCTTGCATTTTTAAAATATCTTCTTCTCTTTGAACTCTCTAAACTTGGAGCTAGCCTGATATTGTACTTCTTACTAATTCTCTTTAAAGACTCAAATAAACCTTTGTGATAAGATATTTTTTTAGTGAATTTTACTTGTTGCTTTTGCGGATTTTTCATACCATTAAAATTCAGAAGCTTCTCAATTTCTTCTTTAGGATAGTTATTTTCTGCAAGTATGACTTTAAGTTCTTCTTTATGGGCTTCTTTTTTATCTGCTGTAGAAACTATTTTATTAATTTTTTCTAAAAACTGACTTGCTACATTTTTCTTAATAGAAACTGGATGATAGGAATTGAAATCCAGTAGTCTATTAGTATTCATTGGTTTTTTATACCAACTAGTGAATTTTTCATCTTAATAATAGATAGTAATATCTAAGAAGTTAATTCTTTTTTCTTTTTGAAGTTCAATAGTGAACTTAAGGGAATCATCTAATTCATTGAATGAGTCTAGAATTCTTTCTGGAACAATTTCTGAGCTATCTATTATAAATAAGATGTCATCCATGTATCTGCTATATAAGCTGAAGTATGTGGGTTGTACTAGTATCTTTTCTTCTAGTTTTCCCACATAATAGTTAGTCATTGATATATATTGCAGTAATATTTTCTTTTTTCCTGTTGCCACTGTATTTAACTTAATTATGTTAAAAATTGTCAACTATTTTTTTCACCCACCTTGTAATTCTTGTTCAGGGAGCATGAGACTTTGTCAGGCCTTTTGCCCTTTTTTACGCTTTCCAACCGTAGGTTGAAGAAGCCTATATGCTCCAGCTTTGTCCGTCCGCACGATAACTGGCGTAAAAATGGTTCAATTTCGATGAAATTTTAGTATGTGGTAGGGGACCACATAGGGACGAACCCTATTGAAAATGGGACAAATGGGGTCAAAGGTCACGACGTAGGAGCGGAATCATTCCATTGCCTTTATGCGCTATAACTTGAGTAAATATGGTTCGATTTCAACGAAACTTTACTATGTGGTAGGGGACCACCTAAGGACGAACCCTATTGAAAATGGGACAAATGGGGTCAAAGGTCACGACGTAGGAGCGGGATCATTCCATTGCCCTTATGCGTCATAACTTGCATAAATATGGTTTGATTTCAATGAAAGTTTACTATGTTTTAGAAAACCACCTGGCGACAAACCTTATTGAAAATGGGCAAAATGTTGTTAAAGGTCAGGACATAGAAGTGGAATGACTTCCATCGCCCTTATGCGTCATAACTTACGTAAAACTACTTCGATTTGGATGAAATGTTAGTATGTTGTAGGGTCTTGCCTGGGGACGAATTCTATTGAAAATGCGCGAAATGGGGTCAAGGGTTAGGACACAGGAGCAGGATCTATTCCATAGCCCTTATGCATCATAACTTACGTAAAAATGCTTCCATTGCGACAAAACTTTATCATGTTATTTCGGAGGTATACTGAACCGGTTCTGTTGAATATCATCGAAACGGGATCAAAAGTCAGGGCACAGGACTGAGATTTATTCCACAGCCATTGTCCTCATAACTTGAGTAATGATTTCTGGTATGTTGGAAAGCATATTATAATCAATGCATTGCATGGTTTTACTAACTTGTTTACCATGCTCCCTTGCTGTGCTTGTTTCCATGTACTTGTAATTAAATTTCTCCTGCACAGCAAAAATTAACGAATTGAATTAAATTGAATGAAAAATGGATCTTTTACTGCAATCAAGACATGTGGAACTAACGGCTAGACCCCAGCTAGATACTACAACCGGTTGCCAAACGTGGAAGGTTTGAGCACACTGTCTGTGTGAATGGTGGAACTGTGATGGCATCGTGTACCATGAATTTGCCACAAATGGTTGTGATGTCGCTGCTCATCTTTACTCAGCCCAATTCGACCGAATGCATGCTGTTCTGGCGAAAAAGTACCCCACCCCGATGAACCGTAGGGCAGTTCTGCAGAAAGATAATGCACCTCCACGTGTGGTATGTTCAAACAAAGCAAAAATTCAGGAGCTTAGGGGTATCGAACTGTTGCCCCACTCTGCCTATAGGCGGGACCAGAACTGATGCCCCACTCGGGCTATAGGCGGGACGGGAACTGATGCCCCACTCTGGCTATAGGCGGGACCGGAACTGATGCCCCACTCTGGCTATAGGCGGGACCGGAACTGATGCCCCACTCTGGCTGTAGGCGGGACCGGAACTGATGCCCCACTCTGGCTGTAGGCGGGACCGGAACTGATGCCCCACTCTGGCTATAGGCGGGACCGGAACTGATGCCCCACTCTGGCTATAGGCGGGACTGGAACTGATGCCCCACACTGCCTATAGGCGGGACCGGAACTGTTGCCCCACACTGCCTATAGGCAGGACCGGAACTGATGCCCCACACTGCCTGTAGGCGGGACCGGAACTGATGCCCCACACTGCCTATAGGCGGGACCGGAACTGATGCCCCACACTGCCTATAGGTGGGACCGGAACTGATGCCTCACCCTACCTATAGGCGGGACCGGAACTGATGCCCCACCCTATCTATTCGTGGGACCGGAACTGATGCCCCACCCTATCTATAGGCGGGACTGGAACTGTTGCCCCAATCTGCCTATAGGCGGGACCGGAACTGTTGCCCCACCCTGCCTATAGACGGGGAAAAATGGATCTTTTACTGCAATCAAGTATAGGCAGGGTGGGGCAACAGTTCCGGTCCCGTCCGGAACTGTTGCCCCACCCTGCCTATACGCGGGACCGGAACTGTTGCCCACTCTGCCTATAGGCGGGACCGGAACTGTTGCCCCACCCTGCCTATACGCGGGACCGGAACTGTTGCCCCACCCTGCCTATAGGTGGGACCTGAACTGATGCCCCACTCTGCCTATAGGCAGGACCTGAACTGATGCCCACTCTGCCTATAGGCGGGACTGGAACTGTTGCCCCACCCTGCCTATAAGCGGGACCGGAACTGATGCCTCACCCAGCCTATAGGCAGGACCTTGCACGAAAAGTGCCTGCCATCTGTTTTGCTCCATGGTTCACTTCCTTCATAACTGGCACTTCATTAACCAAACTGATGTGGAAGCAAGGTTGAGGAATTCTTCACCTCAAAAGACGGAATCACAAGTTTGGCACAACATTGGCTGCAGGTCATTGAACATAATGGCTTTTATTTCAAAGACTGACACTGTATTTTGTGTTAGCACTGATCCAGATACATGAATCCCACTGTATCAGTATTTATGGCTCACCGTCCAGCACACTTTATACGTATACTGAGGGGACAGTTTATTAGAACCAAGTACCATATATACTCCAGGGTTCCCACTCAACCTGGAATTCTCAGGGAATTTGAAAATGGTTCCAAACTCAGGGAAAATTACCCTTTTTTGTAAGTATCAGGGAAAACTCAGAGGAAATTACCCCCTTTTTTTTGTAAAAATCAATGGGTACTTTATTTTGCCAAAAAAACTTTTTTTCAATATTTCAACATGCAATTACTGCCTGCTTAGAATTTGGTAGGTCTTACTTTCAGTTATATTAAGTATTTCCTTTATTCTCTAAAAAGATGCAAAATTTAATTTTTAAAATTGCCCGTTATTAAGCTTTTGTTCAATTTCTGCAGGCAGTTGTTATAACATGGAACAATTAGGCACAATGGCTCCTGCTTGAAGAAACACTTCTCAAGACAACCAACCAAACGATGGATCAAATTCCTTTGTCTGTTGGTTCTCTTGAAACATGTTTCTTTGAACAGAGCCATTCCATCATTAAGCTTAGCTGCATTGTGTTATAGAAAAACTGAAACTATTCAACTGACAGATTTTTTCTTACTGTTTCTATGGGAATGTATTTGCAAATTCCGTGTGGGTAGTATTCACAAAAGTTCACGAAACTTTGGTACAGAAAATAATGTGCACAGTTAGTTGTTTTTTATGAAAAGCAGGTAGTTTTATGAAGACAAATTACGTAAAGAATTTACAAGTCTGTGCTTTGATGAGAAAAATGAATGGAATGGAATGAAATGTAACAATTCTTTGCAACATGCCACTCTGGAAAACTTTAAAAACCACCTGGAGAACCTGAAAAGTCAGGGAATTTTTTTATTACTTTTGAGTGGGAACCCTGTTACCGTCCGACACACTTTATACGTATACTGAGGGGACAGTTAATTAGAACCAAGTACCATATACACTGAAAAGCAATTGAATTAGAGATACCTGTCTAGTAACGTGTAGCACCACCTTTCACCCTGATAACGGCGGCGATTTGTCTCGGCATGGACTCGACAAGACACCGGACGCTTTTGCAAGCCATACGGATCCACGACCCCTGAACAAGCTCCCACAGTTCACGAAGATTTGGTGGAGGGGGGGGTCAGAGCTTCAAACATCTCTCTTGATGGCATCCCAGATGTGCTCGATAGGATTGAGGTCAGGTGACCTAGCTGGCCAAGGAAGCAAGGTCATGTCGGTGGAGTGTTCATCCAACCATTCGGATACAATTCGGGAGCGATGGCACGGTGCATTGTCTTGTTGCAGGATGAGGTCCCCAGTGGGATGTTGAAGACGCACAAACAAGAATAAATGGTCGTCCAGGATATCCCGGTAAAGTTGAATTGTGATGGACGATGTCACACATACCAGGGGTCCCATTTCAGTCCACATAAACAGTCCCCAGACGAGAATGTCACCCCCACCAGCTTGAAGAGTACCCTGCTAGCAAGGAGGATCCATCGCTTCATGTGGTTTGCGCCATACTCGTATCCTGCCATCCGCATGTACCAACGTGAATCTCGACTCATCAGTCCAGGCAACATTTTCCCACATGTCTAGGGTCCAGTGGCAATGTTCCCGTTCCCATGCTAATCTTTGCACCCTGTGATGTGCGGTCAGCAGCGGTACCCTCCTGGGACGATGGCTTCTGCACCCCATAGCGAGGAGATGATTCTGGATGGTGTGGCTGCTTACACGTTTCTGTGCACCAGCGTTAAATTGCTGTGTCATTTCTTGCACTGTGGCCCGTCTATCCGCTGTTACAATGCGAGCTAGCCGACGATGACCTGCTCATCCACATGCTGTTGTCTACGGCAGTTGGCCCTTTCAGGGATGGTTTTACCGGATTCGTTGTACTCACAGTGCACCCTTCGCACACGATCAAATGCGCTTAGATCCTTCGTCTTACCCATACTGTGTCCGACTCTTACTAATTCCCGTCGCATTTCTCCTTATATTGTGGGATCGCTGCACACATCATGTCATTTCCGTTTACAGGGCCACCCACAGCACCACATTTGCGTAAAGCCAGCTGTCTCTAATTAAATTGCTCTTCAGTGTATACTCGCATAGAAGTTGATCTAGCATATAAGCCAAATTCAACAGCTAAAAATTTGCAAAAAATCCTTGACTTGCATATTAATCCAACCTTAGATTTGAAGATTTTGGAAAACACTTTATTGAAATGAATTATGCAAATTTCTGAGATTATCTTCTGTAAAATTCTTCAAAGTATGATCCACTATCAGAGTTTCCAACTACACTGCTGGGCAATTGCTAAGGACGGATCATAAACGGCTATATAGCGCATAAAAAAGTAAAAGTGGTTGGGTGCCAAGTGAAATAAAATGTCAGAATGCCAGGACATTACAAGAAAGACAATTTATTGTGCTCTGAAATCCAGAAGGCTTTGGAACGTGTTCAAGGGACAAACAGACCATTTTGTGCAGAATACGTAAACGTGAAAAAAATGCAATTACCGACCGCAGGCGTTCCGGCGTAAGATGTCAATACGGGATATGGCCACCATGGAGAGCGATGCAAGATTCCACACGTCATGTCATGCTTTGCACAACATTATCAAGCAGCTGTTGGGGTAATTTATCCCATTCCTCTGTCAGTGCATGGATGAGGGTGTCCTTGTTTATTGGAGAGCATTGGCGACCAGCAAGACTCCTCCCCAAAGCATCCCACACATTTTCAATGGGATTCAGATCTGGAAAACGTGCTGGCCATACAAGGCGTTGAATATCCTCGCTCTCAAGACACTCCTGGACAGCGACTGTTCGACGACATGTTGCGTTGTCGTCCATGAAAATGAATCTATCACCGACAGCACCACGGAACATGCGAACATGAGGTAGCAGAACATCATTAATGTATCGTTGGCCAGTCATAGTCCCAGTCGGAAGCACATAGGGGGACGTACGGCCATTGATCATGATGCCAGCCCATACCATGACACTACATGTCGAATATCGGTCCCTTTCCTGTATGTTTGCTGGACAATATGCAGTACCACTATCACGCCAGATCAGTTGCAGTCGACAATCAGACGATAGACTGTATCTACTCTCATCTGAGAAGAGGACAGCAGACCAGTCGTTATCAGTCCAATTGCGATGTTGATGGCACCATTGCAAACAGGTGGTACGGTGACGTCTGGACAATGGAATGCACACAACAGGACGGCGGGCGTATAGTCCTCCTTCATGCAAACATCTGGCGACAGTTTTTCGGGAGATCCGCTTGCCAGTAGCAGCCATAAACTGATTTGCTACCTCACTAGCTCTGCTGTGCCGGTGTCTTTTTGTTGAAAGCACTATGTACCGATCTTCTGCAGGTGTCGCACTGCGAACACGACCTCCCCCGTGACGTTTGCTACACTCTCCATTTGTTTGAAATGATTTCCAAAGCCTTGAAACAACACTGTGGCTGACGTTGAACTCCCTGGTAACATCTGTTATTTTTCGCCTTTCTTCAGTCTTGCCAATAATACGACCACGCATAAAATCATCTAGGTGATGTCGGGAAGACATACTGAAAATTGCAAGTTCGTCAATTGATTCTTTCCCTTTCAACTTTGCGTTTGAACAACAACTGTCAATACGCGTCAAATCCTTTATATCTCTTATCAGCCCTTTGACGTCACGAACAAGTTCGGCAATCCAAAATTTGCATACGCACAACACGTCTTACTGTATCCCGCACTTATGCTAATTTCCACATTTTCCCGCCTTCCATTTTATGGTTGCTATCGTTGCTATTGTCATCCGTCCTTAGCAATTGTCCGGCAGTGTAATTCCTGTAACATCCATGGCATTACTTATGTAGAATTTTTTGAAATACCTTATAACCATTTCTGCTGAAATTGCTTCCCACAATTCTTTCACCCAAGAAGTAACAAGGCTTAGTGTCCGCCTTTTTCAAGTTAACCACCTTTCGTACAGCATTGTGTCTTCGCTCTTTCGTAGCACTAATTGTGCTGATCACTTCTGCCTGCTGTTTCAGCACGAGGGTCGAAAAATGCTTCCTCATGCTTGCTTTGAAAACTCGGGGAGCGATGATGCCTGATTGGTTGCGTGTAGAAACCCTACAACCAAATGCTTTATCAGGTGTCTGACTCACTGCATATCCAGCTCAAGAGACCATGTCCAGTGGTTGCATAGGGGAAGTAATGAGCTGTTCTTTCATGGGTGGAAGCAGGGTTGTGCAGTTACGTGTAAAAAAAGGTTTTCTACGTGACATGTAAATTACGTTTAAAATACGTAAACAATTTAAGAAAACAACATGGCTTTGTGCTGTTAATTAACTTACGATGTACGAATACCACAAAAAACGGAGATCCTTTAAAAACCAACATACCCTTCAGTATTTTTATATGATCTTATTGGAACAGTGCAAACTGCCACGTCCACGTGACATACACATCAGTATCACGTCGTATTGTATTTTGTCTTTTTTCCTAGCCTTCGTATTCACGCAGGGAAATCCTTTCCTATATGATAATTAGTGTGGAGCAGGCTCGTAGCCAGACAAGCAAGCTAGATGAGGCGGCTGATGATTGAGATCGGGTGAAGGATGTAAAGTGGTCGGGCGAAAGATGTGAAAGAGGTCAGGCACTATACTGTTGTGTGAGTTGCTAGCATGGGCAAAAGGAAACACAGTTCAGGGCGCAGCCCGTCCTGGCCCTCCCCTGGCTACGGCCCTGGTGTGGGGCCCACTTTAAAATATTATGTTCGGCAAAGGAAGTCAGAAGCCACGCCGCGCTGTAGTTTAAAGTGAAATGAGACGATAGCTGGCTGCTCCTGTCTCTACAGTGATTCACTGCTAGGCAGACGCAGACGTTCAACAGCGTCGGCAACTTCTTGTTGACCCGGCTGTAAAACTATAACTATGCAAACTACACATGTTTTCTGTTATTTAAATGCGGGAAGTTTTAGTGTTGGCTTCAGTTCGAAGCTGAGAGCGTTCTTATTAAACACCATTTTTTTCCATCCTTACTAGTCGTTGAAGGAGGCTCAACATTCTAATTGAAGACTCTTCCCACTATGAATTGTGGCGGTCGACCTCTTCATAATGTGTACGAGGAACTCGGATTTCTTCCACTTAAAGTGGAACACAAAAACTGTGCCAAGTGTTGTGAATGTGTATTAACTGTCAAGAATACACAGGGTTCAAACTCAACCTGGAAAACAGGGAAAACCTGGAATTCTCAGGCAATTTGAAAATGGTTCCAAAAATCAGGGAAAATGACCCTTTTTTGTGAAAATCACTCCGGGGAAAATTACCCCCGCCCCCCTTTTTTTTCGTAAAAATCAGTGGATACTTTATTTTGCCCAAAAAACTTATTTTTTCAAGATTTCAAACTTTTGCTTGCAATTACTGCCTGCCTAGAATTTGGTAGATCTTACTTTCAGTTATATTAAGTATTTCCTTTATTCTCTAAAAAAAGATGCAAAATTGAATTTTTAAAATTGCCAGTTGTTAAGCTTTTGTTCAATTTCTGCAGGCAGTTGTTATAACATGGAACAATTATGCACAGTGGCTCCTGCTTGAAGAAACAGTTCACAAGAGAACCAACCAAATGATGGATCAAATTCCTTCGTCTGTTGGTTCTCTTGAAACATGTTTCTTTGAACAGAGCCATTCCATCATTAAGCGTAGCTGCATTGTGTTATAGAAAAACTGAAACTATTCAACTGACAGATTTTTTCTTGCTGTTTCTATGAGAATGTATTTACAAATTCCGTGTGGGTAGTTTTCACAAAAGTTCACGGAACTTTGGTACAGAAAATAATGTGCACAGTCAGTATTAATGAAAAGCAGGTATTTTATAAAGACAAATAACGTAAAGAATTTACAAGTGTGTGCTTTGGTGAGAAAAATGAATGGAATGGAATGAAATGTAACAATTCTTTGCAACATTCCACTCTGGAAAACTTTAAAAACCACCTGGAGAACCTGGAAAGTCAGGGAATTTTTTTATTACTTTTGAGTGGGACAGCAATGGAGCGTCTGAAATCCCACAGGAAGGTCTGCGCCCGGACTTCTGCCAAAGCTCCTGAACCACGACCACCGACGAGTTCCAGTTCTACCCTGCATCAATCGGACTCGGAAATGTCTATAGACATTGACGATCCTCTTGTTCCATTTGCAAGCCCCAGCCTTAGTTTCTGCTCAACCGTGTCCGTGGTGACGAGTGTACCCTCCTCATCTCATGAAGAGGAAGACAGTTTCTACCTTGAATCATCCATCACTGTAAGTTCTAAACGTTCCACAGTTAAACGACAGATGACCGATATTTTGAACAGGATGAATGCCTCCACAAAGCAGGAAATAGATCTTGCTGTATTGCCAAGGTTTTCTATGGTTGCAACATTCCATTTAGTGTTGTAGAATCAGTGCATTTTAAACAGTTGTGTAAAAATAATGCTGCCTGAATATAAACCACCAAAAAGAAAAGCCCTTTCTGATAAACTTCTGGACGAAGTGTATAATGAAGTTACTATGATCACCATCAGTGCAGCAGACACAGACTCCGTTTTGCTCATAGACTGTTGGAAAAATGAATCGAACAACACGGGAAATGTTGTAACACTTCTTCACATCCCCTGTGGAAGTAGTGGCAAAGCTGAAAGTGTTTTTCTTGATGCTTTTGACATGTCTGCTTCGCCAGAAACACGTGAAGCACTTTGTGATGTGGTCAGTGAATCAAAAAAGCTAACTAAAGAACGATACAATGTGAATATTTATTTTACAGTTTCCGACAACGCCAGTAATATGGTTAAAATAGGTAAAAATCACGGCCTGTTGCATTCTGCCTGCAATGCCCATACTAGAAATCTTCTAGTTAAGGATCTTCTCTCGAAAAACATTGCATCTCGTGTGAACATGGTGTTGAGGACTGACAGAAAATGGTGGGTTTAAAGTATACCTCGCTGCCGACACTCGCTGGTGTTCACAGAGGGATGCCTCTTTGTCTTTGACTAACAATCTAAGTGCAATGAGGAAAGTTGCTGCCACTGATGAAGCTGAGAAATTGTCTTCTCAAATTAAGTCTCTCCTCTATGATAGTGCCTTTCTCAAAGAAGTTGGCGATACAATTGCAGTGCTTAATCTAGTAAGTCAGCTAATAAATATATGCCAGAAAAAAGAAGCAACTGCTGCAGATGCAGTTGAATTGTGGATGGACTTACGTCTACCTGAGGACCATAAGGACCTCACGCCACATGTAGAAAAAAGGAGTTAACCAATCGCTAAATGTATACAGCCTTGCAGCCAATGTTTTCCATCCTGTGAAAATAAATGAGAAACATCATGAACAAGTAGAGGGGTTCATTTTAGAGAACCTCGACCCCACGGGGATAACCAGTTTTCAACAGTATCGAGAAAAATCTGGAAAGTTTGGAGCGCTTATGAAGAAGGGTGTTACAGCACCACGGACATTCTGGTACTTCGCCAGTCGGCACCATAAGGAGTTGTCAGCAGTTGCTTTGAAGTTAATCAACATTCCAGCATCTTCAGCCCAACTTGAAAGAATTTTCTCTAATTGGTCTTCTGTCCATAATACTACAAGAAACCGGCTCAGTTCGAAGAAATTGGTTCAAATGTATTATACTCTTAAGTTACAAGATCATAACAGTGAGGATTATTAGTGTGATTAAGGGTGTGTGAGAACAGAGAGTGACAATTATAAACATATAATGAGTTACATTTAAAACAAGTAGTTTAATGTTTTGTCAAACCTTATAGTAATCCTTCTTCTTCATGGCAGGTAAATAACAGATTCCAAGCAGAAGCAACATGCCATGATTGAGTTCTTGATGAAGGAAGGGTGCAGGCTGTCCGACATCCACAGAAGGCTACAAGAGATGACACCATTGACAAGAGCAATGTGCACAGATGGATGAAGAAGTTTAAAGAAGAGGAAACCAGCATTGAAGACAAGCCTTTTCAGTGGGAGCCATCATCTGCGACCACTGACATGAATCGTCAGCGAGTGGATGAATTGATTCGCGTGGAGAGACGAGTCATAATCCAGGAGCTTGTTGCACAACTGGACTGTGGTCACAATGCTGTATGAAAGATGTGGGAAGGTTTAGGGTATTGGAAAGTGTGTGCAAAGTGGGTACCTCGGCAGTTAACATTTGACTTGAAGGAGAGAAGCGTGGAAGTCTGCTGTGATCTACAGGTAGCATTTGAAGCCAATGAAGACACGCTTCTTTCCGATCTGGTGTTGAGATGAAACATGGGCATATCCATGAAATGGCGTCACTTCTCTTTACCAAGGCCTAAGAAGTTCAAGAGCCAGCGATCAGCGCGGAAAGTCATGGGGACTGATTTTTGGGATGACAGGGGTGTCACTCTCCTTGAATTTCTGGAACATGGCCGTACCGTGACCAACGAGCTATACATTAAGACACTCAAGAAGCTTAGAGAAGCCATAAGGAGGAAGAGACCGAACAAAAATCTGAAAAAGATGCACATTCACCGTGGCAATGCGAGACCACACACATCTTTGGCAACAAATCAGGCGATCAGCAAATTAGGCTGGTTGGTGGTCCCCTACCCATCGCACAGCCCCAGATCTGGTGCCCTCGGACTTTCACCTGTTCGGTCCAATGAAAGACAGTCTCCGGTGATAATGGTTTGATGACACAGATGAGGTGAAAGTGGCTGGGAAGAAATGGGTGCAACAGATCACACCTTAATTTTTTCTAAGAGGATTTAAGAGTTGGGTTCAAAGATGGCGCAAATGCATTGCTTGTGTTGGAGACTATGTTGAGTAGTACCTTTGTGTATAGAAAGAGTTACTCTACCAACATGTGCAATTTGAATGACCTCTGTCAGTTAATAAAAAAGTAATGCCCACTTTTGCATTACTTTCGGTACAACCCTCGTACACTGTTGCTCTGAAAGAGTACTTGCAAAAATGGCTATGTTGTCAGCAAAATGAAAGTAGGTTAAATAACCTCCATTAATTTTTATTTCCTTGTCCAGAAGTGCCAACTCTCCAGATTTAGGCGGGAGACTCCTGATTTTCAGCCCATTCTCCCGCCCTCCGGACGAATGTCAAATTTTCCTGATTTTCACCGGGAATTAGTCGTTAGGATGGTCGAATTCCATCAGCCACCATGATTTCCAACCGCCTGTGAAATCTTCTTATTTCTGCGCCGATGCAAGGTGGCATTTTTACAGTCGTCGGTTTCGTACTTTTCCTCCTATATGCAGAAAGGAAGTGGCCCGGTGGCGCAATGGTCTAAGCACTAGGCTTCTGACCGATCGTCCAAGATGAGTGGAACAAAAATTTGCTTTAAAAAAATTTCTCCCAGTCCGATTGTCATACGACGCCTTCAGAAAAGAGATCACCCGTTCTGGCAGTAGAATGCTGGGGAGGGTCAGTAATTGATTGACAGATGGGAGCTACCCTGCCTTCTCCTTGCATTTCAGTCTTTCAACCCCTTGCCAAAACAGAGCCATATACTCTGGCACTAGAATGCCGGGGAGGGTCAGTAATTGATTGACAGATGGGAGCTGCCCTGCCTTCTCCTTGCAGTTCAGTCTTTCAACCCCTTGCCTCAACAGAGCCATATACTCTGGCACTAGAATGCCGGGGAGGGTCAGTAATTGATTGACAAATGGGAGCTGCCGTGCCTTCTACTTGCATTTCAGTCTTTCAGCCCCTCGCTTCAACAGAGCCATATACTCTGGCACTAGAATGCCGGGGAGGGTCAGTAATTGATTGACAGATGGGAGCTGCCGTGCCATCTACTTGCATTTCAGTCTTTCAGCCCCTCGCCTCAACAAAGCCATATACTCTGGCACTAGAATGCCGGGGAGGGTCAGTAATTGATTGACAGATGGGAGTTGCCCTGCCTTCTCCTTGCATTTCAGTCTTTCAGCTCCTCGCCTCAACAGCGCCATATACTATGGCAGTAGAATGCCAGGGAGGGTCAGTAATTGATTGACAGATGGGAGCTGCCCAGCCTTCTCCTTGCAGTTCAGTCTTTCAATCCCTCGCCTCAACAGAGCTGGGCACATTCTAAGTGATGATAAACAGTTGTATGATAACAGCGTGGTGATAACGAAAGGCGATGTTAGTACGATGCCTTTTTGTCATCTTCGTGCACCACCTAAAGAAAAAACGAAAAACAGTTGGCTGCTATTTTATTCGTAAAAAACAACAACATGCATGCCATTTTACGTTTTCAATATCTTGCGAAATCGACGTGCCTGAAAATGAATTTCAGTAGGAGGGGATGTTGATTTCCGCACTGATTTTCTTTTTTTTCTCCAGAACTTTTAGCGGACTAATACTACTACTTCTGGAAAATTGTCCCTATGTCTGGAAAATGCCATTAAAGGATAGCACTCGTGTGATCTTATGGAGCTGTAAAAATCTCCCGATTTTCAGATTTTGAAGGTTGTCATGTCTGCTTGTCTTCCAGGTTGAGTGCAAGACATTCTGCAATGTTGCATTGAAGAGTTTTGGAGATATGTTGTCATCTTGTCTCACTCCCACTTTTTATATGTACATGCATACACATACATTACAAATGTCATTTTTTTTTTTTATAGATACGATGACATGGTGCAAGCCCATGGTTCAAGGTATACCACCACTTCCAAGAAGTCTGCATTCTGCAACTCTAATTGGCCATCGTATGTTTGTTTTTGGCGGCTGGGTTCCTCTGGTTCTGGACGACAACAAAGCCACAGCACATGAAAAGGAATGGAAGTGTACCAATACACTCGCATCCCTTAATCTAGGTAAAAAAAATACATTAATGGAAAAAGTAATTCTGGTTTCTCAATGTGAATCTTATTCTTTGCTTACTCAATGTTTTTTTAATGTCGATCAATTTAAGCAACAGAAACAAGTGTATTGGGTTGTTGCAATTAAAATGGCCAATAGATTAAACTTTTGCACTCCCTAGAGGCAAAATTGTGCATTTGTTTTGGGATGAAAATACACTTAAAAAGTTATCAACTAGTATCTAACCAAAAAAGCATTTTTTCAGTAAGGGTTTTTTTGTCCCATAGATATTGCTGTAAACACATGGTTTGTATACATACATATACATATCACTAAGCTGTTCTCTGAGATTCAGAGATTAGCTCCAAAAAGAAATACAAACTACCAGATAGTTTTCACTTACTGTTGCCGTATCATACTTCTCAATTTACAGCGATCTTGACATACAACTCGGGCTTCATTGACATCCATTACACGCCGTACACAAGATCTTTAATACTTCATACTCATAATCTTTTTCTCATACAGACACTCCTGAATCTGATCCACCCATGTCTTCCTTGGCCTTCCTCTGCCCTTCCTCCCTGCCACTTGGGCTGAAAAGATTTTCTTAGTAAGCATCTCTTCACTTATTCTTGTAACATGGCCAAACCACCGAAGCATATTAGTCTCCACCTTGCTAACAACATTTTGCTTCACGTCACACAGCTGCAACACATCTTCATTCCTCACACTCAGACCGTGTCTTGCCACAAACCCCATGTAGGTAACGCATTTCTCCAGCACACAAACGACTCCTATGTTTCTTCTGCAGTACCCAGGTTTCACTGCCATACATCACAGTAGGAAAAATTACACTTTCATACACAGCCATGTGGGACTCTCTAGAGAACCCATTATTCCTGTGAAACCCTCCCAGAGCAGCTAGGACTTTCCATGAAGAATTCACTCGCCTACTAATTTCACCATCCAATTTGTTCTCTCTGTCAAACATGCTTCCTAAATACACAAACTCACTCACCTGGTCAATCACAGTGCCATTTATACTTACATTACATTCAGTGCTACCAGTTCCTCTCTCAAAAACCATGACTTTGGTTTTTCCCTTATTTCTACTCAGTTTGAATTTTATGCAAACTTTGTACATCCGGGACAACATACTCTGCAAATCACTTTTGCTCTCTGACAACAGGACAGTGTCATCAGCATATAGCAATCTGCACACACGGATACCACCAAGACATAAACCACTATTACCTATTTTGGCATCACACATCCATAAATACATTAGACTGCCATGGTGACATTACACCTTGCTAACAACATTTTGCTTCACATCACACAACTGCAACACATCTTCATTCCTCACAGAATTAGAACGTATCTTGCCACAAATCCCCCCGTAAGTAACGCATTTCTGCAGCACACAAACAGCTCCTATATTTCACTGCCATACATCAGAGTAGGAACAATTACACTCTCATACACAGCCATGCGCGACTGTCTTGAGAACCCATCATTCCTGTGAAAACCTGGTTTCGATCAAGACTGAAAAATCATTAATAATTGGAACAAGAAAGAAGAAAAAACATTGTTAATTAAACATTGTATGGATAACAAATCCACCCCTGACTTGGTCAATGCCAAGCTAATAACATCACATAGAACACATGCACAGATATTAACATCCGAAGCCGCAGTAATAAAAAAAACAAGGAATTATAATTGTAACACTAACAGCCCTATAGAACTACTGTACGCATAGAAACATCTGATTCAACAGGAACAAAGAAAAGAGGAAAGAAAAAATAAACCTAGAAAAATTGAAAACAAAAGCATGGTGATGAACATCACGAACAATAGCGATTCACAATGAAGAAGAATGACACTTGAAAGCACGAGATAACCAGGATTCTACAAGGATGTGCAATAAAAGTTGCGCACTAAAACGCAAGACTGACTGACGTGGCGTGGCATAGCGGTGAGAATGAAGGGGATATGCATCTTGGTTTGACAGTTCAACATCGGACGTCGCAGTCGACCGAAGTAGTGAATCTCACAGAAGATGACTGAAATAAAACAGTCGAAACTAGTGGCTGCACGGGAGTGATTGTTCATTTGAGGTCTTCTTTTTATGTTTTTAGCAAGGATGTTTCCTCTTTTAACCTTTTTATTAATTGATAGACTTAATGTCAATACCTTCCAATATGGACATTGACTTGTTCAAAGTCTTGAATTTTTTTTTTTTTTTTTTACTGTATCATCTAAATTCTTATAAAGGTTCTTTTCATTGTTCATAGTCTTAATTCAAATAGTTTTATTATATTTTAATTATGGGAAGTGACAACGACGGCAATTTTTTCCAATATGGTACTTCCAGCACACTTGGATGGCCACAACCATTGACTGAACAATAGAACGCTGGAATATCGACCTATGCTGAAGAAAGGTAAGAACAACAACAAAAAATTATATTCAATTTATAAATGTGTTCAATAATTACACATAGTTCTCAAAATGCAATGAATAATGCTCCCAAATGGCTAATGCTGTAAATTAACGTGCGAGACAGTAAATGGCTGTACAACAAAACTGTTGTATAAACTTTAACAATTTATAGAGCCACATAGTGGTTCAAAGTTTTTGAACAAAGAATAAATGCTTTATATACGTTTTTTACAGAGCAAATTTTAAATGGGGAAATTTTTCAACTTCACTGAAGATGTATGTAAATACACGCACAAAAATGTTCTGTAACAGCAGAACACAGGACTTCAAAAGGCTTCTAAATGCACTCTGAATTTCAACCCAGTTTGCAAAAATTGTAAAACAAAGCACGATAATTCTAGCAGAAACTTAAGCTCCTGAAACTTTTTGATGAACTGGATTATTATTACACTTACCCATTCAGAGCTTGTGATCCTGCAGAAAGGCCCGAAATTTACATTTGAAAGACCTCTTAGATACAAAGAAGTGGTGCCACAAATCGAAAGTGTCCTACAGCATTTGCCAGTTGCCGAACGTGACCCTATCAGATACAAATGCGTAGCCATGCTTACAAGGATCGCGAAGACCTGGAGTAGAAATTACATTCAGAAGCTCCCTAATGAATTAAAGAGGCTCAAAAATGATAGAGGCATTGTTTTCCTGCTAACTGGTAAGTCGGGGCAGATCACCATAATGGACGATTTAGACTACGACATAAAACTTCGTTCTTTCATTGATTCGAACGCCGTCATGCAGACAAAAGACCCTCTCAGCAGATGGAAAGCAAGAGTTAGGAAAGCTGCTAATTTTAAAGCCCTTCCAGACACCATCAAGCGAGGAGCGAAACTCCCTCCTGGAGCATCCATACCCAAATTATTCGGGAGATTAAAGCACCATAAAGAGGGCAACCCAATCAGGCCGATTGTTTCAAGGAAGGGAGCACCATCAGCACACCTTGAGAAAGCCCTAGTAACTTCTCTTATGCCATTCCTTCCAAACATAGCTCCTCGAATGAGTTCATCTCCAAGCTAAAAGGTATCGCCCTTGCCCAACATGAACTTATTGGCAGCTTTCATTTTATCTGCCTCTACCCCTCTGTTCCAATACCAAAGGCTACGCAAAACATCAAACGAACCCTGACTGGAGCTAACCTTTATGATAAAAAAGCTCTGAAAGATATCTTTGCTGTTCTTGACTTAGCTGTAGAATCCAACTTCTTTGCCTATGGCTCCCACGTCTACAAGCAATCAAAAGGAGCCCCGATGGGTTCAGCCTTGTCTCCAATACTCGCTGAAGCCATCATGAGACCTATTGAAGATATTGTACTCACCACTCTTCCCAGGACACCAGGAGTGTGGTGCAGATGATATCTTTTTTGGCCGGTGAGCATGGAGAAGCCTACTTGCAGGACTTTACAGTAGACAAGCAACATACATGAAGACATTAAATTTGCGATAGAAATGGAAAATCCAGGAGAGTTACCTTATTTAGATGTACTTGTGACGAAATCAACTTCAGGTACACTCTCTACCAAAGTCTACTATAGACCCACGCACGTACCTAACCCTATTCCACCAGGATCAGCCAACCCAACGACACACAAGTATGCTCTATTCAAATACCGGGCTAAAAGAGCCAAAGATCTTTGCACCTTGAAACCTGACTATGATGCCGAAATTAAATCTTTGAAAGATCTTGCCTTTGCAGGAGGGTTTGACGTCTCCCGCGTAGAGGACACAATAGGGAAAGTTGAAGCCAACACACTTGCTACACCGTACAGAAGAGCACCTTTAAAATTTGTTGGTTCGATCCCTTACATTCCCAAAATATCTTATTTTATTACAAATCACTTTCAAAAGAAAGGATTGGATGTCGGCCTAAAAGCTTCTAAACCCATGGCAACCGTCCTCATCACAGCAAGAGGTAATGGTACCTTGAAGCTCACAGATGCAGGCATCTATTGCCTCCCATTATTATACCCAGACTCCTCTACTAAATTTTACGTAGGTCTCACAAAAAGGAACCAAGAAGGACATTGCACAAAAGAAGCTTTCTACATCCCTTGCCAAAGAAGTAGCTAGCCATCAGGCTCAACCTCAATGGCAGAATATCTTGAAGATTGCACCATATGGAGACGTAAGAACAGCTGCCATAAGGGAAATAGTTGAAATATTAATGCGGCAGGATGTATGCAACACAGACGTGTCTTTTGAACTACCGGTAGCTTGGAACCATCTGCTAGGCATCGCAAGATGGACTTCATGATTCTAGTTTCTTCCTAACGTTTACATTTTTTGCTTTTGCATTAACTTTTAAGATATTGTATTCACCACGTTCTGTGGTTATTTATGCGCGCGGTCTTCACGCATGATTTCATTTGTCATATTACAATTAGCGTTCTGTCTACAATTTTGATTCTATATTCTCTATGTAACCGCCTGATGAAGCCGTCCGCTGACGAAGAAAGCTTGCTGAGTGAAATTCGTGTGATTTCTTACTTTGACACCAATAAATCGGATCATTATATTTATAATTAGTTTTCTGGTGTCAGCGTCCCACAACTATATATAAATTGAATTGAACTTCTGGAAACCCCTGCAAATGTTGTGGAATTTACTTTCTGTAAATGTGTATGAACCATGTATTTTTGATTTAGGATGTTTATTGTGTTCGTTATTTTCATGTGCAGTGCCTTCTGAAAACTTTGTGAAAAAGTATTAAGTCCAGAGATGAAGATAATTTCAGGGTCCTGCTAATTATTTATTTATAATAAAAAACCTGCAGATGTTTGCATTGTCTGTGCATGCAGTAGTACTGCCTCATGGCAGTCAAGCTTGATGCAGTTTTGTTTAATTTTTGCTTTGCTGAATTTCTTAGTAAATCGTCTGTACATTTTGTTATTAAGGTGGACGTCTAGTGATTTTGCTTCCTGTACTTCCAATGGGCAAACTTCTGTACACATTTTCTTCACAATTAATGCGTTCCCAAGGATGAAAATTTGAACAACAATTAAAATAACTTCATATTATAATTTGGAATACTTAATATTTTCTAAAACATAACCATAATTATATTAAAAATCAATAACTTTTCCTTTGGTGGTGCTGAGACCAGAAAAAGATGGTGCAACCTGTACATTAATGACATCAGTAGGCAAACAAATGTTGGATTGCTTAATTATGGTTATGTTTTAGAAAATATTTAGTATTCCAAGTTATAAAATGAAGCTATTTTAATTGATGTTAAAATTTTTATCCTTGGGAAGGCATTAATTGTGAAGAAAATGTGTACAGAAGTTTGCCCATTGGAAGTATAGGAAACAAAATCACTAAACGTCCACCTTAATCTTCCTGCAAAGAAAGCAAACAACAAAGAATGTATGTATTGTATTTCTACTCCTAGAACAAAGTTTCACATAGCAATATTGAGAAGGGGCAAAAGTAAATGGCTTTATTAAGTGTGTAAGTGAAAATTGTTTATTATTATTGAAGCAAGATTTCTAATGATATTCTGTACATTTCTTGAATGGCAGAATTTTTTTTCATGGATATCTTACATTTGTTTCCATTACAGAAACTATGGCGTGGGAACCATTGTCACTGGATGGCTATGATGAAGTTGTGCCTCGGGCTCGAGCAGGTCATTGTTCTGTTGCTATAAACTCACGACTATACATATGGAGCGGCAGAGATGGATATAGGAAAGCATGGAATAATCAGGTAAATATTTCCTTTTTAATTAATGATACTTTTAAGATGGAACAATTCTGCCTGTTTGCACCGAAGTAGGTGATACCAGTATTTTTTTTTTTTTTTTACAAATAACGTGATCAAAGCATTTGTTATAATATTTATATATGACAGGGTTCCCACTTAACCTGGAAAACAGGGAAAACCTGGAATTCTCAGCAAATTTGAAAATGGTTCCAAAAATCAGGGAAAACTTGGGGAAAATGACCCCCCTCCCCCTTTTTTAGTAAAAATCAATGGATACTTTATTTTGCCAAAAAAACTTATTTTTTCAAGATTTCAAACTTTGGCTTGCAATTACTGCCTACCTAGAATTTGGTAGATCTTACTTTCCGTAATATTAAGTATTTCCTTTATTCTCTAAAAAAAGATGCAAAATTGAATTTTTAACATGGAACAATTAGATACAATGGCTCCTGCTTGAAGAAACACTTCACAAGAGAACCAACCAAATGATGGATCAAAGTCCTTTGTCTGTTGGTTCTCTTGAAACATGTTTCTTTGAACAGAGCCATTCCATCATAAAGATTAGCTCCTGCATTGTGTTATAGAAAAACTGAAACTATTCAACTGACAGATTTTTTCTTACATATGACCTGTTTCTACGGGAATGTATTTACAAATTCTGTGTGGGTAGTATTCACAAAAGTTCACGGAACTTTGGTACAGAAAATAATGTGCACAGTTAGTTGTTTTTAATGAAAAACAGGTAGAGACAAATTATAAAGACAAATTGCGTAAAGAATTTACAAGTCTGTGCTTTGATGAGAAAAATGAATGGAATGGAATGAAATGTAACAATTCTTTGCAACATTCCACTCTGGAAAACTTTTAAAACCACCTGGAGAACCTGGAAAAGTCAGGGAATTTTTTATTACTCATGAGTGGGAACCCTGTATGAACACCTGTATTGTGCCAAAGCTATCCTGATTATACAGTAGAGTTAAAGGCAACAACGTCGCCAAAGTGCAAATATTTGTCTGTATTTTTAGAAAGAAATGTGCCAAAAAGGACAATCTTTCTCTATCCATATATCTCGTGATTCCATCATAAAGTTCACATACCATTACGTGACTACAAGGTTCTTCACAGAGATGCTTTAATGTCTGTAAGTTTTCCGTTTTACACGTTAGAAAGTGGGCACAGTCTGCAGTGGAGCATTAAGTTATTCAATTCAGATACAATTCAGTTAAAAGTCCTAGAAATGTTACTTACCGAAGTGGGTCTTTGGTCTTACATCAGTAGTTTATTGAGAGCTTTTTGGTCAAAAGTTTTATCATATTTCTATATCGTTGTATGTGATGTCCAATCGTTAGGGCTAACTGGGCTGTATGTGATGCCCAGTCATTAGGGCTAACTGGGTTGTGTGTGATGTCTAGTCGTTATGGCTAACTGGGTTGTGTGTAATGCCCAGTCGTTATGGCTAACTGGGTTGTGTGTGATGCCCAGTCGTTATGGCTAACTGGGTTGTATGTGATGTCCAGTCGTTAGGGCTAACTGGGTTGTATGTGATGTCCAGTCATTAGGGCTAACTTGGTTCCGTCACACTATGCTGTGTTGACTTCATATAAAGTAGGGAATTCCACTTGGAGCTCTACGTCGTACTTGCCCATTAGGGCTATTTCGTCAATGTTGTATTCACACTCTGTCGAAGTCTGATATCTGAAAGTCTCATGTTCTCCAAGTTAGGTCAGGTTCATACAAGATAAAAAGGCTTAAAAATTTAAAGTTAAAATCACTATATAACCACCTTACTCAAAATCGCCGGACGTGCGTTTCGCCCAGGCTCATCCCTAGCGTTTTCAACGGAGACTTCACACTCTGTTGAAGTCTGATATCTGAAAGTCTCATGTCCACATTGTTCATGGTCCTCTCGTAACCCATCGTCAATGCCATCGAGAGTCAAGTCGCATCAACCTTATCTTCATTTATGTTATTCTTACTTTTCTTTTTTCTCTTCCCCTCCTCCTCTTTATTTAATTTCTTCTCAATTTTAATTAGGTTCCACCAAGCGTACAGAAGTTCGTATGGACTGTTATTATTGCACTTAAATGGTTTGGTCTTATTTATTAGTACTGCTTCTGCTATAATAATTTTTAATATACATACACACAACATTTAGAACAACTACATGCTTTTTTGTAATAGTTCAATCTTGTGTGAATATACAAGAATTTAGACTGGACCTATACACTGAAGAGCAATTGAATTAGAGATACCTGCCTAGTAACATGTAGCATCACCATTCGCCCTGACGACGGCGGCAATTCGTCTCGACAAGACACCGGAAGCGTTGGGAAGCCATACGGATCCACAACCCCTGAACAAGCTCCCACAGTTCACGAAGATTTGATGGAGGGGGTCAGAGCCTCTAACATCTCTCTCGATGGCATCCCAGATGTGCTCGATGGGATTGAGGGCAGGTGACCGAGCTGGCCAAGGAAGCGAGGTCACGGCAGTGGAGTGTTCATCACCATCCGGATACAATTCGGGAGCTGCATTGCCGTGTCTCAGGATGAGGTCCCCAGTGGGATGTTGAAGACACACAAACGGGAGCAAGTGGTCGTCCAGGATATCCCGGTAACATTGGCCTGTGAGGGACGATGTCACATGTACCAGGGGTCCCATTCCAGTCCACGTAAACAGTCCCCAGACGAGAATGCCACCCCCACCAGCTTGAAGAGTACCCTGCTGGCAAGAAGGATCCATCGCTTCATGTGGTTTGCGCCCATACTCGTATCCTGCCATCCGCGTGTACCAACGTGAATCTCGACTCATCAGTCCAGGCAACATTTTTCCACATGTCTAGGGTCCAGTGGTGATGTTCCTGCACCCATGCTAATCTTTGCACCCTGTGATGTGTGGTCAGCAGCGGTACCCTCGTGGGACGATGGCTTCTGTACCCCATAGCGAGGAGATGGTTCTGGATGGTGTGGCTGCTTACACGTTTTTGTGCTCCAGCGTTATATTGCCGAGTGATTTCTTGCACTGTGGCCCGTCTATCCGCTGTTACAATGCGAGCTAGCCGATGATGACCCCTCTCATCCACACGCTCTTGTCCATGGCAGTTGGCCCTTGCAGGGATGGTTTTACCGGATTCGATGTACTCACGGTGCACCCATGACGCAGTGGCTTGTGAAAATCCCAGTGCCTGCACGACTTCCGAGATGAAGTGACCCATTCGTCGGGCCCAGACAATTTGCCCACAATCAAATGTGCTTAGATCCTTCGTCTTAGCCATACTGTGTCCGACTCTTACTGATTCCCATTGCATCACTCCTTATATTGTCAGATTGCTGCATACATCATGTTGTTTACTTTCACAGGGCCGCCCACAGTGCCACATTTGCATAATGCCAGCTGTCTCTAATTCAATTGCTCTTCAGTGTATTATGCAGTGGAAGTACATGCTGGAGGCTAGACTGGACCTATATTATGCAGTGAAAGAACCTACCTACATAAATACATATGTACGTATCACTAAGCTGTTCTTTGAGATTCAGAGGTTAGCTTCCTAAAAGAAATACAAACTACAAGATAATTTTTACTTACTGTTGACGTATCAAACTTCTCCATTTAGACATATCTTGACATACAACTCTGGTTTAACTGATATCCATCACACGCAGTGCACAACATCTTCTATACTTCATACTCATGACCTTTTTCTCATGAAGACACTCTTTAATCTGATCCTCCCATGACTTCCTTGTCCTTCCTCTGCCTTTTCTTCCTGCCACTTGGGCTAACCAAATTTTCTTAGTAAGCATCTCATCACTCATTTTTTCAACATGGCCAAACCACCGAAGCATATTAGTCTCTACCTTGCTAATAACATTTTGCCTCACATTACACAATGAAGATGTGTTGCAGTTGTGTAATGTGAAGCAAAATGTTGTTAGCAAGGTGGATACTAATAATATGCTTCGGTGGTTTGGCCATGTTGAAAGAATGAGTGATGAGATGTTTAGTAAGAAAATATTTTTAGCCCAAGTGGCAGGAAGGAAAGGCAGAGGAAGTCCAAGGAATTCATGGGAGGATCAGATTCATGAGTGCCTTCATGAGAAAAAGGTCATGAGTATCAAGTGTAGAAGATTTTGGGTATGGCGTGTGATGGATGTTGATGAAGCTCAAGTTGTATGTCAAGATCGCTGTAAATAGAAAGTTTGATACAGCAGCAGTAAGTAAAAATTATCTAATGGTTTGTATTTCTTTTTGGAGTTAATTTCTGAATCTCAGAGAACAGCTTAGTGATATGTATGTATGCATTGTATGTAGGTACTTCCATTGTATAATATAAGTCCAGTCTAGAATCTTGTATATTCACACAAAATTGAACTATAAGCGGAAAAGGACATAGTTCTAAATGTTGTGCATATGCATGCTAAAAACAAAAATTAAGATTGTAATTTTGGTCGCATTTCTAAAAATACAGACAGATATTTGCACTTTGGCGATGTTGTTGCCTGTCAGCCATGTGTGTAAGAGAGGGTATACCGAGAGGATATTTGCTGCTGATGGGAGGCAGGGGTGCAGAATATGTCCAAATGTGCAAATGAGGTTCAGAGAAAATTAAGGTAGCTCAGGGAAAATTTTTGCCTGTGGGTAAATCAATAATAATAATAATAGTGATGATAAACAAAAAATTGACTTATTAACAATGCATATAATGTGAAAGATAAGAGTAATTTACTGCACAGTAATCAGGTAATCATTTTGAAAAATATGTCATTATGAATACAAGAGGTTAATGAGGTCTGTGACGTACTGTGAACTGCCGCTCGCAAACGATTCACCAAGCCTAAACGACTTTACTGATGTCAAGGCGGAGACAGCGTGGCATGAGTAACAAGTGCAACGCAACCACTAGTCATGCTAATAAATGCCTAAACGACTTTACTAATGTCAAGGCGGAGACAGCGTGGCATGAGTAACAAGCACGACACAACCACTAGTCACGTTAATAAACGCCTAAACGACTTTACTAATGTCAAGGCGGAGACAGCGTGGCATGAGTAACAAGTACGACGCAACCATTAGTCACGCTAATAAACGCCTAAATGACTTTACTAATGTCAAGGCGGAGACAGCATGACATGAGTTAACAAGTTCAACGCAACCACTAGTCACGTTAATAAACGACTTTACTAATGTCAAGGCGGAGACAGCGTGGCATGAGTAACAAGTACGACACAACCATTAGTCACCCTAATAAACATTTCCGAAACTAAAGGCAGTAAATGTATCATAGGGGCGGATTTTAAAAATTATTGGCGGTTCTGAACATTTAAAAGCCAATAACACATGCACCAGTGATGAAAAGTTTGTGCTGAACTGCGCCAATTCATTCTCTTGCGCCAAACTGCTACAAATTACGAAAAAATGTAATATTTGTGCTGAAACGTCAGTCCACAGCAGGAACTGCCGAGTGAAAAAAAAATTTTTCACGGCAAAAAATACTGTTTTAAACGGCAAGTCGAATGACGCCTTTTTAGTCTAAGCGTAATTTGGTTAAACATATAACGTTGCTTAATCAACACGTACCGCCTATCTGAATTCGTTGTTTTTTCGGCATAAGTGATGAATAGGTTTCGTGATGTAGGTGGAACTGATTGAAATGGAGTTTTGTTGTAATCACGTGGTATGTAGGAGAAACAATGCTGTACATTATGAAATCCTAATGAAGATTGTTTATAGATGGTTTGGTGGTGGCCTTTCGGAGTGTTGTGCAATGGAGATTGTTTATATTTCATTCTCTGCTCTTTGGGATGGCGCAGTTATCTCGTTCCGGGTGAGGTGTGCGATTACGTAAATACAGTGTAAGGTCAGTTGGTAGCTATTTCATTGTCGCGGATGATGACTGAAAATGGCTCTCCCGTGGCAGAATACGATGATTCTGTTTCTAAAGGATTAATAGGAATTCAGAGATGCCAACTTTTACGGATTTTCCGTAGTTTGTACGGATTTTCACTCCATCTTACGGTTTTACAGAAGTCACCCAGAAAACTACGGAAAAAGCTCATGCAAGATCCCTGCACGCAATTTTCTATTTTTTACCGTCTTTTAGTAAAAAAAACATACTTTATAGATAGTCCCTATATGCCGTCAATGTTCCGATGCCAACGGTGGCGGAGTTTTGTCACGTGGTTCCTCGTACAACCATTTGAGAGTGCCGTGTACATAAGCCGAGAGGAAGCTCAGCTCAGTGCCTTTTGGGAACTCTTTACATTGATTACATGTGGCTTTCTGCTTGTGAAAATTTCGGTGCAAACGTTTTAACCCTTTCCACTCGACTGTCGGGTGACATTCAACATTGCAAAATCGCTGAACAGCGCGTGCGGAGCGCCGGTGATGGCGTTATAGGTCGCATGTCGGCGCTCGCAAGACAATTTTTTTTCACCAAATAAAGAACGTCATCGGCATGTCAGGTCATGGCGATGGCGCATCTATAGCTCGCATGTCGGTGCTCGCAAGGAATTTCTTTTTGCCGAATAGCTCGCATATCGGGTGTCATCAGTGACGCCTCTATAGCTCTTATGTCGGGGCTTGCGTGACATTTCTTTTCCGCCGAATATTTCACGTGTCAGATGTCACCCCTCCATGCCGATGACACCTCTATAACTCGCATGTCAGCGCTCGCGAGACATTTCTTTTTCGCCGAATAGGTTGGATGTCATCCGCCACGCCTATGACGCCTCTATAGCCCGTATGTAGAGGCTTGCAACACTTTTCTTTTTTGCATGTCGGATATCGCCCCTCCATGCCGATGGTGCCTCTAGCTTGCATGTCGGCACTCGCAAGACATTTCTTTTCGTCGAATAAGTCGGGTCTCATCCGCCACGCCCACGACTTCTATACAGCTCGTATGTCAGGGCTTGCGAGACATTTCGCGTGCCGATGACGCCTCTATAGCTCGTGTGTCGGGGCTTGCAAGACATATCTTTTTCCTGTAATATCGGGCGTGTTGGGTTTCACCCTCCATGCCGATGATGACGCCTCTATGGCTCGCATTCCGACGCTCGCGAGACATTTCTTTTTCGCCAAATAGCTCGGGTGTCACCCGCCATGCCGATGATGTCGGGGCTGACGAGCCGAAGCTGAGCTTTCGCTAATAAGTTGTGGGTGGCCTCTACTGCAGGAAAAAAAAAAAAAAAAACGGGTGCTGAGTGTGTATGGGTGAAAAGTTATTCGAGTGAAAAGGGTTCACTTAGATTAAAACAAAATAAAACGTAGCAGTTGAAACAGCTATGACAACAAGAAGAACGAAGTCAGATAAAACTTATTGTCAAGTGTATCGCGATATATGTAGTAAAAAGTGACCTTTTTATGAAGCCTCTAAAGTTTTGCCGAATCACGTTTTGTAAGCTATCTGGCTGCGATTTTAGCCTAGCTCATGGCAACCTCGATGATTGTAGGCGTCATGCAGAGAGCAAGAAGCACGAAGATCATTTCAACAGACTAAATGCAGATGTGAATAAAATTAATGTAACCAAAAAACTTCTGCCAGCTTATAAAGAATCCTAGAAAAATTATCAAGAGCTGATTAGTGCCGGAAAAATGCAGCAAAATAAGTGAAAAAGAGAAGAAGAAATTGAATTTTCACAAGGTGATTTGAAACGGGAAGAAGCTGAACTTTTGCAGTAGTTGGATTCCTCTTATAAAACGTTAAATAAATGCTGAGATGAACATTTAATGTGGCATAAAAAAAGAGACATGAGTGTAATAGAAAATGGACAGGTACTATTAAAAGAAACAAAACATTGCTTAACTATCTTAAAAAAATTAGAAAAAAAAATAGTTATAAATTTTTTGATCTATTTGAAAACTAAAATCTTTGCATATGTGTGTGTGTGTGTGTGTGTGTGTGTGTGTGTGTGTGTGTGTGTGTGTGTGTGTGTGTGTATTTCAATGCAAGATGTTTTAAATTTGAGTAGGGTGCATCTAGTTCCAAAACAATTTTTGCTTGCGAGTTTGTTCTATTTACTAATATTTTACCTGCTGCAAAAAAATGTTTTCTTACACCAAAAATGTATTTCACTTGCTCCAAAAATACATTTTGCTGCTCCCAAAACGTATTTCACCTGCTCCAAAAATGCATTTCACCTGGTCCACAAACGCATTTTGCTACTCCAAAAATGTATTTTACCTGCTCCAAAAACGATTTTGCAACTTTCCATTACTGCATGCACATACCTTCCAGGTTTTATGATTTACCTGTAAAATTTACGGAAATGTGACTTGTTTTATGGGCAAAATGTTAATTTTAGTAGATTTTACAGATTTGTTGATTCTCCCAGATTTTTTTTTTTTTCCTGATGATTTTGCACCCATCATTAAAACTTTTTATTTTACTAAAACCCATTTAAAATGAAGTGCTGATGTAAGTTAGGAATAAACTTCTCAGTTACATGTGTTTATGTGGGAACATTTGTCCACAGTTTTCCCACATTTTAGGTTTATTGTTTTGCATTGTTTGAAACGCTAAAGCTGAGCCGCGCATGAGCTGAACCTCCCCAGGTGGGTTTGTTTATCTCTCACAAGTTTCCCCCTTCTCAGTATGCCTGCATGGTGTTGCCCTGCATTGGAGCACGGAACACGTCTTTATTTCTCCCAGTTCGAAATGCTATCTCAGAATGTAGTTATCATAGAAATAAAATTCAAGCGGATTTTAAACCTGTGGAATTTTTAAGCCCAGATCGATACCCAGTGTGACGAAATTAAACAAAGGCTCCCGGTTTTGTGAAATTAAAAATGCATTTGGGGCATGGTTTCGTAACTTTTTTCTGCCAATAAATTTGGCCTAACGCCAGAATGCGGTATAAGAAGTTAGGGGGAGGAGAGTCCAATGTTCATGCTACCGAGTGCTTCTCCAGCAATGATTTATTTTGCTGTTCGGTTAGTCAGAAGTTTTCTGCGCTTTCCAACCGTGCTTTGTCCATTTGAAAATGTCTTGGCTTGATTCGACGAAATTAATATCTTGGGTCCACACTAATTCGTCAAATCCCTATTGAAAATAGTCAAAGGTCAGGACATAGGAGCGGGATTCATTCTTCCACCCTTTTGCTTGATGACTTACATAAAATCAAAGCACGATTGCGATGTAGTTTCGGTATGCTGTTCAGCACCCATAGTGGACCTCCTATTGTAAATGGTTATCTGATATCCTATTGTAAATGATTATCAGCATTCTCGGAATCGAGGGTCAAAGGGTGAAACATCCTTCCCTTTAGATACAAACTTTCATAAAAATAAATTTTTATATATTTATAGATCATAAAGAAATGGGAATGTTTTAAGAACTGTGTTGTCACTGCTGCTAAAGAGGGCTGCACAATAGTGGGTAGCAATAGGTGTGATGCATGGTGGAATAGTGAGATTGAAGAGGCAGTAAAGAGAAAGAAGGAAGTCTATTTGGGGATGTTGCAAGGTAGAGTTTCTGTGGATGAATATTGCTGTAAGAAGCGTGAAGCTGCTAAGCTAGTTCACCAGAGTAAGGCAAAAGATAGAAAGGTGAAGGTGGAAAGGCATGAATTGGCTTTTTGGAAAGATGGGAAGATTTTCTGGAAGTATATGAGACTCAGGAAAAATAGGGGAAACAAAGTTGTAACTTGTGTGAAGAATAATATCGGGGAATGATGTGGGGAGCCCAATGAGTTAAGTGAAAGATGGGGTGAATACTTCTGTTAGTTATTAAATTAGGAAAGCAAAGATGATTCTGAGACAGACGCAGAGGATGTCACAGTGAGGGATGGAAGCACAGAAGGGATCTCAAGAGAAGAAGTGTGTAAAGCTCTAAAATCTCGTCAGAATAGTAAGGCTCCGTAAGTTGATGGCATAACTGCTGAGATGTTGAAATATGGTGGTGACTCTGCAATTGACTGGTTAACTGAAATTTGCCAGTTTTGCTGGGAGTTAGGAATGGTCCCTCGGTATTGGAAAGGTGCTATCATTGTTCCCTTGCTTGTATAAGGGAAAAGGTGATTAGACTGAATGCAAGAACTATCGTGGTATTAGCCTACTAAGTGTGCCAGGGAAAGTGTTTGGTAAGGTTGTTTTTGAAAAAGTACAAGGTCTAACATCTGAGAAAGTGTGGGATGTTCAGAGTGGTTTTATGCCTGGTAAAGGCTGCACACACCAAATTTTTGCATTACACGTGATGATTGAATGGCTATTGGTAAGAAAGTTTTTACTGCTTTCATAGATTTAGAGAAAGCTTAGGACCAAGTAAATAGGACACTTTTGTAGAAGGTATTGAATGAATATGGTGTTACTGGGAATCTACTTAATAGTGTAAAAGCCATGTATGCTGGTAGTAGAGCTTGTGTACGAGTTAATGGTGTTTTATCAAAATGGGTTTCTGTTGGTGTAGGAGTCATAAATATATTAAACACCATGGCTGTTTAATATATTTATGGATGCGTGCATGCATGATGCCAAAATAGATAATAGTGGTTTATGTCTTGGTGATATCTGTGTGTGCAGATTGCTGTATGCTGATGACACTGTCCTGTTGGTAGAGAGCAAAAGTGATTTGCAGAGTATGTTGTCTCAGATGTACGAAGTTTGCATGAAATTCAAACTGAGTATAAATAAGGGAAAAACCAAAGTTATGGTTTTTGAGAGAGGAACTGGTAGCACTGAATGTAACGTAAGTACACATGGCACTGTGATTGACTAGGTGAGTGAGTTTGTGTATTTAGGAAGCATGTTTCACAGAGAGAACAACTTGGATGGTGAAATTAGTAGAAGAGTGAATTCTTCATGGAAAGCCATAGCTGCTCTGTCAGGTTTTCACAGGAATGATGGGTTCTCTAGAGAGTTTTACATGGCTGTGTATGAAAGTGTGATTTTTCCTACTCTGATGTATGGTAGTGAAACCTGGGTACTACAGAAGAAACATAAAAGTCGTTTGTGTGCTGGAGAAATGCGTTACTTACGGCAAGACACGGTCTGATTGTGTGAGGAATGAAGATGTGTTGCAGTTGTGTGATGTGAAGCAAAATGTTGTTTGCAAGGTGGAGACTAACATGCATTGGTGGTTTGGCTATGTTGAAAGAATGAGTGATGAGATGCTTACTAAGAAAATATTTTTAGCCCAAGTGGCAGGAAGGAAAGGCAGAGGAAGGCCAAGGAAGACATGGGTGGATCAGATTCAGGAGTGTCTACATGAGAAAAAAATTATGAGTATGACATATAAAAGATGTTGTGTACGGCATGTAATGGATATCAGTGAAGCCCAAGTTGTATATCGAAATCGCTGTAATTGGAGAAGCTTTGTAAGACAACAGTAAGTAAAAATATGTGGTAGTTTGTATTTCTTTTTGGAGCTAAACTCTGAATCTCAGAGAACAGCTTAGTGATATGTATATGTATAGATCGTAATGATAGCAGAATAATGAGAAATTATCTATAGATTCTATTTTAATCGATAATTTCGGTACATTTAATCAATATGTGCGACAAGTAATTTAACTGAATATATCGATTAATTTTTTTTACAGATTCCGAGTTCTGAAAGTTCGCAGGTATGCATGCATTTTTCAAAGAATTTAAGTCTAATTTAAATTTCATTCAGCAAAATTATCTGGCACAATTATATGCCTGAAATGCTAGAATGAAATAAATTATAGTTTATTACAGAATTTTTTTTTAGTTGTTTTATTTTTCAGCCTCTCTGCTCTGCCACTGTTTTCACCTAGACCCAAAAATATTTCTGACATTTTGAATCTAAGTTTCATATTTCTATTCATTTTTCTTTGGAATGATGGGTGGAAGGAACCATCCAGTCTTCTATGCCTGCACTGTCCGAGAGGAAGGGAAAAAAATGTGAAAGAACAGATTAAAATCCCGAACAGGGTGTTCGAAACAGTGTCCCCGTTTGTAGACTGGGAGGGGGGGGGGTAAATGTTCAGAGCCAAGTGGTTAGAAGGAAGGAGGAGGGCAGAATTGGGATGCCCCACTGTGTCGTTAAAAAGTTGACCCAGAGACCTTTCTTGTAAAGACAGGAGGAAACTCTGTCTTTTGATCTAAAAGCCAGAAGTATGGAATGATGAGACGAAAAGTGCAAACAAATCATCTTCCAATCTGAACACATCGAAAATCCGAACTACCAGTGCCCCCAATTAGTTCAGATTTTGGACACTCTACTGCATTTATATTTGTAAATGCAGTAGAGCGCATGGTACGCATGTTATCAGAGTAGTAAGGCTCCATAAGTTGATGGCATAACTGCGAGATGTTGAAAGATGGTGGCGACTCTGTAATTGACTGGTTAACTGAAATTTGCCAGTTGTGCTGGGAGTTGGGAATGGTCCTTCGGTATTGGAAGGATGCTATCATTGTTCCCTTGCTTGTATAAAGGAAAAGGTGATTAGACTGAATGCAAGAGCTATCGTGGTATTAGCCTACTAAGTGTGCCAGGGAAAGTGTTTGGTAAGGTTGTTTTAGAAAAAGTACAAGGTCTTACATCAGAGAAAGTGTGGGATGTTCAGAGTGGTTTTATGCCTGGTAAAGGCTGCACTAACCAAATTTTTGCATTACACGTGATGATTGAATGGCTATTGGTAAGAAAGTTTTTACTGCCTTCATAGATTTAGAGAAAGCTTAGGACCGAGTAAATAGGACACTTTTGTAGAAGGTAATGAATATGGTGTTACTGGGAATCTACTTAATAGTGTAAAAAGCCATGTATGCTGGTGGTAGAGCTTGTGTACGAGTGAATGGTGTTTTATCAAAATGGTTTTCTGTTGGTGTAAGAGTCATACAAGGTTGTGTAATGTCACCATGGCTGTTTAATATATTTATGGATGCGTGTATGCGTGATGCCAAAATAGATAATAGTGGTGTATGTCTTGGTGATACCCGTTTGTTCAGATTGCTGTATGCTGATGACACTGTCCTGTTGGCATAGAGCAAAAGTGATTTGCAGAGTATGTTGTCTCGGATGCACAAAGTTTGCATGAAATTCAAACTGAGTATAAATAAGGGAAAAACCAAAGTTATGGTTTTTGAGAGAGAAACTGGTAGCACTGAATATAATGTAAGTATAAATGGCACTGTGATTGACCAGGTGAGTGAGTTTGTGTATTTAGGAAGCATGTTTCACAGAGAGAACAAATTGGATGTTGAAATTAGTAGGCAAGTGAATTCTTCATTGAAAGTCATAGCTGCTCTGGGAGGTTTTCACAGTAATAATGGGTTCTCTAGAGAGTCCCGCATGGCTGTGTATGAAAGTGTAATTTTTCCTACTCTGATGTATGGTAGTGAAACCTGGGTACTACAGAAGAAACATAGAAGTTGTTTGTGTGCTGGAGAAATGCGTTACTAACGAGGGGGTTTGTGGCAAGACTTGATATGATTGTGTGAGGAATGAAGATGTATTGCAGTTGTGTGATGTAAAGCAAAATGTTGTTAGCAAGGTGGAGACCAATATGCTTCGGTGGTTTGGCCATGTTGAAAGAATGAGTGATGAAATGCTTACTAAGAAAATATTTTTAGCCCAAGTGGCAGGAAGGAAAAGCAGAGGAAGGCCAAGGAAGACATGGGTGGATCAGATTCAGAAGTGTCTACATGAGAAAAAGATTAAGAGTATGACATATAAAAGATCTTGTGTACGGCGTGTAATGGATATCAGTGAAGCCCGAGTTGTATGTCGAGATCGCTGTAAACGGAGAAGCTTGATAAGACAACAGTAAGTAAAAATATGTGGTAGTTTGTATTTGTTTTTGGAGCTAACCTCTGAATCTCAGAGAACAGCTTAGTGATATGTATATGTATAGATCGTAATGATAGTAGAGTAATGAAAAATTATCTATAGATTCTATTTTAATCGATAATTTCGGTACATTTAATCAATATGTGCGACAAGTAATTTAATTGAATATATCGATTAATTTTTTTACAGATTCCGAGTTCTGAAAGTTCGCAGGTATGCATGCATTTTTCAAAGAATTTAAGTCTAATTTAAATTTCATTCAGCAAAATTATCTGGCACAATTATATGCCTGAAATGCTAGAATGAAATAAATTATAGTTTATTACAGAATTATCTTTAGTTGTTTTATTTTTCAGCCTCTCTGCTCCGCCACTGTTTTTACTTAGACCCAAAAATGTTTCAGACATTTTGAATCTCAGTTTCATATTTCTATTCACTTTTATTTGGAATGACGGGTGGGGGTGGGGTGGGGTGGGGTGGGGGGACCACCCAGTCTTCTTTGCCGGCATTGCCCGAGAGGAAGGAGAAAAATGCGAAAGAACAGATTAAAGTCCCGAACAGGGTGTTCGAAACAGTGTCCCCGTTTGTAGATTGTAGACCGGGGGGGGGGGGGGAGTTCAGAGCCAAGTGGTTGGAAGAGGAAGGAGGAAGGCAGAAATGGGATGCCCCACTGTGTCGTTAAAAAGTTGACCCAGAGACCTTTCTTGTAAAGACAGGAGGAAACTCTGTTTTTTTTTATATAGGAGCCAGAAGTATGGTATGATGAGACGGAAAGTACAAACAAATCGTCCTCCAATCTGAACACATAGAAAATCCGAACTACCAGTGCCCCCAATTTGTTCAGATTTTGGACGCTGTAATGCATTTATATTTGTAAACTTAAGTCACTCAATGCCAAGTTTCAACTTCAAGTGCATGCACAGTGAGCTCTCTTGGCAGCCATTTCGACCGGGACACAGGTTCTTCGGTTGCTGTTGACATGGTACGCATGTTATCAGAATAGTAAGGCTCCATAAGTTGATGGCATAACTGCTGAGATGTTGAAATATGGTGGTGACTCTGTAATTGACTGGTTAACTGAAATTTGCCAGTTGTGCTGTGAGTCAGGAATGGTCCCTCGGTATCGGAAGGATGCTATCATTGTTCCCTTGCTTGTATAAGGGAAAAGGTGATTAGACTGAATGCAAGAACTATCGTGGTAATAGCCTACTAAGTGTGCCAGGGAAAGTGTTTGGTAAGGTTGTTATTGAAAAAGTATGGGGTCTTGCATCAGAGAAAGTGTGGGATGTTCAGAGTGGTTTTATGCCTGGTAAAGGCTGCACTAACCAAATTTTTGCATTATGCGTGATGATTGAAAAGTATCTGGCTGTTGGTAAGAAAGTTGTTACTGCCTTTATAGATTTAAAGAAAGCTTAGGACCGAGTAAATAGGACACTTTTGTAGAAGGTATTGAATGAATATGGTGTTACTGGGAATCTACTTAATGGTCTAAAAGCCATGTATGCTGGTAGTAGAGCTTGTGTATGAGTGAATGGTGTTTTATCAAAATGGTTTTCTGTTGGTGTAGGAGTCAGACAAGGTTGTGTAATGTCACCGTGGCTGTTTAATATATTTATGGATGCGTGATGCCAAAATAGATAATAGTGGTGTATGTCTTGGTGAAATTTGTGTGTGCAGATTGCTGTATGCTGATGACACTGTCCTGTTGGCAGAGAGCAAAAGTGAGTTGCAGTGTATGTTGTCTCGGATGTACAAAGTTTGCATGAAATTCAAACTGAGTATAAATAAGGAAAAAACCAAAGTTTTGGTCTTTGTGAGAGGAACTGGTAGCACTGAATGTCGTGTAAGTATAAATGGCACAGTGATTGACCAGGTGACTGAGTTTGTGTATTAGGAAGCATGTTTCACAGAGAGAACAAATTGGATGGCGAAATTAGTAGGCAAGTGAATTCTTCATGGAAAGCCATAGCTGCTCTGGGAGGTTTTCACAGGAATGATGGGTTCTCTAGAGAGTTTTACATGGCTGTGTATGAAACTGTAATTGTTCCTACTCTGATGTATGGTAGTGAAACCTGGGTACTTCAGAAGAAACATAAAAGTCGTTTGTGTGCTGGAGAAATGCGTTACTTACGGCAAGACACGGTCTGATTGTGTGAGGAATGAAGATCTGTTGCAGTTGTGTGATGTGAAGCAAAATGTAGTTAGCAAGATGGAGACTATGCTTCGGTGGTTTGGCCATGTTGAAAGAATGAGTGATGAGATGCTTACTAAGAAAATCTTTTTAGCCCAAGTGGGTGAAAGGAAAGGCAGAGGAAGGCCAAGGAAGACATGGGTGGATCAGATTCGGGAGTGTCTGCGTGAGAAAAAGATTACGAGTATGAAGTATAAAAGATGTTGTGTACAACGTGTAATGGATATCAGTGAAGCCCAAGTTGTATATATAGATCGCTGTAATTGGAGAAGCTTTATAAGACAACAGTAAGTAAAAATATGTGGTAGTTTGTATTTCTTTTTGGAGCTAACCTCTGAATCTCAGAGAACAGCTTAGTGATATGTATATGTATAGATCATAATGATAGCAGAGTAATGAGAAATTATCTATAGATTCTATTTTAATCGATAATTTCGGTACATTTAATCAATATGTGCGACAAGTAATTTAACTGAATGTATCGATTAATTTTTTTTACAGATTCCGGGTTCTGAAAGTTGGCAGGTATGCATGCATTTTTCAAAGAATTTAAGTCTAATTTAAATTTTATTCAGCAAAATTATCTGGCACAATTATATGCCTGAAATGCTAGAATGAAATAAGTTATAGTTTATTACAGAATTTTTTTTAGTTGTTTTATTTTTCAGCCTCTGCTCCATCACTGTTTTCACCTAGACCCAAAAATGTTTCAGACATTTTGAATCTAAAGTTTCATATTTCTATTCACTTTTCTTTGGAATGATGGGTGCCGGCATTGTCCGAGAGGAAGGAGAAAAATGCGAAAGAACAGATTAAAATCCCGAACGGGATGTTTGATGAAACAGTGCCCCCTTTTGTAGACGGGGGGGGGGGGGATTTTCAGAGACAAGTGGTTGGAAAAGTGGTTGGAAGGAAGGAGGAGGGCAGAATTGGGATGCCCCACTGCGTCGTTACAAAGTGTACCCAGAGACCTTTCTTGTAAAGTCAGGAGGAAACTCTGTCTTTTGATTTACTAGAAGTATGGAATGATGAGACAGAAGGTACAAACAAATCGTCCTCCAATCTGAACATATCGAAAATCCGAACTACCAGTGCCCCCAATTTCTTCCGATTTTGGACGCTGTACTGCATTTATATTTGTAAACTTAAGTCACTCAATGCCAAGTTTCAACTTCAAGTGCATGCACAGTGAGCTCTCTTGGCAGCCATTTCGACCGAGACACAGGTTCTTCGGTTGCTGTTTACATGGTACGCATGCTATTGATACCGTTTGCGTGCAGTTTGTTATAAAGTGTGGCACTAGTAAAATGAACAAATCCTCCAATCTGAACTCATTGAAAATCCGAACTACTTATGGTTTCAATTAGTTTGGAATTTGATGCTCTAGTGTATATATATTTATGAGATTAGACGCGCAACGCCAAGCTTCAAGCTCATGTGCAGTGAGCTCTCTTGGCAGCCATTTCACCCGGGACACACACACACACATGGTTCTTCAGTTGCTATTTACGTGTTATGCTTGTTATTCATACCGATAATGTTTGCGTGCAGTTTATCATAAAGTGTGGCGCTCTATACTCTGGTGTGTCATGTAACTATTTCTAAATTTATTACTGGTGAATATACAACAAGTATGATTTGGTGTTTTGTTATTAATTGTGTACTTTTCAAAAATACCAGGGGTGACAGACAATTATGTTAACCTTTAACAGCGCTGCCACTGACGCGCTGTAGCACTTAAATTACCCCAAAACAAAAAAAGAGGACCCATAATTACAAATTCTACGTGTTCTTTGGAACCCATATTTTATTTTGGATTTTTTTAATATGCCATTTGGCAAAAGTAAAATTCATGAAAATTAGGGAAAGAATGAAAACAGCCACTGTATGTAAAGATTATGTAAATATAGAATATAAGGTTATGTAAATGTACAAATGTCCTGATTAATTTATTAAATCTTTCAGCTCTTTTAATCATTATTGGAACAGTTGAAATATAAAATTTGAAAAACAAATAAACTTACATTTAATGAGAGCACTGATAACTATTATACTCTGCTGAAAGTTGTACTTCTACTTCAGTGATTGTTCGTTAAAAGTAAAAAAACTGCTCAAGAGTAGTCATGACGCAGTTCCTGTGTTTTGAAAAATAAAAACCGCTCTGGTGTTCTGAGCTGACTTAAAATGCATTGTCTTTGTGTAATTTCATTATGATAAAATTTAGTTGAAGATTAAAAATTTAATTGTCTGTACTTGATTTTTTTAAAGATTACTTTCAATAATAAATTAATATTGCTTTTTATAAATTAAGAAGGTATTTATAAGAACACGCTAAGTTACGTATAAAAGTTCAATGCAAATATATTTCAGCCATTACTATGGCCTTCATCAGTGCGACTACGATTGGTTTATGTTGCCAGATTGGAAAGGTAAGTTTTGTAATGGTAACTCCGGGTGACGTGATGCAATGAGGGATTTCCAGATGTAAGGAACGAAAATGGGGAGCTCAGAGTTGCAATTTTTGGAAAATAAAATTTCCAAACTTTCTCTAAACCTCAGAGTATACCGATTTTGGAAGGGAGCCAACTTTTTAGTATCGGACCAAAGTGGAATAGCAGAAGTGTCAGCTGTGGTAAGGAGAGATAAGGCAGATGAAGGTTTTCCAAATTTCACATCAGATTTGTGCTCCTGAAGTCTTGAGAGAATTTTCAAGACTTCATCTGCCTTATCTCTTCTTACCATGGCCGACACTTCTGCTATTCCACTGTGGTCCGATACTAAAAAGTTGGCTCCCTTCCAAAATCGGTATGCTCTGAGGTTTAGAGAAAGTTTGGAAATTTTATTTTCCAAAAATTGCAACTCTGAGCTCCCCATTTTTGTTCCTTACATCTGGAAATCTCTCATTGCATCAGGTCACTCGGAGTTACCATTACAAAACTTACCTTTCCAATCTTACCTTTCCAACCAATCGTAGTCGCACTGATGAAGGCCATAGTACTACCTTTCCAACCAATCGTAGTCGCACTTACCTTTCCAACCAATCGTAGTCGCACTGATGAAGGCCATAGTAATGGCTGAAATATATTTGCATTCAACTTTTATACGTAACTTAGCATGCTCTACACTACCTTCTTCTTAATTTGTTTGTTAGTTACGTGCGTTGCCTACCACTCATTTATTTTGCTTTTTACAAATTAAGGTGTCGAACAGTGTGCATTACATTTATTTTTTATTTGCTTATGTAAGTATGAATATTTATCATCTCTTGATTCACAGAATATCTTACAAAGTACCCACTTTTTAAAAATCTGTGGGTCCTCGAGACCCAGCTTGATAACTGCAACATCAGCTCTGCTTTAAAAGTAAACAAGAAGTGAACTGTGCTTCTTGTGAATGGCACGGCAGGCGTCATAAACTTGTACATCCGGATGATAAACCTAGAACCAGGGATCAATGTAGTGTTTCCGGGTTTTTTAAACCTAAAACTCGTGACCTTGAAGAAGTTAATGCAATTGAAAATGTTTTGCCTTGCAGTAGTAGCTGCAAACCTTCAAACAAATGAAGAAAACTTGACGAAATCCAACTTTTGATGGACCACTTAGTCCTGAATTACCATCAGTCACGTCCGAATTTTGTATTTTTTTTAAATTTTTAAGTAATAGGCTTTAAGGATAGGTTCTTAATCATCAACATATACAGTCAAACCCCTATTTAACGGACTGCGATTTAACGAATTCCGTACTTTTACGTACATTTTTTATGGTCCCGACGGCATCACATTGAAATTCATGCTTGGCATTTCCCAATTTAACGAACACATTTCCTCAATTTAGCGAACATTTTTAAATTTTTAAACCACAAAACTATGTTAACTAGCAGTTTCAAGTTAAATGTTAGCCCAAATGCAATCCCTTGATGATGTTTTGGATGAACAGATTGGACTAAATGCATCAGATTCTGATGAAAAAGGTGAAGCAGAACTGAAAGTTAGCTGCTTTAGTGATGCTGTAACAGTATAAAATGTGATAAAAAGTACTTGATGCCCTGCGATATTAATGATGATGTGTTTCATGCACTTCATTAAATTGAAGCTGCAATTTTATAAAGCTAAGCGTTCAGGAAAAACATAAGCAATCTTCTCTAAAGCATTTCTTTTCTACAGTGTAAAAAAGTAATCAACACATATTCTGTTTTTACAAGTTAATTAGTACTAATTGATGTTCTGTTTCATGCAGTTTAGGATTGAAATTATTATTTAAGAAGCTAAATGCTTGAGAAAAATCAGCTATCATGTTTTTCTCGCAATTTTAAAGTACGCTTAAATTTTGATGCTACATATTGAAGTCTAATATCTGCGAATTATGTATTTAATATGCAAAGTAAATGTGCACATATTATAAATTTTTGATAAATTCATAATTAAAAGTGCAATGCATAATTTAAATGCCACTGAAAGAAAGAGAACGTAGCTGCTTATGTATTCCATTGGGTTGTCGGAAAAGTCATGATGTATTTTGGCACCCGATGGTAGTTGGGCGGTTTTGAAAGTACTAGAGGCATGCACAGCTCTGTTATCGTTATGGCATTCGACAGGTGCCAGTTCTAGCTGCAGTCTAAAAGGAATAGTGAGCGATTTGGTTGATTTGCGGAGATTTGACATCAAGTTGAAGATTGAAGACCAGACTGTGCATTTTCGCCATATTTTACTGTTTTACTTCCGTAAAAGGAAGAACGCGCGTCAAGCTTGTGAAAAGTTGCGTAAAGTGTACGGTGATAATGCTCTACAAGAATGTCAGCGCCAGCGGTGGTTCGCAAAATTCTATGCTATTGATTTTGATCTCAACGATGCTCCTCGGTCGGGGAGGCCCACCGAGGTTGATGACGACCAAATCAAGGCATTGATCGAGTCAAACCCACGTTACATGACACGGGAGATTGCAGTCACATTGCGCATCCATCATTCAAGCGTTCACGACCACCTGAAGAAGCTGAGATACGTAAGCAAGCTCGATTTGTGGTTTCCTCATGAACTCAAAGAAGCTCAATTGACAGCGCGTATAACATACATGAAATTCTTCCGCGGATTCTCGGAATTCCGCTTTTTTTTATATATATATAATCTGGGCCATTCTCCAGATTGATGCAGAACTGAAGGGGGGAAAAACGCGCGCGCTGCATTTCGTCTTTCAAAGCTTCCGGAAATGGAAGTTAAATGAAGTAAAGATTTTTCCCATAATCATATTTTCTTTTTTCTCACGATGTTGAATTGTCCAGTATTGTTAAATATCATTTCATTGCATAAATGTTAGCATTTCAGCATGAAACTGTGAACAACGATTTCCGAAAATGGAAGTTAAGATGGCGCAAAGATTTCACTGTAGTGCATAGGCAGGAGATTCTTCCGTGGATTTGAATAATTCCGCCATTTTCGTTATCATTTTGAGCATTCTCGAGATCAATGCACGACTGAACAGAACTTTTGGGGGTGTAATAGGGGAAGAGGGGATTAGTTGTACGTTTGAGGACTGAGTTCCATCTTTTGAAACTTTCGAAAACGGAGGTTAGATGCAGCAAAGATTTCTCCCATAATCGTTTTTTTTTTCCCCTTCTCTCTCTCTCTCTTGCAATGTTCAGACCTGTTTGTAATCCGGGTGTATTCCGGGTTTTTAAGTTTTAGAAGAATTTGAAATGCTTTGGACATTTCCTTTCTTAAAATGCTACGAAATGGTAAATAAACTTCAGGCTCCATTTTCTTTGGGAATTACAGTGTTTGATTAAAAACACTGTATGTCCGTGCGAATGGTAGATGTAGACGATTTGTGACACCTTGTGCGTTTCTTTTGTTATCAAACAAGCTCTCAAGATAACAACAGCCTGCTGAAAGGAAGGCTTCTTTTCATTATTTTGAAAGTTCAAATACTTTGATTATTTTTTCTAACTACTTTTAGAAATTGAATGGAATCCACTGTAGGCTTCAAGTTCAAGTTAAACTGGTCTACATAGACTGCTCAATTAACATATAATATGAAGTGCAAAATTTGATTTTAAATATGCAGTGCCTGAAGGAATTTGCACAGTGAAAGAAAATTGGGTACAAGAAAAGATGTGAAGTTTAACTGCACAAGCAGTAGGGCCTATTTGTTGTGTAGCTAGTTTATATGTGCATATTATACATTATATTTATATTGGCACTGAGCTGAGAGTTTCAGGGTTTCTTGTGTCTCCTCACAATCAGCCCTGGATATTTCTTCTGCCTAGTATTGTCCTTAAATAGCCATCTGCTCCACAAATACTGCATTTCAGTTTTTAAAGTTCCTGAAAACGGAAGTCAGTCGAAGCGAAGATTTCTCTCGTAATCGTATTTTTTTCTTCCCGTGCTGTTCTCACTATCCTGTGTTGTTGTTAAAATGAAACTTTCCTCCATAGATGGCTGCACTTAAGCTTGATAAGAGAGGGCAAATTTTCCCCAAAACGGAAATGACGAAATTTGAAAATTTGGTAGAATTGATGTATGGTGTTCCAAAGTATTCATATTCTGAAAGTTGCACCATGTATCTAAAGTAGTGAAAGCTTTGATATCATGCATTCATGGTCCTCATAAGGCTGAAAGTTCTTCCAGCATGATGGATAAATTATTTTCATTTGAGGAAATAAAAGGAACTTCAAAAAGAAAGAAGAATAAACTTCTTAGATATTACTATCTATTATGAAGATGAAAAATTCCTCACTAGTTGGTATAAAAAAACCAATGAATACTAAAAGACTACTGGATTTCAATTCCTATCATCCAGTTTCTATTAAGAAAAATGTAGCAAGTCAGTTTTTAGAAAAAATTAATAAAATAGTTTCTACTGCGGATAAAAAAGAAGCCCATAAAGAAGAGCTTAAAGTCATACTTGCAGAGAATAACTATCCTAAAGAAGAAATTGAGAAGCTTCTGAATTTTAATGGTACGAAGAACCCACAAAAGCAACAAGTTAAATTCACTAGAAAAATTTCTTATCACAAAGGTTTATTTGAGTCTTTAAAGAGAATTAGTAAGAAATACAATATTAGGCTAGCTCCAAGTTTAGAGAACAAAGTTAAAAAAAATTTCCCTAAACTAGTTCAAAGAGAAGAAGATATTTTAAAAATGCAAGGAGTAGTTTATGAAGTAAATTGTAGTTGTGGACTATCTTACATAGGTGAAACAGGTCGCAGACTAGAAACTCGTATAGCTGAGCATAAAGCAGCTATAAAAAATTGCTCCAACAAGACTGGATTAGATAGGCATGTTAGAGAAACTGGGCACAGCATGGATTGGAATTCCCTTAAAGTAATCAGTTTCCAAAGCAATTTCCAAAAAAGAAAACTGAAAGAAGGAATAGAGATTGAGAAAAATCAAAATTCCATCATCAATGACTGCAAAGGATTTTCCCTGCCTAACATCTGGCAGGATTTGTTGAAAAATAACCTAAACTGTCAAGGTTAACCGTAAACGTCAAGGTAAACCGTAACCGTGATAGTGACAAGTAAAAAGTGGCAACAACAAGACAGCCTGAAGAAGGAGAAGAGTTTTCTCCGAAAATTTGCTATTAATGAAAAAATTTCCTAGTAAAATTCCCATGAAAGTTGCTTTAGATTATTAATAAAAAAAAGGAGGAAAGTGGCAATGAAGAAATGGGAAGAGAATAATATCAACAGAAAGAAAAGCTAATTAAATTTTTAATTCAGTAATTTTATATTGTGAATACAGTGATGTGTACCAGTTTAATATTTACGTGAATAAATTACAGTGAACAATTCCATCTTGCTTATGCTGTGTTATATTCACATTTTCTTGCCGCGCGTTCTGATTTTTCACCTGGTTAAAAAGTTAAGCTTTTTTGTTTCTTGGTCGGTCGCATGTTTGGTATAAACATCTGCGATATGCTCATTAAACGTGAGGAAAACGATCCTTTTTTGAAGCGACTGATAACTGGTGACGAAAAGTGGATTGTGTACAATAATGTGCTGTGCAAACGGTCTTGGTCCCTTCACCTCAAACGACATCCAAAGCAGACATTTATCAGCGGAAGGTTCTGGTCTCAGTGTGGTGGGATTTTAAAGGCGTCGTGTTTTTCGAGCTCCTACCACGGAACCAAACAATCAATTCGAATGTGTACTGTCGGCGATTGGACAGTTTGAACGAATCCATCATCCAGAAACGTCCTGGGCTTGTTCTTCATAAAGGTGTGTTCCATCACGATAACGCGAGACCACACACAAGTTTGATGACCCGCCAAAAATTATTGTAGCTTGGGTGGGATGGGTTGCCACAACCAGCATACTCGCCTGACCTTGCGCCGTCAGATTTCCACTTGTTTCGCTCTCTTCAACAGTCCTTGCGTGGTATAACGTTCAATTCAGATGAGGCTGTAAATCAGCACCTTGTACAGTTTTACGCCGCGAAAGACAGGTCTTTCTATGAATGAGGCATTCTGCAGCTCACTGAAAGATGGCAAAAGGTTATCGAAGAAAACGGGCATTATATCATTGATTGATCTTTGTTCTTTCTATCAATAAATGACCTTTGCAAAACATGGCTAAAATACGTCATGACTTTTCAGACAACCCAATATTATCAACACTAGCTTAATTTGAATGTTTCATTCGAAAGTCTACCTCGATTTAGCAAATTCTGCGATTTTACCTACAAGACTGTTGGTCCTTTGAAGTTTGTTAAATCGAGGTTTCACTGTACTCTAATAATCACTTAAACTTGTACGAAAATCCGCTACAGTTTTGGGGGAAATTTCGAACAAAAAAAATTGTGTTCTGGGGAAATATTGGGCTCTGAAAATTTTGTGCACCCCTAGTGGGAGGTAAGTGGACAGGCAAGTGATCTGGGGCACTAAGCACTACTCTTTTCTTCCTGGAAAAAAAAAAATTGCTGTTAGGACAATGAGTGAGAAGTTTACTTTTGTTCTGATGCCCGTCATGGGGACACTACCTCCCACCACCATAGTGGCATCATTAGCACAGAGAAATGCAGAGTAAGCATGACATCTTTTCACATACATGAAATTCTTCTGCGAATTCGCGGAATTCCGCTTTTTTTTTTTCTGTCATTATTTGGGTCAATACTAGAGATTGATGCAGACATAAAGATAAATTTGGGGAGAGGGTCGCTTTCTGTCTGGGGACAATATCTCATTTTTCAAAACTTGTGAAAAACAGAAGTGAAACGCAGTGAAGATTTTTCCCGTAATCGTTATTATTTTTTTTTTTCACTTACAAAATTGCCATTTTAGTGCATAAATGTTTGTATTCCATCATGATATTGTGGGCAATGATTTCTGAAAACGGAAGTACAGAACAGCCCAAAGATTTCTCTGTAGTCTTTTCAGGCATGAGCTTCTGTGGATTTGAAGAATTCCGCCATTTCGGGTATTCTCGAGGTCAATGCACAACTGAATGGCTATTTTGGGGGAGCGCGATTCGTTTTCCGTTTGAGGACGGAGTTCCACCCTTTGAAACTTTAGTTAAACAGAGCAAAGATTCCTCCCGTATTATTTTTTTTTTTTTGCGATGTTCCTTTTGCCCAGTATTCTTATACACTGACGGAAAAAAAAATCCCAACACCACGAAAAAATAGTTGTAGAGGAATGAAATGGCCGCAATACATTTGTATAGGTAACATATTTAATCGATTAAGGTTTCAAGATCACAGCTTAATGTAAGCGCGAGAAGAGCCATTTTAAATGGGAAATGCTGGTACATTAATAACCGGGGTAACCGCCAGAATGTTCAATGCAAGCACGCAAACGTTCATGCATTGTATCGTACAGGTGCTGGATGTCAGTTTGTGGGATGGAGTTCCATGCCTGTTGCACTTGGTCGGTCAATACAGGGACGGTTAATGCTGGTTGGGGGTGACGCTGGAGTTGTCGTCCAATGATGTCCAATACGTGCTCGATTGGTGAAAGATCTGGTGATCTAGCAGGCCACTGCAACATGTCGACACTCTGTAGAGCATGTCGGGTTACAACAGCGGTATGCGGGCGAGCGTTATCCTGTTGGAAAACACCCCCTGGAATGCTGTTCATGAATGGCAGCACAACAGGTTGAATCACCAGACCGACGTACAACTGTGCCGTCAGGGTGCGTGGGATAACCACGAGAGTGCTCCTGCTGTCATAAGAAATTGCTCCCCAGACCATAACTCCAGGTGTAGGTCCAGTGTGTCTCTGCCGCAGACAGGTTGGTTGCAGGCGCTCACCTGGCCTCTTTCTAACCAACACACGGCCATCACTGGCACCCAGGCAGAACCGGCTTTCATCAGAGAGCACAACAGATCTCCACTCCGTCCTCCAATGAGCTCTAGCTTGACACAACGGCAGTGGTTTGGAGTAAGTGGAATGTACGCTACAGGGCATCTGGCTCGGAGCTGCCCTTCAAGTAACCGATTTGTAACAGTTCGTTGTGTCATTGTGGTGGCAACTGCAGCTCGAATTGCTGCTGCAGATGCAGTATGATGCGCCACGGCCAAACGCCATACACGGCGGTCTTCCCTCTCAGTAGTGCCACGTGGCCGGCTGGAACCCGGTCTTCTTGAGGCAGTACCTTCCCTTGACCACCACTGCCAACAATCATGCACAGTGGCTACATTCTTGACAATTCGTTCTGCAATATTGCGGAAAGAAAATCCACCTTCTCGTTGCCCTATTACACGACCTCGTTCAAACTCCGTGAGCTGTTGATAATGGCTTCTTCGTCTTCTTAAAGGCATTCTTGACTAACATCAACACACTACGGCGAATCTCAACGATAACTAACGCTCACGAACGTTACAGCGCGTATTTTTAGCAAACCTGCTTTGCATGTTCCGAGGGCGCTACTGGCACCACACGTATGCGCCGAGCGCGAAATTTGCATAGACGTCATCTTACAGATGTACTCTCACCGCCTACCAACTGTCGTTTATCTAACACAACCCCTTCTTGGTGTTGGGGTTTTTTTTTCCGTCAGTGTATATGGTTTTATTCTAAAAATACTGCATTTCAGCTTAAAAATGGAGGGAAAAGTTTCCGAAATCAGAAGCCGGCCGAAGTGAATATTTCCCCTGTAATCGTATTTTTTTCTTCCCGCGATGTTCTAACTATCCAGTGTTGTTTTTAAATGTTACTTCCCCCATAAATGTTTGCACTTTAGCTTGATAAGGGAGGGGAAATTTTCCATAACCGGAAGTGACAAAGTTTGAAAATTTGTTAGAATCGATGCATGGTGTTCAACAGTATACATACACTGAAGAGCAATTGAATTAGAGACAGCTGGCGTTATGGAAATGTGGCGCTGTGATCGGCCCTGTAAACGGAAACTACATGACGTATGCAGCGATCCGACAATATAAGGAGTGATGCGACGGGAATCAGTAAGAGTCGGACGCAGTATGAGTAAGACGAAGGATCTAAGCGCATTTGATTGTGGGTAAATTGTCGGGGCCCGACGAATGGGTCACTCCATTTTGGAAGTCGTGCAGTCACTTGGATTTTCACAAGCCACTGTGTCACCGTGAGTACATCAAATCCGGTAAAACCATCCCAACAAAGGCCAACTGCCGTGGACAACAGCGTGTGGATGAGCGGGGTCATCGTCGGCTAGCTCGCATTGTAACAGCGGATAGACGGGCCGCAGTGCAAGAAATCACTCTGCAATTTAACGCTGGTGCCCAGAAACGTGTAAGAAGCTACACCATCCAGAACCATCTCCTTACTATGGGGTACAGAAGCCATCGTTCCACGAGGGTATCACTGCTGACCGCACATTACAGGGTGCAAAGATTAGCATGGGCGTGGGGACATCGCCGCTGGACCCTAGACATGTGGGAAAATGTTGCCTGGACTGATGAGTCGAGATTCACATTGGTACATGCGGATGGCAGAATACGAGTACGGCGCATACCACATGAAGCGATGGATCCTTCTTGCCAGCAGGGTACTCTTCAAGCTGGTGGGGGTGGCATTCTTGTCTGAGGACTGTTAACGTGGACTGAAATGGGACCCCTGGTACGTGTGACATCGTCCCTCACAGGTCAACGTTACCGGGAGATCCTGGACGACCATTTGCTCCTGTTAATGTGTCTTCAATATCCCACTGGGGACCTTATCCTGCAACAAGACAATGCACCATGCCATCGCTCCCAAATTGTATCCAAATGGTTGGATGAACACTCCACCGGTGTGACCTCGCTTCCTTGGCCAGCTAGGTCACCTGACCACAATCCCATCGAGCACATCTGGGATGCCATCGAGGGAGATGTTCGAGGCTCTGACTCTCCTCCATCAAATCTTTGTGAACTGTGGGAGCTTGTTCAGGAGTCGTGGATCCGTATGGCTTCCCAACGCTTCCGGTGTCTTGTCAAGTCCATGCCGAGGCGAATCGCCGCCGTCATCAGGGCGAAAGGTGGTGCTACACATTACTAGACAGGTATCTCTATTTCAGTTGCTGTTCAGTGTATTCTGCAAGTTACCCCATTTATTTAAAGTAGTGAAAACTTTGATATCATGCATTCATGGTCCTGATATCATGCATTCATGGTCCTGATGTCACGCATTCATGGTCCTGATGTCACGCATTCATGGTCCTGAGGCTGAAAGTTCTTTCAGCATGGTGGCTAAATTATTGTCATCTGAGGGAATAAAAGGAAAAAAATAAGAACAGTGAGGAAGAAATGGGAAAGGGAATGATATCAGCAGAAAGGAAAATTACGCAGAGATTGCAGTGCAGCTGCAGAGTCGACAAAATGGCCATATAACCTACTGAGAAGAAAGCAACACGAGGAAAATCAAGCTGATGTTCTAGCAAGTGCAAAAAAGAGAAAAAAACAACAGTTGTGTTCTCTAAATATCTACATAAATAAATTAGAGTGAACAATGCCATGTTGCTCATGCTGTGTTTTATACACACTTTCTCGGCACATGTTCTGATTTTTCACCCCATTAAAAAGTTAAGCTTTTTTGTTCTGTAGTCAGTCTCATGTATGCTTTTCAGTGAATCAATCTTTTTCGCTTTCAGCCCATAGTCAGTTTAATTTTGCTCAGAGTATAATCTGTCTGTCTGTCTCTTGTGTAATGCTGTTTGTTGTTAGCAACTGTGTGGCCGTTGCTAATAACAGTATTACAATATGGTGATCAGCTTTATGATACGATACAATGTTATTGAGAAACAACACAGCAAACAGCTTTCCATTCACCACAACAGGAACACTGCTATGTTAATGAAAATTGGAATAAAGTTCATAGTGACTTCAGGCTATGTGTTCCACTGCTGGACAATTTATTCTCAGAAATGTCAGCCAATTCACTGGAAGCAGAAATGCTTTGCCATCATTATTGATGAAATATGTTAGCTAAATGTGGACTTTGCTAAATAATAACAGACAGTTATTATTTAGCAAAGTCATTATTTATTAACAGGCTGGTTGCAGTCTACCTCCCTTGAAAAAGCCACCTGGTTGATGTACAAAAGCTTGGAAACGTTGATTTCTATTCTACACCAATAAAATCAGATTCCAATTATTATTGGGATATGCAAAGTTTCCGCCGTCCCCGCTAGCAGACGCTGTATGGGGTCTAACCAGCCAGCGACCCGTGCTCTCAGTTCGTACATGAAGCCAAGCATGGCAATCGAGAAAGTCCATTTGTGGCACTGTTTGTTATTCATGCTTTAATTTAGGGAAAAGTGCAAGTGAAGCATATGGTTCAATATATCAGGTGTATGGAGAAATGGTTACTGGAGAGCGGACATGTCGAAAATGGATTGCCAGGTTTAAGAAAGGTGATCTAAGCTTGGAAGACAAGCCACATGCAGGTAGACCGCAGGAACTCGCATACGAGGAGCTGGACTGGCTGTTGCAAGAGGATGCCACACAATCGACCATGCAACTGGCGAAATGTTTGAAAGTGGCTCACTCAACGTTGGTACGGCATCTGCAGGCCTTGGGGAAAATCCAGAAGATTGGTAAGTGGGTTCCACATACTTCAATGAAGTGTAATATTGGGCAACGATTAGGCATCTGCATGTCATTGCTGAAGAGGTTTAAAGGGAAGAATTTCTTGTGGAAGGTTGTCACCGGGGATGAAAAATGTGTCTATTGCGACAACCCCTTACGGAAGCAATCCTGGATCGACCCAGGCCAGCCATCAACATTCACTGCAAAACAGGATATCCGTCGGGGAAAAGGTGCTGTTGTGTGTGTGGCAGGATATGCACAGAGTTCTGTACTTTGAACTGTTAAAACGAGGCGAAACAATCGCTGCACAACGATATAGATCAATTGATGAAACTGAATGCCGCAATGGAGAAAAAGTGCCCATGGACAGGTAAAGGATGCCTCCCAATCATCCAGTCAATAATGCCAGACCACATGTCAGTGCCATCACGAAATCAACCCTTGAACAGTTACACTGGGAGGTTTTACCGCACCCGGCTTATTCCCCGGACATTGCACCCTTAGACATTCATCTGTTTCACTCTATGCAACAATCCCATGCCCAACAGTGGTTCACCACAGTTCCAGAGGTGCAAAATTTCGTCCCTGCGTTCTTCAGCTCAAAACCAGAGTCCTTCTATCACAGGGGCATTCATTTGTTGCCTTAAAATGGCACAAGGTCAGCTAACAGCCAACATTTCGTTGAATAAATGTGTATTGGCTTCCTGATTGTTCCTGTCTCCTTTCTCTTTAAAACGGCAGAAACTTTTGTATACCCCTAATAGTATAGTTATACTATTTTAAAATAGACTGTGCTGCATTGATGATCACCTGCTCGAATTGGTGCTGCGGCCGTTTGGTGGAAAAGTGATTATCAATGGGGAAAACTATAGTCAAACATTACCAGTCATTGTACGAGGGGCAAGATTTATGCCATCGAGTGCATTGTGGCAGCATCTTACTAAATAAACACTGAAAACAAAAATGTGAATTGAGCATTATAATATACATTACCCATGAATACTCAGATTTGGATAAAACAATGTGCAGGCGATTCCAGGTGTGCTTTGGTTCTCGACTGAACTCCCTTCAGAAATGATTTCAAACAAAAAATATCATTGACATCATTTATAATCAAATTTGAAATGGCATGCCACTTAAAGGAGTAAAACATGTCATTCTCGCACTGACAAAGAAACACTTAATATAAATAGACAGGGTTCCCTCAATCTTTATAAATCCTTAAAAGTCCTTAAAAAGTGCTTAATTTTTTTAGGGTACTTGAAGGTCCTTATTGTTTGACAAAAATTCCAAAAAGGTACTTAAAAAGTACTTATTTTTCCTAACTGGTTGCTTGAAATCCAGAAGTTATGCAGTGCCTAGAACTTCTGCTTGGCTATGTTGATGTCACATGATAGTCTGTGGAAGGCACTATTGTGTTCGAGCTCCATAGTGAATTTTGAAGATGACAATCCGATTTTTGGCGTAAATGTGACAAGGATGGTAAGTGAGATAATATCCAAAAACTTGAAAATTTTCATCGTTCTGGAGCGAAACTCGAACCTGCGTCTCCCAGAAAACGCCCGGGTATGCTAACCACTACACATACCCGACCGCGTAAAGGTAGCCTCATCAGTGAATAAAACATCTGCAGGGAAAGGTTGGATTGGCTGCAGTCTGCTGTAGGTACCAACGGGCAAAGTTGAGACGTGGAAGATAATCGTCAGGGTTCAATGCTTGCACTCTCTGTAAATGATACGGATGCATTCCGTCTTCATGTAAAGTCCTCAAAACAGTTGGATGGCTCACACCCAACGCACGTCCTACAGCTCTCGAGCTTGTCGACGGATTATCCTCTACTGTGTTTAGTATTCTTTCTTCCACTGCAGGAGTTCTGCGATATCTTCCAATGCCAGTATCACGCCTGGAAGCATAAAACGATTCACTCGTGCTTAACTCCCGATGAAGCCGCTCGAATGTTCGACGATCCGGCTGATTCCTATCCGGGAATCGCTCCCTGTACATCCGTTGAGCAGCTAATCCATTTCCTTGTGCAGCCTCATATAGGAAATGCATGTCGGCCAGCTCCGCATTGGTGTAACGATGCATGCTGCTCGAGATCCGTGCGGGAAATGAAGAATCCAGCTGGCGAATCGCTTTTATATGCCGCACTCATCAGCGCTCTCTACCGGCTCAACGCGGCATTAGCGCATACACATTCCTATACGAAATCTGCTTATTTAGGTTCCCTCTACCTGCCTTTACATTTTTGACATATAGTTTTGAACCACCCTGTATATAAAAAAGTGCTGTACCTGCAATGTCGATGAGTATGTCCCATAAAACATCCACAGCCAATGCTCAATGTAGGCCTAGTTAAATATTACTCTTTCTTTCAACACCCAGGAATGCTGGAGGTGAAATCGTACTTGTGATAAAATATGTGGTCCTCCCACTGGACAAAGGCAGAATTAAAAACGAGACAGTACAAACGACCACAAGACAAAGACCTAAAAATATAAAATGGAAACAAGATTAAAAATGAATTAAAAGCAGATAGGTGGTCACGATCGTCAAACCACATCACCAGACCGGTTTCAGCAAGTTTTTTGCTATCATCAGTGGGTACTCCCAACAGTGCTTCTTCATCGTATGAACGTGCACACATCAGTGCCGAACTCATCAAACATGGAGGCCACACCCTTAGTCTTCTAAACACAAAGTATCCTGGGATCACAAGAACACAACACTCATGGCGCCATCTATGGTGAGATCAAGGACTTATTTTCTTCTGGGTCTTTTATTCTGTCATTCTTTTTTTTTTCTTTTTTTTATTATAATGTTTCTTCATTTTATCTTCAATTTCTATCAAGTATTTCCAGGCGTACGGTAATTCAACTGGTACATTATTGTTGCAATTCCTATTTTTCGATTACAACTGCTTCTGAAATAAACTGCTGGTCATATTTTTTATGTGGTGTTATTAATTTGATATTTGACCAGTCTGGTGAGAAATTATTTTCAGAACAATACTGCATCAGAGATGTCTTCACTCCCCTTTGCACCAATTTGAAATATGTTCGTTCAACCTGCATTGTAATCGTCTTTTGGTGCTGCCCATATATGATTTCATTCGAAAGAGGATGAAGAAAATGAGAATAAATGGATTGAATCGATTGCCCAGGAGTTTGGATATATAATAAATGATTGGTAAAATCAATGTATGCAAATGTTAAAAATGAAGTGAAGAATAAGAAACCAGTAATTATGGAAACTGAAAATAAATTTAGTTGTAAATGCATTTATGGCACCTCTATTCATAGTGATTGTGGAATAACTTTTTTACGGGTCTTATAGAGGTTATTTTTCATGAAAGTTGGTTGTCAAATTTTCGAACTAAAGCCTAGTTCGTCATCAGGACTATGTTCTGATGACGAACTAGGCTTTAGTTCGAAAATTTGACAACCAACTTTCATGAAAAATAACCTCTATAAGACCCGTAAAAAGTTATTCCACAATGAAAATAAATGTTTTATAAAATTTCCATACTTACCACCCGTGAGGGATATCCTTAAAAAGGAGTGTGTTGATCACAATATTAAGTTGGCAGAAACGGTAATTGACAATGGGAAATTACTGACTGCCAATAAAACTTCCATCCTGGAAAGTTCAGGTATATATTCTATTCCAACGATTAACAAAGAGGGAGTACAAATGAAATCATATATAGGCAGTACCAAAAGACGATTACAATGCAGGTTGAACGAACATATTTCAAATTGGTGCAAAGGGGAGATAAAGACATCTCTGATGCAGTATTGTTCTGAAAATAATTTTTCACCAGACTGTTCAAATATAAAATTAATAACACCACATAAAAAATACGACCAGCAGTTTATTTCAGAAGCAGTTGTAATAGAAAAAATGAAAAATAGGAATTGTAACAATAATGTACCAGTTGAATTACCGCACGCATGGAAGTACTTGATAGAAATTGAAGAGAAAATAAAGAAACATTAATATAACAAAAGAAAGAAAATATAGAATGACCGAATCAGAAGAAAAATAAGTCCTTGATCTCACCATAGATGGCGCCATGGGTGTTGTGTTCTTGTGATCCCAGGATACTTTGCATTTAGAAAACCAAAGGTGTGGCCTCCATGTCTGACGAGTTCGGCATTGATGTGTGCACGTTCATACGTGAAGAAGCATTGTTGGGAGTACCTCTGAGGATAGCATGAAACTTGCTGAAACCAGTCTGGTGATGTGGTTTTTGACGACTGTGACCGTCCATCTGCTTTTAATTCATTTTAATCTTGGTTCCATTTTATATTGTTAGGTCTTTGTTTGTCTTGTGGTCGTTTGTAGTGTCTCGTTTTAATTCTGACTTCGTCCAGTGGGAGGACCTCATATTTTATCACACGTACGATTTCACCACCAGCGTTCCTGGGTGTTGAAAGAAAGAGTAATATTTGACTAGGCCTACATTGAGCATTGGCCATGGATGTTTTATGGGACATACTCATCGACATCGCAGGTAGAGCACTTTTTTATATATATGTAATTCAGAGTGAGCTGCTTGGTATGTCGATATGAATAACTTTTACGGCGCATTATATGTTGGACGTCGCGTTGGAGGGCCATATTTACACCAAGAACAACGTGATGAACAGTAAGCGTTTAACGTTTATATGTTAATGAAGTTATGAATTGGTTATCTTTCTATGTCGGAACTATGCTACCTGGGCTCAATTCCGTACATACGAAATGTTTCTTATCAGCTCAAGAAAATGAACCTTGGTGTTGGCATCAGGTCTCTGACATCTTTATATGCCATGCTTCAGGGAAACTCTGACCAGTCCCTGCTTTCCAATGAGGCAGGTGTTTATGTCATCCCTTTGCAATATCCAGACGGCACCAAGCGATACTACATTGGAATGACGAAGCGTTCGTTTGGAACTAAAATCAACGAGCATAAAAGGGATATAACTGTAAAATAGCAACAGCCCTATCCATAGAGGTCCAGCTCAAGTCTGCTACTCCTATGTGGGATGACCTAAAGAAATTAGCTTCCTACTCCACCCCAAAATCTTCTGCCATTCGCGAAACTTTAGAGATCACCACAAACAGTGAATCATTCAATAACAGCCTCTTGCTGGAGTTGCCACAAGTTTGGAACCAGTTCTTCAAATAATGAATGCATTTTGTTTCCTCCTATGGTTCCGTGTGTTAACAAGCATGACGCCTGGAATCTTTGGATGAATGATTACTTAGCATCTGCTCGTTTGTTTTCAAGTCAAGTCACCACATTCAAATTGTTGAAGCATTCTATTATTCAGTTTGCTGTCTACCTTCCTTGAAAAAGCCATCTGGTTGATGTGCGAAAGGTTGGAAACTTTGATTTATAATCTACGCCAATAAATTCGGATTACTAATATACTGTAGTTGTACTATTTTAAGTGCCATTCTGTTATTAATCGTGTTCATCTTTCAGTCTTCCAACATTTCCAGCCCATCTCCACTTTGATTCTTTCATGAGGGTGGATTGAAAAGTAAAGCAAACTATTTTTTTTTTTTGGCGACAGTTTATCAGATATGCAAAACAAAACACAGTAAAACTGCATTTCTTAGCTATTTTTCAACATAAGAACCGAGACACTTAAGACATTTATACCGACATGATACCAGTTTCAGTATACCTTGTTCATAGAAGTCCGTTTTCTGGGCGTATAGCCACCTGCAGACAACCGTTTTGACTTCGTCAGCCGAATCGAAGCGTTGGCCACCCAGGAATCTTTTTAAGTGATCAAACCAATGAAAGCACAAAAGAGCAGAACCTAACTGTACTGTGGGTGCTAGAGCACCTCCCAGCCAAATTACGCAATTTTGTCACAAATGTGTTGTGCAACATGTGGGCAAGCACTGTCATGGAGCAGTGTGACATTTGCAGCATCTCTGTTAGGTCTTTCATCTCAAAAGGCACGATGCAACTTTGTCAACGTGCTAGTGTAGGTTTTGGCATCCACAGTGGTCCCCATCGGATGAAACTCCACCAAGAAAACGCCATGCATTACCCAGAACACCGACTTTTTGTGCAGTTTGGGTTACCCTGAATTTTTTGGTTAAGAGTCGGAATGTTTCCACATCATACTAGCCTTTTTTTGTTTCTCGAGTTTTTCTTTTTCTTGAGTGAAGGTGTAATGACCACCATGAGAAACTCAATGGGCTATAAGCAGTAGTCGCCCATCCCTAATTTAGGGCCACTAGTTCCAGGGAAGGGAGAGGGCCAGTGCCGTAAGACAAACACAACATCCATGCCTCACCAGGATTCAAACGCGGACCCCTTCCGGATGAATGGCCATAAGCCATCGCTTAGACCACTGCGCCACTGGGGCGGCTTTTACGGGAGTGTAGTGGTATCTCCAGGACTCCTCGCCCGTCACTACACCTGCTCGAAATTCATGTCCTTTTGCGTAATGCAGCCACTGGCGCCAACTACGGGGGTGCTTAAGGGCTTGAGCACCCCTCTGAATTTTTTTCATATGTACTGGATTCATACTTAAATATTTAGTTCCACTTTACATAAAATAAAATAAAATAATCGGAATATAGCGCAAATAATTGGTTTCTATAAATAAAAATCAATGTCTTCAAAAAATCTTGTTTTAACCACCGATACCAAACAAACACTTAAGAAATAAGACGGCCAAGCAAGCGAGAAATCGGGGGGTGGGGTGGGATGTGATTTGTATCCTACCTTCCTAATTGTTTAAAACTATCGATTTTTTTTTCCGCAATCACATTCCTTGCACGCCAGTAAGTTGTCAGCTGCTTACCATGCACGCAGTGAGCTTCGGTAGGGTAATGAAGCTAAATGTCAGAGCGGGAGTAATGAATGACCGTCCGAGAGCAAAAGACACAGTGAGACTGCGAATGATCTTTTCTTGCTCAAAGGATAATTTTGAAGTTTTTTTTTTGTTTTTTTTTGCTGTTGTTGCAGTTATTGTTTGCTTGTTTGACATAATTCTATTGAGGTTTTTTTCTCCCTGGCTTTATAAAACATATAAGCAGTAACCAATAGTAACTCCAATCAATCCACGCAGGGATGATGTGCCAAATCGATAACAACCGGTTCGCATGGACTGCAAGATGAATGATGGTGGAGTGGGGTGGAGATTTCCAAGTTACACTTGTTGATCAAAGCAAAAATTTCACTGTGATATATGCTGTGTCAAGTAAGGAAAGTAATACATTGCAGTGATTATGAAGCACGTTGCATTCTAACACTGAACACGTCAGTTTGTTTTGCTAGTGCGAGCTCCTCAAAGGTATCGCTGTTAGCGTACTGTCTGTTTTGGCTGATGATATATACTGCCAATCTCGGCATTTTTCAACAGGCAAAAAGGTTTGGTGTTCTGGTAGTAGTTTCCAACAAAATGGTCAGATTTTGTACAAAAAAAAAAAAAAATAATTATAGGAGCTCTTGCAGGGATCGCATTCCTCCTAAAATTCCTAATAGTTTGTGACCCTCCTTAAATTCCTAAAATTATACCTAAAATTTGCTATTCATCCTAAAATTTTCGTAAACTTATTTAATAAAAACACAACCGTTATTAACGCCAATAAATTTACCATTACGGTAAGGTAAAAAGACCTGTTATTGTAGAAACACAGCCTATATGCTGTGCTGCTGAAGGGAGGGAAAAATGACGCCATCAAGATGCATTTGCTTCAGGGCGGGCGCTCCACTTTTTTGCCTTCGGACAGTTTTCGAGAGTAACAAGAGATCTAAGGGAAAAGGGGAGGGGTCATTTTCACCCCTGGTTTGCGCTTTGCAGACGAACTCCGTGGCACGCAGAAGATCGTACTTTATTTTTTACTTGCCTTGTGGAACCTTCTCTTTCTGCTGATGTTTTGTTATTGTAAACCGCAGGTGGGTGGAAGCAAAGAGGAAACATGTGGTCTCCTTCCGTAACCTCTGGTAATGACGATGGGATGGTAGCTGAGTGTTATCGTGGCAGGCAGTAGAGCACGTGATCATTGACCTTCGATCGTGCGTCGGCGACAGCGACCTTCGATGCGCAATATATCTCGGCTCCGACTCGCTTTGACTGAACTTGCGTGAGATGCGTATGATAGTTTCTGGTTTTGCGTCATTTATGGTGTTCTCTGTGCTGTGTGGACGTTCAGTTCTCTAGTGGTGACCTGCTTTTTTTTTTTTTTTTTTCATATCTTCTGACATCCTCGCAGCCAAATTTTGGGAAGTTGTCTGGTTTTGCAATATTGGAACGTGTTTTTGTACTTCCCTTTCATTTTCTGGTTAGTAATACAAGTGTTTAAGATGCCTAAATCCAAAACGAAATTTCAAGATGCGTGGCTCGCCAAAGAATTGGACGGAGTGAAGTTGAAAGAATGGTGTTCTGCAACTGAAACGATATTTTCTGCTAAGTGTATATTGTGTTCAGAAATTTTCAACATTTCTAATAGTGGCTTTTCACAAGTAGAGGCGCATCATAAAGGAAAAAAACATTTGCAGAAATTTCAAAGTAAATTTCAAAATAAGTCCATCCTGAAAGCCTTTGGAGGACAGGATCTTCAGCCCAAAACAATTATTAGTGAAGTACTGAGTCATGATTTACAGTTGGCTAAAGCCGAAGCATTATGGGCCATGAAAGTTGCTAAGGACAATATGTCTTTTGTTTCATGCACTGAAACAGTTGAACTTTTCAAAGAAATGTTTCCTGATTCTGCTATTGCAGCCAAAATGCAACTTAAAGAAAAAAAAAGTTGCTTATGTGATATCACATGGATTGTCAAAATATTTTGAAGAGGATTTGAAAAAAGACATTGTATCTAGTAGCCCAGGAAAGGTTTGATGAAATAGCATTTGATGAAACTACAAATACACAAGTGAAATGGCAGTTGGATGTGTATCTCAGGTACTGGCAGGGTGCGCACGCGTGCTTGAAAACCTGGAAAGTCCTGGAAAATCATGATTACGTTTTCAAGGCCTGGAATATCCTGGAAAAAACGGTATTTTTTTAATGCTGTCTTGAAAAGCCTTGAAATTTGAAATTAGTGCTTAAAAAAAAATGCCCTTTTAGGAAATCGTGTTACTGACTGTTACCCCTTAATTTTTTTTAAGTTCCTCTCCTCTGTTCTCAAAGAAACCGCCGGCTACAGTGGTGTTTCGGATGTGCCCAAATCCTAATTTGGCTGGGGGGGGGGGAAGCACTACTTCCAGTGCAATAAAATTGGATGATTACTAGCAGGTCTGTTAGGGAAGGGGAGCTTGATGCATTCTCTAGCCCTGAGCTTGATGTCCGTCCGACAACTACTGAGAACAACAGAAGGGGAAAGAAGAGACATTTAGCATTTGCAAAGGGGTCGCGTGTTTACCAAGTCAGCTGGCATCCACCAGTGAAGAGTATGCCTGAACAACACATTCATCTGCTCCTTGTTTATTGCATTAAGACGCTTGCTTCCGTCCCACCCTCAAGAGACTTGGGCTACTTATGATAAAAAATAAGAAAACTATCTTTGCGAATTTTTCACAAAAGTGGCTGAAATTTTTACATTTACTATAATTGGATTACAGAAGCTCACTCCCAAAATTCCATTTGAATCGGTTTAAAACTTAAAAAGTTAGCATTGGAAATTTTTATTATGTGTGCCTCTTTAGACAGTGAGCCTTGAGCAGAAAGTGTGTTACCAAAGCAACGGTTGATTGACAGCTGGGAGCGCTGATCCGAAGCCCTTGGTTGGGAAGAAAGCAAACACCTGTTTATCACTTCCACGGCTCAAAAGGACTAAGAGATATTTTCAGAAATCCATTTTCCGGAATTTTGAAAATAACCCAGTAAAATTTTTACAGTGGTTAAAATACATCACAATAAAGTTCTAGTGCAAATTTCGCCGAATTCCGTTTGAAACTTTAGCAGATGCAAAAAAAAAAAAAAAAAAAAAAAAATCTTCCGTTGCAAAATCTGATTCAAAAAAAAGAAACGGCAATTATAAATTACGGGAAAAGCAAGCAAATTATTTTTTTTTAGATGCCATGGTTTATTTAAACAGAGTGATCCTTAAATTTTGTTTCTGTGATGATATGGGCTCTATTTTAATTACAAACATACATTTTTATTCAGATGTCTGAGTTACTGTTTTAATAAAAAAATCTATAATTAAAAAGTTTTCAATGGATTTAGGCGAAATTCAGCAGATAAACGTATTTTAGTAAATTGCAACGTTATGACGTAAATTTGGTCATTTTGTCGAAAATTGGGCAGCATTTTTTTTTTTTTTACGTTTTCTCCTATAGTTAGGGTGAAGGAGGAAGACACTTCAGTGGGCTGCAGGTGGTGATTTATGGCGATGTGCCAAATGAAAAGAAGCCTTTCCATCAGGACATTCCAGAGGTTGAGTGTGCGTGGACGCGTGCTCCTGCTGTTTGAACTTAATCGGAATGTTTTTCGGGAGGGGGAGAAATATCCGTTTCAGCTTTACAGCTTTCAGGCTCCTTTTTTTTCTTGGTAATAAATAAAAACCATAGTTGCTGCATTCACCATTGATCCATATTCGCATTTCTTGAATATAAACAGCAGACAATCGGAAACATGGTGTTGGGTGGGTCTTGATGTTCTTCATTTGTATCTGCTGAATTTTGTTCTGTGGGAATACGGAATGAGTTATACTGTGAATACATACAAAACTACATATTTTTGAGCTGAAAAAATATGTCTACTTGTACACAGTAGCTAACGTGTGAACTCAGACGAAGACAATCGGACATATGGACGTCTGATTCCATAAAAAAATCAACCCATTTTATTATACACGACAGGTAAAAAGAAAAACATTACATGTTTTTAAACATTATAAAGGAAAGCGGATTTTTGAAACACCATGACTTGATGATATTAATTTCTGAAAGTTTTTTTTTTTCGATTTTAATTTCTGAAATCTTTTTTTTTTTTTTCAATTACAATACACTGTAACATGATACCTGTGTGTTGTATCCCTTAGTTGTATGGCAGATTTTCAGTTGGCCGATATCCGCGATCGTAAGTGGTAGTTACATTGCTATTGTTGATGATAAGATAAATACTGGAGTAATGTAGAATGTTGCATAACGTAAAAAAGAAATCGCCCCTTCGAACTTTTATGCGGTTATCATAGCTGATCAACCATTTCATTCCATGAACATCAGCACATTTTAATCATTTGACCATTGGGGGTCTGACTGAATTCAGCAGTGCTTAAGCGCCTAGCGCAACGAGAACATGCTAATTATGGACAGTTCTATTCCCTTCCCCCCTATCATCCCTAATCCATTTGCATCTTTCATCATTTTTATTACTTAAAACTGAAATTGCTTTTAAAAACTAATTTGAGCATGATACTGTAAAAAGCGTAGTAATCATCCTGGAATTTTTTGTATATGGCCTGGAAAAGGCCTGGAAAGTCCTTGAATTTTTTCCCCAAAAAAGAGTACGAACCCTGTACTGGTCTTCAGAAATAAATTTAGTTTCTTGCCGATACCTAACAAGCGTTTTTCTGGGTCATATAACAGCAGATATTTTGCTAAAAGAAATTCTTGATGTGTTATCATCCTTCAATATTTCGTTGAACAGAATTCTTTGTGTATCCATGTACAGCCCAAATGTAAATAAGTGATTTTTACGCAAATTCAATGAAGTTGTAAAACAAGAAACAGGCCAGAAATCTTTGGAACTAGGTTTTTGCAACCTGCATGTTGTTAGTAATGCATTTAAAATTTTTTTGACAAATTTGCTACTGATATGCATTACTTTTTAAAGAGTAGTGCTGCAAGACGAGAGGATTATAAATCTGTCCAGGATATAACATTGGTCACAGCCAAATTTCTTTTGCGTCATGTCAGCAACAGATGGTTAACCGTTGGTTCTGTAGCCCAGAGGCTCTTGGATCAATGTCTAAATATTACAGAATATTTTTAAACTTCTTGCCATCTCAAAAAATTTTTGAAAAACAACTATGCAATTCGGCAAGGTATAAAAGAATTCACCGTTTCCTGAAAAATGAGCTTAACTCCTTGCTATTTAGCATTAATTTCATTTTCACACCAAAATTTTGAAAAGTTTTCATTATGTTATCAGAGTGAAGAACCAAAAATACACCAGTTATATTCTGATTTAAATACTTTAATCAGGAATGTTATGGCTCAGTTTATCCAAGATGATGTTATTGCAGGGAAATTTGGAGAAGACGTAAAGAATGTAGATTTTGAAAACAAAAATTCATGGAAAAAACTAGGGGAGTTAGAAGTTGGTATGAAGACAAAAAATCTCCTCAGGAATGTTCAGGAGACCAGGCAGAAATTATTTCTCTTAGATGTAAGATCATCACTAATTGCAACCACAAAATATTTAAAGTCAAATTTTCCATTCTGCAATCAAAAGCTAAGAGACATAGAAGTTTTAAAGGTAAAAGAACCAAAGAAAGAGTCAACTCAACTTTCAGTCACTGAAGGACTTTCGGAAATAACCAGAATTTCAAGTGTTTTGCATCTTTCTGAGGAACAAATTGATAGAGTAAGAGAAGAGTGGAAACTTTTAAGTTGCGATAAGCCAACTCTAGATGAACTAGTGAAATTTTCAGAGGAAGGGCATATTCCAGTGCGGATTGATCATTACTGGCGTAATATATTTAGTATTAAAGACTCTAGCGGAAAAGAAAAATACTCAAATCTTGCTAAACTCATCAAGTCAATATTAGTTTTACCTCATGGTAATGCTGATGCAGAAAGGGGATTTTTGGTTAACACTACTCTGTTAAGGAAGGACAAGGCTAACTTAAAATACTCAACTATAACATCATTAAGAATAGTTAAAGGGGCCATTAAACACTATGGATGTGTAAGTAAAGTTCCCATAATAAGAAATTTGTTAAAACGTGTTCGTGATTCACATAAATTTTATAAAGAGTATGTTGATAAGCTGAAGGAAGAAGAATCAAAAAAGGTAAAAGAAAGGAAGCAGAAAGAGAGGGAAAATAAGGAAAAGCAGCTAAAGAAAAAAAGAAACGCTGAGTTTGATGACAAAATAAAAGAAAATGATGCAGAAATAAATAGGCTTAAAAAAGATAAAGAAGCCTCCCTAGCAGTAATTCAAGAGGGAACAGAAAGAATGAGAAAAGCTGTAGAAAAACAAAATACTGTTGAAATAGCAGTTGCCTCTAACTTGATCATACAAGGTTCAGCTGAAATAAAGAAAACTGAAAGTAAATTAGTTGTGGTGGAAGCAGAAAAAGATAGGCTAATCAGGAAAAGGTTAAAACAATAATATGAAAAAAGTAATTCAGTGAACAATTGTACATAGTTCTTGGTTTTCAATTACCTTTTTAGGATATTATAATTTAATGTGAAACCTGAAAACTTTACTGTGAAAATCGTGAATTGCTTCTGGTTCAACAGCATATTAATGTTCAAAGTGAAACTTGAATGTGGTAAATATACTTGAATATGATAATAACACGTGAAAAGATAAGAACTGAACATTAGAAGTAAATCATACTTAAACTTTTAGACATTAGACGTTATGCAAAAAATTTGGGTGTGAACTTCGACCATATATACTAATGGACTGCGCATTGGCAATAGCTGCATCAAAGCCGCCATGGCTCAAACATTGGGCACGTCATCATCAGACTCCAAATTTCGTGTAAAAATGCTGTTATGATTACTAATTTACGCTGCAGAACTTCAGTGTTTTCGGTGTATTATGCGAATGCGCCTCATATATAATGAAAACTCTTCAGGTAAGTTTACTTATGAGCTATATACATGCATGATCGGGTTGTTTACATTTTGTGATTTATAATGTGATGAACATTTGCGAAGAATTTGGAACATGCATTCCATTTTTTTTCTTAAGTTACTATATTTTTATATCAATAGCTGCAAGTTTCTGGCTAAGTAATTGAACTTTATTGACTTAGGTATTTAATTCGTTTCTTACCCATGAAAAATCATAGAACTTTCTTTACTATATCACTCAGAGCAACCATAAGCACAGCAGGTGTAACCCATCTTTTTGACTGTTGTCATGTGATTTTATGTTGGAGCCAGAAATTTTGATGTCATGCGCAGTCTATCAGTATATATGGTTGAAGAGTGTGAAGCAAACTCTTTACAATGTATACAAAGTTGTTTTACTAGATGTATACAAATATACATCTAGTTTTTATTGAAATACACTCCTAAAATTTTCCTAAAATTTTTCTAAAAAGTCCAAAAATTCCTACCTAAAATTTTCCAGAAGTATGCTATGATCCCTGCTCTTGTGTGCACATTACAAAAAATTTAAATCTGAAGAATTAAAACGGGGTTCAATAATTTGGTTGCTATAAAAAAAAATGTAATATCTTTATCATGTATCCTGACATCATGTATTGGTTTGTTTGCGTTTACATTGAAAACAAGGTCCATTTAAATATCTAAAATTTCAACACTGGAAACGGTACCTGCCTTTTGAATTTCAGCACCCCTCGAAATTTTCATAAGTCGTCGGTGCCTATGAAGGCATCATGTGGTCCAAGGATATCATCATTCTCTGTCCCTTCTGGTGATCTGTCAAGATCTTGGGCACCCATTGTGCACTGATCTTGTGAAATTGCACTTTGTGTTGCACAATATTGTACACTATACTGTACGAAATGTTGAACTTCTGTGCCAGTGTGCACAGATGGATCCGCCAGTCAGTCAGAATTGCCTGTTCAGTGCCTCTCACAGTGGCAGGTGTTGATGCGATTACAGGAGTACTGGAACATGGGCAATCGATAAGGTTGATACCTGATACTATACTGTGCAAATTAATTGAGACAAAGTATTAAAAATCACTCTTTTTTTCCAAAACTATGCCTTTATATCATTCTATGCCTTGATATACACTGATAAATACCTGCTAATTGCTGTGCATTACTTTTCGATCCTCCCTAGTATTATTTTAATAATGTCCTCCTTTAGCAGAAATGACCTCTTGAATTCGTTTTGGCATTGACTCCACTAATTGAGTGCACATATTTTTGACTTCATAATCGTGGAAACACACTTTTATAGCATTCGTTATCATGCGTTCTTTGGTTGTACATTCCATTTTACCTAATCGTCTCTTTAAAATATTCCACAAGTTTTCTATGGGATTTAAGTCTGGTGAATTTCCAGGACAATCAAGCAAATGAATTTGATTGTCCAGCATGAAATTCTTGACCAATTTTGAATTGTGACATGGGGCCAAGTCATGTTGAAATGTCCCGTCAAAAGTTGGCAAGAATGGAACAATCCTACGTTGTAATATTTCTACGTACTTGGCTGAATTCATCATACCTTGAACAGGAACTAAGCTTCCAGTGCCATTTGATGTGAAAAAAACCCAAAACATCTGTTTCAGAGGGTGTTTTACAGTTTGTTTGACATGCTCAGGTCTTAAGGGTTCACAGTTGCTTCGTCTAACGACATTAGCTTAGTAACCCTGCACAAATAAATGACTTTCATCACTGAAAATTACCGTTTTCCAGTCATCAGCAGTCCATGATTTATATTTTTTGGCCCATGCTAAACGTTTTATCTTCATTTTCGCATTCAAATATTGTTTTTTCGTTGGTCTTCTTGCCTTCCAGCTAACTTCCAGAAGCCTACGGCATACAGTTGAATCACTAACATCACAATCAGTAGCCAATAAATCTCTTTGAAGGTCGGTGCTTGTTTTTTTTTTTTTGGGGGGGGGGGGGGGGGTTGATTTTACTATTTCTGATTGGATATTTATCGGTTTGTGGAGTTGTTTTTCGTTTTCTTCCACATTTACCTCTCCTTTTTGGAGACGACGATCCAGATGCATTGTATCGCATAAGCAGTCTTGATACACTTGATTTGTCTACACCAACTGCAGAAGTGATATCTCTCACTGTCATAGAAGTGTGATCCTTCAGAGCAATTATTTTTGCATGCTTCCTTGGGGAAATATCCATTTTTCAATACACGAAAGCAGCACATACTCACAGAGAGCAAAAACTAACATCCACCTGTTACACGTGAAAGCCCGGACAAACCACATTCTTACTATCAAGTTCTAGCAGTCACACCACCTCACAGCTCATAAAACCGGTTTACATGGGTTTCCAACATCAACTGGTGATCACATTACAATTCTGAGAATAAAATAGCTTGTCCCAATTAATTTGCACGGTATAGTACAACTAAACTGGTCTGTAGCATGATATTCAAATTCGTTGTCTGCCAGAGTGCAACCGGCAAAGAGAAAACAAAATTGCTGTGCGTTACTTTTTGATCCTCCCTAGTATTATTTTAATAATATATATTATTCACATTCTTTCTCTTATAAGTCCATTTCTTACCCTGTCTCTTCTTGTTATTCCCAATATTCTCTAACTTTCTTGCTGATACTCTTATTTTTTTCACATTGTTCTGTGATACTCCACGTTATACATATATACATACATACCACTAAGCTGTTCTCTGAGATTCAGAGGTTAGCTCCAAAATGAAATACAAACTACCAGATATTTTTACTTACTGTTGTCGTATCAAACTTCTCCATTTACAGCAATCTTGACATACAACTCGGGCTTCACTGATATCCATTACACGCCGTACCCAACATCTTTTATACTCCATAATCTTTTTCTCATGCAGACACTCCTGAATCTGATCCACCCATGTCTTCCTCTGTCTTTCCTTCCTGCCACTTGGGCTAAAAAGATTTTCTTAGTAAGAATCTCATCACTCATTTTTTCAACATGGCTAAACCTACGTAGCATATTGGTCTCCACCTTGCCTTGCTAACAACATTTTGCTTCACATCACACAACTGCAACACATCTTCATTCCTCACACAATCAGACCGTGTCTTGCCCCCCCTTCGTAAGTAACACATTTCTCCAGCACACAAACGACTCCTATGTTTCTTCTGCAGTACCCAGGTTTCACTGCCATATATCAGAATTTGAACAATTACACTTTCATACACAGCCATGCGGGACTCTCTAGAGAACCCATCATTCCTGTGAAAACCTCCCAGAGCAGCTATGACTTTCAATGAAGAATTCACTTGCCTACTAATTTCACCATCCAATTTGTTCTCTCTGTGAAACATGCTTCCTAAATACACAAACTCACTCACCTTGGTCAATCACAGGGCCATTTATACTTACATATTACATTCAGTGCTACCCGTACCTCTCTGAAACACCATAACTTTGGTTTTTCCCTTATTTATACTCAGTTTGAATTTCATGCGAACTTCGTGCATCCGAGTCAACATATTCTGCAACTCACTTTTGCTTTCTGCCAACAGGACAGTGTCATCCGCACACAACAATCTGCACACAAGGATATCACCAAGACATAAACCACTATTATCTATTTTGGCATCACGCATGCATGCATCCATAAATATATTAAACAGCCAGGGTGACATTACACAACCTTGCCTAACTCCTGCACCTATAGAAAACCAGTTTGATAAAACACCATTCACTCGTACACAAGCTCTACTACCAGCATACATGGCTTTTACACTATTAAGTAGATTCCCACTAACACCATATTCATTCAATAAATACCTTCCACAAAAGTGTCCTATTTACTCAGTCGTTTCACTTCCATAAGTAATTACTGGGTTAATACATGCATTGATGATTTTTCTTTTTAAACACAATGGAAGATTGCTGGTTAAATAGTCTTTAAGCCTCCAAAAGGCTCTCTTACCTTGGGTAATTCTTTTATTGATTTCTCTTGTTTCCCTTTCAAACTGATTACTTGACCTAAGTAATGTATTCGTCTACGTTTTAGATTTATTTTCGTTCTATCAAAATTTTTTTTTTATTGTTAATATATTTTGTCAGATTTTGAGACTTTTCATCTATAAATCCGTTCTTATATTTCGCTTAAACATTTCTTAAAAACTGGAGAATACTAAATCTTTATGTGAAATTTTTCAAAGACAGATTCTTTTGAACAGTGTTTTACTGCTTGGTAGCATATGTTAGAGTAAAGCATTTGCAAATAGTACAAAAAATAATAACAGATTCACACATTTCTAAAAAAATGTAGGTTGTAAGTTAGCATGCAATAGTTACATGAAAAAATAATGGATGCGCAGAACTTTCGACCTGTCTGTGGTCTTGATCACCTGTGAACAAATGCAGTGAGCTGTTGCCAGATTTCAATTTCCAAGTTCTTAATTTCCACAGTTGCCAAATGGTAGGAGTGATTTCCAAACGATGAAGGTAGCATAAGGACTGTGTCGGTATTGCATTTTGAAGAGGCAGATACTGCTCACAAAAATGAAAGGAGTGATTTTCTCTGTACTTTTTCATAGGGGTTCATGTTTTTGTGAGAGCAGTTCATGTTTTTGTGAGATCTACCTCTTCAAACCGCAATACTGACAGTCCTTATTTTGTCCACATCATATGAAAATCTGTATTGTTTGGTATCAACCATAATGTAGAACTTGGAAATCAAAATCTGGCAAAAGCAGTCTCTCAGTTCGTTTACAGCTAATCAAGATCTCAGTCAGGTTAAAAATGCTTCTGTGTTTTTATTATTTCTTTATGTAACTATTGCGGGATGTTGGGCTCTTGTGCAAAAAAACAGTGTTTTTGAATAGGGCAGTTCCACAGCGTAAACGCACATATTTTCTACAAGGCAGCTTTCTTGTGCTGCAGGTAACTAAAAGCTAACATTTCCATGTAACTGTGGGAAATCAAACGAGGAGTGAAGCACATGTTGTGTCCCATGTGTTGAATTTGGTCATTCATGGTTCGTGTGCTCCTTGGAAACCTTGAAAAAATAAAGTTCATTTTCAAGTCCTTGAAAGTACTGTATATACTCTCGTATAAGTCGACACCCCCCCCAACTTTCAGAGTAAAGAAATCATAAAATCAAAAAAAAAAAAAAAAAAAAAAACCGCATATAAATTGATCCCAGAATGAGAAAAAACAAATTTTCAATGAATTTATTCAAAAACATTTGACAACAAAAAAAAATTATATATACTGGCGGAAAGTGAAAAATGAACACCAAGAAGGAGACGTCTGATACCAACGAAATATATACAGCATAATAACGGAATACAGAGGATAACATGATCAAAACATTATGGCAAAATACAGTTGTATTTGCTGGTAAACTGAAAAATAACATTTCCATGTAACATGGTTAGTACGAGGTTGAACCGCCATGGACTGCGTCACAATGTGCAATTCTGGCATGGAATCTGTTGTACAGATGTTGGATGTAAGTTTGGGGTATTGAGTTCCAAGCATCCTCTACCTGGACGCGTAAATCGGGGATGGTCGTGGCTGGCCGTGGAGACCAGATAAGTCATTGTCCCATAAAATCCCACACGTGCTCAATGGGGGACACATCCGGTGAACGTGCAGGCCATGGAAGTTGTCTCACACCCTGAAGTGCATGTTGCGCTGCACATGCCGTGTGTGGGCATGCGTTATCTTGCTGGAAAACACCACGATGGACCGACCTTACAAATCACAACGGGCTGAATGATGTTGATGTAGGAGGTGCTGTTTAACATACCTGGTACAAACACTACTTGTGTATGGGAGTGATAGCTGATCGCTCCCCACACCAGGAGACCAGGTGCAGGCCCTGTGTGTCGCTGGCAGATGCAAGAAGGGTGGAGACGCTCCCCTGTGCGTCTACGAACACGCATACGGCCATCGAAGGCTCCCAAGCAGAATTTGCTTTCATCGCTGAACACGACAGATTGCCATTGGGTTTTCCAGTGCAGACGTTGGCGACACCACTGCAGCCGTTCCTGACGGTGGGCTGGAGTCAGAGGTACACGTGCTAGAGGCACACGTGCATGTAGTCCTGCATCCAGTAGACGGTTGCGGATTGTTCGCACAGTCACCTCAGGTGCAACGGCAGCTCGAATTTGCGTCGCAGTGGATATTCTGCTTCACAACGCCGCTCTTCTTATGCGTCAATCCGTCCGCTCATCAGTCCGTCTGTGACTCCTGGTTCCACGTCTTCTCGTGTGGAAATGTTCCTCGGACCATCTACGCCACCATCGTACCACCACCGATACTTCCCGTCCAATTCGCTCTGCAATACGACCACCTGGCCTCGCGGAGTCCCACTAGACGACCTCGCTCAAAGTCCGATAACTGCTGAAATCGTACACGTCTTCCATGTCCAGGCATTGCAGCTTCTTCGGGTCTTAGCACGTGTCCATACGCCCACGACTGATTACATTCACTTCGCCGAACTCCTTAAATACCACCGACGATAATTTGCATATTATGCCGTGCTGTGGTGAAAGCGCCCACCGGTTGGTCCCGAAATTAACATCACTCCTATGTAAACTCGACCCCATCAACATATGTAAATTTCATGATCGTCCGCCAATTCTTTCTTGGTGTTCTTTTTCACTTTCCGCCAGTGTCTATAATAATAAATTTAATTTGCATATCCAAAAGCTTCATCGGAACCCTTCAAAATCAGATTCCGAGTCAGACTCGCCAAACAGTTCAAAAAAGTGTTTCACTGTCATCGGCGCGTCATCGTAAACATCAGTATTCCCATCTATGCCTGTGTCATAAGAATCACTGTCGTCGTCACTCATAAAATTCTCATCATCTTCTGTGCCATCAAGTTCGTTATTAATGCAACATTTCTTGAATGATTTCATGACCATTTCTGCAGGTGTCGCATCCCAAGTATCTTTGACCCATCATGCAATCAAAACGATATCCAGCTTCTTCAGATTTCCGCCCTTGGTTTCAGTTGGCAAATCGGAACTTATCCAATCTGCCCAGTACCTCCGCACATTGTCCTTGAAGGGCTTATTAAGGCAGACATCTAGTGGTTGAAGAACAGATACCAACCCACCTGGGATGACAGCAAGAGTTTTTGAATTTTCTGCATTTTTTTTACTTGTGCACAGCAGTGTGCAACAAACATATCCCATACCAAAAGGGAAGGTTTCCTCAAAAGTGCGCCTGGCCTTTTGTTCCACACATTCTTTAACCAGTCAATTGTTCCGGATTTGTTTATCCATCCTTTTTCATGGGCACGAACGAGCTCACCAGACAGAAAAACGCCCTTTCCGGCAGAGTTTTGCGTTTGAAAATATTTACTGGAGGTAGCTTCCTGCAGTTGGCCAAACAGAAAAGAACAACCATAAAACTGGTTTTTTCGTGGCCATTCGTTTTAATCAAGATATTTTTTAGCCCTTTTGGTTCATCGTCTTATTTCCAGGAAGGTGAAGCACATGGCGGTTTCATCCATGTTCCCTATTTGGGAAAGTTCAAAAGCAGTCTCTTTTCTCTTTTGAATTGCATACTTTTAAAATTCCATTATCTTTGCTTCGAGGTCACGAGGTAACTTTTGTGCAATTTTGGTGCGCTGGCATAGATGCAACCCATAGCAGTTCATGAACCTTGTGCACCAATCTGGTGAGGCACGAAAAGTGATATTTGTGGCTGCAAACTTTTCATCTTTTGCGAGCTTCATTGCTCCCAAACGTATACAAGTTCGCGTTACAATGTAACCGTTCTGTCTGCAGCCCACAATCCAATCATTCAGAACAACACTTCCCAGCTCTGGAAAAGTTGCCGTTCCAATGTGCAGTGCCTTTTACGATTTTGGGATTTTCACCCAGTCTGTTTTTTTTATGCCAATCTCAAATCAGTTTTTCGTTAATGCCAAATTGACGTGAAGCAGCACAGTTGTTAGTATTTTCTGCAAAAGAAACCACTTTCAACTTAAATCCTGCGTTATAGGACATCTGCTTCTTTACACAATCCGTGTCGGCCATAATAGGAGAAGCGAGACAAAAACATGTGTGATTAAGAACATGCAACACCTAACAATGGCTGTCGCATGGCTGCGTTAGGTCGTAGGTCAGCGCAATAAACTGATAGTCCGGAAGGCGGAGCTTTCGATGTGTGACTGCACTGTGGATGCGCAAAGCCAGGAGACTTTTTAAAACGCGAAAAAATTCGGAGGGTCGGGGGATTTTGTAATTACTGCCGCATGGGTGTTTTTTTCTTTCTTTCTCTTCTTTTTTTTTTTTTTTTTTTTTGGAGGGTCACGATTTTGTAATTAATACCGCATCAGCATTTTTTTTTCTTTTGGGATGGATTGTCTTTTGCCTCACAGGAAGAACTTTTGGACTTACGATTTTTTAAGGCTCCATGTATAAGGCGACCCCCTTACTTTGAAGCTCCTTTTTTGTCCCAAATTTCTCGACTTATATGCTAGTATATGCAAGGTCAGGTGATGCGTAACATCACAGCCTCTCCTTGACAAATGTCAACCCCGCCTTCTCGTGGTGCATCCTGTTCCCACTAAAGGGGCTCTGACGACCGCCCATAGCGGTATAACTATACCATCGGGATCAGAGGAAATTCTATCCCACACTCACCAACCCGCTTGGCCAGCGTGGTGAGTTATGGCCAAACCCCTCCAAAATGATTCCACAACTTAAATCTTGGCCCTCAGTCTCCGGCAGCTGACATGGAGGAGACTGGCACAAGACAGACCGTTGTGGAGGAAACTTGGGGAGACCTTCGTCCAGCAGTGGATTGATAATGGTTGACAATGATGATGATGATGATATACGGTACTTGAAAAAGTTTAAAACCTTGTAAATAGTACTTAAAATTTTTTGGTCTTGTTTTTTAAGTAATGATATGAAAGTGCATGTGTAAAATAATTGTTTGTACTTAACAGATATATAGGAGATTTCTGTGTAGTTCTGATGAAAACACCAAACTGATCAAATAGCGCAGAACTTGCGTTCAACCCAGGGGAGTGTGTGGACTGCTGGTATCTTGGCGATGGCATTACACTGTGCAGTAAAATATCAGCCATAGGAGTAAAATAAGTGGAGTGATGTATTTTCAAATTGCGACAGGTTTCTGTTTACTGGGGTTAAGGACGCGTTCTTGCCAGAGGGTAGAACTTCCAGGAGTTACTTGTGCTTCACGCGTGTGGACCCTTCATCTCCTGGCTGCATCAAAGTCGTGCATCAAGAAATGCATCAAAAATAAAAAGTTAAAACAAACAATAAGTGTCATGCGAGCAGATGAATGCAAAAATAAGGTACCCTTTAAAAATATTCCACAAAATACAACGATTTCGAGAAACACCCAAACAGAGGGGGGCAATTCAATGTTAATAAAATAAACCACTTGGGGGCAAGGGGTAACAGGCAGGTCATTGAAGGTGTGCTTGCCCTAGCTGAGGCAGGCACACCTTCAATGTGCCTGCCCCAGCTAAATTAAATGGTCTGAACTTACTAAAATGCCTATCTACTAAACGACCGACCGTAAACACATATGATAATTTGAGTTGAAAAAGTCCTTGAAAACTGTTTGAATTTATTTAGCTTGGAAGAGTACGAACCCTATCATTTGCACTGGCCTCAAAGTTTGAAATATTGATCCTATTGCATCATTACTGGAGACAGGTTTAAAACAGTGAAGCCATCTGAAAAATTAAGGAAGTTGAAGGTGGAGGCCGAGCAGTCATTCGGACTGCCCAAACATTGTTCAAGAAATTTGTGGCTGGCGACTTGAGTTTGGAAAAATTGGAAGGTTCGGGTACGCCCTCTGCTGCTGTTGATTTGGGTGTCTTGCAAGTGGCTGTAAAAGACAAACCACGAACTGTAAATTTGTAAATTTTTAGAAGAACTAGGAGTTTCTAAATCTACCAATGCAGAGCACAAGGTCAGAAAGGTTTACAGACGATGCCATGAGGTGGCTTATGAACTTGCTCAAGCTCAGTAACATGTTCAAGGAACTGCTTAGAAATCGATGCAATACTCGATTTATCAAATGTGTAGTTACTGGGGATGAAAAATGGATATGTCTGTGTAATCCAGATCCAAGGCTCAATTTCAACCGGTAATTAGTAGCAAATTGCTAGCAAGCAAATGCATTTCGCTAGTGATAAAAAGTGGTTCTAGCAAAAGTTGCTAGTTGAAAAATTTAGAATGTTTTAGTGTGAACTGTAAAGCGCCCCTGCAATTGTGCATGCGAAATATTTTAGACACATACAAAAAGGAACAACTGCTTTCTGGAAATGAATGTTTCTTGAAAAGTACAAACATAATAAAAACATTTGGGCACTAGTAGAAATATCCAGTGTCCCTTATCAATTGGGTTGTCGGAAAAGTCATGACTTATTTTAGTCATGTTTTGCAAAGGTCATTTATTGATAAAAAGAACAAAGATCAATCAATGATATAATGCCCGTTTTGTTCTATAACCTTTTGCCATCTTTCAGCAAGCTGCAGAATGCCTTATTCATAGAAGGAACTGTCTTTCGTGGCAGAAAACTGTACAAGGTGCTGATTTGCAGCCTCATCTTAATTGAACGTTATGGGATATTCAAAGTGGTTTGATGCCTGGTAATGGCTGCATTAACCAGATTTTTGCATTACATATGATGATTGAAAAGTATCTGGCTGTTGGGAAGAAAGTTTTTTGCTGCCTTCATAGATTTAGAGAAAGCTTAGGACCGAGTAAATAGGACACTTTTGTGGAAGGTATTGAATGAATATGGTGTTACTGGGAATCTACTTAATAGTGTAAAAGCCATGTATGCTGGTAGTAGAGCTTGTGTACGAGTTAATGGTGTTTTATCAAAATGGTTTCCTATTGGTGCAGAGTTAGAGAAGGCTGTGTAATGTCATCATGGCTGTTTAATATATTTATGGACGCGTGCATGCGTGATGCCAATATAGATGATAGTGGTTTATGTCTTTATGATATCCGTGTGTGCAGATTGCTGTATGCTGATGACACTGTCCTGTTGGTAGAGAGCAAAAGTGATTTGCAGAGTATGTTGTCTCAGATGTACGAAGTTTGCATGAAATTCAAACTGAGTATAAATAAGGGAAAAACCAAAGTTATGGTGTTTCAGAGAGGAACTGGTAGCACTGAATGTAATGTAAGTATAAACGGCACTGTGATTGACCAGGTGAGTGAGTTTGTGTATTCAGAAAGCATGTTTGACAGAGAGAACAAATTGGATGGTGAAATTAGTAGGCGAGTGAATTCTTCATTGAAAGTCATAGCTGCTCTGGAAGATTTTCACAGGAATGATGGGTTCTCTAGAGAGTCCCGCATGGCTGTGTATGAAACTGTAATTGTTCCTACTTTGATGTATGGCAGTGAAACCTATGTACTGCAGAAGAAACATAGGAGTTGTTTGTGGGCTGAAGAAAGAAATGTGTTACTTACGGGGGGGGGGGGACGGTCTGATTGTGTGAGGAATGAAGATGTGTTGCAGTTGTGTAATGTGAAGCAAAATGTTGTTAGCAAGGTGGAGACTAATATGCTTCGGTGGTTTGGCCATGTTGAAAGAATGAGTGATGAGATGCTTACTAAGAAAATCTTTTTAGCCCAAGTGGCAGGAAGGAAAGGCAGAGGAAGGCCAAGGAAGACATGGGTGGATCAGATTCAGGAGTGTCTGCATGAAAAAAAGATTATGGAGTATAAAAGATCTTTTGTACGGCGTGTAATGGATATCAGTGAAGCCCGAGTTATATGTCAAGATCGCTGTAAATGGAGAAGTTTGATACGACAACAGTAAGTAAAAATATCTGGTAGTTTGTATCTTTTTGGAGCTAACCTCTGAATCTCGGAGAACAGCTTAGTGATATATATATGTCGAAAGGAAATGTGTAAATTGTAAGTTTATATGTAATAAAACTTACAAAGCCTTTATAAACTAAAATTTGAAATAACAAATTCCATGATATAGCATGCAGTAAACGTTACATTTTACAGCATAGATAATGTGGCGCCATCTAGGGACAGAAAAATGAAACATCTTATTTCCGAAGTGCCTGGCCAACCGATAAGTACCCATATTGCTAATCAGACCCAAGTTAAACTTTAAGAACTGCATGGAATCAAGCTGCTGCCTCATCCTGCATACAACTTTGGCTTGCCCCTCCAGACTACCACTTATTTTGGGTGATTTTCTCTTTTCTCTGTGGCAAGCAGGTTGACTACTTTGGACAATGTTGAATTCCAGTGCCAAGAGTTCTTTGCCTTTAAACCAAAAGCTTTGGACAATGTCTTTTCTCTGTGGCAAGCAGTTGACTACTTTGGACAATGTTGAATTCCAGTGCCAAGAGTTCTTTGCCTCTAAATCAAAAGCTTGGTACCATGCAGGAATTGAACAACTGGCAAACAGATGGGTTCAATTAAACATGATGTCAAATTCTTCGGAGGTTCTGAATAAGTAAAACTGTTGAATCAAAAACTCTGTTTTTTCCAGGTCCCTCCAAGAATTTACAACCTTCATTTATTTGTTACTTGTGGATTGCATTTTTCGTATCGCGCATTAATTATCCAAGTTGGAAGATCTTAAATTTTTATGCAAATGTTTGTTTAGTAGACTTTGCTATATTGTTTATTTCCTAACTTAGTGTTTAAAGATTAATAGAAATAATGTTTTTTCTGTTGGGTTTAGGTGTGCTGCAAAGACCTATGGTTTTTAGAGACTGAAAAACCTGGAGCACCTACCAGAGTTCAATTAGTTAGAGCCTCAACAAATTCACTGGAAGTATCGTGGGGATCGGTTACCTCAGGTATGGCTTTCCTGTGTGTATATTTCTGCCTGTCAGATGTCTTTTTTTTTTACGTGAGAGAGAGAGAGAGAGAGAGAGAGAGAGAGAGAGAGAGAGAGAAAGAAAGAAAGAAAGAAAGAAAAGCAAGTGAAAACATTTGATCTCCACAGTCAGTTTTCTGTGGTGGTTTTACAGCATTTCTTTTTAATAAATATTTTGATTTAAACAGAAAAACGGTAAAAAACCCCCAAAAAACGAGTTGACTAGCATGAAGTTTTAGAGTCATTTCTGAAAATGCATTATGTAGCCTTTGAATGTGAAAGTGATTTGATTGCAAGTTTTCTGATCTGTGGAAAATAAAAATGTGCTGACTAACATTTGCTATGTTAGAAATTCTGCTTCTTAAAATTGCCCATAATACTCATGTGAAGTTCTCATTGCGTCGATTAATTAGTGCAACTGCACCAGCCATTGAATTAGGGTCTTTTATGCATATGTTTGTAAACATAACTTACTCAGCGTATATGCTAAATACATGGTCATGTGATCTAGACAACTATTTAAGTCTGCTGCTCATCAAAAAGCGTCAGTTGTAATAATCACAATGGGGGAAACAAAGGATCTTTCGGAGTTCGACAAAGTGCATACTGTGAGTGCCTGTCTGGCTAGAGCGATCGTTTTAAAAACTGACTAATTTCTCAAAAGGTAAGATATCCTGGGTCTTTAATAAGTGAAAAAATAATGTTGATTGTCTTAAGAGCCGTAACTGCAGTGTGTTGACAACTGTCAGGAATGAGATTGCTGTTTTCCGAGAAGGCTTGTATGCATGTTGTGTATGAGTGTTTGAAAATCGTAACATTTTCAAGGCCTGGAACATCCCGGAAAACTTTTTTTTTTTTTTTTATAAAGCGGTCTTGAAAAGCCTTGCAATTTAAAATTAGTGCTTAAAGGGGGCCAAATGCTTAATTAGTTTTTTTTCCAATATCTGTGCTTCTACATGTGCGATTTGAAAATTTTTTTCGACACCAGATGCCATTTACCTTGTAGAACACCTCAGGCTAGTATACAAGAAATTTTGTAGTTCACAGTTCTGCTGGTAGGTGGTGTTTTTGTACTTCAGTTTGCAGCTGTATCGCTGCTTGTAAAAACCGGATTGATAAATTTCTTCTATACTCATAGTGAGAAGAATTGGCAGGAAAACACATAACACACAAAACATTAAAATAATTCTTGAAATCGTCATCACACGTGTAAGTTACACGTGTGATAGTTACGTTGAAAAATTATGAGCGGGACGTTTAGGTAGCGACTTCTACCGAAACCTTCCGCTCATAATTTTTCAACATAACTTAAATGTGTGATAATGATTTCAAGAATTCTTTTAATGTACTTCCTTACTGCATGCCATTCGCTACAGTACAGATGTGGGGCATAAAGGTCGGAACCTTTTTCTTTTCTCTCGCTATCTCTGCTTCCGGGAGACGTATTTGAAAAATTATTTTTCCTTAGCATAGCTTTTTCTAGGAAGAATATTTTTCGCTTATTTTCAACTTTTCCATTATTCTCAATCTTTCCGCTAACAGGCGTAGAGTTATATAGTGTTTCTTTCTATATTTCTTCTATTAACTGATTAGACATGTGCCCTCCCCATTCTTAAATTCTGGATCAGCCCTTGCTTTATTTTATAATAATTTCAATTGTTATCAATAATACAGCGTGTCCAAGAATTATTGGACACATTACAAAATTATGTAAAAAAACAACAACTTAGCATTGTCTGTTTGTTTGTACAGCAGAAGGCGATGTGTGTGTTATGGCTTGCGGAATTAAAGTCTGTCATTAAAGTTAGAAGACGGTACCGTTTAGAGTATGTTTGTAATCCTCCGTCAACGAATTCAATTAAGCGGGAAACAGTTTAAAGAAACTGGCAATGTAGAACATCGCAATGTAGAACATCGTGGAGGAGCCGGTAGGCCTAGCGTCAGCGGTGAGACGGTTGACGAAGTTAATGAAAGTTTCTGATGAAGCCCCAGGAAATCCGTTCATAAAGCAAGTAGAGAACTGTGCATTCCGAAATTGACAGTTCACGATATCTTGCACAAGAAATTAAAGTTTCATGCTTATAAAATTCAAATAGTGCAAAAGATGCATGTAAATGATCACACTCTGTGATACGATTTCGCTGTGGATATGCTGAATAGAGTGGAATACGAAGAAAACTTTCTCAGTACTGTAATTTTTAGTGATGAATCCACGTTTCATGTATCGGGTATTGTGAATCGTCGCAACTGTAGGATATGGGGCAGTGAACCACCTCATGCTGCTATTGAACTGGAACGTGATTCTCCAAAAGTTAATGTGTGGTGCACCTTATCAAAAAGAGAAGTGATTGGCCCTTTCTTCTTCTGCGAAAAAAACCATAAATGGTGACATTTACTTGGATATGCTAGAAAATTTTGCCATACCCTAGACCAAAAGATATGACGTTGTTTTCCAACAAGACGGGTGCCTCCGCATTGGTCAACGTGTGTACCTAAGTGCCTAAATGAGCATTTCCCCAACAAGTGGATTGGGTGTGGTGGTCCCATTCCGTGGCATCCTCGCTTTCCAGATCTAACTCCATTGGATTATTTCTTGTGGGGTTATGTGAAGGACCGTGTCTATCAGACGCCTTGTACAGATTTGCAGGAACTGAAGCAGCGTATCACAGCTGCTATTAATTCCATAACTCCTCAGATGCTTGTCAATACATGGCATGAAATCGAGTATCGCTTGGACGTACTGCGAGCAACTAAGGGATCTTACATTGAAATTTATAAACTTGTGTAGTCACATTGTAAGTTAGTACAGTCAGTTTCTTTCTATCTGTGTAATGTTTTGTTTTATATAATTTTGTAATGTGTCCAATAATTCTCGGACACCATGTATACTGATTACATGGGGAGATAGTGAGGAATAGCAATGCAGCTAAAATGACGGATTGAGTTAATCATTTTCAGATTGAGGGAAAGGATTTTCTGAGATAGGCCTTGTGGTAATTGCACCACCCTGATTCAGTTTTGCATTATTGGGTAATTCTCCAATTAAAAAGAAATGCAATGAGTAAAAACTGCACACTCATCCATTTACATCTTTCATTATTTTTATTACTTAAAACCAAAATTACTTTAAAAAAATTATTTGACCATAATACTGTAAAGCATAATAATCATCATGGAATTTTTTTGCATATGTCTAGGAAAAGTCCTTGGAATTTTTTTCCCCTCAGAAGTGTACGGACCCTGTGTTTGGAGTAATAAGACTTCCTGTGTGCAGCAGTTGGCTTAAGGGGGATTCTCATTTTTTACACTAAAATTACCTCTTCTGTTTTGGACTGTTTATTGATGAAACTATGCAATCAATTGATTCCAAAGTAGGTACATCTATTTATCGTTTCAGGTATTTACAAAACAATTTTTAATAAGTTTCGTGAAGAATCGCCCCCGCAAATCTCTCTCGACCATGACACTGCGCAAAGATCCGCGGTCGCTGGTTGGCATGATTTCTCCACTCCAGATGATCTCAAACAAGAAATGGTGTTTTACTCTATACACAAGTAGTTATCGTTTGGTGAACCAAGAAAATATATAATATATATTTGAGGAAATGGTGACTTTTCAAATTATCAATTTAGCTCAAAAAATGTACAATGTTTTTTGCTATTAAGAAAAATATACATAACGCATCGCATTTCTGGTTCATCAAACGATAAAAGGATGTTTGCTGAACATGCTGTTTTACATTTGAAGTCGATCGGTCCAATAGTTTTTGAAATATGCCAACCATTCGCAAAAAAAGCTGTTTTGAGAAAAACGCGAGCTTCAGGTACAGTTTACGGAGGCATATCGAGTACTTACTGTATTTTTCTGCTAATCTGCTATACCTGGGCCATACAGTGTTCCTTCCTGTGCTTCGTCGAACTCGTTTAGAGACATTTTCTTGCTTCTACGCCTTGTATGAGCCTCTTTTGTAGCCTCGGGGCTGCGTAACGACGATCTTTTCAGACGCTGCTGGTCCCACGCGTTGGAAAATATCTTCGTTTGCTCACCAATAACGATTCCTATTGCTGTCATCATTTTCAGGACGGCAGAAAAACCTTCCTTTAAAATGCCTGCTGTTACAAAAGCTGCCATTTCGATAGTTTTTGAGCCACAGTGAAGATGTTTGGGCGGGAAATCGCCAAACGGTAGAATTGAAACTTTACTTGTTGTTTTGAGTGTCACCACCCAAACACCTTTCTAGCAACTCTCTTGATGACAAGTCGTTGTAAATCGGCTTTATAGCATTTTAGACATCTTTATGAAGTGGCGGTTTGTGATTGCTTTGCGCCAGTTGCACCAACTGTGTGACCCCACTGGACAATAATAGATTATAACTTGGCCAATTTTGCGAATTTCGACTTGAAATTTGGTACACATGTTCTTAAGACCTGAAATAATAAAATACCGCAAAAAAAAAAAAAAAGAAAATCAATTTTTTTCACACAAAAAAAAAAAAAAAAAAAAAAAAGAGACCCCCCCTAAGAATTCAATAAAGGCTGTTCGTGTTCCATATCTCAGCAAACTATGTGTAGGGAATTGAAGGGATTTGTGTTGGCAGTCATACCTATATGGAAACTACTGAGTTTTGCAAAGTACTGGAAAGTTTGTCTACAGTGGTGTCAGGAAAAACATGACTGGACACTGGAAAAAAAGTTGTGATCCGACAAAGCGCAGTACATCATGTTCTTTGCAGGCGCCAATTTCTACACAGCGACCTCAGATGGCGACAGGCAAAACATCTGACACCATTGTTGCAACGCTTTTCAAAGAGAATCAGTTTTTGACAGTCGAGGAAATTGCTCATCAGGCAAATTTGCCTACCACGTCTGTTCACCGGATTTTGACCGGACTCCGTGGGAAATCCTCCGGGATTACGGAATTATGGATGACTAACGAAAAATTATGGAAATTCAGATTTTCGCTGTTATTAAGAATGTTTTACTTGTTTTGCAATTAATCAATGTAAAAGCCTCTGAACAAAGTTCGTGACTCAGCTCCTTATTCCTTTTTTTCCGGAATTTGTTTTGCTTGTTTGAAAACTAAGTGGACAGAAAGCACGGCACCAGGCCATGATTACATCAGCCCGAAGCCTCTGAACAAAGTTCGTGATGCTGTAATTCGGGTGGCAGACGATCCAATTAAGGGGATGGTGTACACTCTTAGGTCGGACTGGATAAAGAAACTTAAAATTCTAAAGTTGGGGTCTAGAACCCTATTAGAGGAGAATGGAAGATGGGGCCAGATTAATATGGAAATAAATAGGCTGGGGACAAAGCTGAAAAAAAAAGTTTGTTTTCTGTGACTACTGGAGCTTTGGAAAATAGTTCGACAAAATCTCTGAAGGGTTAAAGGGGGGCCCTAGGAATCCCACTTTTGTTGGGCTCAAGGAGGTCCAACCCGATGTTAAATAAAAGTTTCAAAATCAGTGGCTGGGTATGTGTAGTTGCATGCATACATGGTGCCAAAATAGACAAAACTAGTTTATGTCATGGAAATTCTTGGATAGTTTAATGGTAACATGCTCGGATGAAAATCAGGAGATGCAATTTTGGTTCCCGCTTGAGTGTGATGTAATTTTTCAAGTTTTCTGAAAAGGTGGATACGTGGGAAACTGAAAATATGGCATACTTGTGCTAACAATGGCAAAGAAATGTAATGTTGCCACTCTTAAAACATTTTTCCTAATTTTAAATAATTCTTCAAAATAAAAAAATATATTGCCATCATGTTAAAAATCTTTTTGTGCTTTGAAATAATTTGTTAAATAAAAGATAATGTACCATGATATAAGAAATTTCTTTGAATTAATAATAAAAAAACTCTGAAATAATCAATGGAATATGTAGTTCTATCTGATATCAAAATTGTATCGCAGTGCTCTGATTCATTAATCATAGTTAACCAGGTTTTCTATGTTATTAAGATTTTTTGTATTTATTTTATTAGCTGACACCTATTTACTTCAGCTTCAAAAGTACGATATGCCACCTACGACAACTATGGCCCCTGCATCTGGTGTTACTTCTAGTGCTCCACAGCAAATGTTTCCGGCTGTCTGTGCTGCTCCTACCACAACGACGACACAGTCTTCTTTGCAGGCGCCAATTTCTACACAACAGCCTGTTTCAGTACCTGTAGTTAGTTCAGAAGGTAAGAATCTTAAGTCTTCCTTTCACTTTGTACGATAGTTGAACACAGTTTTCACTATATGGAACTAGCAGGGGTACCCGGTATTTCCCGGGTAAATATTCGTGGAATCTCTATCAGTTATCTGTTAGTTGCCTATAGATTTTACGTGGAGACCCGACCCCTTCTAAAAACCGTCTACGGTCTGAGATAGTGTACCGGATTTGGTGGTTCTAAATTGAAAACTAGAAATTTTCCCAAATTTTGTATGGCCACCTACAAAATTTGACCTCCCCAGGCTCCAACCCCTTCCAAAAACCATGAACATTCTAAGTTAGAGTACCATGAGATAATATACCAAATTTGAATTTTACTTCCGATATTGGAGGTTATATTTTTTAACGTGCATTAATGCATTTGCATTTTCGAACTTCACTTTTAGTTGGTAAAGTTCGATGAACACTTTCCGCACGTGGGGCTTGGCTTTCAATTCATATTTCCGTTATGTGGATGCGGCACGGGAGTTTTCATTTGGCCACGGGTCCACTTCTTTTTTTTTTTTCGTTGGAATTTATTTTGCCTCATCACCAAATGAGTTTTTTTTCCTTTGCTGCATCCTCATTTACTTCAATACTTATTCATAACCCTAGTACTTTCGGTAATACTCCATTACCGTCTTCGAGGGACGTTTTGCTCCGACTAGCACGGACCGTGTCAGCTGGGCATTTCGGTGGTTCTCGCGGGCTGCTTCTGTCATCGGCTATCGCTTCTTCTTGGGCGTTGTGGCGCCATCTCTTGTTGGTCAGTGATCTCATTTTTCGAACATTTTCATTTTTTTGTTCAATTTTAATTAAATTTCTCCAGCTGTTTCTCAAAATATTAGGGTCATTATGGTTGCAAACTTTTGTCCTATTTTTTTCAATCATTACCGACTCTGCTATTCTGAGGTGTTTTTCGGATTTACAGCTTTTAATGATTTTTATATTTTCGAATTTAGGATATTTTTGGTTATCCAGACAGTATTGAATGAGTGCTGTTTTTTCTTCTTTTTTTCTGCCAGTTTTTTACGTGTTGTTTTAATCTGTGTTTAAGCTTATTTTTGGTACTTCCTATATAAGCCATTGGAGATTTTCAGTAATAATAATTGAGTAAATACCTGCTTTTTCTAATATTTTTATTTTTTCATTATTTTTTATTACTATATTTTTGATTGTATTTACTTTTCCTCCAATTTGAATGTTATGCTTTTTACAAATATTATTAATTTCATTGGTAGTACCTTTAATGTAAGGAAAACCATTTAAATATTTGACTTCTTTTTTATTTACTATAGCATTATTTTTTATTTTCTTTATTACTTCTGTATCCCATTTTTTTATTAAATGGTAAGGATAACCAAAGCTGCCTGCAATTTTTTTTATGAATTTGATTTCTTCATTGATGAACTGACTATTTTCAGAATGCGTATATGCTCTTTTAATTAAGGTTTTTATACTATTGCATTTTTGAGGATAAGGGTGTGCTGAATTGTACAGGATTAGGACCGGAACAAATGAACTTTTCCGATAAACCTTGTATAGTAACTTATCTGTGGATTTGATAACATGTACATCCAAAAAGGCTATTGCATTATCTTTTTCTATTTCAACAGTGAGTTCTATAGTTGGATATAAAGAGCTGTAACATTTTGTTAATTTTTTTAATTCTTCTTCGTTCAGTTTTGATAGAATGAAAATATCATCCACGTATCGACAGTACACTTCTGGTTTTTCTTCCATACGATGCAGGACATTTTCTTCAATTTCGTTCATCACAACCTCAGCATATAGAGTTGATAATGGTGAGCCCATTGGGCCTCCTGAATTTTGCTTGAATATTTTGTTCTTGTATGTAAAAATATTATTTTCATATAAATAGACTAAAACTTTTTTGAATTCATGAATTTGTGTGTTATTTAAAATTTTAAGATTTTGCAACTTCTTAATGATAATTTCAATAGCTTCTGGAACAGGAGTGCTTGGATATAATGCTTTAACGTCCATGCTTGCCATATTTAAGTCCTTTAGGCCAGTTTTTACATTTTTAATTTTCTCAATAAATTCATACGTGTTCTTGATGGTGAACTTGTTGTTCATGAAAAAGGGTGCTAGGAATTTGTAAATGTTTTTCTCTAATGTTATCAATGGTGAGTTTTTTTTTTTTGAAACTATCAGTCTCATTAGAGCACCATCTTTGTGCGTTTTTATCTTTGCAACAATACGTGGTATGCCTGCTCCCATTGGTGGAAAAGAGTGCTTGATTTCATCCGGTAATGTGCTATGATTTCTTATATCCGCTAAGAATTTAATTTGATTATCAGTTGGGTCTTTCTTAATTTCGGTATAATTTAATCCATCGATTGCTGCTGTCATTTTTTGTTCAAATTCATCAGTGTTGAGAATAATGATTTGGCCGGATTTATCTGCTTCACAGAATTTGATATATGGGTCATTTTTCAATTCCAATAGTTGTTTTTTTTTTCATATTTTAATTTTTTCTCTATATAGAAGTTTTTTGTTGTTTTTGGCATTATATTCTTTTAGAATAACTCTATATAATTTGTTCTCAACTTCAGTTTTATTCTCTGCGCCTGGTATATTTTTGAGAATATCTTCGAGGCAAGGGATGATTTCTTCAGTTTTAGGGAGGCCTTGTGGAAAGGCAAATTTTTTCCCTTTTTGTAAAATTGCTTTTTGTGTAAAGCTTAAGTTCTTATCAGACCGATTTTCATACACATTATATTCATTTATGGGTTCGTTATTTAATTTTTGTTCATCAAATAGTGCACCAAATTCAAACGTCTTAAAATCAAATGTATGAAATTTGAAGTTCAAGAACGTTTTCTTTTAACTTGCAGAGATTTTGGATTTATCCCCAAATTTTTGAGAGTTAAGAACAAGCCAACAAGTAAGAAGGATTATTACATCCTGCTTCGATGTCAACAAAAACGACTTAGTAACGAAATTATAGCTAAAAGAAAACAAATATTCAGACTTAATGCTCAAGTTTATGAATTATGGAAGCTGATAAGCAACTCAAAATATGCAAAAATTTGATGGCACTTGGAAAGATCGCATTTTGGATACTACGTTCATCGAAATTAACGAAATTGCTAACAAAGAAGCCAACTCCAATAGCGTTACGGTAGATAAAAAATTAAATGCACTATTTGATGAACAAAAATTAAATAAGGAAAATGTAAAAACTGGCCTAAAGGACTTAAATATGGCAAGCATGGACGTTAAAGCATTATATCCAAGCACTCCTGTTCCAGAAGCTATTGAAATTATCATTAAGAAGTTGCAAAATCTTAAAATTTTAAATAACACACAAATTCATGAATTCAAAAAAGTTTTAGTCTATTTATATGAAAATAATATTTTTACATACAAGAACAAAATATTCAAGCAAAATTCAGGAGGCCCAATGGGCTCACCATTATCAACTCTATATGCTGAGGTTGTGATGAACAGAAATTGAAGAAAATGTCCTGCATCGTATGGAAGAAAAACCAGAAGTGTACTGTCGATACGTGGATGATATTTTCATTCTATCAAAACTGAACGAAAGAAGAATTAAAAAAATTAACAAAATGTTACAGCTCTTTATATCCAACTATAGAACTCACTGTTGAAATAGAAAAAGATAATGCAATAGCCTTTTTGGATGTACATGTTATCAAATCCACAGATAAGTTACTATACAAGGTTTATCAGAAAAGTTCATTTGTTCCGGTCCTAATCCCGTACAATTCAGCACACCCTTATCCTCAAAAATGCAATAGTATAAAAACCTTAATTAAAAGAGCATATACGCATTCTGAAAATAGTCAGTTCATCAATGAAGAAATCAAATTCATAAAAAAAATTGCAGGCAGCTTTGGTTATCCAAACCATTTAATAAAAAAATGGGATACAGAAGTAATAAAGAAAATAAAAAATAATGCTGTAGTAAATAAAAAAAGAAGTCAAATATTTAAATGGTTTTCCTTACATTAAAGGTACTACCAATGAAATTAATAATATTTGTAAAAAGCATAACATTCAAATTGGAGGAAAAGTAAATACCATCAAAAATATAGTAATAAAAAATAATGAAAAAATAAAAATATTAGAAAAAGCAGGTATTTACTCAATTCCTATTACTGAAAATCCTCCAATGGCTTATATAGGAAGTACCAAAAATAAGCTTAAACACAGATTAAAACAACACGTAAAAAACTGGCAGAAAAAGAAGAAAAAACAGCACTCATTCAATACTGTCTGGATAACCAAAAATATCCTAAATTCGAAAATATAAAAATCATTAAAAGCTGTAAAATCCGAAAAACACCTCAGAATAGCAGAGTCGGTAATGATTGAAAAAAATAGGACAAAAGTTTGCAACCATAATGACCCTAATATTTTGAGAAACAGCTGGAGAAATTTAATTAAAATTGAACAAAAAAATGAAAAAGTTCGAAAAATGAGATCACTGACCAACAAGAGATGGCGCCACAACGCCCAAGAAGAAGCGATAGCCGATGACAGAAGCAGCCCGCGAGAACCACCGAAATGCCCAGCTGACACGGTCCGTGCTAGTCGGAGCAAAACGTCCCCTCGAAGACGGTAATGGAGTATTACCGAAAGTACTAGGGTTATGAATAAGTATTGAAGTAAATGAGGATGCAGCAAAGGGAAAAAAAAACTCATTTGGTGATGAGGCAAAATAAATTCCAACGAAAAAAAAGTGGACCCGTGGCCAAATGAAAAACCCCATGCCGCATCCACATAACGGAAATATGAATTGAAAGCCAAGCCCCACGTGCGGTAAGTGTTCACCTAACTTTACCAACTAAAAGTGAAGTTCAAAAATGCAAATACCAAATTTGGTTGTTCTAAATTGAAAACTAGAACTTTTTATGAAAATTTTGTATGGGGGCTCTTTGACCCCGGGCTCGACCCCTCCCTTCCAAAAACCATCTATGGTCTAAGTCAGAGTATAATGAGATAGTATACCAAATTTGGTGGTTCTAAATTGAAAACTGTAGAAATTTAAACTAAAATAATCAAAATTTTATATGGGGGCCCCTTAACCCCCTTTACAGGCTCTGATCCCTTCCAAAACCGTTTTACGGTTTAAGTTAGAGTACCATGAGATTGTATACCAAATTTGGTGGTTCTAAGTTGAAAACTGTAGATTTGTATAGCGGACAAACTTTCCTCCTGCCTATGAAAAAATAAATAAATGATATCACTGAAATCCCAAAAGTTAAAGTATGTGGTGGAAAGAAGTGTAATGAATTCTTAATACTGTACACCTAGTGCAGGGTTTGTACACCTGGTATTTAAGGACTTTAAATATCCCCCCCCTAACACACACTAACTAACTAACCCTTGAGAAGTCTTTGAATTAAAATTTGTTATAGGTAATTCAGAAAACTTAATTTTAATAAAAATGTGAAAAGATGTACCATTTTAAAATAATATAGCTTTATAAACATGCATACAGGGTGATTTACTTGCTAGAGGTTCCAAACTTTTGTCACAAAAAAAAAAAAAAAAAACTATTTATTTATAGTGTGTTTTGAAAATTTATGTACACATATCTGGAATCATATAGCCCAATAATTATCAAATTCAATATAGCCCACAGATAACCTTGTGCTTAACGAATGTCATTCATATTATGAAATGTTGGAAATTAGATTTCATATGTGCACAAATTGCTCTCATAGACTAAATTCCAAGTGTTTACATGCCTTCTAGTGAAAAGCATATACAGTGTATAAGTTTATTCAGCATGTATTCTGCAATGCTGTCTTACATTAGGATGACTTAATTGGCAGTACTGCACGTTCTATTTTTATCTAATTATCTCTTCAAGCAGAAACTAATTTTAAAAACTTTAATCAAAACACGTATGTACATACATACATACATACATACATACATACATACATACATACATACATACATACATACATACATACATACATACATACATACATGCATGCATGCATACATACATACATGCATGCATGCATGCATACGTATTTTCCAACATGGCCAATACTGTTTTCCTATTTACTTGATCGTAAGCTTTCTCTAAATTTATGAAGGCAGCAAAAACTTTCTTGCCAACAGCCAGATACTTTTCAATCATCATGCGTAATGCAGAAATTTGGTTAGTGCAGCCTTTACCAGGCATAAAACCACTCTGAACATCCCACACTTTCTCTGATGTAAGACCCATTACTTTTTCAATAATGACTTTACCGAACACTTTCCCTGGCACACTCAGTAGCTAATACCACGATAGTTCTTGCAGTCAGTCTGATCACCTTTTCCCTTGTACAAGAGAACAATAATAGCATCCTTCCAATCCTGAGGGACCATTCCTAATTCCCAGCACAACTGGCAAATTTCAGTTAACCAGTCAATTACAGAGTCACCACCATATTTCAACATCTTGGCAGTTATGCAATTAATTCCAGGAGCCTTACCCCTCTGGAGAGATTTTAGAGCTTTAGACGCTTCTTCTCTTGAGATCCCTCCTGTACTTCCATCCTTCATTGTGCCACCATCTGCTTCTGTCTCAGAATCATCTTTGCTTTCCTGATCTAATAACTCAGAAGTATTCACCCCATCTTGCACTTAACTCATTGGGTTCCCAAATCATTTCCCCCATCGTATTCTGCACACAACTTTACACTTTGTTTCCCCTATTTTTCCTGAGTCTCATGTACTTCCAGAAAGTTTTCCTATCTTTCCAAAAACACAATTCACACCTTTCCAGCTTGTCATTCCTATCTTTTGCCTTACTCTGGCAAACCAGCTTAGCAACTTCACGCTTCTTACAGCAATATTCGTCCACAGAAACATTGCCTTGCAACATCCCCAAATAGACTTCCTTCTTTCTCTTTACTGCCTCTTTGATCTCACTATTCCACCTAGCATTACATCTATTGTTACCCACTATTGTGGTGCCACAGACCTCTTCAGCAGCAGTTACATCACAATTCTTAAAACGTTCCCATTTTTTTTTTTTTTTTTTTTTTACATTCCTCTCACAAGACTTAAGTAATTCTCTGAGTAAGTCAGAATAACGCTGATGATTTTCAGGGAGCCTTTCAAAACACACACAAGTGATATAATCAAAACACACAAGTTATGTAATTAGGAATCAGTAGTGAAAATTTGTGTATGAATTAAACACCAGTTAATTTTAAGTTTTTGAAATATCTCTGTAAATGAATTGGATTCTATGATAAAAAGCTAAAATATCTTAATTTTTTAGAATTATGAAAAACAAGGAATTTTAAACAAATATTTATGAAAACAAGGAATTTTAAACAAATATTGATTATTTGTTTATTCATTAAACAAATAATTAAAAATGCGTGTTAATCATGTAATATAAAGAAACACCTGCATTTTACTTCGTTGCAACCTAGCTGATGTATTTATTAAATGGTGACATGCTTTTGTTATGATAAAGAGGAGATATGCTGCACATGTGGAAAAGCGAAATGCCTTGCATGTTAAGAAAAACTTTTGGGATCATAACACTTCTTTTCAGTGATGCACAATTTCTCTCTCCCATTGGCTTTTGTTATAGTGCATATTAATATAGAATCTTACAATAATTGCTTCATATTGCATGCAAAAGACATGAAACCCAGGAGTAAAATGAAGTAAAATAAAAGTAGCCCAAAAATCAACAGACAAAAATTGAAGTAACCCCAAATCCTGCAACCATAAAAAATTTCCCACAGCTCCCTGAGAAAACTAGCTAATTGGCCTGGAAAACCACGGAACTGTCAACTGTGGCCACAGTATCCCTTATTTTGAACATTGACAAACCATGGTTGACCCACACCTTGTCTGTGGTTTGTGGGTTTTTTTCACCTCACACCACTTTTTGTGATATTAACCACAATTGAGTGTGAGCACACCACAAAAACCTTGCTGTCTCAAAAATGCTCTAACCCAGCCGTCTGGCCGTTACAATTTGGTCTTTGTGAGGCTCGCTTAAGTCTGCTTCCTTTCTCATCTGAAGAACAAGAATAATGCTGATTAACAGAGCTTAGTACAGACGTGCCAACTCTCCAGATTTAGGCAGGAGTTTTGAGGAGTGCTTTTCGATTTTGCTTTACTGTGGAGAGTTTTATTTCTTGTTTTGCACCATGGTTGTCTCTTTTCCCTTCTTCGTCGCATTTTGTAGAAGATTAATGTGCTCCTTTGTTCATCTCTAATTGTGAATCTGTTATTCTCAGCTTTGTTTTATCTTTTATTGTAGCATTTTGTGTACACTTAGTTTGTGAATTTTTTTTTTTCTTTTTCTCATTCCTTTCGCTTACTTTTTGCGGGAGATTTTTCCTTTTGCATTATCCCACTTTCGCGGTTTTTAATGTTTTATTTTGTCATATCTTTGGCAATTTGTTTCTTCTTTACATATTAGCTGTTATTGTCTTTGCTGCATAATAAAGTTGGGAAACTGAGCGCCGGCTTTCGACAAATTGTCCGAGATGAGTCCGGGTTCGAATCTCAGTGGGGCATGGATGTTGCATACTTCCTAACTTTTACGGATTTCTGCTTAATTTTACTGATTTACAGTTAGAAGTCTTTTTTTTTTTTACGGATTTTTTAATATTTCAATCCCCTGCAGGCTGCAACCATCCATTTAGATTTTCTACCGGACCTTACGAGGACCGTGTTATGCGATGATGTCATCTTTGACTCGCCAGCTTCGTGCGGAGCCATCAAGTATAACGATGGCTCCACGTCGTGCGGTAGCTCTCTCTCCACGGGAGTGCTCATGTGACGTGCCGACCAGAGTTCTCCAAAATGCGTAATTTAATTACGCATCGAAAAAATTATCAACGCGTAAAAATATGCATCTGGAATTTTTCACGGCGCATAAAAATTATGCATCTGGAATTTTTCTCCCCGCATAAAAGTACGCCTTCGGGAATTTTTCTCGGGGTGTAAAAAATATGCATCTTAAATTTTTTCTCGACGCGTGAAACTACTCATCGACGAATTTTACCAGTCCGTAAAAATAGGTATCAGGACGGTATTTCGTCTTTCACAGACGGAAGTAAACGAAATAAAGATTTTTTCCGTAATCGGAATTTCTTTTTCCTGTGATGTGGCTCTGTCCAGTATTGTTGTTAGATATCATTTTATTCCGTAAATATTTGCATTTCAGTCTGAAAATGGAGGAAAATTTCTGAAAACGGAAATTTGAGGGCGAAAAAAAAAAAAAATTCTTTTAATTGTATCTGGTTGACAACTATTTTCACTATGCTTTTTATTTTGCATATAAACATACAGTCTGTATTTAGAATAACTTTTTAAACATTAAAAATGCTTTGTACCAATAATACTACTTCTTGAAAATTGCTCCTGCATCTGAAAAATGTGGATAAAATATAGCGCTCATGTGATTTTATGAGCTGTAAAAAATCTCCTGATTTTTAGATTTTATAGGTTGGCACGTCTGTTAGTATCAGGAGTTATCTATACTGTTTCATGACCTCACATGCACCTTCTATTTAGATAAAGACGTGCTGGTCATGTTTTGTCTCTTCAGTGTGCATGCAAATTCAAGCACCAATCACTAGAAAATTTCACGGAAACAAGTGCTTAACCTGTATCCAAAGACATCCGCTTCCCAATGAATAAGAGTATTTCAACATCAGTCACTTTGCTTTTTCAGACACTAACATACTGTATTTACTTTATTATTCAAATTTGAGGTAATTACCTCCAAGTCATTAAATATGTTATACGTTTTCGAATCATACAACACATGCTAATGCTATGAAGGTAAGAATTATAACCTCAAATTTGAATAATAGTCATAAAATTGTGTTTAACATGAGGTTTTTGAAGTAAATGACCTTCATGATATGTACAATCGTGGTCAAAAGTCTTGCACCGGTAGAACGAAAGTCAATTTTTGATGTTTGAAGTCAACTTATACAGTGTAATGGTAAGTAAAGTCAGGAATGCGTATTATACATCATTTTAAAGGAAATTTGATGCTGAATTCAAATAGTTTTACATAATGTTATTATCGGTAATAAAAGTGAAGTTATAAGCAAAAATGTGCAAGTGAGAAACGCAAAACCAGTTCTGAAAAAGCGTTTGCGCCCCTCTGATCCACAATAGTTTTCTCTGACTTACGCTAGTGAGATATAAAAGGATTTGGAATCGTCTGCCGACTTAAAACACAACTACTTGTAGTCAGTTGATGGAAGTTTATGCAAAATCCCTGGTGATAAATAAATTTCGAAATGCTAAAGACCCGAAAATTGGTCCTGCCTCTTCAGACCAGGGCAAAAATTATTACTTTGCATGAACTTAGATTCAGTAGTCATAAAATTTCTGTTAAATGTGACTGTGATCATTCTACTGTCTTGCGCACCCTTAAAAGAAAAGAGTTGCAGAAACTGGATGTGTGGGAAACTGAAAAAGAAAGATTGACCAAGGCCATGTACTGAACGTAATAATCGCATGTTGATTCGTCGTTCCTTAAAATCAAGTTTTAAAACAGCCAGTGATTTAAGAAATGAGTGGGAGAATAAAGTAGGCATTGTTGCATCTGAATGTACAGTTCGTCGTAGGCTACAAGAAAATGGACTGACTGCACGAAAACCTTTCCTTACTGAACAACAACGGCTCAAAAGAATTGTGTGGGCCAATACACACAAGAATTGGACTGTTGATGAATGGAAATAATTATGTACGTCGTCGGACTGGTGAAAGATACAAGGCATGCTGCACCCAGCCAACAATCAAGCACACACATTCAGTGATGTCATGGTCCTGTTTTTCAGCCAGTGGTGTCGGCCGTCTGCACATAATTGATAGCACATTGAATGGATCGAAATATGTGGATATTTTGGAGCCCGAACTGCTATCATATGCACAACACATGAGTTTGTGGAATTTGATCTTTCAGGATGATAACGTGCCATGTCATCGGTCAAAGTTAGTTGACGGATGGGTTTAATCGAAAAGTTATAAGAAAACTTCAGTGGGCGGCACAGTCATCAGATCTTATTCCCACAGAGAATCTGCGGGTGAGATTGAACCAAAAGATCCGTCAACAGAGACCCACATCTAAAACAGCATTAATTGAGTCTGTAAGGGCCGTTTAACACCGTGTTATATCACCAATGGACAATTAGAAAAGCTCATTAGTTCCATGCCTAGAAGGTACACTTTGTTACTAAGAAACCGTGGTTATCCAATTAAATATTAAGGTGTATTTTGCATGTTGGTAAGTTATTTCAAGTGTCCTGCAAGTTTCTATAATGCACTGTACAGTAATTTTACGTTAAATGCATTGTACACTAATTTCACTTTTTTTGCTTTTTATGAGTAGACGCTGTACTTTTGCTTGTAACTTCACTTCTATTACTGGTAATAACATTCTGTAAAAATATTTGAATTCAGCATAAAATTTCCTTTAAAATGATGTATAATGTGTATTCCTGACTTTACCATTACGCTGTATAAGTTGACTTCAAACATCAAAAATTGACTTTCGTTCTACTGGTGCAGGACTTTTGGCCGCGACTGTATATATGTACTTCCTTTAGTTCTGACTATGGATTTGCAGCATCAGAATTACCCAGTGGTCCACTGACCATTGGCCTGTAAAACTTCCGTTGGACCATTGGACTATTGATTTAACTGGTCCAGATGGCAAGTAAGTTCTTATTTTTTTATGGACCAGTGGTTTGCAATTCCAGTGGTCCACTGGGCCAGTAGAAGATTTATTTCTAATTCTAATTATTTGTAACACTGATTTATTTCCAAAAGACGGAAAAAATTAAGCTTATGTTCAGATTTTGTATTAAATTCAGAGCAATGCATACTATCAAGTTTTGCTATCATGTATGATATTACACTCTTAAAAATTTGGGGATGTTTTAATAGAATCATTAGTTTTTCTCTAATAAAGCTGAGGTTTCTTTTCTGCATTTTGTTAAATTACAAAGTGGAGCATTAACAAGAAATTAATAAAATTTATTTTTTCAGCTCAGCCGCAATCACCTATTCGGCTGCCTGTTAGTCCTATCAGCGGTTTATCATCTGGTGTTCGACGTAAGTGCTTCAGTTTCATACTACCAGTCTGAAAGATAATTAAATAATAATACTTTTCTTTTCAGTTTTGATAATTAGATTAAACAGTTTTATTTTATTGTTTTTCGATGTTTCTGCAGCAAACTTGTTTTCAATTGAAATTATATTATACTATCTGAACTGACGCTGTTGCTTCCTGGGTTAATGTGTAAGATGCAGTCTGTGTGTTTTGTGTTTTACTGCAGTGAATGATTGCGTTCTTAGTACCACCTCCTGACCCCTATAGCTACAAAATAGTTTGTGTTTGTTCCTGTGCATATGTTACTAGTGCAGTAATAATTATCTTTGGAAAAAATTAGGAAGTTAAATTTATTTGTTTCACTCAAGAGATCTTTCTAAGTTTTTTTGAGGTGAAGGATTCAGCTACATCTCCTCCTCCGAGTACTGTAAACCCTCGTTATTAAGGGATCAGTGGGGTGTCCATCAGGTGGGTTGCAAATACCGAAATGTATGTGATCAAATCGCTATAGTGCAGAAAAGTTGCCCCTGCTATATAGCTAAAGATCTTTTTTAAAAAATCGAGCGGTATTTTAATCAGAATTATAGAAATTTTCAAAATTTGCACAATTTTATTCATTTTTTCTAAGCACCAAACAAATAACAATTGAATCACTGAAGTGTGGAAAACTCGCATCTAGTGTAACTAAATACAATGTAAAAAGGTTTTTGAATAAAGATTATATTTTCTGTTTGTGTTCCCATATGCCGATCAAAATTAAAGAAATTCCATGAATTTAGACAATTTTTCAGTTTTACTTATATTCTTGTTTCCCAGGCAAAATGCCAATTTTACGGATTTAGCATTTCTTCATGCAGATTTTTTTTTCCCTTATGATCTTGCTTCTACCATTAGAATGTTTTTTTTTTGTTTTTTTTTGTGACTTAATCCATTTAAAATAAGGCACAGATGTAGGTTACGAATGAACTTCATTCCACCTACACGTGCTCTTGCAGGAAAAATTTGTCCGTAATTTTCCCATATGCTATAGGTCATCATTTTGCATTATTTTAAACACAAGCTTGTGCCGCACATAAACCAAACTGCTCCAGTTTTAGCAGGGCTTGTCTAAGTCCAATGTTCATTCAACCCAGTTCTTTTCCAGCGATGATATATTTTGCTGGTCTGTTAAGTTTTTCATGCTTTCCAACTGTAGGTTGAAGTGTACATACTCCAGCTTTGACCCTCCACGTGATAACTTGTATGAAAATTGCTCGGCTTAATTCAACGAAATTAGTATGATGTAGGTATAGCTGGGAGTGAACCCTATTGAAAATTTTCAAAGGTCAGGACATAAGGAAGTGGATTCATTCTTCTTCCCTTTTACATGACGATTTGCATAAAATCAAAGCATGGTTGCAATGAAATGTTGGTACATTGTTCAGGATACATAATGGACCAATCCTATTGAAAATGGTTATCAGCACTTGTGAGGACAGTATGCACATGCGTGGCATTTGTTCATCAGAATTTTTGCACAATAACTTCCATGGAAATTGATAAATTTGCATGGAATTCTCAATTATAAAACGACTAATGTCTGGTAGCTTCTTAGTGTAGAAATTAACAGTCGTAAAAATAATCTATAGTAAATTAATGATTAAAAGTTGATACTTGATTTGCGTAACATGTCGACCTTTATTCTATATACTTAGTGATAGAATGACAATTTATGCCATAACCAGGGATTGCATTCCTCCTAGAATTCCTAAAATTCCTAATATTTTGTGACCCTCCTTAAATTCCTAAAATTATACCTAAAATTTGCTATTTTCCTAAAATTTTCGTAAGCTTATTTATTAAAAATACAACCGTTATTAACGCCAATAAATTTACCATTACGGTAAGGTAAAAAGACCTGTTATTGTAGAAACACAGCCTATATGCTGTGCTGCTGAAGGGAGGGAAAATGACGCCATCGAGATGCACTTCGGGGCGGGTGCTCCACTTTTGTGCCTTCAGACAGTTTTCGAGAGTAACAAGAGATCTAAGAGAAAAGGGGAGGGGTCATTTTCACCCCTGGTTTGCGCTTTGCAGACGAACTCCGTGGCACGCAGAAGATCGTACTTTATTTTTGTACATGCCTTGTGGAACCTCCTCTTTCTGCTGATGTTTTGTTATTGTAAACCACAGGTGGGTGGAAGCAAAGAGGAAACATGTGGTCTCCTTCCGTAACCTCCGGTAATGATGATGGGATGGTAGCTGAGTGTTATCGTGGCAGGCAGTAGAGCACGTGATCATTGACCTTCGATGCGCAATATATCTCGGCTCCGACTCGCTTTGACTGAACTTGCGTGAGATGCGTATGTTAGTTTCTGGTTTTGCGTCTTTTATGGTGTTCTCTGTGCTGTGTGCAGGTTCAGTTCTCTAGTGGTGACCCGCTTTTTTTTTTTTTTTCTATCTTCTGACATCCTCGCAGCCAAACTTCAGGAAGTTGTCGGGTTTTGCAACATTGGAACGTGTTTTTGTACTTCCCTTTCATTTTCTGGTTAGTAATACAAGTGTTTAAGATGCCTAAATCCAAAACGAAATTTCAAGATGCGTGGCTCGCCAAAGAATTGGACGGAGTGAAGTTGAAAGAACGGTGTTGTGCAACTGAAACAATATTTTCTGCTAAGTGTATATTGTGTTCAGAAATTTTCAATATTTCTAATAGTGGCTTTTCACAAGTAAAAGCGCATCATAAAGGAAAAAAACATTTGCAGAAATTTCAAAGTAAATTTCAAAATAAGTCCATCCTGAAAGCCTTTGGAGGACGGGATCTTCAGCCCAAAACAAATATTAGTGAAGTACTGAGTCATGATTTACAGTTGGCTAAAGCCGAAGCATTATGGGCCATGAAAGTTGCTAAGGACAATATGTCTTTTGCTTCATGCACTGAAACAGTTGAACTTTTCAAAGAAATGTTTCCTGATTCTGCTATTGCAGCCAAAATGCAACTTAAAGAAAAAAAAGTTGCTTATGTGATATCACATGGATTGTCAAAATATTTTGAAGAGGATTTGAAAAAAGACATTGCATCTAGTAGCCCAGGAAAGGTTACTATAGCATTTGATGAAACTACAAATACACAAGTGAAACGGCAGTTGGATGTGTATCTCAGGTACTGGTCTTCAGAAATAAATTCAGTTTCTTGCCGATACCTAACAAGCGTTTTTCTGGGTCATGCAACAGCAGATATTTTGCTAAAAGAAATTCTTGATGTGTTATCATCCTTCAATATTTCGTTGAACAGAATTATTTGTGTATCCATGAACAGCCCAAATGTAAACAAGTGCTTTTTACGCAAATTCAATGAAGTTGTAAAACAAGAAACAGGCCAGAAATCTTTGGAACTAGGTTTTTGCAACCTGCATGTTGTTAGTAATGCATTTAAAATTTTTTTGACAAGCTTAAATATAGATTTTGACGAATTTGCTACTGATATGCATTACTTTTTAAAGAGTAGTGCTGCAAGACGAGAGGATTATAAATCTATCGAGGATATAACATTGGTCACAGCCAAATTTCTTTTGCGTCATGTCAGCAACAGATGGTTAACCGTTGGTTCTGTAGCCCAGAGGCTCTTGGATCAATGGCTAAATATTACAGAATATTTTTTAAACTTCTTGCCATCTCAAAATATATTTGAAAAACAAATACGCAATTCGGCAAGGTATAAAAGAATTCACTGTTTCCTGAAAAATGACCTAACTCCTTGCTATTTAGCATTAATTTCCTTTTCACACCAAAATCTTGAAAAGTTTTCATTATGTTATCAGAGTGAAAACCAAAAATACACCAGTTATATTCTGATTTAAATACTTTAATGAGGAATGTTATGGCTCAGTTTATCCAAGGTGATGTTATTGCAGGGAAATTTGGAGAAGACCTAAAGAATATAGATTTTGAAAACAAAAATTCATGGAAAAAACTAGGGGAGTTGAAAGTTGGTATGAAGACAAAAAATCTCCTCAGGAATGTTCAGGAGACCAGACAGAAATTATTTCTCTTAGATATAAGATCATCACTAATTGCAACCACAAAATATTTAAAGTCACATTTGCCATTCTGCAATCAAAAGCTAAGAGACATAGAAGTTTTAAAGGTAAAAGAACCAAAGAAAGAGTCAACTCAACTTTCAGTCACTGAAGGACTTTCAGAAATAACCAGAATTTCAAGTGTTTTGCATCTTTCTGAGGAACAAATTGATAGAGTAAGGGAAGAGTGGAAACTTTTAAATTGTGATAAGCCAACTCTAGATGAACTAGTGAAATTTTCAGAGGAAGGGCATATTCCAGTGCGGATTGATCATTACTGGCGTAATATATTTAGTATTAAAGACTCTAGCGAAAAAGAAAAATATTCAAATCTTGCTAAACTCATCAAGTCAATTTTAGTTTTACCTCATGGTAATGCTGATGCAGAAAGGGGATTTTCGGTTAACACTGCTCTGTTAAGGAAGGACAAGGCTAACTTAAAAGAATCGACTATAACATCATTAAGAATAGTTAAAGGGGCCATTAAACACTATGGATGTGTAAGTAAAGTTCCCATAACAAGAAATTTGTTAAATAGTGTTCGTGATTCACATAAATTTTATAAAGAGTATGTTGATAAGCTGAAGGAAGAAGAATCAAAAAAGGTAAAAGAAAGGAAGCAGAAAGAGAGGGAAAATAAGGAAAAGCAGCTAGAGAAAAAAGAAAAGCTGAGTTTGATGACAAAATAAAAGAAAATGATGCAGAAATAAATAGGCTTAAAAAAGATAAAGAAGCCTCCCTAGCAGTAATTCAAGAGGGAACAGAAAGAATGAGAAAAGCTGTAGAAAAACAAAATACTGTTGAAATAGCAGTTGCCTCTTACTTGATCATACAAGGTTCAGCTGAAATAAAGAAAACTGAAAGTAAATTAGTTGTGGTGGAAGCAGAAAAAGATAGGCTTATCAGGAAAAGGTTAAAACATTAATATGAAAAAAGTAATTCAGTGAACAATTGTACATGGTTCTTGGTTTTCAATTACCTTTTTAGGATATTATAATTTAATGTGAAACCTGAAAACTTTACTGTGAAAATCACGAATTGCTTCTGGTTCAACAGCATATTAATGTTCAAAGTGAAACTTGAATGTGGTAAATATACTTGAATATGATAATAACACGTGAAAAGATCAGAACTGAACATTAGAAGTAAATCATACTTAAACTTTAGACATTAGACGTTATGCAAAAAATTTGGGTGTGAACTTCGACCATATATACTAATGGACTGCGCATTGGCAATAGCTGCATCAAAGCAGCCATGGCTCAAACATTGGGCACGTCATCTTCAGACTCCAAATTTCGTGTAAAAATGCTGTTATGATTACTAATTTACGCTGCAGAACTTCAGTGTTTTCGGTGTATTATGTGAATGCGCCTCATATATAATGAAAACTCTTCAGGTAAGTTTACTTATGAGCTATATACATGCATGATCGGGTTGTTTACATTTTGTGATTTATAATGTGATGAACATTTGCGAAGAATTTGAAACATGCATTCCATTTTTTTTTTCTTAAGTTACTATATTTTTATATCAATAGCTGCAAGTTTCTGGTTAAGTAATTGAACTTTATTGACTTAGGTATTTAATTCGTTTCTTACCCATGAAAAATCATAGAACTTTCTTTACTATATCACTCAGAGCAACCATAAGCACAGCAGGTGTAACCCATCTTTTTGACTGTTGTCATGTGATTTTATGTTGGAGCCAGAAATTTTGATGTCATGCGCAGTCTATCAGTATATATGGTTGAAGGGTGTGAAGCAAACTCTTTACAATGTATACAAAGTTGTTTTACTAGATGTATACAAATATACATCTAGTTTTTATTGAAATACACTCCTAAAATTTTTCTAAAAAGTCCTAAAATTCCTACCTAAAATTTTCCAGAAGTATGCTATGATCCCTGCATAACTATCTTTAGTTCACCTTAAAAAAGGATTAAATTTTTCATCGCATATATTGTTTTTTTTTGTTTTTTTTTACGGATTTCAGTTCCTGAAAGTTAGCAGGTATGCTTTGAATGTGGCCTTATTTGAGAATTCAAACATAATAGATTATGATAGTATTGTTGCATGGATGTATTTAGGAGTACGCAAAAGTTTCTGCCGCCCCCGCCAGTGGGCGCTGTAGGGGTCTAACCAGCTTGCGACCCGTGCTGTCAGTTCGTACATGAAGCCAAGCATGGCGGTTGACAAGTTCATTTGCGGCACTGTTTGTTATTCATGTTTAATTTGGGGAAAAGTGCAATTGAAGCACACGGTTCAATATGCCAGGCGTGTGGCGAAACGGTTGTGGGCGAGCGGACTCATCGAGAATAGTTTGATAGGTTTAAGAAAGGTGATCTAAGCTTGGAAGACAAGCCACATGCAGGTAGACCACAGGAACTCGTAGACGAGGAGCTGGAATGGCTGTAGCAAGAGAATGCCACGCAATCGACCACGCAACTGGCAGAATGTTTGAAAGTGGCTCAGTCGACGGTAATACGGCATCTACAGGCCTTGGGGAAGATCCAGAAGATTGGTAAGTGGGTTCCGCATACTTGAACGGAGCGTAATATTGGTCAATGATTGGGCATCTGCATGTCATTGCTGAAGAGGCTTCAAGGGAAGAACTTCTTGTGGAAGGTTGTCACCGGGTATGGAAAATGGGTCTATTGCGACAACCCTGTACGCAAGCAATCGTGGGTCAACCCAGCCAACCATCAATATCCACTGCAAAACAGGATATGCATGGGGAAAAGGTGCTGTTGTTTGTGTGTTGGGATATGCATGGAGTGCTGTACTTCGAACTGTTGAAACCGGGCAAAACAATCGCTACACAACAATATAGCGATCAGTTGATGAAACTGAACACCGCAATCAAGCAAAAATGCCCATGGACAGGTAAAGAACGCCTCCCAGTCGTCCTGTTACACGATGATGCCAGACCACATGTCGGTACCACCACGAAATCAACCCTTGAACAGTTGCACTAGGAGGTTTTTCCGCACTCAGCTTACTGCCTCAGACTTTCATCTGCTTTGCTCTATGCAACATTCCCCAACCCAATAGCGGTTCACCACAGTTCCAGAGATGGAAAATTTCGTCACTGCGTTCTTCAGCTCAAAACCAGAGTCCTATCACAGGGGCATTCATTTGTTGCCTGAAAAAGGGCAAAAGGTCATTGATGCTAATGGCCGATATTTCATTGAATAAATGTGTGCTGGTTTCCTGATGGTTCCTGTAAAATGGCAGAAACGTTTGCATACCCCTAATACTTGCCTCTGGCGTGAAAAGTACAAAACTTGCTTTGCTCAGTCTATTGACTTGGAGGAAACTCAGAGCTAGAAGTGGCAGCGATTGACATACAGTAAAGTTTACGTTCATTTTTTTTTTTTATTTTTTGTTGTTTCCTGTATATCTACTGGCCTAGTCCTTCCTACATCATGCTGACTTTCGAGATATAGGAACTTCAGTTCAATAGGAAGGACTTGTTTGTTTTTTTCGATTTCTCACAGGTGCATGCGATTGATATTGGACAAATACAAGTGTCACTTTTTTTTTTGTTACAAAACACAATCCAGTTTCAAAGAGCACTTCCATGCATCAGCATCAAAAAGTGAGTGCCTTAGATTCTTTTTTAAAACTGTCAAGCTTGTTTTGAAAGTTTGGTTTGTTTATGATAATTAACACAGCAATTGGACATCTGAATTGACTGTATTTTTACTGTTCTCACGTAATATCAATCACTCAGAAAACTTGAAAATTTCATCGTCCTGGAGTGGGAATCGAACCCACATCTCTTGATTACCGTTCAAGCCTGCACACGGTTACATCACCCAGGGCAAAGCTCGAATGGTAATCGGGAGATGCGGGTTCAATTCCCGCTCCAGGATGATGAAATTTTCAAGTTTTCTGAGTGATTGATATTACGTGAGAACAGTAAAAATACAGTCAATTCAGAGATGTCCAATTGCTGTGTTAATTATCATGATGTATTTTCCACGTATTATGAGAAGAATATTTCTTCCATACTATATATTGTTTTTTTTGTTTAATGTTCCGGTTATAACACTTCCTCCGTTTGTAATATTTACCATGACAGGCTGCACTATTCTATACTTGGATACTGTAGAGATGCATGCTTTATGAAATACAGATTTTATTTTGTTTGCCGCTGCCACCACAATAGATGAAAAGTTAACGCTCTTATTGTTACATTCCAATGCCAGCTTATATCTCTCTTCAAAACAGCACCGTATTACATCCTCATGTGTAGGCAGTTTACTTGGAACAGAATCTCTTGGATGACCAAATAAAGGGCAAATAAATTCTTGCCTTGTTTATATGTCTGTGTGCTGCTTCCATAATTGTAAAACACAAACTGTGGTATCACATGATAAAGAAAAGTGCTTACTTAAGTAGAGCCACTGAATCAAACTCAAGCTTTGATCTGCAGTGGTTGCAAGCTAGCTCTGCCTGGTATAAAGAACTACCAAAGAAAGGTGACTTGATCACGCTAGTTACGTTAACTAAAACTTTTACAAAAAGTTTTAGTTAACGTAACTATAAAGATAAGGTCGAAAGCTTCCAACTTACGAACTTTTTGTAAAAGTTTTAGTTAACGTAACTAGCGTGATCAAGTCACCTTTCTTTGTTAATATTGTTACGTGTTTTGCCCATAATCGTCAGGTATAAAGAACTGCTGGTGTCTCACAGTCGACACGTCTTGGCAGCATATGGAGTGTTTGTCAAGGGTGAGGGTTCACAGTCCCAAGTGAGTGGAGGAGGAAGGATTTGAAACTTTGAACAAATCTCTAAAAATGTCTAAATTTGTGGAATTCCTCTAATTTTGATCAGCATGGGCACAAATGGAAGATATTTGTGTGAATCCAAAAAAAACTTTTAAACATTTTTTTTTTTTTTAGAAATTTTGAAGATGACAATCCGATTTTTGGTGTAAATGTGACAAGGATGGCAAGTCAGATAATATCCGAAAACTTGAAAATTTTATCGTCCTGGAGCAGGACTCGAACCCACGTCTCCCAAATAACCCGGGCGCTATTTGGGAGACGTGGGTTCGAGTCCTGCTCCAGGACGATAAAATTTTCAAGTTTTCGGATATTATCTGACTTGCCATCCTTGTCACATTTACACCAAAAATCGGATTGTTATTTTCAAAATTTGTATTATATAATGTAATCCTGTATTTCTTTGATGATTGTTATTAGCTATACAAGATGCAACTTTTCTGCGCAATAGTGATTCGATTGTAATTTATTTGGTGCTTAGTAAAAATCAATAGAATTGCATGAATTGAGGGTGTTAACTGTAAGAGCAGGGAAACCATGAAAAAATGCTGTTGTAGAAATAATGGAGAATTCTTCTTCAAGAGAAATTTGGTTGTTGCGTATGAGATCAGCCATGTGGATGCAAGACTTTATTTAATGCTACAAACTTGTAGAGATGCATATTAAATGATTTGAAAGGAATGATGTTGGTGGCAGCAGAAGGTTTACAATAAACAGAACTTGAGATGAAGAGATCAGAGTTTCTGCAGATGAAAACATCCAAGAAATCTGTTTTGTTGTTTTCTACTAAATTTAGTGCGTTTAATGGATGGATATTTTTCTGTAATGTATTGGGTTGTCGGAAAATTCATGACGTATTTTGGCACCCGATGGCGGTTGGGCGGTTTTGGAAGTACTAGAGGCATGCACAGCTCTGTTATAGCTATGGCATTCGACAGGTGTCAGTTCTAGCTGCAGTCTGAAAGGAATAGTGAGCGATTTGGTTGATTTGACATCAAGTTGAAGACGGAAGACCAAACTGCACATTTTCAACATATTTTACTTCCGTATAGGGAAGAACGCGCGTCAAGCATGTGAAAAGTTGCGTAAAGTGTACGGTGATAATGCTCTACAAGAACGTCAGTGCCAGCGGTGGTTCGCGAAATTCCGTGCTGGTGATTTTGACCTCAACGATGCTCCTTGGTCGGGGAGGCCAACCGAGGTTGATGACGACCAAATCAAGGCATTGATCGAGTCAAACCCACGGTACAAGACACGAGAGATGGCAGACACATTGCACATCCATCATTCAAGCGTTCACGACCACCTGAAGAAACTGGGATTCATAAGCAAGCTCGATGTGTGGGTTCCTCATGAACTCAAAGAAGCTGAATTGAACGCGCGTATAAACATCTGCGATATGCTCATTAAACGTGAGGAAAACGATCCTTTTTTGAAGCGACTGATAAACTGGTCACGAAAAGTGGATTGTGTACAACAATGTGCTTCGCAAACGGTCTTGGCCCCGACGTGCTGCTTCGCCTCAAATGACATCCAAAGCGGACATTCATCAATAGAAGGTTCTGGTCTCAGTGTGGTGGGATTTTAATGGTGTTGTGTTTTTCGAGCTCTTACCACGGAACCAAACAATCAGTTCGAATGTGTACTGTCGGTAGTTGGATAGTTTGAACGAATCCATCATCCAGAAACGTCCAGAGCTCGTTCATCGTAAAGGTGTTGTGTTCCGTCACGACAACGCGAGACCACACACAAGTTTGATCACCCGTCAACAATTTTTGGAGCTTGAGTGGCATGTGTTGCCACACCCAGCATACTCACCTGAGCTTGTGCCGTCAGACTTTCACTTGTTTCGCTCTCTTAAACAGTCCTTGCGTGGTATAAAGTTCAATTCAGATGAGGCTGTAAATCAGCACCTTGTACAGTTTTTTTGCCACGAAAGACAGGTCCTTCTATGAACGAGGAATTCTGCAGCTCACTGAAAGATGGCAAAAGGTTATCAAACAAAACGGGCATTATATCATTGATTGATCTTAGTACTTTCTATCAATAAATGACCTTTGCAAAACATGGCTAAAATACGTCATGACTTTTCCGACAACCCAATAGTTTACCGCATAAATGCTTGTGAAAATAAAGCAGTTTTTCCCCATTGCACGGGACCCCCAGTGCATACATGTGTGTTTGTATTTTAGTCAGGTATTAATAAAGGGCTACGGCCCCATATACACTCACGCTGGTGAGTGTATATGGGGCCTTACATGTAAGGGCTATGATGAGAAGGGGTGGGAAGTGGTAGGTCCTGTGTGGGGTGGGGGGTGGGGGGCAGATCTCTGGTGGTCTCTGTACCGATCCTGTCCGGGTGAAAGACTGCTGGATGATGGTCGGATTACTCTCGCAACGCCTTCGCTGCAAACTTTTGAGAGAGTTCAATCTGTCCCTGCGAAGTCCGCATTTGGCTATTGTCTTATTGTCCGTTGTATGTGCAGCTACCTTTCACATCCAACACACTGCTTACTTTGGGTAGATTCAGTAGATTTTCACTTTAGGATTCAACAACATCAATTCTTTGCCGTTATTAATGCCTAAATTTTCGCCCAGTCTTTGGGCATCCTCAGGAGCGTGATGACTTTACCACCGATGTTCGTGGTTTATTTCTCATCAATGGAGTCCGATACCCAACGTTGCCATTCGTTGGATTCGCTGTATTAGATACTTTTCTTAATCAAACATAACCGGCGCCATCTATGTTTCATTAATTCTACCTTCCCCCCCTCTTCAAATGGTTGTTGATGTCGTTTTTCCGACCATTTGAAGAGTAAAAAAAAAAAAAAAAAAAGGTAGATTTAGTAAAACATAGATGGCGCCAGCTAGGTTTGATTAAGAAAAGTATCAAATACAGCTTATCCGACAAATGGCAATGCTGGGTATCGGACTCCATTGACGAGACATAAACCACGAATATCGGTGGAAAAGTCGTCACGCTCCTGAGGATGCCCAAAGACTGGGCGAAAAATTTAGGGCATTAATAACGGCAAAGAATTGATGTTGTTGAATCATAAAGTGAAGATCTACTGAATCTACCCAAAGTAAGCAGTGTGTTGGATGTGAATGGTAGTTGCACATACAACGGACAATAGCTTCAACGAAGACCCGAAACGTGCGAGAAAAGTGAATCATCGCTAGAAACGGAATGCCTAGGTAAGCATTATCCAACTAGAATATTTCCAAGTTTTTGAAATAATGCACGTAAAAATGAATAGTAGCCTTTTCCGATCGATTTCTAAGTGGGAATATGAACTGCTAATATGAATTAATTCACTAACTCCATTACAGAAAAATCCATCTATCAATCTCCAAATTATGAAAATAACAGCAAATTTCAATTTAGTTTAGATGTTCATGGTATTTATTATACATCTGATAGAGGAAATAAAGTACGCTTTACTGGTAAAATAAGAGATTTAAAGTGCACTTTACAGTGAGTTTTGGTAAAATGTGGGTTAAAAATCTACAAAAATTATCACCCAACCCATGCACAACTTTTTTTATTCACATAAGTCAAATTTCAAACATATAAGAGGATTCCCCAAATTACCCATATTTAATTATTTAATTCACAATTTCTTTTAAATTTATGTGAGCATATCTGTTATATGCTTTTCACTTGAAAAACAGATTCTGCATACGGTATTGCAAGATTTGTGCCTAGAATTTTAGTTACAGGCACGATTCTGCACATGCCAATTTTCCCTAATTTCCCACAATATTTCCAGGTATAATGTATATTCTTCTGGTCTTTTGTTTTAGTGCTGTAGTGGTTGTTAAAAAGTCCTTAAATGAAAGTAATTTTTATTTTTCACAGCAAGTGCAGTTACCGTGGTTCGAGCTCGGAGTCCAGGAACTTCTACAGCCCAACAGATTCGAGTTGTCAGCCAGACATCCACTGGCACGACAGTTGTTCGCCCAGTTACTGCAAATGTGGTATGTTACTTGTTTGTTATTTCATTGTTCCTGTGACTGTATGCTAAACACATGACACTGTAGCTTTCAGAACTGTAAGAAGGAACTTTGTGGGGCATTCGGAATTTTGCTGGTAAAATTTTTTAAGTGTTTTATGTAGTAGCACCAGGCCTTGATTTTGTTTTTTTTTTAGCAGTAGCAACACTTGCTAGTGGCCTTATTTTTTACTAGCAAAATGCATCATCTACTAGCAAAAGTTTATTAACATTATACAAAAGAAACTTTAACATGTTCCCCTCCATTAGTCAATCATGACAAATTTTGATTTCACCCCTGTAACTGTCACATTGTAATGCTGAAAAGATTACAAATATTTAGATATAACTCACCTTTTTATGACCTGACAGATTAATTCTAACAATTTAATTCGAATGCAAATATTTAAAAAAACATTTTTTTTTTTTTTGATATTGCAGGACAGATTTATCCCAACGAGTTGACAGACAAATTCGTCTGGCAAGGAATCATATTTCCAGGATATCAATATATCGATAGGATCCGGATATATCAGCACAGAGGTTTTCAACAAAAGAAAAGATTTTCTTTTTAAAATTAATTTTTATATTCACTGGGATTCGAACATCTATTAATGATTTCAGAATTTGTGGTACTTCAAAAAGTTTAATCTCAGCATTTGGAGATTTTTGTAAATTATTATGTTCCAACAACTATCCTTTCCTTTTCATTTGCAGATTATTTAGACAGTTGATACGTAATTATAATTCTGATTTCCAATTTTCTTCTCAACCCAAAATACACATTACAGACATTACTAAAAATTGATCTCACAATTTTAATTTGCAGGCTTCTCTAAGTGCTGTTTGATAGATCACTTACAGTTGAAGATTTCAGTTACCTCTGTCTTCATCTCTTTCTACCTTTACACAGTTGCACCTTAGTTTTACAAACTCTTAACCATACCACACATCCTCTAGTCGCATGGTTTTCGATTCTCGCTGGTCTGAAGACTTAGTTTGAATGCATTGTTGGTTCTTAGAAACTTAGTTTAAGTTCATCACTGTTCGTTTGGTCTATGGCTTCGGGGATACTTCTGGCAGGTTTTTGGCTAAAGCCAGCTTTAGTCAGAATACCAAAAAGCCACTTCTATCTTGCAGGTGTTCCCCCTGACGAGGACTGCAAGAGATTTGTTGTTTATTCTGCACTTTGGTCGTGTTCATTTGGGTTAATGTTGTTTGCTTATTCGTGGGTGGGTGGACTTCGGATGTTTTCAAAGTGCAATTCTTTAAAGTCTTAACATATGGATATGACTCTGGTCAGCTGCTTTGTGCTACCAGGTACAATATCTCATTTCTTATTTCTACTTTTTCATATAGTAATTCTTCATTCACTCATTTTCATTTTTGCCTGTATTGTGTTTTTCGTATTTACACTATTGGATATATATACTATCTACCAACAAGTAATTGGACACCTGTGATAGCAAAGGAAAACAAAGTTTATTCACCTTCAATAGTTGGTGGAGCTTCCACGAGCGGCGATTACAGCTGCAACCCTCCGGGGCATACTCTCAACCAGGTGTTGTACGACGGCTAGCAGTATTTTCTTCCACTCGGCTTGGAGAAGCCAGTTCCTTCACCGATTTCGGATGATGGGGGCACCCCTTAAGTCGACGCTCCAACTCGTCCCAGAATTGCTCGATAGGGTTGAAGTCCAGGCTCTGCGCAGGCCAGTCCATTCGATTAACCCCATTGTCACCATACCAAGCCATGGTGGACCTCGCAACATGACAGGTGGTATTGTCATCCTGAAAGTAACATGGGTCCACCCCGTAAAACTGCCACAACGTAGGAAACGCATGGTCATCCAAAATGATGCAGTAGGTCTCGGCGTTGAGTCTACCAGGAATTGCGACCAAGAGTGCCATGCCATACCAGGAAAAACACCCCCATAGCATAATTCCACCGCCGCCGAACTTCACAGTTGGCACAATACATTCCGGCAGGAGGCGTTCTCCAGACAGACGCCAAACCTAGACCCTGCCATCTGAACGGTAGAGGGTGAACCTTGATTCGTCGCTCCAGAGAACGTGTTTTCACTGTTCAACGGTCCACTGTCGACGTTCTTTGCACCACGTTAGCCGAGCAGCGCTATTGGACTTGGTGATGAAAGGCTTGTGGGCGGCAGCACGTCCATGATAACCGAGCAGATGGGCTTACTTACGGATGGTATTCATTGAAAGAACACTCCCGGATGCCTGTTGAAACTCCTCGCGGATGTGGCCCATCGATTTGGTGCGGTTCTTCCGAATTTCTCTGGCCCGGTCTCTAACTCCCAGTTTTGTGGGTCTGCCGAGTCGGGGCAAATTCCGACAGTCACCTCTCATCTTCCACTTGCCAATCACATAGGCCACTGTCCATTTTGGGTACTTCAGCTCGCTGGATATGTCACGTATGGATCGGCCATTTCTGTGATACCCGACGATTACACCTTTCTCGAAATCAGATTGCTCCGAACTGAGTGGCATCTTGCATGCAACTGGTTGCATTGTTTCCCACACGATATTTAGCGGCGGTAGCCGTGACGTGTATCAGGACCGCAGATATCGTCGATTGCAGGGGTGTCCAATTACTTGTTGGTAGATAGTGTGTGTGTGTGTGTGTATATATATATATATATATATATATATACACATTTTTTTTTTTTTTTTCTCGCCAAAACGTGAACAAGTGTTAATTTGGTCTCCATGGTTTGAAATAAATAAAAAAATTTAACAAAAAAAAAAAAAAAAAAAAATTTGTGTGGAGCACTTACATTCTGAAACTCATACATTTTCTGGGAAACTATTTTATACATTAACATAAGTTGTTAAGGCTACTATTTTTACCATTAAAGCAACTATTTTCTTGGGTGTGATAGGCTGGCAGCCCTGTATTTGTGTAAATCTGTTACAAGCCACACCACAGCATTTTTAAATTATCCCTACCCAAACGGATCACCCTGTATTTGGGTAAATTTTCAGTTGGTCCCCTTGGTATTTAATTCATTCAGTTTTATGAACAAAGAGGGGTGCAAAATAGTGCTGCTGAAGGTTATGAAACTTTCGAAAACGAAAGATAAACAGAGTTCATGTTTTTTCCGTAATCGTAATTTCTCCAGTATTATTGTTAAATAACCTCCGTGACGATCCAACACGGCTGTGCTTATGGACATTGCATTATGCTTCCATTGCTCTGGTAGTTGCTGTTACTCAATATACGTTTGCATTTGGGGTCTTCCTCCCAAGAACATTGAGTTTACACAGAGCCTGGTCACGTGTTCCAAGAACATTTTTAAGTTTTCTAATATATGCAGTAAATACTAAAACGTTCTTTCATTAATCATCTCTGTCAACTACTATGGAATGTCTGTAGTTTCTATGGATTTAGTTGTTTGACTACAGAACTCACTGTTGAAACTACGGATTCTACGAATTTTCATTAAAAAATTTTATTTTTTATTTTGCTGTTACAAAATAACAAATTTCGTCTGTGGATGGTATTTCGTGTTTGAAAACTTCCAAAAACGGTAGATAAACGGAGTAAATTTTTTTTTGTCATAATCATAATTTTTTTCCCCCTCCAGTGTTGCCTTTGTGTCCAGTAGTCTTGTTAAATATCACTTTAATGCAAAAATGTTTGTATTTCATCTTGAAACTGTAAGCAACAATTTGCGGAAACAGAAGTTAGATGCCGCGAAAATTTCTTCCTGATATTTTTTAACGAATTCGAGGAAATCCGCCTCTTTCGTTATTGTTTTGGTCATTTGCGAGACTGATGCACAAGTGAACAGAAAAGGGGGGGGTCGTCGGGGGACGGAATTCATTTTTATGAAACTTTCGAAAACGGAAGATCAGCGGAGTTCAGATTTTTTCCGTAATCATAATTTCTCCAGTGTTATTGTTAAATAACATTTTACAGCATAAATATTTGTATTTCTGCTTGAACATAGCAGAAACATTTTCAAAACCGGAAATCAGACAGAGCAAAGATTTCTCCCATAATCGCTCCCCCTGCAATGTTCCCGCTCTTTTGCGTTGTTAAATATTCCTCATCCCATAAGTTTTTGCCTTCAAGCTCGATAAGGGAGGGGAAATCCCCCAAAACGGAAGTGATGAATTTGGAATATTTGTAAAAATTGTTGCATGGCGTTCAAAAGTATTAATATTCTCAAAGTTACACCATTTATCTAAAATAGTTAAAGCTTTGATATCATGCACTCATTCAGTGTCTTCAGGCTGAAAGTTCTTTCACCATGATGGATGAAATTATTGTTATCAGAGGGCATAAAGGAAAGAAAGAAAGAAAAGCAACAATGGAGAAATAGGGAAAGAAATATATCAGCAGAAAGAAAAATTAAGCAATGGATGCTGTGCAGCTACAGAGTCGACGAAAGACAAACTGACAGTAGTCTGGATTCTTGCTGTGTGTTTTGATTTTTCACTCAGTTAAAACATTCAGTTTTTTTTTCTCCTTCTTTGGTCTCATGTCATAAACTTCAATGTCAGAGGCAGTATGATCGTATGGTAAGTAGAGGTTTGTACATTGCGTGTTCTCTTGCTTGGATTTCCCATCTGTCGAGTGTAAAATTCTAAATACATCTGACTGTTTTTTTACTGGTGGAAGTTTTAAAATTAAATCTCGCAATGTTACCTATCATGCTCTCACCAGGGAAATCAACTTTGTATTTTGCACATGTTAAGTTTAATGTCCTTGTTTGTTGTAATGTTTTGTTGTGGTGTGTATGTCTTTTTCACAAAGAGACAGATTGTTTCGTAAAAAAGCGTGCATCTATGCCGCACGATTATACTAGTTACTACTGACAAGGCTGTACCCAATGTTGGCAGGTATGCATTAATTGAATTTTTTAAAATTATTATGATAGTGTGAACATGTGCAGTGTTGTTATATCCTTTTTTTCCAACCACTCCTTTTCAGTCTACCACAGGTGCTGCCACTGCTGTGACTACTATGAGTGGCATGGCTGCCTTAGCTGCTGCTGCAGCTGCTACACAGAAGATAACAACTGCCACGACACCTGCAACCAGCAACATACGAGTTGTTACTCCCTCCATAATAACCCAACAAGGAGTTAAACTTGGGACTATTCCTGGTAAGATATCTGTGTTGATGTTTGAACCAAGATCTTGTCATAACTAGTATCTGTTTCTTTTGATAAATATTGATGCACTTGATCGTTGCAAAAGGTAATGGAAGAGAATTGTTTTTTTTTTTAGCTCAGTGCTTGAATTTTAAAATAATTATACATACCATATTTACCCTTGTAACACCAGCACATTTTTTTTTTTTTCTAACTTAAAAATTAGGAAAGCGGGTCTCGCACATTAAGTTTGGTGTCAGTTCTGCTGCTGTGTAAATCACCTTCACGTCCGTGTAAGCCAAACGTGAAGGAAGGTAAAGCTCTCCTCAGGATTTGCATGATTCTAGAATCCTGGAATTTAATTTTCCCTTTTCTAGGTCCAGAAAGTATTTGATTTTTAATATTTTGTGAAACGTCCTGGCAGAGTAGCAGAATGCAGACGTACGCTGTACCCGGGTAGTTTCCAAATTATTAGCAAATTTTTGCAGATAGTTTTTGCTTGTAAATTAACAAAAAATAAAAATGTTATTTACAGGAATTAAAATACTTAAGGCTTTACTCAGATTAATATACTTAATTCTATTTTAACTTGAAGAACTTTCACTTATTCTTCACATTTTCTGAGTTTTTTTGTTTTTACAGACATTTTTGGCCTCTAGAATATATCAAAACTTTTTGGCCTTTAAAATTTATCAAGACCTGACCTCAATGTATAGGAACTATATCAAAACTTTTTGGCCTCTAAAATTTGTCAAGACCTGATCTCAATGTGTGGGAACTATATCAAAACTTTTATTTACACAAAGTATTAAGATTTTGCCAGGTTCCTCTTTGCTGTTGCCAGTTATTAAATTAAAATCTTTTCCTTATGTATTTTGAAGGTCCTCTATTTTTGAATTTAAGTAGTCAAAAATGCTATTTATAATCTTTGAAAGGTCATTATTGGAACTGGTTTTCTGGATATCAAAACTTTCTTTAATTAGTCTCTTGTTTTTATGAGGTTCATAGTCCAATATTTAAAAATGTTTTCCATAAAGACCAATTTCACACTTATTTCTGTACATTCAATTGTAATGTATTTGTTCTGTCTTCATTGGAACTATAATGTTCTAATAATTATTTATTATTTTATGAATTTTTCTTCCAATTTTGTTATTCTATTGTTATTGTGGTTGCACTTAGCGGGTTTGCAGCAAGTTTTCTGCTTCATTGGTTTTGTACACAGATGCATTTTATTTTTGTACAACCTGGGTCCTGGATTTCCTTCTTGCAATGAAAAAAAAAAAAAAAAAAAAAAAAAAAAAAAAAAAGGTGAGAATGTTTGGATTGATTGCATCACTTTGTTCTAGCTCTCTGCGGCATCTGCTCGCAATGACACCATTTCGTTCCATGACGTGTGGATATGTGATATTATCTCTTTCATTCTATGTGATACTCCTGTGCAAGATTTTTGTATCATATTTCCAGCGACATTTGCTTGTGGTGTAGCAATTACATGCAGTTGGAGTCAACAGTGTGTGGAAACCTTCCTTGGGTCTAAGACAGCCCTTTGTTTTACTAGCATGCACTTTGCTCACTGAAAAAAGAGACGATTGATATCTGGTTTCTTTGCTGTCAATGTGCATGGGAATAGATGACTATGGAATAGGGAATTTTCAGTGCCATGGCATAATTGTTTTGTAATATTGTCATTGCATACCTGCCAGGTTTTACGACTTACTCATGAAATTTATGGAAATCTGACTTGTTTTACAGGCAAAATGTTAATTTTACGGATTTGTTGATTCTCCCAGATTTTTCTGATGATTATGCACGCATCATTAACTTTTTATTTTACTTAATCCATTAAAATGAATTGCCAATTCAAGTTAGGAATAAACTTTACATGTGTTTATGTTGGAACTTTTGTCTGCAGTTTTTCCACATTTTTAGGTTTATTGTTTTTGCGTCGTTTCAAACACTGAAGCTTGCGCCGCGTGTAAACTCTACTGCCCTAGCTGGGCTTGTTTATCTCTTGCAAGTCGCCCCTTTGCCTTCTCAGTAGGCCAGCGTGGGGTTGTCTTGCATTGGAGCACGTCTTTATTACTCCCAGTCTGAAATGCTATCTCAGAACGTAGTTATCGTAGAAAAAAAATTCAAGCGGATTTTAAATCTGTGGAATTTTTAAGCCCAGTTCGATACCCTACATGCTGAAATTAAACAAAAGCTGTCAGTTTTGTGAAATTAAAAATGCATTTGTGGCATGGATTTGTAACTTCTCTTCTCTGGCTATAAATTTGACCTAACAAAAGAATGTGGTATAATAGGAAGTTAAAAAAAAAAAAAGCCCAATGTTCATTCGACCCAGTGCTTCTCCAGCAGTGATTTATTTTGCTGACCTGTTAGTAAGTTTTCTCTGCTTTCCCTGGTTCGTACGTTCCTTGAAAACTTTGAAGTAAGTCCTTGAATAAAAAAGTTCATTTTCAAGTCCTTGAAAGTACTTGAAAAAGTTTAAAGGCTTTGTAAATAGTACTTAAAAACAATTTTTGTTTTTTAAGTAATGATATAAAAGAGCATGTGTTAAATAATTGTTTGTGCTAAAAAGATGTATAGGAGATTTCTGTGTAGTTCTGATAAAACCACCAAGCTGATCAAATAGCGCAGAACTTGTGTTCAACCCAGGGGAGTGTGTGGAGACCTGGTGCCTTGGCAATGATATCACTACAAAGCATCAGCCATGTGATTAAAATAATTGGAATGATGTATTCGCAAATTGTGATGTGCTTCTGTTTGCTGGGGTTAGAGACGCATTCTTGCCGGAGGGTGGAACTTCCAGGAATTGCTTGTGCTTCGTGCTTCGTTTCCTGGCCGCATCAAAGTCATGCATCAAAATAAAAAGTTAAAGCGAACAAATAAGTGTCATACCAGCAGGATGAATATGAAAATAATGTACCCTTTCAAAATATTCCACAAAATAAAATGATTTCGAAAAATACCAAAACAGAGGGACGATTCAAAGTTAATACAAGGTGTCCACATTCTGGAAAGTCAGGGGAAATCAGGGAAATGAAAATTGGCCAGGGAAAGTCAGGGAAATGCCTGAAATGTTGGTAAAAGTCAGGGAAAATCAGTGATATTTAAAAAAAAGTCAGGGAAATTTCAATCACAGTTAGACTACAACTAGTTTTAACCCGGCGTCTGGGAGTGACGCCCTCATGGCCCAACACACTTGCACTTGGTGTTGCAGACAGTGACTAACATCTCCTTCCTGCTAATGTAACCCTTGTATTTCCTACCTATTATTGTAAGTTGTGTTACATTACTTGTTAACATTTCTCTTTTTGTTTTAGGTCAAAGGAGTAGAAGAAAATTTGTGATATAAGTTATACCTTGTTAAAAGGCAATTAAGACTGCAGCAATGTCAAAGCGTTGTGTGTTTAAGGAACAGTGGTTGGACGAACAATTAAATCCTGAGTTTACTGGTTGGATAGCTGCTGTGAATGGCGACAATGAATCAGCATTTTGTAAAGTGTGCTCTGAAACTTTCAAGCTTAGCAACATGGGGTGTCGGGCAGTCTCCAGCCACAGGAATGGCCCTAATCATTTGAAAAACATCCGTGCTAAAATGCCTCAGCCCAGTCTTGCTTCTTTCACTTCCTCTGTGAAAAAGAACTCTCTTTGTAATAACGAACTCTTGTCATCAACAAGCTCAGGAAATGTGGAATCAGTACTTCTAGAAAATATTAAGTCTAATTACTCAAATACTTATGTTGTGAAAGATGATGTGAAGCCCAGTGATCTTAACGCTTATGTAGTGAAAGATGATGTAACAAAGTCGGAAATAATATGGGCCATGGAAGTGTTGTTCAAGCGATTGTCTCTGAACTCTTGTACACAGATTAACAAAACATTTCAGTTAATGTTTCCTGACAGTGTGATAGCTTCAAAATTTACTTTAGGCAAAAGCAAAGCATCTTATGTGATAAACCATGGATTGGCACCACATTTCAAAGAGTGTTTAATCGACGGTCTGAAGCAGTGCACTAACTTTGCAAAAAAATTTTATGAATCACTAAACAAAATTGCTCAGTGTGTGCAAATGGATCAGTTTGTTCGTTATTGGGACGTCAATCTGCAAAAGTTTCCACTAGACACTTAAGTAGTGTGTATTTAGGACGGGCAACAGCTAATGACCTTTTAGAGAAATTCATTAAAGGCGCACCTCTTCCCTTGGATACCATGCTACAAGTGTCAATGGATGGACCTAACGTTAATCTCGGCTTTTTTTAAAGCTGAACGATAAACTTAGAACTGAAAATCCAGATGGTAAATTATTAGTTGACATTAGAGTATGTGGTCTTCATGTGTTCAATGGAGCTATGAAAACTGGACTTTCAGCAGTGAAATGGGATATACATCACTTTCTGCATAACTTGTACTACCTTTTAAAAGATAGTCCTGCTCGCCATGCAAATTATACTATGATTACTGGGTGTAAAGATTTCCCTTTAAAATTTTGCACTTCAAAGCAGCTGCGATTCATCAAAACAAATTACAAAATTCCTTTCTTACACACTGATTTGCTGGATCTGACGAAAAATTTGATTGCTCGAAGCTTGAAGCCTGACAAATTAAATGAAGCTGATAGTGTCTCAAAACTGTTAACTTTAGATGTATCAAAAAGTGAGAATCTTCTCTCAATTGAGAAAGTTGATATTGGATTTAGTGCTAAAAAGCTATTAAAAGAAGTGAAGTGCTCAGAAAGGGAGAAATTAGAGTTTAAGCTTGAATTTAGGAAACTTGTGACCAGTATGATTGAAAAACTTGGTGAGAAAAGCCCACTAAAATTTAAGTTTGTCAGTGGAGTAACTTGTTTGGACCCAAATATTATAGTGCAGCAGCCGGGTCTAGGCAAGAAGAGAGTGGAAATTGTGCTCAAAGTTTTACTTAGTGCAAACAGGATTTCAGATGACTGTGCTGAATGAAAAAGCTAATAAACAGTACGCTTCATTGTGTGTAGAAGCTCAATCTGCTTTAAAGTCTCAGTTTGATGAATTTTTAGACAGTCATGATGATTCCATTGGATTAGACAAATTTTACAGTGCTCTACTTGACAACCAAAAACAATTTGGTGAACTTTGGGATGTAATAAAAATTTGTCTCATTATGTCTCGTGGAAACGCTTCAGTGGAAGGTGGATTTTCTGTCAATAAGTCTCTTCTTGTGGAAAATCCCCTGGAAGAATCCCTGATTTGTCAGAGAACAGGTTTTGATGCCATTAAAAATATGGCAGGAGTAGAACACATTGCCATCAATAGAAGGCTTCTTCTTTCTGTAAGAGCCTCCAGATGAAGATATCAGGATTATCTTGAGAAAAAAAGTGTTCTTCAAAACAAAGAAGAAAGAAAACTGAAGGAAAAAAGAAAAATTGATCATGAAATAAAGGAATTGAAGGAAAAAAGACAAAGAGTATGGAAGGAACTAGAGTTGGAAGAAGCAGCATTGCAGGCGAAGATTTCAGATTGGGAAAAGAAGAAAAGTGGTGTGTGATAGAAAAACAGTGACTGTGTTCCTACTGTAATATTTTTATAGTAACTGTTCTGAATATTGTGTATGGGTTTGTTTGTTTCTTCAATAAATGTAAAAACATGAAAAAAAGAGCAAACTTAAAATTAAAAAGGTGCGAGTTGGACGGCTATAGGGAAGGTGGAGGCCAACATTAAAAAAAAAAAAAGTATATATATATATATATATATATATATATATATATATATATATATATATATATATATATATTAACGAATCAGTTATTTGGGAGACTTTATACGTCAAACGGAAACACTTTTAAATAATATAAGTTTCTTAATTATCCAATTCAATTTTATTTATTTTCATGGCACATATGACCACTAGGTAGAAAACATTTTTATGCCTGCTTTCCGTACAGATACGGACGAAAATTATTCACCGCCCAGACAAGGCCTAAGCATTCCCTCTCCGTCGTAGAGTAGTTCTTCTCTGGTTTCTTCAGCTTCCTGCTAGTATAGCTTATGGGAACCATTAACCCTTCCTTTTCTTGCTCGAGCACTGCCCCTAATGCTTCACCACTAGCATCAGTAGATAGGAAATAAACTTTGTCGTTATCCGGATAATGCAAAAGAGGCCTGGTGCAAAGTAAATGTTTCACAATTTGGAGAGCTCTAAAGGAAAGTGCTATTGTAAGTAATTATCACACTTTTTTCAAAGGTGTTTACTTACTGAAGAAAAAGAATAAACACAACATTTGGAATGTGAAAGTGCTGCATTGCTAACTCACTTGTACACTCCTGCTCTACCAAGGGAATTGTTGTGATCTTTAATCAGGGTGTCGACTGGTCGTGAAAATCATGAAAGTAAAAAAAAATCACAAATTTTGCTTTGGGAGTCATGAATTTCCTTTTATTTTTAGTAATTTTTCATTTTCTGGCAAATATCTTAAGGCTGTCGTTGAATGAGTGTTAGGGTTCATCTTTTGTGATAGATGGCGCAAAATATCACTCCTTGGGCGTGGCTTTTTACGTCTTGAGGGAGTGTCCCAGTAGTTGGCGTCAGCAAATCTCTGCAGACTTGGCCATATTCAGAATGGAAGCGATCTCTCGTTGGCTTCACAATGAAACGACAAAATGTGCGTTAAAATAACCAATGACGTTTGAGGTGAAGCTTAGTAGGTAGGCGGAGTTCCGTAGCTCAAATTCAAGGGTTCTCTGCTAATGTGCACATTTTCTCTTCAAAAGATGAACATACAGTAGGATTTAAGATGATTTATGGGAGACAAATTTCCAGTCTCACTTTTGGCCCCATTTAATTATTTTTATTTGACCTAGATAATTAAAAAAATCAGACAAAAATGAGAGATTTCGTTTTTTCCAGACAGAAACACTGCTGAACTAACTTATCGTGCCATCCAATGCCCAAATTGGAATACTTTCAAGTCAGATAAGTAGAATTTAAAAAAAGTTACGAAGTATTTTTTTTAAAATAATAACTAGCACATTATTAGCTATAGGTCGGTTTTATTTGTGCTCAAAATTTCAAACGCTGCAAAGTAATAGTCTTCGAGAAAATGTGTACAAGAGAATTTACATTGCATGTATAGGATACAATTTCTTGTACACTCATTCACAGACTGCCTAAAGTGATTTTCCATGTACTAACAACATAGTGCACAATCCGTCTAACGATTTAAGTGTAAAAAAGGGGCATTTGTGCCATCCTTCACAAAGAAAACTGATACAGACCTTCCAACTGTTGCAATTTTATCATATTTAGTAGGATAAATCATGCTGCAGTACAATAATATGATTTTGCCGCCAAAAATACAATTTTTCTTATAAAAAAGTCATATCCCACCCTTCCCTTTCAGACAGAAGTAGGGGAAAATTTACATGTAATCCGCTTCCCCCCTTTGAAAGATTTTTTTTTCTCTCGGAGAGGCTTCCAACTTCTCTTAACAAATTCCCCTGCCTCTTGTTTCCCAACGGAAATAAAGTAAGTCAAGTGCAATTGGGAACCAACATACGAATCCCGACTTTTTCGTATAACGTTCAAGACTGATTCGTATTTTCAACTCTTCTTCATGCTTAAAGCAGCTGATCATATGTATAATGGTTGCTGTAATATCTTCAACCATATTTATTATGTGGTATTGTATTTTCCTTTCTTTCGAACAACATTGTTATTGCTCAAAAATTACTGTTTAACACGTTGTAAGTGATAATATCATTTGGTACTGGATGCCTTTTATATAACTATTGCATAATAGAATAATATAGTATATTATCAAAATAATTAACTCATAAGATAAAGTTTTAGGTTGTCATTTTTATTCATGCACTTGGTTTATGTATTCAGAATTTTTTTTTCTTACTTTCCCAAAAAATATCCAACTACCTGTGTTATCCGATCTGATGCATGAACGACATCCTTTGTTGATTTAGACAAGCTACATTCGGAATATAATGATTTACCTTTCACTTCTTTTTTATCCTAAGTTCAAATAGTTCGTTGCACGTTCACGTCGAAACATTTGGTTTCTTTAATCATAATTCTTTTTCAAAAGAATTATGATTGGTCGGCGCTGGAATGTGGACGAGTGTCTGTTTATTCGAAGCAACCTCCCTCCCCTTACACCTGCAACCATTAAGAATTTATATAGCTACACCTTACACCATCAAGAATTTATATAGCTGAAATAGGCTTAAAAAATTATCTGCAAACATCATGTTACGATTTTTCTATCTGAGTATTACGTTTTTTGGTTTTGAGAGGTTGGCAGGTCTGCTGATAGAGCAAAAAATGTCTTAGCATAGAATAAATTTTGAGATCAATTTAGCAATTTAAATTGTGCTACTTGTGGTGTCGGGACGTTTTTCAAGAATAAATGTGTTAAATAATGGTGTCTAATGAAATCTTGTAGTGAAATGGTGAGTATTTCAACTTACTTTTTAAGTGCATTCAAAGTAGGATGAGTAAATTTTTGTTTCTAGCAGAACAGCAGGGGACACTTTTTTGGTAGATAAAAAAGAGGGGGCAGAGTGTAACCCCTCTTTAGTATGTATATATGTGTGCTGTGTGTGTATTTGGGTATGCCACATCCTGGATGGATAGGGATATATATCTTATATACACTGGTGTGCAAAAATTAAGGATGAAGAGGAGATATTAGCATAACAGCGGAACGAGCAGGCAGAACGGACCGAAAGAAGATCACTCAGGAGATAGACTAGGGTCCGGTACAGTAGGGCATGCGCATATATGCAGCATGACGTGTGCATGGGGGGGGGGGGGTCGTCAAAGGGTTTAAAGCACACGAGCGGTGTACGCTCAGCAATTCGGTGAAAGCTATTGCACGGTGTACATCGGTTTGAACGACTTAGAGGTGCTGCCACCGTGTGATATGACTGACAGGCAATCCAGTCGACGATATCTGGATGACTTTACCCGAAGTCGCGTCATTGAGAAGTTGGAAGAAGGTCGAAGTGTGACTAGTGTGGCCGAGGAGTTCGGGATTGCTCACAGCATCGTTTCACGAGCTTGGAGAGCATTTCAAACGACAGGAACAGCTGTCCGAGAGTTTAGCAGTGGTCGTCCACGAGCAACCACGGCGGCGGACAACCGGTATATTGTTCTACAGGCGAGAAGAGACAAAGACGGCAGACAGCAGGAGAAAGCGCAAGGCACATGCAACAGACAACTGCACGTCCGTTATCGCGTTTTACCGTGGCCAGGGGACTGCACAAAGGTGGTCTATTTGCACGACGACCAGTACAGTGTGTGCCATTAACGCCTGCTCTTCGGAGACGGCGGTTTCTGTGGTGCCAGGAACACAAGAACTGGACACGTCAGCAATGGGGTCGAGTTCTCTTTACGGATGAGAGCAGATTTAGTCTGACGAGCGATTCTAGACATATACACATTTGGAGAGAGCATGGAACACGCAATCACACCTCCAACATCATCGAAAGGGACCGGTTTGGAGGTCGCGCAGCTCTCGTTTGGGGCGATATCATGCTTGGTAGCCGGACTGACTTCCACATCTTCCAAGGAGGTTCAGTCACTGGTGTCCGCTATTGTACAGAGGTTCTCCTGCCTCACGTACGTCTGTTTAGAGGTGCTGTGGGTCCTGAGTTCCTCTTGATGGACGACAACTCTACACCTCATCGTACAGTGGCTATCGCAGAGCTGTTGGAGAGTGAAGATATTCGACTCGTGGATTGGCCCACAAGGTCCCCGGACCTAAATCCAATCGAACACGTGTGGGACCTTCTCGGGAGACGCTGGGCAGCACGTCACCAGCCGCCAGCAACGTTTCCGCAGCTGCGCTTGGCGCTACAAGAGGAATGGGCTGCGATGCCTCAACAGCTCCTTGACAACCTCGTCCTCAGCATGGACAGACGTTGTAAATCCTGCAACGCAGTCAGGGGTGTTCATATCCCCTACTGAAGACTGGATTTTTCTTGGCAGCCGCCTGTCACATGGACGTTTCTGTCTTCTGTCCAGTTGTGCTCGAAGCTACCTTTTCAGTAAAGTGCCTTTGTATCCTTTGGATTCCTTGTTTGAACGGGTTTTGCTCACTTGTCCCATATTCTTACATCTTGGAAATCTTATGGTATGATTTGAGTCGGTGTGGAGCACTTCTGCACGATGTTACATTCGAAAAACCGTTTCGTCCTTCATTTTTGCACGCCAGTGTATAAAACACAAAACATCTGTTTGTCTGAAGCAGCAAAAACTTTCGAACGCCAAACTGTGGCATCGTGAAATTTGCATAGCTTATTAATACTAGAATTTCTAGGTCAACGCAACTATTTTAAGATCTCTACGTTGTTCCGTTTGCGAGTTATGAATTAATTAATAAGCTGATCAATAAAGTCAGTCGTTTGCTACGTCGTCATCATTATCCTTTTCCAAATCTGAAGGCACGTGACTGCATTCATCGCCGCTGCACATCCACAGGTGTTTCTATTTTTTGAGAACTGTGCATAAAAAAATTCAAAAAACGAACTTTGCGAAATCTTAACGAAACGGGCCGAAATTTTTATCAACACCATGAATTGAAAATAAGGGGAGTCCCTCAAAATTATCACCGGGATCCAGGCAAAACTTTTTAAAAATAGGCATGGAATTTTTAATTCATCTGTAAACAGAAATATATATGCAGAAATAGTTAAAACATTTTTTATGGCTAATTTAAAAAGTTATTTATTGAATCAGGCGAAATTTGGAGGTCTTGTTCCTATTAACGATTTATGGTGTTTCTTAAAATTTCAGCCAGTTTCATAAAATATTCGCAAAGATACGTTTTTAACTTTTTTAGCCCACAGATTCGCCCCTTAAAGACGTCTGAAACTGAAAGCACGTGATGCATTTGATCAACGATAACAAATTGTTAACTAATTTTGTTCAGTCAGTGTTCTAATGCTGTGTCTCTTAGACACGTAAATAATTCGTAATGCTTTTGGTCCGTTTGATTCTACAGATTCCATACATTGTGTACCGGGCAAAGCCGGGTAGTAAAGCTAGTATACACTGAAGTGCCAGAAAAACTGGTACACCAGTCTAATACTTGGTAGGTCCACCACGGGAGCGAAGGTCTGCAGAAATACGATGGGGCATGGACTCCACTAGCTTCTGAAAATATGCTGTAGGCAATGCACACCATACTTACTGCAGAGCGTTCCACAATTCGGGGGTATTCCGAGGTCTCGGATTCTGGTGTTCGATAGCGCATTGCATCACATCCCAAATGTGTTCTATCACGTTCAGATTTGGGGACTTGGCTGGGATGGCAACACCCCAAACTCAGATGATTGCTCCTCGAACCATAATGTGGCGTCCCGACACTTGTGTGGAGGTGCATTGTTCTGTTGCAACTGGCCCAACCCATCAGCATGGAAGCAGGACATGAACGGATGTACCTCGTCAGAAAGGACGCGCACATAGCGTTGGCCAATCACAGATGTTTGTACACGTACCAGGGGTCCCAGAAGTCCAGCTAAACACACCCCATACCATTACGGACCCCCCCCTCCCCACCAGCCTGTACAGTTCTGTGTTGACAGGCGGGATCCATGGCTTCATGGGGTTTGCGCCACACACGAATCCTTCCATCTGCCCAATACAGTTGGAAACATGACTTGTCAGACCAGGCTACTTGTTTCCAGTCATAAAGTGTCCAGTAGCAGTGTTGCCGTGCCCAAGTGAGGTGAATAGCTCTGTGTCGTGCACCCATCAAGGGGACTCAAGTTGGGTGTTGTCTCCCAAAGCCCATATCATGCAGGGTACGTTGCACAGTCCGGATGCTGATGCTTGTTGAGGCTCCAGCATTGAATTCCGATGATACCTGTGAGAGTGTTGCACGCCTATCGCGTGAAACGATTCTTGACAGCCGACGATGGTAACGTTTACCCAATGTCTTTTTACGGCCACACTGGTATCGTAGGTTGGAGGTTTTGCCAGGATTCTTGTAGTCACGGTTCACCCTTGCAATGGTCGTCCGTGAAAATCCGAACTTCGTTTCTACCTCCGAAATACTATGGCCCATCTCACGAGCGCCAAGTACGACACCGCGTTGAAAATAACTTATATCATTATTACTTGTCATTCTCATGGCGAAAACAGCTCTGACAGCTGGCAAGGATATCTATCGCTTTATATACGCACTGGCGGAGGCAACCAAGCACACGCATAGGTGACGTTGCTATGTGTTTTGCATAAGCTCGTGTGTACCAGTTTTTGTGGCACTTCAGTGCTTCTTGAATTGGAAGAGGAACTACAAAGGATCAAGTGGGACATCGTCGGGCTAAGTGAGGTAAGGAGAAAAGGAGAAGATCTCACTGAACTGAAAAGTGGACATCTCTTCTATTATCGTGGGACAGATACTGGCAGAACCAGTGGTGTTGGATTTATAATAAACAAGAAACTGAAGGATAAAGTTGTAGAAGTTGAAAGTTCCTCTGACAGAGCTGCACGACTCTTTATCCAACTCTCGAGTAGATACCAGGCTCAGATTATTCAAACTTATGCACCCACCACAAGTCATGCTGAAGAAGAAATTGAAGAATTTTATGAGGAAATTCGTGATCTAAATAATAAAGGTAAGCAGCACTTGAAGATAATTATGGGAGATTTCAATGCAAAAATAGGACAACGGCAACAGAATGAAACTTCAGTAGGTAAATTCGGTCACAGCAACAGAAACCAGCGTGGAAATACTCTCGTAGAGTTTGCAGAGGCAGAAGGGTTTTTCATCTTGAACTCCTTTTTCAAGAAAAAGCCACACAGGAAATGGACATGGAGACATCCAAATGGGACGACAAGTGAAATTGATTTTATTATGTGTAACAAAAAATTCGTCATAGAAGACTGCAGTGTGCTAAACAAGTTCAACACAGGCAGTGACCATAGATTGGTGAGATGTAAGATGCACCTCAACACTAAACTTGAACGTAGCAAGCTCATAAGACAAACAACATATATTGACATAACCAACCTTAAAAAACACCATAATACCTTCAAATTGGAACTGAAGAACAGATTCTCTGCTTTAGAAGGCCTAACATTGGAAGAAGTGGATATTTCTGAAGTTAACAGAAAAGTAACCAAAGCTCTTATGGAAACAGCAACAAAATTAGCTGGGTCTAAGAACAAATTGCATGTGAACAAATTATCAGGAAAAACCAAAATGTTGATGCAAAAAAGAAGAGAGATGAGGACAACTAAAGAAGATGTGACTTCCAAAGTGGAATATATAGAGCTATGCAAGACAGTACGAAAAAGTATCACTGAAGACGTAAGGAAATTCAACTGTGAACTAGTAAGGAAAGCAATTGAAAACAACCAAAGCCTAAAGATAGCAAAGGGACATCTCAGTAAGGGAAAAAAACAGATTATGGCACTGAGAAAAGAAGATGGTTCTGTAACAAGAAATAGAGGCGAAATTTTGACAAGAGTGAAAGATTTCTACTCCAAATTATATGAAAGGGATGATACATGTACTCCTGACATGAAAGGTACCAGTACCAGAGTTCTTCCAGTCCTTCCAGCAGAAGTTGCTCATGCAATCAAGAACATGAAGCGGGGAAAAGCTCCAGGAGAAGATGGAATTACTGTAGACATCATACAAGAAGCAAGTGGAGAAATCGAAACAGTACTCGCCCAAATTTTCACTCGATGCCTTAATGAAGGGAAAATTCCTGAGGAGTGGAACAATGCTACAATGATCTTGCTACATAAAAAAGGTGACATTGAGGATCTCAGGAACTACAGACCTATCAGCCTCCTATCAGTAGTTTATAAAATCTTCACTAAAGTTTTTTCACACCACTTGAAGGTGACACTGGACATGGCTCAACCGAGAGAACAAGCTGGATTCAGGAGTGGCTACAGCACAATAGATCATATCCACGTACTGAGAGAACTAATTGAAAGAGCGAGGGAATATGAACTTCCATTGTGCATGGCTTTTATCGATTATGAAAAAGCCTTTGATTCGGTGAAACCATCAGCAGTTGCAATGGCTCTGAAATCCTGTGGTATTGAAGTGAGGGTCACTTTGATGAAGAAATTAATTGGCGTACAAAAGTTGCCTGGAGAGCTTTTGGAAGAAACAGCATAATTTTCAAGAGCAATATGCCATTATGTCTTAAAAGAAAAGTGTTTGATCAATGCATCCTTCCAGTGCTTACGTATGGTGCAGAGACGTGGACCTTAACTAAAAGAGACATACAAAGGCTGCAGACAACTCAAAGAAGCATGGAGAGGTGCATGCTTGGTGTAACCAGGAGAGATAAGAAGAGGAACACGTGGATCCGAAAAATGACAAGAGTGGAAGACATCATGATCAGAGTTAAATCCCTGAAATGGCAATGGGCTGGACATACTGCCAGAAGGACAGACCATCGATGGACAGCCGAAATTTTAGATTGGATTCCAAGGGACAGGAAAAGACCCAGAAGAAGACCACATGGAAGATGGGTGGATGAAATTCGAAAGTATGCGGGAGTGACATGGGGGAGCCTGGCACAAGACAGACCGTTGTGGAGGAAACTTGGGGAGACCTTCGTCCAGCAGTGGATTGATAATGGTTGACAATGATGATGATGATGATGACTATATACTGTATACCGAAGTCTTTTAAAAGTGGTCATGAAAATTTCTTATTGGTCGTTAAATTGTGTTTTCCAAATTTGGTAAACACCCTGTTAATACACCAGTGCATTAAAATTGTCATTGTTGAATAAGTTATAAAGTTATCAGGAACAAAATAATATTTATTTTTGCAACGATTAATCCTTTGTATATTTCAGCTGGCACAGCACAGACTGTCCGAGTGGGATCGCCTGCGACAATTCTCAAAACTACTGCTGGTGTTGGAAACCAAGCTGGAAAGCAGATCATTGTACATAAGGGATCTGGCTCCAGCCAACCGCAGATTGTCACACTGGTGAAAACCAGCCAGGGTGTCACAGTTGCGACGGTAAGTTCAGTTGGTGAAAGCTGTGTAAACTTTGTTTACATGAGGGCCATTTCCAAAGTTTTACACACTGTTGGTTATCTCTTAAAAAGCGAATTTATTTCACAACATACCTTTACATGCTTCGAAGTAATCTTGATGTTGGTAAAAATCTTCCAAGTACGTGGAGACAATGCAAATAGACAATGTCATCGCTCAATCCTCATTTTTCTTTAATTAACACACAGCAACCGAAACATTGCATTCCTTCTGACACTGCTGGGATCGAACCCCAGATCTATCAATCTATGTATTTATTAGTTATAATTAAATAGCCTGTGCCGTTAAGCCCTACCAGATGGAAACGTTTCAGTTGCTGAACCCATCCCGAGAGTTGTATAGAAATAAAATGTATCGGTGTACACGACCACTGAAACAGAAAACTTACTGCAAACCCATGAAGCGCAAACCACACTTACAATAGAATAAGGTAATTTAAAGAAAACTTAATAACACAATAAATTATTGGAACATTAAAGATTCCAGTGAAGAAAAAATAATTACATTACAATTGAATGTGCAATAATGTGTGTGAAATGGAACTTTTTGGGAAAATGTTAAAATATTGGACTTATTAAAACAAGACTAATAAAGCAAGTTTGTATATCCAGAAAAACAATTCAATCAATGAACCTACAAAAATCATAAATAGCATTTTCAACAACCTATTAAGAAATAGTAGACACAGAATACATAAGGAAAATATTTTAATTTAATAATTGGCAGTTGCAAGAGGAACCTTGCAATAAAATTTTAATTCTTTCTGTGTAAACGAAATTTGTAAACGAATCAGTGTTCTAATGCTAAAAATGAATCCATCCTTGCAGATCACGTACTCCCGTGCATGCTGATTGTCTTCCCTGGGGCGGATGGGATCTTCCAGCACGACAGTGGCACACAGCTAGAAATGTCCAAGAGTAGTGGGAAGAGCACGATGAAGACTTCAAAGTACTTGCCTGGCTCTTTAATTCCCCAGACTTAAACCCGATTCAGCATCTGTGGGATCACCTTTTTCAATGTGTTTGATCTATGGATTGTCCACCACGCACTCTCCAGCAGCTGTCAAATGTACTGCAGTCAGCATGGCACACCTTCCAGCACCTTATTGAGTCATTCCCAGCCCTATCTAGTTGCTGTCTTCGCTGCATACGGTGATTACTCTGGATATTAGCTGGTGGTCACAATAATGAGACTCGACCGTGTATTACTGTTATCGTGTTTCATTACCATGTTAAACCGTTGTTTTTTGTACTGTTGTTTTTTATGGTTTATCGTTTCATCAGCCATTTATACTGTTTATAATAAACAGTTGATTGTTACTGTTTTTATAATATTGGTTTTACTTAATACAGTCAAACCCCTATTTAATTAACGAACTGCAATTTAACAAATTCTGTGATTTTATGTACATTTTTTGTGGTCCAGACGGAACCACATTGAAATTAATGCTTGGCATTTCCCGATTTAACGATCACATTTCCTCAATTTAGCTAACATTTTTCATTTTTTTAAACCATCAAACTATGTTAACCAACATTTTCACGTTAAAAGTCGGCTAGAAAGAGAGCTTTGCGTAACAGGAAAACTTTGCACACGCAGTTAACCAGCGTTTCAAAAAACACCATCTGCGACACAGCTTGACGGAATCATAAATCAGTCCGCCTTTCCTCCGACTATCAAGCGTAAGCTTTCTTACAGGGCGAAGCAAATGACCAACAAGTTCCAAAGGAGCACAACGTTTTCTTGCGTGGGTGGGAAGCTGGAAAAGAAAAGGCGGTATGGGGAGGAAGCCTAGAGTACCTACCCTGGGGATTCTTGTTTTAAGCAACAGGCAGAACAATAGCACTCTGTGAAGTCAGGGACACACATGGTACATACCCATTCCTGAACCTCTGGAATTCTTCGCCAAATCGTGTTTTTTTTTCTTTTCTTTTCTTCTCAGTGTTAAATCTACAGCTCAAATTAAACAACACAGCTCGCTTACGGACAAAGTTTTGATGAACGCAGGTAGCACTGGAAAAGTTAGTCACTGAAAGAAAGAGAACATAGCTACTTGCGTATTCTATTATGAACACTAGCTTAATTTGAATATTGCATTTGAAAGGATTCCTCGATTTAGCGAATTTCTAGATTTTATGTACAAGATTGTTGGTCCCTTGAAGTTCTTTAAGTCGAGGTTTGACTGTATTTTAATACTCTGATGTGGTGCTGTTTTTCCCAGTGTGGCCCTTGCACCAGTCAAAACCAAGCAACCAATTGGAATCCTAGATGAGGCATGGCTGTTGTGCTTGTTGAGTGGCGTAGGTTGTGGCCCTAAATTAACTCTGACGTGGTGCTGTGTTTCCCAGTGTGGCCCTTGCACCAGTCAAAACCAAGCAACCAATTGGAATCCTAGATGAGGCATGGCTGTTGTGCTTGTTGAGTGGCGTAGGTTGTGGCCCTAAATTAACTCTGACGTGGTGCTGTGTTTCCCAGTGTGGCCCTTGCACCAGTCAAAACCAAGCAACCAATTGGAATCCTAGATGAGGCATGGCTGTTGTGCTTGTTGAGTGGCGTAGGTTGTGGCTCTAAATTAACTCTGACGTGGTGCTGTGTTTCCCAGTGTGGCCCTTGCACCAGTCAAAACCAAGCAACCAATTGGAATCATGAGGCATGGCTGTTGTGCTTGTTGAGTGGCGTAGGTTGTGGCCCTAAATTAACTCTGACGTGGTGCTGTGTTTCCCAGTGTGGCCTTTGCACCAGTCAAAACCAAGCAACCAATTGGAATCCTAGATGAGGCATGGCTGTTGTGCTTGTTGAGTGGCGTAGGTTGGGGCCCTAAATTAACTCTGACGTTGTGCTGTGTTTCCCAGTGTGGCCCTTGCACCAGTCAAAACCAAACAACCAAGCAACCAATTGGAATCCTAGATGAGGCAAGGCTGTTGTGCTTGTTGAGTGGTGCAGGTTGTGGTCCTAAATTAAGGACTTAATAGGCACCTATAGCTCCACAAGTTGCTTATGATGGGTTGTTAACCCCCCCCCCCAAAAAAAAGGCGGAGAATGTTTGTCAAGGCTTTTGTGGGAGGATTCACACCATTCTTGTTTTCTTCATCATCCGCCTCTTCCCTGAGTTCGGCATTTTTTACCATCATGAAATGTTAGTGAGTGTGGTGCTCTGTGTTCATTAAATGAATTGCAAGTCATGCTTTATTAGTGCATGCAATGTTCATAGACATAAATTGTCCATTTTTTTGTAAGTTAGTAAGTAAAAGTTATACTGTATGCCTGTCCCACAATTGTCACTTCTGAAGTCTATCACTTTTGCTTGTTGAATTCTGTATGAAAAAGGAAGTGCCCGTACTTTGTAGGTGGGGTGTTATCAAGTGAGGATTACACACATTAGACCTGTAAAGGTCTACCGCAAGTGTGCTTAAACTGTGTCAGAAGGTTGTGAAGGTCTGCTAAAAGTGTGTAAAACCAGGACACAAGTTTGTGAAGGCCTGCTAAAAGCGTGTAAAATCAGGACAAGAGTTTGTTAAGGTCTGCTGAAAGTTTCAGGTGAGGCTGTAAAGATTTGCCAAAAGTGAGTTAAATTGGGCCACAAGATTGTTAAGGTCTGCTGGGACACGGGACACGAGGCTGTGAAGGTCTGCTGGGACACGGGACACGAGGCTGTGAAGGTCTGCTGGGACACGGGACACAAGGCTGTGAAGGTCTGCTGGGACACGGGACACGAGGCTGTGAAGGTCTGCTGAAAGTGTCAAACTGGGAGATGAGGTGGTAAGGTCTGCTAAAAGTGTGTAAAACCAGGGCACAAGTTTGTGAAGGAAGGTCTGCTGAAAGTGACCTTCCTTCACAATATTGAAAGATGACGTAAATGTTTGGCGAAAGTGGGTCAAACTGGGACACAAGATCGTAAAGATCTGCCGAAAGTGACAAACTGGGACATGGATGTCTAATGGTCTACTGAATGTTGTCAAACTGGGACACAGGGGTGTGTGATGGTCTGCTGAAAGTTGTCAACTGGAGCATATATTTGTGAAGGTGTTCCAAAAGCATCTTATGTAAATCATGAATGATTGACTCATAAATATTAAATTATTGTTCTCAGGATATTTTGATTTAAAATCATTAAAAAAGCATGATGATTTTTCTTTTTTTGTAATACTTTTATGGTGTGCATGTTAACAAATATTTTAGTGGTTTTTAGTAAATACAGCACATTACTTCTTAAACTACCTCATGTTTTTTTGTTTTGTTTTTTCCCCTGCTAAATTACTTAGTTATTTAAATTTTACAGGTTCCCAAAGTTAGTCTAATTCAAGGCAAAGCTGGCACGCTGCAAGCTCAACAGGTAAGATTCTGTTATATGTGTAAATGTCTTTCTGTAGTTAGTGGGCTAAAAAGTGCAAACATTTGTCGATTTCTTATCATGGGAAGATGGGTCTTCACTACATAGAAGGCACCTCAATGGGCAAAATCTAGGCTTAGAAATGGCAGACATCTGACCATCCCTTGTTTTGGGAGGATGAGTGTTCATTACAAAGTAAACCCATTTTCAGTTGTCTTTTTGGTTTCCATTGAAATTGCATGGTAAAACTTTTGCTTCTGTCAAGCTTCTCACCTTTTGGAATTTTTACTTGAAGCTGCCCTCCTGCAACTTGAACAATTACAGAAAACTGCTAAATTCAAACACAATATACACTATATTGACAAAAATCACCGGACACCCTTCAAAAGCAAATGAACGGATCCGCTGCGTTATTAAGATGCGCGGTACAGCTGCAAACGGTATAAAAACAAGCCTGCAGCTGACCGCGATCACATTGCACTGTGAGGTTGAGTGAAAATGTCGCGGTGGGAGAGAACTGACTTTGAGAAAGGAAAGATTGTTGGGTGTTATATTAGTGGGTTGTCCATAAGAGAAACCAAGAGGCGATTTTTAAGACATTTTAATCAAAAGGTGTGGTACTGTTACAGGGAGCGCACACATGCTGGAAAACCTGGAAAGTCCTTGAAAATCATGATTACATTTTCAAGGCCTGGAATATCTTGGAAATACTGTTTTTTAAAGCTGTCTTGAAAAGCCTTGAAATTTGAAATTAGTGCTAAAAAATGTCCTTTTAGGAAATCAGTGTTACCCCTTCTTCTTTTTCTTTCTTTCTTTCTTAATTTTCTCTCCTCTGTTCACAAAGAAAACCGCGGTCACTGTGTCGGACGGACGTGCCCCAAATTCTAATTTGGCTAAAAAAAGAAGAGCACTACTTCCTCAACCTCATCCTTAATGACAGAGATCTCAATAAGCCCCTAGAGTTACAAGGTGTCTACTCTATTCCTATCAACACTTCCACAGGCGTTACCCACTATATTGGTAGTACTTACCGCAGCATAAACCGGCGATTGATGGAGCATATCGCTGATGTTAAGAAAGGCAGCCCTTCCACCTCCCTTTCAATTTTAGCCATCAGCGATACGTCCCCGGTTCCCGATGGGCACAATGTTAAGCGGATCGCCCCGTTCAGCAATCGGCATGCCCTCGGGTACCGCTAAAGCATTGAAATCTTCCTTACATTTAACACCTGCAATGCTGACGCACCTTTTAACATCCCTATTATTTGGAAAGCAATTTTGAAATCTGGCCACAACTGACACTTTTACCACGTGTCTCATTCCATGGCTCATGAAGGTAGAAGTCGCTACCGAAACGTCCCACTTAAGAAAATTAGTTTCCACTTCACTAAAATTTTGCCTCACCTTACGCAACTGCAACACATCTTCATTCCTCACATGATCGTAGCATGCGACAAAAAATTCTAGGTATCTTCCCAGATTATTGTTAGGTTGTTGCAGGTGAAATGTCGGATTTCGGGATGACGTCATTTCGAGCCGTGGTAAACACCGGCAGATGGCGCTAGTGTGTCTGATCGGGAAGGTTAAATATCCCTGCCTGTTGGCACAAAATCACTTCAGTGCTGGCTCGTAGTGTGATTGTGTAGTCAAAACATGGAAGGAGGCCAATTACGGATACTTTTTCTGTACGAGTTCAAACTGGGCCACAACGCCGCGGAAGCAGCCAGGAACATCAACACAGCATTTGGAGATGACACAGTAAATAAACAGACTGTGCAGCGATGGTTCAAAAATTCCGAGCCGGAGACATGGAACTTGCAAATGCACCGTGCGGGCACTCAGCACCAACCATCGACAACGACGAACTGCGAACCCTAGTTGAGAGTGACCCGAGCCAAACTGTACAGACATGGCAGAGAAATTAAGCATCCACTGTTTGACAGTTTCCCGTCACTTGCAAGAACTTGGTAAAGTCAAGAAGCTCGATAAATGTGTTCCCCATGAGCTGAATGAAAGCAACGTGAAGCGTCGACTGGAGGTTTACACTTATCTGCTCGCTCGGAACAGAAGCGCTCCGTTTTTGCCCAGAGTAGTGACGTGACGAAAAATGGATAATGTACGACTATCGTCGCCGATCTGCACAATGGCTAGTGTCGGTGCGGCCCCAAAACACATGCCGAAACCAGAACTTCATCCGAAGAAGATAATGGTGACTGGTGGTGTGCAACTGGTATTCTGCACTATTTGTTCATGAAATCTGGTGAAACCATTTATGCAGAGAAATACTGCAACCAGCTGGATGCAATGCATGAAAAGTTGCGCATTAAGCGGCCGAGTGTGGTCAACAGAGATGGTGTTGTACTGCTTCATGACAATGCGGAACCCCACGTTTCAAGAACAGCGGTCCAAAAATTACACAGCCTGGACTATGAGACTCTTCCACACCCAGCTTACTCTCCCGACCTCTCGCCCACCGACTACCACTTGTTCAAGCATTTGGACCATTTTTTGGCAGGGAAACGATTCACCAATGAAGCAGCCGTCAAACACGCCTTTGAACAGTATCAGCAGTCCACAATGGCCGACTTCTATGCAACTGGTATCCCGATGGGAAAATGTATTGCAGCTAGTGGTGTCTATTTCGATTGATACAGGTCGGTTTCCACCGTGTAATTGTAGATGAAAGTTTCACTCCCAAAACCGACATTTCATGTGCAACAACCTAATATTTCTTAATTTGTTCACTGCTAGTCATAAACAACTTGACTTTCATGCATACAGCCACCACTCACCACAGCATTTTAGTTTTTTTTTTTTTTTTTTTTTTATAATTGTGGCTTGTGTCAGTGATGTGATATAGTTTTCTGTATGTTAAATCTGAATTTTTTATTTTATTTTCAGGCAAAGAGTTCCATTCCTCAAGGGGCAACAATAGTGAAGCTTGTTACAACCCAAGCAAACAGTGGAGTGTCAAAGCAAGCTGCTACTGTTCTTTCCTCACAGGGGAATGCTGGCCAGCCTACAATATTGGGAATCTCACCTCAAGTATGAAATATCCAATATGTTTTATGTTTATACGTACACATTTTTATGTGCAGTTATATTCATTTTTATGTGAAGTTAAGTTCTTTACAACTTACGTTCTGTTAGTTCGCAGACAACTACGACTTACGTTCTGTTAGTTCGTAGTCAACTTCTTCTCGAATAATGTGTGAAACAGTATTACATCCGTCACAATTATTTTGTTGACAGATAATAAATAGTTAAGTTCTTTGTTTTATATCCAGTTAAGTTGATTTTTATATGCAGTTAAGTTCTTTGTTTATATCCAGTTCATTTTTATATGCAGTTAACAGAGATGCCAAGTACTACGGATCCTCCATAGTTTCTACGGATATCATGTTCGTACTACGGACCTACGGAGAAGGTGTGAAAAACTACGGATTTTCCCAAAAATCTCTGATATTTCCGGAAAACTTTTTTTTTTTAATTATTAAAAAAAAAAAAAAGTCAAGCATAGTCAAATGTGATTTTTGCTATAACGTCACGAAGCCGTTACACAGCACCCATGTTTGGCCAGCCAAACATGGGTGCTGTGTGGGGCAGGCGGGATATCAGAAAAAAAAAAAAAAAAAACTGCTCTGAGCAAATAGTCATCAGATCAAATGAATCATGCATGTTTGTTTTTTTTCCAGTAGAGCACATAACTGAGCTACCAGGATGTGTGGACGTTGTTATTGCCTGTTTATGTTACCTCCAGGGGAGTTTGTTCTTCGCGCCTACTTTCCCACGCTCGTCGCTGTTGTCGGCAAAGAGCTTAATTGTTTGTGTTACTTTGACAGATTTGCAAAGCTCAGTTCTTTTTTTTTTTTTCTCTTGTAAAAATGTTCTGCTAAACAAAGGGATGTTTTATTTTATCTTGTCAGATTCACAAGAACTTTCTTTCTTCTTTAAAAGATTGTTTTCCCCAGATCATTCTTCGTTGGGAATCTTTTAATTTCAGTTTTAAATTCGTTTTTTTTCGTTACTCACTTGCGTTTTAAGTTGTGACATTTTACTTCCCCGCTTCTTAGCAGAAAACTTCTATTCTGTTAATGAAACGTTGCATGGATTTTTATTGTAATTTATTTTATTTGCATTGCCTTTTTATTTTATCCTTTTTTTTTCCAGAACTTATTTATTTATGCAATTTAAAATACCTTTTTGATTTGATTTTTTTCATATAAGCATTTAATGCTAATTTTCTATTTATCCGCATAATAATGCTATGAAACCTTTCAAAGTTAATTGTTCTGTGTGTCGGTCTTTGCTCCCATTGTGTTTGTCATGTACAAATTTACTTGCAATAGTGTTGGGTAAATGGCCACCTGCCTCTACTAATATTATTATTGGATCTAAAAAGCAAAAAAGTTGTCAAAAATTCATGGAGAGTTATTCGCAAGAATTTCCGTGTCTAAAATTGTCTCGGGTATCCGAAAACCATAGGTTTTGTTCCCCGTGTGCTGTTGATTTTTCAATCTCACCCGGCGGAAAAGACGATTGCGACAGCATTTTCACTCTAAAATACAGGAGGAAAAACCATAAGTGTGTGGCATCACACACTTATGACATAACATATTTATTAAAAGCTGGAGTTGCAATGGTATGTATTTTTTGTGTATTTACTCAAGTTTTTTTCCCCCATTTTAAGGGGACTTAGGTATGTTGCAAAATTTATCCAAGTATTGTCCCCAATCCAGATTAACACGTTGCTAAAAATGTAGCAGTGTACTCTGGGAAATGGTCATGCCTGCAAATTTTAATGTGGGGACTTGACTTGACCTCACTACGGAAAAACTACGTGCGCCGTGCACGTGGACTACTGATGACTTCCTTCAGATGTTGGCATCTCTGAGTTAAGTTCATTTTTATATACAGTTAAGTTCTTTGTTTATACCCAGTTAAGTTCATTTTATATGCAGTTAAGCTCTTTGTTTATATCCAGTTAAGTTCATATTTCATCATCATCATCATTGTCAACATTATCAATCCACTGCTGGACGAAGGTCTCCCCAAGTTTCCTCCACAACAGTCTGTCTTGTGCCAGTCTCCTCCATGTCACCCCTGCATACTTTCGAATTTCATCCACCCATCTCCCATGTGGTCTTCTTCTGGGTCTTTTCCTGTCCCTTGGAATCCAATCTAAAATTTCGGCTGTCCATCGATGATCTGTCCTTCTGGCAGTATGTCCAGCCCATTGCCATTTCAGGGATTTAACTCTGATCATGATGTCTTCCACTCTTGTCATTTTTCGGATCCACGAGTTCCTCTTCTTATCTCTCCTGGTTACACCAAGTATGCACCTTTCCATGCTGCTTTGAGTTGTCTGCAGCCTTTGTATGTCTCTTTTAGTTAAGGTCCACGTCTCTGCACCATACGTAAGCACTGGAAGGATGCATTGATCAAACACTTTTCTTTTAAGACATAATGGCATATTGCTCTTGAAAATTATGCTGTTTCTTCCAAAAGCTCTCCAGGCAAGTTTTGTACGCCGATTAATTTCTTCATCAATGTGACCCTCACTTGATATCTGCTGTCCAAGATAAACGTATGTATCTGTTATCTCCAGCTTTTCTCCATCAATCGATAAATCTTCATTTCTTGTAAAAGCATTGAACATCACTTTTGTCTTCTGAAAGTTCATTTTTAATCCCACTTCTTTACTCTTGTCAGCAAGTTCCTGGATCATACTCTGCAGCTCTGATGGGCTAGTTGCAAAAATGACTACGTCATCAGCAAAACGAAGGTGAGTTAGATAATCTCCATTAATCTTTATCCCCTTGTTTTCCCAGCTCAGTGACTGAAAAACACCCTCCAATGTGGCATTAAAGAGCTTCGGAAATATGGTGTCACCTTGTCTCACTCCCTTTCCAATTTTTATGTGTGTTGTATTTTCAAACAGCCTAATCTTTGCACTTGCATTTTCATAGATGTTATTAATAATATTAATGTATGCATCTTCAATACCGCAGGTTTTCAGAGCCATTGTAACTGCTGATGGTTTCACCGAATCAAATGCTTTTTCATAATCAATAAAAGCCATGCACAATGGAAGTTCATATTCCCTCGCTCTTTCAATTAGTTCTCTCAGCACATGGATATGATCTATTGTGCTGTAGCCACTCCTGAATCCAGCTTGTTCTCTCGGTTGAGCCATGTCCAGTGTTACCTTCAAGCGGTGTGAAAGAACTTTAGTGAAGATTTTATAAACTACTGACAGGAGGCTGATAGGTCTGTAGTTTCCGAGATCCTCAATGTCACCTTTCTTATGTAGCAGGATCATTGTAGCGGTGTTCCAATCCTCAGGAATCTTTCCTTCATTAAGGCATCGAGTGAAAATTTGGGCGAGTACTGTTTCGATTTCTCCACTTGCTTCTTGTATGATGTCTACAGTAATTCCATCTTCTCCTGGAGCTTTTCCCCGCTTCATGTTCTTGATTGCATGTGCAACTTCTGCTGGAAGGACTGGAGGAACTCTGGTACTGGTATCTTTCATGATGTCTGGAGTGCATGTATCATCCCTTTCATATAATTTGGAGTAGAAATCTTTCACTCTTGTCAAAATTTCGCCTCTATTTCTTGTTACAGAGCCATCTTCTTTTCTCAGTGCCATAATCTGTTTTCTTCCCTTACTGAGATGTCCCTTTGCTATCTTTAGGCTTTGGTTGTTTTCAATTGCTTTCCTCACTAGTTCACAGTTGAATTTTCTTACGTCTTCAGTGATACTTTTTCGTACTGTCTTGCATAGCTCTATATATTCCACTTTGGAAGTCACATCTTCTTTAGTTGTCCTCATCTCTCTTCTTTTTTTCATCAACATTTTGGTTTTTCCTGATAATTTGTTCACATGCAACTTGTTCTTAGACCCACCTAATTTTGTTGCTGTTTCCATAAGAGCTTTGGTTACTTTTCTGTTAACTTCAGAAATATCCACTTCTTCCGATGTTAGGCCTTCTAAAGCAGAGAACCTGTTCTTCAGTTCCAACTTGAAGGTATTATGGTGTTTTTTAAGGTTGGTTATGTCAATAGATTTTGTTTGTCTTATGAGCTTGCCACGTTCAAGTTTAGTGTTGAGGTGCATCTTACATCTCACCAATCTATGGTCACTACCTGTGTTGAACTTGTTTAGCACACTGCAGTCTTCTATGACAAATTTTTTGTTACACATAATAAAATCAATTTCACTTGTCGTCCCATTTGGATGTCTCCATGTCCATTTCCTGTGTGGCTTTTTCTTGAAGAAGGAGTTCAAGATGAAAAACCCTTCTGCCTCTGCAAACTCAACGAGAGTATTTCCACGCTGGTTTCTGTTGCAGTGACCGAATTTACCTACTGAAGTTTCATTCTGTTGCCGTTGCCCTATTTTTGCATTGAAATCTCCCATAATTATTTTCAAGTGCTGCTTACCTTTATTATTTAGATGACAAATTTCCTCATAAAATTCTTCAATTTCTTCTTCAGGATGACTTGTGGTGGTTGCATAAGTTTGAATAATCTGAGCCTGGTATCTTTTCGAGAGTTGGATAACAAGCCGTGCAGCTCTGTCAGAGGAACTTTCAACTTCTACAACTTTATCCTTCAGTTTCTTGTTTATTATAAATCCAACACCACTAGTTCTGCCAGTATCTGTCCCACGATAGTAGAAGAGATGTCTACTTTTCAGTTCAATGAGATCTTCTCCTTTTCTCCTTACCTCACTTAGCCCCACGATGTCCCACTTGATCCTTTGTAGTTCCTCTTCCAATTCAAGAAGTCTTGAATCAGAAGATAGGGAGCGTCCATTGTACGTTGCCAAGGTCAGCATCAGATGGCAGCCTAGTCCGGTCCTCCGGGGATTCTTAGCACCCTCTGCCTTCATGTCGCACTGGCCGCTGCCTTGGCCAGGTACATTCCAGCTGCCGGAGACTGAGGGCCAAGATTTAAGTTGTGGAGTCATTTTGCAGGGGTTTCGCCATAACTCACCACTCTGGTCAAGCGGGTTGGTGAGTGTGGGATAGAATTTCCTCTAATCCCGATGGTATAGTTATACCGCTATTGGTGGTCGTCAGAGCCCCTTTAGTGCGAACAGGATGCACCACGAGAAGGCGGGGTTGACATTTGTCAAGGAGAGGCTGTGATGTTACACATCACCTGACCTTACATCCTTTTTTTATATGCAGTTAAGTTCTTTGTTTATATCCTGTTACTTAAGTTCATTTTTATATGCAGTTAAAGTTTAAGTTCGAACTTTAGGGGCCCTGCCAAGCGCAGCCCAGCTCTCAGAATTTCCAGTTTACAACCCTGCCTGTTTGAGACTTTTCATTGAGCATTCTGTGCCACTTATTGCAAATAACACATTGCTACCTCTAGAGCAGGGGTCTTTAAATGTATGGCCAGCAAGAAATTCGTAAACAAAATTTTAAAATGAAAAAAAAAAAAAAATGTTTCAATGGAAAAATGAATGTCCAGGAGCCTTGGGTACATGGACTATCCCAAATCTGCTGTGAGGTATGCTGTGATAAATTTGTTTAATTCATACATGAGATACTTTAGCAAATTTGCAGAATTCCGTTTCTTTTTTTTTCCCTCATCATTTGGGTCGTTCTTGAGATTGATGCAGAACTGAAGAGAAATTTGTTGGAAGGAGGCATTTTATGTCTGTAGACAAAGTTGTGTCTTTCAGAACTTTGAAAAATGGAAGCTAACTGGAGTAAAAATTTCTCCCCTTATTGTAATTTGTTTTTCTTGCATTGTCTCTTCTGCGCAGTATTGTCAAATATCATTTTATTCCATAAATATTTGTATTTCAGCTTGCAAATGGAGAAAAGTTTTCCAAAAATGGAAGTTAAACGGAATGAAGATTTCTCCCGTAATAGTAATATTTTTTCCTCACGATGTTCCTCCTGCCTAGTGTTCTTGATAAATGCCATTTTGTTCCATAAATATTTGCATTTCATTTCGGTGAAAAATCTGTTCACCATCCTCAAGGAGCGCACAAGTCTAACTAGCTTCCCTTCTCACCATCTTTCACGTACTGCCACACCTGCTGGGGCCGCCGTCACCCTGCATACAAATGCATAGGAGGACATCAACAACTTGCTGGGTCCTGCAGAAATTTCTGCTATTCCTTTGCCCTCTTTGGATATTGATTTTGGTGAATGCATATCCTCTATTCGTTTTTTGTGTTGATAATTCTTTTTAACAAGTGCACACAGTGTACTCAATATAAGCAAACAATAAAGAGGAGGCACTTACTTCCTAACTCTTGATAGATGTATATCCATAATAATTAAGTATTTATTTCCAATTTTGCTGCGCACATATTTATTCCTAAGGTAGCAAATATACTAATTCCAAATGCAGAACACTTTGCTGCAAAGTATATTCCACATAACATCTTAACAACACAACAACCCAAGAGACATCCAAGACCCCCCATCCGCAACAACCAGCTCAGTAAGGCAGCACCTCCAAGCAACTCACAGAAAATGACCTTACAAGAAACAATGATGTCAGCAGTACAGCAGTCAACACAATTTGCATACTTGAACAATGACTTAAACAATGTGCACACTACACAAAACACAAATACATAACTTAGTAACAAATGAAACATGTGGCCACATGAAAACATTATTTATAATTATGCTACCAATAACATATCAGTATGCTACAACCAAATATATCATATGCTTCCTTCAATCAATGACAGAATGCACAAAACAAAAACAAAATATTTCTTTCACTTTGTAACACTGGGAAATGTTGATAACAAAATAGTGCTCGTGTGATTTTATGAGTTGTAAAAATATCCCGATTTTCAGATTTTGAAGGTTCGCGTGTCTGCCTCTCCATATACACTGGCGTGCAAAAATTAAGGACGAGATGGTTTTTCGAATGTAACGTCGTGCAGAAGTGCTCCTCATCAACTCAAATCATACCATAAGATCCCCGACATGTAAGAATATGGGACAAGTGAGCAAAACCGTCCAAACAAGGAATACAAAGGCACTTTATTGAAAAGGTAGCTTCGAACACAACTGGACAGAGACAGAAACGCCCATGTGACAGGCGGCTGCCAAGAAAAATCCAGTCTTTGGTAGGGGATATGATCACCCCTGACTGCATTGCAGGATTTACGTCTGTCCATGCTGAGGACGAGGTTGTCAAGGAGCTGTTGAGGCATTGCGGCCCATTCCTCTTGTAGTGCTATCACAGCTGCGGAATCGTTGCTGGCGGCTGGTGACATGCTGCCCAGCGTCTCCCGAGAAGGTCCCACACGTGTTCGATTGGATTTAGGTCCGGGGACCTTGCGGGCCAATCCATGCGTTGAATATCTTCACTCTCCAACAGCTCTGCGACAGCCACTGTACGATGAGGTGTAGCGTTGTCGTCCATGAAGAGGAACTCCAGGACCCACAGCACCTCTAAACAGACGCACGTGAGGCAGGAGTACCTCGGTACAATAGTGGACACCAGTGACTTAACCTCCTTGGAAGATGCGGAAGTCAGTACGGCTACCAAGCGTGATACCGCCCCAAACGAGAAATCCGCCACCTCCAGGCCGGTCCCTTTCGATGATGTTGGAGGTGTGATTGCGTGTTCCCTGCTCTATCCAGATGTGTATACGTCCAGAACCGCTCGTCAGACTAAATCGGCTCTCATCCGTAAAGAGAACTCTACCCCATTGCTGATGTGTCCAGCTCTTGTGTTCCTGGCGCCACAGAAACCGCAGTCTCCGATGAGCAGGCGTTAATGGCCCACACCGTACTGGTCATCGTGCAATTAGACCACCTTTGTGCAGCCTCCTGGCCACTGTAAAACCATACATGAGATTCTTCCGCTGATTCGCGGAATTCCGCTTTTTGTCATCATTTGGGTTATACTCGAGATCGATGCAAAACCAAAGAGACATTTTGGAGGGCTAGGGGGAGGGGGGGTCGTTTTTTGATCTGGGGATGGTATTTTGTTTCTCAAAACGTTCGAAAACGGAAGTTAAACAGAGTGAAAAATCTTCCCGTAATCGCGATTTCTTTTTCTAGCGATGTTTCTTCTGGGCAGTAGTATTGTTAAATATAGTTTTATTCTATAAATATATGCATTTCAGCTTAAAAATGGAAGAAAAATTTTTGAAAACGAAAGTTGGCGCGAAAATTTCCCTGTTATCTTCAGGCACGAGATTTTGCCGTGGATTCGAAGGATTCCACCATTTCCATTGTCATTTCGATGGTTCTCGAGATCGATGCAGAACAGAACAGAAATTTGGGAGGGATTGGTGGTTGGGGTTGTTTTCCATTGGTGGGCGGAATTCTGACTTTCAAAACTTTCGGAAACAGAAGTTAGATGGAGTGAAGGTTTCTCCTGTAATCGTAATCCTTTTTTTCTGGCAATGTTTCTTCTACAAGGTAGTGTTAAATGTAATTTTATTCCATAAATATTTATTTTGCAGCTTCAAAATGGAGGAAAACTTTCCTAAAACGGAGGTTGGACGGAGCGTAGAATTCACCGGTAGTCGCAATTTTATTTCTCCACGATGTTACATTTATCTTGTGTTGGTGTTAAACATTAAAAAAAAAATAACAGTAATAAAAAAAAAACAATACTAAAAAAAAATCGTGTTTTGAAGACAGTGATGTGCTCCACCTAAATATTTACACAACAAATTTCAGTGAATAATTTTGTCTTGCTCACGGCTCGTTATATTCACACTGTTTTGCAGCACATTCTTATTTTTCACTGCGGTTAAAAGGTTCAGCTTTTTTTCCCCTTTGTCAGTCACATGTACGTAAAACGCGATAACGGACGTCCAGTTGTGTGTTGCATGTGCCTTGCGATTTCTGCCGCTGTCTGCCGTCTGTCTCTTCTCGCCTGTAGGACAATATACCGATCATCCGCCGCCGTGGTTGCTCGTGGACGACCACTGCTGAACTCTCGGACAGCTGTCCCTGTCGTTTGAAATGCTCTCCAAGCTCGTGAAACGATGCTGTGAGCGATCCCGAACTCCTCGGCCACACTAGTCACACTTCGACCTTCTTCCAACTTCCCAATGACGCGACCTCTGGTAAAGTCGTCCAGATGTCGTCTACTGGATTGCCTGTTGGCCATATCACATGGTGGCAGCTGCTCGACATCGCTCAAACCGATGTACACCGTGCAGTAGCTTTCACCGAATCGCTGAGCGTACACCGCCCGTGTGCTTCATACCTGACCCCCAACTGTCATGGTGCATATACGTGCATGCCCTACCGTACCGGACCCTAATCTATCTCCTGAATGGTCTTTTGGTCTGTTCTGCTAATTTCTCCTCTTCGTCCTTAATTTTTGCACACCAGTGTATTATATTGTTTAAATATATGTAGCTTAAATTTTATTATAATTATTATTATATTCAGTGATGGAAAGTTTGCACCGAACTGCTACAGATTACGAAAAAAATTTATATTCGCACCCAACTGCGCCGAAATGGCAATCCACAGCAAAAACTGCCGAGCGGAAAGATTGTTTTCACAGCAAAAAATGCCATTTTAAACGGCAAATAGAATGATGCTTTTTTAAGGTCGATGCGTAATTTGGTTAAATGTATAACGATGCTTTAATCAACACATACCACTAATCCCAACATTTCGGAATGTTTTTCACCTATCTTCTAATTATTTGTTTATTTTCGGCATAAGTGACGAATAGGTTTCGCGGTGTAGGTGGAATTTATGGAGGAGGAATTTTGTTGTAATCACGTGGTATGTAGGGAAAACGATGCTGTACATCATGAAATCCTGATGAAGATTGTTTACAGATAGTTTGGTGTGGTCTATCGGAGTGTTGTACAATTGAGATTGTTTATATATAATTCCTAGCTCTTTGGGATGGCGCAGTTATTTCTTTCTGGGCGAGGTGCACGATTATGTAAATACAGGGTAAGGTCAGTCATTAGCTATTTGTTGGCACAGAGGACAACTCAAAATGGCTCTTGCGTAGCAGGATACGACAATTCTGTTTCTAAAGGATTCATAGGTATTCAAAGATGCCAACTTTTACAGATTTTCACTCGCATCTTACGGTTTTATGGAAGTCACCCAGAAAAACTACAGAAAGGCCCACTCGAGATCCGTGCACACAATTTTCTATTTTTTTACCATGTTTTGGTCGAAAAAACGTAATTTACAGATAGTCCCTTATACGCCTTCTATGTTCTGACTTCCCCCGCCAATGGAGGCAGAGTTTTGTCACGTCATTCTTCGTACATCCATTTGAGAGTGCCATGCGCAAAAGCCGAGAGGGAGCTCAGCTCAGCGCTTTTGCGAACTTTACATTGATTACATGTGGCTTGTGAAAATTTAGGTGCAAACAATTTAACCCTTTCCACTCGACTGTCGAGTGACACCCACCATTACGAAATCGCCAAATAGCTCGCGTTGCGGGTGACACCCACCATGCCGATGATGACTCTATAGCTCGCATGCCTGCACTCACGAGCCGTTACTTTTTCGTCGAATAGGTCGGGTGTCACTCACCATGCTGATGATGCCCCAATAGCTTGCATGTTGGAGCTCGCGACACATTTCTTTTTCACAGAACAGAGAAAAAAAGAAATGTCGGGGCCTGCGAGACATTTATTTTTCGCCGAATATCTTGGGTGTCACCCTTCATGCCGATGATGCCTCTATAGCTCGCATGTGGGTGCTCGCGAAACATTTATTTTTCGCCGAATAGCTCGGGTGTCAACTGCCACACCTACGACGCCCCTATTACTCGGGTATTGGGGCTTGCGAGATATTTCTTTTTTGCCAAATATGTCTGGTGTCACCCTCCATGCCGATGATGCCTCTGTAGCTCGCATGTCGGCGCTCGTGAGACATTTCTTTTTTGTCGAATAGCCCGAGTGCCGTCTGTCACGCCCATGATGCCCTTATAACTCGTGTGTCGAGACTTGCGAGACATTTCTCCGAATATTGCGCGTCTGGTGTCACTCTCTATGCCGATGACGTTTGTTTAGCTACCATGTCGACACTCGCAAGCCAAAGCGGAGCTTTCACTGCTAAGTTGTGGCCAGTACTGCAGTATATTAAAAAAAAAAAGAAATATTATTCCAGTGGAAAGTGTTAATTTAGATTAAAACTAAATGAAATGTAGCACTGAAACAGCTATGACAACAAAAAGAACGAAGTCAAATGAAACTTATCGTCAAGTGTATCGGGATATTTATAGTAAAGAATTGCCTTTTTATGAAGCATCTAAAGTTTTGTTGAATCACTTTTTGTAAGCCATGTGGCTGAGATTTTAGCCTAGCGCATGGCGGCTGTGATGATTGTAGGCGTCGTGCGGAGAGCAAGAAGCACAAAGATCAAGTCAAGAGACAAAATGGAGATGTGAGTAAAACTAATGTAACCAAAACACTTCTGACAGCTTATAAAGAATCCTGGAAAAAATATCAAGAGCAGATTAGTGCTGGGAAAATGCAGTAAAATAAACGAAAATAATAAGTAGAAATTGAATGTTCACAAGGGGATTTGGAACGGGAAGAAGCTGAACTTTTGCAGCAGTTGGATTCCTCTCATAAAATATTAAACAATGCTGAGATGAACATTGAATGTGGCATAAAAAAAGACGAGAGTGCAATAGAAAGTGGACAGGTACTGTAAAAAGAAGCAAAACAAAACTCTGCTAACTATCTTAAAAAATTAGAAAAAATAGAAGTGAGCAATTAAATGTTGAGAAAAGCAGCAAAAAAATTAAACATTTTTTGTAAAATAAATGATTAATAATAGAATCCTGCTATGGTTGCAAATTTTTTTATCTATTTGAAAACTAAAATTTTTGCATATGCACACTGAAGTGCCAGAAAAACTGGTACACCAGTCTAATACTTGGTAGGTCTCCCACAGGAGCGCAGGACTGCAGAAATACGACGGGGCATGGACTCCACTAGCTTCTGGAAATATGCTGTAGGCAATGCACACCATACTTCCTTCAGAGCGTTCCACAATTCGGGTGTATTCGGAGGTCTCTGATTCCTGTGTTCGATAGCGCGTTGCATGGCATCCCAAACGTGTTCTATCACGTTCAGATCTGGGGACTTGGGTGGGAATGGCAACACCCCACACTCAAATGAATGCTCCTCTAACCATAATGTGGCGACCCGACACTTGTGTGGATGTGCATTGTCCTGTTGGAACAGGCCCAACCCATCAGCATGAATGCAGGACATGAACGGGTGTACCTCGTCATAAAGGATGCGCACATAGCATTGGCCGGTCACAGATGTTTGTAGATGTACCAGGGGTCCCAGTGAAGTCCACCTAAACACACCCAATACCATTACGGACCCCCACCAGCCGGTACAGATCCCTGTTGACAGGTGGGATCCATGGCGTCATTGGGTTTGCGCCACACACGAATCCTTCCATCTGCCCGATACAGTTGGAAACGCGGCTCGTCAGACCAGGCTACTTGTTTTCCGGTCATCAAATGTCCAGTGGTGGTGGTGTCGTGCCCAAGCGAGGCTCATAGCTCTGTGTCGTGCACCCACAAGGGGACCCGAGTTGGGCGTCTGCTCCCGAAGCCCATATTGTGCAGGGCACATTGCACAGTCCTGACGCTGATGCTTGTTGAGGCTCCAGCATTGAATTCCGATGATACTTGCGAGAGTGTTGCACGCCTATCGCGTAAAACGATTCTTGACAGCCGACGACGGTCACGTTCACCCAATGTCTTTTACGGCCACACTGGCATCGTAGGTTGGAGGTTTTGCCGGAATTCTTGTAGTCACGGTACACCCTTGCAATGATCATCCGTGAAAATTCGAACTTTGTTTCTACCTCCGAAATACTATGGCCCATCTCTCAAGCGCCAGCTATGACACCGTGTCGAAAATTGCTTAAATCGTTATTACTTGTCATTCTCATGCCGACAACAGCTCTGACAGCTGGCAAGGATGTCTATCGCTTTATATACGCAGTGGCGGACGCAACCGAGTACGCACATAGGTGACGTTGCTATGTATTTTGCATAAGCTCGTCTGTACCAGTTTTTCTGGCACTTCAGTGTATGTGTGTGTCTATTTCAGTACAAGAAGTTTTAAATTTGAGTAGGGTGCATCTAGTTCCAAAACCTTTTTTGCTTAAGTTTATTGTATCTACTAATATTTTACTTGCTCCGAAAAAATGTTTTCTTACACCAAAAATATATTTTATCCGCTCCAAAAATGTATTTCACTTGCTCCAAAAATGCATTTTGTTGTTCCAAAAGTGTATTTCAGCTGCTCCAAAAAACTCATTTTGCTTCTCCAAAAATGATTTTGCAACTTTCCAACACTTTATATTATATTATATTATATATTATATTCATCATCATCATCATCATTGTCAACCATTATCAATCCACTGCTGGACGAAGGTCTCCCCAAGTTTCCTCCACAACGGTCTGTCTTGTGCCAGTCTCCTCCATGTCACCCCTGCATACTTTCGAATTTCATCCACCCATCTCCCATGTGGTCTTCTTCTGGGTCTTTTCCTGTCCCTTGGAATCCAATCTAAAATTTCGGCTGTCCATCGATAATCTGTCCTTCTGGCAGTATGTCCAGCCCATTGCCATTTCAGGGATTTAACTCTGATCATGATGTCTTCCACTCTTGTCATTTTTCGGATCCACGAGGTCCTCTTCTTATCTCTCCTGGTTACACCAAGTATGCACCTCTCCATGCTGCTTTGAGTTGTCTGCAGCCTTTGTATGTCTCTTTTAGTTAAGGTCCACGTCTCCGCACCATACGTAAGCACTGGAAGGATGCATTGATCAAACACTTTTCTTTTAAGACATAATGGCATATTGCTCTTGAAAATTATGCTGTTTCTTCCAAAAGCTCTCCAGGCAAGTTTTGTACGCCGATTAATTTCTTCATCAATGTGACCCTCACTTGATATCTGCTGTCCAAGATAAACGTACGAGTCTGTTATCTCCAGCTTTTCTCCATCAATCGATAAATCTTCATTTCTTGTAAAAGCATTGAACATCACTTTTGTCTTCTGAAAGTTCATTTTTAATCCCACTTCTTTACTCTTGTCAGCAAGTTCCTGGATCATACTCTGCAGCTCTGATGGGGTAGTTGCAAAAATGACTACGTCATCAGCAAAACGAAGGTGAGTTAGATAATCTCCATTAATCTTTATCCCCTTGTTTTCCCAGCTCAGTGACTGAAAAACACCCTCCAATGTGGCATTAAAGAGCTTCGGAGATATGGTGTCACCTTGTCTCACTCCCTTTCCAATTTTTATGTGTGTTGTATTTTCAAACAGCCTAATCTTTGCACTTGCATTTTCATAGATGTTATTAATAATATTAATGTATGCATCTTCAATACCGCAGGTTTTCAGAGCCATTGTAACTGCTGATGGTTTCACCGAATCAAATGCTTTTTCATAATCAATAAAAGCCATGCACAATGGAAGTTCATATTCCCTCGCTCTTTCAATTAGTTCTCTCAGCACATGGATATGATCTATTGTGCTGTAGCCACTCCTGAATCCAGCTTGTTCTCTCGGTTGAGCCATGTCCAGTGTTACCTTCAAGCGGTGTGAAAGAACTTTAGTGAAGATTTTATAAACTACTGATAGGAGGCTGATAGGTCTGTAGTTTCCGAGATCCTCAATGTCACCTTTCTTATGTAGCAGGATCATTGTAGCGGTGTTCCAATCCTCAGGAATCTTTCCTTCATTAAGGCATCGAGTGAAAATTTGGGCGAGTACTGTTTCGATTTCTCCACTTGCTTCTTGTATGATGTCTACAGTAATTCCATCTTCTCCTGGAGCTTTTCCTCGCTTCATGTTCTTGATTGCATGTGCAACTTCTGCTGGAAGGACTGGAGGAACTCTGGTACTGGTATCTTTCATGATGTCTGGAGTGCATATATCATCCCTTTCATATAATTTGGAGTAGAAATCTTTCACTCTTGTCAAAATTTCGCCTCTATTTCTTGTTACAGAACCATCTTCTTTTCTCAGTGCCATAATCTGTTTTCTTCCCTTACTGAGATGTCCCTTTGCTATCTTTAGGCTTTGGTTGTTTTCAATTGCTTTCCTCACTAGTTCACAGTTGAATTTCCTTACGTCTTCAGTGATACTTTTTCTTACTGTCTTGCATAGCTCTATATATTCCACTTTGGAAGTCACATCTTCTTTAGTTGTCCTCATCTCTCTTCTTTTTTGCATCAACATTTTGGTTTTTCCTGATAATTTGTTCACATGCAATTTGTTCTTAGACCCAGCTAATTTTGTTGCTGTTTCCATAAGAGCTTTGGTTACTTTTCTGTTAACTTCAGAGATGTCCACTTCTTCCGATGTTAGGCCTTTTAAAGCAGAGAACCTGTTCTTCAGTTCTAACTTGAAGGTATTATGGTGTTTTTTAAGGTTGGTTATGTCAATAGATTTTGTTTGTCCTATGAGCTTGCCACGTTCAAGTTTAGTGTTGAGGTGCATCTTACATCTCACCAATCTATGGTCACTACCTGTGTTGAACTTGTTTAGCACACTGCAGTCTTCTATGACGAATTTTTTGTTACACATAATAAAATCAATTTCACTTGTCGTCCCATTTGGATGTCTCCATGTCCATTTCCTGTGTGGCTTTTTCTTGAAGAAGGAGTTCAAGATGAAAAACCCTTCTGCCTCTGCAAACTCAACGAGAGTATTTCCACGCTGGTTTCTGTTGCCATGACCGAATTTACCTACCGAAGTTTCATTCTGTTGCCGTTGCCCTATTTTTGCATTGAAATCTCCCATAATTATTTTCAAGTGCTGCTTACCTTTATTATTTAGATGACAAATTTCCTCATAAAATTCTTCAATTTCTTCTTCAGGATGACTTGTGGTGGGTGCATAAGTTTGAATAATCTGAGCCTGGTATCTTTTCGAGAGTTGGATAACAAGTCGTGCAGCTCTGTCTGAGGAACTTTCAACTTCTACAACTTTATCCTTCAGTTTCTTGTTTATTATAAATCCAACACCACTAGTTCTGCCAGTATCTGTCCCACGATAGTAGAAGAGATGTCCACTTTTCAGTTCGATGAGATCTTCTCCTTTTCTCCTTACCTCACTTAGCCCCACGATGTCCCACTTGATCCTTTGTAGTTCCTCTTCCAATTCAAGAAGCCTTGAATCAGAAGATAGGGAGCGTCCATTGTAAGTAGCCAAGGTCAGCATCAGATGGCAGCCTAGTCCGGTCCTCCGGGGATTCTTAGCACCCTCTGCCTTCATGTCGCACTGGCCGCTGCCTTGGCCAGGTACATTCCAGCTGCCGGAGACTGAGGGCCAAGATTTAAGTTGTGGAATCATTTTGGAGGGGTTTGGCCATAACTCACCACGCTGGCCAAGCGGGTTGGTGAGTGTGGGATAGCATTTCCTCTGATCCCGATGGTATAGTTATACCGCTATGGGCGGTCGTCAGAGCCCCTTTAGTGGGAACAGGATGCACCACGAGAAGGCGGGGTTGACATTTGTCAAGGAGAGGCTGTGATGTTACGCATCACCTGACCTTACATCCCTATATTATATTATATTATATTATATATTATATTATATTATATTGCATTATATTATATTATATTATAGTATATTATATTGTTTCTCTGTTGTAGGGTACACTACAATCCCAGAAAGTTGTGACTACCATTTTGAGGACATTACCTACTAACATCATCACAGTAACAAAGCCTACAATGGCTGGTTCTTCTGGTACAGGTTTGGCCACAAGTACCATGGCAGGTGCTGCCAAACAGACTTTTGTCATTGCAGCATCGAAGCCGGGTCAGCCGGGAACACCCGCTAAAATTCTTACCACAGTGCCAAAACTAAGTAATCCAACGACGCCCATCATAGTTGTTACAACGCAGGGAGGTGTTAAAACTGTAACGTCCAGCACTGTTGCAGAAGCAGGAAAAGGTATATATTATTTCTAAATATATTAGTTTACTACTGTGAATGACTAACTAAAGATCTGTGTGATTATTGAATGAAATTCCTGTTTTCTTTCATGCTAAAGCAGTTTTTATCATTTGCTGTTCTTACCAGTGTGAGTCAAAACTTCAAGTGTGGAGCTAAAATGTTGAATGATACAAGAAAACCATATGTGCTTAGGTCATTCTGCAAACTACAGGCCATTGTTTTTTTTTATAGTCCTTTGTCTGTGTTCTACCATAGCAAGGGTCCCATGCTAATGCCACTCGGCAGCTTTCTGCGATGGAAACTTTCTGATGCCGAATTGTACATCCACCAGTGAGACAAAGTGCCGTTCTTGTGAAATGTGTGCCATGGAGCAAAACAGGTTCAACAGATGCGACCCGTACTGTATGGAGGTTGGGATAATGCAGCTGTATAAAATCAATGTGTGTGTGCACCAAGGAGGTTAGAATAAGGTATCTGGAGATGCCCTTGTTAATGAAGCAGTACCACTTTGCGTGAAGCCTATAACCCTGAGCAACAGCCGTCAAAGTGTGGGAAAGCTCCTGGTTTTCAATGCTTATTGCAGCGCATTTTGTGTTGGCCAAACGCCTTCTTTTGATGCAAATGTTTCCAATTTTGCATCGTAACTTGTTGCCAATGTATGAGAAAATGCTGAATTTATAAAATTCTTAATTATTTTGAGGCTCCTTCCCATTTTTATTTTAAATTGAAATACACGAACATTGGTGCAAATTCTAAACAAAACAAAGCGTTAAAATTGTAAACTTCACTTGTGTAAGAAGTGTAATTCATTACGATTTGATACTAACATGGTTTCTGCAACCCCAAACCACGCAATTCCAAAATAAAACAGTTGAAATTGCATACGTCGTATCAAGTAAACAACAGCAAATTCCCACAACTTGAGAGCATCTCCAGAAGTATTATTCTAACCTTCTAGGTGTGCACGCAGAGTGCAAGAGATTTCAGGCTGTAATGCTTTTTTTTTTTTTTTTTTTTTTTGCTTTTTAAGAAATATTACTGTATATACTGTGAAAAGGTCTTTTTTTTTAAGTGAACACGAAAGGCAGATGGGGAAACTTGGTCAGGATTAATTACTAAAATAAATTTTGTGTCTGTTTTAGCCGGCTGCGCTAGAATACTGAAAAGCCTGCCTTCAGTCTAACTTCAGCATTCTGTTTTAAAGAAGCTTAATTCATGTATGAGTCGATATAAACAACACTTGCCGTTTTTACACGATATTATAAAAGTCGATGATGGTGACTATAAAACTAATCAAAAGGTTGAAATACATCAGCATTTTCGGGTCTACTATAGACCCATCTTCAGATTTGAAATAATCAATCTCTGAGATTACATATAGTTATATATCAAGAACAATGCCAGATTACAACTTTTGAGAAGCAAAACACATGTGACGTGGTCAATCACAAAACCTGTGCACGAGAGTCAACGTGTTGTGGGAGGGGATACTGTATGTTCAAAATATGGTTCTTCCAAACCCCTGGAATGTAATTAGGGAAATCATCATTGCAACAAGAGTCAAAGTTCTTAAGTATAAATAAACTTTCTGTAAATAACAAATTTGATTTACATGACGGAGATGCCAGTATTGGCATATTGTCCCAATCTGGAAAAAAATTACCACTGTTAACTGCTCTTGCCAAGACAGTCGTTTGTGATTCGTTCCAAACATTGTATTTATGTTCTATAAACTAGTATGAAACATCATAGAAGTTGAGCCGATATATACAGAATCGTGAGTTCCTGGGTCATTTGATCTCAACGGAATACAGTAAACACCCGATTTGTCGAGGCTTGGCACAGGATCGCGGTTGCTACGGATCAATGATAAGATATTCATGGTTTTGACTCCAAACTCGACTTGATATCTGTGGCAGGCATTCTTTAGTGCATGAACAATAAGTGGAATAAATTGTACTGACCCCACAAATCTTGGCTTCTTATTCTCCTTAAACAAGGAAGTTAGTGTCCTATTTGCAACTTTCCCATTTATACGTTGAACTGTGTTTTCAGGGTACCCATAAATTCGTGCTAAGTCTGTAATTTTGTTGAACTCCTGATTACGAGTAATTGAAGAAGAATATGAGAATGCGTGATTAACCAAAAAGTAAAACGTTGACAATTTTTGATCATCAGGATGGGCAGATGCAAAAGGAATTAAAAGAGGAATATACAATTTATTCCACTTATTGTTCATGCCCTAAAGAATGCCTGCTACAGATATCAAGTCGACTTTGGAGTCAAAACCATGAATATTTTATCATCGATCCTGTGCCAAGCCTCGACAAATGGGGTGTTTATTGTATTACGTTGAGATCAAACAACCCAGGAACTCACGATTCTGTATATATCGGCTCAACTTCTAAGAAGTTTCATACCAGATTTATAGAACACAAATACAATGTTTGGAACGGATCACAAACGACTGCCTTGGCAAGAGCAGTTAACAGTGGTAAGTTTTTTTCCAGATTGGGACAATATGTCAATACTGGCATCTCTGTCATGTAAATCAAATTTGGTATTTACAGAAAGTTTATTTATACTTAAGAACTTTGACTCTTGTTGCAATGATGATTTCCCTAATTACATTCTGGGGGTTTGGAAGAACCTTATTTTGAACAAACAGTACCCCCTCCCGCAAGACGTTGACTCTCGTGCACAGGTTTTGTGATTGACGATGTCACATGTGTTTTGCTTCTCAAATTTTAAGTTGTAATCTGGCATTGTTCCTGATATATAACCATATGTAATCTCGGAGTTTAATTATTTCAAATCTGAAGATGGGTCTATAGTAGACCCGAAAGTACTAATGCATTTCAACCTTTTGATTAAAGTTTTATAGTCACCATCATCGACTTTTATAATATCGTGTAAAAACGGCAAGTGTTGTTTATGTATTCAGTATTCTGACTGGTGACGTTATTGTGGGTGTGCCCGTGTCTGCTACTTCAGGTTTTTCTAACCCTACCTCCTGCCGAAGACAGATCCAGTTACAGAGGGCAGCAGTTTTGCTTCTCTTTGAAGGACAGGGTTCCCATATGGTCCTTATAAATCCTTAAAAGTGTTTTTAATTTGTTTTAGGGTGTTTAAAAGTCCTTAATTTTTGACCAAAATTCCTAAAGGTACTTAAAAAGTACTTGTTTTTCATAACTTGTTGCGTGAAATCCAGTAATTGTTTTGCGATGCCTTGAACTTTTGCTTCTGATTTGCTACGTTGATGTCACATGATGTCCACTGAAAGTCTGCGGAAAAGCACAGGAACAGTATGAGATAAGTAATTCGTTGAAAAACTGAAGGACCATGGGGCTCTGTCAATAACGCATATCCAGCTGGTTCTGAATATAAAAGTCCTTAATTTTTGACCAAAATTCCTAAAGGTACTTAAAAAGTACTTGCTTTTCATAACTTGTTGCGTGAAATCCAGTAATTGTTTTGCGATGCCTTGAACTTTTGCTTCTGATTTGCTACGTTGATGTCACATGATGTCCACTGAAAGTCTGCGGAAAAGCACAGGAACAGTATGAGATAAGTAATTCGTTGAAAAACTGAAGGACCATGGGCTCTGTCAATAACGCATATCCAGCTGGTTCTGAATATTGTTGTCTGTTCAAGTCCCATCACCATCTCTTGAAATTGATAAGTTGCTTTTGTATTTCCCCTTTTTGTATATGCGAGCAATGATTATTCATCTTTTCTTTCGAACAACATTATGTTATTGCTCAAACATTACTGTTATACACGTTGTAAGTGATGATGTTATTTGGTACTGGATGATTTCATATAATTATTGTATCATCGAATAATATAGTACATCTATATCTAAATAATTAACTCATGATAATGTTTGTCAATTTTATTCGTGATCTTGGTTTATGCTTTCAGAATTTATTTTTTTCTATTTCCAACTACCTGACTTATCCGATCCGGTGCGTAAACTGTATCTTTTGTTGATTTAGACAAGCTACGTTCGGAAATTATTGATTTATCATTCACTTCTATTTGATCCACAGTTCAAGTATTTTGTTGAACGTTCGTGTACATTTGGTTTCTTCTATTATAGTTCATTTTATTTTTATTTTTAATAAAATCCGATTGTCCTTGTCATTCGATTCGGCGAATGACAAGGGATGACGTTTAAACGCCAGATCGAATGACTAGGACAATTTGACTTTATTAAAAATAAAAATAAAATGAAATATAATAGAAGAAACTAAATGTTTCGACATGAACATTCAATGAAATACTGTATATACTCGTGTATAAGTCGAGAAATTTGGGACAAAATGAGAGCTTCAAAGTAATGGGGTCGACTTATACGCGGGGTCTAAAAAAATCGTAAGTCCAAAAGTTCTTCCCGTGAGGCAAAAGGCAATCCATCCCAAAAGAAATAAAAATGCCGATGCAGTATTAATTACGAAATCGCAACCCTCCGAAAGAAAAAAAGAAAGAAAGAAAAAACACCGATGTGGTAGAATTAAGAAATCGCGACCCTCTGAATTTCTCCGCGCTTTGAAAAGTCTCCTCTCTCCTGGCTTTGCGTATCCACAGCGCAGTCACAACCACGCATAGAAAGCTCTGCCCTTCCGACTACCAGTTGATTGCGCTGACCTTCGACGTAACGGAGCCATGCGACAGCCAGTGTTAGGTGTTGCTTGTTCTTAATCGCACGTGTCTCGCTTCTCCTATTATGGGAGACACGGATTGTGTAAAGAAATGGATGTCCTATAACGCAGGATTCAAGTTGAACGTGGTTTCTTTTGCAGAAAATACTAACAACTGTGCTGCTTCACGTCAATTTGGCATTAACGAAAAAACTGATTCGAGATTGGCGTAAAAAAACGGACTTGGTGAAAGTCTCAAAATCGCAAAAGGCACTGCGCCGTGGAACGACATCTTTCCCAGATCTGGAAAGTGTCTTGAATGATTGGATTGTGAGCTGCAGACAAAATGGTTACATTGTAACGCGAACTGGTATACGTTTGCGAGCAATGAAGCTTGCAAAAGATGAAAAGTTTGCAGCCGCAAATAACACTTTTCGTGCCTCACCAGGTTGGTGCACAAGGCTCATGAACCGCTATGGGTTGTGTATATGCCAGCGCACCAAAATTGCACAAAAGTTACCTCATGACCTCGAAGCAAAGATGCTTTTGAACTTTCCCAAATAGGGAATATGGATGAAACCACCATGTGTTTCGACCTTCCTGGAAATCAGACGGTGAACCAAAAGGACGAAAAAAATATCTTGATCAAAACGACTGGCCACGAAAAATCCAGTTTCACGGTTGTTCTTTTCTGTTTGGCCGACGGCAGTAAGCTACCTCCAGTAAATATTTTCAAACGCAAAACTCTGCCGAAAAGCGTTGTCTTTCCGTCTGGTGTGCTCGTTCGTGCCCATGAAAAAGGATGGGTGAACGAATCCGGAAGAATTGACTGGTTAAAGAATGTGTGGAACAAAAGGCCAGGTGCACTTTTGAGGAAACCTTCTCTTTTGGTGTGGGATATGTTTGTTGCACACCGTTGTGCAGAAGTGAAAAAAACTGCAGAAAATTCAAAAACAACTCTTGATGTCATCCCAGGTGGGTTGACATCTGTTCTTCAACCACTAGATGTCTGCCTTAATAAGCCCTTCAAGGACAATGTGCGTAGGTATTGGGCAGATTGGATAAGTTCCGATTTGCCGACTGAAACCAAGGGCGGAAATCTAAAGAAGCCGGATATCGTTTTGATTGCGCGATGGGTCAAGGATGCTTGGGATGCGATACCTGCGGAAATGGTGGTGAAATCATTCAAGAAATGTTGCATTAGTAACAAACTTGATGGCACAGAGGATGATGAGATTTTTATGAGTGATGATGACAATGATTCTGATGACACAGGCGTAGATGGGAATACTGATGTTTATGATGACGCGCCGATGACGGAGAAAGACTCTTTTGAACTGTTTGGCGAGTCTGACTCAGAATCGGATTTTGAAGGGTTCTGATGAAGTTTTTGGGTATGCAAATTAAATTTAGTATTATATATATAATTTTTTTCGTTTTCAAATGTTTTTGAATAAATTCATTGAATTTTTTTCTCATTCCGGGATCGACTTATACGCGAGTTTCTGATTTCTTACGATTTTTTCCTCTGAAAGTGGAGGGGGGGGGGTCAATTTATACGCCAGTATATACGGTACTTGAACTGTGGATCAAATAGAAGTGAATGGTAAATCAATAATTTCTGAACGTAGCTTGTCTAAATCAACAAAAGATACATTTTATGCACCAGATGAAGTCAGATAGTTGGATATAGATAAAAAAAAAAAAAAAATCTGAAAGCATAAACCAAGAGCACGAATAAAAATGACAACCTAAAACATTATCATGAGTTAATTATTTAGATAATTGTACTTATATTATTCTATTATACAATAATTATATGAAAGCATCCAGTACCAAATAACATCATCACTTACAACGTGTATAACAGTAATGTTTAAGCAATAACATAATGTTGTTCGAAAGAAAAGAAAATTCAATATCACATAATAAATATGGTTAAAGATATTACGGCAACCATTATAAGAATGATTATTCAGTTATACCAAGAGAAAATTCAGTGCAAAATTGAAATCCTCAACTCTTAAAGTTAAAGTTCTTGAACTCGTAACTTTAACCACAGTTTTGTAATACACACATCCTTTATTGCATGTGTGATTATTCTCTCACATAGGAAAACTGATTTGACCAGCAAAACTCTTTTAAATTGCATAAGTTCAACTTTATTATGCCCTCTAACTTATATAGAAAAATATTGCAAACACAAATCGGCATGCTTCAATTTGCATTGTTAAGTCATGTGTAAAAGTATTTGGGCATATGACTTTGTTGCGTTTGCAGTTGGGAAGGTCTTTGAAAAATTTTGCAAGAGGTGCTTGAAAAGTCCTTTTTTTGTGTGTGGAAGAAGAAAAGTGGGAACCCTAAAGGAAGAAACACACAATTTGGTATACTATCTCATTCTACTCTAACTTAGACCATTGGCGGTTTTTGGAAGGGTCGGGGCCTGGAGTGAAGGGACCCCCCCCCCCCATACGAATTTTTCTTTAAAAAGTTCCATTTTTTATTTTGAATTCAAATTTAATTTTTTTCAGGGTGCTATAAGTCCTTAATTTAATACTTTTTGTTGTGATTCCACAAATGATAATATTTACCCAGGAAATACCGAGTACCCCTGCTATATCATCATCATCAACAACAACCACTATCAATCCACTGCTGGACAACGGTCTCTCTTGTGCCAGTCTCCTCCATGTTACTCCCGCATACTTTCGAATTTCATCCACCCATCTCCCATGTGGTCTTCTTCTGGGTCTTCTACTTCCCTTGGAACCCAATCTAAAATTTCGGCTGTCCATCGATGGTCTGTCCTTCTGGCAGCATGTCCAGCCCATTGCCATTTTTAGGGATTTAACTCTGATCATGATGTCTTCCACTCTTGTCATTTTTCGGATCCACGAGTTCCTCTTCTTATCACTCCTGGTTACACCAAGCATGCACCTCTCCATGCTGCTTTGAGTTGTCTGCAGCCTTTGTATGTCTCTTTTAGTCACACATGCAAGGTCCACGTCTCTGCACCATACGTAAGCACTGGAAGGGCACATTGATCAAACACTTTTCTTTTAAGACATAATGGCGTATTGCTCTTGAAAATTATGCTGTTTCTTCCAAAAGCTCTCCACGCAAGTTTTATATGCCGATTAATTTCTTCATCAATGTGACCCTCACTTGATATCTGCTGTCCAAGATAAACATATGTATCTGTTATCTCTAGCTTTTCCTTATCAATCGATAAATCTTCATTTTTTGTAGAAGCATTGTACATCATTTTTGTCTTCTGAAAGTTCATTTTTGATCCCACATCTTTACTCTTGTCAGCAAGTTCCTGGATCATACTCTGCAGCTCTGATGGGGTAGTTGCAAAAATGACTGTCATCAGCAAAACGAAGGTGAGTTAGTTAATCTCCATTAATCTTTATCCATTTGTTTTCCCAGTTCAGTGATTGAAAGACATTTTCCAATGTGGCATTAAAGAGCTTGGGAGATATGGTGTCACCTTGTCTCACTCCCTTTCCAATTTTTATGTGTTGTATTTTCAAACAACCGAATCTTTGCGCTTGCGTTTTCATAGATGTTATTAATAATATTAATGTATATGTAAATAAAAAAACAAAAGTCAAAAGGAAAAACTAAAAACACTGTGTGCCTAAAGACTACAGATAATGAAATTCAAATTCAATGAAGAAATGAAATACAGTATTAGGTATGATTCATGCCATAAAAATTAATCGTTTTAATTTGATTTGTACAAAATTTAAATAGGTGAATTTTCACCATATTCTCCCGAGCAACACTCGACAATTCAGCTAGTTATATATATTTTTTCTCTAGTGAAGTAATTTTATTTGGTAAGTCATTATGTTTGAGCTTGAAAATGGAGGCAAAATTCTAGGTATAAGAGAGCAGCAGAGTGTTTATGATCCTAGTTATTGCAATTCTGTAGTGCCTAGGCTAAGCTTTTTAAATATAAAATAGTAAGTTTCATTTTTTCTTTAATATCTACCCATGCCATTTTTTATTGTTTTTGACGTCTAGTAGTTATCTTTGTCCAGCGACCACCCGCAGATTTATTGTGGCTGCATATCTCAGGGTTCACACGGTCCTTATAAATCTTAAAAAGTAGCATTCTTTTTTTTTTTTTTTAGGATGCTTTTAAGAGTCCTTAGTTTTTGATGACAAAAATTCCAAAAGGTACTTATAATTCTAACTGGCTGCGCAAAATCCAGAAGCGGGGCACCGACTTCTCCAAATTATTGGGGGGGGGAGGGGTGAGTGAAGAGATCAGACGTGAGAGGGACATGTCTCTTCTATTGTCAGAAGGAAAATAAAGGGGGGGGACAAAAATATAAAGTATGAGATTCAACATATATTTCAAAACGCAGTTGTGATATGCTCATTAGCACGTGAACAAGAAAACAGAAATATGTCTGAAGTTGTCCGATAAAAAAATTTGTTATGTGGTGAACTTTGGCTTAGCTTCATACTTCAAAGCCGATCTTTTTTCGTGATATTGGGACTTCCTTTTATACCATTTATTTTGATGAAACAACCACAGTATAGGTAAGGAAGCAATTTGACATTCATATATCATATTGGTCAGAAAGTCGTACAAAAATTGTAACTTCATATTGTGACTCTAAATTCTTGGGACATGCAGAAGCGCATAAAATTGTAAAGTTTATTCTAGATTTCATATCTTCACATGAGCTGAGTTTAGAAAAGATGTTGCAATGCTCTATGGATGGTCCGAATGTAAACCTGTCTGTTCTCAAGAAATTGAATGCTGAATTGAACTTGCAGTCAGTTCCTGACTTGATTGATTTTGGGACCTGCTGTATGCATGTGAGGCATGGTGCTCTGAGGAAAGGACTAGATAAAACTTCACATTGATATTGATACTCTTGCTACTGATAATTTATCAGTGGTTCAAAATGTCTGCTTGTCGAAGGGAAAGATTATCACAATGTACAATTTGAAAACCTAATGGGTTGTGCAGCTAAAAATGTTTTCCTTCGTCATGTTGAGAGCAGGTGGTTATCCCTAGGTCCTGTTTGCGAGAGAATTATTGAACAGTATTCTGCATTAATTGAGTATTTTTGTACATACCTTCCAAAGCAGAAAAATGTGGAACTTGGTTCTTGGTACGATCAGATACTTTCCTAATTGAAACATCCCCATACTATTATTTACTTGCATTTTGTGCTTTTTTTTTTTTTTTTTACGGAAATATTTATGCCATACCTCAAGGTTTTAAAGAATGAATAACCCCTGATTCATGTGTTATAACAGCAAACTAAATGAACTGGTGTGCAGTATAATGTTAACATTTTAAAAACCGGATGAAGTTGGCACAAAAGAAGGATCTAAACTTTTTAAAGTTAACTTTCAGGAAAGTGACTATTGGTTGCCTTTGGATAAAATTGATGATGGTAGTAGTACCAGCCATATTCTGGCACAGAACAAAAACATAAATGAGAAGAAAGTGTTACTGGGGATAAGAAGCAGTTTCATTGCTGCAACTGAATATTTGTTAAAAAAAAAAACTACCACTGAATAACTTTCTTCTACGAGACATCCAATCTATTCATCCTTTGTTTCAGAAGAAGGAAATTGCAAAATATGCTGTGAAATGCCTGAGTCATCATATGTTTAAAGTCACCAAAACCGACAGTGTGTGCAATAAGATAAATATGGAGTGGTCATTGTACATCTATGAGGACATGACAGCTAATCATAAAAGTTACTAGAAAGATAATGATATTTGTAAGTATTGGTCAGCAGTGGCTAGTATTAAAGATCCTGCAGGTTTACTAAAATACAGTTCATTATCAGCCCTGGTGAAGACGTGTGACATTGTCACAAAAGAAAGAATGTCACTTTCAGAGTTATCTATCAGATCATTACGTATGATCATTACAAAGAAGCGATACGATTGCACAATAACTCCATACTTTCAATACCCATAACTAAAGGCCTTGTGAATAGTGTAAAGCAGGCTTACACACAATATGCCTCCTACTTGGAACAGCAGAAAGAAGAGGAAAGGATGCAAAGATATGCTATAAGAAAGGCTGAAGAACAAACTATGCAGACTTTGGGAAAGCAAAATAAGCGTGTGAGGCTTGATCAACTGTCCAAACTTAAGACAGAAGAAAATTCCTTAATGAACGACCAGAAAACTGCTCATAAGCTCTTGGCTGAAGCTTCAAAAAAGTTGAACAGTGCAATAAAGGAAAACAGCACGAGCTATATAAAAGTTGCCCAAATGATGTTATCAACAGGAAATATAGAACTAGAAAAAACAATAAACAATTTAAAAGAAATACATAAATCAATAGTAGAACTTGAAGAAAAATTATCAAATGTTAATAAAGTTTCCTGAGTTGTAAGTATTGAAAAATTTTATTTTAGTGAAGCACTCTTACTATGATTTTATAGAAATAAGGCTGATTGTGAGAACGAAGTTTCAATGACAGCGGAAGCCATTTCCCATGCTGAAAAACAGAAAGCTGTCGTGAAAACAATTTCCTGCTAACAATCCGGCCATAAAATTTAGGTAGTTTTTTTGGTGAAAGAACAGATTCTGCATTATTACCAATATTTTATTTAATTTACCTCCCAGCTCTGAAATTGTCCTGAAATTTAAGAAAAACTGTGTCCTAATTTTTTTTTTTTTCCACCCCTACGCCTGCTGTGAGCTTAATCTTTTTATGCAGAGCAATGATTGTTTTTTTTTTCTTTTTTGCGGGCGATCGTAGTGAGCGATGGGTTTGCCTCCTCGGGGCGCTCCGTGGTAACAATAGCATATTAAGAATGACTCAAGTGTGGGATATGGTGGACCTACCACACTTGAGAAGGACGGTCCACCACGGAATCGACCTGGACTTTCTAAACGGCGTATGAGAAAGCGATCTCGGCTGAGTGAATGTAAGATTGGTGTATGGAATACTAGAGGTATAATTGGCAAGATGAGTGAGGTGATTGAGGAGATGAATAAGTATAGACTGGATGTGCTGTGTGTAAGTGAAACCAAAAGAAGGAAATTGGGGTAGAAGAAGTGAATGGCACGGTGATTGTGTGGTCTGGAGTATTGGATAATATGAGAGGACAGGTTGGTGTAGGTGTGATTTTAAGTGAAAAGCTGAAGAACAACTTGATTCACTATAGTTGCATAAGTGAGAGAATTCTCTGGATTCGTTTGAAAGTGAAACTTCAGAGAATTGTAATTGTTGTAGTGTATGCTCCTTGTGACTCAGAACCTACTGATAAGAAAGAAGATTTCTGGAATGAGCTAAAAGCTGTTTTGAGCCAGTTGGTGCTAAAGAAAAAGTTATAATAGCAGGGGATTTCAATGCTAGAGTAGGTGTGCAGAATGCAATTTCTGACAATGTTCTGGATAAGTTTAATGATCCTTGTGTGAATGATAATGGTGAAAGATTAATTGAACTCTGCATTGAGAATGATTTGTGTGTATCTAATACATTTTTCAACCACAAGTATATACACACATATACTTGGGAAAATCGTACTCTTGGTCAAAAGAGTGTGATAGATTTTGTTGTTTGCGATCAGCGTTTGAAACACTTAGTTGTTGACACCCGTGTGATGAGAGGTGCGGATGTTGGTTCTGATCATTACTTGGTAGTGTCACGAGTGAAACTTAATGTTGGTTGGAGGAAAAGGAATAGGACGAGACCCAGGATAGAAAGAATAAAGGTTGATAGGCTCCTTGAAGATCATCAGCGGTATTCTGACTTACTCAAAGAACGACTGAAGGATCTGAAATATTGTGAGAGGGATGTAGAAAAGAAGTGGGAATGTTTTAAGAACTGTGTTGTTACTGCTGCTAAAGAGGTCTGTGGCACCACAATAGTGGGTAACAATAGAGGTGATGCTTGGTGGAATAGTGAGATTGATGAGGCAGTAAAGAAAAAGAAGGAAGCCTATTTGGTGATGTTGCAAGGGTAGAGTCTCTGTGAATGAATATCGCTGTAAGAAGCGTGAAGCTGCTAAGCTGGTTCGCCACAGTAAGGCAAAAGATAGGAAAGAAAAGTGGAAAGGCATGAACTGGCTTTTTGGAAAGATAGAAAGTCTTTCTGGAAGTACATGAGACTCAGGAAAAATAGGGGAAACAAAGTTGTATGTTGTGTGAAGAATGAGATTGGGGAAATGATATGGGAGCCCAATGAGTTAAGTGACAGATGGGGCGAATATTTCTGTGAGTTATTAGATCAGGAGAGCAAAAATGATTCTGAGACAGATGCAGATGATGTCACAATGAGGGATGAAAGCACAGGAGGGATCTCAAGAGAAGAAGTGTGTAAAGCTCTAAAATCTCTTCAGAGTGGTAAGGCTCCATGAGTTGATGGCATAACTGCAGAGATGTTGAAGTATGGTGGTGACTCTATAATTGACTGGTTAACTGAAATTTGTCAGTTGTGCTGGGAGTTAGGAATGGTCCCTCGGGATTGGAAGGATGCTATCATTGTTCCCTTGTATAAGGGAAAAGGTGATCAGACTGAATGCAAGAACTATCGTGGTATTAGCCTACTGAGTGTGCCAGGGAGAAAGTGTTTGGTAAGGTTGTTATTGAAAAAGTACGGGGTCTTACATCAGAGAAAGTGTGGGATGTTCAGAGTGGTTTTATGCCTGGTAAAGGCTGCACTAACCAGATTTTTGCTTTACGCATGATGATTGAAAAGTATCTGGCTGTTGGGAAGAAAGTTTTTACTGCCTTCATAGATTTAGAGAAAGCTTACGAACGAGTCAATAGGACACTTTTGTGGAAGGTATTGAATGAAAATGGTGTTACTGGGAATCTACTTAATAGTGTAAAAGCCATGTATGCTGGTAGTAGAGCTTGTGTACGAGTGAATGGTGTTTTATCAAAATGGTTTTCCATTGGTGCAGGAGTTAGACAAGGTTGTGTAATGTCACCATGGCTGTTTAATATATTTATGGACGCATGCATGCATGAGGCCAAAATAGATAATAGCGGCTTATGTCTTGGTGATATCCGTGTGTGCAGATTGCTGTGTGCTGATGACACTGTCCTGTTGGCAGAGAGCAAAAGTGAGTTGCAGAGTATGTTGACTTGGATGCACGAAGTTTGCATGAAATTCAAACTGAGTATAAATAAGGGAAAAACCAAAGTTATGGTCTTTGAGAGAGAAACTGGTAGCACTGGATATAATGTAAGTATAAATGGCACTGTGATTGACCAGGTGAGTGAGTTTGTGTATTTAGGAAGCATGTTTGACAAGAGAGAACAAGTTGGATGGTGAAATCAGTAGGCGAGTGAATTCTTCTTTGAAAGTCATAGCTGCTCTGGGAGGTTTTCACAGGAATGATGGGTTCTCTAGAGAGTCCCGCATGGCTGTGTATTAAACAGTAATTGTTCCTACTCTGATGTATGGCAGTGAAACCTGGGTACTGCAGAAGAAACATAGGAGTCGTTTGTGTGCTGGAGAAATGCGTTACTTACGTGGGGTTTGTGGCAAGACACGATCTGATTGTGTGAGGAATGAAGATGTATTGCAGTTGTGTGATGTAAAGCAAAATGTTGTTAGCAAGGTGGAGACCAATATGCTTCGGTGGTTTGGCCATGTTGAAAGAATGAGCGATGAAATGCTTACTAAGAAAATATTATCAGCCCAAGTGGCAGGAAGGAAAGGCAGAGGAAGGCTAAGGAAGACATTGGTGGATCAGATTCAGGAGTGTCTGCATGAGAAAAAGATTGTGAGTGTGAAGTATAAAAGATCTTGTGTACGGCGTGTAATGGATATCAGTGAAGCACGAGTTGTATGCCAAGATCGCTGTAAATGGCAAAGTTTGATACGACAACAATAAGTAAAAATATCTGGAAGTTTGTATTTCTTTTTGGAGCTAACCTCTGAATCTCAAAGAACAGCTTAGTGATATGTATGTATGTATGATTGTTTTTAACAATATCTTTATGGTTTTGAAACGTTGGGGTGTATGTATCCGTAGTGTTCATCTTGTGCAATAGAAGACTCTGGTAAAACTGCTTACAGATAATGGCAAAGTTATTAGTAGTTTTATCCACTGGGGAAGATTGTGTGGTTGCTGGGTGCAAACCTTAGAGCATTTCAGTTTACCAAGCTCGTGACGAGTGTCACAAAGCGCACAATCGAACCACTCAATGAAGGATTTGAGAGGCTGACCGAACTCATAGGAAAGTTTGAGTGCACGTTGCAAAAAATTACTACGCAAAACGGAGACACATTTCTTTATATTATAACGAGGTGCTAACCTGTATTTGGTGCCCAAAGACATAACAGAACATAACTCTCGAAAAGGCACGATATTGAGGTCACCAGTAGTTTTTATATAAAAAGTATATATATATATATATATATATACTTTTTAAATAAAACTACATTTTGGACGAGCTGTGGATGGCTCAGTGGTTAGCGAGTCACACTATCAATGCAAGGTCCTCAGGTTCGATCCTGGGCTGATCTTTCAGAGATGGTGTGATTTACTAACAATCGCTGAATATCTGCCGTGCATCGGACGAGCACGTTGAGTGACGGCCCTCAGGCTGGACCCACTGGCTAAATGGGTATCCTTTCTTATGCCCCCCCCCCCTGAAATTCTCTCACCCCTCTGTGTGCAACATCGTACTTGTACGGTGGCACCATCTACTGTACTCTAATCTCACTACAAAACTGTTCTGTCAAAGTCGCTAGCCCCGCACGGGGATAACTGGTTTTCCAGTTATTTGGGGAGCGGCGCCCCCACGGCCCGAGCTGACCTTGTGACTGGTCAACATCTGATGTCATGCCACCGCTTGTTTTTTGTTTCGGTGCTGTTGGTGTTTGCAGGGACGGCTGTTCATCCAGCTGTTGGGGAGTTGCGGCCCCACGTTCCCGAGCTGGTCTTGTGTCTCGCTATTTTGTTTTTATTTATTTTCTCCACTGGCTAGTTGCCCGTGTTGTATTCTCTACCACGTTATGTACTAACACCCCGGTCTTGTGGTTTTGTTACCCTCCACCACTAACTGATTTATATTAACCGCTCAGTTCGTAGGTTGCTGAGATTCCGTTTAGGTTCCCTGCCAGGATTTGTCTTCTTTGGATTTCTTTTTTTTTTTTTTTTTTTCCTGCATGCTTGCCGCGTGCGGAGACCCGTGAGGCGGAAATGGGATGTCTGGCGGCTGAGGTCGCAGGAGACCGGTTAAGTGCCTCCTGTGTACCAACACTCCTCTTCGACCCCGGCTTCGCTGTAAACGGGAGGCTAGAGCCTAACCCACCTCTGGTCAGAAGTCTTGTACCAAGTTGTGTGCAGGGCTTTAGCGGCTTTTTGTCGTATTGCACGGCAGGGTGAGCCCGGGGGCTGTGGGATCATGCCAAAGGCGTTGGCATGACGGTACCCGGAGGCCGAAGTGTCCGCCGAGTGCGTGTGATCACAGCCAACGGACTATATTTGCAACTAAGCTCTAGAACTGTGTCTTGCGTCATGTGTTTGGCTTTATGGACCTCCAGTTCTCCCCTGTTGGGCTCGATTGTGGGCGGAGTACGTTGCTGATGAATTTTTCTTACTCCCATGGGGAAACATAAACCCTCCTCAAAATTTAAAAACAACAGGATATGGTGATTGATCAGGGGCCAAATTTGCCTCAACCACCTCCCACACATAACACACTGAAGAGAACTTTCGTTGAAAAACGACATCACCGCGACTCATCTTTAGATCCATGTGTTGAGCCGTCAGCTCAGAAACGTCGCATTACACTTGCAGATTCGATACCTCAAGCTACTTTTCTCGTCATTTCTTCTACTGACCAGATGTTGAAACTTTCCTCAAAGTCTCCTTTTTTCATCTCGAAGGCACTTGCGGGTGTTGCTGGCTCTTTGAAGTCAGTGAAGAAGCTACGCTCTGGTGACCTGCTTGTGGAAACTTGCACTCTCTCTCAGAGCAAATCTCTTCTGCAGTTGACCAGACTTCAGGATATTCCAGTTCAAGTGACGGCACATCCGTATCTCAACACCTCCAAGGGAGTCATTTCTGAGCCCGACTTGTTGGTCTGCGATGAAGATGAACTTGTGTGTGAACTTGCTGATCAGGGTGTCATAGCTGCCCGACGCATGACTTTCAGGCGCGATGGCGCGCTGATCAAATCACGAAATGTTATTTTGACTTTTAACAGCCCGAAGGTACCTACTGAAATAAAGGCTGGTTACTTGTTATGTGCAGTTCGTCCTTATATACCAAATCCTCTACGCTGTTTTAAGTGCCAGAGGTATGGACATTCCCAGCGGTCCTGTAACAGTGCTGCGAGGTGCGCCAATTGTGGATCCCGAGACCACGAAGGGACTGGATGCACTTCAGAGCCCTGCTGTGTAAACTGTGGTGACTCCCACGCTGCTTATGCCCGGTCCTGTTCGAAGTGGAACGACGAGAAGGCGATCCAGCGCCTCAAGACCCTGGAGGGCCTCTCGTACCCTGCTGCCAAGGCCAAGTTGGGTATTCCCAACAACCGACAGCGTACTTTTGCCGCAGTGGTTCAGTCTCTGCCGCAACCCGTGCAGCCCTTTGTTCCGCGCCCTGTAGCTCTCGCCGCACTTGCCAAGCGATCTACAGCTGACCAAGCGACACAGGTGTTTTTCCCCGAGCTCGAGATTTTTCGAATACCTGATTCTGGGCCTTCTTCTTTTGCTGCCGACCGTCTCTTCCAGTTTCCAGTCGAAAGCCTGCACGTGCGGAAGACCCGGCCCTCAATCCGCAAAGGTGTGCAGTGTCCATCCAACTGTCTCAGCCTCAGCGAGGTCCCCACCCTCAACCAACATTATAGAGGAACATAGGGGGAGGAGAGTTACAGTTCGTCCCTCAGCCTCAAACAACATTGCAGAGGAACATGGGGGGAAGAGAGTGACAGTTCGTTCCCCGCCCTCTGCCAGCATTGCAGAGGAGTGTGGGGGGGAGGAGAGTGACTCATCCTTTGTGTAGTTGTGTTTAAAGAAAATAAAAATAAAAATTATAATTATAATAGTAAATTAATAAATTTTTATATAAACCTAATTAACTACCTTGTCTTCACAGCTTTCATGATACTCTTTTTCAACTTTTACCAAGCCTGTCTGTTCTTAATAATTTTCCACGTTTTTAAAAATCTGTGGCTGATAGTTCTTTGTCTGGCGCTCTTTGGCCAAACCTGGCCCTTGCGCCAATAAAATCCAACAACCAACCAACCAACCAAAGTCGCTAGACTTGCTCTCATTCCTTCCGTTTCTGTGTCTTGCCCAAAAGGCTATCTCGCTATAGGTGGCTGGGACCTAAACTCTACTCACTGTGGACGGAAGTCCTACAAAAAAATTACAAATACTGTGTGCTACATTTTGGAACTTATTCATTTCATTAAAAAAATGTTATAAACGATTCTGAGATTTTAAAATAAATATTTTTGATATACTGAAAATCTTACTGAAGGTCGAAGCGGTTTTACTGAAAACTACTGAACACTTTGGATTTTTTTTTTTACTGATGGCCACTTTCTCAGGTTGGCATCTCTGTATAATATAATGATAACATACTAATGAAATAATTATGAACCGATCACATTTTTAATTACTGTAAGCATTAAATAAATACCAAATATCTTATGAGATCGAATAAAATCAACAAATCATGTACATAATAAATAGGATTTTAATCGATACATTGGATACAGTCAATCAAACATATTGATTGAACATTCACTGATTTTTTTTTTTTTTTTTTTTTTGTGTGGATTTCAGTTCTTGTAAGTCAGCAGGTCTGCAAGATGTGTCCCACAAACCAAAATGTAAAAAGTTTTGAGAATGTCTCAAAAATAATGACTATGCTACCTCAAAGAAGGTAAATAAATGTTTTGTGACATTTTCCGCATTCGTACACAAACCTTATAATCATAACAGGTTGCTTACCTTTTGTACACATTTCCCTGCACATTTTATTCTTTTGGTTGTCTAGCTTGCTTCAATCCTCTGGTGCGGTGGTCTTTTTCGTCTTCAGGTTCATTCAATGTCTGGCGAATGTATAAGACCTTGAAGTGTACTGCATTAATGACTTTTAGGCCCCAACAGCATCTACTTCCCCTTCAACCACTTTTACCATCGTGTATAACCCAACTTTAGTTGGTTGACTGACATTTATAAAACCAAAATTCTTTAACTCAAAACGAACTGACATGACCAACAAACAGAAACGTCCTATTTACATACACACAAAAATTCCAACCAAAAATATTAAAAACATATTTTCAACTATTTACACACAACTTATCTTATTTCCTTCTATGTGATTCCCTCAATTCCCGTTCCCTACACCTCACGACAAACCAGAGCATTCAGCCACCACACCTCGGTTATTCCCACGTAGACTGCTTCAACGCTTTCTACCCCCACCGGGGTCATCTTCAGGAGACGTTCCAGATCTTATCTCTCTTGTTACCGCAGTGTGAGTGAGCGACACAATCGTCGTCCTCGCCCCCGCTCCGACGTCACCTACGAAAAACTTCTACCGTGGCTCCATCTTTTATAAACTTAAGTAAAAACTTAATTTTCTTCTGTGTTTTTTGGCTTTTTGTTCAGTTTTATTAATTAAGAAGAATTAATAAAAATTGAACAAAAAAGCCAAAAACACAGAAGAAGAAAATGAAGTTTTTACTAAAGTTTATAAAAGATGGAGCCACGGTAGAAGTTTTTCGTAGGTGACGTCGGAGCGTGGGCGAAGAAGAGGATCGTGTCGCTCACTCACACTGCTGCGGTAGCAGGACAGATAACATCTGGAACACCTCCTGAAGATTACCCCAGTGGGGGTAGAAAGCGCTTGAGGCAGTTTACGTGGGAATGGCTGAGGTGTAGGGAACGGGAATTGAGGGAATGACATAAAAGAAAATAAGATAAGTTGTGTGCAAATAGTTGAAAATATGTTTTTAATATTTTTGGTTGGAATTTTTGTGTGTATGTAAATAGGACGTTTCTGTTTGTTGGTCATGTCAGTTCATTTTCAGTTAAAAAATTTTGGTTTTATAAATGTCAATCAACCAACTAAAGTTGGGTTTTTTACATGTTGGTAAGAGTGGTTGGCGGGGAAGTAGACACTGTTAAGGACTAAAGTCATTAATGCAGTACACTTCAAGGACTTATACATTCACCAGGCATTGAATGAACCTGAAGACGAAAAAGATCACCGCACCAGAGCAAGCTAGACAACCGAAAGAATAAAACGTGCAGGGAAATGTGTACAAAAGGTAAGCATCCTATTATGATTATAATTGTATGCACGTAAATTACAAATAGTTATGGCATAAGTTATAGCTGTTCTAACATTGAATTACAAACATTATGGTTTGAAATATACAAACAACATAGGACTTGTGAAAGTAGATGTTACAGCTTTTATGTGTACATGTCTGAATAGGCTTTTTAAAACTAATCATTTCAGTCAAAACAGGAACGCCGTCTGTAAATGTCTTACCTCTTGGTGCTGCAACTCCCCTAAACACGATAACTACTCCTTCTGGGGTTAAAATGATTGTTGTTTCTTCTGCCGGATTGACGTCATCTGGGCAGCAATCAATAGCCATAATTACAACAGCATCGGATACAGGTGAGTCTAGCGCCCCATCCATTGGCTGCTTTTGCATCGCAAGTAGAGCATGGGTGCACACGGTGAATGCATAACTGTTAAGCTATAGTTAAGCTTGGTCTTGTGTGGTGAATGCATAACTCTATTTTTCTCATTGCACATCAGGTAACATTGCATGCATTATACTTTAACTCTTTCCTTAGATAGAAAGCACTTTTGAAATTCAGGACTTGCTTCTGCATGAATTCACATTTGTGTTAATTTTGATGTAATTGTGCCTCGTATGAAATAGTTGTGATTGCATGAAACATTTCACAAAAGCAACCTGTTAAAAGGTTATAGGTGTTTGAACTTGTTGCGCATATTTTTATTTTAACATTTACATGCAGCTTTTGGCTAATTTGTATGTACGTTTTGTGAGTGTTGTTTAGCTGGAGGGAATGTGCTTTTATTTCTGTTTGACAGTGCCAAATGTTACCACATTTGTTCTGTTGCTCAGGTGTTTGAAGTTGTTGCACACACGTTTTACTGTAAAATTAACACACAGTTTTTGGCTAATTTATGTACATTTTTATAGGTGTTTAGCTGGTGGGAATGTGCTTTTACAGGTATTTCCGGTTGACAATGCTAAGTGTCGCCAAGTTCGTTCCAGTGCTTTGTTGCTCAATTCCATGGCTTTTGCTGGCACCCTGCCAAGGCCCATGAGTTTGCTTCCTCCATGGAGCTGCTTTATGTTAGGGGAAAAAAATGGATCCTTGAACCAATCAATATATTTACTTACTTTAGCATGCACAGACCAAGGAGGTATGTTGTTTCCTCCAAGGAAAACAAGCTATGATGGTTTCATAGCTATGTTACACCAGATTGGATGACTGGCTCAAGGTTGGGTGGATCAGGAGCAACTTCATAGGCTGGCACAGTGGTCTGTCTAAGCGATGGCTTCTGACCATTCATGTGAGATGGGTCCTGGTTCGAATTCCAGTGAGGCATGGATGTTGTTTTAATGTAGAACTGCTATTAAAAGCAGCGGCAATACTGTTCGTCACATATATTTTGTTTAAGTACACCGGGTGGAGTAGTTAGGTCTATATAATGATATGAAAATACAAAATGAACATTAATGGTAAAAACTTTTCACTTACTCATAATAATTTAGGCTTATCTTATGTAGGCATTTTTGTCACTGTGGCAAAGCATCTGCTCGATAGAACGGATATTTTCTTATTTAGATGAGATCCAAGTTCTGCTTGAACGGAAGATTCACAGATTAAAAAAACACTATTTCGAGTTAAAATTCCATATCCCTGCATAGATGTGTTTGCAAACACTTATGATTAAAACGTGAAAGTTAAAAACCCAAATGAATAAAAAGGACACAAAGGAATAAAAGATGGACCCAAACATAATTCACCAGTCCTTTTTATTCATTTGGGTTTTTAACTTTCACGTTTTAATTATCATTCTTTGCAAACACCTATGCAGGGGTATGGAATTTTAACTCGAAATAGTTTTTTTTTTTAATCTGTGAATCTTCCGTTCAACCGGAACTTCGATCTCATCCAAAAAGCAAATGTTCGTTCTATCGAGCAGATGCGTTGCCACAGTGACAAAGATGCCGACATAAGATAAGCCTAAATTATTAGAGTAAGTGAAATTTTTTTACCATTAATGTTAATTTTGTATTTTCATATCATTATATGGACCTAACTACTCCCCCGGTGTACTTAAACAAAATATATGTGACTAACAGTATTGCCGCTGCTTTTAATAGCAGTTCTATCTTAAAGTTTTTGGCCACATAACATAGCGCCATATGCCTTTTTTGCATGGGAATATCAGAATGGATGTTGTGTTTGTCTTACAGCACTAGCTCTCTCCCTTCCCTGGAAACAGTGGCCCTAAATTAGGGACGGGCAACTGCTTACAGCCCAATAAGTTGCTCATGGTGGTCGTTAAATCCCCAATTAAAAAACAAAACAAAAAACTTTGCATTCACAAGCACAGGAAGTCTGTGGAAAGCCCCTGGAAAACTGCAGACTGTTGTCTAAACCCCCATCAGAGGTGTCTGTTTCTCACACTGCACGTAGCACGTTAGCCAACTGCATTAGAAGAATTCTTGATATCCTCATATCACGCATAAGTTACGTTAACAATTATAGATAGATGGTGGGATGTTTCGGTAGTGACTTCGACCTTCATCAGCCATGGAATGAAATGTGGTAAAATCTTCAGTTGTTGCCAGATTTCAAAATAGCTTTCCAAATGCAACTGATGTTTATACCACATGTTTCATTCCATGGCTGATGAAGGCAAAGTCACTACCTAAACTTCCCACCACTTATAATTTTTAACGTAACTTATGCGTGACATGAGGATATCAAGAATTATTCTAATGTTTTGTGTGTTATGTGTTTCACTGCCAATTATTCTCACTATGTACTATGATAGCCAAAAGCATAATGTTGTTGGCTGAATCAGTATATTAATAATACAGAGTCAGGTTTTGCTCTGCCGATCGCATTTTTCACAATTTGTGTGTGTGTGTTTAGGGGCTGAGGGGTGTTGACAAAAATAGTGCCGATTACCTTTTTGTACTGTTAATAACACTTTGGTGAACCCCCATCCCTCTATTCGGGCGAATGAGTTGTTGGCAAAAACTTGAACTGCATGCATTGTGCGAGGTCCCACTTCACTCTAGGAAATTTGGAGTGCGGTGTGACATTTCTAGACTGTGAACTGAGGGGCCAAGTTTTTCGGTACAGCTGTTACTTTGGCTGTGTATGGTGACATCCATCAATTTGTTGCGATGCTTGAAGAAGAGAGACCCTATTGTTGGTACCAACAAGATAGTGCAACGTGCCATATGGAAAATGGAGATGCTCTGTGTGTTCTTTCATGATCAGTTGATCAAGAAAAACTTGTAGTCGCCTAGCTCTCCGGGCTCCTCCAGATTTTTATTTGTGGGACTATCTGAAAGGCATACCACAACAACCCTAGGACACTGCAAGAGCTGTGGGAAAACATCATCAGAGCCAGGTGCGACATCTTAGCCAACACACTGAAAAGTGTCCACCAACATGTGTCGTGCAGTGCATTTGTAATCCAACAAAATGGTGGGCAATTCCAGTATTTGTTGTAAAGGTTTTCTGATTACACATAAATATGAGTTTTAATGTAAAAGCATTTAAAGTAAGTTGTACCTCAGTATATTCATGGAATACATTTTTTAAACCAGAGTTTGGGAACTTTTGAGTCATTGTATTATGCTGGGTGTCCATAAATGAAGTATACAACTTAATAACTACAGTAAATAACAACTTACTTTTAATGTCAAAACACATGGAAACTATGAAAGTTTTTTTATTTTATTTTTTTATTTTTTATTAAATAGTAGATCTCCACGTGTGCTCCGTTGGTTGCTCGCAGGATGTCTAAACGATAGTCCAGTTCTATCCATGATACTCTGCAGAATGTTAGGTGTAACAAGGAGGAAGGCTGCACTAATGTGTTCTTTGAGCTCAGTGATAGATGTAACCAGGCCTGCCAGCCCTCCGGGTTTAGGCCGGCAATGCCGGATTTCATTACATTTCCCAGAATTCCAGATTATAAATTAATGTTGCCGGATTCCATCATTATTTCCGTAGCGTAAATTGAAAAGTTCGAAGTTCTCCAATGCATCGGAGAACTTTGATTATTACCGTAGCGTAGTGTAAATTTAAAAGTAACAAGGGGGAAAGTTCGAAGTTCTCCGAGGCATCGGTTCATTAGCGGAGGAGCGAGCTTTCCCCTCTGAGTCAGCAGTTCTGAGCGATGTTTACTCTTCTGTGTGCTAATGATCTCTGGTGCTGCAGGAACAGGCTTGGCGTTGGAGAGCACCATACGTACTGACGCAACCATCCACTTAACTTAGATTTTCTACCGGACCTTACGAGCACTGTGTCACACGATGATGTCATCTTTGACTCGCTGACGTCGTGTAGTAGCTCGCTTTCCACGAGAGTGCTCAAGTGATGTGCCAAGTCTAGAATCCACCAAAATGCATAATTACGCATCTAGTATATATCGAAATTTTACCAACGCATAAAAATATGCGTCGGGAATTTTTCTCCGCACGTAAAAATACTCATCAGGAATTTTTCTCCGTGTGTAAAACTATGCATCGAATAATTTTACCAATTCGTAAAAATACACATCAGGACGGTACTTCGTCTTTCAGAAACGGAAGTAAATGAAATGAAGATTTTTTCTGTAATCGTAATTTCTTTTTTCTGTGATGTAGCCTCTGTCCTGTATTGTTATATATCATTTTATTCCATAAATATTTGTATTTCAGTTTGAAAATGGAGGAAAAATTTCTGAAAACAGAAATTTGATGGGCAAAAAAATTTAGCTGTAATCTTTTAGGCATGAGAGCGCGACAGCTTTGAGGAATTTCTCCTTTTCCGTCATAATTTGGGTTATCCTCGAGATTGATGCATAACTGAACAGAATTTTTTTTACATTTTTTATATGCTTTAATGTAACATTAGTGCTTCAAATTATGTCCATTGATATTTCAAACATACGCAAGTATGCTTGCAGGATTTTCATAGAAAATTGCAGGATTTTTCTCTTCTTAAGGTTGGCAAGTCTGTGTAACCTTTTTCTTTTAAACAATGTCCTTAATAAAGCCCCAAAGAAAAAAAAATTGGTTGAGAAAATATCAGGAGAATGGGGTGGCCATGCCGTCGGACTCCCACTTCGAATTCAATTTCCTGGAAAATGGTGGTCCAAAGACCTGTGCACATCTAAAGTCCAGTGTAGAGACGTCTTGCTGGAAAATGATGTCTTGAATATTCTGGAGTTGTGGAATTGTGAATTATTCTAGCATGTCCAATTATGGTATGCCAGTAATGGTTGGTTCAGCTAAGAAAAAGAGTTTTATCACTCTGTCTTCCATTAGGCCAGCCCAGACATTAACCTTCGGGCTGTCTCTCTTGTGTGCTACGACCACATGGGGATTTACCATGGCCCAATTTTGGCACTTATGTTTATTCACTTTGCCAGAAACATGGAATGTTGACTCATTGCTGAAACAGATCCGTGAAAGGAGTGTGGGGTCTTCGTCAATGTGATTAAGCATGTCTACTGCAAATGCTTTTTGGAGTGGTTGATCACTTGGTCGAAGTTTTAGCACTAACTGCACTTTATACACATATAGGCGCAGGCATTAATGCAGAATCTTTTGAACTGTTGCTCTCAATATTTCGAGTTCAAGACTGGCGACACGGGCGTACTTCTTCGGGCTCCTTAGATCAGCCTTACCCACTTCTTCCACCTTTTCGTCCTAAATGGAAGGTCTCCCAGTGCTTTTGCCTTTCGAGACACTTCCTGTTGCTTTGAATTTATTTAGCCATTGTTCGATGCTCCTGCGCATCGGTGCTGACTCTTGTACTCCGTTCTGAACTTACGCTGAAGTGTTAAAGATTTTGACTCCACAAACTAAAACACACACACACACACACACACACACTGCATTTTCCACTGGGAAAGCCATGTCTGTTGTATTCTGTGTTTGATGAGATTTTTCATTACGTGAGACACCTGGCGCCATCTATCATCAGACATAACAAACTTTAACACTTGCCACATCTCTTGACGTTTAAAGTAAGTTTTTTTTTTTTTCTGTTGTATTTTTTTTAACAGCATACTGAAGTTGCATACTTCATTTATAGACCCGGTATATTTCCCAAAGGGTTCCACATAATACAGGGTGATCCATTTAAACCAGTACCATGTGATTTACTTATAACTTTTTTATAAACAACAACAAAATCATACAGTAAGTTGAGAATTATACAGGTGGTATTGGAGAATCATTTTATGAAAGCAAATGTTGGAATTGTCCTCCATTTTCTTGTAAACACAGTTGAACACGCCGCACCATATTTAGTGGTCTCACGTAGAGTACGAGCAGTAACATTGCCAATTTCAGTCGTGATTGTTTCACGCAATGCATCCAATGTTTTTGGATGGGTTTTGTAAACTTTATCCTTTAAGTAGCCCCATAAAAAAGTCGGGGAAGTTAAGTCCGGAGATCGGGGAGGCCATATGTTTTTGAAATTAATCTGTCGTCAAAGAAGCTGGTTAGGAGTTCCATTGAGACATTCGATGTGTGACACGTAGCGCCATCCTGCTGAAAGTAGCCCTCTGTCAATTCAATGTCATCAAGTTGTTCCACAAATTCATTGAATATGCGACAATAAACGTTAGTGTTGACAGTCTCAGAGAAAAAAATGGGGCCAATGATTTTCGTAGACGAAACCGCACACCATACACCAACCTTTTGTGAATGCATCAGTGTTTCACACATAACGTGTGGGTTTTCGGCAGCGCAGTATCTGATGTTTTGCAAATTGACGTAGCCTGACAGATGAAACCAGGCTTCATCTGTAAACCATGTGATGGAAAGAATATCAGATCGCAAATTAAGAAAATTTTGAAACCATTTGCAGTAACTTACTCTCTTTCCCTTGTCCGGTTCCTGCAGCTGATCGATTACGTGCACTTTAAATGGTCGAATATGCGCCCCCCCTGCTCTTTGACAAGTTCCGTATAAATATCCTGTCTGTTGGCTTAATCTGCACAACGATTTCGTCGGAGATTGAAGTAAACGTTGCCGAACATCGTCCTCACGCGTTTGGGGCATCAGAGCAAGGGTGCGCATGCGTGCTTGAAAACCTGGAAAGTCCTGGAAAATCATGATTACGTTTTCAAGGCCTGGAATATCCTGGAAAAACGGTGTTTTTTTAATGCTGTCTTGAAAAGCCTTGAAATTTGAAATTAGTGCTTAAAAAAATGCCCTTTTAGGAAATCGTGTTACTGTTACCCCTTCATTTTTTAAAGTTCCTTTTCTCTGTTCTCAAAGAAACCACCGGCAGCGGTTTCCGACGTGCACCAAATCCTAATTTGGTTGGGGGGGGGGGGAAGGCACTACTTCCAGTGCAATAAAATTGGATGATTACTAGTAGGTCGAAGGGGAGCTTGATGTCCATCCGTTGGACAACTGAGAACGGAAGGGGAAAGAAGAGGCATTTAGCATTTGCAGGGGGTCGCGTATGTACCAAGTCAGCTGGCATCCACCAGTGAGGAGTATGCCTGAACAACACATTCATCTTCTTCTTGTTTATGTGCATGCCACCCTCCCTCCCCTCAAGAGACTTCCGCTACTTATGATAAAAAATAAGAAAACTATCTTTGCGAATTTTTCATGAAAGTGGCTGAAATTTTTACATTCACTGTAATTGGATTACAGAAGCTCACTTCCAAAATTCCAGTTGAATCGGTTTAAAACTTTAAAAGTTAGCATTGGTAATTTTTATTATGGACAAGTATGTGTGCCTCTTTGGACAGAGTGAGCCTCCAGCAGAAAGGGTGTTACCATAGCAACGGTTGATTGACAGCTGGGAGCGCTGATCTGAAGCCCTTGGTTGGGAAGAAAGCAAACACCTGTTTATCACTTCCACAGCTCAAAAGGACTAGGAGAATATTTTCGGAAATCCATTTTTCCGAATTTTGAAAATAACAGAGTAAAATTTTTACAGTAGTTAAGATACATCACAAAGTTCTAGTGCAAATTTCGCCAAATTCCATTAGAAACTTTAGCAGATGCAAAAAAAATCTGTTGCATAATCGGATTGAAAAAAAGAAACAGTAATTATAAATTACGGGAAAAGCAAGTGAATTATTTTTTTTAGATGCCATGGTTTATTTAAACAGAGTGATCCTTAAATTTTTTTTCTGTGATGATATGGACTCTATTTGAATTACAAACATACATTTTTATTCAGACGTCTGAGTTACTGTTTTAATAAAAAAATCATCTATAATTAAAAAAGTTTTCAATGGATTTAAGCAATATTCAGCAGATAAACAAACATATTTTAGTAAATTGCAACAACATGACGTAAATTTGGTAATTTAATTTTGTCGAAAATTGTGGAACATTTTTTTTTTACAATTTCTATTATAGTTAAAATGAAGGAGGAAGGGTGCAACTTGACAGTTCAGTGAGCTGCAGGTGGTGATTTATGGCGATGTGCCAAATGAAAAGAAGCCATTCCATCAGGTCATTCCAAAGGTTGTGTGTGTGGACGCGTCCTCCTGCTGTTTGATCTTAATCGGAATGTTTTTGTGCATTGGGGGGGGGGGGGTTTGAGAGAAATATCCGTTTCAGCTTTACAGCTTTCACGGCTCTTTTTTTTTCTTGGTAATAAATAAAAATCATGGTTGCTGCATTCACCATTGATCCATGTTTGCATTTCTTGAATATAAACAGCAGACAATCAGAAACATAGTGTTGGGCGGGTCTTGATGTTCTTCATTTTGCATATGCTGAATTCAGTTCTGTGGGAATAAGGAATGACTTATACTGTGAATATATACAAAACTACATATTTTTGAGCTGAAAAAATAGGTCTACTTGTACACAGTAGCTAACGTGTGAACTCAGATGAAGACAATCAGACATACGGACGTCTGATTCCATAAAAAAAAAAAAAATCAACAGTTTTTTTATTTACACTACAGGTAAAAAAGCAAAAACATGTTTTTAAACGTTATAAAGGAAAACGGATTTTTGAAACGCATGACTTAATGATCTTAATTTCTGAAAGTTTCTTTTTTCCACATTCTTTTTTAAATTACAATACACTGTTACAGGATACTGTGAGTTATATCACTTAGTGATATGGCAGATTTTCGGTTGCTGATATCCGCAATCGTAAGCGGTAGTTGCATTGCGATTGTTGATGATGACAAGATAAATACTGGAGTGATGTAAAATGTTGCATAAACTAACTAACCCCCCCGAACTTTTATGGGTCATCATAGCTGATCAACCATTTCATTCCATGAACATCAGCACATTTCAATCATTTGAACATTGGGGGTATCGGAAAGAATTCAGCCATGCTTAAGCGCCCTAGCGCAACGAAAACATGCTAATTTTGGACAGTTCTATTCCCTTCCCCTCTACCATCCCTAATAATTGAGAGTGCATTCTGTAGTTTCAAATATTCTATTTATGAGCTAGTTTTCGCGCTGTTCGTTATGCTTTTATTTTCGAAATTCCTAACACTTTTGAACTATGGTTGCAGAAATGTTTATGCTTTGGGTTTGTCTGTAGGATAATTCGCATGAAAGCGGTTGAATTTTGGCGAAATTTTAGTATGCTGTTGGGTACAACCTGAAAACCTACCCTCTTGAAAAAGGTCGAAATTAAATTTAAAGGCCAAGACATAAGAGCAGTATTTGTTCTCTAAGCTTAGGAATGTTAACTCACATAAAATCTGTTTGATTGCAACAAAGTTTTGGTATGTTATCAGGGAGGAGAAACCTACCCTTGTAGAAAATGATCCAACTTGAATTCAAAGGTCAGGGCATAAGAACAGAATTTATTCTTTATGGTCTTGTGCTTGATAAACTTGATCAATTTGCATAAAGCACATTCATCCATTTGCATCTTTCATCATTTTTATTACTTAAAACTGAAATTACTTTAAAAAAATAATTTGAACATGATACTGTAAAGCCTAATAATAATCCTGGAATTTTTTTGTATATGTCCTGGAAAAGGCCTGGAAAGTCCTTGAATTTTTTTCCCTTAAAAGTGTACGAACCCTGTCAGAGGGTGATGTCTACCGCTACCGCCGAGAAGAGAACCGGTTTGCTCCAGCTTTTTTGCTATCGACAGAATTGTTGACTTGCTTGGCACTTTTCGAACTCCAAACTCTCTTGGAAATGCTCGTTGCGTTTTGATGACAGAATTGGTTACCCTATACGATTTCACTAAAAAAAGATGCTCTGGAACGGAGTACTGCATGTTTCCGAATGCACGCAATCTTCTTCACGGTGGCGTTTTCATTCTCCAGCAGTTGCTGCTTCTAGTTCCTTACGCGATCCCTTACAAAAATGTAAGGTTTTTTCAGGGTACTGGTTTAAATGGATCACCCTGTAGTATGATGATGGATGGATATCCTGTTATATTATTAGGTACTGCTTATTTAGTGATACTAGTAGTGGCATCACTATTTTGCCAATTTTTTTCATATTGATACATGGCTGGAGGATTACCTTTATCCCTTCTTATCTCTGTTTTTAATTATGAGTTATTTGTTAGTAGGAGCAGTGGTGATGGTCATATGAAGGGTTATCGGTAAATGTGTACTTTAGCGTCCTAAATTATTTCGTCGGAAAAACTTTACTGTGTGAGAAAAGTGTGACGTACAAATTTTTAAGCATACAAAAAAATGGGGAAAGATGCAAAAATATAATATTTTTAGGTAAAAGAAAAGAATTTTTCCGAAGTATTAACCTGCGAGTACGATGGTTTGCAGCAGTTGGTGCGGAAGGCTGAAGCGATGCTGACGGCATGCACGTGAAGGTTCCGTGCGTCAGAACGGAGTACGAGTTGCTAGTGAATGCGCGGAAGAATACAACAGGAGTGGGGTGTATATCTCGGAGGAGTGTGATGCGTCGTGTAATCGTGTGCAAAAAGTAGTAGTTCAGAAATGTTTCATTAATTATTAATAAATAAATGTGCTAAATGTTTTTGTTTTTATTGTAAAAATGTCTGAGAATGTTATAAAATGCAGGAATGTAAATGACATAATGTGCGGCAGAAGTTTGAGTAAGAGGTATTGGTTCTGGTGGAACCCCAAGTTTTGGTTATGGTTTCGGAGATGTTAAGGGGTCGGTGATTTTTTCAAGCACCTCATTTGTAGTTCTGCTGTTATTACGTCCATCGTTCGTCCTTTTTTTCCCTCTTTAAACGGATATTGTTGAAAATAAACGATTTTGTTATACTCAGGAATCGTACTATGGCAGGGAGGCCCAGAGTTTCTTGTCGAATTGTGGGGGATTATGAAATTTTAAGCCTTTTTGGCAATTTTCTACTAACGCAAAACCACCCTTGAAAAAATGATATTACAACAATATGAAACCGACCTCTTTCCTTCAGCGTATTCCTACAACCCGCTTTGATGAGTACGTACTCCTGAACCGCTTCCTTGTGTATTCTTCCGCACGTAATTTGCCGTTCTCAAGGACGCTTCCGTTCACCAGCCTCCACCTTCACGTCGTCGCCGCTCAGACATCTTAGGCCTACCACACGTACTCTTCCGAACCTTCGTACTCCAAGGTAAGTTCTTCGGAAAATGTTTTTTCTTTCATGGAAAATTACTATATTTTTTCACCTTTCCCCATTATTTTGCATGCTTAAAACATTGTACGTCGCACTTTTCTCACACAGTAAAATTTTTCCGACGAAATAATTTAGGACGCTAAAGTACACATTTACCGGATTATCTGTGACATGGGATAGAAGAGTCATTGCCATATTGGCAGAAGTACTAGTTTTCTAATAAACCATGTTCATGCCGACAGCTCATTTTTGCCCGAATACATGTGCCTTGGTACATCTGAAGGGCTCAAATCCTCTTCCAGGCTCTACCTTTAGCTTCCTTTCAGGGCCTGTTGAAAATATCTGAGCAATCGTATTTGTTCACAATATGTGATGGAAAACATTTTAGACAATTCACACTCTGATTCAAAATAAATAAATAATTAAATTGAGTGAGCAGTAAAGAGGAGAGCATATAATATACTGAAATTTTATGAGATTAAGGGGGCACAGTGGAAACTCGGCAATTATGTCTGTGCAACAATTTGAGATCATCATTGGCTGAATCAGAGAAGACTTCCTCGTAGCAGCCATGACACAGCTACTAAGGAGAAGAGAACAGATCTGTCATCGTCTAGATTTGCCAAAAGCTTAAAGTTAATCTTATTTTATTTCTGCGTTTGTATTATTCATTGATGCTGATAATTTATACACTATCTACCAACAAGTAATTGGAAACCCCTGCAATCGACAGTATCTGCGGTCCTGATACACGTCACGGCCGCCGCCGTTAAATATCGTGGGGGAAACAGCAACGCAACCAGTCGCATGCAAGATGCCGCGCAGTTTGGAGCTCTCTGATTTCAGGAAAGGTGTAATCGTCGGGTATCACAGAAATGGCCGATCCATACATGACATATCCAGCGAGTTGAAGTACCCAAAATTGACAGTGACCTACATGATTGGCAAGTGGAAGATGAGGGGTGACTGTCAGAATGTGCCCCGACTCGGCAGACCCACAAAACTGGGAGTTAGAGACCGACGGGCGTTGGCCAGAAAAAATCGGAAGAACCGCACCAAATCGATGAATACCGTCGGTAAGGAAGCCCATCTGCTCGGTTATCATGGACGTGCTGCCGCCCACAAGGCTTTGGTCACCAAATCCAATAGTGCTGCTCAGCTAACGTGGTGCAAAGAATGTAGACAGTGGACCGTTGAACAGTGGAAACAGGTTCTCTGGAGCAACGAATCAAGGTTCACCTTCTACCGTTCGGATGGCAGGGTCTGGGTTTGGCGTCTGCCTGGAGAACGCCTCCTGCCTGAATGTATTGTGCCAACTGTGAAGTTCGGCGGCTGTGGAATTATGCTATGGGGGTGTTTCTCCTGGTATGGCACAGGACCCTTGGTCGCAATTCCTGGTAGACTCAACGCTGAGACCTACTGCACCATTTTGGATGACGATGCGCTTCCTACGTTTTGGCAGTTTTAAAGGTGGACCCATATTACTTTCACGATCACAATGCCACCTGTCATGTTGCGAGGTCCACCATGGCTTAGTATGGTGACAATGGACTGGCCTGCGCAGAGCCCGGACCTTAACCCTATCGAGCACCTCTGGGACGAGTTGGAGCGTCGACTTAAGGGGTGCCCCCACTGTCCGAAATCGGTGAAGGAACTGACCTGTCTTCTCCAAGCCGAGTGGAAGAAAATACCGCTAGCCGTCGTACAACGCCTGGTTGAGAGTATGCCCCGGAGGGTCGCAGCTGTAATCGCCGCTCGTGGAGGCTCCACCAACATTGAAGCAGGGATCGCATTCCTCCTAAAATTCCTAATATTTTGTGACCCTCCTTAAATTCCTAAAATTATACCTAAAATTTGCTATTCATCCTAAAATTTGCTATTCATCCTAAAATTTTCGTAAGCTTATTTATTAAAAACACAACCGTTATTAACGCCAATAAATTTACCATTACGCAGGGTGCGCACGCGTGCTTGAAAACCTGGAAAGTCCTGGAAAATCATGATTACGTTTTCAAGGCCTGGAATATCCTGGAAAAACGGTGTTTTTTTAATGCCGTCTTGAAAAGCCTTGAAATTTGAAATTAGTGCTTAAAAAATGCCCTTTTAGGAAATCGTGTTACTGTTACCCCTTCATTTTTTAAAGTTCCTTTTCTCTGTTCTCAAAGAAACCACCGGCAGCGGTTTCCGATGTGCACCAAATCCTAATTTGGCTGGGGGGAAAAAAAGAAAAAAAAAGGCACTACTTCCAGTGCAATAAAATTGGATGATTACTAGTAGGTCGAAGGGGAGCTTGATGTCCGTCCGACAATTGAGAACAGAAGGGGAAAGAAGAGGCATTTAACATTTGCAGGGGTCGCGTATGTACCAAGTCCATACGCGACCCCCTGCAAATGCTATTATGTACCATACTCCTCACTGGCATCCATCCACTAGTGAGGAGTATGCCTGAACAACACATTCATCTTCTTCTTGTTTATGTGCATGCCACCCTCCCTCCCCTCAAGAGACTTCCGCTACTTATGATAAAAAATAAGAAAACTATCTTTGCGAATTTTTCACGAAAGTGGCTGAAATTTTTACATTCACTGTAATTGGATTACAGAAGCTCACTTCCAAAATTTCAGTTGAATCGGTTTAAAACTTGAAAAGTTAGCATTGGTAATTTTTATTATGGACAAGTATGTGTGCCTCTTTGGACAGAGTGAGCCTCCAGCAGAAAGGGTGTTACCATAGCAACGGTTGATTGACAGCTGGGAGCGCTGATCTGAAGCCCTTGGTTGGGAAGAAAGCAAACACCTGTTTATCACTTCCACAGCACAAAAGGACTAGGAGAATATTTTCAGAAATCCATTTTTCTGAATTTTGAAAATAACACAGTAAAATTTTTACAGTAGTTAAGATACATCACAATAAAGTTCTAGTGCAAATTTCGCCAAATTCCGTTAGGAACTTTAGCAGATGCAAAAAAAAAAAAAAACGTTGCATGTGGTGGAAGCAGAAAAAGATAGGCTAATCAGGAAAAGGTTAAAACAATAATATGAAAAAAGTAATTCAGTGAACAATTGTACATAGTTCTTGGTTTTCAATTACCTTTTTATGATATTATAGTTTAATGTGAAACCTGAAAACTTTACTGTGAAAATCGTGAATTGCTTCTGGTTCAACAGCATATTAATGTTCAAAGTGAAACTTGAATGTGGTAAATATACTTGAATATGATAATAACACGTGAAAAGATAAGAACTGAACATTAGAAGTAAATCATACTTAAACTTTAGACATTAGACGTTATGCAAAAAATTTGGGTGTGAACTTCGACCATATATACTAATGGACTGCGCATTGGCAATAGCTGCATCAAAGCCGCCATGGCTCAAACATTGGGCACGTCATCATCAGACTCCAAATTTCGTGTACAAATGCTGTTATGATTACTAATTTACGCTGCAGAACTTCAGTGTTTTCGGTGTATTATGTGAATGCACCTCATATATAATGAAAACTCTTCAGGTAAGTTTACTTATGAGCTATATACATGCATGATCGTGTTGTTTACATTTTGTGATTTATAATGTGATGAACATTTGCGAAGAATTTGGAACATGCATTCCATTTTTTTTTCTTAAGTTACTATATTTTTATATCAATAGCTGCAAGTTTCTGGTTAAGTAATTGAACTTTATTGACTTAGGTATTTAATTCGTTTCTTACCCATGAAAAATCATAGAACTTTCTTTACTATATTGGTCAGAGCAACCATAAGCACAGCAGGTGTAACCCATCTTTTTGACTGTTGTCATCTGATTTTATGTTGGAGCCAGAAATTTTGATGTCATGCGCAGTCTTTTAGTATATATGGTTGAAGGGTGTGAAGCAAACTCTTTACAATGTATACAAAGTTGTTTTACTAGATGTATACAAATATACATCTAGTTTTTATTGAAATACACTCCTAAAATTTTCCTAAAATTTTTCTAAAAATTCCTAAAATTCTTACCTAAAATTTTCCAGAAGTATGCTATGATCCCTGTTGAAGGTGAATAAACTTCATTTCCCTTTGCTATCACAGGCGTCTAATTACTTGTTGGTAGATAGTGTATATCAGTGGTTCACATATTCTTTCATCCAAGTCTTAAATTTTGAAACTTGCTTCTCGTGTGTCACAGATTATTAACTATCTATTCAGCCTGATAATTAACACAGCAATCAGATATCGCTGAATTGGCTGCAATTACTGTTTCTCACATAATATCAATCACATCAGAAAACTTGAAAATTTCCTCACCGTGGAGCAGGAATTGAACCCGCGTCTCCCGATTACTGTTTGAGCATGCTAACCATTACACCACTCGCGACCATAAAGTCACAAGTATCTGAGTATTAAGAGGATTGGAATATTCTCCGACCACATTCTTAACCGAAGCAAATTTTGCTGCCATCAAGCTTTGGTTAAGAATGCAGTCGGAGAATATTGTGATGCTCTTAACACTCGGATACTTGTGACTTTGTCGTCGTGGGTGGTGTAATGGCAATGAAATTTTCGTTTTCTGTTGTGATTGATATTATGTGAGAAACTAATTAGTCAGTTCAGCGATGTCTGATTGCTGTGTTAATTATCTTGATGTATTGGCCATGTATTATCAGAAGAATATTTCTTCCACACTCTATATCTAACTCAGCATTTCAAGGAATTGCTGTAGCCTCTGAATTTAAAGCAAAGCAAATATTTGAGAAGCTGAATTTCTGCACAACTACCTGTTGATTTTTTATGTACAGCATCTTTACATGAATATAATATATCCTGGGGTATTCTAAAATTCTAGGTACAGTTTTAAGAATTTATTTTGAAAAGTAACAACATTTTGCTTTGAAATATTCTAGTTGGATAATGCTTACTTAGGCTTTCCGTTTCTAGCGATTATTCACTTTTCACGCACGTTTCAGGTCTTCGTTGATGCTATTGTCCTATTGTCCGTTGTATGTGCATCTATCTACCTTTCACACCCAACACACTGCTTATTTTGGGGAGATTCAGTAGATTTTCACTTTAGGATTCAATAACTTCAATTCTTTACCGTTATTAATGCTTAGGATTTTCACTTTAGGATTCAATAACTTCAATTCTTTACCGTTATTAATGCTTAGGATTATTGAATCCTAAAGTGAAAATCTTACTGAATCTACCCTAAAGTAAGCAGAGTGTTGGATGTGAGAGGTCGATGCACATACAATGGACAATAGGACAATAGCATCAACGAAGACCTGAGAAGTGCGTGAAAAGTGAATAATCTCTAGAAACGGAATGCCTAAGTAAGCATTATCCAACTAGAATATTTCCAAGTTTTTGAAATAATGCACGTAAAAATGAATAGTTGACTTCTCCGATCGATTTCTAAGTCGGAATATGAACTGTTAATATGAATTGACATTATGCTTTGTGGAGATCAAAAATGGTGTTGGGGGGGGGAATTCATTGTGTACTATGGTTTGCAGAACATAAGTTTTTTGTTTTTTTTTTTAATTTTTTATTGTGCTTTATAGTTTAAAATGAGTGTATAGAAAAATACCACCTATTCATAAGTGTGTGTACAAGTATTTTAACAAATTCAAAATAGTTGGAACTGTGTTTCATGCAGAAGACACTGGGCTTTAGTGAGGGAAGATGTTGAACTTGTGCTTGTTTAATTCTTGTGTAGTCCCCTCACTCTGTACAAAATGCAAAACTGCAGTTTCTGTTAATCACAATTTGTGCATTGGAAGATGCGATGCAAATCCTATACAAGCATTTGCTTCTCCCAATGTACAAGATTTGGTTGCCACATAATGCAGAGCCATCATGTGGCAACTGAAAGTGTCTTTGTCTGCTGAAAATGCTGTAACTGAATTTGCCTTTTTCTTAAATGATGAGAACAAAGCAATGAATTTACAAGTGGAATTTTACCAATTTGGAGAAAGAGATTTGGATGAGATTGGAAGTAGAGTTAACTAAATTTAGGTGATCAGAAATTCTTCATAAAAAGGAACTTGAAGGACCTTATTATAAATTCTTGTGTGAACCATTTGTTCTTTATGCTGGCAGTAGATGTACGAGTAAATGGTGGTGTATCAAAATGGCTTCCTATTGGAGCAGGAGTCAAACAGGGTTGTGTAATGTCACCATGGCTGTTTAATATATTTATGGATGCATGCATGCATGCATGATGCCAAAATGGACAATATTGATTTATGTCTTGGTAATGTCCATTTGTGTAGATTGCTATATGCTGATGACACAGTTCTGTTGGCAGAGAGCGAAACTGAGCAGCTTATATCCTGATCCGGATGTATGAAGTTTATATGAATTTCAAACTGAGTATTAATAAGTGGAAAACCGAATTAAGAACAAGGAACTGTACACCAATTACACTTAAAATAGTACTAGTAATAGTACGCATACTAGTACTAGTATGCACGCATTCAAATTGTTGAAGTGTTCTATTATCTAGTTTGCAGTTAGCTGTCTACCTTCCTTGGAAAAGTTGATGTGCGAAAGCTTGGAAACTTTGATTTATGTTCCACGCCAAAAAATTTGGATCACTAGTACTACACTGCTGGCCACCCAAAATGCAACACCAAGAAGGAAGCATCCAATTGGCCTGAAATTCGCAGCATGCGTCGCCCGCGAGAGGACATGCGAACAATTAGCATTGCAGGGCATATGCGAAATCATGTGCGTCAGGCACGCCACCGAGAAGCACTATATAAGAAGGGTGCACAGAAGGCGGGGTGTAAGTAGTGGAAGTGTGTTGTGCTGCCGGACCTGTGCGAGGGAAGCTTCCTGATGCCTCGTCGCAGAATATGGCAGTCATTCCAGCACGTTTCGGAGTTCGACAGAAGACAAATAGTGGCTCATCGCGACAGCGGTTTATCGTACCGAGACATCTGCGCCCGTGTGGGACAACATCCAGCCACAGTCAGGCGAGTATGGATTAGGTGGGTGCAGGAGGGACGGATGGACCGACGTGAGCGATTTTCGCGGCACACCACCGAACGAGGGGATCGGCATGTTGTAGACAAACTGACGCGCAACGAGTCGTCGTGGTGGACGAATTGGCGCTACACCGTCAGACCGAACAATAGTGATGGAGTTTCCATCATATGACGGAATACTTTTACTCACAAATTAATGGCGGAATTTTAATTTTTCCCCTGAACTACGGGAGTTCAGAAATTTTGGAACACAATCACCTCTGATATTTAAATGTTTGGCGCCATTTTGCGACGGGATGCTAATTTTCTCGCGCGTTTTATATTAATTCATCGCATTTTGCGCAAATAGTGATCGTAGCTTAACCTCTGTATGTATGTATGTATGTATGTATCATTTGTACTAATATCTGACATATAATAAATCAGTAAATTCCTGCAATTCCATTCTGTACAATGTACTGTCGAACCCATGAGAAAGGATTTTGATCTCAAAGACTACATACAGTCTTGTGACGATTATACGTATTAAGAGAATACAACATGGTTTGTCACAATTTTTTTTTTTTTTCAGGTGAACCATGGTTTCGCTGGGTATTGACTTAACTTCCTCAGGACGAATGGCATGTATATATTCAAATTGCATATGATATCATAAACGGCAGTTACAGTAATGGGTTTTGGTTAGTTTCTTCCACGCGCTTGATAGAAATGGGGTGGATGCCATGCCATTAACAAGTTGCGAAGACTTTTGATATATATGGAAAGCTTCCAAAATATCAAGTCTAGTGGTTGAATCTGGCTTGTCAATTAGTTTTGCTTCTTCAAGGAGAAATTTATGGTACTTTTCATAACAGTGTTTAGCCATAGACGACTTCTTTAGGTCGCAGTTCTTAATGTAGGTCTTATGCTCCTTCAACAATGTCCTGCTTTCGGAACTGTGACCTAAAGAAGTCATCTATGACTAAACACTGTTACGAAAAGGACCATACATTTCTCCTTGAAGAAGCAAAACTAATTGAAAAGCCAGATTCAACCACTAGACTTGTTATTTTGGAAGCTTTCCATATATATCGGAAGTCTTTGCAACTTGTTAATGACATGGCATCCACACCATTTCTATCAAGCACGTGGAAGCATCTAACCAAAACGCATGACTGTAAACACCACTTATAATATCATATACAATTTGAATATTTACGTGCCATTCGTCCTGAGGAAGCTAGGTCAATACCCAGCCAAACCATGGTCGACTTGAAAAAGTAAATTTTTGTGACCAACCACGAGAGGTCTGTTTGAAAAGTTTCCAAAGTTACAGTGGTAGGAGGAAGTTTGAATTTCCATCAAAATTCTGCAAGTGTCCTGTGACAATGGGGTTCTTGTTCTAAAAACTGACACTAAGCACAATGCTTTGTCTGGCTAACTAGTAAGGTTTCGTCTGTGAGTGTGCTGCGATTTTTCAAAATGGCTGAATATCTTGAGCAGCGTGAAATGTTAAATTTTGTTTTAGGCTCACAAAATCGTTCACTGCAACTTAAATGTTAAAGCAGTGGTGATGAGTGCATGAGTTGTACACAGTGCAACGATTGATACTAATGCTTTAAAAAGTGGTCAGTAGCCTAAAGAGGATGATCCATGATCAGGTCGGCTGCCAATATAAACAGGTGATGATGATCACGTCGCCTTAGTGCATCAGACTGTTTGTTCTAATCGTTGTTGCCTTGCTACTAGAGTGATTGTGGAGGATTGCAACATCTCTATTTCATGTCATGAAACTTTAACTGGAAACGTATTGTAACAATAGGTTTGTTGTCATCTACTGTATCTCACGTTATATAAGCGTCCGAATTACGTAGTGGTCTGCTGGCCATCGGCCAGTAAAACTTCTGCCGGACCACTGTAGTATTGATTCAAGGTTCCCACTCAACCTGGAAAACAGGGAAAACCTGGAATTCTCAGGGAATTTGAAAATGGTTCCAAAAATCAGGGAAAACTCAGGGGAAATTACCCTTTTTTGTAAAAATCAGGCAAAACTCCAGGGAAAATAACCCTTTTTTTCTTGTGAAAATCAATGGCTGCTTTATTTGCCAAAAAAAAAAAAAATTATCTTTTCAAGATTTTAAACATTTGCTTGCAATTACTGCCTGCCTAGAATTTGGTAGATCTTCATCATCATCATCATCATGTCAACCATTATCAATCCACTGCTGGACGAAGGTCTCCCCAAGTTTCCTCCACAACGGTCTGTCTTGTGCCAGTCTCCTCCATGTCACCCCTGCATACTTTCGAATTTCATCTACCCATCTCCCATGTGGTCTTCTTCTGGGTCTTTTCCTGTCCCTTGGAATCCAATCTAAAATTTCGGCTGTCCATCGATGATCTGTCCTTCTGGCAGTATGTCCAGCCCATTGCCATTTCAGGGATTTAACTCTGATCATGATGTCTTCCACTCTTGTCATTTTTCGGATCCACGAGTTCCTCTTCTTATCTCTCCTGGTTACACCAAGCATGCACCTCTCCATGCTACTTTGAGTTGTCTGCAGCCTTTGTATGTCTCTTTTAGTTAAGGTCCACGTCTCTGCACCATACGTAAGCACTGGAAGGATGCATTGATCAAACACTTTTCTTTTAAGACATAATGGCATATTGCTCTTGAAAATTATGCTGTTTCTTCCAAAAGCTCTCCAGGCAAGTTTTGTACGCCGATTAATTTCTTCATCAATGTGACCCTCACTTGATATCTGCTGTCCAAGATAAACGTACGTGTCTGTTATCTCCAGCTTTTTTCCATCAATCGATAAATCTTCATTTCTTGTAAAAGCATTGAACATCACTTTTGTCTTCTGAAAGTTCATTTTTAATCCCACTTCTTTACTCTTGTCAGCAAGTTCCTGGATCATACTCTGCAGCTCTGATGGGCTAGTTGCAAAAATGACTACGTCATCAGCAAAACGAAGGTGGGTTAGATAATCTCCATTAATCTTTATCCCCTTGTTTTCCCAGCTCAGTGACTGAAAAACACCCTCCAATGTGGCATTAAAGAGCTTCGGAGATATGGTGTCACCTTGTCTCACTCCCTTTCCAATTTTTATGTGTGTTGTATTTTCAAACAGTCTAATCTTTGCATTTGCATTTTCATAGATGTTATTAATAATATTAATGTATGCATCTTCAATACCGCAGGTTTTCAGAGCCATTGTAACTGCTGATGGTTTCACCGAAATCAAAGGCTTTTTCATAATCGATAAAAGCCATGCACAATGGAAGTTCATATTCCCTCGCTCTTTCAATTAGTTCTCTCAGCACATGGATATGATCTATTGTGCTGTAGCCACTCCTGAATCCAGCTTGTTCTCTCGGTTGAGCCATGTCCAGTGTTACCTTCAAGCGGTGTGAAAGAACTTTAGTGAAGATTTTATAAACTACTGATAGGAGGCTGATAGGTCTGTAGTTTCAGAGATCCTCAATGTCACCTTTCTTATGTAGCAGGATCATTGTAGCGGTGTTCCAATCCTCAGGAATCTTTCCTTCATTAAGGCATCGAGTGAAAATTTGGCCGAGTACTGTTTCGATTTCTCCACTTGCTTCTTGTATGATGTCTACAGTAATTCCATCTTCTCCTGGAGCTTTCCCCCGCTTCATGTTCTTGATTGCATGTGCAACTTCTGCTGGAAGGACAGGAGGATCTTACTTTCAGTTATATTAAGTATTTCTTTTATTCTCTAAAAAAAGATGCAAAATTGAATTTTTTAAATTGCCAGTTATTAAGCTTTTGTTCAATTTCTACAGGCAGTTGTTATAACATGGAACAATTAGGCATAATGGCTCCTGCTTGAAGAAGCACTTCACAAGAGAACCAACCAAATGATGGATGAAAGTCCTTTGTCTGTTGGTTGTCTTGAAACATGTTTCTTTGAACAGAGCTATTCCATCATTAAGCTTATCTGCATTGTGTTATAGAAAAACTGAAACTATTCAACTGACAGATTTTTTCTTACATATGACCTGTTTCTATGGGAATGTATTTACAAATTCCATGTGGGTAGTATTTATGAAAGTTCACGGAACTTTGGTACAGAAAATCTTGTGCACGGTTAGTTGTTATTAATGAAAAGCAGGTAATTTTATAAAGACAAATTACGTAAAGAATTGACAAGTGTGTGCTTTGGTGAGTAAAAATGAATGGAATGGAATGAAATGTAACAATTCTTTGCAACATGCCACTCTGGAAAGCTTTAAAAACCACCTGGAGAACCTTTTTTTTTTTTAGTCAGGGAATTTTTATTATTACAAAAAGTTTAGTCAGGAATTTTTTATTATTTTAGTCAGGGATTTTTTTTTATTACTTTTGAGTGGGAACCCTGTGATTCTACTGGCCCGGATGGCCAGTAAGTTTTTTTTTTTTTTTTTTTTTTTTTTCTAAGTTGTCACAAGTTAAAAAATGAATTTCTATTACTTTTACCTTGCTGTACGCTTTTCTTTCTAGGCTGCAAACTAGGGATAGGTTCATGAAAGGCCATTAGATTACAGCTTTTCTTTTTATCCCTCATGATTTGTAAACAGTGGAAGAAACAACAAATGCAGAAAAGCAGTTCCCCAGAACTTGTCTTGTAACAGCCACGGCAGTTCGTTTTTTTTTTTTTTTTTTTTTTTTACCTCCGTCCTCGGGATTTATAATGAGCAGAAATAAGCACAATAAATATCCTGCTATTCCTTGGATTCACCCACCTTAGTGAATGTAGCAGATACTTGCACCAGACTTTGTTTTTTCCCCAGGAAAACACACTAGCAGAGGACCCGGCAATTGGATGCGTGAAGGGTAATTTTTGTGAAAGAGCAATTCACATGAAACGGTGATCAATGGGAGACTGAAACTAACTTCATGAGAAAGTAAGAGGGATGAGCAGTAAGACTAAAATAAAGGGGGGGGGGGGCTAAGCTAAACCCTAAAGAATAAAAAATATAAAAAAAAGTTGCTAATGTATGTGCATTTTTGTACCCTTGAGGTTTCCTCATTCCATTCTTCTGTTAACTCTGCTATATCACCAATCTATTGGAATTTTATTCTGGCAACATTCTTTGTTCTGCGTGTTGCACTTTCAAATTAGATGCTTTAAAAACAAATCATCATCATCATTGTCAACCATTATCAATCCACTGCTGGACGAAGGTCTCCCCAAGTTTCCTCCACAACGGTCTGTCTTGTGCCAGTCTCCTCCATGTCACTCCCACATATTTACGAATTTCATCCACCCATCTCCCATGTGGTCTTTTTCTGGGTCTTTTCCTGTCCCTTGGAATCCAATCTAAAATTTCGGCTGTCCATCTATGGTCTGTCCTTCTGGCAGTATGTCCAGCCCATTGCCATTTCAGGGATTTAACTCTGATCATGATGTCTTCCACTCTCGTCATTTTTCGGATCCACGAGTTCCTCTTCTTATCTCTCCTGGTTATACCAAGCATGCACCTCTCCATGCTACTTTGAGTTGTCTGCAGCCTTTGTATGTCTCTTTTAGTTAAGGTCCACGTCTCTGCACCATACGTAAGCACTGGAAGGATGCATTGATCAAACACTTTTCTTTTAAGACATAATGGCATATTGCTCTTGAAGATTATGCTGTTTCTTCCAAAAGCTCTCCAGGCAAGTTTTGTACGCCGATTAATTTCTTCATCAATGTGACCCTCACTTGATATCTGCTGTCCAAGATAAACATACGTATCTGTTATCTCCAGTTTTTCTCCATCAATCGATAAATCTTCATTTCTTGTAAAAGCATTGAACATCACTTTTGTCTTCTGAAAGTTCATTTTTAATCCCACTTCTTTACTCTTGTCAGCAAGTTCCTGGATCATACTCTGCAGCTCTGATGGGGTAGTTGCAAAAATGACTACGTCATCAGCAAAACGAAGGTGGGTTAGATAATCTCCATTAATCTTTATCCCTTTGTTTTTCCCAGTTCAGTGATTGAAAGACATTTTCCAATGTGGCATTAAAGAGCTTCGGAGATATGGTGTCACCTTGTCTCACGCCCTTTCCAATTTTTATGTGTGTTGTATTTTCAAACAGCCGAATCTTTGCACTTGCATTTTCATAGATGTTATTAATAATATTAATGTATGCATCTTCAATACCGCAGGATTTCAGAGCCGTGGTAACTGCTGATGGTTTCACCGAATCAAAGGCTTTTTCATAATCGATAAAAGCCATGCACAATGGAAGTTCATATTCCCTCGCTCTTTCAATTAGTTCTCTCAGTACGTGGATATGATCTATTGTGCTGTAGCCACTCCTGAATCCAGCTTGTTCTCTCGGTTGAGCCATGTCCAGTGTTACCTTCAAGCGGTGTGAAAGAACTTTAGTGAAGATTTTATAAACCACTGATAGGAGGCTGATAGGTCTGTAGTTCCTGATATCCTCAATGTCACCTTTTTTCTGTAGCAGGATCATTGTAGCATTGTTCCAATCCTCAGGAATCTTTCCCTTCATTAAGGCATCGAGTGAAAATTTGGGCGAGTACTGTTTCAATTTCTCCACTTGCTTCTTGTATGATGTCTATAGTAATTCCATCTTCTCCTGGAGCTTTCCCCGCTTCATGTTCTTGATTGCATGAGCAACTTCTGCTGGGAGGACTGGAAGAACTCTGGCACCTTTCATACTGGAGATAATTTCATTAAAAGGATACTTTATTTCTACATATATTGTAAATGTCTAAGGTTTTTTTACGGGCCAGTGGCTTGCAAATTCTAGTGGTCCACTGGGCCAGTAAAACATTTATTTTGAATTCTAACACTATATAATGTTGTCCTAGTGCCAGATGCTTTTGCCAAGAGGTTTTCTATTAAACAGTTATTATCAATTTTAAGATGAATTCGTAAATATCAATAGCAATACTTACTTTCTATTTAGGCTTCAGTAGCTCCAAATTAGGTCTCGGTATCATGACACCTTTGTTTACTCAGTTTGTTACGCCTGTCAGGATTTTTCTTGCATGTCAACGAAATGGCTGTACTGTAGGCTTAACATTGCTTGACATATCCTGCACAGGTAACCCAAATGAAATGGTAATATAATGTAGTTTGAAGAAACGTCATTAAAAACACCAATAAGAACTATAATTTGTTCTAATGGACATATAAGCACTAATTAAAACCTTGAATCGAATCACTAAGATCAATTCAACATCATGAAATTTCAAAAGGACCAACGAAATGACAATAATAAAAACCAATTAAAATTGTTAAAACCTCTAAAAGCATTGAAATATCAGACCCTACATCCAGCCTGCAGACACAACAATACTAGTTTCAACAGCTTATTCCTCGCTGCCTTCTTCAGTGGTATGTATTGCCAAATCTACGGCCAGATCTATCATCTTTCTTATTTAAACTTGGGTAAAATGAATACTGCTGCAGAGTGTGATGCATCCCTACATTGCCAATTGTTAATGGTTTGGTATCACTTTACTCTAACTGCAGATGCTTCTCTAATGCATATGTCTTGTGTTTTCTGACGAATCTTGTTAAAAGTGGTATCAATATAATCTGCAGTTCTTCGGAAAGAAGATTCTCACAAACAAATTTTAGATAGACTCCCAATTTACCTTTTTTAAGGGCCCGAAAGTAACCTCACTCGCTTCAGCAGCGAACGCGAGCTGCAGCATTAAGCCTAAGCATCTGCTCTCGTTAAGTTGCTTTCACAGCACAACCTGCTTAAGCAGCAGCTGCTCGGGGAAAATATGACGAAACTTCCGGTGATGTCCGATCTCTGTGGCTGACGGTTGGTGATAAATATCGTTATAGTACACGTGGTCTTGTCTTGCTGTTCGAGGGTATCATTTCTCGCAACGATGACTATGCATTATTGGCAAACTGCGTCGGTTTTAAGGAGCCCAGATTTCTGGCTGCTTTTAATTTTTTTAATCTGTCTCGTCACTTTCCAAGATAGCAGTGATTCTGATTAAAATTTTTGTAACAGGTCTAATATCAAAGTTTTTTCATTCAAACAGATGCTTTTTCTTTTGTATTATCTGCCTTATAAGTGGTATAAATATTAATAAATGTGTGTTAAAGTTATCTAAAAAAGGAGTTCAGAGCTCCCAAGTCATTTATTTTAAATTCAAGTTGGGTTTTTTACGTAAACTTCCTTCTTTTAAAAATCAGGGTGCATATCATACGCTGATGCCTATTATACACCTAAACCTGCCAACTGTTACGATTTTATCATATTTAGTACGATAAATCGCACTGCAGTATGATAATGTGATTTTGCCTTTAAAAATAAAATTTTTTTTTTAAGTCTTGTTTCCCCCCCCTTTTCTCCCTTTTCAAACAGAAGTAATGAAAAATTTACGTGTAATCTGCCCCCCCCTTGAAGGATTTTTTTTTCTTAGAGGTTTCCAGTTTCTCTTAACAAATTTCCCTGCCTCTAGTTTCCCAACGGAAATAAAGTAAGTCAAGTGCAATCGACCACCAATGGACAAATCATAACTTGTTTCATATAATATTCGAGACTGATTCGTATTTTTGACCCTACGTCTTACTTAACCCTTTAAGCGGCCGATGCACTTGAACGAAAAGTTGCCCTAATTTCCCTGCGCTCCTCAAACAGAAGTGTTCCCATAGAGACCGGGTTATACCAAAAGTTACGGTAAAACAATTCCTTTCCCTCTTTCATCTCAAGAGTACCGACTGTAGATCTGTCGCTGGTTGTAAATACTCCGTTACAGTGCTTAGACTTACAGTATGTAATCTGATTCCCTTGTAGTCTCTTGTTTCCTGTTCCGTTACCCAAGGAATGATTCGGAAGCAGTAGTCCCCGGGACACAGACATCATGCTTTTGTGTAGAAACAAGTTACCCAAACATCTTTTCTCTTCTTTCTTAGGTTCGTCGCTGATTTCTTAGCATTCGTAATGGAAAAGGTAATCAGACAGGAAGGATAAATGACAATCATACTTCCCAGATGACCACATAGAATGACAAACGTAGCATAAAAGCAACACTTCCTGATGCTCAGGTTCACTCGTTCCTGTCGCGTTCACCCGTCTTCTCAGACAGCGAATATATTGGTTCGAGCTTATTTCAGCCTATTTTGTTAACCCTGAATTAATTCGTTCTAGCCGGTTAAAGCTGCTGATTGGTCAGCACTGGAATTTGGACAAGCATCTGTTTAGTCGAAGCAACCTCCCTCCCCGTACACCTGCAACCATCAAGAATTTATACAGCTTCACTCTACACCATCAAGAATTTATATAGCTGCACCCTACACCATCAACAATTTATATAGCTGAAATAGGCTTAAAAAATTATCAGCACGCATCGTGTTAAGATTTTTCTATTTGAGTGTTACGGTTTTAGGTTCTGAGAGGTAGGCAGGTCTGTACGCCGATAAGTAGAGTAGTTAATAAATATTGGAGCATGTTTAAATAGAGTTAAGAAAAAAAAAATTAAATGTCTGGAACACACACACATTGGATGGGCAGTTTCTGTGGTAATTTAGACAGTGAAGCAGTTAGTTTGCTTTTAATTATGAGTTTAAAATATAGTAAAGGTTTGATGTACTATGTGAAAATGTGGGGAATAACTTGTGCCATTTCTTTTGTTTAGACGTGAGACATTATTCTAAGCAAAAGAAACAGCACAAGTTATTCTTGATGAGATGGAAAACTACCCATGAAAATTTGCAGAAGTAAGTAATTGAAAATCATGATACAATGATATTTTAAATAGGGTTTGTTTTTGGTTACACAATAGATGCTGTGTTTCTATAAACAAACCATGAATCATCATCCTTTAGAATGTACATGCCAAATCATATGAATATTTTTTTATGGCAATGTAGGAACTTTTTAAAAAGCAAACCTGCTATCACTAAAGAGTTAGATTGTACTTATGTAAAAAAAAAAAAAAATCTCGCGCAAAAACATACACACACTGCCTAGAAAAATATGAACTTAGAATTGAGTAGTGCCACCCTTGATGTGAAGTGCTTGAGTTCAATTTGGTCCAAAGATGCGTGTGGAAAATATTTTGCAGCTCTGTCAGTGTTCATCAATGCTAAACTGCTTTTTTTTCAGCATATCTCTCATATTTTCAATAGGATGAAGATCAGGGGATTGTTGAGGCAGGGGAAGATGGTGAAAATCTTGCTTATGTTCATAAAACCATTCTTGCATGATGTGCTGTTGGATTGTCAGACCTTCCAACTGTTACGATTGTATGATAAATTATGCTGCAGTACGATATCATTTTGCCGTCAAAAATACGATGTAAAAAAAAAGTCAGGTTTTCCCACTTTTCAGACAGAAGTAGGGGGAAATTCATGCATAATCTGCTTTTCCTCCTTCGAAAGATTTTTTTCCTGGAGAGGTTTCCAATTTCTCTTAAGAAATTTCCCTGCCTCTATAACTCCGAGTCAACCTAAGAGTGTACCACTATGAAGGATGTGAAACAGTTACCTCTGCTACGAAAAATAGTCCCTAGTGTTTAGAGCAAAAAGCAGTAGAATTATTGCTTAGAATCCATTTTGTTTGCTCAGCAGTTTATCAGACAAAATTGCTATCTAAAAAAATTCCAGAAAGAAGTTTGAGTGTTTTTAGAAATAAATTGATATTAGAAGTTCCTTGATCAGGAGCTTTGCATTCTTGGCTGTTTCTGACCATTTGGAATCCAACTCAGAGAGAGGGAGGGGTAGAAGATCTCCCACAACATTCACAACAAAGAGGCAATAAATTGACGATGGGGAAAACTCGAAGGGTAGGTTACTTAAGCAGGCAGTAGGGGAAGAAGTTCGGACCCTACCAGACCCCCATTCACAATATCTGCTGTTGTGTGATGTGGGTGTGTGAGGGTATCGGAAAGGAAACAGTAGGAGAACACATTAATGTGGATGGATACTATTCTTGTGTTCCACAACAAGTCGTGATAAGGCTCTCCGGCCTTTAACAACAATACACTTTTAGGGTAACTCTGAGTATAGTTTCCCAATGGAAATAAATTAAGTCAAGTGCAGTCAGCAAGCAATGCACGAATCCCGACTTGTTTTGTATAACGTTCGAGACTGATTCGTATTTTTAACTTTTCGTCATACTTAAAGCTGCTGATTGGTTGTTGCTGGAATGTGGACAAGTGTCTGTTTATTCAAAGCAACCTCCCTCCCCCTTACACTGCAACCATCAAGAATTTATATAGCTACACCCTACACCATTGATAATTTATATAGCTGAAATAGGCTTAAAAAATGATCAGCACGTGCATAGGTGCCGACTTTTCATGAATGCCACTGGGGCGAACCAAAAATCGCGAGAAAGTAGCATTCACTTTTACAATTCATCGTCGTTTAACCACACACATATACAAGCACATGCGCACTGAACTAAAGCAATAACATATAGTACACGAATAATAATATATATCAACTTCATGTTTGGTGGAATTTTAAATTCCCAGATAAATTATACTTTATTGCTCATTGTCAAATTCTTTAATTACAGCAAATGTTTTTGCACGAACAGAACATTTACGGATAAAGTCATTACCAATATTTACTAAATTTAAAGACTGACACAATATCATAGCAGTTAAGTACTGCCAAATGATTTAAACGTGGTTGTGACATTGTACTTCGCAAGTATATTTTCACTCTTCGTAACATGGAAAATGAGCATTCACTGGTGCATGTTGTTAATGGCACAGTTAAAAGCAGTCACACAAGTTTTTGCATCTCTTTTAAGTACACAACAAGGTGCTGTTTCGTCTTGCATATTTCCACGACATCTCCAAAACATGATACAGTTAACTCTTGTCCTTTAAATGTGTCATCGAACATGTCCCTATGTAGTTTTAGGATATCAGAGTTCAAATCATCCTTTAAAAAAATTGCTAACAGTTTAAAAACAAAATAATGACCCCCCCCCCCCCCGCTTGTATAAATTAAGAAGTTTTCAGCATATCGTAAAAACTATTTGGTTTCAGTACTGAATCTGGTTTACAAACCGGTTAGCACATGATCAATAATTTCTTTATAAATTCTGTTACAGCGATCTCTCGCTGTGAAGACATTTGATCCTGGTGACTCCTGTTTACAATTTTGCAACCGAAAATAGTTTGCCGTGGTCACTCGAGCACCCCACTATCTCCCCTTCTCTCTTTGTAGAAAGAGCAGAGTTAACTAAAAGAAAAAACTCGGCACTGTTAGATAAAATTTAAATGTTGATGCAAAACCAACCTATTTAAAAACTTAAAAAAGCATGCATTTTCAGAGGAGACCGAGGGGGCCAAAACATACTTTTGCCCCTGCGTAGTCGGCGCCTATGAGCAGGTATCATGTTACGATTTTTCTATTTGAGTGTTACGTTTTCATAGATGCCAATTAGTACGGACTTTCCGTAATTTTACGGATTTTTGGTTGCTGTTACGGAAGTACGGAAACACCGCTGAAATTACGGAAAATCGCCATTTGATTTAATTTTCTGAGATAGAAAGCAAATTTTCATCAACTTAAAAATTTTTGTTGGTTCTTCAAGTTTTTCTGGGGAAGAAAATTAAATGCTACATTCAGGGCTGCCAGACCTGCGCCAATTGCGCCAGCCCGCGCCAAAATGTTGTTCTTGCGCCATTCTGCTAAAAAAAATCGCCATTTCGACGAAATCTGCGCCAATTTTGCGCCGAAAGTTAAAATTTACCGGTCATCGATATTTTAGCGTTATCTTACAACATTCAAAATCGATTCAGCGGTGAATTTGTACGTGAGATTCTTCCGCGGATTCCCCTCCGTTTTTTTTTTTTATTATTATTTTATTATTTTTTTCTTTTCAAGATCGATGCAAAAGTGAAGAAATTTTCGGGATGTTAGTTGGGGGGGGGGTCGTATTCCGTCTAATGACGTTGTTTTGTCTTTTTAAACGTTCGGAAACGGAAGTTAAACGAAGTGCAGATTTTCCCCGTAATCGTATTTTTTTTCTCTCGCGATGTTGCTTCTATTCAGTACTGTTAAATATAATTTCATTGCATAATTTCAGCTTGAAATTGTAGGCAACGATTTCCGAAAACGGAAGTTGGGCCGCCCGAAAATTTCCCCGTAATCTTCGGCGACGAGATTCTCACGCTGATTCAAGGAATTCCGTCCTTTTTTGTTATCATTTGCACCATGTACGAAATCGATGCAGAACTGAACTTAAATTTTGGGAGGATTGGTGGCGGCAGCGGGGGTGGGGGTGGGGGGTCGTTTTCTCCGTCGGAGGATGGAATTTCATCCTTCGAAAACGGAAAGTAGACGGAGATAAGATTTCTCTGGTAATCGTAATTTTTTTTTCTCGCGATGTTTCCTCTACCCAGTATTGTTAGATATCATTTTATTCCATAAATATTTGTATTTCAGCTTGAAAATGTTGGATAAACTTCCGAAAAGTGAAGTCAATTCAGCTTGAAAATGTTGGATAAATTTCCGAAAACTGAAGGCTTGAAAAACCGTTATTTCAAGCCACGTTTCCTGATTCAGCGATCGCAAAAAAAATATTCGTGTGGAAGAACCAAGGCTACTGCACTAATTCAGCACATGGCCAGTGTTTCTACAAGTAAGGTCGTATCTGAAGTTAAAAAAAATATTTTTTCTCTATCTATGGACGGAAGTAATGATGCTCAAGCAAATAAACTGTATCCCATTACAATAACATATTTTGACGAAAAAATAGGGAAAAATTCAACTGTTTTGTTATCATTGGTTGAATCAAGTAATAATACAGGTGAAGGAATATTCAACATTTTGAACAATGAGTTTGTTAAAAAAATATCTCATGGAGCAACTGTGTGTCATTTTCCTGTGACAATGCTAACTAACACTATCATAGGTCAAGTAAAAGGTGTTGTTTCTCACATAAAGAAGGTTCTGCCTGCAATTATAGTGCAGCGATGTTCATGCCATTTAGTGAATTTAGCTGCACAGAAATCTGCTACTCAACTGAAAGGATTTAATGTTGAGCAGTTTCTGATACAGTTATTTTTTTTCTTTTTTTTTTTTTTTTTGGAGAAAAGTTCAAAGAGGAAACACAATCTGAAACTGGGTCAAACTGTTTGTGGTACTAAACCACACAAAATTCTAAAGCATGTCAATACTTGCTGGTTATCACTTTTGGAATCCATTGACAGAATTTTAGAACAGTGAGAGACTCTAGAACATTATTTCAGTAACAATGAAGAAGCTAATTCACAGTATAAGAACCTTGCAAGTATGATTGGAAATCCTTCATCTAAACTTTGTTGTCTTTTTTTATCTGCTACTCTTCCTTTGTTTACATCTGTTAACGTGTTCTTGCAGCAGGAAGCTCCACTTGTGCATGTATTAAAAAGAAAACTTCATAGTCTGTTATCTGAATTGTTTGTACGATTTATCAAGCCATCGGCATTTGATGTGACAGCAACATCTCTTGCAGATGGAAATTTTGAAAGAAGAAGAAATCAAAAAGATAACTGTGATCTTGTAATTGGGTCAAAAGCGAGATCTTATATAGGCACAACTGCAGATCTGAGTGAAGACACAGTGGCTAATTTTTATTCTGAGGTAAGGGAATTTTACAAGGCAGGCTGCAATTACATTTTAAGAAAATTTCCACTTAATGATGAATTTCTGAGTCATGCTGAAATTGCAGATGTAGCATTAAGGCAAATTGTTTATTTTGCATCAGTCCAATATATGTGTTCCCTGTTTCCAGTTTTGAAACCAGAAGAATCTGACAAGGTGGAATCTGAATTTGCTCACTACCAGTTTGAAAATTTTAACTGTGCTGTTACTTCTGGGAGAATGGATGAAGTGTGGCACAGAATTTCTTTAATAAAAAATGAAAGTGGCCAGTTAAAGTATGAATCATTAAGCAAAATTATGAAAATGATTTTAATAGTCCCTCATAGCAATGCAAGTACAGAAAGAATTTTCAGTATTGTGAAAAAAAACCCATGAATGATTCAGACCTAATTTGAGTAGTCATGTGCTGTCTTCTTTATTAGTAGAAAAAATAAACAGCATTGCACACAGTGAACTATGCTATCTGAAGAAGTTTTCGCAAATTGAACTAAGGAAGGCCAGAATGGCATTGACAGCCAGTTTATCATAATTTGGCAACATTCCAAGGAATAATTTTTCTTCATGTCTGGAGGTAATTTATTATATTTTTCTGGTAGACAGTATTTTAAATTTTCCCACTAGCAAATTATTTATTATTATTATTATTATTATTATTATTTTGTTAATAGTTCTGACAGATTAACATTTGTTGCAGTGTTAAATACCCAAATTTGCTGCTTTAGACTGGATTACTGAAAATTACTGAAAAAAAAAAATTGTTACTGAAAATTACTGAAAAATGAACATGTTGGTTACTGAAAACTACTCTTAGAGGTTGGCATCTATGCGTTTTTTTGGTTCCGAGAGCTTGGCAGGTCAGCATTGTGGTCCACAAAGATGCCATCACACGCAGGATAAAAGTGTAACATTGCGGGGTGCACTTGATCAGCTGCAATACTCGGGTATTTCGTGGGTGTCAGCTTACCTTCCACTGAGCTTAGTCTTAGTCCATACCAACAGAACATTGCCTATGGTAAAGTGCCTTCTTTAGATGCTTGGCATGCAAGTTCATCACTTCAGAAAGTTCCTGCCACTCTTTCTGCTGAGCATCAGTTCAAAACAATGTATAGCATAATTCATCTGACCACTGTATGCTGATAATATTATTATAAGGTAGTTTGGAAAATAATGGCTGATTTTCTGAAGTGTCACATTCAACTCACCCACAATGCTTACAGACCAACTCCCTCACAGTACCATTTCATACGAGTTGAAGGGCGACTCAGACATCAGATACACTCCATAATCAGTTGAGATGCAGTCATTGCTACTTGTGTGTGAATGGTCAGTACAATATGTTAGAAAGGAGTGAGCTGTGGTTGATTCTACTTCACGAGTTCGAATTTGGTTGTTATGCGGCACCGACCTACCGTAATGTTCAAACACATTTGAGTGTTGAACTTCACTATGTGGTTATAATCCATATTGTACATACTTGTCAACTATTAGTTGACATATTATGTACTGTTTCTCACGTTATATGAATGTCATAGTGATTGCAGGAATCTTTCATCTTTGTTTAACATAGGGTTATTGTCATTGAATGCAATAGAATATTATAATATTAAGGTAAAAAAAAACATTATATATATTAAGACTGTTACTCACTTTTTGGTTTTATGGAGTATTTCGGAAAATTGAACTTCATTCTATTGCGTTGTCAGAAAAGTCATGACGTATTTTAGCCATGTTTTGCAAAGGTCATTTATTGATAGAAAGAACAAAGATCAATCAATGATATAATGCCCATTTTGTTTGATAACCTTTTGCCATCTGTCAGTGAGCTGCAGAATGCCTCGTTCATAGAAGGACCTGTCTTTCGTGGCGAAAAACTGTACAAGGTGCTGATTTACAGAATCATCTGAATTGAACGTTATACCACGCAAGAACTGTTGAAGAGAGCGAAACAAGTGGAAGTCTGGCGGCGCAAGGTAAGGCGAGTACGCTGGGTGTGGCAACACATCCCACCCATGCTCCAATAATTTTTGGCAGGTGATCAAACTTGTGTGTGGTCTTGCGTTGTCGTGGTGGAATGCAACACCTTTACGATGAACGAGCTCTGGACATTTCTGGATGATGGATTCGTTCAAACTGTCCAATTGCCAACAGTACACATTCTAATTGATTGTTTAGTTCCGTGGTAGGAGCTCGAAAAACACACCTTTAAAATCCCAATATACTGAGACCAGAACCTTACACTGATGAATGTCTGCTTTGGATGTCGTTTGAGGCGAAGCAGCACGTCGGAAAAAGACCGTTTGCGCAGCACATTGTTGTACACAATCCACTTTTCGTTAGCAGTTATCAGTCGCTTCAAAAAAGGATCGTTTTCCTCACGCTTAATGAGCATTACGCAGATGTTTATACGCACAGTCAATTGAGCTTCTTTGAGTTCATGAGGAACCCACGCATAGAGCTTGCTTACGTATCCCAGCTTCTTCAGGTGGACGTTAACGCTTGAATGATGGATGTGCAATGTTTCTGCAATCTCTCATGTCGTGTAACGTGTGTTTGACTCGATCAATGCCTTGATTTGGTCGTCATCAACCTCGGTGGGCTTTCTGGACCGAGGAGCATTGTTGAGGTCAAAATCACCATCTTGGAATTTTGTGAACCACCGCTGGCACTGACGTTCTTGTAGAGCATTATCACTGTACACTTTACGCAACTTTTCACAAGCTTGACGCGCGTTCTTCCCTTTACAGAAGTAAAACAGTTAAATATAGCGAAAATGCATAGTTTGGTCTTCCATCTTCAACTTGATGTCAAATCTCCGCAAATCAACCAATGCGCTTACTATTCCTTTTAGACTGCAGCTGGAACTGGCACCTGTCGAATGCCATAGTGATAACAGAGATGTGCATGCTTCTAGTACTTCCAAAACCGCCCAACCGCCATCGGGTGCCAAAGTACGTCATGACTTTTCCGACAACCCAATACAAAGTCTTGAATTTGTTGATAGGGAAATGAAGTCCAAGCAATAGTCAAGACAGAATATTTCTTACCTGATCGACTTCCCTTCAACTTAAAGGTTTGAACGTTCAATATACACAATCCATATTATTATATTATTTTTTACAATGACGACTCAATAAAAAAAAATATTTTAGTATTTTAAATATTTTTTACAATGACTACTCAATAAGAATACTCACCCACCAGTTTTTAACTTATCAAGTCAAAACGATGTACGGGATATTGTCAAGATTGAATATCTTGCAAGATCGTTCCACTTCAATTCGAAGATTAAACCAAATCACTGTTCATTAAGAAGAAATGTTGCCCACATTTTGCAACTTAACAAGATGAATATCATCACGAAATGACTACAAGAAGTGATTATCAACAAATTCAAGAAATTCAAGACTTCCTAGAATAAAGTTGAATTTTCTGAAATACTCCATAAAACCAAAAAGTGAGTAACAGTCTTCATATATATAATGTTTTTTTACCTTAATAATATTATAATATTCTATTGCATTCAATGACAATAACCCTATGTTAAACAAAGATGAAAGTTTCCCCGCGAGCACTTTGACATTCATATAACGTGAGAAACAGTACACGTTATGTCAACTAATAGTTGACAAGTAGGTACTACCGTAATGTGGTCGAGGCATGGGGTGAGGAGACAACTTCTTAATGCTGTTTGTCGATGGTTTAAAAAGTTTTGTTCTGGTGATATGATCCTACAGGACAAGAATAGCTGAGAGTAACATTCGGTCATTGATAATGACGCTCGGAAAGCAAATGTGGAGGCAAATCTTCACATCACAGTAAGAGAACTCTCCAAATGGTACAATGTGTCGATGTCGACCATTTCCGAACATCTTCACAAAATGGTAAGGATAAGAAGTTTTATAAGTGGGTCCACACAAACTGACAGAGCAGCAGAAACAACAATGGTTTGAAGTGTGCAGTAGCCTTCTTCTTTGCAACGAAAAGGATCCCCTACTGGATCGCATTGTAACCTGTGATTAAAAGTGGGTGCTATATGACAACCATAAGTGATCTGGACAGCGGCTGAACCATGGTGAACCACCGAAACAACATCTTAAACCAAGGCTGATGCCAAAGAAGGTTTTGTTGAGAGTGTGGTGCACTGTTCACAGTGTCATACACTACAGGTTCTTGAATGCTGGTGAAAGCATTATCTCAGTCCCATACTGTGAAGAAATTGACCGAATGCACCAGAAGCTGTGTTCCGAACAGCCATCTTTGGTGAACAGGAAGGGTCCTATCCTCCTCCATGATAATGCAAGACCACATCTGTCACAACTGATGAAACAGAAACTGCATGAACAGAAACTTGAAACCCTCTTCCATCCGGCATGCTCACCTGAGTTGGCACCTACCAATTTCCTACTGTTCATGCATTTTAGGAATTATCTCAAGGACAAGACCTTCAGAAACCGAGAGGAAGCTGAAATTGCATTCTGGGACTTCCTTGCATCTGGGGAGCCAGATTTTTTCCAAACTGGTATTGAAGCACTTGTCACTCGCTGGCTGAGGTGTGTAGCTGCACCTATTTTGAATTAAACAGGGTAGTGTGCTATGAGGTCTGTCTCTTACAGTTTTACCCTCCAAATTGGCCATTATTTTCTGAACAATGTGGTATTATTATTATGAGACATGTAATTTATGAGTGGGCAGATAACTTTCAATATACTGTCTGGAATGTAATGAGACTCATTCAATAACAGACGTTTAAATAAAGTTATACTTTACACAACATTAAAATTCTTCGAAATAACATCCTTGAACATCAATACACTGCTGCCAGTAGTTCTGCCATGCAGCGCAGCTTGCCTGGAAGTCGGGAACAGGAATCGCTTTCAATGCACTCGTCGCAGCAGTTTTTAACAGATCCAAAATGGTGCCCTTTCAGGCTGGATTTGAGCCGGGGAAACAAAAAGAAGTCAGCCGGGACCAAGTCCGGGCTGTAGGGTGGTAGGGACAGCGTTGCTACGTTGTGTTTCGCCAGAAACTCTCTCACTGTCAGTGACACATGGCTCGGCGCATTATCGTGGTGAAGAACCCAAGTGTTGGTGATCTCCGGGCAGACGCGCGCAACTCTGTTCTTCAGCCGTTAAAGCACTTCCACGTAAAATGCAGCATTGACCGTTTGTTCGGGTAGTACAAACTATGGACAACACCTTTACAGTCAAAGAAGACAATGAGCCTTGATTTCATCTTTGATTTTCACGTTCGAGGTTTCTTGGTCGAGGAGACTCGCAAGTGTGCTACTCTGAGCTCTGTCTTATCGTCTCTGGATCGTACTCAAAGACCCACGTTTCATCACCTGTTATCACTTTCTCCGAAAAACCAGGTTCTCTCCTCGCACAGTCCACAAGCTCGCAAGAAATCGACAAACAGTTGTTCCTCTGTTCATCGGTCAAAACCTTAGGAACCAATTTGGCGCAAACTTTCCGCACCTGCAATTCCTGTGTGATTATTTCTTGCACAAAGGATTTTGCGAGTCCCACGTGCTCTGCTACCAATCTAACACTCGGACGTGGGTCAGAGTTCAAAACCACTTTCACCTTTCCCACATTGTCCGAAGTGTGAAACGTTGAAGAGTGCCCTGGGCGTGGGTCCTCCTCGACACTCGCTCTTCCCTCTGTGAACGTTTTGTGCCGCCGAAACACTTATGTTTTCGATAAAGCATCCTTCCTGTAGGCTTTCTGTATCATAGCAAGTGTCTCGGTAGAGGATTTTTTAAGTTTAACACAAAACTTTACAGCGTATCGCTGTTCGACACTCTTCTGCATTTTGACCGTAACGTGACCCTCACACAGCTGTCCACTTCGCAAGCGATCCTCGCTCTGTAAAAGCTCAGAGCCAACTGACAAGACATCGATCATTTACCTAACATACCCCGTCACAACCGGAGACTCCGCCCTCCGGCCCTTCTGATTGGCCCAGGAAAGGTGGTCTTATTACTTTCTTTCCAGACAAACCTTGTATAATTTCTTTAACTCTCAACTCTCCTCGGGTTGAAATGGGCTGTTCCTGGTCTTGGTTGAATTCAGCAGTCAGTTGCTGCATACTGGAAGACCTGTTCTTCTGTACAATCCTCATCGCAGCACCACAGTTGCACTCTTAAAGTCAAGTGTTCCGGCCATGCATGTGTTTTGGATATGAACGATCTACTTGTCTTCCAGTTGCCAAACACTTTTTAAATGATTACTTTGGAGAAACCACTAATTGGTTTTGTTAATTGAGACTCCCATTTGAATGTGTGCCTACAATCAGACCTTTTTTTTTTTTTTTTTTTTTTAATCGAAATAGATCGTAGGTTTTCTCTATGTTTAGTGCCAGCCATGCAAAAAGTGATTCCGAAGAACAAAAGAAAAACAAAATGATGGTTTAAAACAAGTAAAGGATTAAAAGCAAACTGGAATGAAGTGTGGGTTTGATATGAAGAAAGGATTAAAAATGAGCAGGATTTAATCTGGGTAAAAGTGTAGGCTCTTCATTAAGCATACTAAAAAAAAAAAAAAGTAGAAAAAGAATAGAAACAAACAAATGATCATATGTAGAGGATTTTAGGAAGGGAGTGTCTGACCCCAGGTCTTAAACAACCCTTAGAAATAGGAAGCTAGGAGATTTGGGCTAGAGTGCCCGATGGGAAAGTGACACGGAAGCGAGGTGGAAGACGCCCTTATTTACTATGGGGGGGGGGGGGGCAGTACCTGTGGCCCGAGGGCTTAACGTGCCCACAATGCTCTTGTAGATCAGATCAGATCATATGTAGAGGATTTTAGAAAGAGTGTGTCTGACCCCAGGTCTTAAACAACCCTTAGAAATAGGAAGCTAGGAGATTTGGGCTAGAGTGCCGGATAGGAAAGTGACACGGAAGCGAGGTGGAAGACGCCCTTATTTACTATGGGGGGGGGGGGCAGTACCTGTGGCCCGAGGGCTTAACGTGCCCACAATGCTCTTGTAGATCAGATCAGATCATATGTAGAGGATTTTAGAAAGGGAGTGTCTGACCCCAGGTCTTAAACAACCCTTAGAAATAGGAAGCTAGGAGATTTGGGCTAGAGTGCCCGATAGGAAAGTGACACAAAAACTAAGTAGAAAGGGGGAGGAAGACGCCCTGCCCTTATTTATTACCGGGGGCCAGTATACCTGGAGAAGCAAGCAAGAATGAAGTGGAGGTTTAAAAGGGATGAAGGATTAAAAATGAGCAGGGTTTAATTTGGATAAAAGAGTAAGCTCTTTTTGGGCTTATACATTTATAATCCTTCATTTGGTTTGAACCTCCATTTCATTCCTGTTGCTTTTTATCCGATACTTCACCCATTTTAAACCACCATTTCATTCTTACTCTTTGAAATCCTCTTTGTATGTCTTGATCTAAACCTGACTGCCTTGCATGGTATCATATGACCAGAATATTATGGCATAATAGGATTGAGCAGTGGCACATTATAGAAGAAATGAAACTTCAGCCTCCAACCTCAACTTACACCAAAACAACAACAAAACATGGTCTCCTAGAGCCATCAATTGTAAATGTGAACGAAAAGGAGGATATATTTCATTCGAGGGTTCTTTAAAAGGAGCAAGCAACCACAAGTAAGTCACTAGTTTTGATTATTTGTTTTAACACTTCAGTTACATAAAATATCAGTAACCAACAATGAGTACTACATCCGCAAAGTATGCTGAACCTGGCATGAAACATGTGAAGGGTTCCATAAAGCCAGTGTAGAAGAAACACGTAACAAGAAACAGTTTAAAAGTGTAAGGCGTTTCTGATGGCATATTACGTGAATTCTATTCATAAAAAAGTTATGTGGCAAAAATTTAATGGAGGAATGTGTCGGTTGAAACTTCTACCTTCATTTGTTGCCCCATAACTTTCATGCTTAGAATTCAATTTAAACTCCTTATACTTTATACTGTGTTAAGAGCTTTGAACTCCTTATACTTTATACTGTGTGAAGAGCTTTCAACTCCTTATACTTTATACTGTGTGAAGAGCTTTAAACTCCTTATACTTTATACTGTGTGAAGAGCTTTAAACTCCTTATACTTTATACTGTGTGAAGAGCTTTAAACTGCTTATACTTTATACTGTGTGAAGAGCTTTAAACTCCTTATACTTTATACTGTGTGAAGAGCTTTAAACTCCTTATACTTTATACTGTGTGAAGAGCTTTGAACTCCTTATACTTTATACTGTGTGAAGAGCTTTAAACTCCTTATACTTTATACTGTTTGAAGAGCTTTAAACTGCTTATACTTTATACTGTGTGCAGAGCTTTAAACTGCTTATACTTTATACTGTGTGAAGAGCTTTAAACTGCTTATACTTTATACTGTGTGAAGAGCTTTAAACTCCTTATACTTTATACTGTGTGAAGAGCTTTAAACTCCTTATACTTTATACTGTGTGAAGAGTTTTAAACTGCTTATACTTTATACTGTGTGCAGAGCTTTAAACTGCTTATACTTTATACTGTGTGAAGAGCTTTAAACTGCTTATACTTTATACTGTGTGAAGAGCTTTAAACTCCTTATACTTTATACTGTGTGAAGAGCTTTAAACTCCTTATACTTTATACTGTGTGAAGAGCTTTAAACTCCTTATACTTTATACTGTGTGAAGAGCTTTAAACTTCTTTTTCTTCCATGTATAATTTGTTTTATTGTGATCGTTGTTTGGTGCTTGTTCTTGCAGCAGTTCGTATAAGAGGTCACAGCAGATGCACGTTTTGATTGTTTAGGATTAAATTCCATAAATTTTGCTGAGTTTTAACTGCAGTAAAGGATTTCGATTCATAGTGTAGTAATAATGATTTGATATGTAACTTGTCAATCATCAAATACATTGGTTACAGTTTTTCAAAGAATGAATTCATTCATTGTTAGATGGAAATAAATTATCAAATATATTTCCTTAAATTTTTTGCAAGTAACGCAGAATTGATTGGCTTTGTGTGTGTGTGTGTGTGTGTGTGTGTGTGTGTGTGTGTGTGTGTGTGTGTGTGTGTGTGTGTGTGTGTGTGTGTGTGTGCGTGCGTGCGTGGTAGCTGCTCCATTAAGGTGTTAACCTATTTTGATGTTTTGACAGTCGTAGTGTTAGCGTGTATGTTGTGTCTTTTCAGAAATATGAAAAATGCAACTCGCACATAGTGACTAAATGTAGGTTGTACGTGAGCATGCAATAGCAGGGATCGCATTTCTCCTAAAATTCCTAATATTTTGTGACCCTCCTTAAATTCCTAAAATTATAACTAAAATTTGCTATTCTTCCTAAAATTTTCGTAAGCTTATTTTTTAAAAATACAACCGTTATTAACGCCAATAAATTTACCATTACGGTAAGGTAAAAAGACCTGTTATTGTAGAAACACAGCCTATATGCTGTGCTGCTGAAGGGAGGGAAAATGACGCCATCGAGATGCACTTGCTTGGGGGCGGGCGCTCCCACTTTTGTGCCTTCGGACAGTTTTTCGAGAGTAACAAGAGATCTAAGGAAAAAGGGGAGGGGTAATTTTCATCCCTGGTTTGCGCTTTGCAGACAAATTCAGTGGCACGCAGAAGATCGTACTTTATTTTTGGACATGCCTCGTGGAACCTCCTCTTTCTGCTGATGTTTTGTTATTGTAAACCGCAGGTGGGTGGAAGCAAAGAGGAAACATGTGGTCTTCCGTAACCTCCGGTAATGACGATGGGATGGTAGCTGAGTGTTATCGTGGCAGGCAGTAGAGCATGTGATCATTAACCTTCGATCGTGCGTCGGCGACAGCGACGTTCGATACGCAATATATCTCGGCTCCGACTCGCTTTGACTGAACTTGCGTGAGATGCGTATGATAGTTTCTGGTTTTGCGTCTTTTATGGTGTTCTCTGTGCTGTGTGCAGGTTCAGTTCTCTAGTAGTGACTTGCTTCTTTTTTTTTTTTTCTATCTTCTGACATCCTCGCAGCCAAACTTCGGGAAGTTGTCTGGTTTTGCAATATTGGAACATGTTTTTGTACTTCCCTTTCATTTTCTGGTTAGTAATACAAGTGTTTAAGATGCCTAAATCCAAAACGAAATTTCAAGATGCGTGGCTCGCCAAAGAATTGGACGGAGTGAAGTTGAAAGAATGGTGTTCTGCAACTGAAACAATATTTTCTTCTAAGTGTATATTGTGTTCAGAAATTTTCAATATTTCTAATAGTGGCTTTTCACAAGTAAAAGCGCATCATAAAGGAAAAAACATTTGCAGAAATTTCAAAGTAAATTTCAAAATAAGTCCATCCTGAAAGCCTTTGGAGGACTGGATCTTCAGCCCAAAACAAATATTAGTGAAGTACTGAGTCATGATTTACTGTTGGCTAAAGCCGAAGCATTATGGGCCATGAAAGTTGCTAAGGACAATATGTCTTTTGTTTCATGCACTGAAACAGTTGAACTTTTCAAAGAAATGTTTCCTGATTCTGCTATTGCAGCCAAAATGCAACTTAAAGAAAAAAAAGTTGCTTATGTGATATCACATGGATTGTCAAAATATTTTGAAGAGGATTTGAAAAAAGACATTGCATCTAGTAGCCCAGGAAAGGTTACTATAGCGTTTGATGAAACTACAAATACACAAGTGAAACGGCAGTTGGATGTGTATCTCAGGTACTGGTCTTCAGAAATAAATTCAGTTTCTTGCTGATACCTAACAAGCGTTTTTCTGGGTCATGCAACAGCAGATATTTTGCTAAAAGAAATTCTTGATGTGTTATCATCCTTCAATATTTCATTGAACAGAATTATTTGTGTATCCATGGACAGCCCAAATGTAAATAAGTGCTTTTTATGCAAATTCAATGAAGCTGTAAAACAAGAAACAGGCCAGTAATCTTTGGAACTAGGTTTTTGCAACCTGCATGTTGTTAGTAATGCATTTAAAAAATTTTTGACAAGCTTAAATATAGATTTTGACGAATTTGCTACTGATATGCATTACTTTTAAAGAGTAGTGCTGCAAGACGAGAGGATTATAAATCTGTCGAGGATATAACATTGGTCACAGCCAAATTTCTTTTGGGTCATGTCAGCAACAGATGGTTAACCGTTGGTTCTGCAGCCCAGAGGCTCTTGGATCAAAGGCTAAATATTACAGAATATTTTTTAAACTTCTTGCAATCTCAAAAAATATTTGAAAAACAACTACGCAATTCAGCAAGATATAAAAAGAATTCACTGTTTCCTGAAAAATGAGCTAACTCCTTGTTATTTAGCATTAATTTCATTTTCACACCAAAATTTTGAAAAGTTTTCATTATGTTATCAGAGTGAAGAACCAAAAATACACCAGTTATATTCTGATTTAAATACTTTAATGAGGAATGTTATGGCTCAGTTTATCCAAGATGACGTTATTGCAGGGGAAATTTGGAGAAGACCTAAAGAATGTAGATTTTGAAAACAAAAATTCATGGAAAAAATTAGGGAGTTAGAAGTTGGTATAAAGACAAAAAATCTCCTCAGGAATGTTCAGGAGACCAGGCAGAAATTATTTCTCTTAGATGTAAGATCATCACTAATTGCAACCACAAAATATTTAAAGTCAAATTTGCCATTCTGCAATCAAAAGCTAAGAGACATAGAAGTTTTAAAGGTAAAAGAACCAAAGAAAGAGTCAACTCGACTTTGGAAATAACCAGAATTTCAAGTGTTTTGCATCTTTCTGAGGAACAAATTGATAGAGTAAGAGAAGAGTGGAAACTTTTAAATTGTGATAAGCCAACTCTAGATGAACTAGTGAAATTTTCAGAGGAAGGGCATATTCCAGTGCGGATTGATCATTACTGGCGTAATATATTTAGTATTAAAGACTCTAGCGGAAAAGAAAAATACTCAAATCTTGCTAAACTCATCAAGTCAATTTTAGTTTTACCTCATGGTAAGGCTGATGCAGAAAGGGGATTTTCGGTTAACACTGCTCTGTTAAGGAAGGACAAGGCTAACTTAAAAGACTCAACTATAACATCATTAAGAATAGTTAAAGGGGCCATTAAACACTATGGATGTGTAAGTAAAGTTCCCATAACAAGAAATTTGTTAAATAGTGTTCGTGATTCACATAAATTTTATAAAGAGTATGTTGATAAGCTGAAGGAAGAAGAATAAAAAAAGGTAAAAGAAAGAAAGCAGAAAGAGAGGGAAAATAAGGAAAAGCCGCTAGAGAAAAAAAGAAAAGCTGAGTTTGATGACAAAATAAAAGAAAATGATGCAGAAATAAATAGGCTTAAAAAAGATAAAGAAGCCTCCCTAGCAGTAATTCAAGAGGGAACAGAAAGAATGAGAAAAGCTGTAGAAAAACAAAATACTGTTGAAATAGCAGTTGCCTCTAACTTGATCATACAAGGTTCAGTTGAAATAAAGAAAACTGAAAGTAAATTAGTTGTGGTGGAAGCAGAAAAAGATAGGCTTGTCAGGAAAAGGTTGAAACAATAATATGAAAAAAGTAATTCAGTTAACAATTGTACATAGTTCTTGGTTTTTAATTACCTTTTTAGGATATTATAATTTAATGTGAAACCTGAAAACTTTACTGTGAAAATCGTGAATTGCTTCTGGTTCAACAGCATATTAATGTTCAAAGTGAAACTTGAATGTGGTAAATATACTTGAATATGATAATAACACGTGAAAAGATAAGAACTGAACATTAGAAGTAAATCATACTTAAACTTTAGACATTAGACGTTATGCAAAAAATTTGGGTGTGCACTTCGACCATATATACTAATGGACTGCGCATTGGCAATAGCTGCATCAAAGCCGCCATGGCTCCAACATTGGGCACGTCATCATCAGACTCCAAATTTCGTGTAAAAATGCTGTTATGATTACTAATTTACGCTGCAGAACTTCAGTGTTTTCGGTGTATTATGTGAATGCGCCTCGTATATAATGAAAACTCTTCAGGTAAGTTTACTTATGAGCTATATACATGCATGATCGGGTTGTTTACATTTCGTGATTTATAATGTGATGAACATTTGCGAAGAATTTGGAACATGCATTCCATTTTTTTCTTAAGTTACTATATTTTTATATCAATAGCTGCAAGTTTCTGGTTAAGTAATTGAACTTTATTGACTTAGGTATTTAATTTGTTTCTTACCCATGAAAAATCATAGAACTTTCTTTACTATATCGCTCAGAGCAACCATAAGCACAGCAGGTGTAACCCATCTTTTTGACTGTTATGTGATTTTATGTTGGAGCCAGAAATTTTGATGTCATGCGCAGTCTATCAGTATATATGGTTGAAGGGTGTGAAGCAAACTCTTTACAATGTATACGAAGTTGTTTTACTAGATGTATACAAATATACATCTAGTTTTTATTGAAATACACTCCTAAAATTTTCCTAAAATTTTTTCCAAAAATTCCTAAAATTCCTACCTAAAATTTTCCAGAAGTATGCTATGATCCCTGCAATAGTTGCGTAAAGAAGTAATAGAAAGACGGCTCTTTCAACTTCAGTGAGATCTTGATCACCTAGGAATTAAGACCTCAGTCAGGCTGAAACTGCATCTGTGTTTCTATTATTTCTTTATGTAACTATTGCTTGCTAATCTACAACTGCCGCCCCGGTGGCACAGTGGTCTAAGCGCTGGCCTCTGATCATTCGTCTGAAAGGGGTTCGAATCCCAGTGAGGCATGGATGTTGTGTTTGTCTTGCGGCACTGGCTCTCTCCCTTCCCTGGAACCAGTGACCCTAAATTAGGGACGGCCGACTGCTTACAGCCCACTGAGTTGCTCGCGGTGGTCGTTAAATCTCCAATAAAAAAAAAAAATTATCTACAACTCACATTTATTCCTTGTGTCTGTAACAGACAGACCCAAGGTCTTTTCTTCCTCCGCTGTAGACAGTAATCGTAGTTAATGGAGAAAATTATTCACAGCATTTAATGTTTTTGAGTCAGTAAATTTTGGGAGCAGGAATGTGTAGGCTTAAATTTGTGTAGTTTTTCATGAATTATGTTTCTTAGTACTTAATTGTCAGGAGTATGATGCTAGTTGTATATTGTTAATGCTGTCATTTTAATTTTACATGCAAAACTCTCACTATGTTGATATAATTCTTATGAGCATCCAGGTGTCGATCCAGGCAGGTGACATTTGATACTGTTGGACGGTATATTCACAAACAAAATTTTTAGTTCAAACTGTATTTTCACAAAAATATTTTGAACTGTGATGGCATCTTCACTTTCAGTAAAATTTTATCTCAACAGAAACATTTTAGTGTAAGAGACATCTTGAATATTGTGTTTAACATATGCTTTCCTTTTCTTTTTTTCTTTTTTTTTTTATTTGGTCGTTATGAACTGTTTTCTGTAAAACATTCTCTGACAAAGGCCTATCGATCACTGCACCATCACTACCAGCAACTGAGGCGACGGTCGATGGAAAGAACCCCAAAGCGTTAATGGCATCATTTATCCCCTCTGGCAGCCTGGAGCCTTGGTTATAGCACTTTGCGTGCATTTTCCAAGACTGACTCAGAATTACGGATGGGCACATACATTGGTTAATAAATTTATGGATGCATGATGCCAAAATAGATAATATTGGTTTATGTCTTGGTGATATCCGTGTGTGCAGATTGGTGTCCTGTTGGCAGAGAGCAAAGGTGAGTTGCAGAGTATGTTTTCCTGGATGTACGAAGTTTGCATGAAATTCAAATTGAGTATAAATAAGGGAAAACCCAAAGTTATGGTTTCTGAGACAAGAACTGGTAGTACTGAGTGTAATGTAAGTCTAAATGGCACAGTGATTGACCAGGTGAACGAGTTTGTGTATTTAGGAAGTATGTTTGACAGAGAGAACAAATTGGATGGTGAAATTAATAGGCAAGTGAATCCTTCATTGAAAATCATGGCCGCTTTGGGAGGGTTTCACAGTAATGATGGGTTCTCAAGAGAGTCTTTCATGGCTGTATATAAAAGTGTAATTGTTCCTACTCTGATGTGTGGCAGTGAAACCTGGGTACTACAGAAGAAAGATAGTTGTTTGTGGGCTGGAGAAATGCGTTACTTACGAGGGGTTTGGGACAAGACACGTTCTGATTGTGTGAGGAATGAAGATGTGTTGCAGTTGTGTGATGTGAAGCAAAATTTTGTTAGCAAGGTGGAGACTAATGTGCTTTGCAGATTTGGCCATGTTGAAAGAATGAGTGATGAGATGCTTACTAAGAAAATCTTTTTAGCCCAAGTGGCTGGAAGGAAAGGTAGAGGAAGTCGAAGGAAGTCATGAGAGGAGGAGATTCTGGAGTGTCTGCATGAGAAAAAGATTATGAGTATGAAGTATAGAAGATCTTGTGTACGGCGTGTGATGGATGGGAGTGAAGCCCGAGTTGTATGTCAAGATCGCTGTAAATGGAGAAATTTGGTATGGCAACAGTAAGTAAAAATTATCTGGTAGTTTGTATTTCTTTGTGGAGCTAACCTCTGAATATCAGAGAACAGCTAAGTGATATGATATATGAACATACATTGGTGAGAAACATCCATGCATCCGTAGTGTCTGTGGAAAATTTTGGGATGTATTGGAGAAAACCTCCATGTTTTACTGAAAAGCCAAAGAATTCACATCTTTGTATCTGCAACAGTGGGCACATCGATGGGTAAAATCGCTTTTTAATGTATCTCACAAATTCAACAGCAAATAACCAATAGTATTTGTTAAAACACTTGATGTGTGGGTGGGAACCTTGATGTTTCTTTGATGTTTCAGCTCCTGTAACATCGAGGATAAGAACTCGAATTTCGCCAGTGAAACATCGAACAAAACAGCAAAAAAATAGCGAATTACCTGGCTATGGGAGATTTTCCCTTCCTCTTTAAAATAATGCGACAAAGAGAAATTGATTTACTTCACTTAAAAAATATTCTTTTGCAGTTTCAAACATCGATGATTAAAGACGTTTTTTGCCCATCCGTACTCAGATAAATTTTTGTCGTACAGGCCGTAATCCCAGGAAACGTACAGTTGTGAAGAGAGGAGCCTGATGGGAAGGTTCTGACCATTCGCTTTATGGGGGATCCGGTTATGACATATGAGCGGATTTTATTTTATTTTTGTTATTTCAGTTATTTCATTTCCTCCAGCGCTTAAAAATTTTCACTTTTGACACCTTTCCTTGTTTAATACAACCTGCAGTGTTAATTTTATTAATATTATTTTTATTTCAGTGATCTCATCTGGAGAGTAATCAGAGTTGTATGAAAAAAATTGTATCTCCCTACAAAATCATCAAAACAGAAAACTTGCTGCAAACCCTGAAAGTGTGAACCATGATTAGCAATAGAATTAGAATAAATTAAAATAACAAAAAACTGAAAAATAATAATCTAATTATTGTCAGAATATTAATTATAGAGGACTAAAATTGCTCTAAACACAAAAATAGGGTAAATTTCTTAAAAATAGTCAGAATTTCACCAAAACGGGTATCATCTTTAACAAGTTAGTAAAATCGTGCAATGCATTGATTATGATACGCTTTCCAACATACCAGAAATCATTACTCAAGTTATGAGGATAATGGCTGTGGAATATATCTAGCTCCTGTGCCCTGCCCTCTGACCCCATTTCGATGTTATTAAACAGAATTGGTTGAGTATACCTCTAAAACAACATACTAAAGCTTTGTCGCAATAGAAGCATTTTTAGTCAAGTTCTGAGGATAACGGCTGCAGGATAAATCTCCCTCCTGTGCCCTGACCTTTGACCCCATTTTGATGATATTAAACAGAATTGGTTCAGTATACCTCCGGAACAACATACTAAAGTTTTGCTGCAATCGAATAATTTTTACCTAAGTTACATTATCTACCAACAAGTAATTGGACACCCCTGCAATCGACGATATCTGCGGTCCTGATACACGTCACGGCCACCGCCGCTAAATATCGTGTGGGAAACAATGCAACCAGTTGCATGCAAGATGCCACTCAGTTCGGAGCAATCTGATTTCGAGAAAGGTGTAATCGTCGGGTATCACAGAAATGGCCGATCGATACGTGACATATCCAGCGAGTTGAAGTAACCAAAATCGACAGTGGCCTACGTGATTGGCAAGTGGAAGATGAGAGGTGACTGTCGGAATTTGCCCCGACCCGGCAGACCCACAAAACTGGGAGTTAGAGACCGACGGGTGCTGGCCAGAGAAATTCGGAAGAACCTCACCAAATCGATGGGCCACATCCGCGAGGAGTTTCAACAGGCATCCGGGAGTGTTCTTTCGATGAATACCATCCGTAAGGAAGCCCATCTGCTCAGTTATCATGGACGTGCTGCCGCCCACAAGCCTTTGATCACCAAGTCCAATAGCGCTGCTCGGCTAACGTGGTGCAAAGAACGTCGACAGTGGACCGTTGAACAGTGAAAACACGTTCTCTGGAGCGACAAATCAAGGTTCGCCCTGTACCGTTCGGATGGCAGGGTCTGGGTTTGGCGTCTGTCTGGAGAACGCCTCCTGCCGGAATGTATTGCGCCAACTGTGAAGTTCGGCGGCGGTGGAATTATGCTATGGGGGTGTTTCTACTGGTATGGCATGGGACCCTTGGTCACAATTCCTGGTAGACTCAACGCCGAGACCTACTGCACCATTTTGGATGACCATGTGCTTCCTACGTTGTGGCAGTTTTACGGGGTGGACCCATGTTACTTTCAGGATGAAAATGCCACCTATCATGTTGCGAGGTCCACCATGGCTTGGTATGGTGACAATGGGGTTTGCCGCCCCGGTGGCGCAGTGGTCTAAGGCTCTGGCCTCTGATCATTCGTCCGTAAGGGGTCCGGGTTCGAATCCCGGTGAGGCATGGATGTTGTTTTTGTCTTACGGCACTGGCTCTCTCCCTTCCCTGGAACCAGTGACCCTAAATTAGGGATGGGCGACTGCTTATAGCCCATTGAGTTGCTCACGGTGGTCGTTAAACCTCCAATCAAAAAAAAAAAAAAAAAAAAAAAGACAATGGGGTTAATCGAATGGACTGGCCTGCGCAGAGCTCGGACCTTAACCCTATCGAGCACCTCTGGGACGAGTTGGAGCGTCCACTTAAGGGGTGCCCCCACCGTCCGAAATCGGTGAAGGAACTGACATGTCTTCTCCAAGCCGAGTGGAAGAAAATACTGCTAGCCGTCGTACAACGCCTGGTTGAGAATATGCCCCAGAGGGTCCCAGCTGTAATCGCCTCATGTGGAGGCTCCACCAACTATTGAAGGTGAATAAACTTCGTTTTCCTTTGCTATCACAGGTGTCCAATTACTTGTTGGTAGATAGTGTATGATGCATAAGGGCGATGGAATGGATAATGGTTCCCCTCCTATGTCTTTACCTTTGACCCCATTTCACCCATTTTCATTAGGGTTCCTTCCCAGGTTGTCTCCTACCACATACTAAGATTTCATCGAAATCGAACCATTTTTATGTGAGTTATCGTGCAGGCAGGCAGACACAGACAGACGGACAAAGCTGGAGCATGTACGCTTCTTCAACCTACGGTTGGAAAGCGTGAAAAACCTGGATCGACCCTTGGTATCTGTTTCCCAGTCACTGTGTTTATACAATTCTTGCAAGTATCTGTTTTTCAGTCACTATGTTGATATAATTCTTGTGAGTATCTTTTTTTCAGGAAGCCAAGTCACACAGTCAACTGTAAATTCACCAATTACCATAACCATGCCTGCATCTGCCCTCTCAAGTACTAACAAAACTGGAAGTATCACTATACCTGCCAAGTCATTAACAACACAGACTCCTATTCAGGTAAGCATATTTAAATGACGTATACATGCCAAACCACTCACCATTAATAACAAGGAACTGTACACCAACTATGCATAAAATAGTAAAACTATACTGCAGAGCACGAGAAATCTCGGAAATTTTACCCATCCTCGAGGACGGTTTGTCTAAAAATGTACCTGTCCTCCTTTGAAAGAAACTCGTCATACTCGTATAAATGCCATAACTACGTAGAATTTAAATATCGTCATTTTTTTTTCAGTTAAATCAATTCAATAGTGGTTTAACTGTTGGAACTTTTTACATGTTGTAGTTGTTTTGTGTGAAATGAAATTTCTCAGTTGGAAATTATTAGTATTTACTGCTAACAAATACTTCGGTAATCAAATGTAATTCAAGGAAAAACTTTCACGTACCTCCCAGTTGTAAGTGGTTGATGTTCGAATCTTTGTATGGCTGTTCTCATCAGGCTCTTGAGTTTAGACTTTTAAGAATTTAGTTGGCACATTTTCTTCAAGAGTCCTGAAATTGGGTAGACAAATTAATTTATTCAATGAATTTGTCTATCCAATTTCGGGACCCGTGAAGAAAATTTGCCAACTAAGTCTAAACTCAAGAGCCTGATGAGAACAGCCATACAAAGATTCGAACATCGGCCACTTACAACTGAGAGATACGTGGAAAGTTTTTCCTTGAATTACATTTGATTACCGAGGTATTTGTTCGCAGTAAATACTAATAATTTCCAACTGAGAAATTGCATTTCACACAAAGGAACTACAACATGTAAAAGTTCCAAGAGTTAAACCACTATTGAATGGATTTAACTGAAAAAGAATAACGTATATAAAACATGTTTTTTAATCTCGATACGTCGAGAAATACGTGCATATTACATATTGGCACTTTATTGAAAAAAAATTTGTTTATGTACTTACAGAAAATAAATACCTTTCTGCTTTCACAGCAGAAAGCTTGTTACACGGAATCCAGAATTTTCAACTGCAAAATGGCAAAAGGTGAGAGATAGAATAGTGCAGCATATTAGGTATGATCGTCATCAAGGACGCCAGGACACATGCAGAAAACGGTAATGCACGGGGAGCCAATATTATGGCGGGCATCACACGTAAAGGGAAGAAGTAACGTTGTTTAGTTGCATTATTTAATGCTGAGTCGCTCCAGTATTAACCAGTGAAACTAAACAAGGGATGACTGGGGGACGGAGAGAAACAGGAAAGAAGGGAAGAAAAAAACTGCAAAGTCGCTATCCTTGTAACCCCCCCCCGCTTCAGGCGTAAAATTCACACGGGAAAACTTTATGAGAGGGAATGAGAATGCAGGTCGTTGGCTTAGTGCATTAAAATTTTGGAAGGGAGGGTGTCACCGAACTATTTCGCCAAAACAAAGAAAGGCTAATCGCTTAAGAGAATGCGTAATTTCGTAAAACTGTGGCACTTGGTATGCACAAATTTTAAATTGCCAAAAAAAAAAAAAAAAAAAATGTAAAATAAAAATGTTCTTATCACAATCATACTGCAAGCTTGCGGGAAAAAACGGCCGTCCGCGGACGTCGTGGTTGGGAAATTATTCGTCTGCAATGAATTCCTGACCGCCGCGGTCAGGCGGTTTTGCGCGCCCTGCTATACTGGCAATCCGATATATTGTCGTATAAATATAAATAAACGTTCTCAAGCTTTTGCACATCAACCAAGTGACTTTTTCAAGAAAGACTGATAGAAACTGCGACATCTTCTGAAAACCTTCCCGCAAGTCCAAGGCATCTGTCTAGCTTCCTCGAAAAAGCCATCTAGTTGAGGAATGAACATCATCTGAAAATCTTCCCCCAAGTCCAAGGCATCTGTCTAGCTTCCTCAAAAGCCATCTAGTTGAGGAATGGACATCATCTGAAAACCTTCCCGCAAGTCCAAGGCATCTGTCTAGCTTCCTCGAAAAAGCCATCTAGTTGATGTGTGAAAGCCTGGAAATGTGTGCTTATATTCTTACACCAATAAATTACATTACTATAGGGTTCCCACTCAACCTGGAAAATGGGGAAAACCTGGAATTCTCAAGGAATTTGAAAATGGTTCCAAAACTCAGGGAAAATTACCCTTTTTTGTAAAAATCAGGGGAAATTACCCTTTTTTTGTGTGTGTGAAAATCAATGGATACTTTATTTTGCCAAAAAAAACTTATTTTTTTCAAGATTTCAAACTTTTGCTTGCACTGCCTGCCTAGAATTTGGTAGATCTTACTTTCAGTTATATTAAGTATTTCCTTTATTCTCTAAAAAAAGATGCAAAATTGATTTTTTTTAAATTGCCAGTTATTAAGCTTTTGTTCAATTTCTGCAGGCAGTTGTTATAACATGGAACAATTAGTCACAATGGCTCCTGCTTGAAGAAACACTTCACAAGAGAACCAACCAAATGATGGATCAAAGTCCTTTGTCTGTTGGTTCTCTTGAAACATGTTTCTTTGAACAGAGCTATTCCATTATTATGCTTAGCTGCATTGTTTTATAGAAAAACTGAAACTATTCAACTGACAGATTTTTTCTTACATATGACCTGTTTCTATGGGAATGTATTTACAAATTCCGTGTGGGTAGTATTCACAAAAGATCACGGACCTTTGGTACAGATATAATGTGCATAGTTAGTTGTTATTAATGAAAAGCAGGTAATTTTATAAAGATAAATTACTTAAAAAATTTACAAGTGTGTGCTTTGGTGAGAAAAATGAATGGAATGGAATGAAATGAAATGTAACAATTCTTTGCAACAAGCCACTCTGGAAAACTTTAAAAACCACCTGGAGAACCTGGAAAAGTCGGAGTTTTTTTATTACTTTTGAGTGGGAACCCTGTACTAGTATAGTTTTATTATTTTACCCACTCACCATTGTTGTAGAATGTAAACGCATGCAAATATTTTCCCATTTGTAAGAAAAGGAAATAAAATATCCAGTTTATTGACGTACAAATATTATTAAAGCGTAAGCTTTCAACACCAATGGGTGCCTTCTTCAGACATTCGTTGTTAGGCAAGACGAGAAATAAACAATATAAAATTTAAAATAAGCATGAACAGAATTTGAGAACGTGATATGTTGTGTCATGTGCATGCGACGACGAGAGATGTCAACAGAAGCATGCTAAGCGTGAAGAAATGTGCGCCATATTTGGGGAAGCTCAAGTGAGACGTCATCATTGCAAACCACAGGGTTAGTCAATATCTCCATGGTTTCCCTGATGGCCGTGCCCCTGGTGGTAGTATAAGGAGCAACTCGCTTTATCTGGTCCCACTTCAGGATGGCGGAATGGGTAACCACTTCCCGGGATAAGGCGGTTGTCAATCTTCCGTGCGAGACGTCCCGCTTGTGTTCGACTAGTCGAAGAGCGAAAGAGCGTTTTGTCATTCCGATGTATTGCTTGGTGGTACCATCCATGTATTCCAATAGTATGGAGTACCCTCCCGCATCAGTCAGCGAGGTATGGGTGTTCCGGGATGATAGCAAGTGGCGTGATGTTGATCTCGGTGTGACGTTTGTTCTGTTACGTAGGTGTTATGTCGTGTTTTATTTAATTTTCTTCGCATTGCAGAGTAATTTCATAAAAAGGAATAAAATGGCAGTAATTTCATAAAAAGTTATCTGCATTATTTTATTTCATAAAAAGGAACAAGTAAAATTGTAAGAAAGTAACTGCAGATGTAGATTTGATTCACTGTGATGGAAATTTAAAAAATTATTGGTTCTGTGGATTTTTCACTCGTGCATGGCATGGGCTATGAGTTAGTTGTAGGAGATGAAACATGGTGCCCGCAGTATGATCCAAAAACCTGGGGACTGTTCTAGAGTTGAGTTCGGGCTCACTTTTAGGAGCCCAGGCCTAGCCCACTTTCTCTGATTACATGTGTTTGCTAAACCCGGGCCCGGGTTCTCAGAAAAATTTGCTTAGCAAGGTTTGCGTTATGCACAGGCCAAAGCTATGGCACAATCAAGTTTAAAAATCATTAGTTTAAAAAGTTTACTTTGGTTAATCCACTTCATAATATTAATATGTTCTTCGACACACTATGTACAAAAGCAAGTGTTTTAAAATGTGGACTAGAAAATAAATAAATAATAGATGCATGTGCCTTTCGAATATACCAGGGGAATCAGCGATTTTGCCAAAAGCTGAAGATAAGAAAATCTTTTAGAAACACACAATATTCCATTCGTTATATCCTTTGGATTTCTAAATTTACTTTTATTTTGAATAAATTGCATTACAAAACAAACAACTCTTTACATACAGTCGCATGTGTCTTAAATAGTGACTCGGAGCTGCCAAGTGTCCTGGTTTACCCGGATTCCGTCCGATTTCGAAAATATTTTTCGGAAATCCATTTTCTACAAAAAATTCGGTTTTATGGTCCCCCCCTTTTTATATTATGCATGGGTATTTTTCCCCCTTATGATATCAACGATCATTTTTCTCCAGCGTCAACGCTGGCTGTGGGAGTCTGTAACGAATGGAGACGAATGTTTTTTATTAATCTACGGCACTTCAAGCACCAAGGTCGTCAGCCCTGCGATGGTAGCAAGACAATGGCTTGGAAAGTTGAAGTACTGGTGTATGATGTCACATCCATGGTGCTTATGCGGTGCCCCGCGCCAGGATGGGAATTCTGCGCCAATGTGCACCACAAAAATCTTGTGCCGTTGTGTCCCAGAACCGTCATCATCATCTGAACTTTGACACAGTAAATCCTCCGTGCACACCGTTTCCGTTTGACCATGCGGTGGGAAGAAAGATTGAAAAACTCCAAGTACTACGAATTTTACGTAGTTACTATGGAAATCTTCAGTCCACTACGGGCTACGGAAAACATTGAGTATGCTATGAAAATCGAAAATCTCAGTGAAATGACGTTATTAAACGTCTGTGTAAAGTTTATTTTCGTATTTTCAAGATGTTTCGATTGAAAAAAAAACGGGGGGGGGGGGAGTCCGCAAATTTTGCAAATGTTCGTAATCACACCAAAAATGGCTGCTGTAGCAGCCGTGATAATGTCACTTTGTTTTCTGTTTCTGCATATTAAATTTTACCGACTTATCTCCCCCTCCCTCCCTGCCAGATTATATTTTTATTTTTTTGATGTCTTCTGTTGTATGTGTGTGTTTGTGGGGGAGAGAGAGAGGGGGGAGAGGGAGGGAGATCATGTTCGTCATTTTTAATATATTCGGTAATAGAGAAAAGTAGCGACATCGTATTTTTTAAGAATTTTTTTCTAACAAAATGCATGTTTCCCTATTTCTAGTACATACTTCTTCAAAACTAATCAATAGAGAGCAATCGTTTTCACCCCTTTCTCTTTCATTAAAGGAAATTAAATTTCTAGTTCGGTATTTAATCTGTCCAGGATGGAATTCGCTTCGTTTCTGTGACCCGTAAAAATCGCTTCACTGCAGAGTGAGCAACGCTTTATCGATTTTTCACATTTAATTTTCCATCAAATTCATGTTTTTTACTTAGTCATACATGAGATCCTTCCATGGATTTGCAAAATTCCTCTTTTTCTGGCATCATTTGGGTCATTCTTGAGATTGATGCAAAACAAGAGAAGCTGTATTTAAACATATGATATATAATTTTATTTATAAATTGCAAATATGCGCATTGTTGTCCCAGTTTTTGATTTTGAAAAATTGGTAGCTCTGAGTGACTCTAGAATGCTAAATTTTGCAATATAATTTATGTATATGGTAACTGGTAAAAATAGTTCACAGTGATGTAAAATATATAAAAAAAAAAAAGAAGGTAAAGAAGTATGAGCATTCCAGACTAAATTATTCTGCATTTTGTAACATTAAGAAAACTTTGCACGTAATAGTCACGATACTATTCTATGTGTGTGCAGTTTCCAGCAAGTTTATCTTGAAAATTGCTTACCATTTAAGCCTCTCGAAACTCCTCGAAAAAAGAATCGCATCGAATGCTTCAGCGCTTAACCATGATCTTCTTTCCTCTAAAACTTGACCTGCTGTACTAAACACTCTCTCACTAGCAGAACTACTGGCTGGTATATATAGTACACGTCTCGCAATGGCAGCTAGCTTAGGAAATTGAGAATTCTTCCACCACAGTAACAAATCCACAGCTTCAAAAGTGTGTTTCTCCCATGCGCAATTCCACATCTTAAAAATTTCATCTTAATCAGGATCGTGAATTTCAAACTCATCTTCCCAATTTTTAAATAAGCCTGCTGTTTTTTTTCCGGGGAAAAAAATCATTGCTGAAAAAATCAAGCTACAGATCTAGAAGTGGCACCCATGTACTTAACACTAGAAATTCTTTAATTTTTGGTAACCAGTTTTATAACAATGATACCCAGGAAATTATTTTTTAACACAGTGTTTCGTGAAGATAACTTATAAACAATGAAGGATATATATAAAAAAATTCAGTAATGAAATTCAACATGTGTAAAGCCAAACCCGTGCATTTCGGCTCTTAATGAATCCGGAGCCTGCTCGGGCTGGGCCCGGTTTCCGTAGACGCTCATCTCTAGACTATTTCCCCAGTATAAAATGGACATTAAATGGACAGTATCATGCAAACATTACAAGCAGCCGTGATAAAAACAACTTGCGGACATCCCGTAAAGTGTCTCCAGAACTATTATTATATTTGCACTTTTAAGGTATTAACCTCTTGCAAAGTGCGCATAGTTTACGTGCAATTCATAAATGAAAAAACCATTAGAAAGTACCACGTACTCACCAAAAAATTATGGTAACCTCCAATGACAACACACTTCCAACACGTCATTCATCGTGATGTAACTGGGCTTCCAAGTTGAAAATCAAGAAGAATTTTTGGTGACATGCCGTGACCTAGAAATAACACCAAAGTATTTAAAAATACGGAATTGCCCAGTCACTGCTAAGGATAATAGAATAATCCAGGAGTGCCAAAAAAAGAGATTAAGAGCTGAAATTGTCAATAAAAGGAAATTGATTTTTAACTTGAATAGGAAATGTTTACATTTAATCGATTTGATTTGTTATAAAAAGTGTAGAAATTTTGACGGTAATTGGAAAGATGAGATTTTGGATGTAACCTTCAGGGAAATTTTTGACATCGTGGAATATGAAAAAAAATGCTCAAGAGCAGTCATGGAAAAAAAGTTGCATGTGATGATTGACGGACAACGTGTACAAGAACAACGGGAGAATATGTATGAGGTATATCAGAATAACTCCAACTTGACCTTGAGCTTCACGCAAAGAGCTGTTTTGCAGAGAGGTAAAAAATTTGCGTTTCCACAGAGCCTGCCGAGGACGGAGGAATTAATACCCAACTTAGAAGAAATAACACGCAGTGTACCAGCAGAAGAACGTGAAAATTTTCGAAGTAAACTGTATAGAATTGTTTTGAAAGAATTTAATGAAAAAAGTAAGAAAAAGAAATATCATATAGATAAAATTCAGTATGAGAAAGAACAACTGATTAAATTAAGAGATGACCCAACAATTAAATTCTGTGAAGCTGATAAAACAGGGCAAATTGTAATATTAAACACAACTGAATATGATCTAAAAATGAATAGAGCTATAGAAGAACTGAATTGCAGCATTCTAACAACTAACAAAAGACCCAACCGAATCTCAAGTAAGGTACTTACTAGAATAAGAAATCACAGCACCTTGCCTGATGAAATAAAGAAAGCATACCCACCAATGGGTTCTGGAATACCAAAAATGTTTGCAAAAATAAAAACTCATAAGCCTGATACACCTATGAGAGTGATAGTATCAAAAAGGAATTCCCCACTAATAAAACTGGAAAAGAATATCTACAAATTTTTGGCACCTTTGTTCATGAAGACAAGGTTCACTGTGAAGAATACATACGAATTTATTGAGAAAATTAAAGTAATTAAACAAGATTTAAGTGAATATCATATGGCTAGTATGGATGTGAGAGCTCTTTTTCCTAGCACACCAGTACCTCAGGCAATAGAAATAATTATTGAAAAATTATATGCGCTACAGACAATGAATGCAATACAAATAGAGGAGTTAAGAGAAATTTTATTGTACATATATGAAAATAACATTTTTAAGTTTAACAACAAGATGTACAAACAAAATCATGGTGGACCTATGGGGGTCACCACTGTCAACTTTATTTGCTGAAATTATAATGAGTGACATTGAGGGAAAAATAATAAGTAAACTCGAGGATCCACCACTGATATACTGCAGATATGTTGATGACATTTTTCTGTTATCCAGGCTAAAAAATGATGAACTTGAGGACTTGACAAAAAAGTATAGTGAAATTTATCCATCTATAGAACTGACAGTTGAACAAGAACATGACAATACTTTGGCATTTTTGGACGTTTTGATTGTTAAAACAGAGGAGAATATGCAATTCAGAGTGCATAGAAAATCTTCATATATCCCAGTACTTATACCATTTCAGTCATCACATCCATTAACACATAAAAGAAATAGTATTAAAACACTAATTAAAAGAAGTTTAACACACTCATCAATTGAACAGTATAGAAATGAAGAAATTGAATATATTGAAAAAATTGCATATGATTTTGGATACCCTAAACAGGTATTAAAAAATGGATTTATGAAGTAACTCAGGGTTACAATAAGGTCAAGACTGATAAAAAACTTGTAAAATATGTAGGAGCAATACCATATATAGAAAATGTGTCAGCAGAAATTAATAAACTTTGTGGCAAGTATGACATACAGGTAGGAAATCAGGTACTTACTGTAAAAAATTTAGTGATTAAAAATGAAAAAATTAGCCAATTAGATAGAGCAGGAGTTTATGAAATCCCAATAGACCAGCAACCACCTGTGTCATATATAGGCAGCACCAAGAATAAATTAAAGTATAGATTAAACCAGCATATTAATAATTGGAATAAAAAAGAAGCTAAGACAGCATTGACCCAATACTGTATGGAAAATCAACAATGTCCAAGGTTTGAAGATATTAAAATTATTAAGAGCTGTAAAAACGAAAAGCAGTTAAGAATAGCAGAATCAGTATTAATTGAAAAAAACAGATCAAGATTATGCAACATTAATGAGCCAAGTAACCTAAACGAACAATGGAAAACCCTAATAAAAATTGAACAGCAGCGTAAAAAGAAAGAGGGGAAAAAAGAGCAGCAGGGACAATAGATGGCGCCAGAGACACAACGATTCAGCGATAGCGACTGGGGCCCATGCCTCGATGACTCTGCTCACTTGAGCTGTGGTGGGCGGGTGAGACACACCTGCCTCCTGAAGATGACAGAGGCCTGTTGAAAGTACTAGAGGATTGGATGTGAGGGGCTGAATGGGTGTGACACTTGCAGTGGGAGTAGCAGAGGTTGTGAAACAGAAGGAGGAGTTTGATAGTTACAGTTGACCAAGGTTTAATCACCTATGAATGTAAGGTTATGTACATAGTTTTTACTTGAATGGTATGAATGAGTTGTATGTGTGATTTTTATAGAATTGACAAGCTTTTTGAGTAACATCTCATAAGGCTAAGGGGAAAAAAAAAACGATGTTTCACACCCGGAAGTAAGAAGCGTAAGTAAGAAGTCTGTTAACTTGGAAGCCCAGTTACATCACGATGAATGACGTGTTGGAAGTGTGTTGTCATTGGAGGTTACCATAATTTTTTGGTGAGTACGTGGTACTTTCTAATGGTTTTTTTCGTCTCCAGAACTGTTTTCAGGATCTTCAGAAATGCTGGAAACAGTATGTTGATTTAGGAGGGCAGTAATTTGAAGGTTACCATCATTAATTGGGGTAATTTTTTGGTGAGTACGTGGTACTTTCTAATGGTTTTTTCGTCTCCAGAACTGTTTTCAGGATCTTCAGAAATGCTGGAAACAGTATGTTGATTTAGGAGGGCAGTAATTTGAAGGTTACCATCATTAATTGGGGTATGATACTTTTTTTATATTTATTGTGTCAGTCTTGGAGCTTTTCGAACATAGGTTGTATTTATTGATTTATTGTCTTCATCTAAACAACACTAAATTTTCAACAGCGTTTCAAAGTAAAGCTTTAGTTATAGTACAAGATTATGGTGCATTGAGGGGCAGGCAAGTTAAAATTGTACATAACCCTTTTTCAGTTTAAATGTTCTGAACTACTGGAGAGTAATAAATTTGTGTTCATGTATTTAAGTTTTAAAAAGTCCACCTTATAGTTTTGTTCTGTTTTTTTTCTTCCCTTGTACCGCCCTTCATCTTTGCCTTTCTCTGATGGAAGTGCATCAGCTATGCTTGTTAGGGATATGTTTAGAGTATGCTGTGTGTGCCTTTTCTATGAAAATTCTGATATTTGCTCTGTAGGCAATTGATGTGTTACTTTTTTCCCTCTCTAGATTTCTGGTCAGGGAGTTGGTGGTCAACTGGTGGCCCTCCCTGCACAAGGCATCCTTCCGACTGGAACTCCAACAGTGGCCGTTCAGACCAAGCCAGGAGTAGTTGGAGGACCCAAGTTGCTCACTCTAGTACCTTCCTCAACGACCAGCTCTACGATACCCATAGTCACATCAGACGTAAGTCTCATTATTGCTATCATTTTGGTTAAAATAATGCTAGTAAATGCAGAGATGCCAACAACTACGGAATCTCCGTAGTTCCTACGGAAAAAGCTCTTGTACTACGGAATACGGAAAAGCGTGATTTTTCTACAGAAAATTAATGGAAGTTATTCATTTTTATTTTGCTTGTTCCCCTTCCCAACGCAACGGCGGCCACTTGACGATCCATCATTTGTGTTCAGGGTGCGCACGCGTGCTTGAAAACCTGGAAAGTCCTGGAAAATCATGATTACGTTTTCAAGGCCTGGAATATCCTGGAAAAACGGTATTTTTTTAATGCTATCTTGAAAAGCCTTGAAATTTGAAATTAGTGCTTAAAAAAAATGCCCTTTTAGGAAATCGTGTTACTGACTGTTACCCCTTAATTTTTTTAAGTTCCTCTCCTCTGTTCTCAAAGAAACCGCCGGCTACAGTGGTGTTTCGGATGTGCCCAAATCCTAATTTGGCTGGGGGGGGGGAGCACTACTTCCAGTGCAATAAAATTGGATGATTACTAGCAGGTCTGTTAGGGAAGGGGAGCTTGATGCATTCTCTAGCCCTGAGCTTGATGTCCGTCCGACAACTACTGAGAACAACAGAAGGGGAAAGAAGAGACATTTAGCATTTGCAAGGGGGTCGCGTGTTTACCAAGTCAGCTGGCATCCACCAGTGAAGAGTATGCCTGAACAACACATTCATCTGCTCCTTGTTTATTGCATTAAGACGCTTGCTTCCGGCCCACCCCTCAAGAGACTTCGGCTACTTATGATAAAAAATAAGAAAACTATCTTTGCGAATTTTTCACAAAAGTGGCTGAAATTTTTACATTTACTATAATTGGATTACAGAAGCTCACTCCCAAAATTCCATTTGAATCGGTTTAAAACTTAAAAAGTTAGCATTGGAAATTTTTATTATGTGTGCCTCTTTAGACAGAGCCTTGAGCAGAAAGGGTGTTACCATAGGAACGGTTGATTGACAGCTGGGAGCGCTGATCCGAAGCCCTTGGTTGGGAAGAAAGCAAACACCTGTTTATCACTTCCACGGCTCAAAAGGACTAAGAGATATTTTCAGAAATCCATTTTCCGGAATTTTGAAAATAACGCAGTAAAATTTTTACAGTGGTTAAAATACATCACAATAAAGTTCTAGTGCAAATTTCGCCGAATTCCGTTTGAAACTTTAGCAGATGCAAAAAAAAAAAAAAAAAAATCTTCCGTTGCAAAATCGGATTCAAAAAAGAAACGGCAATTATAAATTACGGGAAAAGCAAGCAAATTATTTTTTTTTAGATGCCATGGTTTATTTAAACAGAGTGATCCTTAAATTTTGTTTCTGTGATGATATGGACTCTATTTTAATTACAAACATACATTTTTATTCAGATGTCTGAGTTACTGTTTTAATAAAAAATCTAATTAAAAAGTTTTCAATGGATTTAGGCGAAATTCAGCAGATAAACGTATTTTAGTAAATTGCAACGTTATGACGTAAATTTGGTCATTTTGTCGAAAATTGGGCAGCATTTTTTTTTTTGCGTTTTCTCCTATAGTTAGGGTGAAGGAGGAAGACACTTCAGTGAGCTGCAGGTGGTGATTTATGGCGATGTGCCAAATGAAAAGAAGCCGTTCCATCAGGACATTCCAGAGGTTGAGTGTGCGTGGACGCGTGCTCCTGCTGTTTGAACTTAATCGGAATGTTTTCGGGAGGGGGAGAAATATCCGTTTCAGCTTTACAGCTTTCAGGCTCCTTTTTTTTTTTCTTGGTAATAAATAAAAACCATAGTTGCTGCATTCACCATTGATCCATATTCGCATTTCTTGAATATAAACAGCAGACAATCGGAAACATGGTGTTGGGTGGGTCTTGATGTTCTTCATTTGTATCTGCTGAATTTTGTTCTGTGGGAATACGGAATGAGTTATACTGTGAATACATACAAAACTACATATTTTTGAGCTGAAAAAATATGTCTACTTGTACACAGTAGCTAAGGTGTGAACTCAGACGAAGACAATTGGACATATGGACGTCTGATTCCATAAAAAAATCAACCCTTTTTATTATACACGACAGGTAAAAAAGAAAAAACATTACATGTTTTTAAACATTATAAAGGAAAGCGGATTTTTGAAACACCATGACTTGATGATATTAATTTCTGAAAGTTTTTTTTTTTTCGATTTTAATTTCTGAAATCTTTTTTTTTTTTTTCAATTACAATACACTGTAACATGATACCTGTGTGTTGTATCCCTTAGTTGTATGGCAGATTTTCAGTTGGCCGATATCCGCGATCGTAAGTGGTAGTTACATTGCTATTGTTGATGATGACAAGATAAATACTGGAGTAATGTAGAATGTTGCATAACGTAAAAAAAGAAATCGCCCTTCGAACTTTTATGCGGTTATCATAGCTGATCAACCATTTCATTCCATGAACATCAGCACATTTCAATCATTTGACCATTGGGGGTCTGACTGAATTCAGCAGTGCTTAAGCGCCTAGCGCAACGAGAACATGCTAATTATGGACAGTTCTATTCCCTTCCCCCTATCATCCCTAATCCATTTGCATCTTTCATCATTTTTATTACTTAAAACTGAAATTGCTTTTAAAAACTAATTTGAGCATGATACTGTAAAGCGTTGTAATCATCCTGGAATTTTTTGTATATGGCCTGGAAAAGGCCTGGAAAGTCCTTGAATTTTTCCCCCAAAAAGAGTACGAACCCTGTGTCTTGCTTGCGAATGCTGCCTCCAGTTCTGCCTCTCAAAGCTGCTCGGATCTTAGCGCCAGCGGCCGGCATTCGACGAGTATGGCCTTGCTCGCTTTGGTGGACGTGGGCGGAGTTCGGCCTGAAGCTCTTTCGCAGTGCAGCGACAAGCTGTTGAAAATCTTTTGGTGCAGAACGAGAGTGTCATTGCCTGGCCTCGGAGTTTTTTTTTTTTTTTTAAATCGTGCGTCGACCATTCATGCCAGTAATTAATATTTTGAAGTTTTTTTCTTGTGTTGCAGAAAAGTATGCTTGGATTTTGTTGCAGAGTTCGCCAAAATGCGTAATTACGCTTCTAGTACGCATCTAAATTTAACCAACACGTACAAATATGCATCGGGAATTTTTCGCGACGCGTAGAAATACACGTCATGAAGCACGTAAAGTACGCATCGAGAAGCGCGTAAAATACACTTCAACATGCAAAAACATACATGGAGAAACGCGTAAAACTACGCATGGAAGAATTTCACCAACGCTTAAAAATACGCATCGGGACAGCATTTCGCCTTTCAAAAACGAAAGTGAACGAAATAAAGATTTCTTCCGTAATCGTGATTTCGTTTTCCTGTGGTGCTGCCTCTGTCAAGAATTGTTGTTATACATAATTTTATTCCATAAATCTTTGTATTTCACTTTGAAAATGGAGGGAAAATTTCCCAAAACGGAAATTCGACGGTGCAAAAATTCCTGTGTAATCTTCGGCTTCGAGGAATTTCTGCTTTTTCATCGTAATTTGGGTTATCCTCGAGATCGATGCCTAACTGAACAGAAACTTTGGGGCAATTAGTAGTGGTGAAGGATGCTTTCCGCCTGAAACTTTCGAAAACGGAAATTTCGTCTTTCAAAACTTTCGGAAACAGTGAAGATTTCTCCCGTAATCGTAATTTTATTTTTCACGCGATGTTTCCTCTGTCAAGGGAAATGTCTGAAAACAGAAATCGGACGTAGCAAAGGTTTCTCCTGTAACTGTAATTTTTTTTCAAAATGATGTTCCGAACGTGTATCCTGTGTTCTTACATATTCCCCTAAAAAAGGTTTGCATTTCAGCTTGATAAAGGGGGAGAGTCCGAAAACGAAAGTGACGAACGAAGCTGAAAAATTTGTAAGAATTGATGTATGATATTCAAAACTATTCATATTCTCCAAGTTACACTACCTTTTATCTAAAATAGTGAAAGCTATCATGCATTCATGGTCCTCAAACTGAAAGTTCTTTCAGCATGGTGGGTAAAATTCTCATGGCATCCAAGGGGTTTGTGAAGCCTACTGTTGTAGCTGATGGTGATGTTGAGCTTAATTTTTCAAATAACAGTTTTTCAAAAAAGAAAAATCGGAAAGGACACAACTGGTAATTGGAGTAAAAAACAAGAATGTATTAAAGCGAAATCATTTTAAACGAAAATGAACTTTCTAAGTTCTATGCATCTGTCGGAAAATTTCACATTGAAGAATGTTTTTGTATTCAAGAAAAGATGCTGATCTATGATGAATTTTTAAAACATGCAGAAGTAGTAGATTCTTCACTTAGAGCCGTAACATCATTTACTTCTGTATTACACATAGTCAAACGCCTTCCATTTATAATAACTGAAAATGAACTTGATATTCTGGAAGTGGAATTCCTTGTTATCATGCTGAGAAATTAGAGACCATAGCAGTAACAGATAGAATAGATGTCACTTGGTCAGAAATCTCAAAATTTAAGAGGCTGTAATGGAGCGGTTAAGTATACTATTGTAGTTCCACACTCGAATGTTATGAGTAAGAGAGATTTTAGTTTAGTGCGAAAAAATTAAGCCAGTTTCCAACCTAATTTAGGTTTAGAAACTGTAGAAGCACTTCTTATTGCAAAAATGAATATGTTCTCCTCTGGGCAAGTGTGTTATGAAAAAAGATTTTTTGTGGAGGAACTCAAATCTGCAAAACACTGTACAGCGAAATCGCTAAAGAGTTCTCCTCTGGGCAAGTGTGTTATGAAAAAAGATTTTTGCTGAGGAACTCAAATCTGCAAAACACTGTACAGCGAAATCACTAAAGAAAGCTGCTTAATCAATTGTTTGTTGTGTAAAAAAAAAAATTATCAGTCATGGTGTATATTATTTTCCATGTGAAAAATTTGGAATATTTTGATACAGATTTTCATGTATATAAATGAATAAGTAAGTAAAAAAATGCTAATTAAATCAAATGAGTTGTTTTTCTCGGTTAAAATTATTCTTTTTGGTATGACTACTGAAAATATCTGAAACAGGCTGGCATCTCTGTAAAAGGTTGAATTCCATTTTATTGGTACAAACTACATTGTAAAAGCAAGCTTTCGCCACTGACGGGTGAATTCTTCAGACAAGACTAAATATAAACACTAAATAAATTGAAAATATATAAAACTGCCTCCGAAAACTCTGGCATGACATAGGCATAAGGCTCCAAAAACGATTACCTCATACCTCACACTCGAAAAATGAAGTAGCACTAATCTTCAAGATGCTGGAGTATATTCAATCCCTCTTGAGTATCCTGGCGGCTCAACTAAGGAGTACATTGGCAGGACAAAATGCTCTCTCAAAGTATGACTCTAGGAGCACAACCATGACATAATGTACGGAAAACTCACGACGGCACTAGCGAGAGAGAACAAAAACCATGCAGCCACACCTAGGTGGCAGGATATCCGAAAAGTGGCCCCATACACAAAGGTTAAAGCCACAGCCCATAGAGAGACAGTAGAAATCCTGTCTAACCCCAACGTCTCCATAGAGTTACCTTATGTTTGCCGCTTGATCCTGGGCATCACGAAATGCTAAATCATGCATCACGTATCACATGCGCATGACAATGCCATTGTTTAAGCAGTTTTATTTTCCTCTCGTTTAAATTTTGAAAACTTCTGGAACTTTTTATATATTTCTAATTTAGTGTTTATATTTAGCCTTGCCTAAGGAAGCCCACCAGTGAGTGGCGAAAGCTTGCTTTTATGATGTTATTTGTACCCTATGCCAATAAAATAGAATTCAACCATTTACTGTTATTGATTTAGGTGTATTCTACCCGATCATAATTAATTTAAAATAATGCTTATGAGGTTTGCTGAAACGTCACAACCATGCACTTTGCATGTTTTCAGGGGGCAAAACTTTTACAATAAATGGTATCATCATCCATTCTAAACCCACTGCTAAATGAAGATCTCCCCAAATGACTTCCACAACCTTCTGTAATGAGCAATTCTCTTTCATGTTACTCAAGCATGAATTTAAATTTCATCCACCAATTACCCACATGTTCTGGGTGTATTTCTGTTCTGTGGTCTCAAGTCTTCTGGGTTCACACTGCCTTGGAAAAGTCCTGGAATTTGATTTCCTCCCTTCCTCCCAGGCCTTGGAGAAGGTCCTTGATTTTTATATTTTGCCGCTTCATGGGAGATGTAACCAGGAGTGAAAAAGTTCAGCCCCAAAAAAATTCCTCCTGTTTGGAAGTCATCTGGGGAGTTCCAGAGATTAATGCAGAAGTGCAATAATTGCAATAAAATAAATTAAATCAGTGTGAATATGGTATTGACATTATTGCTTTGATGTAAGCACACTGACTAAAATAAAATTCTTATTTGTTCCTAAGGAAATGTTGAGACAATTTTATGACTTTTTTATGTATGCATATGTGGTGCATAGGGGTAGTTAATAAATGCTGAAAGGTTGATTATTTTTGCATATTCCTATGTGGGAAAAGTTCAGTCTTTTTCTGCCATGACCACTTTCATGCCTGTGTAACATACCCTAAAAAATGCCTTGCACAGGGTTTGCACTGCCTCTGGAATCCTGGAAAAGTCCTAGAATTTGATTTCCCTTTTCTCCAGACCTGAAAAGTCCTTGATTTTTCATATGTTGCCACTTCATGGGAGATGTAACACACACTCAAGAACAGCCTGCACAGGGTTCACACTGTCTGTGGAATCTTGGAAAAGTCTCAGAATTTGATTTCCCTCTAGGCCTGGAAAGTCCTTGATTTTTCATATGTTGCCACTTTGTGGGAAATGTAACACACACTCAAGAACAGCCTACACAGGGTTTGCACTGTCCATGGAATCCTGGAAAAGTTCTGGAATTTGATTTCCTCTAGGCCTGGAAAGTCCTTGATTTTTCATACTTTGGCACTTTATGAGAGATGTAACACATACTCAAGGACACTCTACACTGGTTTGCATGTTGCCTGGAAAAGTCCTGGAATTTGATATCCATTTTTATCAGGCTTGGAAAGTCCTTGATTTTTCATATGTTGCCGCTTCATGGAAGATGTAATACACACTCAAGAACACCCTGCACAAGGTTTGCACTGCCCTTGGAATCCTGGAAAAGTCCTAGAACTTGATTTCCCTTTTTTGCAGACTTGGAAATTCCTTAATTTTTCATATTTTGCTGCTTTATGGGATATGTAACACACACTCAATAACCCAGTGCACAAGATTCGCACTGTCCATGGAATCTTGGAAAAGTCCTGGAATTTGATTTTTCTTTCTTTTAAGCCTGGAAAGTCCTTGAGTTTTCATATTTTGCCACTTTATAGGAGATGTAACACACACTCAATAACACTCTGCACAGATTAAATTACAAATTAACTGCACAGGTTCGCACTGTCCCTGGAAAAGTCCAGGAATTTGATTTTTCACATGTTGCCACTTCATGGAAGATGTAACACACACTCAAGAACACCCTGCACAAGGTTTGCACTGCCCTTGGAATCCTGGAAAAGTCCTGGAACTTGGTTTCCCTTTTTTTCTAGACCTGGAAAGTTTTTGATTTTTCATATTTTGCCACTTCATGGGAGATGTAACACAAACTGAAAAACACTGTAACATTGCTTCATAGAGAGCAATTTTTAAATGGGGAAATTTTACTACTTTGTTGAACATGTAACACACTTAAAAACACTATAACAGTAGAACCCGAAGGACTTCATAATTATTCTAAATGCATAGTAAATTTTGACCTAATTTGCAAAATCTAAAACAAAGCACTATGATTGTAGCAAAAATTTAAGCTGCTGGAATTTTTTAATGAAATTCTTTAAAACCCCAGGAAAGTTACTAGAATTTGTTTTCTCTAAATGTGTACGAGCTGTGCACATCAAATTGGGGCTGTTTTGAAGGCCAAAAATGACCCAGCAAGTTAATTAGGTAGGTAGGTCCTGATAATTTACTTTTTCAGTGTAGATGCATGTGGATTTGAAGATAGTTAAATTTTCGCTGTCTTAATGCTAAGTCATTTTTTTTGTTGCAGGCTCTAAGTAGGCTAACAACCTCCGGTGCCCTTGATGCTGGTGGAACCAAGGTAATGCTGGTTTCCGGTACAGGATCGGGGCAAATCGTTTCCTTACCTTTAGAAACCACACAGCAAGACATCTCATCATCTGAAGCAACAGCTGGTATGACATACTTTTAAGTTTTGTTACCATTACTATCGTAATAGTTTAATTTTGTGTGGGGCTGATAAATTGATCATGCATTTTCCAAGCTGAGAACAGCTTTAGAGTTTGTGATTAATGGTCTCCCCCACTGCATTGCTAACTGTTAAACTTGGTGAAATTTCTTTACCTACTCAGTTTGAGCTTTGGAACTCAAGCTTACCATGTGGCTTTACTAAAAGTCACATGCTTTTCTGATGTTAATGGCGTTTGTGTTCAAGGTACCCCAGGGTTCCCACTCAACCTGGAAAACAGGGAAAAACCTGGAATTCTCAGGGAATTTGAAAATGGTTCCAAAAATCAGGGAAAATTATCTTTTTTTTTTTTTTTTGAAAATCAATGGGTACTTTATTTTGCCCCCCCAAAAAAACTTATTTTTTCAAGATTTCAAACATTTGCTTGCAATTACTGCCTGCCTAGAATTTGGTAGATCTTACTTTCAGTTATATTAAGTATTTCCTTTATTCTCTAAAAAAAGATGCAAAATTGAATTTTTTTTAAATTGCCAGTTATTAAGCTTTTGTTCAATTTCTGCAGGCAGTTGTTATAACATGGAATAAATAGGCACAATGACTCCTGCTTGAAGAAACACTTCACAAGAGAACCAGCCAAATGATGGATCAAAGTCCTTTGTCTGTTGGTCCTCTTGAAACATGTTTCTTTGAACAGAGCCATTCCATCATTAAGCTTAGCTGCATTGTGTTCAGGGTGCGCACGCGTGCTTGAAAACCTGGAAAGTCCTGGAAAATCATGATTACGTTTTCAAGGCCTGGAATATCCTGGAAAAAACGGTATTTTTTTAATGCTGTCTTGAAAAGCCTTGAAATTTGAAATTAGTGCTTAAAAAAAATGCCATTTTAGGAAATCGTGTTACTGACTGTTACCCCTTAATTTTTTTAAGTTCCTCTCCTCTGTTCTCAAAGAAACCGCCGGCTACAGTGGTGTTTCGGATGTGCCCAAATCCTAATTTGGCTGGGGGGGAAGCATTACTTCCAGTGCAATAAAATTGGATGATTACTAGCAGGTCTGTTAGGGAAGGGGAGCTTGATGCATTCTCTAGCCCTGAGCTTGATGTCCGTCCGACAACTACTGAGAACAACAGAAGGGGAAAGAAGAGACATTTAGCATTTGCAAGGGGTCGCGTGTTTACCAAGTCAGCTGGCATCCACCAGTGAAGAGTATGCCTGAACAACACATTCATCTGCTCCTTGTTTATTGCATTAAGACGCTTGCTTCCGGCCCACCCCTCAAGAGACTTCGGCTACTTATGATAAAAAATAAGAAAACTATCTTTGCGAATTTTTCACAAAAGTGGCTGAAATTTTTACATTTACTATAATTGGATTACAGAAGCTCACTCCCAAAATTCCATTTGAATCGGTTTAAAACTTAAAAAGTTAGCATTGGAAATTTTTATTATGTGTGCCTCTTTAGACAGTGAGCCTTGAGCAGAAAGTGTGTTACCATAGCAACGGTTGATTGACAGCTGGGAGCGCTGATCCGAAGCCCTTGGTTGGGAAGAAAGCAAACACCTGTTTATCACTTCCACGGCTCAAAAGGACTAAGAGATATTTTCAGAAATCCATTTTCCGGAATTTTGAAAATAACACAGTAAAATTTTTACAGTGTTTAAAATACATCACAATAAAGTTCTAGTGCAAATTTCGCCGAATTCCGTTTGAAACTTTAGCAGATGCAAAAAAAAAAAAAAAAAAAAAAAAAAAAAAAAATCTTCCGTTGCAAAATCGGATTCAAAAAAAGAAACGGCAATTATAAATTACGGGAAAAGCAAGCAAATTATTTTTTTTTAGATGCCATGGTTTATTTAAACAGAGTGATCCTTAAATTTTGTTTCTGTGATGATATGGACTCTATTTTAATTACAAACATACATTTTTATTCAGATGTCTGAGTTACTGTTTTAATAAAAAAATCTATAATTAAAAAGTTTTCAATGGATTTAGGCGAAATTCAGCAGATAAACGTATTTTAGTAAATTGCAACGTTATGACGTAAATTTGGTCATTTTGTCGAAAATTGGGCAGCATTTTTTTTGTTTACGTTTTCTCCTATAGTTAGGGTGAAGGAGGAAGACACTTCAGTGAGCTGCAGGTGGTGATTTATGGCGATGTGCCAAATGAAAAGAAGCCGTTCCATCAGGACATTCCAGAGGTTGAGTGTGCGTGGACGCGTGCTCCTGCTGTTTGAACTTAATCGGAATGTTTTCGGGAGGGGGAGAAATATCCGTTTCAGCTTTACAGCTTTCAGGCTCTTTTTTTTTTTTCTTTGTAATAAATAAAAACCATAGTTGCTGCATTCACCATTGATCCATATTCGCATTTCTTGAATATAAACAGCAGACAATCGGAAACATGGTGTTGGGTGGGTCTTGATGTTCTTCATTTGTATCTGCTGAATTTTGTTCTGTGGGAATACGGAATGAGTTATACTGTGAATACATACAAAACTACATATTTTTGAGCTGAAAAAATATGTTTACTTGTACACAGTAGCTAACGTGTGAACTCAGACGAAGACAATCAGACATATGGACGTCTGATTCCATAAAAAAATCAACCCATTTTATTATACACGACAGGTAAAAAAGAAAAAACATTACATGTTTTTAAACATTATAAAGGAAAGCGGACTTTTGAAAGACCATGACTTGATGATATTAATTTCTGAAAGTTTTTTTTTTTTCGATTTTAATTTCTGAAATCTTTTTTTTTTTTTTTTTCAATTACAATACACTGTAACATGATACCTGTGTGTTGTATCCCTTAGTTGTATGGCAGATTTTCAGTTGGCCGATATCCGCGATCGTAAGTGGTAGTTACATTGCTATTGTTGATGATGACAAGATAAATACTGGAGTAATGTAGAATGTTGCATAAAGTAAAAAAAAATCGCCCCCTCCTCCCCCTGCGAACCTTTATGCGGTTATCATAGCTGATCAACCATTTCATTCCATGAACATCAGCACATTTCAATCATTTGACCATTGGGGGTCTGACGGAATTCAGCAGTGCTTAAGCGCCTAGCGCAACGAGAACATGCTAATTATGGACAGTTCTATTCCCTTCCCCCCTATCATCCCTAATAATTGAGAGCGCATACTGTAGTTTCAAATATTCTGTGTATGAGCTAGTTTTCAAGCTGTTCGTTATGTTTTTATTTTAGAAATTACTAACCCTTTCGAACTGTAGGTTGCAGAAACGTTTATGCTTTGGTTTTTTCCATTTGTCCGTACGATAATTCACGTAAAAGGGGTTGGATTTTGGCGAAATTTTAGTATGCTGTTAGGTACAACCTAGGAACCTACCCTGTTGAAAATGGTCGAAATTAAATTCAAAGGCATAGATATAAGAGCAGTATTCATTCTCCAAGCTTGAAGCCCAACGTCCACTCTCCAGCTGGGTAAGTATGAAAGATTTGAGACTTGGAGGAGGAGACCCAATACAAAGTTTTGCTTCCTTCAGGCACTAAGTGTTTGTTAACATTTCCTTTCCTCTGGTTTGGAGCCCAGCTGTAAGAGGTGATGCTTTGTAACAGTCTTTTAGCATAACACTCTGTCTACTGATTGGCATACAGGTCATAAAACAGTAACTTCACTAAGTGTTGTTTCCTTGTTTTGAAAAAGACTAAATCAATGCCAAAGCATTTGCAACCCATGCTGCCTAAAGGACAAAGCTGGGGGAGCAGGAAAGAACATAGCAGTAAGACCCCTTTTTCTTTAATTACTTAAAATCTGGCCTATAGTAATTGGTCACATGTGTAGCCCCTTACTCAGGGGAAATTCTCAATTTTTAGTTGTGTGGTTCCTGATCTTAGATATTTTTTTGGTTTTCATTTACTGTTTCAGTTGATTTACCCATTTTTTCACCCCCTTAAATATGGGTAAGTGTACTTTTAGTGATCTTTGGCTAATAAATCCTAAATATGCTGGATGGATTAAAAAAGATGAAAGCAATTGCCATGTTGCAAAATGCATTTTTTATCCATTAAAATAATAGATGTTTCGAATATGGGGGAATCCGCTTTAAGAAGCCATATGAAAGGAAAAAAACATAGTATGTTGACAGAAAGCTGTAAAAATGTTCCACTAACTGTTGATAAATTGCTATGTGTATCAAGTGATAAACAAGTACAGCCTATTGCATCCACATCTAATCCTCTGCATATTCCTCTTGAAAAAAATGCAGCCATTAAAGCAGAAGCATTGTGGTGTTTAAAAGTAGTTAAATCCCATTACTCTTACAGGTCTTGTGCAGGTAATGATGTTTTATTCCGCCTAATGTTTTCTGACAGCAGAATTGCTGGAAACTTCAGCTGTGGCGAAAAAAAATGTTCCTACATTTGTTGCTTTGGTTTGGCACCTCACTTTAAATCAGTGTTGGTTCAGGAAGTCAAAACTGAAAATGAAAATTTTGTGATTTTGTTTGACGAAAGTTTAAACAAGTTTAGTCAGTCAAAACAAATGGATATACATGTTCGTTTATGGGGAAAAGGAACAGTTTCAACCAGATATTTGTCATCAGTTTTTTGGGTCATGCTAGTGCAGACATAATGATGGAAAATTTTCTTGAATGCATGGCGTGCCTCCCACTGTGTAACATTGTGCAGTTATCAATGGATGGACCCAATGTTAATTGGAAGTTTTTGATATGCTGCAATCAACACTTAGTGCTGACTCAAATGTCCAACTCCTAAACACAGGGAGCTGTGGACTTCACATTGTAAACAATGCCTTTCGACATGGAGCCTCAGCAACAGGGTGGGAAATTCAAAAGTTGCTTTCATCATTATTTAGGCTTTTTAAAGATTCACCTGCAAGGAGGGAAGATTTTTCTAAAATAATTTTAGCCAGTAAGATGCCATTAAAATTCTGCCCACACAGGTGGCTAGAAAATACTCCTGCCTGCGAGCGAGCATTAGAAATTTGGGCAGACATTGAAAATTATGTTAACCAAGTTGAAAAGAAGTGCATCAAGAATCCCCACACTGTATCATTTGATGCTATCAAAACTTTCACTAAAGATCCTTTTGTTTTGGCTAAACTGCATTTCTTCAATTCAGTTTCAAAACAGCTGGTACCATTTCTCAAGGCATATCAGTCAGATAAGCCAATGATGCCTTTTATGGCCACAGATCTTGAAAAGATGCTAAGAAATATGATGAATCGCTTTGTTAAAAAGAACTGTAATGGCAGAAGCTAACTATGCCTTAAAGCTGTTACAAGTAGACCTTACAGATGCATCTCAGTGTTGTCATTATAAAGAAATTGATGTTGGGTTTCAAACAGAGAAGGTATTGAAAGAATTAAGTGCTAAGAACATTAGTGAATGCAAACTTATGGAGTTTAGAATGGAATGCCGAATATTTTTGCAAAAGCTAGTTGTGAAGCTATTGGAAAAAAATCCACTTAAGTACTCCCTTGTTCGCCACATGAAGTGTTTAGATCCTCGGTTGATGTCAAAAAATAGTGAGACTTGTATTAAGAATCTAACATCCATTCTCACACTTCTTGTTGATGCTCATAGAATACAACCAGAATTATGTGATGGTGTAATATGGCAGTTTAAGGAATTTGTGACCAGTGTTGCAGCAGTAAAATCTTCATTCATAAACTTTGATCCAGAAGATAAACAACAAAGAGTAGACACATTATTGTATGAATACATGTCTTCTACTAAAGCTTTTAGTGAACTGTGGAAAGTTGTGAAACTTCTTTTACTGTTGTCACATGGGCAAGCTTCTGTTGAGAGGGGTTTTTCAGTCAATAAGGAGCTCATTATAGAAAACATGAGAGAGGAGTCAATTGTAGCACAGAGAATTATTTATGATCATATATCCTATGTAGGTGGTATTGATAAGGTAAATATCTCAAAATCCCTTCTGTTATCAGTTGGAGCTGCAAGGCAAAAATACATACATTATTTGGATGATAAGTCCAAAGAAAAGGAAAAAGCAGCCATATGTGGAAAAAGGAAAGCTATTTTAGATGAAATTGATAGCATAGAAAAGAAAAGGAAACTCATTGAAGGAGAAGTCAAAGAATTACTTAACTCTGCTGATGATTTAGCTTTAAAAGCTGAAACTACAAATAACATTACATACATTGTAAAATCTAATAGCTTTAGAAAAACTGCTCATGAGAAAAGAGCTGTACTTAAAAAAATGGATATGGAACTTGAAACCAAAGTTAGCAATCTTAAATCTGTATAACCATCCATTGATACTCCATATTTGTGGTATCTTCCAAGCATATAGAGAATTAATACTAAAACATAAAATTTTTATATTTGTACAATTTACAATAGGAATGAACTTTTTTTTTTTTTTCTTTGAAGCATGTTGAACTTCAAACCAGTTTTGATCTTATATCTTCATAATTATTTATTGTTTTTCATATGAAGTTCATGTAAATAGACTAATGAACTCTTCTGTTCCAAAAACTTATAACTTTCTGCAACTAACTTCCACAATTGGGCTTCTTATTGGACTAAAACTTTGGTAAGTAATATAAAACCTTATATATACTTGTACAGTAAATACTCATGGTCTCCTAAAACATATTTTTGCTGTACATTTTACTATGAATTTGTGGCCAAAACAATTCAATCAATTGTCCTTAATGCATTGATCAGATTTTGGTTTATATAACTGACAAACTTCATTTTTTTTAAAAAAAGCTTTTAAAAACTTAATTCATATAATTGTCTTATGTTTTGGGAGTTGAACCAAAAGTGGTTATTCTGATTCTGGTTATGATTGAAGCTTAACTGGAGGTAGAGATTCCTTATGCTCATCATTTTTCATTTATGTAAAATATTTAAGAATATCCTAATTTATACCAATAAAAATCTGAAATTGTTTTATGTTTAAGGTTTTTATAAATAGTTTAGCTAGTTCCACATTTTGGGGTAGCACTTCATAAATTTAGTTTAGCAGTGATTTTGATTTAAAAAAATAAAAGTAAATTGAGGCAATCTTGTTTGATATGAAAAATAATTTTTGGAAAGTAATATGAGGCAAGTGTACTGGTAGACATAAAGGTGGTTAGATTCTTTTGGGTTGGGTGGTGGGCCAGGACTTTCTGACTTCTATGATGAAACTTATTTGAAATTTGTTGCCATGTTCCTAAAATTACACTTTCTGTTTTAAACTCTATTGGTTCACCTTTCTATGATCGTCCACTCCCGAATCATTTCTTGAGGTGCATAGTGATTCCATGGCTTATGCTTTTTGATTTAACATAACTGTACTACAATTGGATGAAATTTTCCTTAAGTCTGGAACATATTCTGTCTAGTAATTAAGATTTTCATTGCCTTCAAAAGTCACATCCCAATATGCATCCACCAGTGGCAGTCATTGGGAATGTTAAAAGAAAAAAAAATCATTCCCATGTATGGAAACACTTTTTATCAGAGCTAGAATCCACCTGTGGGCATAACAGGCACATGCCCCATTTCAAAAAAAGGGGGGGGGGGTGAGCAAGTAGATAAGTGCTTTGTCTCACGTTTCTTGTTTTCAGACATCACACTTTTTCACTTATGGATTTGCAACTCCACGTTTTGTCTTACATTGGCCCGAACTTTTCAGTGATCCACACAGCAGTACTTCAGAACTGCTGTTTGTGATGTACTCTGACAGGCAAGCACCCCATCTCCCCCTTATGGGTCCTCCATGTTTTACCACCGTGTTTTTTTGGAGGAAATAAATCTCAGAGATTTTTTTACCAGTCGTCTGTTAGACGTGCGCCCCTCCCCATTATTAAATTCTGAATCTGCCCTCACTTTATTTTATAATAATTTCAGTTGTTATCAATAATAGTCTGATTACATGGAAGATAGTGCAGAATAGTGATGCAGCTAAAATGACTGATTGAATTAATCATTTTCTGATTGAGGGAAAGGATTTTCTGAATAGCCTTGTGGTAATTGCATCATGATTCAATTTAGCATTATTGGGTAATTCGCCAATTAAAAACATTAAAAAGAAATGTAATGGGTAAAAAAGCACACTCATCCATTTGCATCTTTCATCATTTTTATTACTTAAAACTGAAATTGCTTTTAAAAAATAATTTGAGCATGATACTGTAAAGCGTAGTAATCATCCTGGAATTTTTTGTATATGGCCTGGAAAAGGCCTGGAAAGTCCTTGAATTTTTTCCCCCAAAAAGAGTACGAACCCTGTGTGTTATAGAAAAACTGAAACTATTCAACTGACAGATTTTTTCTTACATATGACCCGTTTCTATGGGGAATATATTTACAAATTCCGTGTGGGTAGTATTCACAAAAGTTCACGGAACTTTGGTACAGAAAATAATGTGCACAGTTAGTTGTTATTAATGAAAAGCAGGTAATTTTATAAAAACAAATTACGTAAAGAATTTACAAGTGTGTGTTTTGGTGAGAAAAATGGATGGAATGGAATGAAATGTAACAATTCTTTGCAACAAGCCACTCTGGAAAACTTTTAAAAACACCTGGAGAACCTGGAAAAGTCAGGGAATTTTTTTATTACTTTTGAGTGGGAATCCTGTAACCCAGATTTCCGGCTTTTTGTGCTCAATTGAACACGAAATTCTGTTATGTAAATTGTGCCGACACAAGCAGACTGCATCGTATATTGTTGAAAATATGTTTCTCCTTTTTACAGCTTCTTAAATTGTGCCAACGCAGTTAAACTGTAAATTGTTTTAAACGATTAGTCATGATTTTGTCCATTGTGTTAATTAGTTGCTGTAGAGCTATGTAGCACTGCTTTTCCGTCTTGTTTCCTGCAGAGGAGGTCGGGTTGCTTTGTACTTGAGTTGAGGATTAGTGTAACCTGTTATCTATTGGAGCAGAGTGCTCCATGGAAAACCAAATGATTTAAGAAAATATGATGTTTCTCTTAGCAGCTAACATTAGTAGATCTGAAAATTTTAAACCATTAATAACAAGGAATTCTTAAAATCGTAGATGATTTTCTTCGGTCAAATGTCTACTCACTGACCGTCAATCCAAAAATAAAGCCCTGCATAACCAACAATTTTTAATTATCATATTTTTCAATCATAATTGAGCGAAATAAGGCCGAAAAGGCCAGGCATAGGTACGAGATGACGCCTCCGATCACCGTGGTTTTTTTTGCATGAGATTAGACGTCGTCCATGGTCAGGTTTTGACGCTTTCTGATTTTCAAAATTCCGTGTCATTGAGAAATAATCGTCCAAAAACTTGCATTTTTAGGCGTTTTTTCGGGTTTTCAGAAGGAGTCGTTTGTTACCTATCTCCTCCAAAGATCTTCATACCTGCCAAGTTTTACGGTTTAACCGTAAAATTTACGGACATTGTACTTATTTCACGGATTTTTTTTTTCGAAACAGATTAGGTCCATATATATACCGTAATTTCGGGTAGATAAGCCGCAGCGTGTACGAGTTCAAAATAAAATTTTCGGCCCGCACGGCTTATACAGATAGCAGTGTTTACAGCTTTTTTACGGCAGAGCGAAATTATGTAACAAAAAACTTTTTCGCTTGTTCCATTCTTTTTCCTGCAGGATGATGTCTCAATAGAGAGGGAATAGAATAATGATGTTACAACCACGTGCAATAAATTCCACCCAACCCCCTCTTAAAACAAGACATGACAATAATAGGTTATAGGATTGAGGTGGGGCTCCAATAAAACTTGGGGAAAAACCTTGGCGGTGGGGGGGACACTTTGCAAGGAATCGATCTTGTTAGCAAGGATCGCCCTTGTTTCATGCTCCGAGGCCTGAGCAACTAACTCTCTTTGAACTCGTGACGTCATCAGCTTCGCTCTCTCTCCCCTCTTGAAACGGGATATTCAACTACCTTCCAAGATCGATTGTCATTGGTCGGTGACTCGAGGACAGCACGTGCAAATTTTGCGAGTCTAACTTCGTCAGTGACGTGTGCGTTTGTTGCATTCAGTTCACCAAATCACATTTTCTCGAGTACGCGTAGGTCTACGTTATCGCAGGGGTGCAGAATTTGTCTGAACTCGCGAACGAGGTTCGGGGGAAATTAAGGCAGCTCTGGGGAAATTTTTGCCTGCGGGTAAAATAATAATAGTAGTAATAATAATAAAACGAAAAATTGACTTATTAACAATGAGTATAACGCAAAAGATAAGAGTAATTTACTGCACGGTAATCATTTTGAAAAATGTCATGTTATAAATACAAGAGGTTACGAGCACAGTGACGTACTGCAGACTGCCGCTGGCATATGATTCACCGAGCCCAAACGACTTTACTAATGCCAAGGCGTAGACAGCGTGGCAGAGTAATAAGTACGGCGCAACCACTAGTCATGCTAATAAAAAAAATTCCGAAACTAATGGCAGCTTATGTGTGGTAGGCGACGATCTGAAAAATTATTAGGGGTTCCACACATTTTAATGCGAATGACCCATGCATTTTTCAAAGGATTTAAGTCTAATTTAAATTTCATTCAGTAAAATTATCTGGCACAATTATACACCTGAAATGCTAGAATGAAATAAATTATAGTTAATTGCAGAATTTTTTTTAGCTGTTTATTTTTCAGCCTCTCTGCCCCACCACTGTTTTCACCTAGACCCAAAAATGTTTCGGACATTTTGAATCTAAAATAAATATATTAGGGGTTTTTTTTCCTTCAAATTTTTAAGTAATAGGTTTTTTAAGGATTAGTTCTTAATCAACATATAGATCTAATACTCGCTTAAATTTGTATGAAAGTCCGCTACAGTTTTGGGGGAAATTTCGGACAGAAAAAAAATTTCGTTCTGGGGAAATATTGGGCCCTGAAAATTTTCTGCACCCCTGGTACCGCTTACTGGTCGTCCATGTAACACTTCTCAGAAAACTTGCAAAATTCATCTTCCTGGAGCGGGAATCGAACCCTACATCTCCTGATTACCAGTCGAGTATACTAACCATTACACCAGCCAGGACAGTGAAGTTCCCCTGAGACATAGGAATCTGAAAGTCCTATGTCTCAGTTGACTGGTAATCAGGAGATGTGGGGTTTGATTCCTGCTCCAGGACAATGAAGTTTTCAAGTTTTCTGAGAGTGTTACATGGATGACCAGTAAGTGGTACAAGCAAATTCAGTTTGCTCAGTGATGCCAGAGGCCGAATAAACTTTCGCTGGTAGATAATGCAATTTGCTAGTAAAAAAGTAAGGCCACTAGCAAGTGTTGCTACTGCTAAAAAGAACGAAATAGAGGCCTGTTCACATAGTGTATATTGTGAATACAATTATGTTGTCCAGTTTAATATTTACACACATATGTTATAGTGAATAATTCCATCTTATTCATGCTAGCTTAAATATTTTATACACTGTAGCAAAATATTTTTCATTGCGCATTCACGTTTTCATGCATGTGATTCTTCCGCTAATTAGCGGAATTCCGTGAATTCACTTTTCAGAAAAAAATGGAAATCCGCTAAACTCGTCATTTGCGATCTCAGGCATTTGACAAAAGTTTGTGATTGTTGGTATGTTGGGGGGGGGGGAGAAATATTCGTTGGGAAGGTGGCGATATTTCAGTTGTAAGGTGTACTCTTTCGGCGTAGTAAACCGGCAGCTCCAGGCTGACGCTGCTGAGGTTCAGCCAATGAGATAGCTTTGGGTGACCTCTCTTCAAACGTCTCAGTTTGCTCGAAACCGGTTTTCTTAGGGGAACACTCTGATGTTTAGTTGAGAGGCTCGGCGGAGCCATCGTATGCAGCTGCCAAGAGATCAATCAACGAGAAAGAAAAGTTCTGTTCACGTGTGATTAGACATATACGTTGCAAACCTTCTCTCTCACTGGCGGGCGAAAGTGTCATTCGCGTCCAGAGATGCCCGCCATTGTGGATTTTCCCCCTGATGTACGGAATTACAGGTGACTAATCAAAAATTACGGAAATTCAGATTATCGCTGATATTAAAAATGTTTGATAGGTTTTATCGAATAATTCCGTAATCCTCCGGGATTGCGGATGATGACTAACGAAAAATTACGGAAATTCAGATTTTTGCTGTTATTAAGAATGTTTTACTGGTTTTATAATTAATCAGTGTAAAAGCCTCTGAACAAAGTTCGTGCCATTGCTCTTTATTTCTTTTTCTTTTTTCTTTTTACCAAGGAGGAGGAATTTATTTTGGTTGTTTGAAAATTAAGTGGAAAGAAAGCGCGGCACAGGGCCGGGATTATGTCAGCCCAAAGCCTCTGAGCAAAGTTCATGACACAGCCTTCTTTCTTTCTTTCTTTTTTTTTTTTTTTTTTTTTTTTTTTTTTTTTTTTTGAAAGCTAAGTGAAAAGAATGCAGGGCGTCGTGCGTGATTACATCGGCCTGAAGCCTCTGAACAAAGTTCATGATGCAGCTCTTCGTTTTTTCCAAGGAGGAATTTGTTTTGTTTGTTTGTTTGAAAGCTAAGTGGAGAAAACGCAAGGCGACGGGCCGGGAGTACGTTGGCCCCGCGCCATGTGTGGTTACATCGGTCCAAAGCCTCTGAACAAAGTTCGTGACGCAGCCTTTTCTCTTTTTTTTTTTTTTTTTTTTTTAATCCGAGGAGGAATTTGTTTTGTTTGTAACAGTTCAATGGTGGTATTTTTGCATTTAATTTTACTTGCTTAAGCACTTTGCCACTAGCAAATGACATTAACAAGCATGGTTGTGGTTTGAGAATAGCTGCTTCTTGTGGGCTGCTCTTGTTCCGAAGTTATGTTACTGAGCTGTGTGTATTTATATATATACACTGCTGGCCACCCAAAATGCAACACCAAGAAGGACACGAGATAGCAAAGCCAGATTTACTGGACACATAACAACAGATACAAAGATAAAACAATGGAGCTTACAGGCCCGTACGACTTGCGGAACACGCAGACATCAATAGTTCGTGTGGCCCTCATGGCTGGCAATAACGGCCGCTACACACCGCGGCATAGAACGGAAGAGGCTTTGGATGTGGGCTTGGGTTATGTTGGTCCAGGCTGCTTCCACACGTTGCCACAGTTCATCAGGCGTAGCCCCGGTTGGGGCTTGCCGTGCCACTCGGTTGCCGATCAGCGACCAGACGTGTTTGATGAGCGACATATCGAGAGAACAGGCAGGCCACGGCAGCAGTGACACCTGGTGGGCCGTGAAGAATTGTTTCACGCTGCGTGCCACGTGCGGCGCGCATTGTCCTGTTGAAACGTGGCCGCAGTCAGGTCCTGCAGGTAAGGGAGGACTACAGGCTCCAAACCGTCGGAGAGGAAGCGGTGGCTGTTGAGTGTATCGGCGATGCGTACCAGAGGGTGCGGGTGTCATAACCAATTGCGCCCCAAACCATAACGCCTGGCGACGGACTGGTATGGCGATGCATAATGCAGGCGTCGTACAGTATCTCGCCGCGGATCCGACCAGCGTGCTGTTGCAGGCAGAAGCAGGATTTGTCAGAGAAGACAATGTCTTGCCATTCCGTAGTCCAGGTGCGGCTTTCAATGGCCCACTGCCGCTGCACTCTCCGGTGGTGTAACATCAATGGTAATCGTAGCAATGGCCGCCATGCAACAAGTCCCCCTTCCTGCAGGCAACGTTGAATGGTACGTGCTGACACAGGTTGTTGCGCAACACACTGTAATTCCTGCGCTAACGTTCATGTCGTGGCGGTGCAAGCCGACAATGCCCGCCGCACAACATGCCAGTGCTCTTGTTCAGTGGTATGCTGTGGCAATTGCTCACGTCGATCCGTCCGTCCCTCCTGCACCCACCGAATCCATACTCGCCTCACTGTGGCTGGATGTCGTCCCACACGGGCGCCGATGTCTCGGTACGATAAACCGCTGTCACGATAAGCCACTATTCGTCCTCTGTCGAACTCCGAAACGTGCTGGAATGACTGCCGTATTCTGTGGCGAGGCATCAGGAAACTTCCCACACACAGGTCCGGCAGCACAACACACTTTCACTACTTACACCCCACCTTCTGTGCACCCTTCGTATAGTGCTTCTCGGTGGTGTGCCGGGCGCACATGATTTGCATATGCCCTGCAATGCCAATCGTTTGCATGTCCTCTCGCGGGCGACGCATGCTGCGAATTTCAGGCCAATCGGATGCTTTCTTCTTGGTGTTGCATTTTGGGTGGCCAGCAGTGTATAATAAAATTAACGATAATAATTTTTGATTTTTTGCGTTTGTCATTTTTTTATGTGTATCTTGGAAACAGCTTTTGGCATTTTCAGTTAATTGGATGCTTAGACAATCACATGCCTGTGTATCTCGGAACAGCTTTTGGTGTTGTCAGTTAATTGGATTCTTAGTCAATCACATGCCTGAGTTTTTCACTCAGTTAAAAAGTTCAGCGTTTTGACATAGAACTACCTACATCTTTCTCCGCACTGGGTGGAGAGGGTAACATCAGTAGCACGGATGCAACGAAAACATGTCGCACTTTGAATGCTTATATTTTCTAAACTAATAATCATAGAGTAATTAATAATACATCATTAAATAGTTTATAATAGAGTCCCATTTATGACCAAACAAGTTTCAACCATCCACCCCTTAACACTTCGATACAGTCGCGTTAGAAAGTTAAGTTAAATTTTCCATGGTTTTGTTTTGCTGCACGCTGTTTTAAGGTTGGTAACTAGTGAGTAGATAATAATAGTGATGACCTCAGCCACACATTCTGTAGCTGATGATCAGAGCTAATGGACATATGTGATAAAGCAATACAAAGTGGATTTAAAATTTATATTTTAGATAATGAAATTTAGTGATTAACATTTGATAATGCCGCAAAAATCCAGGGAAAATTACTGTAAGAGCCGATTAAATTTGAAGAAACAGCTAGAGGAGAATGAGAGGAATCCGAAAAGGCCCGCTAAGTCATTAACCGAAAGGTCACGGGAATGTAGAGAGTGTCAAAAGTTTGCACGCCAGGATGTGTGTCACCCGAGTTCTGCTCTAGAGCCACAACCTTCCACTTAAACCACACAAATTGAGCCTGAACTGCAGGAGCAGAGATGAAGATTGATGTCATCAATCCAAATTTTCACATGAGCCTGGAATACCAATCTACATCGCAAGTCTCCACAACTTTGCTGGATAATGAATGCACGAGTATTAGCTCTCAAACCTTTACACCGCCGATGCATTCTGAATCTAGACAAGAACCAGAGCAACGACAAGAAGAGCGCATTAATTAGGCCCGAGACGTTATGCCAAATTTATAAAAAGGCGACTAAGGAGTTTGAAAAATTGTTTCTGAAGAATGATTTCTCCGGAAACAATTTTAGCAATAACTACTGACAGTTTTAAAGCTTAATTCGTGTATGAGTCGATATAAACAACACTTGCCGTTTTTACACGATATTACACTGCTGGACAATTGCTAAGGACGATCATAAACGGCTATATAGCGCATAAAAAAAAGTAAGTGTGGTTGGATGCCAAGTGAAATAAAATAATGTCAGAATGCCAGGACATTACAAGAAATACAATTTATTGTGCTGTGAAATCCAGAAGGCTTTGGAACGTGTTCAAGGGACAAACAGGCCATTTTGTGCAGAATACGTAAACGTGAAAAAAATGCAATTACCGTCCGCAGGCGTTCCGGCGTAAGATGTCAATACGAGATATGGCCACCATGGAGGGCGATGCAAGATTCCACACGTCGTGTCATGCTTCGCACAACATTATCAAGCAGCTGTTGGGGTAATTTATCCCATTCCTCTGTCAGTGCACGGATGAGGGTGTCCTTGTTTATTGAAGGGCATTGGCGACCAGCAAGACTCCTCCCCAAAGCATCCCACACATTTTCAAAGGGATTCAGATCTGGAGAACGTGCTGGCCATACGAGGCGTTGAATATCCTTGCTTTCAAGACACTCCTGGACAGCGACTGTTCGATGACATTTTGCGTTGTCGTCCATGAAAATGAATCTATCACCGACAGCACCACGGAACATGCGAACATCAGGTAGCAGAACATCATTAACGTATCATTGGCCAGTCATAGTCCCAGTTGGAAGCACATAGAGGGACGTACGGCCATTGATCATGATGCCAGCCCATATTATGACACTACATGTCGGATATCAGTCCCTTTCCTGTATGTTTGCTGGACAATATGCAGTACCACTATCACGACAGATCAGTTGTCGTCGACAATCAGACGATAGACTGTATCTACTCTCATCTGAGAAGAGGACAGCAGACCAGTCGTTATCAGTCCAATTGCGATGTTGATGGCACTATTGCAAACGGGCGGTACGGTGACGTCTGGACAATGGGATGCACACAACAGGACGGCGGGCGTATAGTCCTCCTTCATGCAAACGTCTGGCGACAGTTTTTCGGGAGATCCGCTTGCCAGTAGCAGCCATAAACTGATTTGCTACCTCACTAGCTGTGATGCGCCGGTGTCCTTTTGTTGATAGCACTATGTACCGATCTTCTGCAGGTGTCGTACTGCGAACACGACCTCCCCGTGACGTTTGCTACACTCTCAATTTGTTTGATATGATTTCCAAAGCCTTGAAACAACACTGTGGCTGACGTCGAACTCCCTGGGAACATCTGTTATTTTTCGCCCTTCTTCAATCTTGCCAATAATACGGCCACGCGTAAAATCATCTAGGTGATGTCGGGAAGACATACTGAAAATTGCAAGTTCGTCAATTGATTCTTTCCCTTTCAACTTTGCGTTTGAACAACAACGGTCAATACGCGTCAAATCCTTGATATCTCTTATCAGCGCTATGACGTCACGAACAAGTTCGGCAATCCAAAATTTGCATACGCACAACACGTCTTACTGTATCCCGCACTTATGCTAATTTCCACATTTTCCTGCCTTCCATTTTACGGTTGTTATCGTTGCTATTATCATCCGTCCTTAGCAATTGTCCGGCAGTGTATAAAAGTCGATGATGGTGACTTTAAAACTTTAATCAAAAGGTTGAAATACATTAGCACTTTCAGGTCTACTATAGACCCATCTTCAGATTTGAAATAATCGAACTCTGAGATTACATATGGTTATATATCAAGAACAAATGGTGATTTCCCTAATTACATTCCGGGGTTTGGAAGAACCTTATTTTGAACAAACAGTACTTCTTCCCACAAGACCTTGACTCTCGTGCACAGGCTTTGTGATTGACTGCGTCACATATGTGTTTTGCTTCTCAAGTTTTAAGTTGTAATCTGGCATTGTTCTTGATATATAACCATATGTAATCTCAGAGTTCGAATATTTCAAATCTGAAGATGGGTGTATAGTAGACCCGAAAGTGCTAATGCATTTCAACCTTTTGATTAAAGTTTTATTGTCACCATCATCGAATTTTATAATATTGTGTAAAAACGGCAAGTGTTGTTTATATAAACTACACAGTGATGATACTATGCCTTCTACTTCTACTAACATTAATTTATAATCAGCATAAGTTACTAGGAATTGTACATAGTATAAGTTGCTTTGAAATAAATAAAGTAAAGCATTTCTTTCATTTTATTTCTTAAAAAAATTTATATCTGAAAGAAATCAAAGGGACACAGTAGCAACTATGCTGCAACCTACAATAGAAGTACGTCAACTGTGACTATTTCGTGGCACTATCTCACTAGTTCTACGTCCTTAAAGTATTCAGCCAAGGACAGTTGATGTAGCCCTACATTGTAGGTTGTGGCACAATTGCTGCCATGTTCCTTTGATTTTTTTTTTCTAAGTGAATTATGTGTATTTAAAAAGTTGTTTTGATAAATTTCAGTGCTCTTACAATTGTGATTTTGACATTATTTTAAATGAAAGTGTTGATTACAAAAACTGTGTTTCTGTCTTACACATTTTAAGAAATCCTTGGTGAAGTGGCATCCAGTGTAGAAAGTCCTGCATCATTAGTTAGTTCACAGTCACTAATCCAAGCTGCTCTAGTTTCTGCTGTAGAGCCTACATCACAGGTAAGATTGTTTTGCCTCCCTCATTTTAGTTATCAACGTCGGAATTACTACTTTAACGAATATAAGACTAGCATTCAAGACTTATAAGTTTTATTCTTTGAGTTTATGATTTTGTACTGTCTGATGTGGGAAAGTTTCTTTTTGTTGTTTTAATCAGGTAAGTACACCAGTGTGGGGGGATTAGCCCACAGCTGACAGTTCCAGTTGGTCATTCAACCTAAGAATTCTGGAACAAAACCCAGTGAGTTTCGCCAATGTCACACAGAACTAGCTGGAACCTTTCCAAGATTCACAGAGGCCCTTGTTGCTGTTCTGTGTGCCATTGTTCCCATGGAGCGCCCCGAGGAGGCAAACCTATCTCTCACTAAGATTGCCCGCAAAGATCCGTGTGTGCAGATTGCTGTATGCTGATGACATTGTCCTGTTAGCAGAGAGCAAAAGTGAGTTGCAGAGTATGTTGTTGCGGATGTACAAAGTTTGCAGGAAATTCAAACTGAGTATAAATAGGGAAAAAACCAAAGATATGGTTTTTGAGAGAGGAACTGTTAGTACTGAATGCAATATAAGTCTAAATGGCACAGTGATTGACCAGGTGAATGAGTTTGTGTATTTAGGAAGCATGTCTGACAGGGAATAAATTGGATGGTGAAATTAGCAGGCGAGTGAATTCTTCGTTGAAAGTCATAGCTGCTTTGGAGGGAGGTTTTCACAGGAATGTTAGGTTTTCAAGAGAGCTGCATGGCTGTGTATGAAAGTGTAATTGTTCCTACTCTGATGTATGGCAGCAGTTTGTATGCTGGGGAAATGTGTTACTTAAATGGGGGGGGGAGGGCAACACACATTAAAATCATGTGAGGAATGAAGATGCGTTGCAGTTTTGTAATGTGAAGCAGGATGTTATTAGCAAGGTGGAGGCTAATATTCTTCGGTGATTTGGCCATGTTGGAAGAATAAATGATGCGATGCTTACTAAGAATTTTTTTTTTTTTTTAGCCCAAGTGGCTGAAAGGAAGAGGAAGGCCAAGGAAGTCATGGGAGGATCAGATTCAGGAGTGTCTGCATGAGAAGATTATGAGTATGAGATATAAAAGGTCTTGTGTACATCATGTGATGGATGCCAGTGAAGCTCAAGTTGTGTGTCAAGATCGCTGTAAATGGAAAAGTTTGATACTGCAACAGTAAATAAATAATCAGTTAAAAATTTAGCTGGTAATTTGTATTTTTTTGTGGAGCTAACCTCTGAATCTCAAGATAACTGCTTAGTGATATGTATGTATTAATGAATGAATGAAATTCTGCCCCTTAATTTGTGTGTTTACAACAGAACTTTACCTTTACTGTATTGATTTGTATGTATTAATGAATGAATGAAATTCTGCCCCTTAATTTGTGTGTTTACAACAGGATTTTACCTTTACTGTATTGATTTTTTTGCAGATTTGCCTATTTGTCTAATGAAAGCTGAACTTATTTGTGTTGTAAAACAAACCAGAAAATTAATACACTGGTGTGCAAAAATTAAGGACGAGACGGTTTTTCGAATGTAACGTCGTGCAGAAGTGCTCCACATCGACTCAAATCATACCATAAGATCCCCAAGATCTAAGAATATGGGACAAGTGAGCAAAACCGTCCAAACAAGGAATCCAAAGAATACAAAGGCACTTTATTGAAAAGGTAGCTTCGAGCACAACTGGACAGAAGACAGAAACGTCCATGTGACAGGCGGCTGCCAAGAAAAATCCAGTCTTTAGTAGCGGATATGAACATCCCCGACTGCGTTGCAGGATTTACCACGTCTGTCCGTGCTGAGGACGAGGTTGTCAAGGAGCTGTTGAGGCATCGCGGCCCATTCCTCTTGTAGCGCCAATCGCAGCTGTGGAATCGCTGCTGGCGGCTGGTGATGTGCTGCCAAGCGTCTCCCGAGAAGGTCCCACACGTGTTCGATTGTATTTAGGTCCGGGGACCTTGTGGGCCAATCCATGCGTTGAATATCTTCACTCTCCAACAGCTCTGTGACAACCACTGTACGATGAGGTGTAGCGTTGTCGCCCATGAAGGGGAACTCAGGACCCACAGCACCTCTAAACAGACGCAGATTAGGCAGGAGAACATCGGTACAATAGCGGACACCAGTGACTGAACATCCTTGGAAGATGTGAAGGTCAGTATGGCTACCAAGCATGATACCGCCCCAAACGAGAACTCCACCACTTCCAAACCGGTCCCTTTCAATGATGTTGGAGGTGTGATTGCGTGTTCCCTGCTCTCTCAAGATGTGTATACGTCCAGAATCGCTCATCAGACTAAATCGGCTCTCTTTCATAAAGAGAACTCGACCCCATTGCTGATGTGTCCAGTTCTTGTGTTCCTGGCACCACAGAAACCACTGTCTCCGATGAGCAGGCGTTAATGGCACACACCGTACTGGTTGTCGTGCAAATGGACCACCTTTGTGCAGCCTCCTGACCACAGTAAAACGCGATAACAGACGTCCAGTTGTCTGTTGCATGTGCCTTGCGATTTCTCCCGCTGTCTGCCGTCTGTCTCTTCTCGCTTGTAGGACAATGTACCGGTCGTCCGCCACTGTGGTTGCCCATGGACGACCACTGCTAAACTCTCGGACAGCTGTTCCTGTCGTTTGAAATGCTTTCCACGCTCATGAAACAATGCCGTGAGCGATACCGAACTCCTCGACCACGCTAGGCACACTTCGGCCTTCTTCCAACTTCCCGATGACGCGACCTCTGGTAAAGTCATCCAGATGTCTACTGGATTGCCTGTTGGCCATATCACATGGTAGCAGCAACTCGACGTTGTTCAAACCGATGTACACTGTGCAATAGTTTTCGCCAAATTGCTGAGCGTACACCACCCGTGTGCTTTATACTCTTCCGACACACCCCACGTCATGCTGCATATATGCGCATGCTCTACCGTACTGGACCCTAGTCTATCCCCTGAGTGGTCTTTCGGTCCGTCCTGCCTGCTCGTTCCTCTGTTATGCTAATTTCTCCTCTTTGTCCTTAATTTTTGCACACCAGTGTAGTTCACATAAATTCCATGAGTAATTCAGCGCTGATTTCTTGCGTAACACAGTATTTTCACTTTTCACAGGTTGCTGGAGAAAACAAAGCAGCAGTTCCTGATGAGCTCTTGTCTTCGAGCAATTCCGTTCCTTCTCAGGAAGAAAATTTATTTGAGGACGAAGAAAGTTCTGTCACTGCTGGTGACTTTCAGATGTGCAGTCTGCCAATAAGGGCTCAGGCTAGTGATGACAAACTGATCCAACCCGTTGTCGACTCCAGCAAGAGCATTGAGGACGTATCACCTAGTGTGACCACAACTGATAAAGTAGGTTGTGGGGATGGTATACACTGTGGAGAAGACAGTCTAGAACATGAAAAAAACAGTGTGATCGGAGATGGAGGAGATAAAACCTCTCTTAACGAGCTTGTGCATAGTACCAACAATTTAAATAGTGACAGTGTTTCAGATGTGAAGGACATGGATGTGGTGAATGATAGTGTACTTATTAAAAGTGTTCAGCAGTGCACAGATGGAATTCACTGTGGGTCGGAAGATGAGGAGGAACAGCAAAGGACAGAAAAAAGTGATGTGTGTAGTGTCAACAGAAGGACTAACAGTGTAACACAAAGTGGTAATTTGCAGTGTGTGGACGGACATGGCTGTGGCGAAGAAAATCAGTGTACTGATGGAAAACACTGTGGTGAAGACAATCAGTGTACTGATGGGAAACATTGTGGTGAGGACAACCAATGTACCGATGGAAAACATTGTGGTGAGGACAACCAATGTACTGATGGAAAACATTGTGGTGAGGACAACCAGTGTACTGATGGAAAACACTGTGGGGAAAAAGAAGATTGTAATGGAAGTAACACGTGCAGTGATGGCAAGCACTGTGGTGAAGAAAATGGGAATGGTTGTAGTGATGGAAAAAACTGTGGTGAGGAAGATGGTTGCGGAGAAGAAAACAACAAAGAGCCCAAAAACACGTCTGGTGCCACAAATCCTGATACCTCTTCAGGTAAACAAAACTGATTTGCATTTAATTTTTGTGAAATAAGTTGTGTTTATTCTTATGTTATCGTAGTGCATTATTATCAAGCTTGTGGAATATGCATAGTATTTTTTTGTCTTCTCTTTAAAATTTGTTTGATGCAGTGTTGCATAGCTGCCAATCCTTCCGATTTACCCGGAAAGCTTCCGATTTTGGGGCGTCATTCCGATCGGAAAATGTTTGTTTCCGATTTTTCATTCTCATACCAAAAATCCTTATTTTTTTTCTCCCCATTTCAAGAGCAAAAAAAAAAAAAAAAAAAAAAAAAATGTTTATTCCACTTTAAAAAATCCTTTAACACGAGATGATTAAAAAGAAAAGATTCACCTTATTTCTGCTGTGAAGAGAACGTGTGAGTGGCACGGTTTTCTGCTTCCACATGGACTTTTGGATGGATCCGAGTACCTTCCCCTGAGCAAGTGGCACAATGCTGGTGACAATTCCCATCAGGCTATGCAGCTGCGTAACATAAGGGTGACAATAACGTTCTCTCTCTCTCTCTCTCTCTCTCCCCTCCCTCTCTCTCCTTTTCAGATAGTGCATTGTTCGTCCCCCGGGTCGCAGCTTCTCAGAGGCCAAGCGTGGGTGTGTCTTGCATTCAAGCACTCCCAGTTCAAAATGCTATTTCAGAATGTAGTTATCATAGAAAAAAAAATTCAAATGGATTTTAAATCTGTGGAATTTTTAAGCCCAGATCGATACCCAGCATGACGAAATTAAGCAAAAGCTGCCAGTTTTGTGAAATTAAAAATGCATTGAGCATGGGTTTGTAACTTCTTCTGTGGCAATAAATTTGACCTAACAAAAGAATGGTACTATAAGAGGAAGTTAAAAAAAACAAAAAAGTCCAATGTTCATTCGAGCCTGTGCTTCTCCAGCAATGATTTATTTTGCTGGTCCATTAGTCGGTAAGTTTTCTAGCCTTTCCAACTGTGCTTTTTTGTTCGTCGCTCGATAATGTGCATAAAAATGGCCTGGCTTGATTCAATGAAATTAATATGTTGGGGTACTATTTTTCCTCTGCAAATTGCATCTCTTTAAGCTGTTACTGTTTTGCTATAGCAGTTTTACTTGCATTTTTTTTTTCAAGTGTCAATAAATTTAGTATTAGTGATTCACTCTGATCAGCAATATGAAGGGGGGGCGAGTACTATGAAACATTCCGTGTTGCGTACTCTGCGGAATTCCCGTGTATTGCAAAAAATGAAAAATATGCACTTTGCACTACGTGTCGATGTAATTTTCAGCGTTTCGCATGGTGGAAGGAATGATATTACTAATCATATTTCTAGTGCCAAGCACAAATCTAATGTTGACTGCGTGAAAAATATATATATATACGAAATCAACTTCCTTTGTTAAAAGTTATAATGAACTGGGTGCGATTCGTGCAAAATGTTTGTTCACTTCGTTTTTAGTTGAGCATATAAGTTACGAATTAGTGTCACTCATTTATTTCATTTTTTTTTTTTTAATTATTTGACTGTCTCATCGTCCGTCTCTCCGTAAGATAATCCTAGCATGAAAATGGTTTGTTTTTGAAAACATTTTAGTTTGTGCCGTGACGGGGCGTGGGATACGATCGTATTGGATTTGGGGTTCAAAGGGTGTGGAACATCCTTCCCTTTAGATGCAAGCTTCCATAAAAATAAATTTTTATCTCTTTATAGATCATAATGATATAGCATAGTAATGAGAAATTCTGTATGGATAATCGAAATAAATGTGCCGATAAATTCAAACAACTGTAGTCATGTCAATTAAAAGTTGATACTTGAGTTAGGTAACATATCGTTTTTTAATTGATACAGACCTCAGCACAAGTCACTTTTCTCACTATTTGTCACCTTTTTTTTAAATTTGTCACTTTTTGTTACCTTTTTTAAAATTTTGTCACTATTCTCACCTTTTTCTTAAGTGTGCCCGTATTTTTTTCAATTTAGCTATAGTTTTGCGTTGTTGTTCTTTTAAATGTAGGGGATATTTTGTCAGATGAAAAAAGAAATCCTGAAACAAAAATAAATTGTTTTGTTAAACACCCATCCCTGTCGAATACACACGTGCGTGAGGTCACGAGTTGTAAACGCGACTCACCACTCACAGCAGCAGCAAAAGCGGGCTTCGTAACGAAGCAATTGCGGACTCCGGCAAGAGGCAGTGACGCACACACTGCACCTCTCCCCGTAACCCCGCCCACAGCAGGCGGGTTCTCTCAAGGATTTTTTCAAGTGGGATAAAAATGACAAAAGTTTATCTCCGTGGATTTTTCATGAAAATCTCTGAAATTTTGATCAACACCATAAATCGCTAATAAGAATGAGCCCTGCAAATTTCGCGTAAATCAATTAAAAACTTTTTAAACGGTCCGTATTTTTTTTTTATTTGCTCTTTATCATGCAGCTGGGATGACCAGAATTCGTAATCGGCATTTTACGGCTAATTTAAAAACGTTTTTGCCAATTCACTTAAAATTTTTATGGTCATCATCTTCTAGCCAATTATAGTATATGTACAAATTTCAGCCAGTTACATGAAGAATTCGGAAAAGTAGTCTTATGTAAAAAAAGATCGTGCTTATGTTATCGGTTTGTTTGTTCGTCTGTAGACACGATATCTCTGCAACTATTAGTCCGATTTGGAAAATTCTTTTTGCATTGGGAAGCTTGAAATATATGAATGATAACCGTTCATTTTTATTTTATTTTTACGAGTAGAATTTCACCGCTAGAGGGCGTAAATGCAGTTGTCGAATTCAAAAATACATTTTATTCCACATATTTGCTTCTAACCATCCGATTGAAAAAACGTTTTTTTTTTTTTTAGCGGATACTGCTCCTGATGAAAAATCTTTTGCATATAATTTCTAATTTTTGGTAAAGAATACTTTGGCCACCAGGGGGCGTAAGTGTTAATTTTTGCTTTTGATGTATTTGCCATAAAATCTGAGCTTCTAAAATCTCGATTGAAAAAATTCTTTCGTGGACCGATGCCACTTACGTCGATAAACCTTTTCGGAGTATTTTCTTCTTTAAATATTCCATGGTTTCTCCGCCAGAGGGCATAGACGTATATCTTATTTTTGTCAATATCTCAGCTTCTAATGGTCCGATTTGAAAATTTTTTTCTGTATTAGATAGTTTCCGGTGTGACATGCTTTTCATATAATTTCAAAATTTTCAAGTAATTCATAGACTTTTTCTCTAGGGGGCGTAAAGGTAAATTGCGTTTCCCCTATATCTCTGCTTCTAAATCTCCGATTTGAAAATTTCTTTCTGCAGCGGATACAGCTCCTGATGGGAAATCCTTTGCACATAATTTTTAATTTTTGTAAAAAATAGTTTGGCCACCGGGGAGCATAAGTCTTAATTTCTGCTTTTGATGTATTTCCAGCAAAATATGAGCTAAAATCTCGATGGAAAAAAAAAAAAGTCATTTGTGAACCGATACTACTCATGTTGACAAACCTTTTAGGAACATTTTCTTTTTAAAATAATATATGGTTTCTACGCCAGGGGGCGTATGTACGTACCCACACGTACATGACTTTTAAAAACCGTCGTGAAAATTGTTAATTGGTCATGAAGTTGCATTTTCCAAATTTGATAAACACCCTGGAGTTTTATGCTTTCCTAAATCTACATTTCTTGCTAATTGCAATTACAAAATCAAATTTCCTGGCGTAGACTCTGTTGACTCATTATGGGTTTCACTTAAAAGCACCCTGTACAAAAAGAGCCTTTATATAATGTAGGGAAGGAAATCAGCTTCCCAGTTTTATTCATTATACTTTTATGAGACAGCAAAGTTGAAAATGATTGAAACTTCATAATGTTGACATTGAAAAGCATGTCAATTTCGCCAACCCAACAACCAAATATAGAGAAACCACCAGCACATCAGTCCCAGATTACTCGCAGATGTGGTAAGTGAGGATATTAAACTTATTGCCATTTAAATACATCATTAATTTAATATTAGCTTAAAAAATTACAGCAGATTTGCAGTGATGGATAGTTTGCGCCGAACTGCGCCAATTTCATTATCTTGCGCCAAACTGCTACAAATTACGAAATAATTTTATATTTGTGCCCAACTGCGCCAAAACGGCAATCCACAGCAAAACTTGCCGAGCGAAACAAATGTTTTCACGGCAAAAAATGCTGTTTTAAACGTCGAATCGAATGACGCTTTTTTAAGGTCTACGCGTAAGTTGGTGAAAAAGACGCTTAATGAACACGTACCGTACCGCCAATCCCAGAATTTCGGAATGTTTTTCACCTACCTTGTAATTCGTTTTTTTTTTTTTTTTTTTTTTTTTTTTTGGCAAAAGTGACGAAAAAGACAATGATTTTCGCGATGTAGAAAATTAAATTGTTTTTGCTTATGGAGGAGGAGTTTTGTTGTAATCATGTGGTATGTAGGAGAAACGATGCTGTACGTTATGACATCCTGATTAAGATTGTTTACTGATAGTTTGGTGGGCTTTCGGTGTGTTGTGCAATTGAGATTGTTTATATGTCGTTCCCTGCTCTTTGGGATAACGCAGTTATTTCACTCCGGGCGAGGTGCGCGATTACGTAAATACAGCGTCAGGTAAGTCATTAGCTATTTCGTGGACATGGAGGACGACTGAAAATGGCTCTCCCTTGGCAGGATACAATGGTTCTGTTTCTAAAGGATTCATAGGTATTCAGAGATTCCAACTTTTGCGGATTTTCACTCGCTGTAAGTCACCCGAAAAAACCACGGAAAAACCCTCGCAAGATTCCTGCACGCAATTTCTATTTTTTTACCGTCTTTTGGTCGAAAAACGCACTTTACAGATAGTCCCTTATGCGCCTTCGATGTTCTGACTTCACCCGCCAACTGAGGCGGAGTTTGTCACGTGATTCCCCATACAGCCATTTGAGAGTACCGTGCGCAAAAGTCGAAAGGAAACTCAGCTCAGCACCTTTTGCCAACTCTTTACATTGATTGCACCGAAATTTTCACAAGCACAAAGCCACATGCAAACGTTTTAATCCTTTCCACTCGACTGTCGGGTGACACCCGACATTACGAAATCGCCAAATAGCTCACCCGCCACTTCAATGACGCCCCTATAGCTCGCATGGCGGTGGTCGCGAGACATTTCTTTTTTGTCGAATAGGTTGGGTGTCACTCGCCACGCAGATAACGCCCCTATAGCACGCATGGCGGGGCTCGCGAGACGTTTCTTTTTCACCGGATAAAGAAAAGAAACACCATCTGCGTGTCGGGTGTCACCCGCCATGCCGATGATGCCTCTATGGCTCGCATGTCGGCGCTCGCAAGGAATTTCGTTTTCACCGAATAGGTCGGGTGTCATCCGCCACGTCTATGACGCCTCTATAGCTCGTATGTCAGGGCATGCGAGACATTTCTTTTTCGCCAAATATCTCGCGTGTCGGATGTCACCCTCCATGCCAATGATGCCTCTCTATGTTTCGCATGTTGGCGCTCGCGAGACATTTTTTTTTCGCCGAATAGCTGGCGTGTTGGGTGTTGTCCGCCGCGCTCATTACGTCTCTATAGCTTGTGGGTCGGGGATTGCGAGACATTTATTTTTCGCCGAATATTGCATGTGTCGGGTGGCACCCTCCATTCCGTTGACGCCTCTATAGCTCGCGAGACATTTATTTTTCGTCGAATAGGTCGGGTGTCACTCGTCACGCCGATGACGCACCTATAGTTCGCATGTTGGGGCTTGCGAGGCGTTTCTTTTTCACCAGATAAAGAAAGAAACGTCATCTGCGTGTAGGTTGTCACCCGCCATGCCAATGACGCACGCCCCTATGGCTCGCATGTCGGAGTTCGCGAGGAATTTCGTTTTCACCGAATAGCTCGCGTGTCGGGTGTTATCTGCCACTCCTATGACGCCTCTATAGCTCGGAAGTCAGCGCTCGCGAGGAATTTCTTTTTCGCCGAATAGGTCGGGTGTCACCCGCCAGTCTATGATGCCTCTGTAGCTCGTAAGTCGGGGCTTGCGAGACATTTCTTTTCGCCGAATATGTTGGGTGTCACCCTCCATGCCGATGACGCCTCTGTAGCTCGCATGTCGGCGCTCGCGAGACATTTATTTTTTGCCGAATAGGTCGGGTGTCAGCCGCCATGCTGATGATGTCGGGGCTGGCGAGCTAAAGCTGAGCTTTCACTGCTAAGTTGTGGCCTCTACTGGAGAAAAAAAAAAATGCGAGTTCTGTGTGAGTATGGGTGAAAAGTTATATGAGTGGAAAGGATTAATTTAGATTAAAACGAAACAAAACGTATTAGAGAAACAGCTATGACAACAAAAAGAACGAAGTCAGATAAAACTTATCGTCAAGTGTATCGTGGTATGTATAGTAAAGAATGGCTTTTTTATGAAGTATCTGAAGTTTTGGCGATTTTAGCCTGCCGCAAGGCGGCCACGATGATTGTAGCGTCATGCGGAGAGCAAGAAGCACAAAGATCATGTCGAAAGATTAAATGGAGATGTGGGTAAAATTAATGTAACCAAAAAACTTCTGACAGCTTTCATATATTCATACAGCATTGCAAATGTCATCTAGCTGCTTAATTAGGCAATTACAATTGGGCAATAAAGTACATACCTTTAAAAATTTTGTACTCAATAAGAAAGAAAACAAGAAGTGCTTGGATAGAGCTGGCATTTACGAGATTCCTATAAGCAACAATCCTACAGTATCATATATAGGAAGCACTAAAAATAAACTAAAACATCGTTTACAACAGCACTTACGGAATTGGCAAAAAAAAGAAGCAAAAACTGCATTGGTCCAGTACTGTATTGAACAAAAACAATACCCAAAGTTTGATGAAATAAAAATTATTAAGAATTGTTGTACAGAAAGGCATTTGAGATTGGCGGAAAGAGTGTTGGTAGAAAAAAAAAATAAGACACAGGTTATGTAACGTTAATGATCCTAATAGCTTAAATGCATATTGGAAGGATTTGATCAGAAAGAAAAGCCACAGAGAACAGAGGGGAAAAAGCAAGAGGGGGAAAAATGACGTAATATAAATAAAAAACGTGTTAGAATATAAGATGATTAGTTTTAAGAATCAAATAAATCGAACAGATATAAGTACGAAAGGAAAAGAAGGCCATTTGATCATCTGATAGATGGCGCCTGAGCGACGGAGAATGGGAAATCAGAAGAGCCACGCGAGCACTGAAACATTCGCTACGTCTCGCTGAGGTGACGGGTGGTACATCTGTTGCATCCGCTCCTTGAAAATGGCCAGGGCAGAGGCTGAAAGTGCTAGGATGTTAAGCTTGTTTTCTGGGGGGAGAGAGGCCTTTAATTGTTGAATATTATGGTTGTGTCAGGTATTTGGGTTTATTTTAATTTGGCGCTGATGTGCAATTGTAAATAATAGGTTTTTATTGATTGAAGTTTTAATTAGATTAGTGAAAAAATTTCGTAGTAAAATCCCATAAGTTGCTTTAGATTATTAATTCAATTAAACTAGGAAGCCATTTCTCAACATGAGCTTTATTCAAAGAATTAGAACAGAGTATGGGTCAGATACTTGGCAAACAATCAAGAAAGTTCAACATGCTACATTGAAGATGGAAAGATCCATAGCTCAAATCAAGTTCCTGAAAAATTGCAAGGTAATAAACTTTATTCCAAATTCATTTAGACTTAGAAAACCATTTAAAGATTTACTTTCAGCCAACTTCGTAAGAAAAATAGAGCCAAAAACGTTAAAAAGATGTATTGAAGCAAAATATAAAAATGTTGCTTATTATAAAAAAGTAAAAGTAGAAAATGAAAAGAAAATTTCTGGAATCTTAAGGGATACAGTAAAAGCAGAATTGGATGACTGGTTAAAAATTGGAGTAAGAAACAAAAATAAGAAATTTGTTAAAAAGCTGAACCTTAAAGAAGAGAAATTTTTGAAGAAAAACTATTCCAGTAAAAACAAAAAAACTGCAGTTCTTAGTCATGTAAAGGACAACACTGCTACTGGAGTTAACCTAGAATTATTACAAGTGATAAATAAAGGAAGTAATTTCAATCTATCCAAAGAAAAAATAAATCCAGAAAAATTGGTAATTGAACTGGAAAGCATCTGCAGCACTTTAGAAAAAGAGGACCAAATTAAAGCAGACCTACTCAGAACAGATTACTACAATAGCCTTACAAAATTCCAGAAGCAAGTAAGGAAACCTCAAAACAATTTTGATAATAGTCAATTAAAAGCTCTTAAAGATTTCAGAAAAAATGAAAGTCTAGTTGCTGTGAAAACAGACAAAAGTAAGTTGATTACTATTATGGATAAGAAAGATTATCTAGAAAAGATGGAAGAAGAACTAAAAAAACCTATGTATGAAGAAGTAAAAGAAAACCCACTACCAGATTTGATTAAAAAAGTCTCTAAGCTTATTTCACTTCAAAAAAAGAAAAACCAGCTTCCAGAAAACTATAAACAATTCTCAAAATTACAGTTCAGATTACCTCAAATATATGGAATAGTCAAACTGCATAAAGAACACCAACCAATTAGACCAATAATAGACTCAAAAAACTCTATTCTTTCAAATCTAAACTATTTTTTAAAGTCACACCTTCAGAATCTTTTAAAAGAGCCACCTAACTTGATTAAAAACTCAATGCAGCTAAAAGAAAAACTAGAACTTCTTCCTAAATTAGATTCTCCTATTATGGGTAGTTTAGATATAGTGTCTATGTATACTCACATTAATATAGATCAACTTATAGACTTTATAGCGGAAGACTTGGCAGACCTAATAGTTTTTCACAACAAGGAAAAAAACATATTAGTAGGAATTTTTGAAATGCTTACTTTCTCTTTGCAGAACAACTACTTTCAATTTGGGAAAACGTTTTTAATTCAAAAATCGGGGCTAGCAATGGGCTCCCCACTCTTAGCTAACTATTATGTGGGAAAACTAGAAGAAAAGATACTAGTACAACCCACATACTTCTGCTTATATAGCAGATACATGGATGACATCTTATTTATAATAGATAGCTCAGAAATTATTCCAGAAAGAATTCTAGACTCATTCAATGAATTAGATGATTCCCTTAAGTTCACTATTGAACTTCAAAAAGAAAGAAGAATAAACTTCTTTGATATTACTATCTATTATGAAGATGAAAAATTCCTCACTAGTTGGTATAAAAAACCAATGAATACTAAAAGACTACTGGATTTCAATTCGTATCACCCAGTTTCTATTAAGAAAAATGTAGCAAATCAGTTTTTAGAAAAAATTAATAAAATAGTTTCTACTGCAGATAAAAAAGAAGCCCAAAAAGAAGAGCTTAAAGTCATACTTGCAGAAAATAACTATCCTAAAGAAGAAATTGAGAAGCTTCTGAATTTTAATGGTACGAAGAACACACAAAAGCAACAAGTAAAATTCACTAGAAAAATTTCTTATCACAAAGGTTTATTTGAGGCTTTAAAGAGAATTAGTAAAAAATACAATATTAGGCTAGCTCCAAGTTTAGAGAACAAAGTTAAAAAAATTTTTCCTAAAATAGTTCAAAGAGAAGAAGATATTTTAAAAATGCAAGGAGTAGTTTATGAAGTAAATTGTAGTTGTGGACTATCTTACATAGGTGAAACAGGTCGCAGACTAGAAACTCGTATAGCTGAGCATAAAGCAGCTATAAAAAATTGCTCCAACAAGACTGGATTAGATAGGCATGTTAGAGAAACTGGGCACAGCATGGATTGGAATTCCCTTAAAGTAATCAGTTTCCAAAGCAATTTCCAAAAAAGAAAACTGAAAGAAGGAATAGAGATTGAGAAAAATCAAAATTCCATCATCAATGACTGCAAAGGATTTTCCCTGCCTAACATCTGGCAGGATTTGTTGAAAAAATAACCTAAACCGTCAAGGTTAACCGTAGCCGTGATAGTGACAAGGAAAAAGTGACAACAACAAGACAGCCTGAAGAAGAAGAGTTTTCTCCGAAAATTTGCTATTAAAGAAAAAATTTCCTAGTAAAATCCCATAAGTTGCTTTAGATTAGTGTGTTTTAGGGAGTTCAATTGTATATATGTGTGGTAGATTATTTTGAATCGGAATTTGGGTCATAGTGAAAAGAAAGGGGAGGAGTGAAATTTGCGTGAGTTGGAAAAAAAAAATATTTATTATTATTATTATTTATTTATTTATTTATTTATTTATTTTTTGTTTATTTTGCGGCCTCGAACCACGATGTAAATGAGAAAAATGCGTGTTGGAAATGTGTAGAGACGAAAACCTCCTGAAAGAGTTAGGGATTAAAGGTGAGTAACCTCAAAATATAGATCCTGACAGCTTATAAAGAATCCTGGAAAAAATATCAAGAGCAGATTAGTGCTGGAAAAATGCAGCAAAACAAGCAAAAAAGAGAAGAAATTTAATGTTCACAAGTTGATTTGAAATGGGAAGAAGCTGAACATTTGCAGCAGTTGGATTCCCTCATAAAATGTTAAACAATGCTGAGATGAACATTGAATGTGGCATAAAAAAAAAAAAGACATGAGTGCAATAGAAAGTTGACAGATACTATTAAAAAAAAGCCAAACAAAACATTGCTAACTATCTTAAAACATTTGAAAAGAATAGATAGAAGTGAGCAATTAAATATTGAGAAAAGTGGCGAAAAATTAAACTTTTTTGTAAAATAAATGATTAATAATAGAATCCTGCTATGCTTACAAATTTTTTGATCTATTTGAAAACTAAAATGTTTGCATATGTGTGTGTTTCAATGCAAGATGCTTTAAATTTGAGTAGGGTGCATCTATTTCCAAAACATTTTTTGCTTAAGAGTTTGTTCTATCTACTAATATTTTACCTGCTCTAAAATATGTTTTCTTACACCAAAATGTATTTTATCTGCTCCAAAAATGCATTTTGTTGCTCCAAAAACACATGTTGCTGCCCCAAAAATGTATTTTACCTGCCCCAAAAATGTATTTTACCTGCTCCAAAAATGTATTTTACCTGCTCCAAAAACGAATTTTGCTGCTCCAAAGATGTATTTTACCTGCTCCAAAAATGTATTTCACCTGCTCCAAAAACGAATTCTGTGCTTCAAAGATGTATTTTACCTGCTCCAAAAATGTATTTCACCTGCTCCAAAAACGAATTTTGCTGCTCCAAAGATGTATTTTACCTGCTCCAAAAATGTATTTCACCTGCTCCAAAAACGAATTTTGCTGCTCCAAAGATGTACTTTACCTGCTCCAAAAATGCATTTTGCTGCTCCAAAGATATATTTTACCTGCTCCAAAAATGCATTTTGCTGCTCCAAAAATGGTTTTGCAACTTTCCATCACTGAGATTTGTGTTAAACAGTATAGTTTGAATTTATCGGGCACCATTTTGATTTATAACCAAAATCTGCAGAATTGCATTTTTTATTGCTATGTTACTCTGTGCTTCCATTTTCGATTACATTGATGTTTGAAATAGGTATCTAACCAGTGTCAGACTGTAAAACACATCTGCTAACAAATTAAAGGTTTGATGAAATGTGTGTGTGAGTTGTTTACAAGTAAAAATTAATTTAAATCTAGCTAAAACAGGCAAATTTGTCAAAACATCATTGGAAATTGAATTTGTTACTATGATTGTAAGAAAATGCAGTCAGCGGAGAGTTAAAAATGCGAAGGGTTACTGTACTTTTTTTAAACATTACATTCATTCTTTATTATTAGTTTTTCATTATACGTAGAAACCTATGGTAGTTTGTATATGTAATCATTTCTAGAGCATACTTATTTTGCTAGTGCAGTATATAAATCGTCAAATGCCATCATGCTGATATAATAAACTACTGTTTGTGAAAATTGCTACAGAATTCTAGAAGGAATTATGGTAATGACATGAAACTTACAGGATATGCAGGGCAGGGTAGGACATGCAAATGATTAGAAATGCAGAGTCATTGCACATGTCTTGGCCCAGCAGCACCGCCTGAACAGTCGAGTGAGGGATATAAAGGGAGGGCTGTTTAGGATACACACCAGTAGTGCATCGCGGACAGCGAGTTGCGAAAGTGTCTCCAGGATTCAATAATGCCTTGGCGACGACGAAGGGCACAGTATCGCCATACAGCAGAGTTTGAACAGGGACGAATGATTAGTCTGTGTGAAGGTGCATTTTCGTACCGTGGCATTGCAGCTCAGACGAGACATAACGCCATGATAGTGATGTGCGTGTGGCTGCAGTGGAGTGAGGAGGACCAGGTGCATCGACAATCCGGAACCGAAAAATGTGATGACACCGCAGATGGCCGACACCTCGTTCACATGGCAGTGGCGAACCTTTCCGCATATTTGTAAGTGTTAGCACAACAGCAGAGCACTGAAACTGGTGTGACATTGTCTGCCTCTACCGTTCGATACGTCTGTTGCACAAAGGACTGGTTGCATGCATCCCTTTGCGGCAGATTCTTTTGACCCTGAACCATGGACACCTCAGGCTGCAATGGGGTTTTCAATGCAGACAATGGTGTGCTAATTGACATGTCATGTTTTCGGATGAGTCCTGATTCAGCTTGTACTACCGTGATGGTCTCATACGCATTAGACGGTATTGTGGTGAGCGCCTTCTTTAAGCATGTATTGTTGAGTGTCATACATGCCGAACGCCAAGTGTGATGGTGTGGAGTGCCATTGGGTAACATTCGTGATCTAGGCTGCTATGACTTAAGGGCAATATCACCAGCAACCACTACATCAGTGAAGTTGTACAGGCAGAAATCATACCCTTCCTTCGTAGCACTCCAGGCGCTATATTCCAGCAGGACAATGCCTGGCCTCATGTTGCCAGGAATGTTCAAGCCCTCCTCGCAGCACAGCAGATACCGCTTCTTCCCTGGCCTGCACGTTCACCAGACATGTCGCCTATTGAACATGTCTGGGATATGGTCACTTGGCAAACTGGCCCATCAAAGTCCTCCAGCGGTCAGTACCAGTTATCTGTGGCCGCGTATACACGCTGCCTGGCAAGCAATTACCCAGGATACCATCCAACGCCTTTTCGATTCAATGCCAACTCGTCTCGAAGCTCTTATTGCAGCTCACAGAGGCTTCACAAGATACTGATTTTTGTAGGTAAAAATTGTTGTATTCCGAAAATTAAATCACTTATATACATTCATATCAGTAATGTTTGGTATAAATTTCATTCGAATCGCATGGTTCCTTCTTGGTGTTGCAATTTTCACAAACAGTAGTGTATAAAAAAATATTGAAAGGAATCACCTGCCCATCCAATATATTGGGGTTTTTTTTTACAACAGATAATCACATTGATTAACATATGTTCTATCACAAAATATAAAGTGAATTGTTCACTGTTGAGCAAAGAATAAAGTAAATCCGTTCAAAGTGCAAATTATATGTTTTATCCATATACTGTGTGTGTGTGTGTGTGTGTTTTATCGTTTTAGTCTGGTTTTCAATTATTTGAGCAGTCACTATTTAGTCACTAAAAAAAAAAAAAATTCACTTTTCTCACTTTTTTCTCCAGAAAAGTCACTTTTCTCACTACTTTTAACAATGAAGTCTGTGCTGAGGTCTGATTGATATGTTCAGTACATTTAATCAATATGCGCGACAAGTAATTTCATTGGATATATCGATTTTTATTTTTTTTTATTTTTTACGATTTTCGGTTTCTGAAAGTTGGCAGGTATGCTGTTGATATTTACAGAGGGCGAGTCAAAGGTTTTGTAATACACTGCTGGACACATAACAACAGATACAAAGATGAAATGATTGAGCTTACAGGCCCGTGCGATTTGCGGAACACGCAGACATCAATAGTTCATGTGGCCCCCTATGGCTGGCAATAACGGCCGCTACACGCCGCAGCATCGAACGAAAGAGGCTTTGGATGTGGGCTTGGGGTATGTCGGTCCAGGCTGCTTCCACACGTTGCCACAGTTCATCAGGCATAGTCGCGGGTGGTGCTTTCCGTGCCACTCGGTTGCCGATCAACGACCTGATGTGTTCGATGGGCGACATCGGGAGAACAGGCGAGCCACGGCAGCGGTGACACCTGGTGGGCCGTGAAGACTTGTTGCACGATGCGTGCCACGTGCGTGCGCGCATTGTCCTGTTGAAACGTGGCCACTGTCGGCTCCTGCAGGTAAGGGAGGAGTACAGGCTCCAAAACGTTGGAGATGTAGCAGTGGCTGTTGAGCATACAGGCGATGTGCGCCAGAGGGGTGCGGGTGTCATATCCAATTGCACCCCAAACCATAACGTTAGGCGACGGATCGGTGTGGTGATGCATAATGCAGGCGTCAGTCTCTCGCCGCGGTGCCACCACACGCGGATCCGACCATCATGGTGTTGCAGGCTGAAGCGGGATTAGTCAGAGAAAACAATGTTGTGCCATTCCGTAGTCCTGGTGTGGCATTCAATGGCCCACTGCCGCCGCACTCGCTGGTGGTGTAACATCAATGGTAATCGGAGCAATGGCCGCCGTGCGACAAGTCCCTGCTCCTGCAGACGCCGCCAAACGGTACATGCTGACACAGGTTGTTGCGCAACACACCCTAATTCCTGCACTGACGTTCGTGATGCGGCAGTGCGAGCCGTCAATGCCTGTGGCAATCACTCACGTCGGTCCGTCCGTCCCTCCTGCACCAACCGAATCCATACTCGCCTCACTGTTGCTGGATGTCGTCCCACACGGGCACCGATGTCACAGTACGATAAACCGCTGTCGCAATAAACCACTATTCGTCCTCTGTTGAACTCCGAAACGTGCTGGAATGACTGCCGTATTCTGCGACGAGGCATCAAGAAGCTTCCCACGCACAGGTCCGGCAACACGACACACTTCCACTACCTACACCCCGCCTTCTGTGCACCCTTCTTATAGTGCTTCTCGGTGGTGTGCCGGGCGCACATGATTTGTATATGCCCTGCAATGGTAATCCTTTGCATGTCCTCTCGCGGGCGACGCATGCTGCAAATTTCAGGCCAATCGGATGCTTCTTTCTTGGTGTTGCATTTGGATCACTTCACGTCTTCATACGTACCTTTACGATGAAATCTGACTAGCATTCAAAGCATAGGTTATCCTGTTGCATCATCTTAGCAATCATTCTGTCAGGTCTTTGATGCCGCGTCGGTACCAGTTCTTGTCCTTCGAGGCAAATAACTCCTTCACCCCAGCTGCCACTTCCTCCTAGTTGTTGAAGTGCTGCCCGCTAAGAAAGTAGGCCACCATAGACCGGAACAGGTAATAATCCGATGAGGTAAGGTCCGGACTATAGGCCTATGCTGGGTGTGGCATCAGTCTGATGCCCTCAAGTTCCTGGAGTTTTGCCCGGGTTGTTTGCGTGGTATGAGGCCAAGCATCGTCTTGCTGTAGGAGAGGGGTGGGGGGTGGGGGGTGGGGGAGGCTGTTGGTGTTCTTGTCTGTTAACAGTACTGAACATTCTTACGTTATCAGTTATCACTTTGTCCAGCCGGTGATACCATACCTCTACAACCATTAGTCCGATTTGAAATTTATTAATTTTTTTCTTGGGGAGCATTTTCATGCGCAATGTTTCCTATATAAGTTCACATTTTTCTTAGTGCACAAATGTGTCACTAGAGGGGTAAGTTCACATTTCCGTTTACAGCAGTATCTGTGGGACCAGTTTAAAAAAAGTTCTTTTTCTATCATACACTACTAATTATGAAAACTCCTTGTATTTCTTTCCAAAATTATGAAGAACTAGATGAAAGCCCGTCAATAATGATGGGGGGGGGATAAAATTTATGATACAGAAATTATTGGCATTTATTTATTGTTCCACATTAATAAATGGTGACGTTGGCTCACAGCTTTTTAAAAAAATGCCAAGCAGTCTGTTATGGAATTTGAAACGACAGGCTGTCTGTTTGTTATGTGTTTTGTAAAACCTTTAGTCCCTATTTCTTCAACACTTCCTTGTATATAACATTTTTCATTTGCACTGACTGTGAACCCTGTATCAATTTCCCCTGTTCTTTTCCGTGAACTATTTTTACCGGCTCAACGCCACGTAGAGCGGCATCATTAATGCTTCCTTGTTCAACTTCATAAAGCATTTTAGATGCGTCAGCAAAAGGATTATTTTGAGACATGAAAGTGCTTAACCCTTGCATCAGGCTTGGATTGCACTGGGCATTTTCCCTAATCCTCATTCTTTGATCACCAGCCTCTTCCGGGTCCAATATACACAGTTGAGTAAACTTTCTCTGGTCCCCATTTGCTAGATGCAAAAAGCTCCTGCTCGATGGTAAATTTGTCTGTTAATTCGAAAATAATGGAGACCGTATCCAGGAGGCGAAGCAATGTTAGCTCCCATGGACGCAAACGCCAAAGCGCTATTAATTGATCTTATGTTCTCCATCAAATGTTTTGAATGTTGATGCTGTCCTTTCGTTAACTGCTGAATAACAGGGGCTGATCTTATAACATCTAATTTTACTTTGCCATTATGACAGCATTGTGTAAAAAGTTTGCCAGATGGCTGTTCTGCCACAAAATGCTTTACATGACAAAATTTGCAAATACTGTCCATGGAACCACAGTTATGAGCGTCTACATTTGGTTCTACAACATTAACTGCATCAAGAACAGCTTGGTTTCTAGTTCGTGGATTTTGTCGGCGGATTGTAACACCATGTGACATGTCTGCAATCTGATGTCATTTGCGACCTTGTGCGATTTGTTCTGGCGTCATGTTTGCAATTCGGTGTCGTTCCCGACTTCGTTCAATTTGCAGAGGAGTCATATTTGCTACGCGATGACGATTCCAATCGCATTCTCTTGTCACAGATGACACTTTCCCGACGGGCCCTTTCTTGCTCCGCCTTTCGTCTTTTTGCTGCTTCCTTCTGGAAAGCTACTTCCTCAGCAGATTTTTACCGTTTAGGAGGCATATTTGTAGTGTTGTTGTTAAAACTCACACAAAACAAAGTCAATGTTTTAAGACAAATGAACCGCAGTATGAATTAAATGACTTCGAATCGCACTCCCCCCAAAAAAACACTAACTTCGAACGAAAGGAAAAAAGATGTAAACAAAACATTAAATAGGAACGGTTACAGATAACGCAGATATAAATGTTTGTCTTTTTCTGTTAAACAGCGTAATAAAGCATATCAAGGGTATATGAAGTAGAACCAAAATTCTGACGTACAATTTTTTGAATCTCTAAAGAGTTGACCGTGTGACATGACACACCTCTGACATCATGTGAGAATGATTTGGATTTGATGACGTCACAGCAGCAGCTGAGTTTTTTGTTGCTATGACAACAAAACAAAGTCATATACGCGTAGACTCTGCGCTTGTATGTGATGACGTCACCAACACGAAAAGCAAAGCGTGACGTCACAAACATTTGTTTCTCGGTTGTTGCTATGACGACTTAAAAAGTGGCACGGAGGTGGTGGACTCTAGCAAATTGTATATTAAGATTTCACCGCTAGGGAGTACAAATATTTAATCTATACAGTGCCCGCCGCTTATTATGATCAAATCCATTCCAACGATATTTGAGTTTATAAAGTGGCTAATTTCTATAACTGGCGATTTGAAATTTAATTTTTTTTATGAAATCAAGTACTATGCATGTAACTTGGAATTACTATGTACGTATAAGTAAAGTCAAAGTGTTTAAAAATGTTTAACTTTCAAAAGGATTTATAAGTATGTGCGTGTATATTAATTAAAACATTAAAAGTTACACATTCATGTAGTTCAGTACATTTACATACCTCAATCAAGCTTTCTTTAAAAATTGTCCTATTGTAGTTTGTGTGGTAGTCTGTAATTAATCTTCCAATTGTGTTCATAAAAGCGTACAATTGACTGTAACTATCTGCGTCACCTCCTCTTTGTTCCAGCGTTCTTCTTAGAACTTGAAAAGCTCGTCGGCTGTGGTTGGCGGTGGATCAGCAACCTCTTCATCCTCGTCATTTTTCTGGCACGGTGGCTCTTTTGAATCCAGAATTTCTTTCACAATTTCAGAGTTGTTTTTTCTTACTGACATTTGCAGATGATCATCAATTGAAACATACTTCAAAAATTCTTCATCGAATTCTTCTTCAGCATCTTCTGATGGGATGGTTTCTTTGGGCATATTCGAACCGCATTCTTTGAAGCAATTGGTGATCGGTTTTTGACGTATAAGAGTCCCAAGCATTTTTGATTGCATGCATTGCATCTAAGAGCATGAAGGACTTTAAAATGGCGTTAGCATAACGTGACTCGGAAGAACAGGAGGAATCGATCTCTTTGATTACCTTTCAAACCACTTGTTTTCTATAGTGGCACTTGAAGGATCTGATGATGCCCTGGTCTATGGTTGCATAATGCTGGTGGTGTTAGGGGGAATAAACACCAATTTAACGTTCCTTAATTCGAGGTCAGCAGGATGTGCTGAACAGTTGTCCAGCAAGAGAAGAATTTTGTCACTCTTCAGATCTCTGTCCCACTGAAAGAGAAAGTCCATAAATAGCTTGCTGGTCATCCGAGATTTGCTGTTGCATGCACGATTCACTGGAAAATTTTTAACCCCTTTAAAACAACGGGGCTTTTGGCTGGATCCGATGACCAATGGCGTTTTCTTCACTGATCCGATCATGTTGCATGTTACAGAGATGCCAAGTACTACGGATATCATGTTCGAACTACGGACTTACAGAGAAGGTGTGAAAAACTACAGATTTTTCCAGAAATTTCGGATATTTCTGGAAAACTTTTTTTTTTTAATTATTTGAAAAAAAAAAAAAGGTCAAGCACACTCAAATGTACTGATTTCTGCGGTAGCGTCACGAAGCCGTCACACAGCAAGCATATTTGGCTGGCCAACAAGCAAGCAGAAATGTTGCAGCAGAGATCGTTCTGTATGATCACGTGACTTTGTACCTGGCTTGCCATAGGATGGCGTTCGTAACACACGATGTCTGTTAACTTCGGGAAAACCTTAACCGCGTCCTGAACTAACGTAAGTTGTCGGAGGTAGACTAGAGTCGATTCCACGTTTTCTGTTCGTGTTATTAAGTTGATTAGTTGTGGTGTGACGTGAATTACTGTAGTTATGAAGCATGCTTCAGTGGCTTCCAGTTCCAGTAGTGTGAAAAAAAAAAAAATTCGCAGCAGTACAAGGAATGTTTTTCGTTGGAATTTCCATGTTTACAGCGGTCGCGTGTTTCCGTGAATCATGTGTTTTTTTGCTAAAATGTAATTTAAATAGTTAATTGCTATTGCATATTTATTTCACCAAAATAAGGGGCGGGCGGGCGGGCAGGATATCAGAAAAAAACCAAAAAAAAAAAAAAAAAAACTGCTCTGAGCAAATAGTCATCAGATCAAAGGAAACAATTGTGGTTCAAAGAAATCCTGAATGTTTGTTTTTTCCGGCAGATTTTCCAGGATGTGTGGACGCTGTTATTGCCTGTTTTATGTTACCTCCACGGGAGTGTTTGTTCTTCGCGCACAGTGTATTCTGCCCAGAGCAAGAGAAAATCTCTCCATGTGTCTTTGGCAGCCAACCAGCCAAAGAAAATGTCTAGCACCAGTAGTAGCTCACTGCTGCTGGGTGTGTGTGCCAGTTGTGACCTATTTTCCCATGCTTCTCGCTGTCGGCAGATAGTTGAATTGTTAATGTTACTTTGACAGATTTGCGAAGTGCAGTTGTTGTTCTTTTAAAATTTTTTTTTTTTTTTAAATGTTGTGCTAAACAAAGTTATTTTAACTTTTCAGATTCACAAGAACTTTCTTTCTTCCTTAATAGCTTGTTTTAAAGATTGTTTTCCCCAGATCATTCTTCGTCGGAAATCTTTTAATTTCAGTTTTCATTTTTTTTTTTTTTGATGAATTTGTTTTCATTACTCACTTGCGTTTTAAGTTTTGACATTTTACTTCCTCGCATCTAAGCAGAAAACTTCTATTGTGTTAATGAAACGTTGCATGGATTTTTATTGTAATTTATTTTATTTGCGTTACCTTTTTATTTTATCCTTTTTTTTCCCAGAATTGATTTATTTATGCAATTTAAAATACCTTTTTGATTAGTTTTTTTGTATCATAAGCAATTTAATGCTAATTTTCTATTTATCCGCATAATAAAGCTATGAAATCTTTCAAAGTTAATTGTTTTGTCTTTGCTCCCATTGTGTTTGTTGTGTACGAATTTACTTGCAATAGCGTCGGGTAAATGGCCACCTGCTTCTACTAATATTCTTGGACCTATAAAGCAAAAAAGTTGTCAAAAATTCCAGGAGAGTTATTCGCAAGAATTTCCGTGTCTAAAATCGTCTTGGGTATCCGAAAACCATGGGTTTTGTTCCCCGTGTGCTGTGATTTTTCAATCGCACACGGCGGAAAAGACGATTGCAGTCGGCATTTTCACTCTAAAAAAACAGGAGGAATAACCATAAGTGTGTGGCATCACACACTTATGACATAACATATTTATTAACATACATATTTATTTAAAGGTGGAGTTGAAATGGTATGTATTTTTTGGGTATTTACTCAAGGTTTTTTACCCCCTTTTTAAGGGGATTTAAATATGTTGAAAAACTTATCCAAGTATTGTCCCCGATCCAGATTAATATGTTGCTAAAAATGTAGCAGTGTATTCTGGGAAATATGCATGCTACCCTGCAAATTTTAATGTGGGAACTTGACTTGACTTCACTGCGAAAGAACTACGGGCCCAGCGCATATGGACTACTGATGACTTCCTTCAGATGTTGGCATCTGAAGGAAGTCATCTGCATGTTAGGAGCACAGTTATTTGCTGTTTCATTTTTTCCCCTCCTCCATTCGATTCCTTTTCAAACATTAGGGTATGTTCAGGCAGAGCACGGTACAACAAGCCAGTCTCATCCGCATTAAAAATTTGATGCGGTTTGTAGTCTGCTGATTCACAGTCTGCATCTTGCTTTTCGCCATGAAGCTTCCTGTAGACGATGTTACGTTCCTTCCATCGTGTCGGTTATCCATCTGTAGGTGTAAAGTTTTGACTCCAAAGAGGTTAGCAAAATGTTGCGCTTTTTTACACAAAATAGAGCGGGAGATGGGAACCTTCATCAGCCTGGCATTCTTTAACCACTCTACAAGTGCAGATTCAATATCATCTGACTTTCCTTTGCATTTTCGCTTGCGAGATAAATTCCCATTTGTCACCACCTGATCAGAAAATTTTCCTCTTTGTTTCAATAAGTTACATAAAGCTGATTGAGAAATCCCCAATTTTGAAGCAGCTTCTCTTTTACTGTATTTAGGCAGGTCATCGTATTTCAGCAACATTTCTTGCTTTTCCCTAATGCTCAAATCCTTTCACTTAGACATACATGCTGACTTAATCTCTACAACTGAATGTCAAATGACCATACGCAGAAAGAAAGCTTCCGTAGGCTGCCCAGAACTAGTTGTGGAACCAGTTTTCTGCCCCGCCACATTCTTCACAACGACCTTCCTCCACCTTTGACCTTGATTTTTTTGCTCAGTTGCTATGTTGCTTGACGTTATCACTGAAAATATTTGATTTTTATAAGCGGCAGTGTTGATTTTATTAACCGGCGATTTTACAATGATTACGTTGGTTCGAATCTGTTCCTGGGAATTTGAGTTTATAAAGCAGCTGGTTTTCTTACCAGCGGGTCCTGTATTTCTCAATATTTGTACTTCTAAATGTCTGATTAAAAAAATTCTTTTAACACCAGATACCATTGACCTTTTGGAACACTTGAAGTTTGTATTTAAGAAAATTTGTAGTTGACAGTTCTGCCATTAGGTGGTGTTTGTGTACTTCTGTTTGCAGCTGTATCTCCGCTTCTAAAACCCCTATTGAGAAATTTCATTTTTTTACTGTCGTCATTTGCTAAAAAAAAAGATAGGGAGTGAATAAGATTTTTGCTACAATTAGAAGATCCTCTTTAAATAATGCACGACTTTCCCTCTGGGAGGCGTAAGGGTCAAAGCCTCTCTCTTCAGTTTTACTTGAACTTCGATCTCTTCCAGACCATCTTTTATACGATGCAGTTTTTCATCCCCAGCATTCTCGTTTATTTGAGAACCAGCCCTCGTGCATTCCAACCTTCGGTCTTCGTATGCTGGGCTTGGCTTGTTGGAGATACCAGGGTCGTTGAGGACCCGCCGTGGCTTCCTTTTGTGGTCGTCACTGATCTCAGCTTTACTTCTTCTGATAATCTTCAACCCCCTGTGTCTGTGTACCAGCAGCTCTTCGCTGAACACCGTTCTCTCAATTCTGAGGATGTTTGAGTTTTCATCGACGGATCTAAGGTGAGTGGTGTTGTCGGATCCACCACAGTCTGTGTTGACCACGTTTTTGTAGTGCGCATACCAGCTGAGGCCACGGTGTTTTCGGCGGAGATGCATGCTGTGTAGCTTGGCCTTCTTCGTGGTCAGTCAAGTCCTCATCATCGTGCTATGGTCTTTGTCATCTGTGGATTGCCGTGACCATCCTTTTCCCTTTGACGTGAGAAGGTTGCTTCGTTGTTTGCTCGAGGCCGCTGTCCAGGTTCACTTTTGCTAGATTCCTGGGCATGTTGGAATCTCAGGTAACGAGTTTGCTGATGTGGCTGCTCGATCTGCTTCCTCTTTGGTCATCACGCCCCTGCCACTATTTTGCCGGGATTTGCGTTTTCTGATCCGTGATTACATCAAGCGAATGTGGCAGGGTCAGAGGGACTAACAAGTTGACAATAAACTGCTTCATATCAAACCGATTCTTGGTGTCTGGAATTCCTCGTGTCGCCGAAACTGTAGGAAGGAGGTTGTACTCACACGTCTCTGCATTGGGCATTGTCGTTTCACTCGCCGCTATTTGCCGTGGGGCGACACTGTCCCAATGTGTTGGATGTGTGATTTATCTTTAACAGTTGTTTATATTTTATGTTCATGTCGACGTCTTGTTCATGATCGTGTTAGTAATTTCCTTTTACCCACTTTACCAGACGACTCAGAAACTCTGAGTCGTAGTGTAAATGATCATTGTCATGTGTCTTGTATGTTGTCTTTTCTTCGTTCTACAGGTGTTTTTCATTTTGGACAGTTTCTGTTTCTTCGGCCATTTACACCTTTTATATTGATGTGTTTTATAGCATCATTGTTACACCTTTTATGTTCTGTTTTTATCACATAATTTGTTACCTTTAATATTGTTTTTGCTACGTTATATGTGATTCCTTGTCCCAGTGTTTTTTTTTTTAATACATTGTTTTATTGGCCTTTTACACAGTGTGTTATGTTATGTCATTTCCTTTTAAAAAAATTTTTTGTAAAATTCTCAGAGATGCCAACTTTTATGGATTTTCTGTAGTTTGTATGGTTTCTCACTCCATCTTACGGTTTTACGGAAGTCACCCAAAAAACTACTGAAAAGCCCATACACACAATTTTCTGTATTTTACAGTCTCTTGGTTGAAAAAACAAACATTACAGGTAGTAGCTCTGCTCAGTGCCTTTTGCGAACTCTTTATATTGATTACATGTGGCTTTGTGCTTGTAAAAATTCTGGTTCAAACGTTTTAACCCATTCTGCTCGACTGTCAGGTGAGGCCCAACATTACAAAATCGCCGAATAGCGGGTGTCACGAAATCGCCGTCGCGGGTGTTACCTGCCATGCCGAATGACGCCTTTATAGCTAACATATCGGCGCTCGCGAGACATTATTTTTTCGGCAAATAGGTTGGGTGTCACCCGCCAAGTCGAAGACGTCTCTATAGCTCATATGCTGAGGCTAGCGAAACATTTCATTTTCGCCGAATAGCTCGCGTCTATGCCGCCTCTATAGCTCGCACAGCGACGCTCACAGGGAATTTCTTTTTCGCCGAATAGATCGGGTGTCACGCGCCACGCCGATGATGCCTCTATAGTTGGTATGTCGGGGCTGGCGAGCCAAAGCTGAACTTTCACTGCTAAGTTGTGGCCTCTACTGCAAAAAAAATATATATAATTTTTAAATAGAACTACATTTTTAAACTTAATCATTTTATTAAAAAGAATTATAAACAATTCTGAGATTTTAAAATAAATATTTTTGGTATACTGAAAATCTTACTGAAGGTCGAAGTAGTTTTACTGAAAACTACTGAGAATTTCGGATTTTTTTACTGATGACCCCTTTCTCAGGTTGGCATCTCTGGATTCTGACACCATTAGACTCTGCACTCTTTTCCCCTTGGACCTTGTGCCATAAAATGCCAAACAACCAACCAACCAACCAAAGGTCAAAACCTTTTTTTTGCTATCTCTGCTTCCCAGAAATGTATTTGAAAAGTTTTTTCTTTAGCATAACTTTTGCCATAAAGAATATTTTCCCCCTATTTCAACTTTTCCGTCATGTAAAATTCTTCAGCTAGAAGGCATAATGTTTCTTTCTATATCTCATCTTTTAACTGTTTCATTTGAAAAATTTCTTAATACCTTCCTTCTGCTATTAGAAACTTTTTGTGCACCATTTGTTGAATTTAATTTCCTTTCATTTATTTGTTTTGTTGAGCTTTCCAATAATACATAAAAGGAAAAAAAAAGTTATATAGACAGAGCACAAGGAAGCAAATGGAAAAGGTCAACAAGGCCCGACAAAGCCCCAAGCTCTCTATAAACATACAAAGCCACTGGTGAAAGTAAATGCCGTATATACTCGCGTATAAGTCAAGAAATTTGGGACAAAATGAGAGCTTCAAAGTAATGGGGTCGACTTATACGCGGGGTCTAAAAAAATCCTAAGTCCAAAAAAGTTTTTCCCGTGAGGCATAAGGCAATCCATCCCAAAAGAAATAAAAATGCCGATGTGGTTACGAAATCACGACCCTCCGAAAGAAAAAAAAGAAAAAAAGAAAGAAAAAAGAAAGAAAAAAAAAAGAAAGAAAGAATTACGAAATCGCAACCCTCCGAAAGAAAGAAAGAAAGAAAGAAAGAAAGAAAAAACACTGATGTGGTAGAATTACGAAATCGCGTCCCTCCGAATTTCTCTGCGCTTTGAAAAGTCTTCTTTCTCTCCTGGCTTTGCGTATCGACAGCGCAGTCACAGCCGCGCATAGAAAGCTCCGCCCTTCCGACTACCAGTTGATTGCGCTGACCTTCGACGTAACGGAGCCATGCGACAGCCAGTGTTAGGCGTTGCTTGTTCTTAATCGTACATGTTTTTCTCGTTCTTAATCGCACGTGTCTCGCTTCTCCTATTATGGGTAACACGGATTGTGTAAAGAAACGGATGTCCTATTTATTACACAGGATTCAAGTTGAAAGTGGTTTCTTTTGCAGAAAATACTAACAACTGTGCTGCTTCACGTCAATTTGGCATTAACGAAAAACTGATTCGAGATTGGCGTAAAAAACGGACTTGGTGAAAGTCCCAAAATCGCAAAAGGCACTGCGCCGTGGAACGACATCTTTCCCAGATCTGGAAAGTGTCTTGAATGATTGGATTGTGAGCTGCAGACAAAATGGTTACATTGTAACGCGAACTGGTATACGTTTGCGAGCAATGATGCTCGCAAAAGATGAAAAGTTTGCAGCCGCAAATAACACTTTTCGTGCCTCACCAGGTTGGTGCACAAGGTTCATGAATCGCTATGGGTTGTGTCTAGTCTACGCCAGCTTACCAAAATTGCACAAAAGTTACCTCGTGACCTCAAAGCAAAGATAATGGAATTTCAAAAGTATGTAATTCAAAAGAGAAAAGAGACTGCTTTTGAACTTTACCAAATAAGGAACATGGATGAAACCGCCATGTGTTTTGACCTTCCTGGAAATAAGACGGTGAACCAAAAGGGTGAAAAAAATATCTTGATCAAAACGACTGGCCACAAAAAATCCAGTTTCACGGTTGTTCCTGTTTGGCCGACGGCAGTAAGCTACCTCCGGTAATTATTTTCAAATTCAAAACTCTGCCGAAAAGCGTTGTCTGTCCGTCTGGTGTGCTCGTTCGTGCCCATGAAAAAGATGGATGAACGAATCCGGAACAATTGATTGGTTAAAGAATGTGTGGAACAAAAGGCCAGGTGCACTTTTGAGGAAACCTTCTCTTTTGGTGTGGGATATGTTTGTTGCACACCATTGTGCAGAAGTGAAAAAACTGCAGAAAATTCAAAAACAACTCTTGCTGTCATCCCAGGTGGGTTGACATCTGTTCTTCAACCACTAGATGTCTGCCTTAATAAGCCTTTCAAGGACAATGTGCGGAGGTATTGGGCAGATTGGATAAGTTCCGATTTGCCCACTGAAATCAAGGGCAAAAATCTAAAGAAGCCGGATATCGTTTTGATTGCGCGATGGGTCAAGGATGCTTGAGATGCGATACCTGCGGAAATGGTCGTGAAATCATTCAAGAAATGTTGCATTAGTAACAAACTTGATGGCACAGAGGATGAGATTTTTATGAGTGATGATGACAGTGATTCTGATGACACAGGCATAGATGGGAATACTGATGTTTATGATGACACGCCGATGACGGAGAAAGACTTTTTTGAACTGTTTGGCGAGTCTGACTCGGAATCGGATTTTGAAGGGGTCCGATGAAGTTTTTGGGTATGCAAATTAAATTTAGTATTATATCATCATCATCATCATTGTCAACCATTATCAATCCACTGCTGGACGAAGGTCTCCCCAAGTTTCCTCCACAACGGTCTGTCTTGTGCCAGTCTCCTCCATGTCACTCCCGCATATTTACGAATTTCATCCACCCATCTCCCATGTGGTCTTTTTCTGGGTCTTTTCCTGTCCCTTGGAATCCAATCTAAAATTTCGGCTGTCCATCTATGGTCTGTCCTTCTGGCAGTATGTCCAGCCCATTGCCATTTCAGGGATTTAACTCTGATCATGATGTCTTCCACTCTCGTCATTTTTCGGATCCACGAGTTCCTCTTCTTATCTCTCCTGGTTATACCAAGCATGCACCTCTCCATGCTTCTTTGAGTTGTCTGCAGCCTTTGTATGTCTCTTTTAGTTAAGGTCCACGTCTCTGCACCATACGTAAGCACTGGAAGGATGCATTGATCAAACACTTTTCTTTTAAGACATAATGGCATATTGCTCTTGAAAATTATGCTGTTTCTTCCAAAAGCTCTCCAGGCAAGTTTTGTACGCCGATTAATTTCTTCATCAATGTGACCCTCACTTGATATCTGCTGTCCAAGATAAACATACGTATCTGTTATCTCCAGTTTTTCTCCATCAATCGATAAATCTTCATTTCTTGTAAAAGCATTGAACATCACTTTTGTCTTCTGAAAGTTCATTTTTAATCCCACTTCTTTACTCTTGTCAGCAAGTTCCTGGATCATACTCTGCAGCTCTGATGGGGTAGTTGCAAAAATGACTACGTCATCAGCAAAACGAAGGTGGGTTAGATAATCTCCATTAATCTTTATCCCTTTGTTTTCCCAGTTCAGTGATTGAAAGACATTTTCCAATGTGGCATTAAAGAGCTTCGGAGATACGGTGTCACCTTGTCTCACTCCCTTTCCAATTTTTATGTGTGTTGTATTTTCAAACAGCCGAATCTTTGCACTTGCATTTTCATAGATGTTATTAATAATATTAATGTATGCATCTTCAATACCGCAGGACTTCAGAGCCGTGGTAACTGCTGATGGTTTCACCGAATCAAAGGCTTTTTCATAATCGATAAAAGCCATGCACAACGGAAGTTCATATTCCCTCGCTCTTTCAATTAGTTCTCTCAGTACGTGGATATGATCTATTGTGCTGTAGCCACTCCTGAATCCAGCTTGTTCTCTCGGTTGAGCCATGTCCAGTGTTACCTTCAAGCGGTGTGAAAGAACTTTAGTGAAGATTTTATAAACCACTGATAGGAGGCTGATAGGTCTGTAGTTCCTGAGATCCTCAATGTCACCTTTTTTATGTAGCAGGATCATTGTAGCATTGTTCCAATCCTCAGGAATCTTCCCTTCATTAAGGCATCGAGTGAAAATTTGGGCGAGTACTGTTTCAATTTCTCCACTTGCTTCTTGTATGATGTCTATAGTAATTCCATCTTCTCCTGAAGCTTTCCCCTGCTTCATGTTCTTGATTGCATGAGCAACTTCTGCTGGGAGGACTGGGAGAACTCTGGTACCTTTCATGATGTCTGGAGTACATGTATCATCCCTTTCATATAATTTGGAGTAGAAATCTTTCACTCTTGTCAAAATTTCGCCTCTATTTCTTGTTATAGAACCATCTTCTTTTCTCAGAGCCATAATCTGTTTTCTTCCCTTACTGAGATGTCCCTTTGCTATCTTAAGGCTTTGGTTGTTTTCAATTGCTTTCCTCACTAGCTCACAGTTGAATTTCCTTACGTCTTCAGTGATACTTTTTCGTGTTGTCTTGCATAGCTCTATATATTCCACTTTGGAAGTCGCATCTTCTTTAGTTGTCCTCATCTCTCTTCTTTTTGCATCAACATTTTGGTTTTTCCTGATAATTTGTTCACATGCAACTTGTTCTTAGACCCAGCTAATTTTGTTGCTGTTTCCATTAGAGCTTTGGTTACTTTTCTGTTAACTTCCGAAATATCCACTTCTTCCGATGTTAGGCCTTCTAAAGCAGAGAATCTGTTTTTCAGTTCCAACTTGAAAGTATTATGGTGTTTTTTAAGGTTGGTTATGTCAATACATTTTGTTTGTCTTATGAGCTTGCCACGTTCCAGTTTAGTGTTGAGGTGCATCTTACATCTCACCAATCTATGGTCACTACCTGTGTTGAACTTGTTCAGCACACTGCAGTCTTCGATGACGAATTTTTTGTTACACATAATAAAATCAATTTCACTTGTCGTCCCAATTGGATGTCTCCATGTCCATTTCCTGTGTGGCTTTTTCTTGAAAAAGGAGTTCAAGATGAAAAATCCTTCTGCCTCTGCAAACTCAACGAGAGTATTTCCACGTTGGTTTCTGTTGCCGTGACCGAATTTACCTACTGAAGTTTCATTCTGTTGCCGTTGCCCTATTTTTGCATTGAAATCTCCCATAATTATCTTCAAGTGCTGCTTACCTTTATTATTTAGATGACGAATTTCCTCATAAAATTCTTCAATTTCTTCTTCAGGATGACTTGTGGTGGGTGCATAAGTTTGAATAATCTGAGCCTGGTATCTTCTTGATAGTTGGATAACGAGTCGTGCAGCTCTGTCAGAGGAACTTTCAACTTCTACCACTTTATCCTTCAGTTTATTGTTTATTATAAATCCAACACCACTAGTTCTGCCAGTATCTGTCCCACGATAATAGAAGAGATGTCCACTCTTCAGTTCAATGAGATCTTCTCCTTTTCTCCTTACCTCACTTAGCCCGACGATGTCCCACTTGATCCTTTGTAGTTCCTCTTCCAATTCAAGAAGCCTTGAATCAGAAGATAGGGAGTATTATATATATAATTTTTTTCGTTTTCAAATGTTTTTGAATAAATTCATTGGAATTTTTTTTTCTCATTCCGGGATCGACTTATACGCGAGTTTCCGATTTCTTACGATTTTTTCCTCTGAAAGTGGGGGGTCGACTTATACGTGTGTAAATACGGTAGTTGATGTTTTGTATAAGTAGCAGATTTATTTATTTGTTCTTGTGGCTTATTTTGACCTTTGCTGAAATTTGCCAATGTATGCTTTATGTAAAAATTTGCCATAAAATCAGATTGCTTTCTAATATCAGAAACTTAAATCCAGTTTCTTAATCACTTTCTATCTGCTACAATTAGTTTTCTAATCATGTCCAATTAAATTGACTTTATCCCTGATGAATGCAGCTGTACACATAGCCTTGGACTTAAAGTATTCCAGTTATTCTCTTTCATTTCATTTTGGAAATTTTTGTGCATACTTTGTTTGCTGGTGAGTACAAATTTAAACTATAGCTAGAGTATCAATATTATGTCGAACTTTTTTGATAGCACTACGTATAAGGTAAATGATTGTTCTCTAATTAAGTGCTAATGTTTGAACTAGAAATTAAACACATGGTTCGTACGCATCCTGGAAAAGTCCTGGAATTCCATTTTGTCCTGGAAATGCCCTAAAATTCTGCTACATGTCCTGGAATTTTATCCATTCCGGTCTTTTTGTCCCTGCGTGATGTTTGTAGTTGAGGATTTTCTACTGACATAACTTATGTCTGACAACCCCACCCCCCCACCCCACCCTTTGCAAAATGGGGGGGGGCTGTTGTTGTTTTTTTTTTTTGTCTGTTAGGAAGACTGAAGCTGCATTATTAGCATCTTTCGGCGTCGTGTTTATGTTATCACTTTGTCTGTCTGACCAGGAAAACCATATCTCTGCAGTTATTAATTCGATTTGTAAAATTCTTTTTGTATTGGGAAGCTTGAAACGTGAAAATGATAATCCATTTGTTTCGGGGGTTCCCGATTCACTTGCCACTAGAGGGCGCATAAAGATCGTATCGAATTTAAAATTCATTTTATTTCGTACATTTGCTTCTAAATATCCAATTGAAAAAATTCTTCCTTTCGACAACATTTATATCAAAGACTATTTTAGTTACAGTCCCTTTCTCAAATAATGCATAAATTTTCCACTAGGGGGAGTAACGGTAAATCACAATTTTCCCAGTCTCTCCGCTTCTAAAAGTCTGATTTGAAAAATTATTCCTGCGTTGGATACAGCTCTTGAGAGGAAATGTTTTGTATATAATTTATCATTTTTGGTAAAGAATAGTTTGGCCGCCAGGGGCGTAGTGTTTATTTTTGCTTCTGATGTATTTGCAATAAAATCTGAGCTTGAAACTCGATTGAAAAAATTCCTCCGTGGACTGATACCGTTCGCCTCCAAAAACATTTTGAGAATACCTCCTGCTTAAATATAAATGGTGCATAATTTTTTTCACCAGGGGGCGTACACGTATATCTTATTTTTGCCCATATCTCTGTTTCTAGGAGTACGATTTGAAAAATTCTTTCTTTGTTGGAGAACATTTTCAGTGCGAAATGTTTCTCGTATAATTTCAAGTATTTCTTAATGCACTAGTGCACCACTAGAGGGTGTAAACTCACATTTCCGTTTGCAACAATATCTACAGGACTAATAACCCGATTGAAAAATACTAACTATGATACTACTAACTATGAAAACTCCTTGTGTGTATTTTCTTCCTAAAATAATGCACAATTTTGCCGCTAGGAAGCACGAATATTTAATCTATTTTTTCTCAATATGTGTACTTTTAAATGTCCAATTTAAAAAATTCTTTTAACAACAGATAACGTTTACCTTATGGAACACTTTAGGTTTGTATTTGAGGAGGTTTGAAGTTCACAATTCTGGCGCTGGGTCGTGTTGTGCACTTCCGTTTGCAGCCTATCTCTGCCTCTAAAAGCTCTATTGAGAAATTTCTTTTTTTACTGTATGCCATTCTCTATAATAAAGATTTTCAACTTTTCCATTGTGAAAAATTCTTCCGCTAAAAGGCATACAGTTATATCATGCTTCCTTCTCTATCTCTTTTAATTGTTTGATCTAAAAATCTTTTTGACTCTAATACCTTCTTTCTGCTTTGCAAAACTTTTTTTGCACCATTTGTTAATTTTTGTAACATACAAAAGCCACTGGTAGAAAGAAGTAAGTAGGGTTTTTTTTTTTTTTTTTTTTTTTTTGTGTGTGGTTATTTTGACCTTTACTGAAATTTGCTTATGAATGCCATATATAAAAATTTGCCTTAACATTAGATTGCTTTGTGACATCAGATTCTTAAATCTAGTTGTTTCTTAGTATTTTCTGAGCAAACTAATCACTTTGCATCTTCTATAATTAGTTTTCTAATCATGCCCAGTTAAATTGCCTTGATCACTAATAAATGCAATTATACACAGCCCTGGTAGTTAAGGTTTTCCCATTATTCTCTTTCATTTCATGTTGGAAAGTTTTGTGCATACTTTGTTTGCTGGCGAGTACAAATTTAAAACATAGCTACAGCATCAATATTATGTTTAAAATTCCTTCCCTAAATAAAATGTAACACAAATACTTGCTCTCATGATTATGTGTTTAAGAAATAACAATCCCTTTGGTCCTTTGAAAAAGTTCCAAATATTTCACCTTTCCTTACCCTTAAATTTCCAATGTAAGCATTATTTCAAAACAATTAAATATAAATAGTATTTTATGTATTGATTGTGTGGTATATGAAAGCATTTTAAGAGTAATACCTACCTATGTATTTTTGAGTTGTATGTTGTTTTTTCTATTCTGTAATTTGCTTCAATAATTGAACTAAAGCCAAAGTACAAAAATAAGTTTCTCAAAATCAGTGTAGTATAGTATACAAAAGTTTAGTAGATATTAAACCTGGTCTCATTTTCAGTGACAGTTTTGGTATTTCAGTATTTATCCGTGATTCTAAGTTTCTGATTAGTTGCAGTGGACAACATTTTTAACATTCTGCATTAAGTTTGCCCAAGCATGTAAGAAGTTGTTTGTTGTAGGTTACAGGTTGAACAGACCTATGGTTTCATTATATTTTAAGTAAGAGCGTTTGGATCGTATGTCCTGGAAAAAAAATCCAAAAGTCCTGGAATTTTGTGATTGAAAAAGCGTTTGAACCATGTAAACAGTTGAGTTCAAAATTTGTTTTTGTTAAATTCGTGTGCACTGTCAGTAACTTAAGGTATATGTGAACTTTGCTTAGACGGTCCTTGTGGGGTTGAGCTATTTTATTTAGAGTTAAGCAGGTTGGACCGTCGCAAACTTTGTATTATCATACATGAGATTCTTCTGTGGATTCATGGAATTCCGCGCTTTTTGTCATCATTTGATTTATTTTCAAGATCGATGCAAAACTGAAGAGAAATTCTGGGAGATCATTTTCCGTCTGGGGACGTTATTTCATCTTTCAAAACTTTCGAAAACTGAAGTTAAACGGTGTGAAACTTTCCCCCATAATCCTAATTTCTTTTTATTGTGATGTTTCTTCTGCCCACTATTGTTGTTAAATATCATTTTTCCATAAAATATTTGTATTTCAGCTTGAAGATGAAGAAAAAATCCCAAAACGGAAGTTAGACTGCACAAAAATTCTCTTGTAGTCTTCAGGCATTAGGTTCATCATTTTGTGTGGTTTTTGAGGTCGATGTATAACTAACTGAACCAATGGATAGGGGGGGGGTGTCTGTCTAAAGATGGAGTTCCCACTATCAAAACTTTTGATAACGGAAGTTAGATGTGAGTGAAGATTTAATGCAAACAATTGACGTGAATTAGGAATATCAAACAGAAGTCGTCGCTCTTTCCACGTTTATAAGTGAGTAACGGAAAAATTCTCATTGGCCGCCACCAAGAAAATGGGTAGGGGTTGTTTTCCGTCTGAATTAGAATTTTTCCGTGACTCACTTATAAACATGGAAAGAGCGATGACTTCTGTTTTATGATCCCAATTCACATTAATTGTTTGTATTAATTTTTCATTTGCCTCCTAGTTATTTGTTCAGTTGCTGCCTACCATCTTTGGTGAATCCCCAGCATTGTGCGGGGCTCCAAGAAGCAACCTGCCAAATTGGCTTGGCAGTTAGCGTATGTGAGTCTGGAGGAATTCAAGGCTGCTGTGGTGCAGTGGTATGCCTGGTGCGCAACTGGAAGACCTGGGTTCAGTTCCCGGTGGCGGCCAATGAGAATTTTTCCATGACTCACTTATAAACATGGAAAAGGCGATGACTTCTGTTTGATGTGAGTGAAGATTTTACCCGTAATCGTATCTTTCTTTTTTTTTATTCCCATAATGTTCCTTCTGTCCAGTGTTGTTAAATATCATTGTATTCCATAGAAATTTGTATTTTAACTTGAAAATGAAGAGAAAATTCGCGAAAGTGGAAGTCAGTGGGAGCGAAGATTACGCCTGTAATCGTAGTTTTTCACCCGTGATGTTCCTTCTATCATGTGTTGTTAAATGTCAGTTATTTTAAATTTTGAATGCAGGAATGTGTCCCAGTTTAATATTTACATAAATAAATTACAGTGAACAATTCCATCTTGCCCATGCTGCATTATACATTCACACTGTTGCCAGGTATTTTCTGATTTTTCAGCAGGTTAAAAAGTTCAGCTTTTCTTCTTCTTCGTCAGTCTCACGTATGTATCATGTGAGCTCGTTGTATGTGGGTTTGACTGCATTATCACTGGGCTAAGTTCCAGATTGCTTGGCATAAGTTTTATATGGGAAAATTTTGCCATTTCTTTGAAGATGTAACACTAAAGAATCGCCAGATTTTATAAAACTGCTGAACACGTAAATTTCTTCCCAATTTGCAAAATTTGAAACGAAGCACTATGATTCCAGCAAAAAGTTCAGCTCCTGGAATTTTTTATGAAATCTTGGAAATTTATTTTCTGCAAATGTGTGCAAACTGTGTATACACCCTTTAGCCTACTGGCCACACTTCCATCCTCATTGTGCCAGTGTAAGGTGCAACTCACTTTGCATAGGGGTAGTCGTTATTGAGTGAGCACTTAACATATAGAAACCTGTATACACCTCCCTGTAGCCTGCTGGCCACACCTTCATCCTCATTGTGCCAGGTTCAGGTGTAACTCTCACTTTGCATAGGGGTGGTTGTTATGTAGTTAGCACCTAAATATATAAAACCCTCTATACACACCCATATAGCCTACAGGTCCCACCTTCATCCTCATTGTGCCAGTGTCAGGTGTAACTCACTCTGCATAAGGGTAGTTGTTATTGAGTGAGCACTTAATGTATAGAACCTGGTGTATACACTCTTTTATCCCCGTTGTACCGATGTCAGGGGTAACTGATTTTGCATTGGGGTAGTTGTTATTCTGTGAGCACTTAATGTATATTTTCATGATATGTTGTGCATGTAAATCACTAGTGTAACATGAAATCCATACAGAGCATTAAAAAAGAAACAAAAATATAAAGATAGAAGATAGAGAGATGCCTATTTTTGATGTTATATTAGGTAGTATCATGTTAATGTGCCAGTGTCTAATGGGTAACTCACTTTGCATAGGGGTAATTGTTATTTAACGAACACTTAACATATAGAAAGAGCCCCATACACACACACCCTTATAGCCTTCACGCCACTCCTTCATCCTCATTGTGCCAGTGCCATGTGTAACTCATTTTGCATAGGGGTAATTGTTATTTAGTGAGCACTTGACATAGTTTCACAATAGTAATATTGTAAATGTTCCTGATGATGATAGTAAAATGTTCCCGATGTTTTAGTTATGAATCAGAACACTAGGCAGCAGCATTATGTTGTGCATGCAGTTCACTAGGGTAACATGAAATGCAAAGAGAGCATTAACAGGTAAGCAAAAAAATTATAAAGAAAGAAAATAGAGAAGTTTATTTGTGGTGTTATTTACGCTTTCCAACCGTAGGTTTAAGAAGCGTATATGCTCCAGCTTTTTCCGTCCGTCTGTCTGTCGGCACGATAACTCACGTAAAAATAGTTCGATTTCGATGAAATTTTAGTATGTGGTAGGGGACCACCAGGGGACGAACCTTATTGAAAATGGGTGAAGTGGGGTCAAAGGTCACGCCATAAGAGCAGGATCCATTAAATTGCCCTTACGCGTCATAACTTGCGTAAATATGGTTCGTTTTCGATGAAATTTTAGTATGTGGTAGGGGACCACCAGGAGACGAACCCTATTGAAAATGGGTGAAGTGGGGTCAAAGGTCACGCCATAAGAGCGGGATCCATTTCATTGCCTTTATGTGTCATAACATGCGTAAATATGGTTCGATTTCGATGAAATTTCAGTATGTGGTAGGAAACTACCTGGGCATGAACCCTCTTGGCAAATTGGGGTCAAAGGTCAGGCAGGGCATAAGAGCGGGATTTATTCCACTGCCCTTAAGCGTCATAATTTGCGTAAATATGGTTCGATTTCGATGAAATTTCAGTATGTGGTAGGAAACTACCTGGGCACGAACCCTATTGGCAAATTAGGGTCAAAGTTCAGGCAGGGCATAAGAGCGGGATTTATTCCATTGCCCTTATGCGTCATAATTTGCGTAAAAATGGTTCGATTTCGATTAAATTTTGGTATGTGGTAAGGAACCACCTGGGACGAAACCTATTGAAAATGGGTGGAATGGAGTCAAAGGTCAGGACATAAAAGCGGGATCCATTTCATTGCCTTTATGCGTCATAACATGCGTGAATATGGTTCAATTTTGATGAAATTTTAGTATTTGGTAAGGAACCACCTGGGGACGAACCCTATTGAAAATGGGCGAAATGGGGTCAAAGGTCAGGGCATAAAGGTGGAATCCATTCCATTACCTTTATGCGTCATAACACGCGTAAATATGGTTCGATTTCGATGAAATTTTAGTATGTGGTAGGGAACCACCTGGGCACAAACCCTATTGGAAATGGGGTCAAAGGTCAGGCAGGACACTGGAGTGGGATCCATTCCATTGCCCTTATGCGTCGTAACTTGCGTAAAAATGGTTCGATTTCGATGAAATTTTAGTATGTGGTAGGGAACCACTGGGGACGAACCCTATTGAAAATGGGCGAAATGAAGGTCAGAACACTGGAGTGGGATCCATTCCATAGCCCTTGTGCATCATATCTTACCAAAAACTGTTTTGATTGCGACAAAACATTATCATGTTGTTCCGGAGGTATAGTGAACCGGTTCTGTTGAATATCAACGAAATGGGGTCAAAGGTCATTGCACAAAAGCAAGATTTATTCCACAGCCATTATTCTCATAACTTGCGTAAAACTGCTTCTGTTGCGACAAAACTTTAGTATGTTATTCCTGAGGTGTACTGAACCGGTTCTGTTGAATATCATCGAAATGGGTTCAAAGGTCAGGACACAGGAGCGAGATTTATTCCACAGCCATTATCCTCATAACTTGAGTGATGATTTGTGGTATGTTGGAAAGCGTATCATAATCAATGCATTGCATGATTTTACTAACTTGTATTGGTTAGGATAGCATGTTAATGTGCATATTTGTGGAAGGTTGTATAGTATATTTTGTGCAATTTATTTCCTCGAGTGCTCTCTATAGCCAATTTTTCTCTGTTGTATAGGTAGTACTGCAGCCACAGATGCCCAAGATGAAACTGCACTGACTCTTGAGCAGCCTGGAGCTCAACCACCAGCACAGATGTGTGCAGATGACCCTCCTATGCAGACTGAAGACATGGACACAGATGACATTACTTCATCAACTATGCAGTCTGCCGCTGTTGCTGCCAAGAAAACATTTGCTGTGCCGAGCAAACGTAAGTTTGTGACACTTCATAAGAAAATATTTCAACAAATTGCTGAAGCTACAGCTGTGGTATGGCTTCAGTAACCACAACTTATATGTACAGTAATCCCTTACTAGATGTGAGAGGTTCGTGAGAAACATTACAATGGGAAAATTCAGATCTACATACATACATATCACTAAGCTGTTCTCTGAGATTCAGAGGTTAGCTCCAAAAAGAAATGCAACCTACCAGATACAGGGGTGCTTATTTTCCGGAAATTTTTGGCGTTTTTTTTTTTTTTTTTTCTTTTCTTCAGAAATTTTATTTTACAGCCAGTGGCAAGGCCTGTCATTGTCCTTTCCCTGTTTTCCCTTGGTTGGTGGCCACAGCAAAACTCAATTCCACTGGGAGTTGGGAAATCTGACTGCCAATCTACCCCCACAGAGGAGAAGAGAAACAGGTCCACTCTGTGTCTGCCCAATTCAGCTGGGAGAGATCACCTCCCACCCCCATCCCCACCCCACCCCACCCCCACCTAATGTTATATTTGTCTTCAAAAAGTGTGTTAACTGTTTGCTTTCCTTTGTGGTTTGGTGCTGGGTTTGCCCAGAGCTACTCCAAACAGAAATTTCTCACCCCTTTCTTTTCCTGGCAAGTGCCCCTTTGCTCCTGCCCCACCCCAGGGCTTAGTGGCCCACCCACTCTGTCTGCTGCTTTTGACCTTCAAGACTTCTATCTCATCATCACAGAGATCTAGGGAGGATCTCCCTGCTGACTTTTTGTTCACCCCTCCCCTTCCCTTTGGAATGCCTGCTGGTTGCTGCTCAGGAAATCTTTGTCATTGGTTTCAATGCAATGACAAAGATTTCCTGAGCAACTTTTTTATTTTATTTTTCTCAGTATTTTGCTTTTTATAAGTATTATTTATAGCTTTGATGGGCCAAACACTGGAAATTTGCAATTAGGGAAATTTTATAAAGGCCACTGTTCTTTAAAAAAATATCAGAACTTGGAAAATAAATTACGAATGTAACACATATATTCTGATTTTTTTTTTTTTTTTTTTTTTTTTTGTAAGTATTGATCTACGTTAATTTCAGGAAATTTGGGTTTGGTTTCAGGAAATTTGATTTCACAGAATAAGCACCCCTGCAGATATTTTTACTTACTGTTGTCGTATCAAAATTCTCTGTTTACCGCGATCTTGACATACAACTCGGGCTTCACTGATATCCATTGCACACCATACACAAGATCTTTTATACTTCATATTCATAATCTTTTTCTCATGCAGACACTCTTGAAAATCCGATCCACCCATGTCTTCCTTGGCCTTCCTCTGCCTTTCCTTCCTGCCACTTGGGCAAAAAATATTTCTTAGTGAACATCTCATCACTCATTCTTTCAACATGGTCAAACCACTGAAGCATATTAGTCTCTACCTTGCTAACAACATTTTGCTTCACATCACACAACTGCAACACATCTTCATTCCTCACACAGTCAGAACGTGTCTTGCCACAAAACCCCTGTAAGTAACGCATTTCTCCAGCACACAAACGACTCCTGTGTTTCTTCTGTAGTACCCAGGTTTCACTGCCATACATCAGAGTAGGAACAATTACACTTTCATACACAGCCATGTGGGACTCTCTTGAGAACCCATCATTCCTGTGAAAACCTCCCAGAGCAGCTATGACTTTTAATGAAGAATTCACTCTCCTACTAATTTCACCATCCAATTTGTTCTCTGTGTCAAACATGCTTCCTAATACACAAACTCAGTCACCTGGTCAATCACTGTGCCGTTTATACTTACATTACATTCAGTGCTACCAGTTCCTCTCTCAAAGACCTTAACTTTGATTTTCCCTTATTTATACTCAGTTTGAATTTCATGCACACTTTGTACATCCGAGACAACATACACTGCAACTCACTTTTGCTCTCTGCCAACAGGACAGTGTCATCAGCATACAGCAATCTGCACACACAGATATCACCAAGACATACACCACTATTATCTATTTTGGCATCACGCATGCACGCATCCATAAATATATTAAACAGCCATGGTGACATTACACAACCTTGTCTGACACCTGCACCAATAGAAAACCATTTTGATAAAACACCATTTACTCGTACAGAGGCTCTACTGCCAGCATACATGGCTCTTACACTATTAAGTAGATTCCTAGTAACACCGTATTCATTCAATACCTTCCACAAAAGTGTCCTATTTACTCGATCGTAAGCTTTCTCTAGATTTATGAAGGCAGCAAAAACTTTATCAATAGTCAGATATTTTTCAATCATCATGCCTAATTCAAAAATTTGGTTAGTGCAGCCTTTTATCAGGCATAAAACCATTCTTAACATCCCTCACTTTCTCTGATGTAAGACCCCATACTTTTTCAATAACAACCTTACCAAACGCTTTCCCAGATCTTATGGGGCAAATAAAAGAATTGAGCTTGCAACTTTATCTTCCACAATTCCTCGGACTTTTTTCATTCATGAACAACTGGAAACAAGACCCCCCCCCCCCCCAAATGCTATTTCTCTGAATTATAATAAAATACAAAATTGGCATTTAACTCATTGCTGATCACTCCTGTCAATATGATGGGTAGAGGCATTCTTTGTTCTCTATTTCTAATGCCGGCAATATTCATACCTGCCAAGTTTTACGGTTTACCCGTAAAATTCAAAAGTTAAAGACAACACCGTCAATACACAATAAAAACTTATGCAAGGAGAAAACCCTTTACAAGTCAGGTAAAACTTTACTAAAAGTTAAAATATTTACAGATAAAGTTAGATCTTTTGGGATCACTGTATCCCATCCTCAGACTACAATAGTGTGCTTTATATGTATATTGTCTAAGAACTTCCATGAAGTTGGCCCGATTTTGAAGAGTGCTCACCCCGCACTCTAGTGAAAATCAGGTTACAAGAGGAAGGTCATCAACATTGCAAATTGAATTGACCTTTTGTAACCTGATTTCCACTAGAGTGTGTTTTGCGCACTCTTCAAAATCGGACCTACGTCATGTTAGTTCTTAGACAATGTATATATAGAGCACACTAGCACATACTATTGTAGTCTGAGGATCCTGAAATACCTAACTTTTTTATCTGTAAATATTTTAACTTGTAGTAAAGTTTTACCTGTCTTGTAAAGGGTTTTCCCCTTTCATAAGTTTTCATCGTGTATTGACAGTGTTGTCTTTAGCTTTCGAATTTTAACTACATGAATGTTGACCGCTCTTACCTGAAAAATTTACAGAAATTGTACTTGTGCTGTGTTTATTTTAAGGTGCTATATTTTACAGATTTCCATCCCCCTCCCAGGTTAGTGCAATTTTGAGGGGTGATAAGTGTCCGCAGGTATCACAGTGCCTGTCAGATACTAGGATCTGATTATCTCTTCTCACAGCTCAGTGAAGACTCATTGAAAGTGCTGTAGCATTAGGATTTGGGGGTACCTACTAAAAGAAAGAGAGGGAAAGAGGGATATAAAAAATATCAGCATTATATAAAACTTAAAAGCCGCCCCGGTGGCGCAGTGGTCTAAGCGATGGCCTCTGATCATTCGTCCGAACGGGGTCCAGGTTCGAATCCCGGTGAGGCATGGATGTTGTGTTTGTCTTACGGCACTGGCTCTTTCCCTTCCCTGGAGCCAGTGACCCTAAATTAGGGACGGGCGACTGCTTATAGCCCATTGAGTTGCTCACGGTGGTCATTAAACCTCCAATCAAAAAAAAAAAAAAAAAACTTAAAATAGTGCCTAGTGAGCCACTTTTGATAAGCAGAACTGGTTCTGTGGGATGAACCTCGCGAGCGCCCGGTGCGAGACGCTCGTGAGACCCCAGGAGGTGTTGGTTGCTATAGACAGCGGAACAATGGCCACGAAAAGTCGGAATCCGCTGAGGAGTGTGTAACAACTTGCCTACCAAAATAACTAGCCCTGAAAATGGATGGCACTCCGGCATCGATCCCATACCCAGCTTCAGTGGCAGAGTCCACTGAGGCTTACGTCGCAGCGGTGCAGTTAATGTAAAAAGTTACTACAGTAATTAATATCACAATAACTTCCTAGTTACAAAAAAAAAAAAATTGTGTATGCAGCCTATTGATAGCGTACTAATGAGAATTACCTATCGATTGCATTTTGATCACTGTAAGCATGAAATAGGGAATCTTGGAGAGACGCCAGCTAATTTTGTGTGACATTGGCAAAAAGACCCCAACTCACTGGGTTTTGTTCCAAAATCCTTATGTTGAATGTCCAACTGGAACCGTTAGCTATGGGCTAATGCCCCACACTGGTGTACCTACCTGATTAATAAGCATACATCAGATTCGTCCGCGAATTCTCAGAATTCCGCTTTTTTTTGCTTTTTTTCGTCATCATTTGTGTCCTTCTAAAGATTAATGCAAAACTGAAGAGAAATTGGGAGGAGGTCATTTTGCCTCCGGGGATGGTATTTCATCTTTCGGAAGTTAAACGGAGTGAAGATTTTCCCCGTGATCTTAATTTCTTTTTCTTGCAATGCTTCTTCTGCCCAGTATTGTTAAATATCATTTTATTCCATAAACATTTGTACTTCAGCTTGAAAATGGAGAAAAGTTTTCCAAAAACAGAAGTTAGACGGCGTGAAAATTTCCCTGTAATCTTCAGGCATGAGGTTCTTCCATTTGTGTGGTTTTCGAGATCAAAGCATAACTGAACAGATTTCGGGGGGGGGGGTCGTTTTACATCTGAGGACGAAATTTCCAATTTTCGAAAACGAGAAGTTAGATGTAGTAAAGATTTCTCCGGTAATTGTAATTTTTTTCTCCTGACGTTTCTTCTACGCAGTATTGTTGTTAAATATCATTTTATTACATAGAGATTTGCATTTTAGCTTGAAAACGTAGGAAATTTTTTCGAAAACGGAAGTTGGATGGAGGGAAGATTTTCCCGTAATCGTCAATTTTTCCCTCCAGTGTTCCCTCTCACCTGTGTTGTGGAATGCCAATCATTTTTTATTTTGAATGCAAGCATGTGTTGCAGTTTAATATTTACATAAATAAATTACAGTGAACTATTCCATCTTGCTCATGCTGCATTATGTTCACACTGTTTCACCGCTTGTTCTGATTTTTCACCCGGTTAGAAAGTTCAGCTTTTTTCTTCTTAGTCAGTCTCATGCATGAATAAGATAGAAAGAATATTAAAACTTGACTCAAGTGTGGAATATGGTGCGCCAACCACACTTGAGAAGAATGGTCCACTGCGGAAACAATTTGGAAACGGAGGATAAGAAATAGATCTTGGCTGAGTGATTGTAAGATTGGTGTATAGAGTACTAGAGGTATAAATGGCAAGATGAATAAGTATAGATTTGATGTGCTGTGTGTACGTGAAACTAAAAAGAAAGAAATTGGGATAGAAGAAGTGAATAGAATGGTGAGTGTGTGGTCTGGAATGTCTGATAATGTGAGGGGATATGCTGGTGTAGGTGTGATTTCAAGTGAAAAGATGAACAACTTGATTCACTATTGCTGCATAAGGGAGAGAATTCTTTGGATGCATTTGAAAGTGAAACTTCAGGAATGGTAATTGTTGTAGTGTATGCTCCTTGTGACTCTGAACCCTCTGAAAGGAAGGAAGATTTCTGGAATGAACTAAAAGCTGTTTGTTTTGAGCCAGTTTGGTGCTAAAGAGAAAGTTATAATAGGACATTTCAATGCTAGAGTAGGTGTGCAGAATGTGATTTCTGACAATGTTCTGGGTAAGTTTAATGATCCTTGTGTGAATGATAATGGTGAAAGATTAATTTAACTCTGCATTGAGAATGGTTTCTGTGTATCTAATATGTTTTTTAACTACAAGTATATACGCACATATACTAGGGAAAATCGTACTTTTGGTCAAAAGAGTGTTATAAATTTTGTTGTTTACGATAAGCGTCTGAAACACTTAGTTGTTGACACTCTTGTGATGAAAGGTGCGGATGTTGGTTCAGATCATTACATAGTAGTGTCGTGAGTGAAACTGAATGTTGGTTGGAGGAAAGGGAATTTCGAAGGGGGCCTAGGATGGAACGAATAAAGGTTGAAAGGCTCCATGAAGATAGCATTTCTGTAACTTACTCAGAGAACGACTGAAGGAGCTGAAGTCGTGAGAGGGATGTTGAAAAGAATTGGGAATGTTTTAAGAACTATGTTGTCACTGCTGTTGAAGAGGTCTGTGGCATCACAATAGTGGGTGACAATAGAAGTGATGCTTGGTGCAATAGTGAGATTGAAGAGTCAGTAATAAAAAGAAGAAAGCCTATTTGGGGATGTTGCAAGGTAGAATTTCTGTGGATGAATATTGCTGTAAGCAGCTTGATGCAGTAAAGCTGGTTCACCAGAGTAAGGTAAAAGATACGAAGGAGAAAGTGGAAAGGCAGGAATTGGTTTTGGGAAAGATAGAAAGACTTTCTTGAAGTGCATGAGACTCAGGAAAAATAGGGGAAACAAAGTTGTAAGTTGTGTGAAGAATAGGATTGGGGAAATGATATGGGAGCCCAATGAGTTAAGTGAAAAATGAAGTGAATACTTCAGTGAGTTATTAGATCAGGAAAGCAAAGGTGATTCTGAGGCAGAAGCAGATGATGTCACAGTGAAGGATGGAAACACAGGAGGGATCTCAAGAAAAGAGGTGTGTAAAGCTCTAAAATCTCTTCAGAGTGGTAAGGCTCCAGGAGTTGACGGCATAACTGCTGAGATGTTAAAATATGGTGGTAACTCTGATTGACTGGTTAACTGAAATTTGCCTGTTGTGCTGGGAGTTAGGAATGGTCCCTCGGGATTGGAAGGATGCTATCATTGTTCCCTTGTATACAGGATAAGGTGATCAGACTGACTGCAAGAACTATTGTGGTATTAGTCTATTAAGTGTGCCAGGGAGAGTGTTTGGTAAGGTCTTATTGGAAAAGTATGGGGTCTTACATCAGAGAAAGTGTGGGATGTTCAGAGTGGTTTTATGCCTGGTAAAGGCTGCACTAACCAAATTTTTGCATTACGCATGATGATTGAAAAGTATCTGGCTGTTGGTAAGAAAGTTTTTGCTGTCTACATAGATTTAGAGAAAACTTGCGACTGAGTAAATAGGACACTTTTGTGGAAGGTATTGAATAAATATGGTGTTACTGGGAATCTACTTAATAGTGTAAAAGCCATGTATGCTGGTAGTAGAACTTGTGTGTGAGTGAATGGTGTTTTATCAAAATGTTTTTCTATTGGTGCAGGAGTCAGACAATGTTGTGTAATGTTACCATGGCTGTTTAATATATTTATGGATGCGTACATGTGCGATGCCAAAACAGATTATACTGGTTTATGTCTTCGTGATATTCGTATGTGCAGATTGCTGTATGCTGATGACACAGTCCTATTGGCGGAGAGCAAAAGTGAGTTCCAGAGTATGTTGTCCCAGATGTTCAAAGTTTGCATGAAATTCAAACTGAGTATAAATAAGGGAAAAACCAAAGTCATGGTCTTTGAGAGAGGAACTGGCAGCACTGAATGTATTGTAAGTATAAATGGCACTGTGATTGACCAGGTGAGTGAGTTTGTGTATTTAGGAAGCACGTTTGACAGAGAGAACAAATTGGATGGTGAAATTAGTAGGCAAGTGAATTCTTTATTGAAAGTCAATAAGGGGTTTGGGAGGTTTTTGCAGGAATGATGGGTTCTCAAGAGGGTCCCACATGGCTGTGTATGAGAGTGTAATTGACCCTGGTCAGATGTATGGCAGTAAAATCTGGGTACTAAAGAAACACAGGAGTCGTTTGTGTGCTGGAGAAATGCGTTACTTACGAGGGGTTTGTGGCAAGACACGTTCTGATTGTGTGAGGAATGAAGATGTGGTGCAATTGTGTAATGTGAAGCAAAATGTTGTGAGCAAGATGGAGACTAATATGTTTCGATGGTTTGGCTATGTTGAAAGGATGAGTGAAGAGATGCTTACTAAGAAATTTTTTCTAGCTCAAGTGGCAGGAAGGAATGGCCATGGGAATCGTGTGAGGAACAGATTCACGAGTGTCTGCATGAGAAAAAGATTGTGAGTACGAAGTATAGAGGGTCTTGTGTATGTCATGTGATGGATGTCAGTGAAGCCAGAGCTGTATGTCAAGATTGCTGTAAATGGAGAAGTTTGATACGGCAACAACAGTAAGTAAATAATCAGTTAAAAAATTTATCTGGTAGTTTGTATTTCTTTGTGGAGCTAACCTCTGAATCTCAGAGAACAGCTTAGTGATATGTATGTATGTTAGCATGAAATAATTCCAAATACCTTAATTATACTATGAAATTGATTAAGATTGACAAATCATTTGCATAATAAATTGGTCTTTGATATGTTTGATACATACACTTGGTATATCAATCGAATATTTGTATATATACATTCTACTGTATATTGATGAAATGTTCACTGAAGGTATTTTATGGATTTCTACTCATGAAAGTTTGCAGGTTTGAATATTGCAGTGCCAAGCCTTGAAGAAGTTACATACTGAATAGTGCCAACACAACTGACTTATCGTGCCCGAAAAAAGTTCCTGATGTTTAGTTCTGAATTGGAGCACTAGATAGCAGCACTAGCATGTATGCCTTGTATTATAGAGAATATCTGTGTGGTTAGGGGCAGATTCTTTAACCCTTTTAGTGCTACACGTAATGTGTGTGTGTGTGTATGCGAAAAATGCTAAGCCAATTTTCTTTGCAAGCTTCAAGAAAAAATGCTGTACTTTCATAAATTTTTATATTTTGGGCAACAATTTTTTTCTGAACTTTATAAGGTTTTTCTTAATATTTATATGTACATTAATTTACATTTCAGATAACTGATTTTTTTTAAATAACTTTATGGGAAATAATTTTTTTGAAATAGAAATTGCAAATTCAAAACAAATTTTCAAAAACTGTTCTTTCCTCTGCAAGAAAAAGGATGAAATGTAATGATAAGCCATTTAAGTTTGAATATACCTTCACATTTAGATGTTATGTACGTTTGTAAAATCAGGTTTAATGCTGCCGTGTTAAAATTGTAAAATATGGTAAGCAAGAAATGTATTTCTGTTCGAAGTGCCATGTATGTTAAATGATGCTTTAAATCACTTTCTCTTTTTTATACCCTGTAGATTCTTTGACGGCATTAGCATCTGCTGCCATATCGTCAGCTAACAGCTTATCTCCTGTGAGTTCCGCAGTAACAACTTTGGTGAAGAAAGAAATGGACATGACCACAGTGACCAGTCAGACGGCTTTACTACAGAGTGCAGACATCTCAGGATCAGCCAATAATAATTCAGATGAGGCGTTGAAACCTGAGGTTGGTAACTTTAAACAGGTATTATAAAATAGGATACAAAAATGTCTTGAATATTTTACACGCGGTAGAAGCAAAACATTATGATCGCCCCCACCTGTCTGATGTTTGGGTCATTTCAGGCTTGGCAGTGCACACGTGTAAAGTTCAGGGGTGTAGCACTATATGCATGCATGAGAATCTTTGTAGAATTCTGCATTTTCTGTCATCATTTGGGTCATACCCAAGATCGACGCAGAACTGCAGAGAAGGTGGGGAGGGTATTAATTGAGGATGCTGTTTTTTTCTGCTGGGTATGGTTTTTGATCTTTCAAAACTTAAGAAAATAGAAGTTAAACGAAGTGAAAAAATTTCATATAATCGTAATTTCCTTTATTCGTGATGCTCCCCTGTCCAGTATTGTTTTTAAATATACTTTTATTCCATAAATATTTTTATTTCAGCTTGAAAAATGGAAGAAAAGTTTCCGAAAACAGGAGTTAGACGGCGCAAGTTTCCCTGTAATCTCCAGGCATGAGCAGAATGTAGACGTACATGCCTAAGTCGTACGCGGATAGTTTCCAAATTATCGACAGGTTTTGCAGATTGTTGCTTGTAGATTGAAAAAATAAAATGTTATTTACAGCAATTAAAACACTTACTCAAGTATAGTCATTGGCACTGATGTGCTCTATTTTTACTGGTCCATGTAGCCACTCTTTCAGAAAACCTGAAAATTAAATTGCCCTGGAACAAGAATCGGACCCGCACCTCCCGAGCATGCTATCCATTACACCACCCAGGACAAGGAAGTTTGTATGATGTTCTATAATTATTCAAGGCTTTACTCATGTTAACATACTGAATTCTATTTGAATTTTCACTTATTTTTCACATCTGAGTTCTTTTGTTTTTACAGACGTTTCTGGCCTCTAAATTTTATCAAGGCCTGTTATCAATATATAGGAACTGTGTCAAAAGTTTCGTTTACACAGAAATAATTAAAATTTTATTGCCAGGTTCCTCTTGCAGCTGCCAGTTATTAAATTAAAAATCATTTCCTTATGTATTTTGTAAGTATACTAGTTTTGAATTAAGTTGTTGAAAATGCTATTTTATAATTTTTTAAGGTTCATTAATGGAACTGTTTTTCTAGATATAAAAATTATCTTTAATTAGTCTCTTGTTTTTATGAGGTTCATAGTCCAATATTTTAATATTTTGCCCTAAATGTCCATTTCGCACACATTGCTGCACATTCCGTTGCAATGTACTTATTTTGTCCTCACTGAAGTCTGTAATGTTCTAATAATTATTTGTCGTTTTATTAATTTTTCCTTAAAATATCTTAGTCTGCTGCTATCGTGTGTGTGTGATTCGCGGGTTTGCAGCAAGTTTTCTTTCTGTTTCAATGATTGTGTACACAGATACATTTTATTTTTATACAACTCTGGGCATGAGATTCTTCCGAGAATTCCGTCATTTCCATCATCATTTCTGTGGTTCTTGAGATAGATGCAAACTGAACAAACATTTTTGAGGGATTGGGGTCGTTTTCCGCATGAAAACGAAAGTTAGACGGAGGGATGATTTATCCTGTAATCGTAATTTTTCTCGCGCAGTGTTCCTTATGCGCAGTATTGTTGTTGTTATCATTTTATTCCGTAAATATTTGTATTTCAGTTTGAAAATGGAGGAAAATTTTCTGAAAACGAAAGTTGGAGGGAGAGAATATTTCGCCCATAATCGTGCCCCCCCCCCCGCACACACTTACACACCTCCCCATGGGTGCAATATTTCCTCTGTCCCATGTTCTTTTTGTTAAATGCCAGTAATGTTATATTTTGATGTGCTCCATTTTAATATTTTACATAAATAAACTTCTGTGAGCAATTCTGTCCTACACGTGCTGCATTATGTTCATACTTTCTTATAGCGCTTTCTGATTTTTCACCCAATGAAAAAGTTAAGCTTTTTTCTTTCTTTGTCAGTCTGATGTATGAATGCATTTCACGTGAAAGTCGTGGAATGCAGTTGCGACAGATATCATTAAAAACTGCTTTAACAAAGCAGGCTTCTCAGGTAGCGAACAACAAGAAAGTTGGTCCAATACTGAAAATCTTGAGACTAGATTAAATGAACATATTACGAATTGGACAAGAAAAGATGAAAAAACTTCATTAATGATTTTTGATACAATGAAAAAACTTCATTCTATCAAAAATCATGTAACTCCTGATTGGACTAACACGAAAATTATAACATCGCATAGATCACATGCCCAGATTCTGACCTCCGAGGCTGTAGTCATTGAGAAAACCAAAAGATACAACTGTAACGTTAATAGTCCAGTAGAGCTTCAGTTTGCATGGAGGTACCTTATTGAACAGGAGAAAAAACATTTCAAGAAGAAAAACAGTAACATAAAACAGCTAACATCAAATATTACTTAAAAACACAAGTGCATATTTCTACTCCATAAATGCTAATTGTTTATTTTGTTTAACTACAGATGGCGACACCATAGATGTGCGCAGTAAAACCCAAACCATGATGCGCAAATATCTACATGACAGGGCTAAACATGCATTCGGGTTGAGCAGCATATCTGAGCGAGTGAGTGCGGTAATTCTAATGTCCGTGCACCTACCACTGATGATAGCTATGAATATTAGCAGAAACTAGTTTGGCGCTTCACAGTCGGGAGATTTATTTCTGTATGCTTTGCAATCAAGATGATTATTTCTTTTCCAAGACTGTTCGTTTTTTTAAAATGTCGGCAAAATTACAATTCGTCTTCATGTTTTGTTGTTATCGTGGTGCTTCGCTGTCAAGATGATTTCCTCTTCGGGATTATAGTTCGTTTTTTAAAAAAATCGACAAGGTTTTAATTCAGTTTCATATTCCGTTGTTGTTAAAGGAATTTTTTACCTTCATTGTAAAAATTCATCTTGTTCAATTTTATCTGGTGCAGATTTTACAATATCATGAATTTTATTCTAAACTTCACAATTGAAAAAAGTTCACATTCTTTGAAGACGTACATATGAAGCCCCGACAGCCACTATGAATATTGTAAGTACAGATATAATTTATTATTTCTTGATTTCAATTGCCAATACTGTGCTAACATCATTTAACAATCTCCCGATTGCTGAACTTGCATAACGTGTGAAACAGTAATGACGGACATTTAATGTCAATCAAATTACACTGAAAATCCTGCTGACAATTTTGCGGATGGCGATCTTGCAGAATGGAATGAAATTGCTTCATCAGGTATTGTGTTTTCCAGTTATGTTGATTGTGACGCAAATGTGTGTACCTGGCAAATGCAATCCCTTGATGATGTTTTGGATGAACAGATCACAGGGTGCGCACGCGTGCTTGAAAACCTGGAAAGTCCTGGAAAATCATGATTACGTTTTCAAGGCCTGGAATATCCTGGAAAAACGGTGTTTTTTTAATGCTGTCTTGAAAAGCCTTGAAATTTGAAATTAGTGCTTAAAAAAATGCTCTTTTAGGAAATCGTGTTACTATTACCCCTTCATTTTTTAAAGTTCCTCCTCTGTTCTCAAAGAAACAGCCAGCAACGGTCCAGTGCAATAAAATTGGACGATTACTAGTAGGTCTGTTAGGAAGGGGAGCTTGATTTATATTCTTTGGCTTGATGTCCGTCGGACAACTCTGAGAACGGAAGGGGAAAGAAGAGGCATTTAGCATTTGCAGGGGAGTCGCGTATGTACCAAGTCAGCTGGCATCCACCAGTGAGGAGTATGCCTAAACAACACATTCATCTTGTTTATGTGCATACCCTCCCTCTCCTCAAGAGACTTCCGCTACTTATGATAAGAAATAAGAAAACTATCTTCGCGAATTTTTCACGAAAGTGGCTGAAATTTTTACATTCACTATAATTGGATTACAGAAGCTCACTTCCAAAATTCCAATTGAATCGGTTTAAAACTTCAAAAGTTAGCATTGGTAATTTTTATTATGGACAAGTATGTGTGCCTCTTTGGATAGAGTGAGCCTCCAGCAGAAAGGGTGTTACCATAGCAACGGTTGATTGACAGCTGGGAGTGCTGATCTGAAGCCCTTGGCTGGGAAGAAAGCAAACACCTGTTTATCACTTCCACAGCTCAAAAAGGACTTGGAGAAAATTTTCAGAAATCCAAGTTTCCGAATTTTGAAAATAACACAGTAAAGTTTTTACAGTGGTTAAGATACATCACAATAAAGTTCTAGTGCAAATTTCACCAAATTCCGTTAGGAACTTTAGCAGATGCAAAAAAAAAAAAAAAAAAAAAAAAAAAATGTGTTGCATAATCGGATTGAAAAAAGAAACAGTAATTATAAATTACGGGAAAAGCAAGTGAATTATTTTTTTTAGATGCCATGGTTTATTTAAACAGAGTGTTCCTTAAATTTTTTTTCTGTGATGATATGGACTCTATTTGAATTACAAACATACGTTTTTATTCAGATGTCTGAGTTACTGTTTTAGTAAAAAAATCATCTATAATTAAAAAGTTTTCAATGGATTTAAGCGATATTCAGCAGATAAACAGTATTTTAGTAAATTGCAACATCATGACTTAAATTTGGTAATTTTGTCGAAAATGGGGGGAGGGGCCTTTTTTTTTTTTTTACATTTTCTATTATAGTTAGGGTGAAGGAGGAAGGGTGCTACTTGACAGTTCAGTGAGCTGCAGGTGGTGATTTATGGCGATGTGCCAAATGAAAAGAAGCCGTTTCACCAGGACATTCCAAAGGTTGTGTGCGTGGACGCGTCCTCCTGCTGTTTGATCTTAATCGGAATGTTTTTGTGCATGGGGGTGGGGGTGGGGTGAGAAATATCTGTTTCAGCTTTAACGGTTCACGGCTCTTTTTTTTTTTTTTTTTTGTTCTTATTAATAAATAAAAATCATAGTTGCTGCATTCACCATTGATCCATATTTGCATTTCTTGAATATAAACAGCAGACAATCAGAAACATAGTATTGGGCGGGTCTTGATGTTCTTCATTTTGCATATGCTGAATTCAGTTCTGTGGGAATAAGGAATGAATTATACTGTGAATATATACAAAACTACATATTTTTGAGCTGAAAAAATATGTCTACTTGTACACAGTAGCTAAGGTGTGAACTCAGATGAAGACAATCAGACATACGGACGTCTGATTCCATAAAAAAAAAATCAACAGTTTTTTTATTATACACTACAGGTAAAAAAGCAAAAACATGTTTTTTAAACATTATAAAGGAAAACGGATTTTTGAAACGCATGACTTGATGATCTTAATTTCTGAAAGTTTCTTTTTTCCACATCCTTTTTTTTTCAATTACAATACATTGTAACAGGATACTGTGTGTTATATCACTTAGTGATATGACAGATTTTCTGTTGCCGATATACGCGATCGTAAGCGGTAGTTGCATTGCGATTGTTGATGATGACAAGATAAATACTGGAGTGATGTAAAATGTTGCATAAACTAAAAAAAATTACCCCCGAACTTTTATGCGGTCATCATAGCTGATCAACCATTTCATTCCGTGAACATCAGCACATTTGAACATTGGGGGTATCTGAAGGAATTCAGCCGTGCTTTTTAAGCGCCTAGCGCAACGAAAACATGCTAATTTTGGACAGTTCTATTCCCTTCCCCTCTACCATCCCTAATAATTGAGAGTGCATACTGTAGTTTCAAATATTCTATTTATGAGCTAGTTTTCGCGCTGTACATTATGTTTTTATTTTCGAAATTACTAACCCTTTAGAACTATGGTTGCAGAAACGTTTATGCTTTGGGTTTGTCTGTACGATAATTTGCGTGAAAGCGGTTGGATTTCGGCGAAATTTTAGTATGCTGTTGGGTACAACCTGGAAACCTACCCTGTTGAAAAAGGTCTAAATTAAATTTAAAGGCCAAGACATAAGAGCAGTATTCGTTTTCCAAGCTTAGGAATGTTAACTCACATAAAATCTGTTTGATTGCAACAATGTTTTGGTATGTTATCAGGGAGGAGAAACCTACCCTTGTAGAAAATGGTCCAACTTGAATTCAAAGGTCAGGGCATAAGAACAGAATTCGTTCTTTACGATCTTGTGCTTGATAAACTTGATCCATTTGCATAAAGCACATTCATCCATTTGCATCTTTCATCATTTAAAACTGAAATTACTTTTAAAAACTAATTTGAACATGATACGGTAAAGCATAATAATCATCCTGGAATTTTTTGTATATGTCCTGGAAAAGGCCTGGAAAGTCCTTGAATTTTTTTCCCCCAAAAGTGTACGAACCCTGAGATCAGAATAAATGTGACAGATTCTAATGAAGATGTTGAAGCAGAACTGAAAGTTAGCTGTTTAGTCATGCTGCTAACCAGTGCTTTTTTTCTGGAAGGAAAGGTGCCGGTACTCACCATGAAGATGTTATTACAGCAAGTTCCACACGTTTAACATATCCTCCGATATACCCTACCCTCGTCGTCTCTAGATCACTTCTTGCTTTGGTATCATCTGCAGAATGACGACCTCGGAGCAGCCATGAGTCCGCATACTTGCTAGGATTGAACTGAGTGAGAGGAGGTCCTACTATCCTGATGAACAACAGTGCAGAAGTTGTCCGCACAAACAGAAAGGACCTGGATGAAGTTACTATAAGATTCATATGAGAGAACCCCCTTTCACATTCACTGGAAGATATTGCAATTGTGCTCAAAGTGCGCTTTAAATGAAGTAGTATGTCTGGGACTTTATTTACTTGAAGATACTCGCGGAAACCACGTACTGCTTCTCATTCATTTAAGCGGAATTTGCGTGCTAACGTTCTAATTTCAGCTTCACCAAATGTCACATGCTTCCCAGGATTTTCTGGCCAATACTTGGAATCTAAAATCGTGGCACATTCAGGCAAATCAGCAGCATCTTCTTCAAGCAAACGCTTTCCAACAGCCTCTTTCAGACTTTTATAAAAAGCAGATGAATTTATTGTAGGACTGTGCCTTTCATTTGTGTGGAGCTCAATCCCTTTGATGAACTTCATGTTCTTCTGACTTTGAAGAGACATACTGTATGTAGTACAGACCAGGATTTTCAATTCTTTCCTAAAAAAGTTGAACTTTATTCTTTATCTTCCTGTCTGCTTTGTACAAGTCAATAGTTCTCTCATGTAAATCTAAAGTTAGTTTCACATATAAGGCCCAAATCAAAAACAAACTCGCTTGACGTTATTTTTCTTAAAAGGCCCTCGTAAAGACAGCCGTCTGTTTTGCTTCTTCTGCTGTATTCTTTTGCCTCCTGAAAGTGATGGGCGAGGTCTTCAAAGTCTTGCCACACTGCAGAAACAGTCCGAAAGCTAGATGCAACCCTGCAGGTACTTAAAATTCTGCCAAATTTAAGAAGTTGAAGTTCTAGAGTCGCTGCACATTCTTTTAGTTCTCTAGTATTCTTAGGTGAAGCATGGTAAGTCACATAAAGTTTGTCCATGAAACTCTTAGAGCGATTCACTCCTGCCACATTGTTCACTGCTGTGTCACTAACAGACAAATCAAGGCGATGGATGGCTAGCACAGTGCCAGAAAATAACACTAGGAAATTTGTCTCGCATTAGCGTCGATTCTTGACCACTTTGTCTTGCATTAGCCTCAGTTCGTGAACACAGTGCCATCTGCTGGAATATTTATAATACATTTTGCTGTCAATTAATCACAATTTTTTAACACCTTAAGAAAAAAAGGTGCCGTACCGCGTACCGCCAAAAAAAAAAAAAAAAAAAAAAGATGCTGCTAGTGGTATAGAATATGCTAAAAACTATTTGATGTGCTTCGATATTAATGATGACGTTTTTCACGCACTTCATAAAACTGAAGCTGCAATTTATAAAGCTAAATGTTCAGAAACAAATTAGCAACTTTCTTTAAAGCATTTTGTTTCTGCTGTGTAAAAAGGTAATCAACAGATATTCTGTTTTTACAAGTTAACTAATACTAATTGATGTTCGGTTTCATGCAGTTCATGACGCTGAAATTGTTATTTAAGATCAGTGCTCGGGGAAAAATCAACCATCGTATTTTTCTCGCAATTTTAAAGTACGCTAAAATTTTGATGCTGCATATTGAAGTCTAATATCTACAAATTATGTATTTAGTATCAAAGTAAATATGTTCGTATTATATCAGTTTTGAAAATAAATTTCATAATAATTAAAAGCATAATTTAAATTTCACTGAAAGAGAACCAGGATGAAACTTCAGGACGACTAAATTTTCAAGATTTTGGATATTAACTGACTTAACATCCATGTCATATTTACACCAATAAACAGATTCACATCTTCCAAATTTGTATTGTACAATGGTGTAATCCCGTATTTCATTCATTGATGATTTCATTGTTTTAATTTTATGAAAAAATTAAATAATTAGAAAAACTTGATTATTAAAAAATCTCGTATAACCCCTGCTGGTGGCACAAGGTTAACTAGATTAATGGGTAACTTGTTTCTATTAAAGAGGACAAAATCATGAAGTCCGGAAATAATAAGGATCGTCAACCCCGCAAAATTTTATTTAGAGCTATCCTATAATAATGAAACGCATATAGTGTATGAAATCCGTTTATTTTTGTGGTATAGGCAGCACAAATATTTGCCAAGCTTTCGCACTCCACTGGGAGGCTTATCAAGGCAATGGTAGACACAAAAATGCAGAGAATTGGAACATGTAAAGAACAAAGATGATTTTTGAAAATAACTCGGGTGACATCACGAGCATATTACGTGCATTTTTTGCGTAATTATACAGTGCGCCGTGATGTGTTTCCATCTTTTAATAGCGCATGCCAAACCATTGGTAGTTCAGTAGAGACTATAACATTCCATGCCACTTTGCTGGATAGGATTTCCACCGTTTCCCTGATGGCAGTCTCTTTGAAAATCGTGTAAAGGGCAATTCTTCTAATATTATTCCATACAGGAGCGGCCGAGCAATGCATGACTTCTCTGGTGAGGGCTGTATTCTGCATGTCCTGATTGACACTTTGCACGTGTTCTTTACATCTAGTGTCCAAGGATCGCTTTGTCATTCCTATATATATTTTTCGTGTTGTCAGGATATACCAATGGTATAGCGTACACACCCGCCTTTTCTTTCTCACACTGTCTCTCCTTGCCACTTCATATTATATATGATAACGGTGTCGGGGACTTCATTGCTATTAATATGCTGTATTTGCATAATAAATTATTTAACCAATATGTAAAGCCTGGGATATATGTGATGGATCCTGCATATCTCGTTGTCCTACTAGGCGATTTTGCTATTGCTGATATTATACGATTTCTCACAGTCTTATGTACTCTGTCTATGTCATCCTTCTTATATCCAGCCATTAGACCTTTGCTATAAATATTATACATTTCTTTATTATTTAGGTAGTCGGGTTTGCATACGTTGTACGCTCTATAGAACCACGCTCTAAATGCAGAAAGTTTGTACTCCTTTGGGCAGTGTGAATCAGGAGGTACAAGGTTCGGTACTGCGTTCGGTTTATAATAAACGCTAAAATCAAAGCTGGATGTTCTATTTCTTCTGAGCGCGACGTCAAGATAATCAACCTACACAATACAATAAAGTTCACCATGGAGCTTGAAAAAGATGGGACGTTGAATTATCTTGACGTCACACTCAAAAGAAATAGAACATCCAGCTTCGATTTTAGTGTTTATTATAAACTGAATGCAGTACCGAACCTTGTCCCTCCTGATTCACACTGCCCAAAGAAATACAAACTTTACGCATTTAGAGCGTGGTTCTATAGAGCGTACAATGTATGCAAACCCGACTACCTAAATAATAAAGAAATTTATAATATTTATAGCAAAGGTCTAAAGGCTGGATATAAGATGGATGACATAGACAGAGTGCATAGGACTGTGAGAAATCGTATATATTTATCAGCAATAGCAAAATCGCCTAGTAAGACAATGAGATATGCAGGATCCATCACATATATCCCAGGCTTTACATATTGGTTAAATAATTTATTATGCAAATACAGCATATTAATAGCAATGAAGTCCCCGACCCCGTTATCACATATAATATGAAGTTGCAAGGAGAGACAGTGTGAGAAAGAAAAGGCGGGTGTGTACGCTATACTATTGGTATATCCTGACAACACGGAAAAAAATATATATAGGAATGACAAAGCGATCCTTGGACACTAGATGTAAAGAACACGTGCAAAGTGTCAATCAGGACATGCAGAATACAGCCTTCGCCAGAGAAGTCATGCATTGCTCGGCTGCTCCTGTATGGAATAATATTAGAAGAATTGCCCCTTACACGAATTTCAAAGAGACTACCTTCAGAGAAACGGTGGGAATCCTATCCAGCAGAGTGGCATGGAATGATATAGTCTCTACTGAACTACCAATGGTTTGACATGCGTTATTAAAAGATGGAAACACATCACGGCGCACTGTATAGTTACACAATAAAAATGCCCATAATATGCTCGTGATGTCACCCGCGTTATTTTCAAAAATCATCTTTGTTCCTTACATGTTCCAGTTCTCTGCATTTTTGTGTCTACCATTGCCTTGATAAGCCTCCCAGTGGAGTGCGAAAGCTTGGCAAATATTTGTGCTGACTACACCACAAAAATAAACGGATTTCATACGCTATAGGCGTTTCATTATTATTCAACTCTGGTGTATTTAAAATAAAGGAGCTATCCTATACTTGTGACATGATTTAATTTATCAAATTAACCCTTTTCACACATCCCCCCCCCCCTTTTTTTTTTTTCTAGCCAGGCTCATAGATGGTTTCCCGTCATTTCAGGACTCAATGTTACATGTCTCACTTTATTGAATGGGAAATATCTGCTTTTTTTTTTTCCATGTTTTTTTCTGACATTACAAAATTTTTTCAAGTTTTCTGGAGGAATTATACACATAGGAAAAAAAGGTAGGGAGATATTTAAAATAGCTATCATTCTATAATGAAATAGATACCTTCTTCAAGAGCCGAAGATTTTAGAAAAGGAAATATTAAGCCACGATCATGCCTTTTGGTGTCATTTGTACCTGGGGCAAGTATTGCATGATGCCGAAGGCATGACACTACAGTGAATGTATTAAATATGTGTGAATTTCAAATAAAAACTTAAGCATGAACTGTAAGTTTTTTAAGTTGTAACAAAAGTTTGTAGTTACCCAATTTTTGGGTAATTACAGCAAAAGTTTCTAATTATCCAAAAATTGGGTAGTTACCTAAGGTTTTACAAGATTTTAAATTAATTGGGAAATTGTGCATGTGTAATTCTAATTTAAATTCATTTGTGCCTTTAGGAATCACAGAATGATTCTGTGAAGTCGCCTTCAGTTAAAAAAGAAAACCAGTGGCATGACGTAGGAATTTTTAAAGAGACCAGTTGTGTAGTTTCTCATTTTCTGCTACTATCGGATGAACAAAAAGACGATAAAGACAAGGTGAGTGTGCTGAATATCCTTTCCTTTTTAAAGTATGCAAGGATGTTTATAAAAAAACAGCATTGAGGCAGGTCTTAAATAATTTTCACAGCTTTTTTTTTTTTTTTTTCTTGTTTATGTAAAGTTTATGGGGCAACTCAAGAAGTAGCTGTACACAATTTTAAATCTCTGTTACTGAATCATTTCAAAGGGCAAAAAAAAAAAAAAAAAAAATTCAAAGTAAAAGGTATTTTTAGTTTTAATCACATTTATTTCAAAGTTTGATGTGAACTGAAATTAATATTTAAGGGTTTTATAGGTCTTAATTTTGCTGTGGTATGTAAACATATGTGGTACACGTACAAACTCTGAAGTCAACCTCTCCCCTAGTAAATTTTTAATTTTACATTTAGGAATAAAATAACAGTATTTACAAATTAAACTGTAAAATGCTGTCAAATCAGAAGTCTAAATAGTTTACAAATGAAGATTTAAAATATTTTAATGATGAAAAGAACTCTATAATACCAATTTTGAACAATAAAATAACTTTAAAAATACAACTAAGCAGGATGAGAAAAATTTTAAAATATAGATGCCCAAGCCAAAAATGTACATGCTCAACATTTTGATGATAAAATTTTACATTGGTGATAGCTGTGGAACCCAGGAAATTAAATATCCTTATATACAGGGTCTGCAATTCAATATCAAAACAAGAAAATCTATTACTTGTAATATTTCCAATTATTGCAGTAAAACTCCAGTTTAATCCTACCTACAAAATTTCCTTACATTCTTCATCATGATGCAATTGAAGAGAGTATCCGCTAATATGCCTTGTGCTTTTGGCACAATTCACGTGCCGTGCAGTGTTCGAATTAGAATAAATCTTCCGCAGGCCCAGCGGACCACTCGAATTTACAAATCACTGGTCCGTGAAAGAAAAGCCTTTCACATTCACAGTTTGCGCAAAAAATAATGTGTCATTTCATCGGAGCTGTATATCACAAATTAAGAGCAACAAAAGTCATGAAATTCAATACATGCGCATGCACAGCACACAAAGCTGCAAGGATGAAAATAAGTAAGGGGAAAACCATACAGTGTACTGATTATGAAGCAGTCTGCAACATACCAAAAGCCAACTGCCTGAAATACCTTACTTCAGTGTGAAAGGCAGGTGGTTACCCTAAGTGGACAGAAAGACAAATGGGAAAAGCCAGAGCATTAGCAGTTCTTCAACTTCCAGTTGGAAAGCATTGTAAAAGACCCAAATTCTGGGGTCACTACTTAGGCAAATAAGTGGTGGTGTCTAAATCCAAATATTTTGATTCAGACCACTGCTTCCTACAGTCCAAAATTTTCATAAAACTAAAGTATGGTTTAAAATTCTCATATTCAGTTTTTGAGTAGTAAGTATCTGAATTTCAAAAACATCTGAAAAGTGTCATAGCTGAACCCGGTTATTTTGAAATTTGGTTCAGTTCTTTATAAACTTGATAATTCTGAAATAAGCGGGGTTAAAAAAAATTACTGGCCTGACGGGCCAGTAACTTAAATAGTTCACTGGCCCAATGGAATTTTTACTGGCCAATGGCCAGCGGACCCGCTGGGTAATTCGAACACTGCCATGCCTACTGTACAACTCGCGTGTTCAATTTTTTGAAGAAAAAAAAATGTGTTTACCCTTCAACACACGGGTGCGCACTGGTGTCTTTAGTAAGTCCTGGGGTACCTCTATTCTTTCACGATAAATCAAGCTCCAATGAATGAGAAGAAGAACTTACCGGAGCTGCTTTGGCACCGTGACAAAGTATCAAGCCTGCTAATTGGTACTGTTAGTGACGTCACTGTTGCTCTCCGTCAGCTGCGACCTCGGTTTTCTTGCCGCAGCTGCTGAGAGGTTAAGGTGAATAATTATTTGACTTTCCTTTACTCCTCCTTTATGTGGCTTTCAATGTTCAACAGAAAATATTTGCTGCAGCACTGGTTACTCGTTTTTAGTTACTGGCCAGACCAATGCAGAATAAAAATTTCTTACATGCATGCCCAGCCAGGCATGTACTAAAAAATTAGACATGCCCGATTGGAATTTATGCCTGAGCATGTCTTGCAATAGTTTTTTCGAACCCTGCAACTAACTGGGTGCGCACGGGTGCTTGAAAACCTGGAAAGTCCTTGAAAATTATGATAACATTTTCAAGGCCTGGAATATTCTGGGATATTTTTAAAGCTGTCTTAAAAAGCTGTGACATTTGAAATTAGTGCTTAAAGGGGGCGAAAATGCTTAATCTGTTTTTCCCAATATCTCTACTTCTACATGTGGGATTTTAAAAATTTCTTTCAACACCACATGACCTTGTCACTTTAGGCTAGTAGACAAGAAATTTTGTAGTTCACAGTTCTGTCGCTAGGTGGAGTTTTTGTACTTCAGTTTGCAGTTGTGTTGCTGCTTCTAAAAACCCTATTGAGAATTTTCTTCTTTACTGTACGCCATTTGCTACAATAGAAATGTAGAGCATATTATCCTCTTTAAATAATGCAAAGACTTCCCGCTAGGGGCGTAAAGGTAAACCCCCCCCCCATCCCTTCCGTTCTTTCTAACTATGCTTCCGGTAGATGTATTTTAAAAATTATTTTCCCTTAGCATAGCTTTTTCTATGAAGAATATTTTTCGCCTGTTTTGAACTTTTCCATTATTCTCATTTCTTCTGCTAACAGGCGTAGACTTATTATCATGTAATTCCCTCTATATTTCTTCTATTAACTGATTAAACGTGTGTCCTCCCTATTCTTAAATTCTGGATCTGCCCTTGCTTTGTTTTATAATTTCAATTGTTATCAATAATAGACTGATTACATGGGAAGATAGTGCAGAATAGTGGTGCAGCTAAAGTGTTTGATTGAATTAATCGTTTTCAGATTGAGGGAAAGAATTTTCTAAGATAGGCCTTGTGGTAATTGCACCACTGTGATTCAGTTTTGCATTATTAGGCAATTTTCTAATTAAAAACAGTAAAAAGAAATGCAATGAGTAAAAAAGCATACAGAGAGTAAAATCCCACAAAATGAAGAAATATAGGTACAGCAAAATATATGTTATTATTTCTTGAAGTATCTTCCCTCGGATGATATACAGGGTGTCCGAGAATTATTGGACACATTGCAAAATTATATAAAACAAAACATTAAACAGATAGAAAGAAACTGGCTGTACTAACTTATAATGTAACTGCACCAGTTAATAAATTTTGATGTAAGATCCCTTGGTTGCTCGTAGTACGTCCAAACGATACTCGATTTCATGCCGTGTATTGGCAAGCATCTGAGGAGTTGTGGAATTAATAGCAGCTGTTATACGCTGCTTCAGTTCCTGCAAATCAGTACAAGGTGTCTGATAGACACGATCCTTCACATAATTCCACATGAAATAATCCACTGGAGTTAGATCTGGAGAGTGAGGAGGCCACGGAATAGGACCACCACGCCCAATCCATCTGTTGGGGAAATGCTCATTTAGGTACTTACGTACACACGTTGACCAATGCGGAGGTGCGCCGTCTTGTTGGAAAACGCCGTTTTCATATCTTTTGGTATGGGGTATAGCGAAATTTTCTAGCATATCCAAGTAAATGAAAGGGCCAATCAAGTCTCTTTTTGATAGGGTGCACCACACATTAACTTTTGGAGAATCGCGTTCCAGTTCAATAGCAGCATGAGGCGGTTCACTGCCCCATATCCTACAGTTGTGACGATTCACAATACCTGATACATGAAATGTGGATTCATCACTAAAAATTACTGTACCGAGAAAGTTTTCGCCATTTTCCACTTGATTCAGCATATCCACTGCAAAGTCGTATCGCAGAGTGTGATCATTTACATGCATCTTTTGCACTATTTGAATTTTATAAGCATGAAACTTTAATTTCTTGTCCAAGATATCGTGAACTGTCGATTTCGGAATGCACAGTTCTCTGCTTGCTTTACAAACGGATTTCCTGGGGCTTCGTCAGAAACTTTCATTAACTTGTTCAACCGTATCACCGCTGACACTAGGCCTACCGGCTCCTCCAGAATGTTCTACATTGCCAGTTTCTTTAAACTGTTTCATCCACCACTCAATTGAATTCGTTGACAGAGGATTACAACCATACTCTAAACGGTACCGTCTTTTAACTTTAATGAGAGACTTTAATTCCGGAAGCCATAACACACACATCGCCTTCTGCTGCTACGGATGACATGACTACTGATTGCGCATTTCTCATCAGGCCACACCTAGCGCCATCTATCGGATTCTGGGAATAACAATACAATAATATAGAAGAAAGGTTCAAACGATAACAAAAAACGGAATTCCTTGAATCAGCGTAAGAATCTCGTGGCCGAAGATCACGGGGAAATTTTCGGGGGCCTAACTTCCGTTTTTTGGAAATCGTTGCCTACAATTACAACCTGAAATTATGCAAGGAAATTATGTTTAACAACAATACTGAACAGAAGCAACATAGGGAGAGAGAAAAAAAAACAGGGTTCCCACGCCACCTGGAAAACCGGGAAAACCGGGAATTCTCAGGGAATTTGAAAATTGTTCAAAAAATCAGGGAAAACTCAGGGAAAATCGTGTTTTTCCGTAAAAATCAGGGAATTTCTTATCAGGGAACTGAAAAGTCAGGGAATTTTTTATTTTGCCAAAAAAGATATTTTCTTTCAGACTTTTGTAGAATATATTTCTGTATTGCTAAGTTTTAAAATAATTCCGAGTTGTTTTATCCTTCAAGGCAACCCACCCACCGATTAAAGTGCAGCTGTGCTGGGAGTGCGTCTCTTCGCGGTTTCCCCCATCTCCAGATGCTCTAAACTTCAACCGAACAAACGGACACGTCAAAGCGTGAGAGAAAGCCATTAATCACACCCCCACTTCGCAGGCTCTTATCTGCTGCGTTGTGAGAGGCAGTCACTTGTTCCTAAGTAGGCGCCGGTTCTCTGTGTAGACTGGGAAAAAAATTATGAAAAAGCTATTTCCTCAATTTTTTAAATAACCGACTGAAATTTTTACGGTGGGCAAGATATATGAAAATAACGTTCCATTTTAAATTTCGCCGAAATTCATCGGAAACTTTAGAAGTTGCGCTTTCCCCCCCCCCTTTCTTTTTGCATGTTTCACTTGTCTTTTATCAAACCGTACAAAAACATTTTATTTTGCCGGATGGTGGTTATCCTAATAAATTCGTCCCCCCTTCCCCCTTCAAGAGCAGTGTGGATGAATGTTGCAAATTGAGGGCACAATTTATTTTTTGAAAAAAGTTCGTATCACTTACGAACTAAAGCTTCACTTTCGTAATTCTGTAGCAGAGTTGGTATAGTTGGAAAAGTATGTACCTTCAAATGTTTGAACAGGGAAGATATGAAATAGGAAGATTCTTCAAAGAGGGGGAAAGATTAATTTTTCATAGTACTTACGAGTATTTTGTATGAAAAATACCATGCAATGAAGCCGGTACTATTGCATACCTACCAAATTTCCCAGATTTCACGGCCGTTTTCTAGATTCGTTGTTTTACGGCCGGAAAGAGATTTTTCTTGATTCTGTCTTATTTCTATTTCATAATGCATGAAGAAATTAATTTATAGCTATTTTGGCGATATTCCGATTACTGCAAGAGCTGGCTGGTTGCGAAAAATAGGGTAGTCCGACGCCCGGAACCATAGATTTTCATATCTGGGTCATTCCACGCAAAAATCGTCTGATATTGAAATAATTTTCCACCAACACATCTCCGATTCTTACGGGTAGCTGCCTCCAAGTTATAAAAAAACCCCTAAAAGTTTCAACTTTTTTTGTTTCTGATAGATTAGAAGATATTATTTTTTGAATTTTTGTGCATAGTGGAACCGTTTTCCGTAAAAACGCAAATATCTCCGTTATTTAGAATAAGAAATATAAAATTCATCATTCTCTCGTAATTTTTCCTAAGGTTTCAGCTTATACATAGGGAAAAAAATTTGCGAGAACAAAAGTTAGACGGGGTAGAAATTTTCTTGTAATCGTAAATTCTTTTTCTTGCGTTGCAAACATTATGAATTTCGTGGTCTGCGGATAATACGACTAAAATTACAGGTAATATGCCGTAAGTGTCATCGTAAAAGAGTTTGCGCTTGCTATCGTATCGGTTCCCCACGCACTTTTCCGTGTGACAGGAGAAAGGTTACTTTAGCCAAAACTTTTCCTGCTGCAGTTGAGGCAGTGCTGTTCGCTTTGCATTGTTGGTGAATTATAAGACGTCGTACTGTCGGAAATCACTTTTTTCGAGCCCCGTTCGAAGTGCAATAACGATCAATTCGTCGCAACGCGTGGTCCCGTGATGACGGATGTTTATATTTCTTGCGGACTTTCGCCGCGCGGGAGAACGAAGTGCAGTGTTTTATTACTAGAAGCTCTTCACATTATTCATTTCTTTTTCCCAAACAAACAGACACAATCGCAAAACTCCGTGAATTACGAATCCCCATCTTTTTCCAAACTCGTGTTAGCACAGGATGATTTTATTGACAGCTTGTTCCTCAGACTAGGAGACGTGCTTTTTCCCACTGCGTGAAATTGTTTTCTAAGGTTATTTGAAGTGGCTTGTAGTGAGAGTGAAAGTTTGCCAAGTGATGGTGATGATTTTGAATCATCTGAGAGTGATATTGGCCTAGCAACATCAAGCCAAAAAACTAGCCACCGTGCCACGCACACCATATCTTCTTCAGAAGGTGAAGATCTTCATAGTGAATCTTCAGATCATGAAAGTTCTGAAAGTGAATGGGAGGATGTTAATAGAGAGAAGTGATGAACAACCTCAGCATCTTTTTTTTATTAACATGAAATGCAGGGGCCCAAACATGCTCCAGCAACTGATGTGGCACCTATTGCATATTTTTTACTTGTTTTTTACCAATTTCATCCTTGGAATTATCGTTTCTGAAACAAATAAATATGCAAAGAGGTTTCTCCAGGAACATCCAAATCTTTCTCCCAAATCTTGAGCAAGGAAATGGAAAATGTTACAAATGCTGAAATAAAGGTTTCCTTGCGTGCCTTCTAATATGAGAGTAATCAGTAGCCCATGTAGGACGAGATGATTGCCGAAGGCATATCCAGTCAAAACAAATACCAGGATTGTGTAAAATTAAAGACTCGATCAAAGCCTTTGGATAATTTTTTTGCAAAAAAGAATGAAAATAGCGTGATAAACGCTGAATTGCTGTTTACTACAATCGTTGTGGAGCATAACCTACCTATAGCAAGCTGTGATCATGCTGGTCGCTTCTTTCATGCTATGTTCCCAGACTGATATTGATGAAGCTGGATATCCTTGAGCATATGTGGCATGGAATGAAATATCTAAGACAAAGGATTCATCTGGCCTTCCCAAGTATTCCACATTGCCTAAACTAATGTTGGTAATATTGACTATCCCTCACAGCAGTTCCTCTACGTATAGAATATTTAGTATAGTAAGGAAATACCTCACGTACTTTTGCCCAACAATGAGCACCAAAACATTAAGTGCCCTTCTTGTACAGAAAAGTAAAGCATTTTCCTCAGGTGAGCTGTGTTATAAAAAGTTTTCTGAAAAAGAATATACCACTGCAAAACAAGCAACAAGGGGAGTTTTTATGTCAGCAATGACATGAGGTAAGTAATAATATTGATAATTTAATTTCATATTTTTTTTGTGAGGATAGTGTAAACATGCAAAGTTATTACATATTTCATGCATTAATTTCTCATGAAATACCCATTCCACGCGTTAACGACGTATGGTGATTACCGATAGGCACCTCATACAAGTATTACAGGTTACACAGTAATACTATAATATTGTCCTTAACTTTAAAAAAAAAATGGTGTGTTACATTACTGAAAGTTTGTGTTACATTATTGAAACATTACTGAAAATTCCCCTATTGATTACTGATATGTTCTGCTAGAGGTTGGCACCTTTGAAATAGCATAGATTCGATGTTCTCATTGCCAAGTGCAAGAACTAACTTTAGCTAAAATAATTACAATTTTGATTTTTAAATATCAGCAGTATTTTCCCTGATTGCTAGAATTGTTGGGATGGTACTGGCACACGTTTTTCCTCAGACGCAGAAATGCTGTCATGATTTCCGTTCTCTCTCTCTTTCTTTTTTTTTTTATTTTTTAATAGCTGTTTTAGTTTGCTTTGTCTTTAAAGATTCTAAGTGAATTCCAATAGAAAATACAAATTGTTAGATCGATTTGATATAACCGCTCTAACAAAATGTTAAGAGACTCTGTCAGACACTCTCCATTTTATCATTCCCATTAGACTTCAATTTCAGCAAAAGTTTCCATGTTCTTTGATACTTATGTAAAATAAGCACTTAAAGGATTTAAAGCTTCAGCATTGTATCATTTAACGGCAATTTATTCTATTCAGTCTCATTCTCCCAGCTTGCATTTTTAAACCTAACTGGAACTCTAAATGTTGTGAGTCGTTTAAAATATTATTTATATACTTGTGTGCACTTAAAATACAGATAAATCAGTTACATAATTTCACCTAATCGATTGAAATATTTCATTATATGTAGAATTTAAATTAAGTCTTAGTTCAAATATTCTTTAAAACATGTAAATACATGGCTTGCCACCTCGGTGGTCCAGTGGTCTAAGCTCTGGTTTCTGACTATTCGTCCAAGTGAGCCTGGATTCAAGTCCCAGATGAGGTATGGGTGGTGTGTTTATCTTACGGCACTGGCTCTCCTTCTTCGTGAAGCCAAAGGTCCTAAATTAGGGATGGACTGATATAGCCCAACAAGTTGCTTATGGTGGTCGTTAAACCTGAAACAAAAATAAGACATGATTTTGTTAAATATTATGTAAAATTTATGTTAAATACACTAATTTTTGTAACTATAAAGTAATTAGGGAAAATGAAAGTTATTTATCCTTTATATTCCATATTTTCTGTTTATCTTTATGGACTGTATAATCGGGACGTTCATTATGTGGCGTCTTTTTAATTCTCCCTCATGTGTGAGATGAACATAACATTATCAGTATTAATTTCAGGTAAGCAATTATTTGCAATTACAGCCTGTCTAGAATTTGATAAATCTTGCTTTCAATACATTACATTATTCCTTAGTTCTCTAAAAATTATCAAAACTGAATTTAAAAAATTGCCTGTAGACATTACGGTTTTATTCGATTTCTGCAGATAGTTTGCTTCATATTTTGTAACATGGAACAATTAGGCACAGTGGCCTTATACACTCTTGCTTGGAGAAACACATCACAAGAGAACCACTTAAACAATGGATCAAAGCCCTTTGTTGGTTGATTCTCTTTCGACATTTCTCTGAGCAGGAGCCCATTCGGTCATTAAGCTTATCTACACTGTGCTATAGAAGAAAGGAAAACAAACTATTCAACATACAGATTTTTTCTTACATATGAACTGTTTCTACGGGAATGTATTAACAAATTGTACATGGGCAGTATACCACTTAGGTTCAGAAAAGATCATGGAATTATAATACCAAAAATAATATGCCTCATGCATTTAATTGTTATTCATAAAAAGCAGGTAATTGTATAAAGAACAGTTATTTAAAGAATTAACAAATGTATGCTTTCGTAAGGAACGCAAGAATGTAAGGAAATGCAACAATTTGTCGCAATGTTATTTGATTTGTCGCTCTGGAAAAACTCTCAGAACCACCTGGAAAACCTGGAAAAGTCAGGGAATTTTTTTTCTACTTTTGAGTGGGAACCCTGAAAAAGTACGATTACGGGGAAATCTGCACTCCGTTTAGCTTCCGAACGTTTAAAAAGACAAAACAATGTCCCCAGACGAAATACGACCCCCCACCCTCACTAATACCCCAAAAATTTCTTCATTTTTGCATCGATTTCAAAAATGAATAAAAAAGGGGCGGGGAGGACTCCGCGAATCCACGGAAGAATCTCGTGTACAATTAACCGATGATTCGATTTAGAATGGCGTAAGATTACGCTAAAATATCAAAGACCGGTAAATTTTAACTTTTAGTGCAAAAGTAGTGCAGATTTCGTCAAAATCGCAATTTTTTAGCAGAATGTTGCAAGAACAACGTATTGGCGCACTGTAAGTTATTGCTGCGCTAACAAAACAATAATATAGAAGCCATGTTAGTAATATGTGATATAGAAAAACAGACAATGCTCATAGTTTTTCTTTTTGTACATAATTTTGTAATGTGTCCAATAATTCTCGGACACCCTGTACAATGGTCCCATTGTTCAGTCCACTTTTCAAAGCATGTGGCAAAGGAATTTCGTGGAAGCTGCTTTAGCTACCCCGGTACAGCTTGAATAGTGTCAACATCTGTATTGAATGTTGCGCCACGGAACTTCTGCTTCATTGCTGGAAACCACCCTGAAATTGCACAGGGCGAGTCAGGACTGTTGGTAAACTGCCTGATTGCAATACCGCATTTTGTAAGAAATTGTTGAACACAAGCAGCTGTGTATGGGCGAGCGTTATCATGGTATAGCATACCTGCAAACTCTTCCGATTTTTTATACTCCGACCAAACTCACGTTCTTCTGCCGTTCGAAAAATGTCTTGTGTTTTTTTGCAAAAAATGAAATGTTTTATTAATTTTTGTAAGTCAAAAAAAAAAAAAAAAAGTTGAAAAGCGCAGCAATAACTTACAGTGCGCCAATACGTTGTTCTTGCACCATTCTGCTAAAAAAAATTACGATTTTGACGAAATCTGCACTACTTTTGCACTAAAAGTTAAAATTTACCGGTCTTTGATATTTTAGCGTAATCTCACGCCATTCTAAATCGAATCATCGGTTAATTGTACATGAGATTCTTCCGTGGATTCGCGGAGTCCTCCCCCCCTCCCTCCCTTTTTTTATTCATTTTTGAGATCGATGCAAAAATGAAGAAATTTTCGGGGTATTAGTAAGGGTGGGGGGTCGTATTTTGTCTGGGGACATTGTTTTGTCTTTTTAAACGTTCGGAAGCTAAACGGAGTGCAGATTTCCCCCGTAATCGTACTTTTTTTTCTCTCTCCCTATGTTGCTTCTGTTCAGTATCATTGTTAAACATAATTTCTTTGCATAATTTCAGGTTGTAATTGTATGTAGGCAGCGATTTCCAAAAACGGAAGTTAAACCGCCCGAAAATTTCCCCGTGATCTTCGGCCACGAGATTCTTACGCTGATTCGAGGAATTCAGTCTTTTTGTTATCGTTTGAACCTTTCACGAGATCAAGGCACAACGGAACTGAAATTTTGGGAGGATTGGTGGTGGGGGTGGGGAGGAGTCTGTCGTTTTCTGCGTCGGAGGACGGAATTTCATCCTTCGAAAACGGAAAGTAGACGGAGGTGTAAGATTTTTCTCGTAATTGTAATTTTTTTTCTCGCGATGTTTCCTCTACCCAGTATTATTGGATATCATTTTATTCCATAAATATTTGTATTTCAGCTTGAAAATGCTGGATAAATTTCCAAAAACGGAATTCAGATGGAGCGAAGATTTCTTCAGTAATTGTAATCCCCCCCCCATGTGATCCCCACTGTTATGTAGTTGTTAAATGTCGTCACCCTCATAAATGTGTGTGCATTTTAGCTTGATAAGGGTGGGAGAGATTTCCAAAAATAGAAGTGATGAAGTTTGGAAATTTGTAAGAATTGATGCATGGTGTTAAAAAAAAAAAAGTATTCATTCCCTAAAAATTACGCCATTTATCTAAAATAGTGAAAGCTCTGATATCAAAATTCATGGATCTCAGCTACAGTTGGTTTTTTTAGTAAGCACAGGATACCTTTCTAAAATTGCATTGCTTTTGGAGCAGACAATGCACCAGTAATAATAGGAGAAAAAAATGGTGTGGCTTGTCATTTGAAAGAACACCAAAGTGAAATAATAATAATAATAGGGTGTATTTGCCATTTAATAATGCAAAAGAATTTTTTCTTTGGTTAAAAAATTCGCACAATGTTTCGATCATTAAAATCAGGTGAATCGCTTGAAAGTCTTCTGTTAATTAAATGCAAAGAAAATTTACTTTGTTTTCAAAAAGAGTACTCCAAAGAATTCTTTAAAAAAAGCCGAAAAGGCCACTGTAAAAAGTTTAGCTAACTATTAAATTACTATAAATAAAAGTTCCCTTCAATAAAAACACACAAAAAAATTAAGGTAAGTGTCCTGTATTCCTTTTTTGTTTAAGCAGTATGAGTTCTAAATCACTTTATCGGGTGACAAATTGACATAAAAAAAAATCTTCTGAACTTTTATACAATCTTCTGAATTTTTCAAAGCATTCTTCTGCATATTCATTAAATTTAGTTGGCAGGTATGGTATAGGGTCCACTTGCACACCAGTTCTGGTCGCTTAATCGATATGCGTCGTCACAGACGCTTCAAGACTGAAATATTGGGTATATAAATAAGTTTTGAGGGATTTGAGGTGAACAAAACACGATGTTGGAGAACAGAAACAATATTTTAATATTAATCAAAGTATGCTCTATGAAAATGCAAGTGCAAAGATTCGGCTGTTTGAAAATACAACACACATAAAACTTGGAAAGGGAGTGAGACAAGGTGACACCATATCTCCGAAGCTCTTCAATGCCACATTGGAAAATGTCTTTCAATCACTGAACTGGGAAAACAAAGGGATAAAAATTAATGGAGATTATCTAACCCACCTTCGTTTTGCTGATGACATAGTCATTTTTGCAACTACCCCATCAGAGCTACAGAGTATGATCCAAGAACTTGCTGACAAGAGTAAAGAAGGGATTAAAAATGAACTTTCAGAAGACAAAAGTGATGTTCAATGCTTTTACACGAAATAAAGAATTATCAATTGATGGAGAAAAGCTGGAGATAACAGACACGTACGTTTATCTTGGACAGCAGATATCAAGTGAGGGTCACATTGATGAAGAAATTAATCGGCGTACAAAACTTGCCTGGAGAGCTTTTGGAAGAAACAGCATAATTTTCAAGAGCAATATGCCATTATGTCTTAAAAGAAAAGTGTTTGATCAATGCATCCTTCCAGTGCTTACGTATGGTGCAGAGACGTGGACCTTAACTAACAGAGACATACAAAGGCTGCAGACAACTCAAACAAGCATGGAGAGGTGCATGCTTGGTGTAACCAGGAGAGATAAGAAGAGGAACACGTGGATCCAAAAAATGACAAGAGTGGAAGACGTCATGATCAGAGTTAAATCCCTGAAATGGCAATGGGCTGGGCATACTGCCAGAAGGACAGACCATCGATTGACAGCCGCAATTTTAGATTGGATTCCAAACGACAGAAAAAGACCCAGAAGAAGACCACATGGGAGATGGGTGGATGAAATTCGAAAGTGTGCGGGAGTGACATGGAGGAGACTGGCACAAGACAGACCGTTGTGGAAAAAACTTGGGGTGACCTTCGTCCAGCAGTGGATTGATAATGGTTGACAATGATGATGATCCCTCTGAAGCTACAGCTTTACCCCATCTTTCGGGCAGTGAATGTATGCCCCAAAGGAATAATTCCGGTTCCTTGGAAGAGATCCAGTTGTCCAGCCAATTTTTGATGTCTTCATAAGAACTAAACCGTTCTCCAGAAAGTGCTGACTGCATCGACCGGAACAAATGGTAATCCGATGGCGCAATATCTGACGAATATGGCTGGTGGGGTAGAACTTCCCAGTCGGATTCTTCTAAGTACTTTTTCACAGGCCGAGAAACGTGTGGTCTTGCATTGTCATGCTATAAGATGACTTTGTTGTGTCTATTCTACCATTCCGGCCGTTTTTGCGTGAGAGCTTGTTTTAAACGCATTAATTGGGTTTGATACCGATCACCAGTAATAGTTTCTGACGGTTTCAGCAGTTCATAGTGGATCACACCCTTCTGGTCCCACCAGATACACAGCATTACCTTTGAACTATGGATATTGCATTTTGGCGTTGAAGGACCTGGTTCACCTGGCTTCACCTATGCTTTCTGCCATTTAGGGTTATTGTATCATATCCATTTCTCGTCGGCAGTAATAATACGATGCAAAAAACTTTCTTTTTGCCTTTGAAGCAGCAGTTTGCAAATGGTTTTTCGACGTTCAAGGTCTCTTTCCCGCAAAGCATGTGGAACCCAATTCCCTTCTTTTTGCACCATTCCCATGGCAGCTAAACGTTGTGAAATGCATGGTTAACTGACATTGAATGCTGCTGCTAGTTCTTTTTGGGTCTGGCAAGATCCTCGTCGAGTAAAGTTTCCAATTCGGCATCAGCAATTTTTTGGGGTTGTCCAGAACGTTCTTTATCCAACTTTGTCGTGGAAAGTTCTTTATCGTTTCTTTTGAATCGTCTAAACCAATACTCACATGTTTTTATGGATGGGGAATGTTCACCATGGATTTCTGACATTAAGCGATAGCTGTCGGCAGCACTTTTCTTGACAATAAAAGTAATGCACTAGCACTTCCCGCAAATGCTGTTTTGTCGGGACGAAAGTTGCCATTTTCCATCAAGTAAAGCAAATACGTCTTCGCACCTCAATCGAACGTCGTATACTGACTCTGACATCTGGCGTCTCGTACTGCGATATCGCAGTATTGCCACCTTAAAATACATGCGAGCAGTAATAAGTACGACACCGAACGAAAATCCCTCAAAACTTATTTGTATACCCAATATAATACTCTCAGCATTGACAATTTGTGGAGGAACAGCATGTTGGTAGACTACACCTTTATGATCAAAGAAAATAATCATCACCATCTTCCCAGCTGATTTGATTTTGCAAACTTTTTTCGGAGGAGCCAAGCCTGTGTGTTTCCAGACACCGGTGCACGCTTCGTGAGGAGGGTCGAAATAGTGATCCCTGTTTCATCAGCAGTTATTACTGTGTTTAGAAAGTCTGGATCCTTTGCAATAATTTGTTTCCACTCATGATACACCTGAACTCTTCTGGCTTACAATTGTTCTCTCGTCAGGTGATGGGGTACCCATCTGGAACACACACGATTCAGCAGTAATTGGTCGCATAGAATGTGGAATGCCAACTTTTTTTTGAAATATTAGTTGATGCAATCATTCGTCGTTCTTCTTGCAGGATTGCCCAAACAGTGTTAACAAAATGCTCCATAAGAACACTTTCAGGTTGACCAGGCCTAGGGGCAAGTTCTGTTGACAAATGCCCTTTTCTGAAATCGTGGTGTCATCTAAAAAATTGTTGACTCACCCAAATATTTATCTTTGTAAGCGTTTTCATTAAATCAACTGTTTCTGGAGCCATTTAACTCAAACGATGGCAAAATTTTATTGCACAACGCATTGCTTTTAATTCTGAATCACTCACCTCCATAGCTGTATGGTGAAATGCAGACGTACCTTAAATAACTGCACAATAACAAGACCAGAATCTTCTACCATGGCTAATAACTGTTGCCATAGATACTTCCTTAATTCAGTTGTCTGCATGGTTGTTTTTCCCCTTTGCACTGTTGCCAACTAGAAAAAATTACTCTCAGTTTTATGGAATGGCCTTTGTATATATATAATTTGATATTCAACCATTTTAGCCCCCCCCCCCCATCAATGCCTGTTCTTTTCTGATTCATTTATTTTGTGTTTTATGTGCTTATTTGCAATAGCTGGAGATAAAATCATTCTCATGGGAATTTTTGTTTTTAATTATAGAAGCAGGAATTGCAACCAGGCACTGCATACAAATTCAGAGTTGCTGCTGTCAATGCATGTGGGCGAGGACCATGGAGCGAAGTTTCTGCATTCAAGACATGTCTCCCTGGCTATCCAGGTGCACCTTCAGCAATCAAGATCAGTAAAGTAAGTGTTGCTTTTAGCAGTTTTTTAGGCAGATCCCCCCCTCCCCTTCTCTGTTATCTAGCATTGCGTGTTTACTTTTACATCATTATAAAAATTGTGGCATCTACATAAGTCGATCAGAAAAAGGTAACACGTGCTTTATAGTAAATGCAGGATGTTGTATGAGTGATATAGATGACATGTATGTTTGACAGATGGCGCTAGTGCTGCAGGCACCTCTGTGAGCTCCTGTGCCAAGCTTGAGATGCTCAGTGACATTTCAAAATGCCGACACGGTTGGATACCTAGTGTCGGGTCAAAGTGAGAGCAGTGGATAGGTTTTTATGGGCCAAGAAACCCGCAGCCAAAAACACATCGGCAGCTCATCCCAGTTTATGGGGACAACATGCTGTCTCGACAACACATGGTGAAGTGATGTTCATTTCACAGACCTGCCGACTGTTACGATTTTATCATATTTAGTACGATAAATCACGCTGCAGTACAATAATATGATTTTGCTGCTAAAAATACGATTTTTGTTAAAATGTTATGTTTTCCCCCTTTTCTGACAGAAGTAGGGAAAACATTACATGTAATCTGTTTTTCCCCTTCAAAAGATTATTTTCTCTCAGAGGTTTCCAATTTCTCTTAAAAGATTATTTTCTCTCAGAGGTTTCCAATTTCTCTTAAAAGATTATTTTCTCTCAGAGGTTTCCAATTTCTCTTAAAAGATTATTTTCTCTCAGAGGTTTCCAATTTCTCTTAACAGATTCCCCTTGACTCTAGTTTCCCAACACAAATACAGGGTGTCCAAGAATTATTGGACACATTACAAAATTATATAAAACAAAACATTAATCAGATAGAAAGAAACTGACTGTACTAACTTACAACGTAACTACACAAGTTAATAAATTTCGATGTAAGATCCCTTGGTTTGCTCATAGTACGTCCAAGTGATACTCGATTTCACGCAATGTATTGGCAAGCATCTGAGGAGTTATGGAATTAATAGCAGCTGTGATACGCTGCTTCAGTTCCTATAAATCAGTACAAGATGCCTGATAGGCACGATCCTTCACATAACTCCACATGAAATAATCCAATGGAGTTAGATCTGGAGAGCGAGGAGGCCACGGAATGGGACCACCACGCCCAATCCATCTGTTGGGGAAATGCTAATTTAGGCACATACGTACACACGTTGATCCATGTGGAGGTGCGCCGTCTTGTTGGAAAATGACATAATATCTTTTGATCTGGAGTATAGCAAAATTTTCTAGCATATCCAAGTAAATGTCACCATTTATGTTTTTCTTTTCTTTTTTTTTTTTTCAGAAGAAGAAAGTGACAATCACTTCTCTTTTTGATAGGGCACACCACACTTTAACTTTTGGAGAATCACGTTCCAGTTCAATAGCAGCATGAGGCGGTTCACTGCCCCATATCCTACAGTTGTGACGATTCACAATACCTGATACATGAAATTTGGATTCATCACTAAAAATTACAGTACTGAGAAAGTTTTCGTCATTTTCCACTCGATTCAGCATATCCACAGTGAAATCGTATCGCAGAGTGTGATCATTTACATGCATCTTTTGCACTATTTGAATTTTATAAGCATGAAACTTTAATTTCTTGTGCAAGATATCGTGAACTGTCGATTTCGGAATGCACAGTTCTCTGCTTGCTTTACGAACGGATTTCCTGGGGCTTTGTCGGAAACTTTCATTGCCTTGGCCAACCGTCTCACCGCTGACGCTTGGCCTACCGGCTCCTCCACGAGGTTCCACATTGCCAGTTTCTTTAAACTGTTTCATCCACCGCTTAACTGAATTCGTTGACGGAGGATTACAACCATACTCTAAATGGTACCATCTTTAAACTTTAATGATAAGACTTTAATTCCGGAAGCCATAACACACACATTGCCTTCTGCTGTATGGATGACATGACTACCAATTGTGCATTTCTCATCAGGCCACACCTAGTGCCATCTATTGGATTCTGGGAATAACAATTCTGCAAAACAAAAATATAGACGAAGGTCCATATCGGGTGGCAAATGTGTTTGAAAATAACATTATTCTTGAAAAACCTGACAATCAATTTCAATATGTACACGTTGCTCAGTGTCGCAAATATCATGAACAAAATATAGATTTTATCATCAACCCTACTGCTACATTTGTCATGGATCATCACGAGCGGTGGGATGAACATCTTGAGCTTTTTTCGTTCGCCCTCCGCTCGTCTGTTCACGAATCTACTAAATTTACTCCTGCTGAACTTTTTTGGGTCGAAAAATTAAGACCCCTTTTGAAAATTTAACGGGGATTATCGACGAACTAAACCAGCGACCAACTCCGCAATCAGTACGAATCATGGCAGAAAAAGCTCGTGTTGCAATGATAGGAGCACAAGCGGCTCAAGCAAGATACTATAATACTAGGCGTAGGGAACCAGATCTTGTCGTTGGAGATCTCACTCTCGTGGAAACGCACTTCCAGTCTTCTGTTTCTCATACTTTAGTAAAGAAATTTGCACCCAGCTACGAAGGTCCATATCGGGTGGCAAATGTGTTTGAAAATAACATTATTCTTGAAAAACCTGACAATCAATTTCAATACGTACACGTTGCTCAGTGTCGCAAATATCATGAATGAAATATAGATTTTATCATCAACCCTACTCAACCTTCTGTTCCACAGACTCAAGAGTCTATATCTCACGATCAACCTCCAGAAATTTTGGACGAACCGACAAACATTTTTGAAGAATCTCCAGTGATTTTTTCTTCACCCCCCTCCACAAGACGGGCTTCCAAAAACGCAACCTGATTCAACCATAAGACGAAGGCTCGAATCAAGTTCTTCAAATGCTAGTATCGTTCCCTTCCCTCCAACCATTGCCAAGACTATTGCTGCACCATTCCCTAATAACTCTACACCGACACAAGCTCCTACTTCCTTGAATACCTCGTCAGAAAATATTCCTATAGGCAGAAATAAACATCGCCCTGCACGACCACTAACTTACAGCAGCGACTCAGAGTCATCAGATATTTCTGATTTATCAGATATAGACAATAGTTTGACGATTCCTAAACGTCAGACACAAATTACAAACCGTCCAGCAACACCAAAAGCTGGTTGGAAACAGCTTGTCTCCCAATCTGCTTCGCCGCAACAGCGCGAAGGCAGAGATCCTTGCACCCGCCCGGGTTTCGCTCTGGAACCTACTCTCAGGGCAAACAGGGCCGATGCCTGCTTCTACTCTCGTGCCCAGAGGTAGAAAGCGAAAACAAACGATGTGGCCGGAGCCACGTCCCTTCAAAAGAATGCTGGAAGGACAACACGGGCCCCAGCACAAAGGGACTACATATCAAAAGCCTGTTAGTAATATGTGACATAGAAAAACACACAATGCTCATAGTTTTTATTGTACATAATTTTTGTAATGTTTCCAATAATTCTCGTACACCCTGTATATGAAAGGCTATGAGAATTTGATTTTGAGAAGTCCTTTAAAAGTGCTTGAATTTATTTTACTTGGAAGTGTATGAACCTTGTGCATAGTGTTCAAAAGTATTCGTTCTCTCAAAGTTGCACCATTTGTCTAAAATAATGAAAGCTTTGATATCAGCATTCATGGTCCTCAGACTTGAAAGTTCTTTCAGCATGATGGATGAAATTATTGTCATCTGGAGAAACAAAGAAAAAGCGAGAAAGAAATGGAAAGGGGAAAATATTAGCAGAAAGAAAGATTAAGCAATGGGTGCTGTGCAGTTACAGAGCCAGTGAAAGAGAAATGTGGCTGTGGAACTTGATGAGAAGAAAACAAGGTTTGTTCGTAAGAGGAAACTTGAGTTGATGTTCTAGCAAGTACAGAAACAAAATAAAACAGGAAAAAAATCGGTTTGAAGCAGTGTCTTTTAAAAGCATTTTATTTTATTTTGAATTCAGTAATTTTATATTCCAAATGCAGTGGTGGGCTCTAGTCGAATATTTAATAAATAAATTGCAGTGAACCATTTCATCTTGTTCAGGCACTGTTATATTTACACTTTCTCACTGTGTGTTTTGATTTTTCACCCGATTAAAAAGCTTAGCTTGTTTGTTTTTTGTTTTTTCTTTGTCCGTCTCATGTACGGACTGAATGCCAGATTTTGATTTTCCTTTTTTTGTTTGGCAATAACCGAAATGAAGAACTTTGAAATCAAAATCTGGCAACCAGTCTCGCTCCGACTGTTTAAAGGAGGTGATCAAGACTGAGTTGGGTCAAAAGTGCTTCTACAGTTTCTTTATGTAACTATTGTGTGCTTACAACTTATTACCTACACCACTGGTTTTTAACTACTTTTCACCAGAGGACACATTTTTTTTTTCATAGAACTGAACCAGAGAGTGTGAACACTTAATTTGGTACATGTAAATTACATATCATACTGATACTCATATAAACATTGTTTTTATTTTAAGATTTTCTAAAGATGATAATTAATGTGTGAAAATTATAAAATAACCCTTTTTCTCTGTGTAAAATAAATACTTCTCTCTCTCTCTCTAATCACTGTTAAACTCACAATTTTCATTGTCAGTTTTTTTGTTTTTTTTTTTTCCCTCTTCAGCGTTAATGACATAATGAACGACCACAATAATTAGAGCTGGTTGTGCTCAGCGCTTCATGAAGCATGACACGGAATAAACCGCGGGAGGAGTTAGTTCCAAACTCTGCCAGTGAGAATTCATAAATGTGTCAAGTGAAGAACCGAACACACAGATTTGGGAGTCCTTCCTGTCTCCTGTGATGCCTAGCAGAGGGTTGCATAGGAGCATCGGAGAATCCAGCAGAAAACTACTGAATTACGTTTTATCATTTGTCACGTGTTAATGCACATTCTGAAACCTTTAAACACAATTACAGAACTAAATCCAATAAAAAATATTTATACTATTTTATATTATAAATATTGATAAACATTTTTTTTTTTTCCGCCTGTGGATGTTATACATTTCTTTTTGGTTTAATTTCTTACTGCATTCCAGACTGACATTCGCTGGCTGCATGTGTAAAACATGCAGCCAGCGAAGAAGTTCTCAATGGGTGAAGTGTGTCAATCTGGAACTATTGCATTCCAGATTGACACACTTCACCCATTGAGTACCAATGACCTACACTTAAGCTGACGTGCAAGAAAGTAAAACAAATCTAGGGGTAGAGAAACCTGTATTTAAGGCAACGTTTTTTTTTTTTAAGAGCATTTTATTTTGTTTTGAATTCAGTAATTTTATATTGTGAAAACTGTGATGTGCTCCACTTTAATGTTTGGATAAATAAATAAATTGCAGTAAATAATTCTAGCTTGCTTATGCTGCATTATATTCACCAGGGTTCCCACTCAACCTGGAAAACAGGGAAAACCTGGAATTCTCAGGGAATTTGAAAATGGTTCCAAAAAATCAGGGAAAATTACCCTTTTTTTTTTTTCTATAAAAATCAATGGATACTTTATTTTGCCAAAAAAAAAAAAAAAAAAAAAAAAAAAGCTGATTTTTTCAAGATTTAAAACTTTGCTTGCAATTACTCCTGCCTAGAATTTGGTAGATCTTATTTTCAGTTGTATTAAGTATTTCCTTTATTCTCTAAAAAAAGATGCAAAATTGAATTTTTAAAATTGCCAGTTATTGAGCTTTTGTTCAATTTCTGCAGGCAGTTATAACATGGAACAATTAGGCACACGTTTCTTTGAACAGAGCCATTCCATCATTAAGCTTAGCTGCATTGTGTTATAGAAAAACTGAAACTATTCAACTAACAGATTTTTTTCTTACATATGACCTGTTTTTATGGGAATGTATTTACAAATTCCGTGTGGGTAGTATTCACAAAAGTTCACGGAACTTTGGTACAGAAAATAATGTGCACAGTTAGTTGTTATTAATGAAAAGCAGGTAATTTTATAAAGACAAATTACGTAAAGAATTTACAAGTGTGTGCTTTGGTAAGAAAAATGAATGGAATGGAATGAAATGTAACAATTCTTTGCAACATGCCACTCTGGTGGAAAACTCTAAATACCACCTGGAGAACCTGGAAAAGTCAGATAATTTTTTTATTACATTTGAGTGGGAACCCTGATTCACCTTTCTTTCTGCATGTTCCAATTTTTCCCCTGATTAAAAATACTTTTGTCTTTCTTTATCAGTCATGTATGGTTTCCTCGTGATATTGATTTTGGAATGGTTTCTTCAAGGTGAATTTCCAAAGTACTGAATGCAAATCAGAAGCAGTAAAAGTGAAGTGTTATTATTATTATTATTATTATTATTATTATTATTATTATTATACACCAATGAGCCATCCCATTATGACCACCCCCAGCCCAGAGAAATTAGTGCCCCTGTAGACCGAACGGTGATGGAGTTGAAGTTCACAGAGCAGTATGTATGCAACCTGAGGGCCGGCTTTCAGTTAGTAGAGTGTTCAAAGTCAGAATGGGGAAAAGTTGCCGATTTATCAGAGTCTGATAAAGGACAAATTGTTACGGACATTGCGCCGTGGAACAGAAACGTCACAGAAACGGCACAGCGTGTGGGTTGTGGTTCACATACCGCTGTAGTGAGTGCGTATTAAAAGTGGTGCACAGATGGCCAAATAACAAACCGTCGTCTGCAGCTCGTTGATGCCAGAGGGGAGTTGAGGCTGTCACGCATTGTTCACAGTGACCGCAGGGCCACAGTGCGACAAATCACCTGCAGCTACAACTGTGGTGATCAGGGTAATGTCCCACAGCACAGAGTTCATCTCCGCATTCTGCGCATGGGCCTGCGTAGCCAAAGCCGGATTCCCGTGCTCACTGCACATCATCGCCAACAACGCATGTAATGGGTCCAAGATCATTGAGATTGGACCGTGGATGACTGGAAAAAAGTGGCCTGGTCTGACGAATCAAGATTCCCGGTGAATCATGTAGATGGCCGAGCACGGATACACGGATTACCAACGGAGGCCACCGCACTTGGATGCGCTGTTGGGCAGAAATAAGCTGGCGGCAGCGGTGTTATGGTGTGGGTGGTATTTTCTTGGGACACTTTAGGCCCCATTATCCCAATAGCAATATCCCTGACAGCTGTCAGGTTTCTGAATATCGTTGCGGAGCAAGTTCTCCCATTCACGGCAACTGCGTTCCCTGCTGGGGATGGCTATTTCCAACAGGATAATGCCTCGTGCCACACTACCAGAATCGTCCAGTAGTAGTTCGAGGAGCGTGCTGGAGACTTGCCGGCCTCCAAATTTACCCGACAGGAACTCAGTCGAGCATTTGTGGCTCGGTTGATAGGGTTAACCCTAATTTGAAGAAATTTCGGCGTAATATCATTATTCTTACAAGTAGTTAGGAAGTTCAGATGTTCAATTTCTTTGCAAAGTTTAATTCGATTCTTTTTAGAAATTCGAATATCTTGTGCAATATATTGTGACAACATATTACCAAGGGCTAGGACAAGACAAAGGGCAGAAACAGCCTTACTAAGCATATATATTGTATCTCCAGTTATATATAAAATACATCGTTGTTCAATTTTCGCCAATTTGCGATGAATATGTTCATCGCAAATTGGCGAAAATTGAACAACGCTGTATTTGTGGTTCGACTTGAAAAATCGGTTTCGCAGTAAATCACCACTACCTTGAAATGTATGGGAACTGGAAGGCTTGCTGTTGACATTATGGTACCAGATTCCCTTAGGATTCCTATCACCACCTCACTGAATCGATGCCTCGCCGAGTGGCCGGTTTTGGGGGCTAATGGGGATCCTGCAGCTTATTGGGTAGGTGGTCATAAGGTAATGGCTCATCAGTGTACATTCATGTATCTAAGCATAAAATTTAATAAAAACATGCCTTATTTTGTGTGATAAAATGGAATGTGAATCAGTTTTATTTCTTTTCTTAGAGTACTGATGGTGCCCATTTGTCTTGGGAGGCTCCCCAAACCACGGCGGGAGAAATTACAGAATACTCGGTGTACCTGGCCATGCGCTCAGCCACAACTAGTGGTCAAGGTGATTCCAAAACAACTGTGACATCTAATCCTTCTCAGTTAGCATTTGTCAGAGTGTACTGTGGGCCAAATCCGTCTTGTACTGTGAACAACAGCAATCTTAGTTCTGCCCACATCGACACGACGACAAAACCAGCCATAATTTTTCGCATAGCTGCACGAAATGTCAAAGGTTACGGACCTGCAACTCAAGTCAGGTGGCTACAAGGTATTGTATAAAGCACTTATTGTGTGTCTTGAATAGAAGGTACAGTTTTTGTTAGTCAAGTTGATAAATGTTTTTAAGAATCATAGTTTCAGAATACTCAGAATGTTTTAAGAAGAAATGTTTCAGAATGTTTTTAAGATCTTCACACGGTGATACTCGGAATGTTTTTAAGAATCATAGTTTCAGAATACCCAGAATGTTTCAGAATGTTTTTAAGAATCATAGTTTCATTATTTCTGTGATGAGTATGAAATGGCGGCATCCTAACTATGGATTGATGAGTATGAAATGGTATCCATTCATGATTCCATTTGTACATGGAATCATTAAAATGGAATCATGAATGGATACCATAGAATCATGCTATCCATCCCAACTATTCGATTATTTCTTTGATGCTATGCATCTTTCCAGAATGTTTTTAAGAATCATAGTTTCAGGATACTCAGAATGTTTTTAAGAATCATAGTTTCAAAATACCCAGAATGTTTCAGAATGTTTTTAAGAATCATAGTTTCATTATTTCTTTGAGTATGAAATGGCAGCATCCTAACTATGGATTGATGAGTATGAAATTATATTCCATTCATGATTCCATTTGTACATGGAATCATTAAAATGGAATCATGAATGGATACCATGGAATCATGCTATCCATCCCAACTATTCGATTATTTCTTTGATGCTATGCATCTTTCCAGAATGTTTTTAAGAATCATAGTTTCAGGATACTCAGAATGTTTTTAAGAATCATAGTTTCAGAATACTCAGAATGTTTTTAAGAATCATAGTTTCAGAAATTACAGAATACTCAGTGTACCTGGTCATGCACTCAGCCACAACTAGTGGTCAAGGTGATTCCAAAACAACTGTGACATCTAATCCATCTCAGTTAGCATTTGTCAGAGTGTACTGTTAGCCAAATCCTTCTAGTACTGTGAACAACAGCAATCTTAGTTCTGCCCACATCGACACAACGACAAAACCAGCCATAATTTTTCGCATAGCTTCACGAAATGTCAAAGGTTACGGACCTGCAACTCAAGTCAGGTGGCTACAAGGTACTGTATAAAGAACTTATTATGTGTCTTGAATAGAAGGTACAGTTTTTGTAAGTCAAGTTTATAAATGTTTTTAAGAATCATAGTTTCTGTTTATATGACATCAGTTTGAATTAATGTAATACACAGGGTGCGCACGCGTGCTTGAAAACCTGGAAAGTCCTGGAAAATCATGATTACGTTTTCAAGGCCTGGAATATCCTGGAAAAACGGTATTTTTTTAATGCTGTCTTGAAAAGCCTTGAAATTTGAAATTAGTGCTTAAAAAAAATGCCCTTTTAGGAAATCGTGTTACTGACTGTTACCCCTTAATTTTTTTAAGTTCCTCTCCTCTGTTCTCAAAGAAACCGCCGGCTACAGTGGTGTTTCGGATGTGCCCAAATCCTAATTTGGCTGGGGGGGGGGAAGCACTACTTCCAGTGCAATAAAATTGGATGATTACTAGCAGGTCTGTTAGGGAAGGGGAGCTTGATGCATTCTCTAGCCCTGGAGCTTGATGTCCGTCCGACAACTACTGAGAACAACAGAAGGGGAAAGAAGAGACATTTAGCATTTGCAAGGGGGTCGCGTGTTTACCAAGTCAGCTGGCATCCACCAGTGAAGAGTATGCCTGAACAACACATTCATCTGCTCCTTGTTTATTGCATTAAGACGCTTGCTTCCGGCCCACCCCTCAAGAGACTTCGGCTACTTATGATAAAAAATAAGAAAACTATCTTTGCGAATTTTTCACAAAAGTGGCTGAAATTTTTACATTTACTATAATTGGATTACAGAAGCTCACTCCCAAAATTCCATTTGAATCGGTTTAAAACTTAAAAAGTTAGCATTGGAAATTTTTATTATGTGTGCCTCTTTAGACAGTGAGCCTTGAGCAGAAAGGGTGTTACCATAGCAACGGTTGATTGACAGCTGGGAGCGCTGATCCGAAGCCCTGGGTTGGGAAGAAAGCAAACACCTGTTTATCACTTCCACGGCTCAAAAGGACTAAGAGATATTTTCAGAAATCCATTTTCCGGAATTTTGAAAATAACCCAGTAAAATTTTTACAGTGGTTAAAATACATCACAATAAAGTTCTAGTGCAAATTTCGCCAAATTCCGTTTGAAACTTTAGCAGACGCAAAAAAAAAAAAAAAAAAAAAAAAAAAAAAATCTTCCGTTGCAAAATCTGATTCAAAAAAAAGAAACTGCAATTATAAATTACGGGAAAAGCAAGCAAATTATTTTTTTTTAGATGCCATGGTTTATTTAAACAGAGTGATCCTTAAATTTTGTTTCTGTGATGATATGGACTCTATTTTAATTACAAACATACATTTTTATTCAGATGTCTGAGTTACTGTTTTAATAAAAAAATCTATAATTAAAAAGTTTTCAATGGATTTAGGTTGAGTGTGCGTGGACGCGTGCTCCTGCTGTTTGAACTTAATCGGAATGTTTTCGGGAGGGGAGAAATATCCGTTTCAGCTTTACAGCTTTCAGGCTCCTTTTTTTTTTTTCTTGGTAATAAATAAAAACCATAGTTGCTGCATTCACCATTGATCCATATTCGCATTTCTTGAATATAAGCAGCAGACAATCGGAAACATGGTGTTGGGTGGGTCTTGATGTTCTTCATTTGTATCTGCTGAATTTTGTTCTGTGGGAATACGGAATGAGTTATACTGTGAATACATACAAAACTACATATTTTTGAGCTGAAAAAATATGTCTACTTGTACACAGTAGCTAACGTGTGAACTCAGACGAAGACAATCGGACATATGGACGTCTGATTCCATAAAAAAATCAACCCATTTTATTATACACGACAGGTAAAAAAGAAAAAACATTACATGTTTTTAAACATTATAAAGGAAAGCGGATTTTTGAAACACCATGACTTGATGATATTAATTTCTGAAAGTTTTTTTTTTCGATTTTAATTTCTGAAATCTTTTTTTTTTTTTTTCAATTACAATACACTGTAACATGATACCTGTGTGTTGTATCCCTTAGTTGTATGGCAGATTTTCAGTTGGCCGATATCCGCGATCGTAAGTGGTAGTTACATTGCTATTGTTGATGATAAGATAAATACTGGAGTAATGTAGAATGTTGCATAACGTAAAAAAGAAATCGCCCCCTTCGAACTTTTATGCGGTTATCATAGCTGATCAACCATTTCATTCCATGAACATCAGCACATTTCAATCATTTGACCATTGGGGGTCTGACGGAATTCAGCAGTGCTTAAGCGCCTAGCGCAACGAGAACATGCTAATTATGGGCAGTTCTATTCCCTTCCCCCTATCATCCCTAATCCATTTGCATCTTTCATCATTTTTATTACTTAAAACTGAAATTGCTTTTAAAAACTAATTTGAGCATGATACTGTAAAGCGTAGTAATCATCCTGGAATTTTTTGTATATGGCCTGGAAAAGGCCTGGAAAGTCCTTGAATTTTTTTCCCCCAAAAGAGTACGAACCCTGAATACAGTAGAACTTGCATGTAACGAGCCCGTATTTAGTGAGATCCCAGATTTAACGAGCAAAAACGGAACTTTTGTTTGATATAATGTTGATTCAAAGCTAATTTGATTGTTTTAATGAAATCCGAGATTTAATGAGGGAAAGAATAAACTAAGATGATTACTTTTAGTAAACAAAGCATACATGAGATTCTTCCGCGAGTTAGCGGAATTCCGCTTTTTTGGTCATCATTTGGGTCATTTTCGAGATCAATGCAGAGCTGAAGAGAAATGGGGGTGCGTTTTCCGTCTGGGGGCAGGTATTTCGTCTTTCAAAACTTTCGGAAACTGAAGTTAAACGGAGTGAAGATTTTCCTCGTAATCATAATTTCTTTTTCTCACGATGTTGCCTGTTCCCAATATTGTTATTAAATGTCATTTTATTGCATCAATGTTTGTATTTCAGCATGAAACTGTGAGCAACCATTTCCAAAAACTTAAGTTAAGACATTGCAAAGATTTCCCTGTAGGTTTCAGGCAAGAGATTCTTCTGTGGATTTCAGGAGTTCCACCATTTCTGTTTTCATTTGGGGCATGCTTGAGATCAATGCACAACTGAACAGAAATTTGGGGAGATTCGTTTTCCCGTTTGAGGGCAGAATTCCGTTTTTCGAAACTGGAAGATATGATGTAGTGCAGGTTTCTCTTGTAATCAAAAGATTTTTCCCGTATTTGTAACTTTTTTTTTTTGTGACATTTTTACTATCTTGTGTTGTAGTCAAATATTACCCCCCCCCCCAAATAAAGGTTTGCATCTAAGTTTGATAAGGGAAGGGAAGTTGGAAAAATTGTAAGAATTATTGATAAGTATTCATATTCTCAAATTTTTTGAAATAGTGAAAGCTTTTTTATATGAATTCATGGTCCTCAGTTTCAGCAGGGTGGATAAAATTATTGCCATTTGAGGGAATGAAAATAGAAAAGAAAAGCGACAACTTTGAAGAAATTGGAAGGGAATGATAGCAACAGAAAGAAACAGGAAGCAAATGATGCAACTGTGGAGTCAACAAAAGACAAATATGGCCGTGGAACTTGTTGAAAACAAAGCAACACAAGGGAAATTTGAACTGATGTTCTAGCAAGTACAACAACAAAACAAAATAAAAAAAGTGTTTGAAGCAATCAATGTCTTTAAAAACCATATTATTTTGTTTTGAATTTAATAATTTTGTTTTGTAAATACTCTGATTTGCTCCCAGTTTAATATTTACATAAATAAGTTACAGTTAACGATTCCGTCTTGATCATCCTACATTATATTCACACTTTCTAGGCTTTATTGCGTTTTGGATTCAGTAATTTTATATTGTGAATACAGTGATGTGCTCCCAGTTTAATATTCACATAAATAAATTACATTAACGATTCTGTCTTGCTCATCCTGCATTATATTCACACTTTCCAGGCTTTGTTGTGTTTTGGATTCAGTAATTTTATATTGTGAATACAGTGATGTGCTCCCAGTTTAATATTCACATAAATAAATTACATTAACGATTCTGTCTTGCTCATCCTGCATTATATTCACACTTTCCAGGCTTTATTGTGTTTTGGATTCAGTAATTTTATATTGTGAATACAGTGATGTGCTCCCAGTTTAATATTTACATAAATAAATTAGAGTAAACAATTCCATCTTGCTGTGATGCTGCATTATATTCACACTTTCCAGGCTTTATTTTATTTTACATTCAGTAAATTTATATTGTGAATACACTGATGTGCTCCAGTTTAATATTTACATAAATAAATTACAGTGAACAACTCCCTCTTTCTCGTGCAGCATTATATTCACACTTTCACATCATGTGGTTAAAGTGTTCAGCTTTTTTTTATTCTTGGTATGTGATCTTGACATGTTTCTAGAAGAACTGACCTCCACTGAACAACTGAAATACAAGACTGAATTCCCTGGCAGCGTTGCATGTAAATTACACCCCCCCCATAATACAAATTCTATTCGTCCTTTGGGAACCACATTTTCTTTCGGATTTTTTTACCATGCCATTTGACAACAGTTAAATTCATGAGGATTAACGAAAGATTGCAAACAGCCAGCAAGTGCCACCGTTCCTCAAGATTATGTAAATATACAATAGGGTGTCTCAAAAAAAAAAAAAAATTTTAAATATCTCTCACCCCCTAAAAAGTTTTGTTTGGTGTACTTAAGATCTCCTGTAAAATTTCAGCTTAAAAAAAATATTTAGAGGTCCCTCAAGGTCGCCAAAAAGTTTAAAAAACAGTTTTAATTCGATAATTTTTTACAATTACTTACGAAATTATTATTTTTTAAATATATTTTTTATTTAAAATGTTACATGCTTTTAATATGTCGTTTATAAGAAAATGTACTCTATTGTTAAATATTTAGTGTAGAAAATATAAGAAAAATTATTAAGAAAATGACAAAAAATAAACTTTATTCAACATTGCAAAATGCACTGTAAAAAGAATGTTTTACAGCAAAATTCACCTGTCAAGTTTAACAAGATAATAAAGAGGAAAATATTGCCTAACATTCTATAAATAACATAATTAATAATTTTTACATATCTTGAAGATCTTTACGGTTGCACTTCGCAAAGTTCTTTCTATGCATTTCAACTACCTGCAATAAATACTGTTTTTGTTCTTCATCTTTTGTTGCATCATTAAAACTTTCGATTAATGCTATGCCTCGCTCAGCACAGTCATTAACACATGGCAAATGTTTAACAATTTCTTCAGCTTCTTTAAAAGATTGTGTTTCTGGCCATTTCTCAACAGGCACGCTTAGGAAGCTGTCGTCTATTTGTGCAGTGTGAAAGAAGCTGCGAGAGATATTTAAGTCATCAAATTTTAAAGGAAGTTTCTTTAATAGGTGCAAATTCATTTTTTCACTGATTTTACTAACTAACATATATTTCTCCTTGGCACTAAGAAGTGTTGAAAACAAACAAAGAGTGGCAAGCTCTTCACTTAAATACCAGGAGTGACGTAAAATCATCTTTAATCCTGTTTTGCGTAGTTGTATATCATCATATTCATACAATCTTTGTATCAGTAAAACGTCGTTCACTGGTGCATCTACAATAGACTGACATGTGTACCATGATTGAATGTATACGCATACAACAAACAGATTGAACCTTTGAAGGCCTTGAAATTGTTGAGGTGTCAATTGTATGATAGATTCATTTCCATCAAACAGTAGTTCAATTTTTAATGAATAAATGGCTTTTGCCATCCATCTAGCTCTGTGGAGAGCACCTGGTTTCCGAATAATATTGTTGGCATCTATTCCAATCATAAGAGCGGAAAGTTTTAATATTTCTCTGTAATCATTTCTAGGAAAGTGTTTAGCAGCTGTCTGAAGTTGATTAGTAATAAAAAATTTCTAAGTGTCGGATGCTGCTATCAATGGCGATGTTTGACATTTTGGGTTGCGGTGGTTAAGTTCAATCCATTTTTCTCGAAATCTTTTAAACATAATAATTTCGGGGCCACTCGACGGTCCAAGACATACATGAAATATATCTGAAAGTAACACATCAGACATGTGGTGTCTACAGGCTAACCATAGAAGGCTTCTTCCTATTTTATTTTCAAGAAGAACACATGTTCCTTTGAACTTTCCAGTATTTGAGGAGGTTGTATCGAAGCACACACCAATAACCTGAGAATCGCATTTCCATGACTGTAAAAGTTCAAAAACAGCATTAGCTGCTACTTCACCTGTACCAGATAACAGCTTAGGAATTCCAAGAAGTTTTGTACTACTATCTTTTAGAGAGGAAACTAACACTGGTAAACGGTCTACCTTTCTTGTTTCATTTAATGATAAATCAGGCAATAACTTTCCGTCGCAACGAACTACTGATTTTGAGGCATTAAGCTCCGTTTTTATCTGTCGCGCAGTTTCACTATGTAAGCGTTGACGTTCACGATGAACAGTGCTTTTTGAAATGATTACAGATTTTAAAGTTCCATTACTCTTTGAACAGTCTGCTTCACCACCACCACCAGCCATGTTTAAGACAGATGCAAGTAACATTGTTGACTTTTTTGTACTTATATTATTTCTATCAAAAGCAGCAGCAACTTTTGATGTTATGACAGACCTTCGACTTCGTTCATCTTTACCTGTGTGCTTCTCACGTAATATTTTTTTGTGTGTGTGGTGTAATTTCTGCAGCATATTCATCATCAGAGTCTTCTTTAGAGTTTTCATTTTCAGTCTCATCCATTGTTGACGTAGAAGATGCAGTTGATAAAGCAAAGGAATTCTGAGATGAAGCAGCTTCTTTTAATCGCTTTGCAAATTTTTCTGTTGTTCAGCTGATCTTTTCTCATATGAACAAAGCTTTCTGTCTAGAGATCCAATACAACCTGTCCTAGATTGTCTTTATAATCTGAGAAACTGATGTTCCTCTTAATTTTTAATGAGCTGTTCCGAATTAGCGTGACTTATGTCAAATAAACATATCCAGATTTTCACTATTCATTATTTCATTCTCTTGGTCTTTTGCGTTATTCCTTTTCCGATTTCTCATTAAGCCTACTTGTTTGCCATATAAATCTTTAATCTCTTTTAAGATATGCTGCTTATGTCTTATTGGCAACCTTGATTTTTCCCAAAATGGTACAATGTTATTGTTTACAAGAACAGCACTATCACTGATCGAAAGCTTCTTTGTACGGTGAAAGTACATAAAATTGGTCATAACATCTCTTCCAGATGGCAGACGTGAACCTGTTATTGATTCAGTAGGATATCCAATAAGCCATACATAATTACTACTCCTAGTTTGTTTTGCCATTATATTAAAAAGAAACCTAAAACAAATTTCTCTTCTGAACAAAACAGCAAAAAGGCAACACATACAATAGAAATATCTCAACAAACAGCAAAAATACCCATCTCAACAAACAGCAAAAGGCAACACATACAATAGAACAAACAACAACACATGTGCAATAAGTGATGTTAGTGGTTATGGTTAAGGTTTAAAACTACAGTTAAGGTGCAATAAATGATGCTAGTGGTTACGGTTAAAGTTTAAAGTTAATGTGCAATAAGTGATGCTAGTGGTTACAGTTAAGGTTTAGAAATCATATATAGATATATAATTGAACTACAGAAGCAGGCGCAGCTTTTTAATTAAGTTTTTATTTTTAATTATGCTTTTTATTTTATTTTTTGTTATATAGATACTAAAAATTTATTAATAATGAAAATAAAATATATAATTGATCATCACTTATGCTTTTGATTAAAATTCCCGATTTTCACATAAATCAGTGTAGCTTGTGTGACCTTGAGGGACCTCTTAATCTTTTCCAAATAAGCTCTAACTTCATATATTTTAATAATAGGAGTAGAAGAAACTTTTTAGAGGGTGAGACCCATCTTTTTTAAGAAAAAAATTTTTTACATTGAATTTTGGGACACCCTAATATACAAATACCCTAATTAATTTATTAAACCTTTCATCTCTTTTAATTAATATTGGAACAGTTGAAATTTGAAATTTAAAAAACAAACAAATTTACATTTAATGAAAGCACTGTGAACTATTATACTCTACTAAAAGTTGTATGTCTACTTCAGTGATTGTTCATTTAAAGTAATAAAAAAAAATTTTTCAAGAGAAGTCACCACACAGTTCCTGTATTTTGAAAAATAAAAACTGCCCTGGTGCTCTGAACTGACTTGTCTTTTTGTAGTTTCATTATGAAAAAAATTAGTTGAAAATGATTTAATTCTGTCAGTACTTGATTTTTTTTTTAATTGTTGTCAAAGAACATGAATCAAAGTGTTGAACAATGTACATTACATTTATTTTTCATTTGCTTATGTAAGTATAAATATTCGTCATCTGTTGATTCTTTTGATTTTTTAAAAGGACCCAGACTATTTCACAAAGTACCCACGTTTTAAAAATCTGTGGGTCCCTGGGACCCAGCTTGGTAACAATGCAACAGCAGCCCTACCAAGAGATATGGAAAGACCCAGAAGACCTCATCAGAGATGAGTGGAAGAATGGAGTGACTTGGGGGAGACCTGCATCCAGCAGGGGATTGATATTGGTTATGTTGATGAGCACAAACATTTGGCCACCTCAGACTGTTGCTATTGTTATCATCCTTGAATCGTATGGTGTTTATTCTGCTCCCACATCACCAGGATAGTGGCTGCACACTGTCTTTAAAAATACTGCTCAGCATGATAACCACAGCACTGAAAAGGAATTGACATACAGTCATAAAATCCTGTGATTTTTACAGGAGTGCATGAAGATATCCAAGTAAATAACTAGGTGTGAGGAAAGTATGTGGTATGCTTGGTTTAATTCAGAATTGTTGGGTACAGTTGTCCACCTTGGGCAGTTATACAAGTTGGCAGGCTGCGTGACATGTAGCTGTTGTAGATCTGCTGCTGGAGGTAGCCAGCAGAGGTGGCAATGTGTAATGTCCTACTCATTAGTGATGACATAAATCATTCCTTTTTGGAAGATCATCATTCACAAATGATCATTCAATTTCCAGATTGTCACTGAGTAATCATTTGTTGCAGGGAAATTATGTTTACTAGTGGTGGCATAAATCTTTCCTTGGCAGTGTCTTCATAATTCATGCAAAAGAGTCATTCAAACATACGACCATATGATTTCCAGGTTGTCATTACACTCATTGCAGGATATTGTGTTTATAAGTGATTGCATAAATCATTCCTTCTTGGCAGTTCATTCATGCAAAAGTCATCCATTGTAAGGATATTGTGTTTATTTGGCCTTAATCATTCCTTCTTGGCAGTTTGCTCATACATACATACATATCACTAAGCTGTTCTCTGAGATTCAGAGGTTAGCTCCAAAAAGAAATACAAACTACCAGATAGTTTTTACTTACTGTTGCCATATCAAACTTTTCCATTTACAGCGATCTTGACATACAACTCAGGCTTCACTGACATCCATTACATGCAGTACAAAAGATCTTCATACTCAAAATTTGTTTCTCGTGCAGACACTCCTGAGTCTGATCCTCCCATGAGTTCCTTGGCCTTCCTCTGCCTTTCCTTCCTGCCACTTGGGCTAACCAAATTTTCTTAGTAAGCATCTCATCACTCATTCTTTCAACATGGCCAAATCTGCAAAGCATATTAGTCTCCACCTTGCTAACAACATTTTGCTTCACATCACACAACTGCAACACATCTTCATTCCTCACACAGTCGGAACATGTCTTGCCACAAACCCCCTGTAAGTAATGCATTTCTCCAGTACACAAACAACTCCTATGTTTCTTCTGTAGTACCCAGGTTTCACTGCCATACATCAGAGTAGGAACAATTACAGTTTCATACACAGCCATGTGGGACTGACTCTCTTGAGAACCCATCATTCCTGTGAAAACCTCCCAGAGCAGCCATGACTTTCCATGAAGAATTCACTCGCCTACTAATTTCACCATCCAATATGTTCTCTCTGTCAAATATGCTTTCTAAATACAGAAACTTGCTCACCTGGTCAATCACTGTGCATTTAGACTTACATTGCATTCAGTGGTACCATTTTCCTCTCTCAAAAACCATGACTTTGGTTTTTCCTTTATTTCTACTCAGTTTGAATTTCATGCAAGCTTCGTGCATCCGAGTCAACATACTCTGCAACTCACTTTTGCTCTCTGCCAACAGGACAGTGTCATCAGCATACAGCAATCTGCGCACACAGATATCACCATGACATAAACCAGTATTATCTATTTTGGCATCACGCATGCACACATTCATAAATATATTAAACAGCCATGGTGACATTACACAACCTTGCCCGACTCCTGCACCAATAGAAAACCATTTTGATAAAACACTGTTCACTTGTACACAGGCTCTACTGTCAGCATACATGATTTTTACACTATTAAGTTGATTCCCAGTAACACCATATTCATTCAATACTTTCCACAAAAGTGTCCTATTTACTCGGTCGTAAGGTTTCTCTAAATCTATGAAGGCAGCAAAAACTTTCTTACCAACAGCCAGGTAATTTTCAATCATTATGCATACTGCAAGAATTTGGTTAGTGCAGCCTTTACCAGACAGTTTTCCACTCTGAACATCCCACACTTTCTTTGATGTAAGACCCAGTACTTTTTCAATAACAACCTTACCAAACACTTTCCCTGGCACACTTATCAGACTAATACCACGATAGTTCTTGCAGTCAGTCTGATCACTTTTTCCCTTACACAAAGGAACAATGATAGAACCCTTCAATCCTGAGGGACCATTTCTAACTCCCAGCACAACTGGCAAATTTCAATTAACCAATCAATTGCAGTCACCACCATATTTCAACATCTCGGCAGTTATGCCATCAACTCCCAAAGCCTTACCATTCTGAAGAGATTTTAGAGCTTTACACACTTCTTCTCTTGAGATCCCTCCTGTGCTTTCATCCTTCACTGTGCCATCATCGACGTCTGTCTCCGAATCATCTTTGCTTTCACTTAACTTATTGGGCTCCCATATCATTTCTCCAACCGTATTCTTCACACAACTTAACACTTCGTTTCCCCAATTTTTTTCTGAGTCTTGTGTACTTCCAGAAAGACTTCCTATCTTTCCAAAAAGCCAATTCATGCCTTTCCAGCTTTTCCTTCCTATCTTTTGCCTTAGCAGCTTCACGATTCTTACAGTGATATTCATCCACAGAAACTCTACCTTGCAACATCCCCAAATAGGCTTCCTTCTTTCTCTTTACTGCCTCTTCAATCTCACTATTCCACCAAACATCACCTCTATTGTTACCCACTATTGTGGTGCCACAGACCTCTTTAGCAGCAGTGACAACACAGTTCTTAAAACATTCCCACTTCCTTTCTACATCCCTCTCACAAGACTTCAGCTCCTTCAGTCGTTCTCTGAGTATGTCAGAATAACGCTGGCAATTTTCACAGAGCCTTTCAACCTTTATTCTTTCCGTCCTGGGCCTATTCCTTTTCCTCCAACCAACATTAAGTTTCACTCGTGACACCACCAAGTAATGATCAGAGCCAACATTCGCACCTCTCATCACACGAGTGTCAACAACTAAGTATTTCAGACGCTGATCGTAGACAATAAAATTTATCGCACTCGTTTGACCAAGAGTACAATTTTCCCAAGTATATCTGTGGATATACTTGTGGTTGAAAAACATATTAGATACACACAAACCATTCTCAATACAGAGTTCAATCTTTCACCATTATCATTCACACAACGATCATTAAACTTACCCAGAACATTGTCAGAAATTGCATTCTGCACATCTACTCCAGCATTGAAATCCCCTGCTGTTATAACTTTCTCTTTAGCACAAAACTGGCTCAAAATAGCTTTTAGCTCATTCCAGAAATATTCCTTCCTATCCAGAGGGTTCAGAGTCACAAGGAGCATACACTACAACAATTACCATTCTCTGAAATTTCACTTTCAAACGAATCCAATGAATTCTCTCACTTATGCAACTATAGTGAATCAAGTTGTTCTTCATCTTTTCACTTAAAATCGCACCTACACCAGCCTGTCCTCTCACATTATCCAATACTCCAGACCACACACTCACCATTCCATTCACTTCTTCTATACCAATTTCCTTATTTTTGGTTTCACTTATACACAGCACATCCAATCTATACTTATTCATCTCTTCAATCACCTCGTTCATCTTGCCATTTATACCTCTAGTATAAATGGCAAGATGAACATACAGCAATCTTACACTCACTCAGCCAAGACCTCTTTCTCGTACGTCGTGTAGAAAGTCCAGGTCGATTCCGTGGTGGACCGTCCTTCTCAAGTGTGGTAGGTCCACCATATCCCACACTTGAGTCATTCTTAATATTTCTTTTTGTCTTTTTAATCAGGTAAGTTCATCAGCGTGTGAGATTAGCCCACAGCTGACGGTTTCAGTTGGTTATTCAATCTATGGATTCTGGAACAAAACCCAGTGAGTTGGGGTCTTTTTGCTAATGTCACACAGAACTAGCTGGCACCTCTCCAAGATTCACAGAAGTCCTAGTTGCTGTTTGTGTGCCATTGTTACCACAGAGCGACCTGAAGAGGCAAACCCATCTGTCACTAAGACCGCTCGCAGTTTGTTCATCATGCACTCAAAAGTCATTCATGAATGACAATTCAATTTCCACATTGTCACTAAGTTCACTGAGTAAATCATTCATAGCAAAGATATTGTGTTCACTTGGCATAAATCATTCCTTCTTGGAAGTTTGTTCATCATTCATGCAAAAGTCCTTCACGAATGACCATTCAATTTCCAGGTTGTCACTATGTTCACTGAGTAAATCATTTATTGCATGGATATTATGTTTACTTGGCATAAATCTCTCCTTGGCAGTTTGTTCATCATTCACGCAAGCGTGAATGACAGGGTTCCCACTCAACTTGGAAAACAGGGAAAACCTGGAATTCTCAGGGAATTTTAGAATGGTTCCAAAAATCAGGGAAAACTTAATGAAAATTACCTTTCTGTAAAAATCAGGGGAAATTACCCTTTTTTTTTCTTTTTGTAAAAATCAATGGATATTTTATTTTGCCAAAAAAAACTTTTTTTTTTTCAAGATTTCAAACAACTGCCTGCCTAGAATTTGGTAGATCTTACTTTCAGTTATATTAAGTATTTCCTTTATTCTCTAAAAAAAGATGCAAAATTGAATTTTTAAAATTGTCAGTTATTAAGCTTTTGTTCAATTTCTGCAGGCAGTTGTTATAACATGGAACAATTAGGCATAATGGCTCCTGCTTGAAGAAGCACTTCACAAGAGAACTAACCAAATGATGGATCAAAGTCCTTTGTCTGTTGGTTCTCTTGAAACATGTTTCTTTGAACAGAGCCATTCCATTATTAAGCTTAGCTGCATTGTTTCATAGAAAAACTGAAACTATTCAACTGACAGATTTTTCTCTTACCTATGACCTGTTTCTATGGGAATGTATTTACAAATTCCGTGTGGGTAGTATTCACAAAAGTTCGTGGAACTTTGGTACAGAAAATAATGTGCACAGTTAGTTATGAATGAAAAGCAGGTAATTTTAAAAAGGCAAATTACGTAAAGAATTTACAAGTGTATGCTTTGGTGAGAAAAATGAATGGAATGGAATTAAATGTAACAATTCTTTGCAACAATGCCACTGGAAAACTTTAAAATTCACCTGGTAAAGTCAGGGAATTTTTTTAATTGCATTTGAGTGGGAACCCTGAATGACCATTCAATTTCCAGGTTGTGAACATAGTGGTTCACTGAGTAAATCGTTCATTGCAAGGATATTGTGTTTACTTGGCATAAATTATTCCTTCTTTGCAGTTTGTTCATCATTCCCGCAAAATCATTCACGAACGACCATTCGATTTCCGGGTTGTCACTGCATTCACTGAGTAAATTGTTCTTTGCAGAGATGTGTTTACTAGTGATAGTATAACTGATTTGTTCGTGATAGTTTATTCATAATTCACTCAGAGGTATTTATGAATGATCATTCAAACAAATTGGTATTCAGTCAGTTTCCAGGTAGTCATTATGCACATTGGGTAAATCATTTGCTGCGGGGATCCTGTGTTGTGCTTTCAAGACTCACAGCTCTTTTTGTTTAACTGCCCTAATGAGCTGAAGCTGTTCATCAGCCACCATTCACGATGCATGATGTGCCATAAGCGAACATTTGGGCACACCTTTCAAATGAATTGCCTTCACATAGCATTCCCATTATTAAGTTTCATCCTTGTTTCCTGCTGATTGCTCACTCACATAACAGTTGACCTTTATTAATTGACATTGCTGTAATTTTCGTCGTGTAATCCGCGGATTATCTGCTAAAAATGTTTTAAAATAGAGGTTCTGCGGATAATACGCCGATTTAAAAAAAAAATAAAGTTTTTATGGTCCTCCTGCTTTCAGAGTTGGGGGATGGTTTTATAATATCTTGGGGACGGTTCAAGTTCATATCTTGCGGATTTTTAAAAAAATCCTCAAGATAATTAATTGCCCAGAAGAGGCGTTTAATTGGAAAACGAACTCCTTGAAAATTTTCTCCTCAGGTCAGGAGCGGAGAGGAGGGGTGTCGTAATGAAAGATCGGGAAAGTTATGGGGAGGGACGACAGGGGTCGTTTTGTGTCATTAAGGACAGCTCTGACTGTTGTGCCATCTCTGTGTTTGGCAGCCAGCCAAAGTATGCACAGTGCTTGCTGCACGAACTTATATGTTCCTCCTTTTGGATCTTGTACGCGTCGTGCCCTCTGTTTAGTTCGTCCTTTGCCGTTTTGTGTTGAGCAACGCCTTTGCTGCTGATGTTTTCATTCATTGCTATTCATGATGTCTTTGAAAAGGAAACGTTTCAGTTACACTGCCGAATTTAAACTCAAAGTGGTAAGCACGGTTGAGGATATGGTTGAGTTACTGCGTGATAGTTTTGAGGTCAGAAAACAATCGTGTGGTAACACGCGGAAAGCCACTTTGCCGCAATCTAAAACTTAAACAAATCCGTCGGTAAATTCTGCGGGAGAATTCACGGAAGTCCAGCCCTATTTTTTATTGGCCCACGTGTAAACAGATCCCGCAATTCTAAAAGCAGGATTTTTTCCAGAAACTTTCTACTTATTCGCGGGTACATACAGTATTTCTATGACTTGTTCTATATCAGCTTTTCGTGATTGGCAAGATGTAATGCGATACTCTTGAGCTGCATCGCCGGGATCTATGGATGCCATGCCATTGAGCTTTATCTGTCCAGAAATAAAAATATGAAAAAGTAACCTTTAAAAATGAATTTCATCATTTAATAAAATATATATATTTTTTTTACTTCTTCGGACTCGTGGATCATTGTGTGCCCGACTTTTCTGTTGAAAATTCCACTTCCTGTTCAACATCTATGATGTGCTGATTATGCGGCAATCTTTTTTTTCTGAATGTCGCAGTCTGCAGATTATGCAAAAGAGAAAAATAATTTTACGTGACTTTCGCGGTCTGCAGATAATACGAAAATTACGGTACTTTTTATTTCGGGAATTCATTTCTGCATTCGTGCAAATGGAAGACAGTGTAACGTGCTGCGGCTTCACTTCGTAATGCGGTAATGGCTCCACTTATGAATATGGATTCGCCTAAATATCTAGGAGTCACTTTGGAGAGAGCTCTTACCTTTAAGGCCGTCTTTGAATGAGTGTTAGGCTTCATCTTCTGCAATAGATGGTGCAAAATATCACTCCTTGGGTGTGGCTTTTACGTTTTGAGGTATTGTCCCAGAAGTTGGTGTTAGCGAATGACTGAAGACCTTACCATATTCAGAATGGAAGAGGTCTCTTGTTGGCTCCACAATGAAAAGAAAAAAAACGTACTGTTACGTTTTAACCAATGACATCGTTTGGGTGTGGAGCTTATTAAGTAGTTGTAGTTTGTCTCAAATTCAAGTGTGAGTAGTTAATAATTTAATATTTTCAAAATCAGGATATTGTTTATGATTAATGCAGTATTGAATAAGTGCAGTTTTTTCTTCTTATTTGTTCCAGTGTTTTACACGTTGATGTTATATTTTTATTAATCTGTTTTTTGTGCTACCAATACGCAGTCCTCAGAACTATGTGAAACAATAGGAATTTCATTTACACCTGCTGATTGTAGTATATTTCTGTTAGATTTTTTCTTTATAACCAAGTCACCAATATTTTGAACAGAATAAAACCAAAAATAATGCTGTGTTTCTTCATTAATCTTAAAAATTTTCCATTTATTCCTCTAATAAAAGGAAAGGAACCTAAAAATTTATAATTCTCTTTCTCTCTCTCTCTTTTTTTTGGGGTGGGGGTGGGGGGGTGATGTTTTCATTAAAATTCTTTAATTTCTTTTTGTATTCAAAAATCAACTTTTTAACAGTTTTTGTGTCCTGTCCATATTGTTTAGTTGGGTTAATAATCCATTGGATTTCTTCTTCTCTGTATTTTCTATTTGAGGAATGTGTGAAGGCATGTTTTACCCAATTTCTAATACTGTTTATTTTATGAGTTTTTGGAGATGACCTCTTTCTCGATGTCTCAGAAGGACTTTCATTTGTGAATACCAAGTTTTCGCAATAAAACTCGTTCGGTTAAATACACCATTTTCAGGGATCGCATTCCTCCTAAAATTCCTAATATTTTGTGACCCTCCTTAAATTCCTAAAATTATACCTAAAATTTGCTATTCTTCCTAAAATTTTCGTAAGCTTATTTATTAAAAATACAACCGTTATTAACTCCAATAAATTTACCATTACGGTAAGGTAAAAAGACCTGTTATTGTAGAAACACAGCCTATATGCTGTGCTGCTGAAGGGAGGGAAAATGACGCCATCGAGATGCACTTGCTTCGGGGCGGGCGCTCCACTTTTGTGCCTTCGGACAGTTTTCGAGAGTAACAAGAGATCTAAGGGAAAGGGGAGGGGTCATTTTCACCCCTGGTTTGCGCTTTGCAGACGAAATCCGTGGCACGCAGAAGATCGTACTTTATTTTTGTACATGCCTTGTGGAACCTCCTCTTTCTGCTGATGTTTTGTTATTGTAAACCGCAGGTGGGTAGAAGCAAAGAGGAAACATGTGGCCTCCTTCCGTAACCTCCGGTAATGACGATGGGACGGTAGCTGAGTGTTATCGTGGCAGGCAGTAGAGCACGTGATCATTGACCTTCGATCGTGTGTCGGCGACAGCGACCTTCGATGCGCAATATATCTCGGCTCCGACTCGCTTTGACTGAACTTGCGTGAGATGCGTATGATAGTTTCTGGTTTTGCGTCTTTTATGGTGTTCTCTGTGCTGTGTGCAGGTTCAGTTCTCTAGTGGTGACCTGCTTTTTTTTTTTTTTTTTTTTTTTTTCTATCTTCTGACATCCTCGCAGCCAAACTTCGGGAAGTTGTCGGGTTTTGCAATATTGGAACGTGTTTTTGTACTTCCCTTTCATTTTCTGGTTAGTAATACAAGTGTTTAAGATGCCTAAATCCAAAACGAAATTTCAAGATGCATGGCTCGCCAAAGAATTGGAAGGAGTGAAGTTGAAAGAATGGTGTTCTGCAACTGAAACAATATTTTCTGCTAAGTGTATATTGTGTTCAGAAATTTTCAATATTTCTAATAGTGGCTTTTCACAAGTAAAAGCGCATCATAAAGGAAAAAAACATTTGCAGAAATTTCAAAGTAAATTTCAAAATAAGTCCATCCTGAAAGCCTTTGGAGGACGGGATCTTCAGCCCAAAACAATTATTAGTGAAGTACTGAGTCATGATTTACAGTTGGCTAAAGCTGAAGCATTATGGGCCATGAAAGTTGCTAAGGACAATGTCTTTTGTTTCATGCACTGAAACAGTTGAACTTTTCAAAGAAATGTTTCCTGATTCTGCTATTGCAGCCAAAATGCAACTTAAAGAAAAAAAAAGTTGCTTATGTGATTTCACATGGATTGTCAAAATATTTTGAAGAGGATTTGAAAAAAGACATTGCATCTAGTAGCCCAGGAAAGGTTACTATAGCATTTGATGAAACTACAAATACACAAGTGAAACAGCAGTTGGATGTGTATCTCAGGTACTGGTCTTCAGAAATAAATTCAGTTTCTTGCCGATACCTAACAAGCGTTTTTTCTGGGTCATGCAACAGCAGATATTTTGCTAAAAGAAATTCTTGATGTGTTATCATCCTTCAATATTTCGTTGAACAGAATTATTTGTGTATCCATGGACAGCCCAAATGTAAATAAGTGCTTGTTACGCAAATTCAATGAAGTTGTAAAACAAGAAACAGGCCAGAAATCTTTGGAACTAGGTTTTTGCAACCTGCGTGTTGTTAGTAATGCATTTAAATTTTTTTTTGACAAGCTTAAATATAGATTTTGACGAATTTGCTACTGATATGCATTACTTTTTAAAGAGTAGTGCTGCAAGACGAGAGGATTATAAATCTGTCGATTATATAACATTGGTCACAGCCAAATTTCTTTTGCGTCATGTCAGCAACAGATGGTTAACCGTTGGTTCTGTAGCCCAGAGTCTCTTGGATCAATGGCTAAATATTACAGAATATTTTTTAAACTACTTGCCATCTCAAAAAATATTTGAAAAACAACTACGCAATTCGGCAGGGTACAAATGAATTCACTGTTTCCTGAAAAATGAGCTAACTCCTTGCTATTTAGCATTAATTTCATTTTCACACCAAAATTTTGAAAAGTTTTCATTATGTTATCAGAGTGAAGAACCAAAAATACACCAGTTATATTCTGATTTAAATACTTTAATGAGGAATGTTATGGCTCAGTTTATCCAAGATGTTGTTATTGCAGGGAAATTTGGAGAAGATCTAAAGAATATAGATTTTGAAAACAAAAATTCATGGAAAAAACTAGGGGAGTTAGAAGTTGGTATGAAGACAAAAAATCTCCTCAGGAATGTTCAGGAGACTAAACAGAAATTATTTCTCTTAGATGTAAGATCATCACTAATTGCAACCACAAAATATTTAAAGTCAAATTTGCCATTCTGCAATCAAAAGCTAAGAGACATAGAAGTTTTAAAGGTAAAAGAACCAAAGAAAGAGTCAACTCAACTTTCAGTCACTGAAGGACTTTCGGAAATAACCAGAATTTCAAGTGTTTTGCATCTTTCTGAGGAACAAATTGATAGAGTAAGAGAAGAGTGGAAACTTTTAAGTTGCGATAAGCCAACTCTAGATGAACTAGTGAAATTTTCAGAGGAAGGGCATATTCCAGTGCGGATTGATCATTACTGGCGTAATATATTTAGTATTAAAGACTCTAGCGGAAAAGAAAAATACTCAAATCTTGCTAAACTCATAAAGTCAATTTTAGTTTTACCTCATGGTAATGCTGATGCAGAAAGGGGATTTTCGGTTAACACTGCTCTGTTAAGGAAGGACAAGGCTAACTTAAAAGACTCAACTATAACATCATTAAGAATAGTTAAAGGGGCCATTAAACACTATGGATGTGTAAGTAAAGTTCCCATAACAAGAAATTTGTTAAATAGTGTTTGTGATTCACATAAATTTTATAAAGAGTATGTTGATAAGCTGAAGGAAGAAGAATCAAAAAAGGTAAAAGAAAGGAAGCAGAAAGAGAGGGAAAATAAGGAAAAGCAGCTAGAGAAAAAAAGAAAAGCTGAGTTTGATGACAAAATAAAAGAAAATGATGCAGAAATAAATAGGCTTAAAAAAGATAAAGAAGCCTCCTTAGCAGTAATTCAAGATGGAACAGAAAGAATGAGAAAAGCTGTAGAAAAACAAAATACTGTTGAAATAGCAGTTGCCTCTAACTTGATCATACAAGGTTCAGCTGAAATAAAGAAAACTGAAAGTAAATTAGTTGTGGTGGAAGCAGAAAAAGATAGGCTTATCAGGAAAAGGTTAAAACAATAATATGAAAAAAGTAATTCAGTGAACAATTGTACATAGTTCTTGGTTTTCAATTACCTTTTTAGGATATTATAATTTAATGTGAAACCTGAAAACTTTACTGTGAAAATCTTGAATTGCTTCTGGTTCAACAGCATATTAATGTTCAAAGTGAAACTTGAATGTGGTAAATATACTTGAATATGATAATAACACGTGAAAAGATAAGAACTGAACATTAGAAGTAAATCATACTTAAACTTTAGACATTAGACGTTATGAAAAAATTTGGGTGTGAACTTCGACCATATATACTAATGGACTGCGCATTGGCAATAGCTGCATCAAAGCCGCCATGGCTCAAACATTGGGCAAGTCATCATCAGACTCCAAATTTCGTGGTAAAAATGCTGTTATGATTACTAATTTACGCTGCAGAACTTCAGTGTTTTCGGTGTATTATGTGAATGCGCCTCATATATAATGAAAACTCTTCAGGTAAGTTTACTTATGAGCTATGTACATGCATGATCGGGTTGTTTACATTTCGTGATTTATAATGTGATGAACATTTGCGAAGAATTTGGAACATGCATTCCATTTTTTTTTCTTAAGTTACTATATTTTTATATCAATAGCTGCAAGTTTCTGGTTAAGTAATTGAACTTTATTGACTTAGGTATTTAATTCGTTTCTTACCCATGAAAAATCATAGAACTTTACTATATCGCTCAGAGCAACCATAAGCACAGCAGGTGTAACCCATCCTTTTGACTGATGTCATGTGATTTTATGTTGGAGCCAGAAATTTTGATGTCATGCGCAGTCTATCAGTATATATGGTTGAAGGGGTGTGAAGCAAACTCTTTACAATGTATACAAAGTTGTTTTACTAGATGTATACAAATATACATCTAGTTTTTATTGAAATACACTCCTAAAATTTTCCTAAAATTTTTCTAAAAAGTCCTAAAATTCCTACCTAAAATTTTCCAGAAGTATGCTATGATCCCTGCATTTTTAACTTGCACTAAAACATAGTTGAACCAACACTGAATCAGTTACCTATAAGCACTTGGTCGATGAAAAACTGATGGTGCTACCCTCTCGTGTGCATATTTAAAAGTTTTTCCCAAACTAAGTGTTCAGCCATTTATTGAACACCCGGTACATTTTTATCATTTTGGCTTTGTGTTTATTCTTATTGATGTATTTTGTTTTATGTATGTTGTGCACATGCTTCTGACAAAATAAATAAATAAATGGCAGATTGAATGAACATTTGCAGTGGTGAGAGCAAACCATTTGTGGTGAAGTCATTTCTTGTGAGTGCATCGTTCATGAATGTCCATCACTAATTGATACTGTGATGTGTGCGTTTTGAAGTATGAAATGGTTTGTGAGTATCTCTTATCCAGTGGAGCTCTTGTTTATAGTATTGTTAACATGAGCAGAGTAGGTTTTGAAGCATCAATACAGATTGACTGATAATGTCCTGCAATTCATAGCTGACTAGGTTGTGCTATTTAAAAATTTTGTTCATTGAAAATGTAATGTATGCTTCTGTTTGAATAATACAAATAATAATTTAAGAATGGTAATGGCATTTATTTCATTATTAATTTGTTCACATTTGCATTATTTAGATGGTTCCAGTGTTGGTTCAAACAAAACTACAGCTGGTGGTGTGAAAAGAAGTGTTTCATCCGAGTATGTATTTATTTATTTTGCTCTTTTGTTGTCTGATGTAAAAAGTATAAACTTTAGTAGAAAGTGGATTATAATTTTTAAGATTGTCAACTTTTCACACAAATCTTGCTGCAACTTATAGAAATTCACTCTGACCCAAATTCATTAACTAAAAACTTAACCTGGTATGTAAAAAGTTTATATTTCATACTTTGAACTCAATTTCTTGAAGCTGGCTTTTCTGTCCTATCATTTTATTTTCCAACAATACGTTCAATACATCAGTCAGCCGAACATATTGATTAAACATACTGATGATATAATTGTATATCAATTGCACAGGGCGCAGTCGCCCTAAAATTCCTAAGTATCCCTAAGAAAAAGGTGAAAGATCCTAAAATTTGTCCAGCATTAATTTTTTGGTTTTATATGTGAAAAATGGTTTCTACATTTTGTTATGTATTGTAAAAGCTGCAGCTTGTGGTTTTAAAAGTTTGATTTTCCAAAGAAGACAGATGCACTATTAAGCTGATCTTCTTTCATCAGATGCCCCTCCTCCAGAAGAGTGCAACTGTTTCCCAGAGTGTTAATTTACGGAAGCATTGGGGTCAGGACAAAGGCGGCTATAGAGATTTGGGGGGGGGGGGAGCAACTCCGGTGGGGTTGGTCATGTTGGTGCGCAGGCTGGCAATTCCTGGGATCCAAGGATTATGTTGAAGACAAAAACTCGTGGGGAATTTATCAAATTCCATGTGAATGTGGTGCTTTGTACATAGGACAGACCCGGAGAGCCTTGCATTTTCGACTGAAGGAGCACAAGACCTACGTTCGGAACTGTGACCTAAAGAAGTCGTCGATGGCTAAACACTTACGAAAAGGACCATAAATTTCTCTGTGAAGAAGCAAAACTAATTGACAAGCCAGATTCAACCTCCAAACTTGATATTTTGGAAACTTTCCATATGTATCAGAAGTCTTTGCAACTTGTTAATTACATGCATCCACCCCATTTCTATCAAGCACGTGGAAGCAACTAACAAAAACTTGTGACTGTAAACACCATTTATGATATAGATTAAGATAATACAACGTAGTTGTCACAAATGTTTATTTTCTCAAGCCGACCATGGTTGTTTCGCTGGGTATTGACCTAGCTTCATCAGGACGAATGGCACGTAAATATTCATATTGTATATGACATCATAAATTGTGTTTACAGTCACGTGTTTTGGTTAGATGCTTCCACGCCTGTTTTTGTTAGATGCTTACAGTCATCATAAATGACTGTAAAAACCATTTATGATGTCACATACAATTTGAATATTTACGTGTCATTTGTCCTGATGAAGCTAGGTCAATACCCAGCAAAACCATGGTCGGCTTGAAAAAATTAACATTTGTGACAACTACGTTGTATTATCTTAATCTACATGTAATCATCACAAGACTGTAGTCTTTGAGATAAAGAACCATTTATGTTATATTCGTCCTAATGAAGCTAGGCCAAAGACCAGCGAAATCTTGGTCGACGTGAAAGAGAATAAAATATTTGTGACAAACATTGTATTTTCTAAATATGTATAATCGTCACAAGACTGTAGTCTTTGAGATAAAGAACCATTTATGATATCACATACAATTTTAATATTTACGTGCCATTCGTCCCGATGAAGCTAGGTCAATACCCAGCAAAACCATGTTCGAACTGAAAAAAAAAGTATTTGTGACAAACTATGTTGTATTATCTTAATATATATAATTGTCACAGGACTGTAGTCTCTGAGGTTAAGGTATACTATCCTTTGCAATACTGTTTCACACATTAATCAGTACATGTAAGATATGCGGGCTATGCTTATCAAATATACGACATAACATTAAAATTAGGTAAACATTGGTAATGTTGAAGTATGAAATGAACTTACTGAGGAAATCGCTGCTTGAAGAGAATTTTCTATTATTGATACACACGTGTCTGCTTGCTATTTTCAAAGTAGTTCTGGGCGTAAGCTCTGCATTGTGGCTAGGATTAATTGGTGTGTAATTACATTTCATTCTTCATCTGGTTTGCAGTCTTCATGATAGTCATGGGTGAAATTTACTTTGAACGAACATATAATTTAGGGTTAAATCATCTTCTTTTGGTATGCAGTTCAATGAGTGTGTGCCAGTTAGGCACTATCAAGCATGATAATTTCAAGGTATAACGAAGTTAATTTCTCCGTCATTTTTATACGCGCCGGGGTTCGAACCCGGGTCCACTCACTCCGGAACAAGTTGCTCTACCAATTAAGCTACGCGGACATTGATTCTAATTGCTATCTGCCCATATGTCGTGTGCGTCCCTCTGGCAGGTACGTCACATCTCCTGGTACGTTACATCATCTCCCCCTTATTTTTCTTTTTTTTTTCTTTCGAAGTGCTGCTCACATTTTTCCTATCTCGCGGCGTGGAAACAACATCACACCAATGCGATATTTTGAACGGTCGGGTCATCTGGGTAGTTCGGGCGCCATTATAACGAAGTTAATTTCTCCGTCATTTTTATCCGCTCCGGGGTTCGAACCTGGGTCCACTCACTCCGGAATAAGTTGCTCTACCAATTAAGCTACGCGGACATTGATTCTAATTGCTATCTGCCCTTTATGTCGTGTGCGTCCCTCTGGCAGGTACGTCACATCTCCTGGTACGTTACAAAGGTTGAGTTGACTTAAGGTAATATGAATTGAATAAGATTGAAATCATGAAAGGAATATTAAAACCTAATGTAAAACCATTAAAAATGTAAAAAAACTTATGTAGCGAATTTCCAAATCCGTGACTTGTGAATACGAAGCCTAACATGAAACGGACAAAAGATGAGTTATGAGGGAAACTATGAATAAAACAGTAAAATGGAGCTTTTAAAAACAATTAAAAGCTCTAAAAATGAAGCTCAGCCCATGTCTCACATATCTAGCGTAGCCCACGTTGCATACATTGTACTGAATATTGTGTGAAATAGTAATGCAAACGATAGTATACCTATTGTTATTTGGTTTTAGTTCGAGTTGAAGAAATTTTCATTTATCTCCTTCCCTCTAAGTTCCTTTGGTTTTTTACAGACATTTCTAGCCTCTTGATTTTAGTCAAGGCCTGTTCTCAATTTATAGAAGGATTATCAAAAGCTTTGTTTACTCCTGAAGAATTCAAACATTGTTGCCAGGTTCCTTATACTATTTCCAAGTTCCTCGTACTATTGCCAGTTACTAAACTGAAATGTTTTCATTGCGTATTTTGTAATTCTGTTGTTGTTTTATTCAACAACATTTAAATATGCATATTAACTACGCTATATTGCATGTATTTATTACGTGGCATAAAGTAACATAAAAATGTTATCACTACTGCATTTCACGTTATTTTTGGTTAAATATATAGTTCTTTCTGGTGTGGCCCTATGCATAATAAGAATTGCATTATAAAAGAGCATATACTATTCATGAAAAATAAAATAGTATGGATACTCACAATGTTTCCACCATGTTATGTACATAAGGTGCGTTGCATAAATATAGAGACAGTCTACTTTGCGCCGTGAACGCCATGCGAATATAGGTAGGAAGCTGAAGTGGTACCTAATTAGATATAACCCTACAACAAACGTTTCAATCCGTCGAGATGACCGGATTGTGTGAGAAGAACACCACAAAGTGAAAGTTTAATTTTATGTGTCTTATAAATATAAAGACAACTATGTAAAGTAGCCACATGCCAATGAGATGTGCAAAATAGCATGTTGTACACACGCGCATGGGCCATAGTTCGGTCCTGCCTACAGAAGACAGCGGACCTGCCGTCAGACATTCATTTGCCGAAATGCCACACAACAGTCAACTTTCTGGTGAGGAGGTGCAGAAGATTTGGAGACTGGGAGCAAATGGATTGCCTGTAGCGAAAATTTGTAAAGCCATGGGGAAGAGTAGGGCAGTCATTTATAAGACTTTATCGAAATGCGGTGCGTTAACTGCCAGAAAACGGCCTGGAAGGACTCTAATAACAACCAAACAAGATCATCGTGCCATCATGCGTTTAGTTTCATCCCAAAGGTTATCACTAAGTCAAGTTTCTCGGACTGTTGGTGTCACCGTCTCAAAGGACACAGTTCATCGACGAATCAAGGAAAGTCGCAACATTGTGCTCCGTAAAATGTGCCGTCTGCCACACACAAGCTAGATCGTTATGGGAAAGCTGCCACACGCACTGGACGGATGAGTGGATCACAACTATTTTCTCTGATGAGAAAAAGTTCAACCTGGATGGCCCTGATGGTTGGAACTGCTATTGGCATGATTTACGACGCGAGCCACACACCTTCTTCAGCAGACAGAAAAGAGGGGGTCTGGGGAGCTTTTACATTCAATGGGACAACGCATATCGCTTTTCTGCAAGGCAAGCAGCACTCCGAAACATATCGGGACATACTCAGCAGGCACCTTCTACTGTTTGCCAAAACTCTAGCGTGTGTTGATTATCTGTTTCAGCAAGTCAATGCATCTATCCATCGGTCTGCATCAACGAAAAGCTGGTTTAACACAAATCATATGACCGTAATGGATTGGCCAGCACTCAGTCCAGATCTGAACCCTATCGAGAACCTCTGGGGTATCATCCTAGCTCGTGATGTGTATGGGAATGGACGGCAGTTCTCAAGTGTAGTGGCATTGAAAGAGCAGGATGAACGAAGCTGGTACACGCTCCGCCCAGAACATTTACATCACTTGGTGGACAGCATGCCCAATCGGGTTTTCAGTGTTATTCAGAAAAACAGCTCCACTATTCGTACCGGAGGTGCCCGTAACTAGTAAGTCTTTAGATTTTTGAGACAGCGTATTTCTGTTTTTTTTTTTTTTTTTTTTTTTTTTTTTCTTTCTTGTACTTGGCGTTGGAATTGTTATGTTGCCGTCAAACTATTGTGCAGCTGCGTGTCCTATGCTATTTTTGCTATAAATATGAGGTGTACATTTCAGCTCGTTGTTGTTTGTTTTTTATTCGAGAATTTGTTCTGTCCACACTATAGGAGTGGCGTCTTAGCTCTTGTGACACAACTCCGCCCGTCGTCGTAATTCCGAAAAACGCTAGTACAATACTGCCTCGAGAATAGTTTAACATCAGATTGGTGTAACATCAAATTAATAACATCCCACAAAAAGTATGAGCAACAGTTTATTTCCGAGGCTATCATTATTGAAAAGACGATAGGGAAAGAACTGTAATAATAATGTACCAATAGATTTATCATATGCATTAAAATACCTGATAGAGGTTGAATAAAAATGGAAGAAAAAAACAATTTCCATGTAAAAAAAATGAAAAAAAAAATTGATAAATTTGATTGCGCAAAGGAACAAAGACAACGTTCTCGAGCTTTAGATGGCGCCTCCGACGTTTAGTACCATGATGCTTTACGTGTTGCTGCTGAAGGGTGTGGCCGGTGCGTCTTACATGTATTCGGCATAGTTGTAAGTGCATTCACGCGAACATGACTCGTAATACCTTGTACCACTGAGGATGGCATTGAAATATGCTGAAACCGTTATGGTTTGAAGGCGTTGACCTTATTCTTGTCTTTACTTCATTTCACTTATATACCTTTTTACTATTATGCTTCCTGTTATTATCTAGTTTTTTGTCGTCCGTGATGTCTGTACGTTTGGCTTTGGTTAGCTGGGTTTTTTTTTGTCGTCCGTGATGTTCTGTACGTTTGACTTTGGTCCATTCTTGAGATTGCAACTTGTGCTACCTATACATGTTAAATTTTTGAATTGATAACTGACGACGCAAAAGTCTTCGCAAAAAGGATCTTTCGGAATTATGACGACGGGCGGAGTTGTGGCACAAGAGCTAAGAAGCCACTCCTATGTACATAACATGGTGGAAACATTGTGGGTAGCCCTATTATTTTATTTTTCATGAATAGTATGATATGTTCTTTTATAATGCAATTCTTATTATGCATAAGGTCACACCATGAAAGAACAATATATTGAACCAAAAATAACGTGAAGTACAGTAGTGATTACGTTTGTACGTTACTTTAATCGTTGTTGTTGTAATTAAGTTGTTTAAAACACCACTTATTGGTTTTGAAGACTCTTTGATGGCACTGGTTTTTTTTTTTTTTTTTTTTTTTTGGATGTAATAACTTTCTTTAATTAGTCTCGTTTTTATGAGATTAATAGTCCAGTATTTTAATTTTTTCCCCGTAAAGGTTCACATTTTTATAACTACATAACACACTATTTATGATACATACATATCACCAAGCTGTTCTCCGAGATTCAGAGGTTAGCTCCAAAAAGAAATGCAAACCACCAGATATTTTTACTTACTGTTGTCGTATCAAACTTTCCCGTTTACATCGATTTTGACATACAACTCGGACTTCACTGATATCCATTACACGCCGTACACAAGATTTTTCATACTCATAATCTTTTTCTCATGCAGACAGTCCTGAATCTGATCCACCCATTTCTTCCTCTGCCTTTTTTTCCTGCCAGTTGGGCTAAAAAGATTTTCTTAGTAAGCATCTCATCACTCATTCTATCAACATGGCCAAACCACCGAAGCATATTAGTCTCCACCTTGCTAACAACATTATGCTTCACAATACACAACTGCAGCACATCTTCATTCCTCACACAATCAGACCGTGTCTTGCCACAAACCTCCTGTAAGTAACACACTTCTCCAGCACACAAACAACTTCTATGTTTCTTCTGTAGTACTCAGGTTTCACTACTAACTGCATAAATAGTGTATTAGCAACTCGCATGCAGTTATGCAAATGTGAACCTTTATGGGGAAAAAATTTATAATATTGGACTATGAATCTCATAAACAAGAGACTAATTAAAGAAAATTATTATATCCAAAAAAAAAAAAAAAAAAAAAAACCCCAGCCATCAACCGAAGCCCTCAAGACTAATAAGTGGAGTTTTAAACAACTTAATTACAACAACAACAGAATTACAAAATACACAATGAAAACATTTGAGTTTAGTAACTGGCAATAGTATGAGGAACCTGGAAACAGTATAAGGAACCTGGAAACACTATAAGGAACCTGGCAACAATGTTTGAATTCTTCAGGAGGAAACAAAGCTTTTGATAATCCTTCTATAAATTGAGAACAGGCCTTGACTAAAATCAACAGGCTAGAAATGTCTGTAAAAAACCAAAGGAACTCAGAGGGAAGGAGATTAAATGAAAATTTCTTCAACTCGAACTAAAACCAAATAACAATAGGTATACTATCGTTTGCATTACTATTTCACACAATATTCAGTACAATGTATGCAACGTGGGCTACGCTAGATATGTGAGACATGGGCTGAGCTTCATTTTTAGAGCTTTTAATTGTTTTTAAAAGCTCCATTTTACTGTTTTATTCATAGTTTCCCTCATAACTCATCTTTTGTCCGTTTCATGTTAGGCTTCGTATTCACAAGCCACGGATTTGGAAATTCGCTACATAAGTTCTTTACATTTTTAATGGTTTTACATTACGTTTTAATATTCCTTTCATGATTTCAATTTTATTCAATTCATATTACCTTAAGTCAACTCAACCTTGAAATTATCATGCTTGATAGTGCCTAACTGGCACACACTCATTGAACTGCATACCAAAAGAAGATGATTTAACCCTAAATTATATGTTCGTTCAAAGTAAATTTCACCCATGACTATCACGAAGACTGCAAACCAGATGAAGAATGAAATGTAATTACACACCAATTAATCCTAGCCACAACGCAGAGCTTACGCCCAGAACTACTTTGAAAATAGCAAAACTGCTAAAACTGCTTGAATCCTCCATGGAATGGATGCATACAAGTCCTGGATGGTGGTATGTTGTGCCATTCTTCCTGCAGAAACTGCTCCAATTCCTTGAGAGACGGCGGAGGAGGATAATGGGATCCCACTCTGTTTTCCAACACAGACCACAGGGGCTCAATGATGTTTAAGTCCGGTGATTGTGCAGGCCAGGGAAGGTGTGCTACTTCATCCTCATGTTCCTCAAACTATGATTGAACAGTTCGACTTCTGTGAATCATTATCTTGAAAGGTGAAATCCCCTGATGGAAACAATGTCTGCGCCATTGAATGCCCATGGTCAGCCAAAAGGGTGACATAGTCGCCGCTAGTGATCCGTCCATGTGAGGTGACAATGCGACCTGCTGCAAACCACGAGATCATGGTCCAAAACCATTACAGAATCGCCCCCATGCTTCACTGTAGGAAGGAGAAAGTCTGGGTTGTAGGCTTCTGTGGGGTTCTCCACACGTAAACCCTTCCTGTGATGGGGAATAGTGAGAAACTTGATTCATCAGAAAACAAGACATGTTTCCATTCATCCGCAGTCCACGTTTTATGTTCCTGGCACCACTGTAGTCTCTATTTCATATTCACCTGTGACACCAGAGGTTTCGCAATCACCGCTCTGCCGTAAATATTGTGCTTATGCAATTCCCTTCGCACGGTATGGGTCAGCACTGGGTTTTGGAGATGTGCGTTAAGCTCAGCAGTCACTTTCGCCGCTGTTGTCTTCCTCCTTGCAGTCACATTCTTCTTTAATGTCCTCCTGTCTCTCACAGTGAGTTTGGTTTTCCTTCCACAGTTGTGTCTCGCAGATGATGTTGTGCCATGAACATTGTATGCTGCCACAACCTTCGACACGGTACCTCTCAATATTCTCAATACCCATGCCACTGTGGTTAACGACGCACCAACCAGATGGGCTCCTACAATCTTCCTTCTTTAGAACTCCGGCAGGTCACTCATTGTTCCTTCACCTGGAACGAAATTATGCAAACACCAATTTACAATGCAATCGCACAGACCCTTGAGACTATAAGCAACACTTTAAAAAAAAAAAAAAAGTTGTAGCTACACGTTCATTTTACTCAAAAAGCAGCACATACCAAAGTCACTGTTTTCAGTGAGGTGTTACCATTATGTTGGACAACCCCTGTATATCAGGGTAAAGCCTTGAGTAAGTGATTTAATACCTGTTGTTACTTCACATAAATAAGCCATGTAATTTATTTGGTTGCATTACATTAACCAAAATATAGTTGTTTGGTGTCAGCACCAAGACAAAGCAAAATATTGTCTCAATATGTTCCCCATTCAGGGTCCATTATTTTTAATGGTGCTGGTGGATCGTTAGCGTTTCTAGAGAACTTGAAAGATCATTTTGATCCTTATAATATCCCCAGTGCTTGAAATGGAAATTTTGAAGTGCCGGTATGCTCATATTTAGCTAAATATCGTCAAGGAAAAAAATACTTTCACCAGAAAATCTTCAAAATTGAAAAAGTAAAAAAATACCTGGAAGAAAACCTCCTTTGTTTAAAAATGTAATTGACAATTCCATAGAATACTCTTGCACCATAATTCAGGAACGATGGTGGTCGATTTCAGTTGGTTGGTTTGTGGATCCAATGGACACTACTCACGCTACACTGAGGACTGGGGTTAGGCTTGTTTATAATGAGGAGTCTCTGTCCTGTGAACCAACGGATTAATGAGACTTCTGAACCTTGGCTAATCGTCAGTGATTCAGCTGGACTTGAATCCAGAACTTTAAGGTCTGGAGCCGAGAGGGCAGCCTCCCCACCGTCCCCCTGCAAATAGGTACTTCCATGAAGTAGAAAATCGGGCACTCACAATAACTTATTCAGTCTTAAATAGCAGTCTCACCACCCTCAAAAAAAAAAGGTAAGTATTTGTGCTTAATCTATTATTCTCATTGCTGCAAAACTAAAATTTGTGTTTAATCTATTATTCCCATTTGGGTTATGACCAGGGGTAGAAAAATACTGAAATCTGGTGACCAGCTAAATTTTTTAGTGGCCAGACAAATGGATCTGTGGGGAGGGTATATATAATATCAAAGTCATGTACACTTCTGTCCAAAAAAAATTTCTACCCTCAGCTTATCTCTCCCTGGCAAAAAAAAAAAAAAAAAAAAAAAAAAATGTGGCACTCACTTTCTCTCTCTCTCTCTCTCTCTCTCTCTCTCTCTCTCTCTGAGGGCTTGCAAATTCTTGAATTACCACCATAATTTTTTTTTTTTTTTTTTTTTTAAACCTTCGTATAATCTGCGCCGGCATATAATTCGCACATCAGAAATGCTGATCAAAAAGCAGAATTTTCGATAGAAAAGACGGTTAATAAAGACCCCAGAGTGTGAAGAAATAAATTAAAAAAAAAAAACGAACTTCTTAAATAAAGAAATTCATTTTTTAAAGAATTTTTTTTTTTTTTTTTTTTTTGTAAAGTTTTGTCTTCGGACACAAAAGAAGCTTAGTAGCTTGGCATCCATGGAGCACACAATTCACTCTGATGCAATAGCTCCAATTGCATTACACATTACCAATTATGAAATGCTGATACAGAACAATTCATAAAAATACCGTATATGCTTGAGTGTAAGTCGAAAGTTTTTGAAAGAAATCCTGCTTCCAAAGTAGGAAATTTGGCTTATACACAGGTAAAAAGAAGAAGAGTTAGACTTTTTCAGCAAATTTCTATGTAAACTCTCCAGCGGAGTTCACCGACGGGTTTGTTTACATTTTAGACCGCAGCTTTTCGCATGTCACTGCGCGCTAGTTTTCACACCTTTTAAAAACTATTGCATACTGGCACGATCATATCCTCAGCTGTTACCCCATTTTAAGTTTAAATTCGACAGTGTGACTGAAACATTTCCTTTTTGAAGACATCATAAATAGCAATGAAGGAAACTATCAGCAGCAAAGACTGGCCAAAATCGCAAAGGACAAACTAAATTACAAGGCACAGCGCACAGTAGATCCAGAACATGGAACGTTGAAATGAGGCGTGCATGTTTCGGTTCGTGCAGCGAGCGCTGTGCGTACATTTTTATTGGCCGATTGATGAAGAGAGGGCACAAGCACAGTCAGCGTTTTATCTTTCTTAACAATACAAAGACAAAATAACTCCTGCCGTCCCTCCCTACAACTTCCGCGGTCTTTCATTATGACACGCCTTCCCACCTCGACTACGCTCCGTACAAACTCCTGAACTGAGGAGAATTTTTCCGAGGGCGTTCCTTTTATTATATCCCCTCTCTTGCACAATTAATCTGAGAATAATTTTTTTTTTTTTAAATCAAACGGCCGCAAAAACATTTTTTCTTTTTTTTTAATTGGCGTTTATCCGTGGATTATACGACGAAAATTACGATACAGGTTTTTCGGTGATGTTTTCTGTGGTGGTCTGGACATATTTTTTTTTGTTCGCTTTAGGCGAACAGGCGACAGCATTTTTCGACCACTGGTTATGACGAATAGAGATTCGTTGCATTTCTGTTTCACACGTTTGTCCTATATAAGGAAGTGACATTCCAGGGTACTTATTTTATGTTACGCACATTTGTGATACCAACGTGTTTGTATTAAGCCTTACATTAAGTGAACACCCCGAATTAAACCAAATTAAATATAGCCATTATACCATACTAAGGTGATCATATATACTAAAAAAATTAGTCACAAAGCATGATATAGATTCCAATTGAATTCCCAGTTCATCTCATGAAGAAGCTCTTCAAATTGAATATATAAAATTAATAATATAATAAAATTACAGACTAAGGCTTAATATACTGTATTAAACCTTACATTAAATGAACACCCCAAGTTAAACCAAATTAAATACAGCCATTATACCAAACTAAGGTAATCATATATACTAAAAAATTTAATCACAAAGCATAACATAGATTCCAATTGAATTCCCAGTTCTTCTACCACGAAGAAGCTCTTCAAATTGAATATATAAAATTAATAATATAATAAAATTACAGACTAAGGCTTAATATACTGTATTAAGCCTTACATTAAATGCTTACTAAGAAAATCTTCTCAGCCCAAGTGGCAGGAAGGAAAGGCAGAGAGGAAGGCCAAGGAAAGACATGGGTGGATCAGATTCAGGAGTGTCTGCATGAGAAAAAGATTATGAGTATGAAGTATAAAAGATCTTGTGTATGGCGTGTAATGGATATTAGTGAAGCACGAGTTGTATGTCAAAATCGCTGTAAATGGAGAAGTTTGATACGGCAACAGTAAGTAAAAATATCTGGTAGTTTGTATTTCTTTTTGGAGCTAACCTCTGAATCTCAGAGAATAGCTTAGTGATATGTATGTATATGTATTAAATGAACACCCCAAATTAAACCAAATTAAATACAGCCATTATACCAAACTAAGGTGATCATATATACTAAAAAATTTAATCACAAAGCATGACATAGATTCCAATTGAATTTCCAGTTCTTCATTCCATGAAGAAGCTCTTCAAATTGAATATATAAAATTACAGACATCTGTAGTGGGATGATCTGGAGCTTGGGCAAGATAGGATCATGCACTATAGGTAGATTAATTTCCATCCTTTGAAGGATTCAACTCATAAGATCATATTGTGTTCACCACTCCCCTATCCTAGGGTTACCACACAGCTTTTTCTCAAGGGCATGAGGCACATAAGGTTTCTGTGTTTAAAAATATGTGCTTGTAAATCAGGGACAAAAGAACATCCATTTCCACAGTTCCCACTACTAAAGTTAGTGCCAGTATGTAAATTCCGGGTGAAAAGAGATGCCAGTATGAAATACTAGGGGAAAAGAAGTGCTGGTCTGCCATACCGGCCCATTTCGAGCACTGAATATCCCCAGAAATTGTCAGACACAAATCGCACGAGCCTGTATGAAAGAATGCTGCACTTCTCTTACGCGACACTCAGCAAGGTTGCATTTCATCACATGACACAGAAAGGTACATGTTGTGCCATCTACCAAGTTTTTCTGTTAGAACGCATGACAAAGCTTCATTTCACACAAAAATTTTACTCCTGAGCTTCATGTCACACCTCTGTGGGCATTAGTCTCGTTACTTTTTAATCAGCTCTCATAGGTGAATTGAAAAGTGTATTTTGAATTCCATGTATGCTTAAGTATTTTTTTATAGCTTTTACAATTACATTTTCCTTCTTTTCAGTAAAACTAGCAACCAGAGCTCCAAGAAAATGAGAACTGACGAATCTTGAAAGGCTGGATGGACAACTGAGAGAGCCTAGTGTTACATACATTTATGATTTCCTTCCTGGGGCCCATTGTGCATTGTATATTTCGCAGTCTCGTCGCAATTCATCAGGTCATCATCACAAATTCAGCTCTTAATTACTCCTTTTGTGCTTTTCCATTTCTCATCTTTTTGAGAACATATGAATGACGTTGACAGCTTCAGCTCACTTGATGCCAACAGCAGAAGTGTGAGTGCATTTCATGCCCAAAGTTCAGTGTAATTTATGCAGTCGGTGCATGAAAATGACTTAACTGAGGCTTTGAAAAAAAGATGGACATACCTACTGCATAAGAGACTCATTTAATCTTCTCATGCCTTTTTAAAAGCCAGAGAAATTATGCATATTTACTTTACTTTTTTTCTTGGAATATTCATCTGCTGTACATTGAGTAACTGCTTTGATTTTTTTTTTTTTTTTTTCGATTTTTTTTTTAGTGTGCATGTATGTATAGTGTCACCAAATGAAATTTGTCATTTTTAAGCATCTCGTAATGCCGTGAGAAAGGTTTCCCTGTCTCTCACGGGTGCACCAGTTGTAATATTTCATTAAAAAGCATGATACTTCGTCACGAAAGTGAAAGTTCGTGTTTTAAATTGTACAATTTCTGAAATTTTCACATTCATGAGCGTTTCCACTGAACTTGAGTTTTAAAACAAAAGTCATTTTACTTGATATTCGAACATTGTAAATAATGGCAGATAATGTGGTTTGTTGCAATGGAAATGCTAAAGTGAAGAGAGACGTCGTGGCTGAGATACTCGTTGACAGAAAAATGTATGTGTAATAAGGAAAAGAATGTGTACATAGTAAATAAATATGTTTCATGGATTGCATTATACTGTCTGTGCATAGCTTCCGATTCAAGTATCATTAAGAAACATCCTTTGTGCTATGTAGAACTTATTTTGGCCACTTTAATAAATATCTTTCAGTTAAGTAACTGCTTGGCAACATCCAGATCATATCCCCCACCTCTTCTCAGAGTTTATAACCAGTGGTTGAATTTTATAGTGTACATGATTTATTCAGATATGCTCCAGGTGTCATTGATAATTTCATATTTTGTGGAGAATTGTTGCATCATTATACAGTCAACTGCCGATTATCCACAATCAGCACAAGTTTTGCTGATAATCTAAATTTTTACAGAAAAAATTAATTAAAGTACAAATTACACGCATAACATAGTGCTATGTTTTATTCAGACTAGTAGTTATTACTACAAACATAATGCGTACTGAAAAGCTAGCTGTTTAAATCTTAAAATAATCAGTTACTTGCTTCTGTTTTTTTTTTTTTTTTTACGGTGAAACATATTTTAGTAATAGTAACACTAGTGATCCGATTTATTGCCGTAGGAAATAGACACATAAGTGTTTCCAAGCTTTCGCACATCAAGGAAGTTAGACAAAAACTGCCTGTCTAACTTCCTTGAAAAAGCCATCCGGTTGATGTGCGAAAGCTTGGAAACGCTTATGTGTTTATTTCCTACCCCAGTAAATTAGGTCACTAATATAGTGTTACTATTTACTTCTTAATTGGTGTACTGTTCCTCGTTATCAAAACTTTTTTATTCGGGACTGCAGTCGGTGCAAAACCAGCTAATAGCGCATCATCTTGTCCTTCAAGTTTCTCAAGCACTCCGTCGACATGTTGCAATGCTGATTCGTGATTCATCTGTAGCAGGTGCTTGCCACATCATAGAGTCAAAAATTGAATAGCCTTGCCAGAAAGTCTTTAAGTCGCATCCTTTTTCAATCCCTTTTTTTTTTTTTTTTTTTTATTACCACGCCAAAAAAAATTATTACCGCAAAGTCATGTCACAGGTAATCCACAACATGGATAAACCACTAGCTCGTAATCGGGAGTTGACTGTATTTTTCTTTTTAGTAAGCCTTACATTTTCATTACTTAAAATTGTATTGAGACTGTTATTTCTTTTCTGGATGCAGGAGGGTTGATGTTTTAACATAAGTTAATCATTGAATTGAATCTTCTCCCAGGTGATCTGTGATGCCCTCGAGACCACACAATTTAATTTGTATTTTAACTTAATTATTAATTTAAAATACTTTTAACAGTTATTTTAAAAGTTCTTGAAAGTTGAAGCATTTCAGTATAACACTTCAGGAGTCAATATTTATTTTTTTATTTTTTTCCATTTTGTCTTGGACTAACTTGAATGAACATTCACTAGTCCCAACTTATTTTAATCTAGTCCTAAGCAAATTTTGTTAAAGTGAAACTCAAATTTAGGAAATGTTGATTATACAACCTATGAACTGCAGACAAGACACTCTTCGTGTGTCCTCTTAATAGATCCAAATCGCATCTTACCCATACATGAGATTTTTCCGCGAATTCGCGGAATTCCGCTTTTTTTTTTTTTTTTTTTTTTTTTTTTTTTTTATTTTTATCATTTGGGTTATCCTTGAGATCGATTCAAAACTGAAGAGGAATTTTGGAGAATTGGTTTGGGAGGGGAAGGGGTCTTTGTTGGTATGGGGATGGTATTTCGTTTTTCAAAACTTTATAAAACGGAAGTCAGGGTGAAAAATTTACCCCATAATCGTGATTTCTTTTTCTCGCGGTGTTTCTTCTGTGCAGTATTATTGCTAAATATAATTTTATTCCATAAAAATTTGCGTTTCAGCTTGAAAATGGAAGAAAAAAATCCGAAAGCGGAAGTTGGATGGTGCGAAAATTTCCCTGTATTCCTCAGGCACAAGATTCTTCAGTGGATTCGAAGAATCCCAACTTTTCCATCATCATTTCATTTATTCTCAAGGTCGATGCAGAACTGAACAGGAATTTGGGAGGGATTGGCGGTGGTAAGGGGGAGGGGGCGTTTTCCGTTAGAGGATGGAATTTTGACTTTCAAAATTTTTGGAAACTGAAGTTCGACGGAGTGAAGAAAAATTCTCCCGTAATCCTTATCCTTTTTTTTTTTCTCGCGATGTTTCTTCTACCCAGTAGTGTTGTTAAATATAATTTTATTCCATAAATACTTGTTTTGCAGCTTCAAAATGGAGGAAAACTTTCCTAAAACGGAAGTGGAACTTCTAGAACGAAGATTTTGCTCGTAATCATAATTTTTTTCCTCTGCGATGCTCCATTTATCCTGTGTTGTTAAATGTAAAAATATATATATTTTGAATACACTGATGTTCTCCAGTTTAATATTTACATAAATAAATTTCAGTGAACAATTCTGTCTTGCTTATGCAGTGTTATTTCACGGTGTTGCGCAGCACGTTCTTATTTTTTACTCGGTTAAAAAGTTCAGCTTTTTTCTTCATCAGTCTCGTGTATGGCTTACCTCAGTGGCTGTGTTTTTGTCTTATTTCCGCTGTTTGTTCCAGTTCACTAACACCAAAAAGCAGACAGCATTGAAAAATCTCTTTTTCTCCAGACTTCCCACCTTCATTAAAAGAAATTAATAGAAATGGTAGACATTAAAGTATGCTATGGCTGCACGTGTACCTTATAAAAAGGAATAAACATGTAAAATATCTTATAAAGTTACCTATGTAAGCACCACCTTATTTTAACCTTTTGCACATTTGGATTGAATTATTTATTATTTTAAAAAATGAATTAAAAAAATATGACATGGATTTCATTAGAACCTCAACTCGATTTGTTAAGTCTTTCATCAAACTCGGTGAACATCTTCAGAGTGTGTCAGTGTCCCCTGTTAAGGTGAACTTGCTGAATGAAAGCATTGTAGTCTGACTCATTTTCCTGTGGGTATGGTGGACTGTTCCTTTAAGCAAACATTGTTTGCACAGTTGTGGAGGCACCCTCTGTTTATGAAGACAAGAAATATTTTCTCTTAATATTTATCATGACTGAGATGCTCATGTTTGATCAGTAACTTCCAGAGCTGTGCAAGCATAGTTGGTTCATGAACATAACAAACTGTTGTTGTTTTCTTCGTATAGCATACATGAGACTCTTCCAAAGATTCATAGAACTCCCTTTTTTTTTCTTTTTTTCTTTCTTTTTTTTTTTTTTTTTTTTGGTCATTTGGGTCATGCTCGAGATTGATGCAAATTTGAGGATAAATTTTTGGGGGTTAGTGTGTGTGGGTTTTGTTCTTTTCCATTTAAGGACAACATTTTGTCTTTCGAAAATAGAAGTTAAATGAAGTGAAGGATTTTCCCGCAAATGTAGTTCCTTCTTTGGGGGGGGGGTCATGCTCGAGATTGATGCAAAATTCAGGAGAAATTTTTGGGTTTGGGGGGGGGGGTTAGTGTGTGGGGAATGTTTGTTCTTTTCCATTTAAGGACAACATTTTGTCTTTCGAAAATAGAAGTTAATTGAAGTGAAGGATTTTCCCAAAAATGTAGTTTCTTTTTTTTTTTTTTTTTTTTTTTTTTTTGTCATCTGGGTCATGCTTGAGATTGATGCAAAATTGAGGAGAAATTTTTTGGGGGGGGGGGTGCGTGGGAAATGTTTGTTCTTTTCCATTTAAGGTCTACATTTTGTCTTTCGAAAATAGAAGTTAATTGAAGTGAAGGATTTTCCCACAAATGTAGTTTCTTTTTTTTTTTTTTTTTTTTTTTTTTTTGGTCATCTGGGTCATGCTTGAGATTAATGCAAAATTGAGGAGAAATTTTGGGTGGGGTTAGTGCGTGGGGAATGTTTGTTCTTTTCCATTTAAGGACAGCATTTTTTTTCTCTCGAAAATAGAAGTTAAATAAGGTGAAGGATTTTCCTGCAAATGTAGTTTCTTTTTTTTTTTTTTTTTTTGTCATGCTTGAGATTGATGCAAAATTAAGGAGAAATTTTTGGGGGTTAGTGTGTGGGGAATGTTTGTTCTTTTCCATTTAAGGACAGCATTTTTTTCTCTCGAAAATAGAAGTTAAATGAAGTGAAGGATTTTCTCGCAAAAGTAGTTCCCTTTTTTTTTTTGTCAGTTGTGTCATGCTCGAGATTGATGCAAAATTGAGAAGAATTTTGGGGGGGGTCAGTGTGTGGGGAATGTTTGTTCTTTTCCATTTAAGGACAACGTTTTGTCTCTCGAAAATAGAAGTTAACTGAAGTGAAGGATTTTCCTGCAAATGTAGTTTCTTTCTTTTTTTTTTTTTTTTTTTTTTTTTTTTTCAGTGTTGTCTTTGTCTAGTTTTGTTTTTAAACAATTTATTGCAGGATCTACAGTGTAGTTAAACAATTTATTGCAGGATGTATGCTTGCACAGTGTGTCTGAATGGAAGGTATCCATAATAAAAATTATATATATTGGAAAGTACTTATTATATACACTTCTGGTTTGTGCCATTATAAAGGGAAAATGTCAAAGTTTTTTGCTCATTGTAATTGTCTCAATGAATTTCAATGTGGGCACTCTTGGTGGCCCAATGAACATTCAGACGATAGCCGACCTAATTCCACACTGCTTGAAGCATGTTTAGCGTAACTGAAGCCATAGCATCCATTGTGCAGGCTTTCAGGTGCTGAAGGTCAGTGATCTTATCTGGTAGACAACGTTTCTGACATAGGAAAAAATACAATAGGGCGAAATCTAACGACAAAGGAGGCCAAGGAATTGGTCCGCTTCTCCCAAGCATCTAGCTAGCGAGGTGTTCCCTAACGATGAGGCTGAAATGCGGCGTCACCCTGTCGTATTGAAATACAGCTTGAGGTGGTAACTAGGGTAGCTCAAACACTTGTAGCATGTCCGTGTACAAGATTTCAGAGACAGTTTTTTCTGAAAAGAAGAAAGGTCCAATCAGCTTATTGTGCATCAAGCCAAAATAGACATTAACTTTGGCATTGCCTCTCAAGCTCGCATGTGATGTGAATTTTCATTACCCCAGTTCCTCAGCAGGATGTGCCTGTCGAGGAACTTCTGAATGAGAGGCGCCAGAGATAGCCTGTCTGAATATATCCATTGTTTAAGTATTGAAGTCAATACGAGTTTCCTTGAAATCCCTTTAGCATCCTCAATAGGCTGCCCTCTTACATACGAACTCAGCAAATGCTTTTTATTGCAACTCAAGCATTTATTAATTGATAGTTTTCTTCACTGCAAAACCAGCGACGTTCAAAAGAAAATAAACTTTGCAGTGAAAAGCGCGTGCTGTATTAAGTCTGCGAGGAGTCAACTTAAATTCCCTTCCCTAAACCACGTGGGAAAAAATCCGCTATCCCAAAACCGTGGTCATTTTTAGACAGTTGGATACTCATTCTCAGTGCCAGTAACAAAACAGATACCTCTCTTCAAGTGCCGAAGGTTTTAGGAAAGGAAATATTAAGCCACAATCACGACGTCGTTCAGTGTCGTTGGCACGTGAGGTAAGTATGTTCGGAGTCACGCCGCAGTGAAAGTTAAAAACTTCAGCTCTTTTTTTGTTTCTTTGTCAGTCTCGTATGTTTTTATGATGACTTAGATACTTGTATTTGATCAGTCATTTTTGGGGCTGTGCAAGAATGATTGGATCATAAATAATACAAGCTGTTTTTACACACCCACACCTTATCCAACTGTGATTAAATTATATATATATATATATATATATATATATATATATATATATATATATATATATATATATATGTAGGCTGGTTTCTATAAGGAGCATTTTTCATATTATTCTTTAGATTTATGAGAAGCTAACATTTTTAAAAAAATATTAATCAATAGTTACAAATAAATATCTTCACTTGTGGGCTTAAATACCATTACGCACCTTATAATCCATAGTTGATATGAAGCGCATTATTGGTATGTCAATTCATTTTCTTTGTGAGCACACTGAGGTGGGTGAAACATCTTGCTTTATTCTCTCATTTATGTTCATTATTGCATACACATTATTGCACATAGGTTCCAACACTCTAGATGTTAAAAAAACCACTATATGTACATGCCGATAAAATTTCTTATTCCGTTGATGTTCACTTGTACTGGTTGCACCAGCAGTTAAATTTGGAGTTTAAAATATTTCACCATTCTAATCCAATAAAAAGTTTAAAATCATGTCATGCTCAAGATCACCACTATTCCACCATGAAACTCCCATTAAACTCTCGTTAATGCTTTTCAACTTTTCCAAAGCTGTCTTCAGAACTGTCATCTAGTACATGATGTTGTAGACTGACCATGTGCATTAGATGATTCCACTATGGGGTCCATCTGTATGTGTGTGAAAGGGCTAAACGATCACGTGCCTCTCCCCTACATTCTTGAGTTTCTCGCTTTTGATGCTGTTCTGCCATCTACATTTTATTCGCTGTTTAATTCTCCAATGTTTCCTTCATTCCTTTTTGTCCTATTTTTCTTTTTCCATTGTAGTTCTTTATATTCTCTTTCCCCTTTAATTAATGCTTTCCAAGGTTCTGCCATGATAATTGGTTCATTATTATTACAGGCTCTGTGTTGGGTTTTTTTCTATGGTCCCTTAACTCCCATTCACAGAGTCGCGCATACTCGCAATTGCCGCGTAACTCAACCATTTTTTAGGCATTTTGACTCGCTGTTAAAAAATTGCGAGTCACTTGTGACTCGCGAAAAGGAAAACGCTTGCAGATCTCAGTTTTTTCTTAGTGCATATAAAGCATTTCCAGGCCCATGGAAATTTCTGTTTCGCGTCTCAAAAACCATAAGGAAAAAAAAATGGCATCTCAAAACCATAAGGATGTTGTTAAAAAAATCATTGCTCTGCATAAAAAGGATTAAGCTTACAGTATCTAACTTAAATTTTCCTTTCGTTTATGCTATTCCAAAGTTCCATAAGAAACCTGTTTCTTTTTGTTTCATAACCTGTGGATGCAATTGTTACAGTAGTAAAGCGGGTGGGTTGCTTCAGAGGTACTTGTTTTCAGTGCTTCGGAAACTAGATTCGACCTGGATTATCGGGAACAATGACAAGAGTTTTAGAGGCGTTGAACTCAACAATGCCGCCCCGGTGGCGCACTGGTCTAATGCGCTGACCTCTGATCATTCGTCCGAACGGGGTCCGGGTTCGAATCCCGGTCAGGCATGGATGTTGTGTTTGTCTTACGGCACTGGCTCTCTCCCTTCCCTGGAACCAGTGACCCTAAATTAGGGACAGGCGACTGCTTATAGCCCATTGAGTTGCTCACGGTGGTCGTTAAACCTCCAATCAAAAAAAAAAAAAAAAAAAAGAACTCAACAACTGTCTCATCTGTTGATACCTATGATTTAAAAAACCTTTTCACTTCTATTTCATTGAAGGGTTTATGGTAGGTGACCTTAAATTGGCACACAAAGTTTGAGTCTGGGGTTACAGAACAGTTTTGCCACTTTTTAGTGGACTTTTGTATTGATAACAATTTTGTTACTGTTGGCAATGGGCTTTACCTCCAAACTTGTGGTATTCCGATGGGCAGTCGCTTCTCAAGTAGCTTAGCCCATCTCTATCTCTACCTTTTTTTAAGATAGATTTACTGCTACTTGCCCTTTGCCTGGTATCGTTCTAAGGTACATTGATGACATTATTGTCATTAGCGTGCCAGACTTTTTGCAATGCACTGCTGACTTGTATCCTGAAGAACTCACCTTAGAAAAAACTAACAGCTCGTCTACTTACGTTTGTTACGTTTGTTACCTTGATTTAGAGGTACAGGTGGACGAGGGGGGAGGGGTGTGATAAATCTTTATGATAAAGGAAATGATTTCGATATCATTTACTACACTTATTGGTTCTCCAACATTTCTAAAGAAGTACATCGTAATCTACTTCTTTCTGAATTTCACAGAACAGCAAAAATGTGTTCCACACAGTTCTTGCTTCTACAAAATCTTAAAATACTTCTTTCTAAACTGCATTCTAACAACTTTCCTAATAATTTGTAAAGTATTATTTTAAAACACTTAATTCTGAATTTTAATTTGGTTTCAAAGAGTTTCAAATTGCACATTGACATGCTTTATTTACTAATCCAGGACCTTAACAATATTAAGTAAATCAGGCAATACAAAGTACCACTTGGTGAGTCCCTAGTGGTTGAAGATTTATATTTACATACACAGTTTTGCATCTCGTCATTTAACACATTTTTTTGGCTTGCTAGGTTGCTATCTAACTGCAACCACGTTAACATTTTCTTATATATTTGGGCTTTTGTGGGTCGTTGGTCCAGTTCAGTTTGATTTTTATTCATGGCTTTGACTGGTCTGCCAGGTAACAAAGCCTTTTTTATCATTTTTTCAATGTTTATATTTTTTTTTTTTTTTTTTTTTTTTTTTTATTGTGGATTCCTGTGTCTGTTTTGGTGTTTGGTCTGGTGGCCTAGGGAGCATGACCAACCGACATTTTTGGTTCTCCTTGTCATTTGTTAGTACTAGAAAGACCACTCCCGCAGGTTGATCTCTGCTGATGACGGCAACATGTTTTCTGTTCATCTTTCGGTTTTCAATTTTGAACTTAATTCTGTATTCTTTAGGGAATTTTAATTTTTTGCAATTCTTATTTTTTTACAATTCACACTTTCTCTCTCTCTCTCTCTCTATATATATATATATATATATACATACAGTGGCGAACAAAAGTATTTGGCGAAACACTTTTTCGACCATAATATTTTTTCTGCTGGACCAAATTGGGTCATTTTGGGATATGATATGTGTTATTCAGTTGTAAACATGACCCATATGCAGATGGATCGGAAACCTTAACACAGATCAGGTACTGAGCTTAATCGCAAAGATCATACAAATTGACCAACAAAGTAGGTGTGTATCACGTTCATTTAATGCAACGATAACAGAAAACAAGTACGAGAAAACCACAAAACAATAACTAATACTTAGTGGGATAACCACGAGACTTAATAACAGCTGCACAACGGGCCGGCATAGAGTCCACTAGCTTCTTGACGGTGACCTGCGTAATCTGCGGCCATTCTGCAGACAGCTGGTCGAACTTCTAGGCCCTGTTCCGGCAGGTTTTCTTTGCACATCGTCTCTCCAGCTCCTCCCACATGCGCTTGATGGGGTTGAGGTCTGGAGATTGGCTTGGCCAGTCTAGAAGTGTGACCTGTTGCTGCTGGATGGCTGCCTTCGCTACTCTGGAGTTGTACTTCAGGTCGTTGTCTTGCTGCATGATCAATCCGGGTGGCATGTTCTGGTTTGCCCATGGGAAGACATCGTTGATGAGCATATGTTCGTGTAGCTCTGGCCGGTCATTATTCCGTCAATCTTGATGATGGAGCCCATTTCATTGCAAGAGAAAGCGCCGTAAACCATGAGCGATCCTCCTCCGTGCTTGATAATCGGCTGAATGAACTGGGGGTTGAATCTCTGGCCACACGGACGTCGTACGTATCGGATGCCATCATTTCCGAACAAGTTGAAGTTGCTCTCATCGGTGAAAATCACCTTACTCCAGTCCGCCGCGGTCCAGTGTCGATGTCGGCCCGTGAACGCGCCTCTGCCTCCTCGATTCTCGACTCCGATGAGTGGTTTCTTGGCGGGGCGTCTTCCATTCAATCCACCAGCAATGAGACTACGGACAATGGTCATTCGGCTAACGTTCAGGTCGTCGCTGTCGCGGAATTCGGTGGAGATGTCCACAGCCGTCAAGATGGGATCAGCACAAGATCGGCTGAGGATGCGTCTATCCTGACGCAACGTAGTGGAACGAGGTCTACCACATCGCGGAATGTTCTCGACGGTCTCAGTATTTTTGTGACATTGCAGGATAGCTGAAATGGACTGGTGTCGGATCTTCAGGGCCCTCGCAATGTTGGTGACGTGAATTCCGGATTCCATGATGTTCACGGCCGCCTGGCGAGCTCCAACAGGGATCTCCGCCTTTTGTACCCATTTCTGAAAACCTAAGATTGACTTATTATCACACTACACATCACAAAACCTACACAAATCACAAGAAAAACATTAATACATGCAGCAAACAAATGGGTAATAATTGGCAACTCTTGAATATGGCCTATTTCGAACGACAAACTTGCTCTGAGCGAAATACACACTACACGGTATTGTAACCCATGAATCAACACATATCATATACCAAAATGACCCGATTTGGTCCAGCAGAAAAAATATTATGGTCGAAAAAGTGTTTCGCCAAATACTTTTGTTCACTACTGTATATTATTGTTTTTTGAGAGAGAGAGAGAGACGGAGAGATTAAGTTGAAATTTTCAATGTGCAACTTATTCTTGAGTAAAACAAGGTGTGTACTTCCTCATAATGCTGAAAGTTATTGCAGTGTTTCTCTAAGGGTATGGTTGTTAGTACCATAACTTCTGTCATTTAATCCACTGACTATCCGATTTAAAAAAAAAAGGGGGGGGGGGCTAAATTTTGGCTCTGTGATGGTAACATAGCCAAAAAAAAAAAAAAAAAAAAAAAAAATTCTGTGAGGATATGAAATTGAATCGCAAAGAGATATAAAGATAAAGATTATGGTTGATGATTTTATGTTAAACGATCAAGTTTATTTAATGATTACATGTATTTTAAATCAATACTGGAGAACAAATTATGAAATATTAGTAGGTTTCAAAATTATATAAGCCTTACAAAGTCAAAAAAAAAAAAAAAAAAAAAAGCCATGTAAAATATCTAGTTCCTTAGAAATTAGCCATATATGTTATATATGGCTAATTTCAAACAACCTCACCATATAAAATATTTCTTCACATGCTTAATGAGTACAAATATCAAATATATTTAAGTTTCAGTTTTACATATACAGTAAAATCTGGCATCGACAGGACCAGACGAGTGCCGGATTTATAAAAATTCAGGATTTCTGAAGCTATCCAAAAATTGCGTAACTGGCATTACGTAAAACACGTAATAGGTCACTTTAACAAAAATTTGCGCGTCTACGCCTTATAATATTCAGGGTTGCACTGCTGATAACATTCTTCACAATTTTTCGAAAAAAAAATCGTTTTGGTGATGGAAAGAAGTTTTTGAGAAAATATTGGTAATTACCTTTTTGTACTCTTTATTATAAAACTGTCAAAAAAATTGAATTTCGCAAATGGTTAGGCAAAAACTTAAAAAAAGCCAGAGCAACCACTGGGGCTGGGCGATGTATCGATGCATTGCGAAAACCCGATGTGAATTTAAATGTCAGTCAAAAATCGACATTACGGTTTTTTGACTGATGAAACTATGATACATCGTGAAGGCGATGTAGACTACCAAATCCATGTACTGATACCACCAAGCACAGATCGTCATCACACGTTTGACATGCACTTCAAACTTACACTCCGATTCGTTGCCTCGTTGGTCTGCGTCACTTCAGCACGTATGGCCCAATGATATGACAAATCTGAGAAACCTCCTGATGTTACATGTAGACGGTTATGTGCAATTCACCACTGAGGTCAGGTGATCTCACAGTGTGTTTTTGAGACGGCACATTGAGAGATCTCCATGGTTATTCGTGAAACATCAGATGTTCTCACGAAGATGAAATCAGATTAATGAAGTTGCTGGTTTTCTGGATGCCGGATTTTCGAGGTTTTACTGTACATAACATTAAGCAGTTCTCTGAGATTCAGAAGTTAGCTCCTCAAAGAGAGACCATCTGCCAAGTGAACATTTAACCGATGGAACTAGAACTTACTTAGTGTTGGAGTATCAAATGTCGCCATTTACGAAGTTCTCTGCACCATAGCTCCAGCTTCAATGACAGCGAGCACACGCCGCACACAAGACCTTTTGTACTTCATACGCGTAATCTTTTTCTCGTGCAGACGTTCCTGAATCTGGTCCTTCAATGACTTCCTTGGCCTTTCTTCCCTGCCACTTGGACTGAAACAATTCTCTTGGTCAGCACCTCATCACTCATTCTTTCAACATGGCCAAACCACCTAAGAATATTAGTCTCCACCTTACTAACAACATTTTACCTCACAATTACACATCTTCATTCATCACATGATCAGAGTGTCTTACCACAAACCCCTCGTAAGTAACACATCTCCCTAGCACATAAACAGCTCATGTCTTTTCTGCAGTACCCAGGTTTCACTGCCATATATCATTACACTTTCATACACAGCCATTTGGAACTTTCTTGAGAACCCACCATTCCTGTGAAATCCTCCTAAGGCAGCTATGACTTTCAATGAAGAATTCACTCGCCTACTAATTTCGCCATCTTGATTTGTTCTCTCTGTCTAACATACTTCCTAAATATACAAACTCATTCACCTAGTCGATCTCTGTGCCATTAAGACTTATCTTACATTCAGTACTGTCCCTCGCTCCAAGACCATAACTTTAGTTTTTTCATTATTTTTACTTAATTTGAATTTCATACAAACTTCATACACCCAGAACAACATACTCTTCAATTCACTTTTACTCTGTGCCAACAGGACTGTGTCATTAGCATACAGCAATCTGCACACATGAATTTACCAAGACGTGAACCGGTATTATCCATGTTGGCATCACGCATGCGTTTATAAATATATTAAACAGCCAAGATGACATCACATAACCCTGTCTGACTCTAGTTCCAATAGAAAACCATTGTGTTGCAACACCATTCACTCTTACGCATGGTATACTGCCAGCATACATGGCTTTCACACTATTAAGTAGATTCCCAGTAAGTTTTACTTTTGAACACTTAAAATATACATTTTCAATATGTACAACATTGTACAATTGCTATTTTCTTCCCTTGAGTTCCTAATGCAGTATATTTTTTCTTTTTCTTTGAACGTTTTGTTTCGTACTTCTTCAAGACCAACCATAACTTCTCTCTGCATGGACATTAAAGCCAATCCATTAAGTCTATTCTGTGAAGTGGAGTTTTATAGCCGCTTGTAAGGTGACAAAGTCAGGCCCCACTAATTATTTCCATGTAGTGATATTTTGTGTAATTATTTCTCATTTTAAAGCAATATAATGTAATGTAAATTCAAACGCATGTGGTACATTTCCTTTGTGTGACGGATTGTGTAACACTGAACGAAGCACGTGACTATCAAGATCTGTTGACTTCAACCGGGTCGACGGGGTCTGATGTATTGGTCAAAGGTCACCACTTCCGGTGAACAGCTAACTCCACACCAATAGGATTTCCAGAGGCAAAAGGGGGGGGTGAAGTTAAGGATATAAAAGGGAGCGAGACATTCGCTCGAGAGGCTTTTCGCGTTTCACCTTCCACCGAGTTGGACGTCATGTTTTTAAGTAGAGAGTGTCGGTTAGACCTCTCGGGGGTTTTACGTTTTCACTGACGGAATAGTCAGCATTTTTCGGTGATAAGAGATCGACCGGAGTTTTAGACGGAACGACTCAAGTCCACGTGGCGGAGGATTTTCCGGGATATCGGTGAGATAGTGAAGTGTTCGCTAGCTGGAAACCTGTTGGCACATGGAGATAGCCAATCGAACGGGACTTATTCTATCCTCTATTAAATTTTGTTTCATCTAGCCAAGGACTTGTTATTGGAGTTACTCATTATCGTGGATCTTAAGAATTGCTGACTACACTTTCCAGTATTTCAACCATCGAGTTCAACTCGATGGCACTCGAAAGGACCTACATCAGGCCCGTTTGAGAGATTCTGGTTCAGTAAGGCCTAGGGGAAGATCGAACTCTGCGGAACCTGACAGCCGCCTTTACGAGAAGGACTTTTCTGCAGCAGCAGTTGTCGGTAATATCACCACTGATTTAATAAAATTGTTTGCAGTAGGAAAATTATTTCTTTCACATTCATTTGAGGACACTTGTGAAGTCACAGAGATAGATAGATCTTTCTATCCATGTTATTTTCCACGTATGAACTTCTCCACTGAAGTTTGAAAGTATCCAATGAACTGTTTCGGGAAGGACAGGGGAGATACATCCCAATACCACCCCCCCCCCCCCCTTGACAATGCCAGTCTATGAATAAAGCACTGCTTAAAAAAAAAAATGAATTGAGGTATGATTTTTAAAAATTGAAACACAAAGTGTTTCAATTCACTACGAAGATAAATCAGATCCACAAACAGTTGAAAACAAGTTAGTAAAATCATGCAATGCATTGATTATGATACGCTTTCCAACATACCAGAAATCATTGTTCAAGTTATGAGGATAACGGCTGTAGAGATAAATCTCACTCCTATGACCCGACCTTTGACCCCATTTCGATGATATTCAACAGAACCGGGAAAGTATACTTTCGGAACAACATGAAAAGTTTTGTCTCAATCGAAGCATTTTTACATAAGTTATAACGCATAAGGGCAATGGAATGAATCCCGATCCTATGTCTTGACATTTGACCCCATTTTCAATAGGGTTCGTCCTCTACCACATACCAAAATTTCATCGAAATCGAACCATTTTTACGCACGTTACGATGCATAAGGGCAATGGAAATGTACCCCGCTCCTATGTCCTGACCTTTGACCCCACTTCACCCATTTTCAATAGGGTTCGTCCCCAGGTGGTCCCTTACTACATGCTGAAATTTCATCAAAATCGAACCATTTTTACGCGAGTTATCGTACGGACAAACGCTTCTTCAACCTACGGTTGGAAAGCGTAAAAAAGAGCTTGTTTCTTTATTTACTAGCGTTAATATAAGGTATCCCACTATGTTGAAAAGGTCATTTTGGGTCAAATTTCACATTTTGTAAAAATGCGTTCATTTTAAAGCCCACTTCTTTAGGATTCCCAAAACTGCCTTTGTTTCTTATCTATGAGGAATAGATACAGAGTTATAGAAATCGGAATATCTCAACCCAGGTGTCAAAACAAAGTGACACTTGAAACGCGTTTTTTGCAGGATGAGATTTTCGTCCCAAATTCTTTACGGAAAACCTGATAACTGCAAAAGTTATGTAAATAAATTGATGAAACTTGGTATATACATCTTTCTTCAAAAATTATTATTATCTTGCTGAAGTAATATGTATATTAACATCGATCCGTCTTTGCACAATTTAAACTTGCATTAAATATCCAGGCCTGCCAAACCTCCGGGTTTAGGCCGGCATTGCTAGATTTCATTACATTTCCCGGAATTCCGGATTCCATCATGATTTCCGTAATGTAAATTAAAAAGTAACGAAGAGAAAAGTTTGAAGCATTGGAGAACTTCGATGATTATCGTAGCGTAAATTTAAAAAGTAACGAGGGGAAAAGTTCGAAGTTCTCCAAGGCATCGGTTCATTAGCGGAAAAGCGACCTTTCCCCCTCTGAGTTGGCAGTTGGCGGCGATGTTTACTCTTCTGTCCGCTAATGATCTCTGGCGCTGCAGGCACGGAGCAGGAACAGGCTTGGCGTTGGCCGTACATGTAACTGACGCAGATTTCTCGTCTGTCGACAGTATTGGAAGCACGTTTTTGGTTTGTTTGATGTACTTAGTCTCTCTTCACAGGAATTTCTGAGAACTTTCCGTGCACGTGTTTAATCACGTAATGGCTGGCAGAAAATATCAGTCTGTTTTTAAGAAGTGTTATACAACAGATTATCCGTGTATAATCGAATCGAGGAAGGGCCAACAAAATTTGCCTTTTGCTCTATTTGTAGATTTGATTTTTCCATTGTCCACAAGGGCAAAGGCGATATCGTTAATCACATTCGTATGCAAAAACACGTGGACAATTCTAAGTGCGTAGAAAATAACAAAACATTAAATTTTGCTCGAGGTAGTTCCTCTTCCGATGCCATCATCCGTGCTGAGTGCTTGTTTACTTCATTCCTCGTGTAACATAACTTACCTTTAAGCTGTGCTGACCATGCATGTGTGCTTTTTAAGAAAATGTTCCCAGATAGTAACATTGCAAAAAAATATGCATGTGACAGGACAAAAACATTGTGTGTCATTGCCGAAATGGGGAAATCTTCAAAAATGGACTTGCATGCTTGCCAACTTTTACGAATTTCTGCTAAATTTTACTGATTTACAGATAAAGGTCTTATTTTTACAGATTTTTTAATGTTTCGATTGCTCAATCGAAATATTTTTTCATATTTCAACCAACCGTCCACTTAGATTTTCTACCGATTTCTACCGGACCTTACGAGCACTGTGTCACGCGATGATGTTATCTCTGACTCGTTGGCTTCATGACATCTTGTGGTAGTAGTCCCCCCCCCCCCCAGTGCTCAAGTGATGTGCCGACCAGAGTTCGCCAAAATGCGTAATTACGCATCGAAATTTTACCAGCACATAAAAATATGCATCGGGAATTTTTCTCCGCGCATAGAACTACGTATTGAATAATTTCACCAATTTATAAAAATATGCATCGGGACGGTACTTTGTCTTTCAGAAATGGAAGTAAACGAAATAAAGATTTTTCCGGTAATTGTAATTTCGTTTTCCTGTGATGTTGCCTCTGTGCAGTATTGTTGTTATATATGTATATCATTTTATTCCATAAATATTTGTATTTCAGTTTCAAAATGGAGGAGAAATTTTCGAAATTGGAAATTCGACAGCAGAAAAAGTTTGCTGTAATTTTTAGGAATGAAAGTGTGACTGCTTCGAGGAATTTCTCCTTTTCCGTCATAATTTGGGTTATCCGAGAGATCAATGCATAACTGAACAGAATTTTTTTAAATATTTTTTAACATAAATTTGTTTGCGTTTTTTATATGTCTTAACGTAACATTAGTGCTTCAAGTTATGTCCATTGATATTTCAAATATACAAAAGTATGCTTGCAGGATTTTCATAGAAAATTGCAGGATTTTTCTATTCTTAAGGTTGGCAAGTCTGAATATCCTAAAGTTAAGAAAAACAACAAGTTAGAAGTAAATAAACTTTTTAGATCTTTTGGATGGTTGTGCATGCAATAAACTAAAAGTTTTGCTGTTTGTCAGCTCAAAGTTGGGTTTTAGCTATTTGCATTCAACATAATGAAGAAATTTGTCGAAAATTCACACTAATGCATATAGGAATGAGTGTTTCTCAGCAGTGTTTAGGAACATCACTTACCTTTTAGTTCACTGCATAGGTAATAGTCAAGTGCATATACTGATGCAAAAAATGCCATCAAATATCTGTAACTTTTTTATTTAGAGCGTTTACCGTAAACAACATATTTCCTTAAATTCTTTCACAAATTTCCCAATTTCTTGAAAATTTATATTGATATCATTTTTTTTTTCAACGTTTATGTGTTTTTGTGTGTTAGCTAGCTTCCTAAAAATAAATAAATAAATAAAGATTCTTGCATTTTTTTCATAAAAGTGCCCCCAATGTAGCGGGATGCCTTAACAGAAAATATGAAGCATCGAAGATTAATACTCGCTCTCGTGGGCAATCACTTGCTGTGGGAAGCTCAGGGTTAGACATATTCATGGCTACCTACCACAGGTCAAAATACAGAGTTGTAGTAATGCTGAAAAAAAAAAAAAGCCTCTTGATTTTGCTCTTTGTTCATTTAAAAGCAACACCAAAGCAGTTATTTATATACACTGTGCTGCAATTTGAAAATGAGACTAATGCTAGATAAAAATAATGAGTCACTGTAAAGTGCATGGAATGACTCATAGAAAGCAGTTACCGGAATACTGTTAAGAGTGTTCCGCGACTTACATAAAATTTGAGTTACATACTGAGTCTAGGAACGATCCATTTGCGTAAGTCTGGTACTGCCTGTATTTTGATGAGGTAACATGACACGTGCAGTTCCACCTGTGCCTCTTATTCTAAAATGACTATCCAGAGAGATGCCCTTGATGGCAGGAGTTGAGGGAGAATTCTTTCATTTCCTGTTTTCAACTGGTTGACAGCAGCACCACCTCTTTTGTCTCGTTTTCAAATTGCTGCACAGTGTAATTTGTAACAATAAGATTGTTTTTTTATTTTCTTATCTCGTCGGACTGCCAAGTCTTCACGTGAATCTCAAATCGGCAGTTCATGATCAAAATTGCAGATGGTGATTTCCTTTTTCTAAATTTTGCAGTCTGCAGTTACACATCACTGCTGATTGTACGAATGAAATACCCCCCCCCCCCAATTTCATGGTTTATAGATTATACAAAGAATACAGTAACCTTTGATGATTAGGTTTACATTATTTACTGATTAATGTGTTTCATGTTTACACCAATATTCCAGCAATATATCACTTGAATAAGGAGAGTGAAAGATATACTGTTGCTTAAGTTCTTCAGTGGCAGAAATAATTCATTTTGTTTGATAATGTAAATTATTTTGTGTGGTCACGAGAACATGAAATAAAGCTACAATGGAAAACTATGTCATATTTTAGGATAAGACAGTTTAATTATATGTTAGCTGTTTTCTTCTTGTGAAGAACCTGTTTGTATTGTTTTACAAATCAAGTAGATAATTGTATACCAAATTCCCTTTTTGTATTGTATGCTGCCTTGCACAAATGTTATTTTGAAATTAATTTTATTAGCTTTTTTTTTTTACCCTGTAAGAATGTGATTTTTTTTTTACTGTTATAAAATGTTAGTAAAATTGAATGATGTTTGTTACACATAAAAGCAATTTTTTTAATTTTTCTGGAAGCTTGTCAGGATGTTATGAATTTTCTGAAGGAATTATTTACATAACTTGCATGCACATATGGAGTGTTGGAGTTGTGTGAGAGTATGCCTGTACATTTATATGAGAGAGAGAGAGAGATGGAAAGTATTGCACGTGTACAGAAAATAAAGAATGGTTTGTAATTAAAAAAAAAAAAAAAGAAAGAAAAAGAAAAAGTTGACATTGTTAGTGAATGTGGTAATTCACAAAACTTTAACTGGCAGTTTGGGGACATTTAAAAAGTAAAGTTGAGAAGAACCAGCAGTTCATTACTTGTAAATTATCTGACTGCTTTCAACAAACTTGTGTAGATTAGGCTACTTAGAAAAAGATGGGAGGGAAAAAAGGGGGCGGGGTTGCAAGCATCCTTAACTATTTTTATCTTCACTGTTCGTTCATTCTTCGATCATCAAAGAGTTCATATTTGTTTTTAGAATTCAGTCATACGAGCTGTACATTATAAGCTGTGCTTGTATTGTCATCATGATCAACTTAACATTTTTCTGTGTTCAAAGTTACATATGCCTGATCCTTTGTTTTGTGTACATCAAAATAAATCAGTAGAATTTTATCATTGATGTGGTTCTATTGTCATTTCGTTACTTGCCATCCATTAACCCGTCAGAATCTATGGTTACTTTTTTTTTTTTCTCTCTTTTCTATAAAGAAAAAAGTCTTGTGAAACAACAAATGTAAACTTTATTTGATTGACAAATTCATTTAACCACTGCAGTAAACACAAAAGTCCAGGTTCGTGATTTTTTTTTTTTTTTTTTTTTTGGACTGAAGGTTTAACAACCGCTGTGAGCAACTCAATGGGCTATAAGCAGTTGCTCATCCCTAATTTAGGGTCACTGGTTCCAGGGAAGGGATAGAGCCAGTGCCGTAAGACATACACGACATCCGTGCCTCACTGGGATTCGAACCTGGACCCCTTTTGGACAAATGATCAGAAGCCACTGTGCCACCAAGGCGGCTGAATTCGTGATGAGCTTCGCGAACTGCACCCTTTTTCAGTCGTAAAATGTCAATCGTGTGCAAAAATTCAACTGGATGGCGCACTCTTTCACTCTCATCTTCAGTCACAACTATGTAAATGTTATTGAAATGAGATTCGCGTTGCAAATACTCTTCACCCGTCGGTACCGAGGGTTAGTTTTTGTTTTGTGTTTTGTTTTTAAAAGAATAAACTCGTATGAAACAATAAATGTAAACTTTGCTTGATTGACAAATTCATTCAACCACTTCAGTAAAAACAGCATAGTCCAGGTTCTAGATTTTTTTTTTTTTTTTTTTTTTTTGAATGAACGTTTAACGACCACTGTGAGCAACTCAATGGGCTATAAGCTGTCGCCCGTAATATTTTCACTAACAACCGTCAACAGAATTTTTATTTACATCTTTACATAATGGGAAACTTCTTACCTACGTGAATAAACTGGATTGAATAAATATTAACTTGTGTATATACATCGCACAGTCCAACTGCATAACGCAATCGGGTCTTCGAGATTGTTAGCTGTTCCGATGAGAAGAACTTTGATACCAATGCCTGCTAGCGTTGCTTTGCGCAATGGTTCGCTCAGAAATGAGAAGACTTTGGACTATCTCTGTCCTTCCATGCTTTCCGCCTTCAACAGTGCGCGAGTCAACCGCACGCTTCTCCCATAGACTTTACATGGAACTTGACCGCCCCACAATGCCCGAACTGTTGCCCCATTCTCATTTTTCTCTTCGACTGGCACATCTACACGGGCCTTTATTCTGATACCTCAACCGTACCTTTACGTTCAGCCGTTCTCTCAAAATAGGACTCACAGTAAAACACCTTGTAGAATTAATACACTGGTGTGCAAAAATTAAGGATGAAGAGGAGAAATTAGCATAACAGCGGAACAAGCTGGCAGAACGGACCGTAAGACCACTCGGGAGATAGACTAGGGTCTGGTACAGCAGGGCATGCGCATACATGCAGCATGACGGGGCGGGGGGGGGGAGTGTCGGAATGGTATAAAGCGCACGGGCGATGTACGCTATTGCACGGTGTACATCGGTTTGACCGACGTCGAGTTGCTGCCACCGTGTGATATGGCCAACAGGCAATCCAGTATATGACATCTAGATTACTTTACCCGAGGTCGCGTCATTGGGAAGTTGGAAGAAGGTCGAAGTGTGACTAGTGTGGCCCAGGAGTTCGGGATCTCTCACAGCATCGTTTCACGAGCTTGGAGAGCATTTCAAACTACGGGAACAGCTGTCCAAGAGTTTAGCAGTGGTCGGCAACCACGGCGGCGGACGACCGTAATATTGTCCTACTGGCGAGAAGAGACAGCGGTAGAAATCGCAAGGCACGTGTAACAGACAACTGGACGTCCGTTATCGCATTTTACCGTGGCCAGGAGGCTGCACAAAGGTGGTCTATTTGCACGACGACTAGTACGGTGTGTGCCATTAACGCCTGCTCATCAGAGACACAAGAACTGGACACATCAGCAATGGAGTCGAGTTCTCTACGGATGAGAGCCGATTTAGTCTGACGAGCGATTTTGGACGTATACACATCTGGAGAGAGAAGGAACACACAAACACACCTCCAACATCATCGAAAGGGACCGGTTTGGAGGTGGCAGAGTTCTCGTTTGGGGCGGTATCATGCTTGGTAGCCGTACTGACCTCCACATCTTCCAAGGAGGTTCAGTCACTGGTGTCCGCTATTGTACCGAGGTTCTCCTGCCTCACGTACGTCTGTTTAGAGGTGCTGTGGGTCCTGAGTTCCTCTTCGTGGACGACAACGCTACACCTCGTCATACAGTGGCTGTTGGAGAGTGAAGATATTCAACGCATGGATTGGACCGCAAGGTCCCTGGACCTAAATCCAATCGAACACGTGTGGGACCTTCGCGGGAGACGCTTGGCAGCACGTCACCAGCCGCCAGCAACGATTCCGCAGCTGCGATTGGCGCTACAAGAGGGAGGAATGGGCCGCGATGCCTCAACATTTCCTTTACAACCTCATCCTCAGCATGGACAGACATTGTAAATCCTGCAACGCAGTCAGGGGTGATGATGTCCCCTACTAAAGACTGGATGTTTCTTGGCAGCCGCCTGTGGCATGGACGTTTCTGTCTTCTGTCCAGTTGTGCTCGAAGCTACCTTTTCAATAAAGTGCCTTTGGATTCCTTGTTGGGACGGTTTTGCTCACTTGTCCCATATTCTTACATCTTGGGGATCTTATGGTATGATTTGAGTCGATGGGGAGCACTTCTGCACGACATTACATTCAAAACACCGTCTCATCCTTAATTTTTGCACGCCAGTGTATATAGATGTACGAGACTTGCAGTTTTTAAACTTAATTGCCTTCAAGCCACAGCAGAGCTGCCAAGTGTCTCAGATTGTCTGATTTCGAAAGTACAGGGTGTCCCTTAAAGCAGTGATGGTAAGTTGCAAAACCATTTTTGGAGCAGGTAAAATATATTTCTGGAGCAGGTAAAATATATTTCTGGAGCAGGTAAAATATATTTCTGGAGCAGGTAAAATACATTTTTAGAGCAGCAAAATGTGTTTTTGGAGCAGGTAAAATACATTTTTGGTGTAAGAAAACATTTTTTAGAGCAGGTAAAATATTAGTAGATAAAACAAACTCTTAAGCAAAAAATGTTTTGGAAATAGATGCGCCCTACTCAAATTTAAAACATCTTGCATTGAAATACACACACACACACACACACATATATATGGAAACATTTTAGTTTTCAAAAAGATCAAAAAATTTATAACCATAACAGGATTCTATTATTAATCATTTATTTTACAAAAAGTGTTTAATTTTTTGCTGCTTTTTTCAATATTTAATTGCTCACTTCTATTCTTTTCAAATGTTTTAAGATAGTTAGCAATGTTTTGTTTGGCTTTTTTTTAATAGTATCTGTCCACTTTGTATTGCACTGATGTCTTTTTTTTTTATGCCACATTCAATGTTCATCTCAGCATCGTTTAACATTTTATGAGGGAATCCAAATGCTGCAAATGTTCAGCTTCTTCCCATTTCAAATCACCTTGTGAACATTCAATTTCTTCTCTTTTTTGCTTGTTTTGCTGCATTTTTCCAGCACTAATCTGCTCTTGATATTTTTTCCAGGATTCTTTATAAGCTGTCAGAAGTTTTTTGGTTACATTAATTTTACCCACATCGTCATTTAATCTTTTGACATGATCTTTGCGCTTCTTGTTCTCCGCATGACGCTACAATCATCGCGGCCGCCTTGCGACAGGCTGAAATCGCGGCCACATGGCTTATAAAACGTGATTCAGCAAAACTTTAGATGCTTCATAAAAAGGCCATTTTTTACAATACATACCGCGATACACTTGACGATAAGTTTTATCTGACTTTGTTCTTTTTGTTGTCATAGCTGTTTCTCTAATACGTTTTGTTTCGTTTTAATCTAAATTAATCCTTTCCACTCAAATAACTTTTCACCCATACTCACACAGAACTCGCATTTTTTTCTTTTCTTTTCTCCAGTAGAGGCCACAACTTAGCAGTGAAAGCTCAGCTTTAGCTCGCCGCAGCCCCGACATACAAGCTATAGAGGCATCAGCGTAGCGACTGATACCCGACCTATTCGGCAAAAAAGAAATTTTTCGCGAGCGTCGGCATGGAGGGTGCCACCCGACATGTGCGATATTCGGCGAAAAAAGAAATGTTTCGCAAGCCACGAGCTAGAGGCGTAATGAGCGAGGCGGATGACACTTGACACGCAAGCTATTCGGCGAAAATGATATGTCTCGCAAGCCCCGACATACGAGCTATAGAGGCATCATAGACGTGGTGGATGACACCCGACCTATTCGGCGAAAAAGAAATTCCTCGCGAGCTATTCAGTGAAAACGAAAATCCTCGCGAGCGCCGACATGCGAGCCACAGAGGCGTCATTGACATGGAGGATGACACCCGAGATATTCGGCGAAAAAGAAATGTCTCGCAAGCCCCGACATACGAGCTATAGAGGCATCACAGACGTGACGGGTGACACCCGACCTGCCGCCCCGGTGGCGCAGTGGTCTAAGGAACTGGCCTCTGATCATTCGTCCGTAAGGGGTCCGGGTTCGAATCCCGGTGAGGCATGGATGTTGTGTTTGTCTTACGGCACTGGCTCTCTCCCTTCCCTGGAACCAGTGACCCTAAATTAGGGACGGGCGACTGCTTATAGCCCATTGAGTTGCTCACGGTGGTCGTTAAACCCCCAATAAAAAAAATCAAAGAAAAAAGGCACCCGACCTATTCGGCGAAAAAGAAATTCCTCGCGAGCGCCGACATCCGAGCTATTATAGAGGCGTCGCGGATGACTCCCGACACCCGACCTATTCGGCGAAAAAGAAATTCCTCGCAAGCTATTCGGTGAAAACGAAAATCCTCGCGAGCGCCGACATGGAGGATGACACCCGAGATATTCGGCGAAAAAGAAATGTCTCGCAAGCCCCGACATACGAGCTATATAGGCATCATAGACGTGACGGATGACACCCGACCTATTCGGCGAAAAAGAAATTCCTCGCTAGCGCCGACATCCGAGCTATTATAGAGGCGTCGCGGATAACTCCCGACACACGACCTATTCGCCGAAAAAGAAATTCCTCGCGAGCTATTCGGTGAAAACGAAAATCCTCGCGAGCGCCGCCATGCGAGCCATAGAGGCGTCATTGACATGGAGGATGACACCCGAGATATTCGGCGAAACAGAAATGTCTCGCAAGCCCTGACATACGAGCTATAGAGGCATCATAGACGTGACGGATGACACCCGACCTATTCGGCGAAAAAGAAATTCCTCGCGAGCGCCGACATCCGAGCTATTATAGAGGCGTCGCGGATAACTCCCGACACGCGACCTATTCGGTGAAAACGAAATTCCTCGCGAGCGCCGACATCCGAGCTATTATAGAGGCGTCGCGGATAACTCCCGACACCCGACCTATTCGCCGAAAAAGAAATTCCTCGCGAGCTATTCGGTGAAAACGAAAATCCTCGCGAGCGCCGACATGGAGGATGACACCCGAGATATTCGGCGAAAAAGAAATGTCTCGCAAGCCGCGACATACGAGCTATAGAGGCATCATAGACGTGACGGATGACACCCGACCTATTCGGCGAAAAAGAAATTCCTCGCGAGCGCCGACATCCGAGCTATTATAGAGGCGTCGCGGATAACTTCCGACACCCGACCTATTCGGCGAGAAAGAATTTCCTCGCGAGCGCCGATATGCGAGCTATAGAGGCGTTATTGACATGGAGGATGACACCCGAGATATTCGGCGAAAAAGAAATGTCTCGCAAGCCCCGACATACGAGTTATAGAGGCATCATAGACGTGGCGGATGATACCCGACCTGTTCGGCAAAAGAAATTCCTCGCGAGCGCCGACATCCGAGCTATAGAGGCGTCGCGGATAACTCCCGACACGCGAGCTGTTCGGTGAAAACGAAATTCCTTGCGAGCGCCGACATGGGGGGTGACACCCGACACGCAGATGACGTTTCGTTATCCGGTGAAAAAGAAACGTCTCGCGAGCTATAGGGGCGTCATCGGCGTGGCGAGTGACACCTGACCTATTCGACGAAAAAGAAATTTCTCGCGACCACCGACATGCGAGCTATAGAGACGTCATCGGAGTGGCGGGTGAACTATTCGGTGATTTCGTAATGTCGGGTGTCACCAGACAGTCGAGAGGAAAGGGTTAAAACGTTTGCACCGAAATTTTCACAAGCACAAAGCCACAATCAATCAATGTAAAGAGTTGGCAAAAGGCGCTGGGCTGAATTCCCTCTCGACTTTTGCGCACGGTACTCTGAAATGGCTGTATGGAGAATCACGTAACAAACTCCGCCTTCGTTGGCGGTGGAAGTCAGAACATCGAAGGCGCATAAGGGACTATCTGTAAAGTGCGTTTTTTCGACCAAAAGAGAGTAAAAAAATAGAAATTGCGCGCAGGAATCTTGCGAGGGCTTTTCCGTAGTTTTTTCGGGTGACTTCCGTAAAACCGTAAGGTGGAGTGAAAATCTGTAAAAGTTGGCATCTCTGAATACCTATGAATCCTTTAGAAACAGAAGCATTGTATCCTGCCACGGGAGAGCCATTTCAGTCGTCCTCCGCGTCAACGAAATAACTAATGACTGACCTTACGCTGTATTTACGTAATCGCGCACCTCGCCCGAAATGAAATAACTGCGCTATCCCAAAGAATAGGGAACGACATATAAACAATCTCAATTACACAGCACTCCGAAAGACCACCAAACTGTTTATCAGTAAACAATCTTCATCAGGATTTCATAACGTACAGCATCGTTTGTCCTACATAACCCGTGATTACAACAGCAAAAACAATTTCATTTCCTACATCGCGAAAATCGTTGTGTTTTCGTCACTTTTGCCGAAAAAACAACGAATTAGAAGGTAAGTCAAAAGATTCCGAAATTTTGGGGTGTTGATTAAGCGTCGTTTTCACCAAATTACGCGTAAACCTTAAAAATGCGTCATTCGATTCGACATTTAAAACGGCATTTATTGCCGTGAAAACATTTTATTCGCTCGGCAATTTTTGCTGTGGATTGCCGTTTCGGCGCAGTTGGGCGCAAATATTACATTTTTTCGTAATTTGTAGCAATTTGGCGCAAGATAATGCAATTGGCGCAAACTTTCCATCACTGCTTAAAGGTGTAACCAATTTCAAATAATCATAACAGTTTTAATCTAAATGATCTCAATGCACAACTTGTGTTAATTGACAGAACAGATCATGAAGTTTTATAGACATTCGACATGGGTACCATTTGTGAGCCGAACAATGTCTAAACGGTATTCCAGTTCCAACCATGTTCGTTCGCAGTTTATACGGGTGCATTTCCTATCTCTGACGTAACACTGTGCACTTTCGAAGGCTACGAGTGAATGCTTGTCTCACAACCTCCTCCCTTTCTGGAACCAGCGATGCTCGTACAGGTTTTTTTACACTTTCCAACCGTAAGTTGATGAAGCGTAGAAGCTGCATATTTGCCCGTCTGCACGCACGATAACTCGAGTAAAAATGGTTTGATTTCGATGAAATTTTAGTATGTGGTAGGGGACCACCTGGGGACGAACCCTGTTGAAAATGGGGTCAAAGGTCAAGACATACGAGCGGAATCCATTCCATTATCTTAATGCGTCATAACTTGCGTAAAAATGGTTCGATTTCGATGAAATTTTAGTATGTGGTAGGGAACCACATTGGGACAAACCCTGTTGAGAATGGGCGAAATGGGGTCAAAGGTCAACACATACAAGCGGAATCCATCCCATTGCCCTTATGCGTCATAACGCGTAAAAATGGTTCGATTTCGATGAAATTTTAGTATGTGGTTGGGGACCACCTGAAAAAATATTGAAAATGTTGTCAAAGGTCAAGACATACGAGCGGAATCCATTCCATCATCCTTATGCGTCATAACTTGCGTAAAAATGGTTGGATGAAATTTTAGTATGTGGTGGGGGACGAACCCTATTGGAAATGGGGCCACAGGTCAGGAGAAAGGAGCGGGATCCATTCCATTGCCCTTATGCGTCATAACTTGCGTAAAAATTGTTCGATTTCGATGAAATTTTAGTATGTGGTAGGGGACCACCTGGGGACGAACCGTATTGAAAATGGAAGAAATGGGGTCCATTCCATTGCCCTTATGCATCATAACTTGCGTAAAAATGGTTCGATTTCGATGAAATTTTAGTATGTGGTGCGGGACCAACCGGGACCGAACCCTATGGGAAATGGGTCAAAGCCCGGGACATAGGAGCGGGATCCATTTCATTGTCCTTATGCGTCATAACTTGCGTAAAAATGGTTCGATTTCGATAAATTTTAGTATGTGGTAGGGGACCACCTGGAGACGAGCACTGTTGACAATGGGCGAAATGAGGTCAAAGGTCAGGACATAAGAGCGAGATTTATTGTACAGCCATTATCCTCATAACGTGAGTAATGATTTCTGGTATGTTGGAAAATCTATCATAATTGAAGCATTGCATCAATTTACTAACTTGTTTTTGCAAGAACTCTACCAGTTTTCTTGAATGGCTTGTTCCACTTTCTGATGCTGTTGCGTGTGGGCGGTTTGTTCTTATATTTTGTTCTGAAATTTTCCTGAACCTGCGTTTCGGATTGGGTTTCAATAAACCACTCTACAATCTGCTTTCGTCGCAGGATCCATTGGGTACATTACTAGAAACCTTGAGGGTATTCCTTACCATCTGCAACAAACAGAATGCTATACAAAACAAATACCACCGTCTATGTACGATATTTAATTAAAAGATGAAATCTATTAACAAATTAAAACCTCCACTAGCACTTTCGGGGTCACACTTGCCCCATCATCAGCTGCAACAGAGATGTTAATGCAGTACTCGCGTAGAACTTTATAGGAGCGCAGCAATGCACCATGGTATAGTTCTCAAGTGTCACAAAGTTAAGGTGTTGCCATCGCATCCGAAAAATAGATACAATTTCCGACTTTAGTTACACATAATACAAATTGTGTTGCACTGTTATAATTGTCAAATTCACATGTTATTGTTTTATTAAATTTATTTTAATAATTTAAAGTTCAAATCGGCGATGTGGTTTTTCCAAACTTTTGGTATGTCCACTGGCATGTTATCATTACAGCACCTGTCCCCCAAGGGTTCAATGTACAGGCTTTCAGCAAGGTGCAGTGAGTGTACGTACGCAGGGGTGTTCAGCAGTCTAATGTTCGCCCAGTCTGGTTCAAAGTTCCATTTACGACGTTTCTAGATAATGCCGTATTATTGCGGAAAGTTCGAATATCATACTTATGTTCCTGAACACTAATACCCAAACTTCTCCGTGCCGAGTCTATATATGTAGTTACTAACGTGTTCTCCTGTTGAGGTGTCTAACAGTGGTATGCTGTACACTCCCCATTTGCTCAAAATATCGGTTGCTGCCAGATCATTTCTAACAGATGATATGAGTTTCTTTGATCGGGTACCGAATTGTATGTTATGCTATGAGCATATGCGTGACAATGCGTTAGTGATGTGTGGGTGCTGGTCCAATGCTCCCACAAACCGTTTGCTAGGCTTTGGGTCTTGTTCTACACTTATGGTTCTTTCGTTACCAATTCTGCAGAATTATCTATTAACCAATGTCCTGGGATATCCGTGTTTATCCGCCAATTCAAAAATACACTTTATTTCGGACTGTAGAAGACTCTCGCTTGAAGAATGCGTGTAGGCTCTTATAAGAAAGTTAATAGCAGATAGTTTTTGTGGAGTTGGATGTGATGAATTGAATGGAATAAGGCTATTGCAATCAGTTGGCTTGCGATAAACTAAAGAAGACAGTGAATTAGTATCCGGGTCACGAAATATGCGAAAATCCAAAAAAGGGAGTGAAAAAAATCAGATTCAAATTCTGTCGTGAGCCCGATAGCAGGGAATACTGACGAAAGTGCTTCGGCGAATTGGATTAATCATCCCTGGAGTGCGACCAAAGCTCAAGGATGTCGTCCACGTACCTAAGGTATAAACTGGGGACCAAAGGGGATTCATTGAGAACTTTGTTTTCAATGTATTGTAGCAGAATTTCCGCTAACACAGCAGATAGTGGGGAGCCCATGGGCGAACCCTCAGTTTGCAAGTAAATTTTGTCAAGAAATTTGAAATATGATCGCCGTTTAACTAAACGAAGTGCGTTCATAATGGCGGTGATTTTCAGTAAGTTTAGCCTCAATAATACGATGAATGGCGTCCACAGGTACATTAGGGTACAGTGAAACCACATCCAGAGAGGCTAATATGAAAGAGTCAGCAGGTGGCTGAATCATTCTGATCCTTTCTATTGCCCTAATGGAGCTTTTGATAGAAAAAGGTGAGCTCTCTGCTAACTTAGCCAAATAAAGGGCAAGGGCTGTTTCGAGTGGTCGAGTAAGACTAACGTAGCCCGCGACCAAAGGCCTAATAGGCAGCCCCTATTAGGCCTTTGGTCGCAGGCTGATACGCCCAGAGCTGTCGTGTGCCCGATGCAAAACTGAAGAAAAGCTGTTTTTGGGGATAAGGCGGTCTTAAACTTATAATATACACACTGGCGGAACGTGAAAAAAGAACACCAAGAAGGAATTGGCGGACGATCATAAAATTTACATATGTTAATGGGGTCGAGTTTACGTAGGTGTAATGTTAATTTCGGGACCAACCGGTGAGCGCTTACGCCACAGCATGGCATAATATGCAAATTATCGTCGGTGGTATTTGGGGAGTACGGCGAAGTGAATATAATCGTCGTCGGCGTACGGACACGTGCGAAGATCCTGAAGAAGCTGCAATGCCTGGACATGGAAGACGTGTACGATTTCAGCAGTTATCGAACTTTGAGCGAGGTCGTCTAGTCGGACTCCGCGAGGCCGGGTGGTCGTATTGCGGAGCGAATTGGACGGGAAGTATCGGTGGTGGTACGATGGTGGCGTAGATGGTCCGAGGAACATTCCCACACGAGAAGACGGGGAACCGGGAGTCACAGACGGACTGATGAGCGGACCGATCGACGCATAAGAAGAGCGGCGTTGTCAAGCAGAACATCCACTGCAACGCTAATCCGAGCTGCCGTTGCACTTGAGGTGACTGTGCGAACAACCCGCAACCGTCTACTTGATGCAGGAATACGTGCACGTGTGCCTCTGGCGTGTGTACCTCTGACTCCAGCCCACCGTCAGGAACGGCTGCAGTGGTGTCGCCAACGTCTGCACTGGAGAACGCAATGGCGATCTGTCGTGTTTAGCGATGAAAGCAGGTTTTGCTTGGGAGCCTCCGATGGGCGTATGCGTGTTCGCAGACGCACAGGGGAGCGTCTCCACCCTTCTTGCATCCGCCAGCGACAAACAGGGCGTACATCTGGTCTTCTGGTGTGGGGAGCGATCAGCTATCACTCCCGTACACAACTAGTGTTTGTACCTGGTACGTTAAACAGCACCTCCTACATCAACAACATCATTCAGTCCGTTGTTGTGTCATTTGTAAGGTCGGTCCATCGTGGTGTTTTCCAGCAAGATAACGAACGCCCACACACGGCATGTGCAACGCAACATGCACTTCAGGGTGTGAGTCCATGGCCTGCACGTTCACCGGATTTGTCCCACATTGAGCACGTGTGGGATTTTATGGGACAACGACTTATCCGGTCTCCACGGCCAGCCACGACCATCCCCGATTTACGCGTCCAGGTTGAGGATGCTTGGAACTCAATACCCCAAACTTACATCCAACATCTGTACGACAGACTCCATGCCAGAATTGCACAGTGTGACGCAGTTCATGGCGGTTCAACCTCGTACTAACCATGTTACAGGGAAATGTTATTTTTCAGTTTACCAGCAAATACAGCTGTATTTTGCCATAATGCTTTGATCACGTTATCCTCTGTATTCCGTTATTATGCTGTATAAATTTCGTTGGTATCAGACGTCTCCTTCATGGTGTTCTTTTTTCACTTTCCGCCAGTGTAATTTTATTACTTATAAACTAAATATCTGCACCGCTTAACGTGCGCGAATGTCCCGGTTTTTGATTTTGAAAAGTTGGCAGCTCTGCCACAGACAGCCCAGCGCTATTTCCGTTACTCGAAGCATTTGTCGAAGTCATCTGAAATAGCTAACAGCTGCTTCGTTGCATTCTGTTGTATCTCCTCAATACGTTGAAATCTTTTTCCTTTCATTTGGAGAAGAGAGAAAAAAGTTGCAGCGAGTGAGATCTGGGGAATAGGGTGGCTGTTCCTGTGAAATGCTCTGCTTGGCAAGAAACTACTGCACAAGTTGCGATGCATGGACAGACGCGTTGTGATGGTGGAGTTGCCTCTCATCCAATGTCGGCCTTTTGCGACGAACTGCGTCTCTCAAACGCCGTAAAACTTGACAGTCGTACTTTTTTTCATTTAATTCAGAAAACCAACGTTTATTAATGCAGTTTTCACAATTTGAAGTCTACTCTAGTTTCGCTGAAAGCTATGATTCAGCTTCGTCAGGACTAAGTGTTTCCATTTCTTGTTTCTGACGATGTTGCCAGTTTTACGTACGTGTTAAACGCCTTCGTGCTGCCATCAGATTGAAGATTGATGAGTGCTTTCCAAGCGCTTGGTATAGGTATGGAGATGAAGATAAATCATTTACAAGGTTATTACGGATTTGAAATACAGGGTGTCCGAGAATTATTGGACACATTACAAAATTATATAAAACATAACATTAAACAGATAGAAAGAAACTGACTGTACTAAATTACAATGCAACTTACACAAGTTAATAAATTTCGATGTGAGATCACTTTGTTGCTCGTAGTACGTCCAAGCGATACTCGATTTCATGCCATGTATTGGCAAGCATCTGAGGAGTTATAGAATTAATAGCAGCTGTAATACGCTGCTTCAGTTCCTGCAAATCAATACAAAGCGTCTGATGGACACGATCCTTCACATAAACCCACATGAAATAATCCAATGGAGTTAGATCTGGAGAGCGATGAGGCCACGGAATGGGACCACCACGCCCAATCCATCTGTTGGGGAAATGCTCATTTAGGCACTTACGTACACACGTTGACCAATGCGGTGAGCCGTCTTGTTGGAAAACGACATTGTGATATCTTTTGATCTGGGGTATAGCGAAATTTTCTAGCATATCCAAGTAAATGTCACCATTTATGTTTTTTTTCGCAGAAGAAGAAAGGGCCAATCACTTCTCTTTTTGAGAGGGCGCACCACACATTAACTTTTGAAGAATCACGTTACAGTTCAATAGCAGCATGAGGCGGTTCACTGCCCCATATCCTGCAGTTGTGACGATTCACAACATCTGATACATGAAATGTGGATTCATCACTAAAATTTACAGTACTGAGAAAGTTTTCGTCGTTTTCCACTCCAATCAGCATATCCACAGCGAAATCGTATCGCAGAGTGTGATCATTTACATGCATCTTTTGCACTATTTGAATTTTATAAGCATGAAACTTTAATTTCTTGTGCAAGATACCGTGAACTGTCGATTTCGGAATGAACAGTTCTCTGCTTGCTTTACAAACGAATTTCCTGGGGCTTTGTCGAAAACTTTCATTAACTTGGTCAACCGCCTCACCGCTGACGCTAGGCCAACCGGCTCCTCCACGATGTTCCACATTGCCAGTTTCTTTAAACTGTTTCATCCACCGCTTAATTGAATTCGTTGACAGAGGATTACAACCATACTCTAAACGGTACCGTCTTTTAACTGTAATGATAAGACTTTAATTCCGCAAGCCATAACACACACATTGCCTTCTGCTGTAGGGATGACATGACTACTGATTGCGCATTTCTCATACATCTCTCATCAGGCCACACCTAGCGCCATCTATCGGATTCTGGGAATAACAATTCTGCAAAACAAAAATATAGAAACCGTGTTAGTAATATGTGACATAGAAAAACAGACAATGCTCATAGTTTTTTTTTTTTTTTGTACATAATTTTGTAATGTGTCCAATAATTCTCGGTCACCCTGTATATGAAAGGCTTCTAAATAGTCTAAGTTAAATATTGATTTAAGCCTATCGAACAGTTTGTCGTCATTAAACAGAAATTGGTGGTTATTTTCCCAACGGTGTTGGGCTACGGAAGATTTTTTTTTTATTTCACATATTTTTATATACAGTTACGGAAAAATTAATAGCGACTCTGGAAATTTCTGACGTTTTTGGGTTTTCAGTTTTGCTACAAAAGTAAATATGCAGATAATAATCACAAAAGTCGCCGGACACCCCTTCAAAAGCAAAATGAACGGATCCGCTGCCTTGTTAAGATGCGCGGTAAAACTGCAAACGGTACAAAAAACAATCCTGAAGCTGACCGCGATCATATCGCACTGGGAGGTTGAGTGAAAATGTCGCGACGTGAGAGAACTGACTTTGAGAAAGGAAAGATTGTTGGGTGTTATATTGGAGGGTTGTCCATAAGAGAAATCGAGAGGCGTTTAAACATACTCAAGTCAATTGTTTTGGATGTACTGAATAAGTGGAAGACACATGGCGTGCCTGAAGCAGTTAAACGTACCGGCAGATTAAAGAAAATCAGTGATAGTGGACGTCGAAGCCTGAGGAGAGTCGTTACAGCTAATCGACGGAATACTGCACAAGACCTCAGTGTACAGGAGAGTAACAATGTTGGAACCACGGTATGTACACGTACGATTCGCATAGAATTTCATTCCATGGGTTACCGTGGTCGTGCGGCTGCTCATAAGCCTTTCATCTCCACTCGGAATGTCGTTTAGCATGCGGTGTGAAGAACATTTATTGTGGACCGTAGACTCCAGATACACGATGGATCGTGTATCTGGATTCATCAGTCAAACGGGTCGTATGGACTGATGAATCCAGATACACGATCCATCGATCTGATGGCCGTGTGTGGGTATGGCGGTAGCCGGGGCAACACTATTTACCACAGTGTACTGTTCCTACGGTCAAGTTTGGAGCTGGTAGTGTACTCTCGTGGGGGTGTTTATCGTGGTATGGTCCCTGCTCATTGGTTATCGTGGACAAACCTGTTCACCAGCAGGTCTACCTCGATATTCTGGACAATTATGCCCTACCAACTCTGTGGCAATACTATGGAACCCAGCCTTGTTGGTACCAATACACCGAGCCATAAAATAAGGACTGTTACGGCGTGGTTTGACGATAATTCCGTATCGTGTGTGGACTGGCCAACACAGAGCCCTAACTTAATCCCATAGAGCACCTAAAGGATGAATTAGGGCGCCAGATAAGAAGTTTGGAACCGAGGTCTATTACTAAGCAACAGTTAGCGACAGCATTATGTACTGAATAGAAGCACATACCTACCGCTGTGTTCCAAATCCTTGTCGAAAGCATGTCTCGAAGGGTCAGTGCGTGCATAAGGCTGTTTTTGAATGAGTGTTAGGGTTCATCTTCTCCGTTAGATGGCGGAAAATATCACTCCTTGGGCGTGACTTTTACGTCTTGAGGGAGTGTCCCAATAGTTGGCGTCAGCGAATCACTGCAGACTTCGCCATATTCAGAATGGAAGCGATCACTCGCTGGCTTCACAATGAAAAGACAAAATACGCGTTGTTACGTTTTAACGAATGACGTTGTTTGGGGTGGAGCTTAGTAGGTAGGATGGGTGTCGTAGATCAAATTCAAGGGTTCTGTGCTAATGTGAACATTTTCTCTTCAGAAAATGAACGTACAGTAGAATTTAAGATGATTTACGGGAGACAAATTTCCAGTCTCACTTTTGGCCCCATGCATTAATTTCTATTTGGCTCAGATAATTAGGAAAATCAGACAGAAATGAGAGATTCCGTTTCTTCCAGACAGAAACACTGCTAAGCTGACTTATCGCGCCATCTAGCGCCAAATTGGAATACTTTCGAGACAGATAAATGGAATTAAAAAAAAAGTACTAAGTATTTTTTCGGAATAATAACTGTCTGTAACACATATTAGCTATAGGTCGGTTTTATTTGTACTCAAAATTTCAAACGCTACAAAGTAATAGTCTTCGAGAAAATGTGTACAAAAAATTTACATTGCAGTCATAGGATAGAATTTCTTTTACACTCATTCAAAGACAGCCTTAAGGCCAAAGGTGGACCGACACCGCACTAATGTATGTCAATAAATGCTATGCTGCGTTTCTCTACTAGGTGTCCGGTGACTTTTGTCAATATAGTGTATTTCAAAACCGTAATAACTTGATAAATGATTCATCTTCATCTCCATACCTATTAAGCGCATGGAAAGCACTCATCAATCTGCAATCTGATGGCAGCACGAGGCGTTTAACACGTGAAACTGGTAACATCTTCAGAAGCAAGAAATGAAAACGCTGAATCCTGACGAAGCTGAACCAAAGCTTTCAGCAACACTATAGTAGGCTTTAGATTGCGAAAATTGCATTCATAAACGTTGGTTTTCTAAATTAAATGTAATAAATTATGCGATTCCTGTAGTTCAACTATTTCAGTAGTAGTCCTTGTTGATTGTCTGACATCATGGAACGTATCCGTGATGCACAAGTCCCTTATGATTGAAAAAAGAAAAAAACATCGTCGTATTAACATTTCTGTAAAAAAAACCAAAAAAAAAACCAGACTAGCAGGAGAGACGTGACATACGGCACATGCGTAGTAGGTTCCAAGGGCAACCTGTGCCAAACCGCTTCCTGTTGTGTCACGTGAATCCAAACGTATGCAACCAGTCTGGATAATATTTATTCACACCTATGTTTACCTGGCAGTAAGCGAGGGGCGAGAGTAGCGGTACGAAGAGAATGCGTAGTGGGTTCCAAGGACAACTTACGCCAAACCGCTTCCTGTTGTGTCACGTGACTCCGAAATTATGCTACCAGTCTGGATACTATTTGTCCACACCTATGTTTATCTGGCCAGTAAGCAAAGGTAGCAGTACGAAGGGCATGCGTTGTGGGTCCCAAGGACAACCTATGCCAAACCGCTTACCATTGTGTCACGTGACTCCGACCGAAATTATGCAACCAGTCTGGATACTATTTATTCACACCTATATTTATCTGGAGATAAGCGAGAGTAGCGGTATGAAGAGCATGCGTAGTGTGTTCCAAGGACAACCTATGCCAAACCGTTTCCTATTGTGTCACGTGATTCCGAACTTATGCAACCATTCTGGATATTATTTGTTCACACTTATGTTTATCTGGCCAATAAGCAAGGGTAGCGGTATGAAGAACATGCGTAGTAGGTTCCTAGGGCAACCTGTGTCACGTGACTCCGAAATTATTGAACCAGTCTGGCTACTATTTGTTCACACCTATGTTTACCTGGTGGTAAGCGAAGGCAGCGGTGTGAACAGCATGCGTAGTAGGTTCCAAGGACAACCTGTGCCAAACCATTTCCTGTTCTGTCACGTGACTCCGAACTTATGCATCCAGTTTTGATACTATTTGTTCACACCTATGTTCATCTGGCAGTAAGCGAGAGTAGCGGCATGAAGAGCATGCGTAGTGGGTTCGAAGGACAACCTATGTCAAACCACTTCCTGCTGTTTCACGTGACTCCGAACTTATGGACATGTCTGGACACTATTTGATCACACCTGTTTATCTGACTTGTAAGTAAGGGTAGCGGTAGGAAGAACACGTGTAGTAGGTTCCAAGGGCAACCTGGGCCACGTGACTCCGAACTTATGCATCCAGTTTGGATACTATTTGTTCACACTTATGTTTCTCTGGCGGTAAGCGAGAGCAGCGGTATGAAGATCATGCATGCGTAGTGGGTTCGAAGGACAGAAGGACAACCTATGTCAAACCGCTTCCTGCTGTGTAACGTGACTCCGAACTTATGCACATGTCTGGACACTATTTGGTCACACCTGTTTATCTGACTTGTAAAGGAGGGTAGTGGTAAGAAGAACATGCGTAGTAGGTTCCAAGGGCAGCCTGGGCCACGTGACTCCGAACTTATGCAACCAGTCTGGATACTATTTGTTCACACTTATGTTTATCTGGCGGTATAAGCAAGGGTAGCGGTATGAAGAGCATGCGTAGTAGGTTCCTAGGACAACCTGTGCCAAACCGCTTCCGGCTGTGTCACGTGTTTCCGAACTCATGCAACCACTCTGGATAATTTTTATCACACCTGGTGCATCAAATTCTTCTGCGTAATTTTTTTTTTTTTATCATTTGGATAAACTGACCAGAGGTCCCGAATTTTTGAGGACAGTCCCCAAATTTACAGAGGGTTAGTCGAAAGGTTTGCAATTTTGGATCACTTTATGTCTTCATACGTTCCTTTACGACGAAAGCTGACTAGCATTCAATGTATAGGCTGGTCATGAAAGTCATGAAAAAGTAATGAAATTGAGTGGGTGGTCATGTTTTTTTTTTTTTTTTTTTTTTAATCAGCACCTGAATGAAGACAAGTTTGCGCACCTAGAAAAAAAACACGAACTGGCACTCTTATAAACCGGCGTGTATTCAATGCCCCATGACATATACAGTGTATGAAAAAACTCGTGGCTTCATCAAAAGCTGATGTTGTGAAGAGGGAATATTCGCAATTTTATGAATCTTCTAGAAAAATAACTGAAACAGTTCAATCCTGAGGAAGACAAACTTGATCACTTCCTCATTAATTTACTACAAAGTGCGAACCATGACTTATCAAGTTCTTACAGAAGCTGCTATGCACGTTTCATGGCAATACTGCAGTTGAAAGATGCTTTTCTGTTAACAAAGAACTTTTAATTGATAACTTAGAAGAAGATGCAGTTGTTGCAGAAAGAAGTGTTTACAGTGCAATACAGTCGTTAGATGGTTTAGCTAATAGTGAGAAAGAACTGAATGTTGATATCACAAAATCAGTTATATTAGCTGTCAAAAATGTTTCATCAAAAGAGCCTTAAAGAAGAAGAAATGTGACGAAGGTGAAGTGGCGCAGTGGTCTAAGCGGTGGCCTCTGATCATTCGTCCGAACGGGGTCCGGGTTCGAATCCCGGTGAGGCATGGATGTTGTGATTGTCTTACGGCACTGGCTCTCTCCCTTCCCTGGAACCAGTGACCCTAAATTAGGGACGGGCGACTGCTTATAGCCCATTGAGTTGCTCACGGTGGTCGTTAAACCTCCAACCAAAAAAAAAAAAAAAAAGAATGTGAAGTGGCCAATCGGAAAAGGAGAGCAGTCCAAGAACTAAAAGAACTCAAAGATAAGAAAAGAAAGCTTACAGAAAAGGCAAAAGAAGAAGCTGAAGTTCTAGATTCTGAGATAACAAGTTTAAATAAGATATTTAAACACTGAGTCTTTCACTATGAAATTTCAGACTCCGTAAATTTTGTACGTTCATAGTTTTTATGTTGCCTTAATAAAAACTTGTAAGTTTTTACAGTATTACCATATTAAAAGAATTTGTGTATTAATAGATGTAATGATAAATATTCCTGAAAATAGCCATACCCCATCCTACAGGAGAGTTGAATGTTTTTATTTCTTTAAACACATAGACTTTGGTAAAGGACATAGTGCAAGTCATATACACTGAGTGGCCACTTTATTATGACCACCTGACAGTTTTAAGCAAATGAGCTATGGCTGCACGCTGTTGCCACCAGAGGGCGAGGCTAGCATAAAAAGGGAAAGCTTAGTGCTTGCGACAGTAGTAGAAGTGACTTTTGGGGGACGACATGGGTAAAAAATGCGATTTGACGGACTTTCAACGTGGGATGATTGTAGGAGATCGGAGCAATGGACCGAGTGTCACCGAAACCGCCGCATTCGTGAAATGTTCCAGAGCAGCTGTCGTTAAAGTGTTTAAAGACTGGACTGTCAGCCCCAAAACTGGGTCTCTACGTGCAACGTGTGGTCGTCATCGACTAGTGACTGCTCGGGTGGAACCGAGAGTGTCCAGACTGGTAACAGACAACAGAAGGGAAACAGTGCAGCAAATTACAGACCATCTTAATCAAGGATCCCCTCAAATGATCTCTGCACGCACTGTTCGCCGTACACTGCATCGGATGGGATATGGCAGCTGAAGGCTTGTTCGAACGCTTTTGCTGTCTGCAGTTAACAAGAGAAAGCGTCTCCAGTTCGCACAGGAGTACAAGGATTGGACAGTCGATAATTGGAAACATTATGTGGCCCGATGAATGACGTTTTCAGTTGCACCATGGCGAGGGCCAAGTGAGAATTGGGCGGAAACAGCACGAAAGCATGGACCCCAAATGCATTGCTACAACCCTTCAAGCTGGTGGAGGCAACGTTATGGTTATGGCTGAGTTCAAACTCATAAAGCAAAAGTTCCGTAATTAACCGGCTGTTGGTTGTTCATCTTTCAGGCGTCCCAACCACAAACAGATGGACGACGTTGCGCTGTTCACAGCGAAGATTACCACTTCATATCCCTTTCGACTGACTGCAGGGCGCGCCTTGAACTAGTTTAAACACGTGACATACCCGCCGCGGCACATGCGTTTATGCAAATATTGTAAAACTTTCGACTCTCCCTCTGTAGTTTATTGTCCTCAAAACATCTGTTGTATTTGGAAAGGCAAATTGTTCTCGAATTTTGATTTTTGTACTCAAAATGTCCTCGAATTTAGACTTCACCTTTATCTCCTTACGTTTTGTAAACACGTTCCTAAGATTAGTTTTTTTATCAATCCGCCCCGATTCCGCAATGATCTATAAGCGCTGGCAGCTGATCATTCGTCCGAGATGAGTCCATGTTGGAATCCCGGTGAGGCATGGATGTTGTGTTTGAATTACGGCGCTCGCTCTCTCCGTTTCCTGGAGCCAGTGACCCTAAATTAGGGGCCGCAGTGGTCTAAGCTATGGTCTCTGATCATTCGTCCGAAAGGGGGCCGGGTTCGCATCCCGGTGAGGCATGGATGTTGTGTTTGTCTTACGACACTGGCTCTCTCCCTTCCCTGGAGCCAGTGACCCTAAATTAGGGGCCGTCCCGGTGGCGCAGTGGTCTAAGCGATGGCCTCTGATCATTCGTCTGAAAGGGGTCCGGGTTCGCATCCCGGTGAGGCATGGATGTTGTGTTTGTCTTACGACACTGGCTCTCTCCCTTCCCTGGGGCCAGTGACCTTAAATTAGGGGCCGGCCCGGTGGCGCAGAGGTCTAAGCGATGGCCTCTGATCATTCGTCTGAAAGGGGTCCGGGTTCGCATCCCGGTGAGGCATGGATGTTGTGTTTGTCTTATGGCACTGGCTCTCTCCCTCCCTGGAGCCAGTGACGCTAAATTAGGGACGGGCGACTGTGATCTACTCAATACTAGCCCATTGAGTTGCTCACGACGGTCGTTAAAACTCGAATAAAAAAAAACAAATTAGGGACATGTGACTGCTTATAGCGCATCGAGTTGCTCATGGTGGTCGTTAAACATACAAACAAAACTTAGAGTGGTCGAGAAAAGAGGGCTACAGCACTCACCCGTCCCCAATTTAAGGCCATTAGTTCTAGCGAAAGGAGACAGCCAGTGCCATATGGCAAACACACAGGAGCGGTTCGTCATTAGGGGCCAGAGGGGCTGGGCCCCACCTAAAAATTTCTATTTCTAGAAATAATTTTTTTTTTTGCACTGATTCTTATATTCTCTTTTGTCTACATGGTGATAAAACCTTTCCCTTCAAAAACCATTACCTAAGGGAAAAGTTTCCTTCAAAAACGAATAACTATTCCCTGAGAAAAGAGATGACGTTCAGAGTGTGAGGTTATTGGGGCCAGCTCCAACAGGCCCCAGTAACATCACTACGCAAGCGAAGAGGAGACGATTTCCTCCCCGTCTAATTCAGTATGATGACCTACATACACACTGCCTTAACCGCTGTGCAAAAAAAAAAAAAAGCTGTGGCGCCAGATAGATCTGGCCACACAGCTTTTTGCACGCGCTAATTTGATTGACCGGGAGAGTATCCATTTCCTTAACGCCGTAGGTTGAAAGAGAAGCTTACCCCGACCAAGCTCAAAGTTCAGTTAGTTGTTTTTTCTGTGTGTGTCTCTCTCGGTGATGTGTTGTTCCTTTGTGTCGTGACTTTTTTGCTTGTCAAGTACAATGAATGGAGTGGATATTTTGTTAAAATCTCCATTCTTTGCTTTAAATCTGGAAGACAAGCTTCACTTAAAAGAACTCTGTGCTTATCACCCCAAGAATTTTTAGTTTGAGCTTCACTTAAAAAAAAACAGTGCTCATCAGCCCAAGAATTTGAGTCGAAAAGCTTCACTTAAAAAAACTCGGTGCTTATCAGCCCAAGAATTTGAGTTTCCAAGAGTATGAAATTCATAAAGCGCTTTGCAGAACTAATTTCAGTTTTAACTGAGAGGATTTTCTATGTTAAAAATAAATAAATAAATGAGAAAACCTGTAAGTATAATTTGCACCTGAGTGCATATATGCTTTTAGGTTTCACAAGTTCTTTAAAAAAAAAGGTTAAACCTTTCAAATAATGCAAATGGTTGTATGGTACTCATTCTATATGGGACGAAATTCATGAAACGTTCCCTCCCTGCATATATTTGGAGTAATTATTTTTTCTCTACATTTTTTTATCCTGTGAATCCTGTGATTATTCCTCAGTTGAGAAATCTGAAGAAGCACAAAGCAAAACTAACATAAATTAATGCTCATATGTTTTAAGGTAAAAATTTTGTTTAAGGAGTTTTAACATTTTTCTGTTAATAGTTATGCATTCTATTCTGAGGAAATTTTTTTCGTGTGCAATACAATAGTTGACACATTCGTACCTTATTTGGGCATTTATTGTGAGTCAAGGGGGTAAACAGAGGCAGAGCAAAGGAATCTTGGGGTTGGGGTGGGGGTCTGAATAGTTGGCCTAATAATGACAGTTTTTTTATGATTTCGGCTACTGGCCCCACCTGTTTCAGTTCCCACGAGCCGCCACTGCAAATACACCACCCAGGACTGGAAACTCCATCCATTCGGGCAAACCGTCAGAAGCCAGGGCTAAAACCACCTCGCCCGCCAGATTTTGACTTTTGTAAAGTAAGAAAGTTCTCCATGAATTTCGTTCTTCAGAAAAATATAATTATTCACCTCGCTCTTAATTCAACATGTGCATCTAAGAAAAATTATTTTACTTTGATGAGTATGTTCCCTCCATCTCTGCTTTGTCGGTACAATGGACCTTATTCATGTGACGTCAAAATTGGATTTCTGCGGACCAACATGGCTGCTGATTCGATGTTTTCGTTATTTGATTATTCCTTACTGTTGGCTAATTTTTACAATCCTAACGTCATGGATTCTGCCGAGGAATTAATAGAGCTACAGGGCGCAGAAGAAGAAATTAACTTCTTAGAAGGACAAATCAAGGTTGCAAAAATATTCCAAGACAATTTTGTGTTCGATGGTTATTTCGCATGACGCAGGAAAGCATTGCTGTTAGTCATCATGGAGTTTTTAATGTAGCATTTCTCGTACACGGTATATCAAATTTTCATGTTCCTATTCTCAGGCATGGGTGAAATATCTAAAACATAAACTTGAGTACCTTCTTTTGCAAAACAAAAACATTTAGAAGCTCAGACAAATACATAATAAGAAAACAAACTAGGCTTCGCACGCTAGGTATATGTTTGTTTTATTCTTTGAGCAAAGTAAAACTTAATTCGTAATTTACCGATCCAAACATTCCATTAATTTTCTCCTACCTTTTTTATTTTTACATTGAAATTCCAAGTAATACTACGAGATTTCAACTGCCTTTGATTCGTAGTGTTATAATATCCAAAACATTTTTCGTTAAAGTGGACACAGCATATGGGAGAGTGCGCCTCGGAATGGAAATCACCGCGTTTCATTTTACACAGCCATTTCTTTAATAATTTCGTCTTTTTAGACGATAATTAAGGAATGTTTTTCCTTCGTCTACACAATTTAAGTTGCAGGACTTATTAGCACAACCATGAGGATGTAGCAGACACGTGACTCTCAGCATGGCAACGAGCCTTAGTAACGTAACTGAAGGACAACCAGCCTCGTTGAAATGATGGCTTCTTAATTTGAAAGTTTAACTTCCGAGTACAGAATGCGGTATTTGGAAAAAAAAAAAAATAATAATAAAGAAATTGAAGGAAAAGATCCTTATGTGCTGAATGCAAGTATCTTCGAAGGTGATGGGAAAAGTTTTCCGAAAGTGCAAATAGTAAATATTTTTGATTACTTCGTTTTTGGTCGAAGTTCCTTTACTGCAGAACAATTCGAAGCATATAACAGTTTCTCGTAGTCGGTATTCTTTTACAGGGTAATTTAGAACGATCACAAATTCGTGAGTAATCAGTAATTTATGGAGAAAATAGGTACGCTGCCTTAATAAGTAAGGTTCTCTTCACTCCCAGGTGCGGAGAACAGAGGAAAAAAAGATAGGTTTTCTTTCTTTCCAGGAATAGCTGATTTTGGATAAAACTCACCCTTGAAAGGTTCTATACCATTTTGAGAGTTTAACTCTTCAACAAAAAGCGTATTTTTCAGCTCTGGGAAGCGATTTCCAAGCCTTAGAAAAATGAGCAACACTTTTTTTTTTTTTTTTACGTAAAATTGTGGTGAAAAAATAAAATAATTTTGCTGGGATCTGTGCCCTATAATCTATTTATCCGTAAATAAATTTAGCAGCATAACACCAACCTGTAAACAGATCTAGACACCAAAAAGGATTTTATTTGGACAATATTTTTTTAGCCATTATTTGCATTTTTCTGCAAAAGTGTGCTTCAGTTCCAGGTGTACTAAAAAAATCAACGGTAGTTTTTTTTTTTTTTTTGGGGGGGGGGGTATCATGTAGAACGAAGTAGTAAACTAAAAAACCCCCAACACCGACAGCCAAATAACCTTAAAAGTGAAAACCAAAAACTCGCAGATGGCGCAGTGGTCTAGGGCGCTGGCCTCTGATCATTCGTCCGTAAGGGGCCCGGGTTCGAATCCCGGTCGGGCATGGATGTTGTGTTTGTCTTACGGCGCTGGCGCTGGCTCTCTACCTTCCCTGGAACCAGTGACCCTAAATTAGGGACGGGCGACTGCTTATAGCCCATTGAGTTGCTCACGGTGGTCGTTAAACCTCCAATCAAAAAAAAAAAAAAAAAAACTCGCAAAAAAAAGTGAGTCAGGTTAACGGTGTGATCGAGATCGAGAAAATACAGAAGAGCCAGAGGTTTGAATGTGACTAAAAGTCAGGTTTGCTAACAAATTATCTTTTAGCCCTATAAAAAGTTTCAACACCCTCTAGATCAACCAGAAACCTTCTGAAAACAAGTCCCTGGAGAAAAAAAAACAAAAAAATGAAAACACGTGCACAGAAGTTCCGATTGAGGACCGAAGCGTTTATTTAAGAAATATTTTGACTAAAAGACAAACTCTAAAAGATGTTCTATAAAAAAAAAATAGTTAGCAGTAATAAAACCCACGCAAAAAAAAAAAAAACAGCCAACAGCTTTTAAATCAACTTGAAAACATTGAATCAACGAATGAAACGCCTGGCATAATAAGTACAAACACCTCCAATAGCGTTTGAACAAGTAAAAGATGGATTCTCTGCTTTCCAGAAATCACTGATTTCTAGATTAAACTAACATTTAGGAGGTTCTCTGCCTTTGAAGAGTCTAACTTAAAAAAAAAAAGTGTTTTCTAAGCTCTGGGAAGCGATCTCCCTTCGTTTGGCATAGAAGCGAATTTTTCGGTACTGCCAAAGACAGCAGCTAGTCGCCTGAAAAAGACTTACGGTCTCGATTTCCTCTATTATCGCAATTCATAATGCCAAAAAAATCTAGGCATTTTGGCTTCAAATTTTTATAAACACCGACCGCTAATGATTGCACTTTGCACACTAAGTGCAGGATAGCCAACTATGCTTGTCCTTCAGGAAGTTGCAGGGACTGTTGCCACTTCACTGAAACTTCTCGATGACGTCACGTGCTACATCCTCATACCATGGGCAAAAGTTAGACATGTCATTAATAAATTTACGAAAATCGCGCTTTTCCTGAATCCTTGCAACGTAACGCCATGTTAAGCAATGGGAAAACGCATGTAAACAAACTGTTGTTGGTCCTCGGCCACGGAAAGGCTTTCCCACGATGCAATGTGAGGTGAATAACGTCCATTCACTAATATATTACATCTAAATAATACACAGTCGAGTCACATTATGGTGACCGCCTTCTACTTTTGACTTCAACAGCGCGTAGCCAATAAAAGAAGGCACGTGTCGTGAGCTGGCTTGGAGGGTATATAAGGTGTGTGCTGTAGGCATTTTGAAAACACATCGCCGCGGATGGCCTAGTGGTCAGCGTTCGTGGCTGCCTTGGAGAAGACCTCGGGTTCGATCCCAGGTAGGTACGAACGTTCGAATCACTAAATATCCGCCGTGCGTTGGATGGGCACGTTAAGCCGTCGAACCCCGGGTACTGCCCCCCGGTAATAAATAAGGGCGTCTTCCTCCCCCTTTTTACCTCACTTCCGTGTGACTTTCCAATCGGGCACTCTAGTCCAAAGCTCCTAGCTTCCTACTTCTAAGGGTTGTTTAAGATCTGGGGTCAGACACTCCCTTCCTAAAATCTTCTACATATGGTCTGATCTGATCTGAAAACACATCACTCATTGCTGTCATGGATAAAAGGAGCGATTTATCAGATTTTTCAAAAGGGATGGTTATCGGCTTTCGGGCCAAGGGTGGCAGCATTTCTGAAACAGCGCAGTTTGTGAACACCACGTGCCATTGATGTGAGAGGTGAACGTCGGCTTCGAAGGTGCACGAGGGCCGATCGACACGTTACAGTGGAGCAACTCACTGGCCGAACGAACCAGGGGGGGGGTCCGGAAGTGTGTCTAAAACGATAGTTCAACGAACCCTGCTGCGTATGGGGCTCCGATGCAGACGGATGGTCACTGCACTTATGCTAACGAAGGTGCATCGGCAGAAAAGGCTGCTTACATTTGCACGGCAGTATCGGAATTGGATCTCCGCTGATTGGTAAAGGATTGTCTTCTTCGATGAGTCACGTTTTCTGCTTCATCGAACGGATGGACGTTGGCGTGTAAGGCGAGAAACGTCGGATAACAAACACTCTTCAACCATTGCTGTTAGGTGCAGCGTTATGGTCTGAGGAATGTTTTCGTAGCATTCCGTGGGTCCACTCATATCCGTGGAAGGCATTATGGACCGAATTCGTTATGAATCCATCCTTGCAGACCACGTACACCCATACATGCTGATGGGATCATCCAGCACGACGTGTCACACAGGTAGAAATGTCCGAGAGTGGTTGGAAGAGCACGATGAAGACTTCAAAGTACTTCCCTGGCTCCCTAATTCCCCAGACTCAAACCCAATTGAGCATCTGTGGGACCACCTCGATCGTGTTGTTCGCTCTATGGATCCTCCACCACGGCCCCTCCAACAGCTGTCAGATGAACTGCAGTCAGCATGGCTCCACATACCTGTGAACACATTCCAGCACCTTACTGAGTCACTCCCAGCCCGTCTAGCCGCTGTCCGCGCTGCACACGGCGGTTACTCGGGATATTAGCTGGTGGTCACAATAAAGTGATTGGACCGTTTATACTGTAAACTTTTAAGTTCTCCGCTTTACATTGAGCTACGTATGGAAGCTCTGTTTTGCTTTGCCTCCGTGCCTCCACAGTGATGTCAAATGAGAGGGTAGATCGCTAATGGACCCAACCTAAGAACCTTTCTCCCGTCAGCCTCGTACAGCTGAAAACGAGATCCATCTAACTGCATCAGGTGGAGCCACTCTGCAGAGGACCGATTTTGATGTTCCCGGCACCAATCGAATCGTAATGTCAGGTGACCAGCAGCACACAATTCGGGCGTCAACTCCGTAGCTCAGGATATGAAGCATGCGCCGTACCGTTCACTTGTTGACGCTGCTTGAGCCTGGAGAATCTAAGACGACCCCGGTCATCATAGATACAGTATATGGTCGGCAATCACTTGCTCTGTGCGCGCTGGTATTCCTGTCGATGGTATAGTTGTCCACGGAAATCGTAGGGTTTTTACGACTTGAAAATGACCCACGATCAGAGTCGCTCAGATCACCACGTTTACCCATGTTCGTCGATTGCGATACACTGTTGGTATACACTGAAGAGCAACTGAACTAGAGATATCTGTCTAGTAACGTGCAGCACCACCTTTTGCCCTGATGATCCACGACCCCTGCACAAGCTCCCACAGTTCACGAAGATTTGATGGAGGGGTTAGAGCCTCGCACATCTCTCTCAATGGCATCCCAGATGTGCTCGATGGGATTGAGGTCAGGTGACCTAGCTGGCCAAAGAAGCGAGGTCACGTCGCTGGAGTGTTTATCCAACCATTCGGATACAATTCGGGAGCGATGGCACGGTGCATTGCCTTGTTGCAGGATGAGGTCCCCAGTGGGATGTTGAAGACGCACAAACGGGAGCAAATGGTCGTCCAGTATACTCCGGTAACGTTGACCTGTGAGGGATGATGTCGCACGTACCAGGGCTCCCATTTCAGTCCACGTAAATAGTCCCCAGACGAGAATGCCACTCCACCAACTTGAAGAGTACCCTGCTGGCAAGAAGGAACCATCGCTTCATATGGTTTGCGCCGTACTCGTATCCTGCCATCCGCATGTACGAACGTGAATCTCGACTCATCAGTCCAGGCAACATTTTCCCACATGTCTAGGGTCCAGTGGCGATGTTCCCGCGCCCATGCTAATTTTTGCACCCTATGATGTACGGTCAGCTGCGGTACCCTCGTGGGACGATGGCTTCTGTACCCCATAGCGAGGAGATGGTTCTGGATGGTCCGGCTGCTTTCACGTTTTTGTGCACCAGCGTTAAATTGCAGAGTGATTTCTTGCACTGTTGGCCGCCTATCCGCTGTTACAATGCGAGCTAGACGACGATGACCCAGCTGATCCATACGCTGTTGCCTACGGCAGTTGGCCCTTGCAGGGATGGTTTTACCGGATTCGATGTACTCACGGTGCACCCGTGACACAGTGGCTCGTGAAAATCCCAGTGCCTGCACACTTCCGAGATGGAGTGATCCATTCGTCGGACACCGACAATTTTCCCACGATCAAATGCGCTTAGATCCTTCGTCTTACCCATATTGCTTTCTACTCTTACTGATTCCTGTCGCATCACTCCTTCTATTGTCGGATCGCTGCATACGTCATGTCGTTTCCGTTTACAGGGCCGCCCACAGCGCTACGTTTGCATAACGCCAGCTGTCTCTAATTCAGTTGCTCTTCAGTGTAGCTTGTACGGTTGCCCAGGGGAAATCCTAGAGTTTTTGCCACTTAAGAATGACCCACGATCAAAGTCGCTCATATCACCATGTTTACCTATGTTCGTCGATTGCGATACACTGTTGGTATAGTTAATACGGTTGCCCACGGAAATCCTAGGGTTTTTACCACTTGAGAATGACCAACGATCAAAGTCGCTCAGATGACTATGCTTACCCATGTTCGTCCATCTGCTGTCCGCTTATTCATCGCCTGCCCTCGGCTTGGGTCTGTATGCAGCGGGAAAGAATGCCCATATCAACTACCGATGAGTCTTATCTTTAATGTTTTGTCTGCTTTGAGTATATACAGTTAATAAGTACAAGTAAGAAGTAGAAACTTATATTCTTTATTAATAAAAATCATCTAGAAGAAAACAATTTCCACTAAAAAATAGTTAATTCTGGCACAAAGATTTAAGCCACTAAAGCAAAATATACAGCATGTAATAATATATTCATTACGATAAGTGAAAGAACAAAATATTCATCACTCGTGTGCAAATAAAACAAAACGATAAACAAAAACTCTCACAGACAAAAATGAAAGCCAAGCTCATTTCCACCAAGTACACAAAAACGAGCATTTCCCCCCTAATCTGTTTTCTAACGAACAACCATGATAATTAGAAATACAAAGACAAATATTGATTGTTATACACAATGCGATATTTTAATTGATCGGACCAGCCCTAGCTTAAGATTATTGCAGCGATATAATAATAAGAAAATGGCTTCGCCACCACCACGGAATTGGCACTTCAGGTCACGCTTTTATGGACATTTATTTGCATTGCGATCACAAGAAAATGTTCACACCACACACACAGAACACTTTTTTGTAACCTGCAAAACACGTGTCGCCGCCCCGGTGGCGCAGTGGTCTAAGCGATGGCCTCTGATCATTCGTCCGAACGGGGTCCGGGTTCGAATCCCGGTGAGGCATGGATGTTGTGTTTGTCTTACGGCACTGGCTCTCTCCCTTCCCTGGAACCAGTGACCCTAAATTAGGGACGGGCGACTGCTTATAGCCCATTGAGTTGCTCACGGTGGTCGTTAAACCTCCAATCAAAAAAAAAAAAAAAAAAAAAAAAAAAACACGTGTCATTTAATTCCATTATTTTAAGGCTAGTTTCAATACAATGCCTTCAAATATTTACAACCACGAAAACAAAAATTTCTTAAGTTAAATTCTTACACATTTTTTTTTTTTTTGATTGAAGGTCGTTCCCCCTAAAATCTCTGCCTTTTGTTTCCAATGGTAAAACTTCTTTACATATTTTCTTCACAATTAATGTATTCCCAAGGTTGAAAATTTGCACATCGATAAAACTAACTTTAAGTTATAGCATGGAATACTTAATATTTGCTAAAACATAACCATAATTAAGTAGTCCAACGATTGTTTGTCTACTGACGTCATCAATGTACAGGTGGCGCCATCTATTAACAGGTCTGAACATTACTCAAAGAAAAATGATTGATTTTTAATGTAATTACGGTTACGTTTTAGCAAGTATTAAGTATCCCATACTATAACTTAAAGTTAGTTTTATCGATGTGTACATTTTTATTCTTGGGAATACATGCATTAATTGCGAAGAAAATATGTAAAGAAGTTTTACTATTGGAAACATAAGGCAGAGATTTTAGGCGGAACCACCTTAACGACCACCGTGAGCAACTCAATAGGCTACAAGCAGTCGCGCGTCCTTAATTTGGGGTCACTGGTTCTAAGGAAGGGAGAGAACTAGCGCCGTAAGACAAACACAACATCCATATAACACCAGGACCCTTCTCGGACGACTGATCATAAGCCAAAGCTTCACTTTGCCGGCCTGACAAATTTCCTAAATTTTTTTTTTTCACGTACCTTTACATTATGAGTATCTTTTAAGGTGGAATCAGCTAAAAACTCTGCTCTATGTTCGAATGGTAAAATCTTCGGTGTCGCAGTGGTCTAAGCAGTGGCTTCTGACCATTCGTCTGAGATGGGTCCGGGTTCGAATCCCGGTGAGGCATGGATGTCGTGTTTGTCTTACGACGCTGGCTCTCTCTCTTCCATGGAACTAGTGGACCTAAATTAGGGACGCCCACTGGATTGCTCACGGTGGTCGTTAAACCTCTAATAATAATAATAAAAAAAAAACTTCTGTAGACTTTTTTTTCGCAATTAATACATTCTCAATTATAAAAATTTGCACAGATAAAAATAAATTTTATATTATAGCTAGTATACTTAAAAGTTTCTAAAACTTAACCATAATTATACTAAAAATCAACGATTTTCCCTTGGGTAGTGTTCAGATTTGCTAATAGATGGCGCCACATGTACAGATCGCTAACTAATTGTAATGATGCCGCATTTTTTTTTTCAATAAATTTACTAATTTTCAAGATAAAATCAACAATTGTCTGTCCATGTGATAGTCCGGAATGCTTAGAAATATTTGAGCAACTTAGATTAAATCTCCTGAAGATAAATTAGCTGAAAATGTTGACAGAACGGTAGGTACAGCTGATTTTTACTTCCGAATAAAACAGCAAGCTCACTCTGCGACATTTACAGCTAAATTATTGTCAAAAAATTTATTCCAAGTGCCTCAAATCATTCCAGACTATCGCTTGGATAGATGTGTTGATTGCATTCCAAAAATATGGTGGACATCCAGTGATTTTGATCCCTAATGCTCCCAACGGAAACAAAATTCGATCCTATTTTCTCAGCAGAGATATTTCCCATACATCAAAATTGGACCACTGGTGACAAGCATCCTAACTAAGATTGTACAATCGGTGTTTTTTGCAAAATACTTTCCTGGACTATATTAAAAATCAATAACTTTACTTCCCTGTAGTTATGGACTCTTTCTTGGACGAATGGCTTATGACCATTCGTCCAAGAAAGAGTCAGGGTTCAAACCCCGGTGAGGCATGGATGTTGTGTTTGTCTTGCGGTGCTGGCTCCCTCTCTTCCCCGGAACCAGTGGCCCTAAATTAGGAACCAGCGACTGCTTATAGTTACTCACGGTCGTCGTTAAACCTTCAATAAAAAGAACAAAAAGAAAACGATTGTACAATTTAAGTTAGGCTGGTTTTTGTTTGTTTTTTGATTGGAGGTTTAACGACCATTGTGAGCAACTCAATGGGTTATAAAGCAGTCACATGTCCTTAATTTAGGGCCACTGGTTCCAGGGAGGGGAGGGAGCCAGAGCCGTAAGAGAAACACAATATCCATGCCTCAGCGGGATTCCAACCCGGACCACTACCGGACGAATAATCAGAAGCCATCACTTAGACCACAATTTTTTTTTTTTTAACTAATTTTGATGCATAGAAATCTTTCTTTGCCAAAGAAATTGGTTCGAAATTTTTTCCACTGGAAGCATAAGGAGCAAACAGATGTCCACCATAATAAAATTACTGAAATATGAAAAAAAATGCGACGCGATTGCATTTAGCAAGTCACATGCATATGTGGCGCCATCTATTTGCAGGTCTCAACGCTACCAAAGAAAAAGTTACTGATTTTTAATATCATTATGGCTAAGTTTTGGAAAATATTAAGTATAGTAAACTATAACACATATAAAGCCATTTTTATCGATGCGCAAATTTTCATCATTGGGAATGCATTAATCGAAAGAAAAAATGTCTACAGAAGTTTTTACAACTTAGGGCAGAGTTTTTACCTGGATCCACCATAAATGACAAAAAATAATATTTAGGAAGAAAGGATTTCATAAGAATTTATTTGTTTATAATTTTTTAAAGAGCAGTTTAGATTTTGAAAAGTGATTTTACGGATTCTAGCACAGTTCTGTTTTTGTTTTTTTGGGGGAATTAAAAATCGAGGCATTTAAAGACAATGGAAGAACAGATCCTAAAGCCTTTCCTCAAAAAATATATTCCACCCTAAGTGTAAAAAAGCAATTATTTGTGGTTTTAGTGAATGCTCCCTATCTTGCAACTATGATGATTTAAGCTGTACTGCTCCAGTGGTCTACGTGATCGCTCATCCGAGATAGGTCCGAGTTCGAATCACGGTTGAGACATAGTGTGCTTGTCTTATGGCACTGGCTCTCTCCTTTTCCTGGAACCAGTAGCTTCTCCGAATTAGGGACCAGTGACTGCTTAAGTTACTCACACACATACATGTATATGCACTATCATTAAGCTGTTCTGAGATTGAGAGGTTAGCTCCCAAACGAAAGGCCATCCAGAAGATAAATGTTTAACTGATGGAACTAGAATTTACATACTGTTGGTGTATCAAATGTCTCCATTTACACCGATCTCGGCACACAGCTCGAGCTTCATTAACATCCATCACACACACACCTTCCGTACTTCATACTCATAATCTTTTTCTCATGCATACTCATAATAGATGGAACTACCTTCAATAGCTGGAACTTACCTCTACCTTCAATAGATAGAACTTACGGTTCAAATCATAGTGATCGCGTACTTCATACTCATAATCTTTTTCATGCAGACATTCCTGAACCTGGTCCTCCATGATTTCCTTGGCCATCGTCTACTTCTCTTTCCTGCCACTTGGGCTGAATAAATTCTCTTAGTAAGCACCTCATCACTCATTCTTTCAACATTTATTTATTTTATTGGAGGTTTAACGACCACCGTGAGCAACTCAATGGGCTATAAGCAGTCGCCCGTCCCTAATTTATGGCCACTGGATACAGGGAAGGGAGAGATCCGGCGCCGTAAGACAAACACAACATTCATGCCTCACGGGATTCGAACCCGGACCCTTCTCGCACGAATGGTCAGAGGCAATCGCTTAGACCACTCTTTCAACATGGCCAAACCACTTAATATCAGCTTCAACCTTACCAACAAATTTTTTTCTTTACATTACACAACTGCAACTCATCTTTTTTTTTTTTTTTGGTTGGGAATTTAACCACAACGAGCAATGTTTCATGTCCTTAATTCAGGGCGGGTCGCGGATGGCTTAGTGGTCAATGATCGTGACTGCCACGGTGAGACCTCAAGTTCGAACCACGGGACTCCCCCCTCCACCGGTAATAAATAAGGGCGTCTTTCTACATCGCTTCCGTGTGACTTTCCCATCGGGCACTCTAGCCCGACTCTCCTAGCTTCCTATTTCTAAGGGTTGTTTAAGACCTGGGGTCAGACACTCCGTTCCTAAAATCCTCTACATATGATCTGATCTTAATTTAGGACAACTGGTTCCAGGGAAGGGAGAGAGCCAGCGTCGTGGGACAAACACAACATCCATGCCTCGACGGGATTCGAACCAGAACCCATCTCAGACGATTTTTTTATTGGAGGTTTAACGACGACCGTGAGCAACCCAGTGGGCTATAAGCAGTCGCGCGTCCCTAATTTAGGTCCACTGATTCCAGGGAAGGGAGAGAGCCAGCGCCGTGAGACAAAAACGACATCCATGACACCGGAATTCTTTTTTTTTTTTTTTTATTGGTGGTTTAACGACCACCGTGAGCAACTCACTGGGCTATAAGCAGTCGCCCGTCCCTAATTTAGGGTCACTGGTTCCAGGGAAGGGAGAGAGCCAGTGCCGTAAGACAAACACAACATACATGCCTCACCGGGATTCGAACCCGGACCCCGTTCGGACGAATGATCAGAGGCCACCGCTTAGACCACTGCGCCACCGGGGCGGCACACCGGAATTCCAACCCGGACGAATTTTCGGAAGCCATCGCTTGGACCACTGCGCCACATCTCTATTCCTCACGTAATCAGGGCGTGTGCCACTACAAAACCCCCATAAGTAACACATTCCCTCGGCAAACAAATGCCTCCCGTCTTTTCTGCAGTACCCAGGTTTCATTCACTGCCATACATCAGAGTAGGAACAACTACACTGAAGTTACTCACAGTGGTTGTTAAACCCTCAAAGAAAAATAAGCTTTAAAAGTTTTTTTTTTTTGACAAACGGACTATCTTTGCTGTTTGTGTTAGGATGTAAGAGCATATGATTTGTAATTGAAGTAGATGGCTCCACCCCGTTGGAGGAAGGGGGGGGAGTGACCACCATAAGCCACTCATACGGCTATAAGCAGTCGGCTATCCTTAATTTAGGGCAGCAACAGATCTAGAAGCTCATCTTTGAGAAAGAAGGGGATGCGTTCTATAAAAAACAGATTTTTTTTTTGTTTGCAGGTTTTTTTTTTTTTTTATTGGAGGTTTAACGACTACCGTGAGCAACTCAATGGGCTATAAGCAGTCGCCTGTCCCTAATTTAGGGTCAATGGTTCCAGGGAAGGGAGAGAGCCAGTGCCGTAAGACAAACACAACATTCATGCCTCACGGGATTCGAACCCGGACCCTTCTCGCACGAATGGTCAGAGGCAATCGCTTAGACCACTCTTTCAACATGGCCAAACCACCTAATATCAGCTTCAACCTTACCAAGCCGCCCCGGTGGCGCAGTGGTCTAAGGCGTTGGCCTCTGATCATTCGTCGGAAGGGGTCCGGGTTCGAATCCCGGTGAGGCATGGATGTTGTGTTTGTCATACGGCACTGGCTCTCTCCTCCCTGGAACCAGTGACTCTAAATTAGGGACGGGCGACTGCTTATAGCCCATCGAGTTGCTCACGGTGGTCGTTAAACCTCAAAAAAAAAAAAAAAAAAAAAAACCCTTACCAACAAATTTTTTCTTTATATTACACAACTGCAACTCATCTTTTTTTGGTTGGGAATTTAACCACAATGAGCAATGTTTCATGTCCTTAATTCAGGGCGGGTCGCGGATGGTCTAGTGGTCAATGATCGTGACTGCCACGGTGAGACCTCAAGTTCGAACCACGGGACTCCCCCCTCCACCGGTAATAAATAAGAGCGTCTTTCTACATCGCTTCCGTGTGACTTTCCCATCGGGCACTCTAGCCCGACTCTCCTAGCTTCCTATTTCTAAGGGTTGTTTAAGACCTGGGGTCAGACACTCCGTTCCTAAAATCCTCTACATATGTTCTGATCTTAATTTAGAACAACTGGTTCCAGGGACGGGAGAGAGCCAGCGTCGTGGGACAAACACAACATCCATGCCTCGACGGGATTCGAACCAGAACCCATCTCAGACGATTTTTTTATTGGAGGTTTAACGACGACCGTGAGCAACCCAGTGGGCTATAAGCAGTCGCGCGTCCCTAATTTAGGTCCACTGATTCCAGGGAAGGGAGAGAGCCAGCGCCGTGAGACAAACACGACATCCATGACACCGGAATTCTTTTTTTTTTTTTTTATTGGAGGTTTAACGACCACCGTGAGCAACTCACTGAGCTATAAGCAGTCGCCCGTCCCTAATTTAGGGTCACTGGTTCCAGGGAAGGGAGAGAGCCAGTGCCGTAAGACAAACACAACATACATGCCTCACCGGGATTCGAACCCGGACCCCGTTCGGACGAATGATCAGAGGCCACCGCTTAGACCACTGCGCCACCGGGGCGGCACACCGGAATTCCAACCCGGGCGAATTTTCGGAAGCCATCGCTTGGACCACTGCGCCACATCTCTATTCCTCACATAATCAGGGCGTGTGCTACTACAAAACCCCCATAAGTAACACATTCCCTCAGCAAATAAATGCCTCCCGTCTTTTCTGCAGTACCCAGGTTTCATTCACTGCCACACATCAGAGTAGGAACAACTACACTGAAGTTACTCACAGTGGTTGTTAAACCCTCAAAGAAAAATAAGCTTTAAAAGTTTTTTTTTTTGACAAATGGTCTATCTTTACTGTTTGTGTTAGGATGTAAGAGCATATGATTTGTAATTGAAGTAGATGGCTCCACCCCGTTGGAGGAAGGGGGGGGGTGACCACCATGAGCCACTCATACGGCTATAAGCAGTCGGCCATCCTTAATTTAGGGCAGCAACAGATCTAGAAGCTCATCTTTGAGAAAGAAGGGGATGCGTTCTATAAAAACAGATTTTTTTTTTTTTTTTATTGGAGGTTTTTTTTTTTTTTTTTGAGGTTTAACGACCACCGTGAGCAACTCAATGGGCTATAAGCAGTCGCCCGTCCCTAATTTAGGGTCACTGGTTCCAGGGAAGGGAGAGAGCCAGTGCCGTAAGACAAACACAACATCCATGCCCGACGGGATTCGAACCCGGACCCCTTACGGACGAATGATCAGAGGCCATCGCTTAGACCACTGCGCCACCGGGGTGGCGTTTGCAGGTTTAACGACTACCGTGAGAAACTCAATGGGCTATAAGCAGTCGCCAGTCCCTAATTTTGGGTCACTGGCTCCAGGGAAGGGAGAGAGCCAGTGCCGTAAGACAAACGCAACATCCATGCCTCACCGGGATTCGAACCCGGACCCCTTTCGGACGAACGATCAGAGGCCATCGCTTAGACCACTGCGCCACCGGGGTGGCAAAAACAGACTTTGTGGAGGACACCCGCTACATACAGTAAAACTTCCATAACTCGAATCATCAAGGGAACTACGATTAACTTCGAGTTGTAGAAAATTCGGTTTATGGAACTAATCCACCAGTGGCATCTGTTAAATTTGCCCACGAAAGTAGTACGTAGTTCTATCTAGTAACCCATGAATCTGATCCACATGTTAAAAAGAAGAATGTTATGGATGGGACGCACATTGCGCCATGGAGGCCTGATTTCGAAAGTTTTGGAAGGGAAAATTCAAGACAAGAGGACGGCCCAGGAATGGTTTTGTGGCACAATTACTCCAAGACACCAGTACCAGGACATGCTATTACTTGAAGAGAACGGCGGAGAACAGAGATCTACCGACCAGTCTCTGGACTGAGTAACCAAGCAGTTCCACCTGGAAAAGATTGAAACACCCCCTTCACAGGGTGGTTGGGAGAGGGGATCCCCTTTGTCAAGCTGACCTTGTTTGACCCCAGCACCTACAAGACCAGCAGCAGGCATATATATATATATTTAATTGGAGTTTTAGAATAAGATTTTTTTTTTCACAAAATGTTTCGAGTTATAGAAAAAATCGACTTATAGCAGAAAAAAAAGAGAAATTTTTATGCAAAATTCTACTTGTAGAAGTTCGAGTTTTACAAGTTTTACTGTAAAAACTTGCACAGCTATCACTTCCTGGCATTGCAAGGCTATTTAAAAATTTTCCATTAAAAGAATTGTTCTAAATTACAAATTGCGAACATCAGCACCATTTTCATGGCGCTCAATTACCCATTATTCAAGGAAACCAACTGGATGTGTTTCCAAATTTTTTTTTTTTTAATTGGAGGTTTAACGACCACCGTGAGCAACTCAATGGGCTATAAGCAGTCGCCCGTCCCTAATTTAGGGTCACTGGTTCCAGGGAAGGGAGAGAGCCAGCGCTGTAAGACAAACACAACATCCATGCCTCACCGGGATTCGAACCCGGACGAATGATCAGAGGCCATCGCTTAGACCACTGAGCCACGGGAGCGGCTGTTTCCAAATCTCACGCAGAGCACATTTACGGAGACGGGGGCTGGACATTATATTGGGGCCCCAGTATTAGATCCACATTTAGGATTTCACTATGGGTGGGTGTATAAAAATACCTAGGAAAAAACATTCCCGAAATAGGAGCCGCGGGTGGCCTAGTGGCCAGCGTTCGTGACTGCCATGGAGATAACCTCAGGTTCGATCCTGGGCAGGTACGAACGTTCGAACCATTAAATACCCGCCGTGCGTCGGATGGGCACGTTAAGCCGTCGGACCCCGGGTTCTGGCCTCCCGGTAATAAATAAGGGTGTCTTCCTCCCCCTTTCCACCTCGCTTCCGCGTCACTTTCCCATTGGGCACTCTAGCCCAAATCTCCTAGCTTCTTATATCTAAGGGTTGTTTAAGACCTAGGGTCATACACTCCCTTTCTAAAATCCTCTACATACGATCTGATTCCTGAAATAAAATGAGGAAGCCATAAAAATATACCCACCGTATTGAAGAGTGTAAGCCCACGATTCATGGATGAATCAGTGGTAGCAAGAAACTGTAAAAATGAATGGTTGAAAAATGGATACCTGTTCAGTTCTTTAACCTCCTCCCACCCCAAGGGGTGGGGTTCAGCTTGTTGATCTTCCATGAAAACAGTGGGCAAAAAAATATGATCCAAATATCATGATTCAAATTTCCCCCAATTAGATGTGCACATAAAACTTCTGTAATGCTTTCAGAAGTTTGAGGATGGATTGTGGACTCCTAAAAAAAGCAGAAATAGATTTTTTTTTTCACGAAGTAGTTTCTGCTGTGTAATCTGCAAAAAAACAAAACAACTGTAGAACTCTCAATTCTTCAATCATCCTGCATAATTCTGGGACCCGGGGCTGCAACGCCCCCACCATCAAAGGGGTCTGATCTCACGTCTGGGTAAAATCTTTTTTTTTTTTTGGTTGGAGGTTGAACGCCCACCGTGAGCAACTCAATGGGCTATAAGCAGTCGCTCGTCCCTAATTTAGGGTCACTGGTTCCAGGGAAGGGAGAAAGCCAGTGCCGTAAGACAAACACAACATCCATGCCTGACCGGGATTCGAACCCGGACGAATGATCAGAAGCCATCGCGTAGACCACTGGCTGGCTACTAGTTTTTGTTTATAGCTCAATCGAGGTATGTACTTCGACCAGTCACCCACACACTTCCAAATATACCCCACACACTTCCAAATATACCCCACACTGTGACTTCCCCAGATACTAATAATGCCAGACAAAAAAAAACAAAAAAAAAAACAACAACAACAGGACAGAACAAAACTAACTCACTGCTTTTTATGATCAGGCAAAATCTCTTTTCACTTCTGCTCACACCTTTCTCTGTTCTTGTTAGTTTTTATGGCGCAAGGGCCATGTCTGGCCAAAGAGCGCCTCTGTTCTTGAGCCTATATTTCTTTTCTGCTAAAGTTAGAACATTTTAGTTATGAAAAAACGAGGGGCGGCGTTCGCCACCCGCTACTGATCTAGCGCCACTGGTTCAAGAGAAGGGAAACACAGTCATCGGAGAAGGATGTCCCATGTCCAGGGGGTCTAGTGCTAATTGAAAAAGTACAGGAACACACGGAGCCTCATTAAATCTTCAGTACCTTCCCTTCTTACATCACCCCTCGCCCATTCCAGCTCTCCCCTTTGGACTAAATATTTACAGTATAAGAAAGTATAACGATCGGTCGAAATAAGATTTTCGGATATACACGTTTTGGCATTCAAAGAACAAGATTTCACCGTTTGGGGGTAAGAGAACACTGAAATGTTGAGGTCCGAATTGGGGCCGTTTTGGCACATAAAAACTGAAATCAGCCTCATATGATCGAGCAAGATATCGTTGGAAGCGGAAACTAATTTAGAGTACAAGCCATGTATTCTTTGTTCTCGGGATATTTGGATCGAGGCAGTTTGGGTACCGAACAAAACAAACTCGCCTAAATAGTATAATTATTACTGACATTTGACGTGGACTAGGAACATGAAACAGAGGTCATGGCTCTTCAACGTTTATAAATGAGTCACGGAAAATTTCTCATTGGCCGCCACCGGGAATAGAACCCAGGGTCTTCCAGTTACGCGCCGGATATGCTTCCAACTGCTGCCTCGAATTCCTCCAGACTCACATACACTAACTGCCAAGCCAATTTGGCAGGTTGCTTCTTGGAGCACCGCGCAATGCTGGTGATTCACCAAGGTAAGCAGTAACTGAACGAATAATTAATACAGACATTTGACGTGGACTAGGAACATCAGAGGTCATTGCTCTTTCAACGTTTATAAGTGAGTCACGGAAAAATTATCATTGGCTGCCACCGGGAATCGAACCCAGGTCTTCCAGTTACGCACCGGAAAAACGTCGAGTGATGTTCCTAGTCCACGTCAAATGTCTGTATTAATTATTCATTAGTCTTTTAACTATTCGTTCAGTTACTGCTTACCATCTTTGGTGAATCCCCAACATTGTGCAGGGCTCAAGAAGCAACCTGTCAAACTGGCTTGGCAGTTAGTGTATGAGAGTCTGGAGAATTTCGAGGCCGCTGTGGTGCAGTGGAAGCATATTCGGCGCGTAACTGGAAGACCTGGGTTCGATTCCCGGCGGCAGCCAATGAGAATTTTTTTTTTGGAGGTTTAACGACCACCGTGAGCAACTCAATGGGCTATAGGCAGTCGCCCGTCCCTAATCAGCCTCATATTATCGAGCAAATCTATTCTACACCAAGAAATTTCGGATCACTAGTACAGTTATACTATTTAGGTACAGTTCCTTGTTATCTAATTAAAACAAACTTAGCCGCCCCGGTGGCGCAGTGGTCTAAGGCGCTGGCCTCTGATCATTCGTCCGTCTGGGGTCCGGGTTCGAATCCCGGTGAGGCATGGATGTTGTGTTTGTCTTACGGCACTGGCTCTCTCCCTTCCCTGGAACCAGTGACCCTAAATTAGGGACGGGCGACTGCTTATAGCCCATTGAGTTGCTCACGGTGGTCGTTAAACCTCCAATCAAAAAAAAAAAAAAAAAAAAAAAAAACTTAAGTAAAAATAGTCGAGTACGATGTCGTTTTAAGCGACATTTTTTTTGAATGGAAGTTTAACGACCACCGTGAGTAACTCAATGGGCAATAAGCAGTCGCCCGTCCCTAATTTAGGGTCACTGGTTCCAGGGAAGGGAGAGAGCCAGTGCCGTAAGACAAACACAACATCCATGCCTCACCGGGATTCGAACCCGGACCAATGATCAGAGATCATTGCCTAGACCACTGCGCCATGACATTTAATGGAGAGAGCAACGGTGAAAATATCTTCTGCTTCCAACGTAATTAAGGGACATCGTAACTGAACTAAATTTTTTTTTTTTTTTTTTTTTTTTTGATTGGAGGTTTAACGACCACCGTGAGCAACTCAATGGGCTATAAGCAGTCGCCCGTCCCTAATTTAGGGTCACTGGTTCCAGGGAAGGGAGAGAGCCAGTGCCGTAAGACAAATACAACATCCATGCCTCACCGGGATTCGAACCCGGACCCCTGCGGACGAATGATCAGAGGCCATCGCTTAGACCACTGCGCCACCGGGGCGGCTAACTAAATTTACTGAGACTTACAACAGACTCCTTAATAATGGCCATATTAATTAAATTCCCAATTACAATAATTTCCCTGCTGGAATCAATATAGCACCTCAACATTCTTAACAACAGTAGAAAACCGAGTTTTAAGGTGGATCCACCTAAAATCTTTGCCTGGTATTTCCAATGGGCAAATTTCTGTAGCCATTTTCTTCACAATTAATGTGTTCCCACGGATGAAAATTTGAACATCGATAAAAATAACTTCATATTATAGCCTAGAATACTTAATATTTTCTAAAACTTAACCATAAATATATTAAAAATCAATTACTTTTCCTTTGGTGGTGTTGAGACAAGCAAATAGATGGTACCATACGTACATGTGACTTACTAAATACAATCACGTCGCACTTTTTTTCAATAATTTTTGGACTGCAATCAACACTTGTGTCCATCTATGCGATAGGCCGGAATGTTTAGAATGATTCGAGCTGGTTTATTTAGGAATTAAAAATCAGCAGCGTCTACAATTCTGTTACCATTTTCAGCGAATTATTATCAGAGCATTTAATCTATGTGGCTGAAATCATTATAGACATTCCAGACTGTCGCATGGATGCACTCAAATTTCGATTCCATTCCGAAAATTAATAAACTGATTATATTAGTAAGTCACATGTAGATGTGGCGCCATCTATTTTCTGGTCGCACCACCACCAATGGAAAAGTTATTGATTTTTAATATAATTATGGTTAAGTTTAAAAAAATATTAAGTATACTAGGCTATAAATCATGAACTTATTTTTTTATCGATGTTCAAATTTTCACCCTTGGAAACGCATTAATTGTGAAGAAAATGGCTACAGAAGTTTGCCCATTGGAAATACAAGGCAAACATTTTAGGTGGATACGCCTTAAGTGACTGCTAATTGAGAATGGATTTAGACTAACTCTACCTTCATACAAATATATGACGTTAATTCCACTAACTGTGCAGTTTTTCTTTTACAATTTTTTTTTATTGGAGAATTATGGGATATTCTCATTTTAAGAAGAAAACAAATTATGCTGTATAGGGTTTACCGGACGCCGTTCTGACCCCACTACACTACTGCCCATATCTCATCCGGTACTCAAATCTGGGCCTATCTCAAACAAATGGTCAAAGTCCAGCACCTCAGGTGACTTAGAAACTGCCGCGGATGGCCTAGTGGTCAAAATTCGTGACCACCACGTGGAAACCTCAGGTTTGATCCCCGGCCGGTACAAACGCTTTTTTTTTTTTTTTTTTTTTTTTGAGGTTTAACGACCACCGTGAGCAACTCAATGGGCTATAAGCAGTCGCCCGTCCCTAATTTAGGGCCACTGGTTCCAGGGAAGGGAGAGAGCCAGTGCCGTAAGACAAACACAACATCCATGCCTCACCGGGATTCGAACCCGGACGAATGATCAGAGGCCACAAACGCTTGAACCACTAAATATCAGCAGTGCACGTTAAGCCATCGGACCCCGGGTACTGCCTTCCCCCGTTAATAAATAAGGGCGTCTTTGTCCTCCTTTCTACCTCGCTTGTGTCACTTTTTTATCGGACACTCTAACTTAAATTCCCTAGCTTCCTATTTCTTAGGGTTGTTCAAGACCTGGATTCAGACACTTCCTTCCTGAAATCCTCTACATATGATCCGATCTGACTTAGCAACTGGGATAGAATATTCCTCTCCTTCATTGAGTGCATCAGGACTTTTAGGGGCATATTTAGAGATGCAGGGCAAGGGTCTTGTTCCCATCCCAAAAGTGTTGCATTTTTTTGTTGTTGTAAAAATGGAACTTTTATTAAAAAATTTTACTTAGTAAAAACGCATCAACTTACTTTAGAAACTAATGTCGTAATTTTTTCTTTTAACACTTTTTTTGCTATGACGGATTTCAAAAACTTGCATTTTCTGCCCCCTCCCACCAATTCTATATACGCCCCTGAGCTCTTCACAAGATATATTTTCTTACTATTTTGACTATTAAAATTGAAAGACCCCTACATATTTAAATATATTAGAACATCAAAAAAAGAACATTGTTATTTTTTTCCGATAACAGCTCAGTTTATTTCTGTTCAACGCAGTAAGTGAATGGAGATTACATAAGGAAAAACAAAATTATGCCAAAGTTTCCAACAGGTTTATATAGTTGGAAATGAACAGTTTTTATTTGGATAGTAAGATTATATTCCATATTAACCTGAATATAAGACAAAGCTTTTTTTTCACATTTGGTCCTCCTAAAATAGCGAGTTTTCTTATTATCGCCACTAGCGGATCCAGCTGGGTGAGAGGAGAGGGCAATACCACCTAAAACACTTTTTTTTTTTAAAGGCAAAGATGGCAAACAATTTTATTTTCGTAAAGGTATACTAATATGTGCACATATTTTCGTAAAGGTTTACACAGCAATTAAATTTGTTGTGAATTTGGAGATTAAATATTCCGTCACACACACACACACACACACACACACACACACACACACACACACACACACACACACACACACACACACACAGAGAGAGAGAGAGAGAGAGAGAGAGAGAGAGAGGGGGGGGGAATAAAACAAACGAACAGAGAAAAGACAACTTATAATGTTCCAGAAACAGAGGAAGCTGACAGCATATGGAAAAATATATTTTGGCTGATCATGGAAAGCAACAGGTGTGCTTTGTTTCATGTGACATATTGCAGTAAGCCAATGAACGGCGCAGGAATGACTTGATGAAATGGCGTAAATGAGAGTTCCTCTCAAAAGGAGTAAGAATCATGAGTTGAGAAAGAATAAACCAATATTTGTTTTAGAGAGGAGTCACCAGTCCTATTGCTTACAAATGATTCAAGTCAGAGGTTAAGGTACGATCGCTATTTTCGCAAAATGCGATGAATTAATCTAAAACGCGCGAGAAAATTAGCGACAGTCGCAAAATGGCGCCATACATTAAATATCACAGAGGTGATTGTGTTCCGAAAATTTTGACTCCCGTAGTCCACGGAAAAAATTTAAATTCCGCGCTAATTCGTGAGTAAAAGTATTCCTACATCAATTGTTCGGTCTCAGGTCAATTCGTCGCGCGTCAGTCAGTCCGTCCGTCCACTACGGCGATTCGTCGCGCGTCAGCCAGTCAGTCAGTCCGTCCGTCCACTACGACGATTCGTCGCGCGTCAGTCAGTTTGTCCGTCCGTCCACTACGACGATTCGTCGCGCGTCAGTCACAGTCCGTCCGTCCACTACGACGATTCGTTGCGCGTCAGTCAGTTAATCAGTCCGTCCACTACGACGATTCGTCGCGCGTCAGTCAGTTAATCAGTCCGTCCACTACGACGATTCGTCGCGCGTCAGTCAGTTAGTCAGTCCGTCCGTCCACTACGACGATTCGTCGCGCGTCATTCAGTTAGTCAGTCCGTCCACTACGACGATTCGTCGCGCGTCAGTCAGTTAGTCAGTCCGTCCACTACGACAATTCGTCGCGCGTCAGTCAGTTAGTCAGTCCGTCCACTACGACAATTCGTCGCGCGTCAGTCAGTCCGTCCACTACGACGATTCATCGCGTGTCAGTCAGTCAGTCCGTCCACTACGGCGATTCGTCGCGCGTCAGTCAGTCCGTACACTACGGCGATTCGTCGCGCATCAGTCAGTCCGTCCACTACGACGATTCATCGCGCGTCAGTCAGTCCGTCCACTACGACGATTCATCGCGCGTCAGTCAGTCCGTCCACTACGACGATTCATCGCGCGTCAGTCAGTCCGTCCAGTACGACGATTCATCGCGCGTCAGTCAGTCCGTCCACTACGATGATTCATCGCGCGTCAGTCCGTCCGTCCACTACGACGATTCATCGCGAGTCAGTCTGTCCACTACGACGATTCGTAACGTGTCAGTTCGTCCACTACGACGATTCGTAACGTGTCAGTTCGTCCACTACGACGATTCGTTGCGTGTCAGTTCGTTGACAAAAGAGGTTAAATTTCTTTAGCATTTTGCTACACCTTTTTCCTTCAGTTTAGCATTTTTTGAACGAGCTTAAACTCTGATTCAAGTTGCATGTTTTTTATCAAATTAAGCCGTCAAAAGCAGTGGTTCCAAACAGTGCTGAGATGGCTTGCCTGAAGTGGAGCCCAGGCTCGGGCTGCATAATACTTACTGGCTTTCGGACTCAGGCTTTGAAAGTTGGGGAGAATTTTTTTTTTTTTTTTTTAAACGTGATTTTGTATGATTTAGCATACGAGACTTTTTACATTTTCTACTGTAGTTTTTAAATAGAATTCTTCAGCAACTGGGTCTAGATGGGGAGTGGGAACTTGGCAGGGTAAAAAACACCACTTAAAAAAATTAAAAAGTAACCTCGAATTTTTTCAATAGCTATGGAATTACTGTGAAGGAAAAGTTTATCTAAGAACTATAGATAGTAGATAGCAAGCTGACGAAATTTTTTTGGGTGTTATATCAGTGGGTTGTCCATAAGAAAAACCGAGAGGCGTTTAAATATACCCAAGTCAACTATTTTGGATGTACTGAATAAGTGGAAGACACATGGCATACCTGAAGCAGCAAAACGTACCGGCAGACCAAAGAAAATCAGTGATAGAAGACGTCGGAAGTCTCAGGAGAGTCGTTACAGCTAATTGACGAAGTACTGCACAAGACCTCAGTGCACAGGTGAGTAAAAAGGCTGGAATCTAGGTATGTACATGTACCATTCGCAGAGAACTTCATTCCATAGGTGTTACTGTGGTTGTGCGATGGCTCATAAGCCTTTCATTTCCATTTGGAATGCTACTCATCGTTTAGCATGGTGTAAAGAACATTTATCGTGGACCGTAGATCAATGGAAACGGGTCCTATGGACTGATGAATTCAGATACATGATCCATCAGTTTGATGGACGTGAGTGGGTATAGCGGCAGCCGGGGCAACGCTATTTACCACAGTGTACTGTCTCTACGGTCAAGTTTGGAGCTGGCAGTGTGCACGTGTGGGGGTGTTTTTCGTGGTATGGTCCCGGCCCATTGGTTATCGTGGACAAACTTGTTAACCAGCATGTCTACATCAATATTCAGGACGATTATGCCCTACCAACTCTGTGGCAATACTATGGAACCGAGCCTTGTTGGTACCAGCAGGATAACGCACCGAGCCATAAAACAAGGACTGTTACGGCGTGGTTTGACTGCAATTCCGTATCATGAGTGGACTCGCCAGCACAGAGCCCTGATCTTAATCCCATAGAGCACCTATTGGATTAATTAGAACGCCACATAAGAAGTTTCGGATCAAGGCCTACTTCTAAGCAACAGTTAACGGCAGCACTATGTACTGAATGAAAGTGCATACCTATTGCTGTTTTCCAAAACCTTGTCGAAAGCATGTCTCAAAGTGTCAGTGCATGCATTAAGGCCAAAGGTGGACTGAAACCGTACTAATGTATGTCAATAAATGCTATGTTGTGTTTCTCTTCTAGGTGACTTTTGTCAATATAGTGTATATTATAATGATCACTGCATACAATCCATAATTTATATACCAAATTATTCCATATCATCTCCTTACAGCTTTTAATCTATTTATTGTTGTTTTTTTTTTATAGGAGGTTTAACGACAACCGTGAGCAACTCAATGGGCTATAAGCAGTCGCCCGTACCTAATTTTGGGTCACTGGTTCCAGGGAAGGGAGAGAACCAGTGCCGTAAGACAAACACAACATCCATGCCTAACCGGGATTCGAACCAGGACCCCTTTCAGAGGCCATCGCTTAGACCACTACGCCACCGGGGCAGCCTGTTAATATTCTTTGATGTGATTAATAAGTGCAATCCATAATCAATATACCACAATATTCTCCTATCGTTACCATCGTTTTCTTGGGTTAATGCGACGTGTGTTGCTGTTTCACGATAATCATCTCGAGCCATGGTGTCAGCTTTGTTTCTGCAAAGCGCAGTACAGCATTAATGTCCACTATGTTCCTGTGCTTTGTTTTAACTGCCGAAACAGTCTCGCAATAAATATGTGGTGGAAAAAGGTACCAATAATTTTAGAGCTTTGTCACCGAGTCTTGGATATTCTTTTTCAATAATACCCCAAAACTGAGCAAGAGATTTGGATCCGAATATTGATACCACACTGGCATTAGAAGAAAGTTCAACAAGACCTTCCTTTTCTTGGTGAGTTAGCCTACAGGAGTTCAGCTCTTCTGTGAAGAGATTAGCGATCCAAGCTTTCCTTTAATCTTCCGTGACAGGTGTTAAAAAAAATTTAGATCTAGATTTCCTCTTAGTCTGCCACCATTTTTTTTTTTTTTTGGGTTGGAGATTTAACAACCACTGTGAGCAACTCAGTGGGCTATAAGCAGCTGCCAATCTCTAATTTAGGGCCCGCTGGTTCCAGGGAAGGGAGAGAACCAGTGCCGTAAAACAAACACAGCAATCATACCTCACCAGGATTCGAACCCAGACCTACCCATCTCGGATGAATGGTCCATGCACCACTGGGACGGCCCATTTCAATTCAAAAGAAAAATAAATAAATTAACTCATTTCTTGCGGGCTGGCAGAAAAAAACTCCTGGACTGGTAGTTGGAAAACACTGGTCTAAATTGAAGGGCTTAAATTTATGTTGAACAGTCCTATCCAGACTTGATATTTAAAAAGCACAGATCTCATTTTATTGAAAAATGGGCACTTAAATACCAGGGAAATAGTGCTGATATTCCATGTTTTTTCCACTTTGTGATTTATAAATTTAGTACATTTTTTTTTTGATGGAAGAAGTTTTTTTAACATCTGCATTGGCAAGAAAGGAGTAGCTCAGCCAATTTGTTTGTTTGTGTGTGTGTGAGAGAGAGAGAGAGAGAGAGAGAGAGAGAGAGAGAGAGAGAGAGAGAGAGAGAGAGAGAGAGAGAGAGAGAGAGAGAGAGAGAGAGAGAGAGAGAGAAAGAGAGAGACAGAGAGAGAAAGAGAGACAGAGAGGAAGGAAGGACCCTTCCACAGTCTCTGCATGAATGTTTTTTTAGACTGACACCCATCCCCTTGTCATACCATCAAACGTAAGAATCTGGATCTACCCCTAATGGCAATGCATGATGGAAATGAAATAAAATCGGACTCTTGGTTCATGATACTGAAAGAATTGCAATTCAATGTTCAAATCACATCCTGTGCTATAAATTTAAACTTTTTTTTAATTTAGAAAAGTTAATTTTGATTTGTGATTGGCAGTTCGATTTAAGAATTAAGTTGATGTCTACCAATAGGTCTAAGGCAGGCGTTTCCCTAGAAACACTATATAATTTTAGGGGGATCGTCTTATATTTGGGTAAATATGGCACTAAAGAAGTTAGAAAAAAACCCCAAAAAAAACATGCACATACATATCATCACTTAGACTGACATTGCAAAAAGGAACAGACCTTTCTGTTTGTTAATACCTGCTTTTAAAATATTTCAATACAGTAAATGCTTAAGTCAGAAAAACTACATGACAATGTTGATGCAACTAGTCAATAACTTTGTGACAGATGTTATAAATGCAGAGATTATGAAGTTTCAATGAAATCAATATTTCAATTCTTGCATACTATTTAGCAACACACATGAATATGAAAATACACAATTTGAGTCTTTTTTTAGGGCCTTCTATACAAATTGATACTTATTTGATATTCAAACTTTGTACCTCAGATTTTACCACTTGGATATGGCACTTCTGAATTGCATAGGATATACTAATTTTAATAAATGCACACAATGTTCTACTGTAAATTGCATTCAACAATAACAAAACTGAATATGACTGATGACAAAAGCTCATGAGATACACACTATATAGCACGTTAATAATGAGAAGCTCGGGACTGACGGAAACCCTCGTTAAATTCGTTTTGGGGTGAAAATTCCCATCATGTACGTTTATATTATGTATCCACAACAATTGGATGTACGTACTTGAAAGATTTAATTACAGCGAAATCCGCTTAATATGATTTTCAAGGGACCGACACAAATTAGCAACTTAGCCAGAAATAGAAAATAAATAAAACCTTCGCTACGTACCTTTGTACATGTCAGCTGCATGTTCACGAAACTGTTGGAGAACACCAAAAATAATGGTTACTATACTTTCTCCCCATCAAGGTCATGGAAAAGGGGACCCTTATGTGGTGGAAAGCCACAAGCTGATCCCAAGGTACAAGCCTTTTTAGCTAGTGGCAAGGAACAGGGGAGTTTTCTGTCTGATAAAAGTACACATCTAGTGACTCATATAACACGTGACTGGCCCACTTTTTGCATAGTATTACTATTCACCTGAATTGAAATGTACATGATGTTACAAAACTAACACTTTATTAAGCAGGATTCGAAGCATATTAAAATAGGGTATATTTGTACTTATTTGCCTCTCAATTCTAGGGACTGCGTGAAAAATGTGCATTAAGTGGGAAATTGTATTAAGCGGATTTCACTGTAATTACCTCATACATGACACCGATGTGAGGCAAGAAATTGGACCACCTTCGGTTTTGTCTTTTGTTTACTGTGCAGCTGCACAGCATACATTGGTTAATTTTTCTTTCTGCTGCTATCTTTCTCATCCCATTTCTTTGTTGATGCCTTTTTTATGCCCTCTGATGATAATAATTTCATCTATCATGCCGAAAGAACTTTCAGCCTAACGATCATAAATGCAAGATACCGAAGCTTAAACCATTTTAGATAAACAGTGTAACTTTGAGAATATGAATACTTTTGAACAGCTGCACAAATTCTTACAAATTTTCCAAATTCAGTTTTTGGAAACTTCGAAGGAAAAAAAGCGAGGAAAACTGAGGAAAGGTGTTCTCTTTTTGCAGGAGAATGTGACGGCTCACAAGAAAATGGATGTTTTGAGGTATCTGGGGTTTAAGTGCATAGACCATCCACCCTACTCACCAGCCTTACTCCATCGGACTATTTCCTGTTTCCAAACCTTAAAAAAGTTTGAAGAGAAGCATTTTTCGAATGATTCGGTGTTGATGCCAGCAACAGAGCAGTATTTGAGTGATCAGACTTTAGACATTTTTGTGTGTGGAAGGGTTAAAGAAACTCCAGAAACGCTGTATCAAATGTGTTAAACTTCGAGGTGGATATGTGGAATAGTCTGCAAGTTTCATGGCTCTAGCCCATTTCCTTCTTAGTGAGGCAGAGAACTTATCAGTATCCCCTTGTATTGCATATTTCTGGTGGACTTGCAATTTCCCTGACTTTTTGGGGGAAATCCCAATTTTCCCTGACTATCCCTGACAATTTTTGATTTCCCTCACTTTCCAGGATTTTCCAGGTGATCCTTCTTAGTGAGGCCGAGAACTTATCAGCATCCCTTTGTATTGTATGTTTCTGGTGGACTTATAATTTCCCTGACTTTTGGGGGAAAATCCCAATATTCCCTGACTATCGACGACCATTTTTCATTTCCCTCACTTTCCAGGATTTTCCAGGTGATTGGGAACCCTGTACATAGGTTTTCTCAACGTAGCTTTGTTCCTTGTGGAAGTGAAATGCCTTTTTCCCAGCTGCAACAACTTTTCATTTTGGAAAGTTATTTCCCTAATTTGTTCGTACGCACAAGTTGCCAAGGAATTTTGCAAGAAATAGTTGGGTACAACAGTCAACCAGAAGTCGACGACAGTGAGATTAGTGCAGCATTTTCAGGAAACAGGATCTGTTGCAGATACAAAACGTTCCAGGAGACCCCTTTGACTGAAAATAAAGTGGATGAGGTAAAGAAAGAGTACTGGTGGCAGTGGTGGACCCAGCGGGGTGCGACTGGAGCAATCCCCACCCCAAACTCTTAACTAAATTTTTACGTTTAAAGTAGCAAGGATCGTAAATGATTAACTTTGAATATTTTGTTTTCAGTTTTTCTAAAAAAAATATTTAACAATTAAACTTACTACGGAATTGGATTTAAAATACGCAGACTTGCCAACCTCTCAGAACCAGAAAACGTAACACTCAAATAGAAAAATCGTAACATGACGTGTGGACGTGTGCTGATAATTTTTGAAGCCTATTTCAGCTACATAAATTCTTGATGGTGTAAGGGGGGGGGGAGGTTGTTTTGAATAAACAGAGACTCGTTCACATTCCAGCACCGACCAATCTGCAGCTTTAAGTATGACGAAGGGTCGAAACGAGTCAGTATTCGCCCATTGGTTACCGACTGAAATTGGCTCGATTTGCTTTATTTCTGTTGGGAAACAAGAGGCTGGAGAATCTGTTAAGAGATATTGGAAACCTCACCGAAAAAAAAAAAATCTTTCAGGGGGAGGGGGGGGAGTTACATGTAAAAATTCCCCCTACTTCTGTCTCAAAAGGGGAAAAGGGGGGGACATGCCTTTTTTAAAAAATCGTAATATCCTACTGCAGTGTGATTTATCGTATGAAATACGAAAAATCGTAACAGTTGGAAGGTCTGAATACGTATTACATCGATTTAGCTTCAGTAAAAAAAAAGAAAGAGAAGGGAATAGAGAAAAGAGAGAGAGAGCGAGCGAGCGAGAGAGAGCACTCTCTCACTCTTAAAAGATAAAGGGAAGACTGATTTAGCTTCAGCAAAAAAAGGAAAGAGAAGGGAATAGAGGAGAGAGAGAGAGAGAGAGAGAGAGAGCACTTTCTCTCCCTTAAAAGATAAAGGGAAGACTGATTTAGCTTCAGCAAAAAAAGGAAAGAGAAGGGAATAGAGGGAGAGAGAGAGAGAGAGAGAGAGAGAGAGAGAGAGAGAGAGAGAGAGAGAGAGAGAGAGAGAGAGAGAGCACTTTCTCTCCCTTAAAAGATAAAGGGAAGACTGATTTAGCTTCAGCAAAAAAAGGAAAGAGAAGGGAATAGAGGGGAGAGAGAGAGAGAGAGAGAGAGAGAGAGAGAGAGAGAGAGAGAGAGAGAGAGAGAGAGAGAGCACTTTCTCTCCCTTAAAAGATAAAGGGAAGACTGATTTAGCTTCAGTAAAAAAAAAGAAAGAGAAGAGAGTAGAGAGAGAGAGAGAGAGAGAGAGAGAGAGAGAGAGAGAGAGAGAGAGAGAGAGACAGAGAGAGAGAGAGAGAGAGAGAGAGAGCATTCTCTCTCTCTCTTAAAAGATAAAGGGAAGACTGATTTAGCTTCAGCAAAAAAAGGAAAGAGAAGGGAATAGAGGGGAGAGAGAGAGAGAGAGAGAGAGAGAGACTCTCTCAAAAGATAAAGGGAAGACAAGGACAATGGAGGAAAAGCATGAGGTTAGTTCTTTGCTATTGTCATATTGTCTAGCGTATGTAACGTCTCGAAACAGGGTAAGGCTCTCATTCAGGTATTTAACAATGTAACATCCCTGAAACAAGTGAGAGCGTTTTAAAGACCTTGCAAAGGAACGTCACGTAGGAGTGGCACCGCCAATATGCATAATGTATATCTAAAAAACCCTTCCATAACGTTTTGTTCCTCCTCCCTTTTACACACAACCCCCCCCCTTCGCCACCCCTCAGAGTAAACTCCTGGATCCACCCCTGACTGGTGGAGTCCCCAACAAAAATCCTCAGGAAACTCACTATGCAATCATCAATCTCATATGGCAATGCTCACCTGAGAGATCGTTACACCTCTGTTCATGCAATCCATGAACTAAAGGACACAGGCAAAGGCACACAAATAAACTTCTGCAGATGGTTACACTCATTCAATGAACAGCTTGGAATACAGATCCTTGATACAGTTGTCTTCAGTGACGAGGCCCGGTTTCATCTTGGTGGGTGTATGAATAGTCAGAATAACAGGATTTGGTCATATGAAAATCCACATGTTTTTCATACTTGGCAAGAGCCTTGTCAGTAGTAATTAGTATTATAGTGCGGCACACATACACGCTTTTACAAAAACAATCCAGCTCTTTGTGAAAAAGACATATGCACCACAACAAAACATCGCAACAAACAAGGACACTAATGAAACAAATTTAACATGTGCGAAACACAAATTTGATTCCCCTAATGAGGGCATGATAGCTAAACAATGCAAGATTTAAGTTAGAAAATTCCACTAAAAAAATCAGTCAGATGTGTTCAGAACTCCACAACGCTTGAGAGATGGGAAATCCGAAATTTGTAAAAAAAAAAATCCTCAATTTTTCCAAATTTGTTGCTTCTGTTTTTGGGAATTTCCTCCCATATCAAGCTTAAACGCAAAAAACTTATGGGATGGGGGATATTTAACAATGCAGGAGAGCGGGAACATCATGGGGAGGGTGCAATTATGGCACATATTTGTTTCATCCGACTTCTGGAAGAAATTATGATTACGGAAAAAATCTGAACTTCGTCGACTTTCCGTTTTAGAAGGCTTCATAAAGATGGAATTCTGCCTTCTGACGAACACTTCTGTTCGCCTGTGCATTGATCTCGTGAATAACCAAAATAACACCAAACAAGTTAGTAAAATCATGCAATGCATTGATAATGATATGCTTTCCATCATACCAGAAATCATTACTCAAGTTATGAGGATAATGGCTGTGGAATAAATATCACCCCTGTGCCCTGACCTTTCACCCCATTTCGATGATATTGAACAGGACCGGTTCAGTATACCTCAGAAACAACATGATACAGTTTTGTCACAATTGAAGCATTTTTAGGTTTCGTTCCCAGGTTGTCCCCAACCACATAGCACTAACATCTCATTGAAATCGAACCATTTTTAAGCAAGTTATGACACATAAGGGCATTGGAATGGATATCGTTCCTATGCCCTGACCTTAGACCCCATTTCACCCATTTTAAATGGGGTTCGTGCCGAGGTGGTCTCCTACCAAATAGTAAAATTTCGTAGAAATCGAACCATTTTTGTGCAAGTTATGACGCGTAACGGCAATGGAATCAATCCAGCTTTTATGTCCCGATCTTTGACCCCATTTCGCCCATTTTCAATAGGGTTCGTCCCCAGGTGGTCCCCTACCACATACTAAACTTTAATCGAAATCGAACCATTTTTATGTGAGTTATCGTGAGGACAGACGAACAAAGCTGGAGCATATACACTTTCCAACCCACGGTTGGAAAGCGTAAAAGAGGGGGAATTCCTTGAATTCATGAAAGAATCTCATGCCTGAAGGTTACGGAAAATTTTTCACTGTGTCTAACTTCCGTTTTTGCAAATTGTTGCCGACAGTTTCAAGCTGAAATACAAACATTTATGCAATGAAATAATATTTAACAAGAATACTGGACTTAAAAAAGGCAACATCGAGAAAAAAAAAATTACTATTACAGCAAAATTTTTTGCTCCGTTTAACTATCGTTTTTGAAAGTTTTGAAACACAAAATAACGTCGCTAGATAAAAAACAACCCCTCCCCCAAATTTTCTTCAGTTTTGCATCAACGTCGAGAATAATCTCAATGATGACAAAAAAAAAAAAAAAAAAAAAAAAAGCGGAATTCCGCGGATCCGCTTAAGAATCTCACGTATATCATAAAATAATAGCAAAATAAAAATTTGTAGAATACGTAGTTTCGACAGTGAGTTCCGTAGTCAGACAACGAAATCCGTAGAAACTACAGACACTCTGTAGTAGTTATCAGGTATGTTTTTTTCATGAAAAAGCTTTGCGTTCTAAAAAACTTGGAGTCTGGTGTGCAATATCACGCTATCGCATAGTGGGACCAATTGAAAGGATGGTGAATAGTTCTGTTTATCAAAACATCATCACAAAGTTCGTAGCATTCCTTGATGTCAGCAAGGCATTGTCACACAGCTAGTAACATACATTTTTTTCAAGAAGTTTTCAGTGACCGTCTCCTCTCGAAAGAAGTGTGGCCTGCACAGTCATCTGATTTATCACCACTGGATTTTTTTCCTTTGGGGGTATCTCAAAGGTGTTGTTGATAAGAATAATCCTCACACCATGGATGGACTCAAAACGAAATTGCGACAGCAACAGGGAAAATAAAAAAATGAAAGGGTGCTTTGCAAGGTGGCCACTTCCAACATACAATAAGGTTCCTATTTTTCTTTTGTTTAACGGTGAGATTATAACCTGAATTTGTGGGTTTCATTTTTCATATACTTGCTGATGTGCCAACCTTCAAAATCTGAAAATCAGGAGATTTTCACAGCTCATAAAATCACGAGCACTATTTTTATTTTTTTTAATCGACATTTTCCAGACATAACATTCCAGAAGTAGTATTGCTGCAGTGGTCTAAGCGATGGCTTCTGGTCATTCGTCTGAAAGGGGCTCAGGTTCAAATCCCAGTGAGGCATGGATGTTATGTTTGTCTTATGGCACTGGCTCTCTTCCTTCCCTGGAACCAGTGACCCTAAATTAGGGACGGGCGACCGCTTATAGTGCATTGAGATGCTCGAGGTGGTCATTAAACCTATAATAAAAAAAAAGTAGTAGTATTGTTCCACTAAAAGTTTTAGAGAGGGGGACCCCCCCCCCCGCAAAAATCAACAGCCCTCCCCCTACTGAAATTCGTTTTTAGGTACTTTGATTCCGCAAGATAATGAAAATGTAAAATGGCCCGCATGTTGTTTTTTACGAAAAAAAAAAAAAAAAAATAGCAGCCAACTGTTGTTTTCTTTTTCTTTTTGTGGGCAAAGGCGAAGATGATAAAAAGCATCGTACTAACAACGCCTTTCATTACAAGGCGAGGCCAACTGTAACTACTCCCTTTTGTCGTTAACGGTTAAGTGAATTCGCTGCAACTCAACGGTTTATACTCACTTGAATGCACATGGCTCTGTTGAGGCGAGGGGCTGAAAGACTGAAATGCAAGTAGAAGGCAGGGCAGCTCCCATCTGTCAATCAATTAATGACCCTCCCCAGCATTCTAGTGCCAGAGTATATGGCTCTGTTGAGGCGAGGGGCTGAAAGACTGAAATGCAAGTAGAAGGCAGGGCAGCTCCCATCTGTCAATCAATTAATGACCCTCCTCGGCATTCTAGTGCCAGAGTATATGGCTCTGTTGAGGCGAGGGGTTGAAAGACTGAAATGCAAGTAGAAGGCAGGGCAGCTCCCATCTGTCAATCAATTAATGACCCTCCTCGGCATTCTAGTGCCAGAGTATATGGCTCTGTTGAGGCGAGGGGCTGAAAGACTGAAATGCGAGTAGAAGGCAGGGCAGCTCATATCTGTCAATCAATTATTGACCTCCCTGGCATTCTAGTGCCACAGCAGGTGAGCTCTTTGCTGATGGCATCGTATGACAATCAGACTGGGAGAATATTTTTTAAAGCAAATATTTTCTGACCCATCACGGACAATTGGTCAGAAGCCAGCCACTGCACTACTGTGACGGCTTTCTTTTTGCAGATGGGAGAGGAAAAGTACGAAGCTGATAACTGTAATGCCGCCTTGCATCGGTGCAGAAAGAAAAATATTTCAGAGGCGGTTCGAAATCACGGTGGTTGATGGAATTACGACCACCCTAACGGCCAACTTTCCGTGAAAATCAAGAAAATTCGACATTCATCCGGAGAGCGGAAGGGAAGGGCTTAAAAACCCAGAGTCTCCCGTCTAAATCTGCAGAGTTGGCAAGTCTGTACTTGTAATTAACCTCTAAACAGGCATGTGTCTTGTTTGGCTGGCACGACATTTTGTGATGACCCTGTAGTACACCAAGATTTCGTCAAATATTAAGTTTGATTACAAAAGACAGAAACAAATAAAATTAGTTACATCAACAAAGTAAAATAAGGAAAGCTTTCACAATTAAAACGATACATGATTATTATTTTCTTCTTGAAAATTTTAAACACTTGAAATAAACCACTATCTGTGAACATGATATTCATAACTGCTTTGCAATACATCTTGATGAAACAAAATTCAGTTCTACGATTTTATGGCAACTCACGTAACAAAAGTTCAAAGTTAAAATTTCTTTCATACAGTTCTGTAGACAAAAGAAGTAAATTGTTTCATAAACTTTACAAAAGGGTGAAAACAACAATGATTCCTTTAATAGCTAGGCAATATTTCTGGATATGGAGTTTTCATAAGCACTTAGACAACAAACACAGTGAATACTGTACAATCAAAAATACCTTTTAGAATCTGTAAAATTGAAACCCAGCTTTGTTTTGGAGCTTCCTAGATTACAACATTCAAAGTAGTTTACTTTTTTTATGGGATTTATCTAGGTAAAGTTTCAAGTTTCTGCAAAGTTTGGAGAGAACTGATCTTCGTTGGGCAGTCTTTCAATCCAATCTCCGTCACTATCTTCTGTTACAGTGAACCTTGACAATTACAGTGATTCTATAAAATATCTTGCCAGATGTTAGGCAGCATTAATCCTCTACAGTAATTTATGATGGTTAATACACAATACTGACATGGATTAGGAACATCAAACAGAAGTCATCGCTCTTTCCACATTTATTAGCGAGTGGAAAAAGCGACGACTTCTGTTTGATGTTCATTAATTATTCATTCGCCTCCTAGTTATTTGTGCAGTTGCTGTTTTCTATGGTGAATCCCCAGCATGGTGCGGGGCTCCAAGAAGCAACCTGCCATGTGGCTTGACAGTTAATCATATGCGAGTCAGGAGAATTCGAGGCTGCTGTGGTGCAGTGGTAGCATTTCCGGGGCGGCCGATGAGAATTTTTTCACGACTCACTTATAAACGTGGAAACAACGATGACTTCTGTTTGACATTTACGATGGAAATTTGGTATTTTTCAATTTCAAGACCCTCTTTCAATTTACGCTTCGGGAAGCTGGACTGAAGTCCAATGACAGTTAAAGAGTCAGGCACGTTAGAGCAACAGGACACCACATAGACTGGGACTCTTTGACTGTCATTGGACTTCAATCAAACTTCCTGAAGCATAAATTGAAAGAAGGACTTGAAATTGAAAAATACCAGAACTCCATCATAAATGATTATAAAGGATTAACGCTGCCTAACAACTGGTAAGATACAGGGGTTGTCCAAAATAATGGAAACACCTCACTGAAAACAGTGACTTTGGTATGTTCTGCTTTTTGAGTAAAACAAACATGTAGCTACATTTTTTTTTGTATAATAAAAAAAGTGTTGCTTATAGTCTCAAGGGTCAGTGTGATTGCATTGTAAATCAGTGTTTGCATAGTTTCTTTCCAGGCGAAGACACAATGTGCTACCTGTCGGAGTTCCAAAGTGGGCAGATTGTAGGAGCCCGTCTGGTTGGTGCATCGGTAACCAAAGTTGCACAGGTACTGGGGGTATCGAGAGGTACTGTGTCGAAGGTCACGACAGCATACAATGTTCACGGCACAACAACATCTGCGAGACACAACTCTGGAAGGAAAACCAAACTCACTGCGAGAAACAGGAGGGCATTAAAGAGGACTGTGACCGCAAGGAGGAAGACCATGGTGGCGAAAGTGACTGCCGAGCTTAATGCAAATCTTCACAACCCAGTGTCGACCCATACCGTGCAAAGGGAATTGCATAAGCACAATATTTACGGCAAAGCTTTGATAGCGAAACCTCTGGTGTCACAGGTGAATATGAAGTGGAGACTACAGTGGTGCCGGGAACATAAAACGTGGACTGCGGATCAATGGAAACATGTCTTGTTTTCCGATGAATCAAGTTTCTCACTATTCCCCACCACAGGACGGGTTTACCTGTGGAGAACCCCAGCAGAAGCCTAAAACCCAGACTATCTCCTTCCTATAGTGAAGCATGGGGGTTGTTCTGTAAATGGTTTGAGCCATTTACAGAACTACCCTGTAATGGTTTGAGCCATGACCTCGTGGTTCGCAGAAGGTCCCATTATCACCTTACACAGATGGATCACTAGGGGTGACTATGTCACCCTTTTGGCCGACCATGTGAATTCAATGACGCAGACATTGTTTCCATCAGGGGATTGCACCTTTCAAGATGATGATTCACAGAAGTCAAACTGTTCAATCATGGTTTAAGGAACATGAGGATGAAGTTGCACACCTTCCCTGGGCTGAACAATCACCTGACTTAAACATCATTGAGCCCCTGTGGTCTGTGTTGGAAAACAGAGTGCAATCCCATTATCCTGCTCGGGCGTTTCTCAAGAAATTGGAGCAGTTTCTGCAGGAAGAATGGTACAACATACCACTTACCACCATCCAGGACTTGTATGCGTCCATTCCAAGGAGGATTCAAGCACTTTTAAAAGCCAAGGATGCTCCCACACCATATTAGGTGCGTAACAGCTATTGTTTCAAGATGCTTCCATTATTTTGGACAACCCCTGTATTTTGCAGAATCACTGTATCTGTCAAGGTTAACCATAACCGAAGACAGTGACGGAGATTGGATTGAAAGACTTCCTGATGAAGGACAGGAATTATCTCTGAAAATTTGCAGAAAATTGAAACTTTACCTAGATATATCTACCCTGTATTTTGCCGAATCGCCATAACTGTCGAGGTTAACCATAACCGAAGACAGTGACGGAGATTGGATTGAAAGACTTCTTGATGAAGGACAGGAATTATCTCTGAAAATTTGCAGAAAATTGAAACTTTACCTAGATATATCTCATAAAAAAATTTAACCTTTCAGAATGTTTAAACAATACATGATTTTTTTTTGTTCTTGAACAAATAAACATTTCAAATAAAAAAATCACTATCTGTGAACATGATATCCATAACTGATTCTATGATTTTACACCAACTTATCTGACAAAAGTGCAAAGTTAAAATTTAATCCGTACAGTTGTGTACGCAAAAGAAAGAAATTGTTTTAAAAACTTTATAAAGGGTAAAAACAACGATTGCTCTAATAGTTTGGTGACATTATTGAATAAGGAGTTTTCAGTACTAAATATAAACAGAGTATTGTACAGTCAAAAGTACCATTAAAATGTTTCTATTTAAAAAGCAGAGGATAACTCTTGTCATTGCACTCAGGTAAAAACATCTAAACGTTCATTTTTCTTTTTCAAAAATTGTTTTCATCACAAACAAGAGAAAACCAAAGATATAATTTTTTTCTCACACAGGATCAATAGTTAATTTTTTTAAAAATACTTTTGGTTGTCCATACCTACATTTTGAACGAAGAGTTTTTGAAACCACCCTTGATTGCGATTTGCACAATTCAAAATATCTGGAACTTTTCAGTGACGAGGATGTTTTGCCCTTCGCAGGACTGGAATCCGGCAAAAAATGACATCTTTGGTCTACCTTTGTCCTCACCCTGGTGAGCTGCACGATACATTTCGATTGGTTTATTGCAAGTGCTGGAGGACAAAATGACTTATAGCACTTATTTTTCATCAACACTTTCGAATAAGACTGATCTTGCAGTCTAGAGGAACTCAAAACATGGTGTTTATTTACAGTAAGACTACGGCGTTTGGTTGAAACATCATCGCCCAGTTCTTTACATTCATATGGCTCGTTGGCACCTTTGTTCTGTCTCAGACTAATATTAAGAGGCACTAATTTAACAACAGGATTCAAATCTGAGAAACGAAGGATGCCAGCACGTTTTGTTTTGACTGTGCGCTCCTTTTCTGTTTCAGCGCTTGAAGACACATCTCTTAAAAGTGAAGACTCAGAATTTTTGTGGTCAGTTTTCTTCTTGACTGAGATTTCTGAGTTGACAGAGTCACTCTTCTTAGCTGCAGTTTGTTCTTTCCTAGTCAACACATCTGTGGTTTTAGTCTTATATTCTGCAACAGGATTGTGGGCTTGATTGTACTTAAACCTCTGTAGCCGAATTTTGGCCTTCTTCAAAGCTTTGGCCACAGCTACATTTTTTCTGACCATCTGCTGTTTCGAGTTCAAAAGTCTTGAAAACATCTGTTTTTTACAGTCCTTTTGCCCTACAATTCTTGACTGAGAAATGCCTCGAAAAAGAGTATTACTTAACTGGTTAGTAACAATGTCTTTGAGAGACAAGCGTTTTAGAACTATATATGGTTGCATTAATGTGCCAAGAACTCCAGAAACATCCTGCTTGAGGTAACTGCCAGAAGAAGTCAAGACTGCACTTTTTACTTCCTCAGATAAGCTTTCATTGGATTGCAATAAATCTTCAGAGTTCACTACACATGCTGATTCATACCCAGAAAAAGCATCGTTTTTTGAAACAACCTGCTCAGTCCTGAAGAAGTAAGGCTTTTTAATTACAACTTGTTTCACGCTTTCAGGGTCTTCTCCACATGCCACAAGCAGCACAGATTTTGATTCATGTGATACTTCCATTTGTTTCGAAGGATTTTCTCCACTTGCTGTATTTTTACAGTCTGCATTCTTCAAGCGCAGAATCTCTCGTAAAGGTTCGCCTTCGCAACCTTTAAGCGTTTCGTCTGCCTCATTACCGCTGCTAGAAAACCGTAGATTTGAAACTTCAGTTTGGTTTAAACTGTTTTCACAATCCTGTTGCGATGTTTCACGTGGCGATACTGTCTGCTCGTGTAGTTTAACGCTTTTGTGTACAGTGTCATGCCTATGAAGTATTTTTCTTTTTTTAATTAATTTGGATTTCAGATCTGTCTTCTCTTGATACCCTGCGCCATTTTCTGCTGCTGTCTGTCGTTGAACTTCCTGTTTAGCAACTGAGATGGAGCTGTACACGATTTCGGGTCCCCTGTATCTTAATTTTCTGTTAGTCAGGACCTTGCCAGTTTGAATGTTATGTACAGTAGCATTTTCTGTATATGGATCCAGAATGTCTTGTGGAGGTTTAACATCACAAGGCTTAAGTATTTCTTCTGTCTCATTACCAGAGCAAGATGGTAGATTCGAAACTTCAGATTGCTTTAACTGGTTTTGGGGATCATGTTTCAATGCTTCAGTTGATGATGCCATCCCTTTGTGTAGTTCAATGTTTTTGTATACACTATCATGCCTATTCAGAAGCTCCCTTTTTCTCTTTAATTTAGGTCTTTCATCTTTCTTCTCTCGACACCCCACGCCGTCTTTTGCCACTTGAAAATGTCGTTTAGCTGGCTTTGCAACCGATATGGAGCTGTACACAATTTCAGGTCCCCTGTACCTTAATTTCCTGTTAGTTAGGATCTCGGCACTTTGCACATTATGTTCTGCAACACCTTCTGTATTTCCAGGGTCTAGATCCAGAATGTCTAGTGGAGGTTTAATATCACAAGGCTTAAGTATTTCCCCTGTCTCACTACCAGAGCAAGAGTATGGTGGATTTGAAGCTTCAGTTCGGTTTAACTGGTTTTGAGGATCCCGTAGAGATGTTTCACCTCGTGATACAGTCTGCTTATGTAGTTTAAAGCTTTTGCATTCACTATTAAAAAGGCCACTCTTTTTCTTTAATTTGGGTTTATCATCTTTCTTCTCTTCATACTTCACACTATTTTCTGCTGCACGAACTTGTCGTTTAGATCGCTTCACAACTGAGATGCGGCTATACACAATTTCAGGTCCACGGTACCTTAATATCCTGTTAGTTACAACCTTGGCACTTTGTATATTATGTTCTGCATCATCTTCTGTATTTTTATAATCGGGATCCAGAACATTTTGTGGAGGTTCTATATCACAAGGCTTAAATATTTTCTCTGTCTCGCTACCAGAACAAGAGTGTGATAGATTCAGAGCCTCAGCTTGGTTTAAGTGTTTTTGCGATGTTTCGCTTGATGATACAGTCTCTTTGTGGAGTTTAATGTTTTCACATACAATACCAAGCCTATTAAGAATTCCGCTCCTTCTCTTTTGCTTCAGCTTGGATTTTCCATCTTTCTTCTCTTGATACCCTGCATCAGTCTTTTCTTGAACTTGTTGTTCACCTAACTTCACAACTTCAGTTCCCACTTTCTTCAGTTTCCTATTTGTTAGGACCTTGGCACTGGGTATGTTCTGTTCTGCAGTAACAGTTTCAGTGTGACATGGCACTTCTGCCTGTGTTTCAGCAGAAGAGGTTTTAGATATTATCCCTGTGTTCCCAGAGTGTTGTTTGATATCTTTGGATTTAAGACCACAGTTTCTTTTTATGGCACGGTGAATTCCTGTTTCACTGCATTCAAGGAGTGAATGGTGTCCTCCATCAGTAATCTCAGAATGAGCTTTCTCTAAAGGGTATGCAGGTTTTACAGAAGTCTTCCGTTCTTTGATATTTTTACAACTTTTTTTATATTCTATAAATCCTTTATGGTCATGACGCTTCTCCCCAATACCAGCTCTGCTTATATCTCCATTGGAAGACTGTTCTGACACCTTGAATACATTTTGACTGTGCCCTTTTGACTTTTTCCGAGATGTCTGTATATGCTGTTTGAGTTCAAAATTTTCAGCAGTTTTTTTTCCAGGGCGTTTAACTTCTTGATGCATTAAATCAGGATCATGTACTTCTACTTTAGTTACAATAACTTCTCCACCCTTCACCAATTTTTTTTCAGTGTCTTGACACATAGAATTACCACTAAAATTTACCTCCTCACTTGCAGAATTGTTCTGCTCATGCAACTGAAAATTTTTAACCTGTTTGGACAGTTTTTTGGTAATACTGCTACTAAATGAAACATTTTTAGAACTATTTTCATCATATTTCACATCCGAACATATGAGCTTAGAGATGTCTTCTTTATTCCTTGTTTTCTTAAGAGTTTCTTCTGTCCCTGCTTTATTTCCAGCCTTCTTGCATAGCATCACGTTCTCATACTGAGTACTTCCTTTCCTCTTATTCCTAGAACCATCGTACGAATCACACGTTAATCCCAATGGCTGCTCTGAAAGGTGCACTACAAGAGAGTGTTGTAATAATTTCTCCTTAACAGTTTTGGAAGCATCACGTGATGGGCGCTTCTCAACTTCTTCGCAGCGGCTGATGCTATCAGGTGGAATTTTGTTTCTTTCTTGCTCTGGCTTGCTTTCAAAACAGTCAATTTTCGGACATGCCAGATTTTTGCCACGGTATTCAACATCATCACTGTCGAAAGTGCTTAATTTTGGTGGATTCATATCATTATCTACAATTTTATTCACTTTTGCATTTGACGTCTGTTTGGGGATCTCTCCAGAGTGTACAATTTGACGTTTCTTTGTACTTTTATTTAAATTCAAAGAGTTTACTATCCCCTTGTCAGGAACAGGTTCTGCACGGTTGTTTTCAGGAGGGTACTTGGCTCTGCTGGTGGTTTTTGGCATATTTTTCATGCAGTCTGTACCCAGAAGTCCCATTTTCCTAGTGGCTGATTTACAATGCTTTATTTTCCCCCATTTAGCTTTCCTTTTCCCCACTTGCGCTACTTTACAAAATAATTCCCTTGCAACACGTTCCATGTCACACATAGCCTTCGTGTAAGCACCAACAAATATCTGTTTATTCCCATGAATCTCTAGTGATTCCATTGGCAACTCATACTGAACAGTATGCTGAGGTTTATCTACAGTAGTTCCAATTTCTACATTCTTTTTAGAGTGAATTTCTTCTTTGGAGTTCACTTCAGTTTGCGTGCCTATGGTTGGCATTGCACCTGTTGTAGCATCACAAGTACCTTGACTTTTCTTTGCTTTTTCAGGCTTAGACTTTTTAATGCACTTTATACAGTGATCGGAAGAAACTAATATTGTTTTATTTGAATGACTACGGTTTCCAGTTCGATCAGCAGGCTGCATTCTGTCAGTGCAAACTGAAACACCTTTACTAAAAGTTGGAACCTCCCGCTTGACAGTTTCATGACACTGCTGCACATTCCCCACTTCAGCTTTGCAAAACGACACCTTGTCTTCACACGAATCTTTTTGGAAGTCACTGGCTTCTTACCTACAGAGTCACTTTTTGCAAATTTGGGAATTCTTCCAAAAGCTCCACTAGAGGATTTGCTTTCTGCTGTACTCCGGTAACAAATTTTTAATCCTCTTTTCAAATTTTCACCTTTCCTGGTATCGCTCAAGCAGTGTTTCCTGTTTTTTTCTTGAACGACACTTCGAATAATAAGTTCTTTTTGCGAGCTTCCAGTTTTTTATGGGGTGCAGTAGCTTCAGCATGCTCTACACTCCGCCTGCTCTTAAAGATGCGTTTCGCCTTTACTTCTCTCTTTTCACATTCCCAGTTGCTTACGGAGCACTCGGGTGAGTGAAACGTCGCTTCTAATCCTTCACTTTCTGAAAAATTACGTTCAGTAGAATGCCCTTCAGACAGAGGTGTCCACGAATGGCCAGAATCACTTTCAAGACCCTCTGAGGGCACTTGCTTAATATCCTTTCCATGCAATTTAAAATCTGCACCCATTGCTATTGTATACCGCAAGAAATTTAATTCAGCTGGTACGCTAGTAACCTGGCAAAGATCTGTCACAGAACCTCTCACTTCAGAATTATCAGCATTCACTTTCTTTCCCAATTTAAAACAAAATTTAATTTTCCCATTGTTCTTACTAGGTAACGGATTTCTTGTCGATGCGAGCACTGTTTCGGCTTTTTCTTCAAGGTTAGACTTTGTAGATCGAGGCTTTTTCTCTTGCCGCAAAAATTTATAATCCTTCATCAGTTTCTTGCAAATGGCAATATCTTTATGCTGGAAAATCTGAATGCGGCTATCCTCTCCAACCTACAAATATATATAATTAAAAACTGCATAAATGATAAGATAATGAACCTTTATAATGCAGCTAAAAACTTACAGACAAAAACCAGAAAAGAAAGTGTATATTCAAAATTACAGTGTATACAGTATATGTATAATAAAATGCTATGTACTGCATTATCAGCAGAACGCCTATGAGAATTATTTACACACACACACACATACAGGCCAGATCACCACTGTCTTCACATGGGCAATAACAACTGAACTGGTACAAACTGTGCTACTCTATTACTAATAACTGGACAACTTCCATTAGACACATAAGTGCGGCAGAGCGGATGTCTCGAAGCACAGCTCAAGGCAGGGCTTAAAAATCGCTGCTTGCAATCCGATAAAAACCGGAATTAAAACTTTTCCAACAGTTCCCGGTACAGCTTTTTAGTGCTATACTTCTTCATTTGTTCATTTACAGAACTCGCTTATAATATGAGGGTTGTACTGAAAGTAAATTATAAGTCCAACACCACTAGTTCTGCCAGTATCTGTCCCACAATAGTAGAAGAGATGTCCACATTTCAGTTCAACGAGATCTTTTGTTTTTACCTCACTTAGCCCGACAATGTCCCACTTGATTCCCTGGAGTTCCTCCTCCAATTTAAGGAGCCTTGAATCAGAAGACAAATTATATCTCATGTGATTCTATCATAAAGTTCACATACCATTACGTGACCACAAGGTTCTTCAGGAAAACGCTTTGACGTCCGTAAATTTTGTTTTACACATTCTGTAAAGTGAATACAGTCTGTGGTGGTGCATTAACTTATTCAATTCAAATATAAATTGGTTAAAAGTCTTAAAAATGTTACTCACGGAAGTGCGTGTTCAGTCTGACGTCAGTAGTTATTGAGAGTTTCTTTGTCCAAAGTTGTATCTTGCTTCAATACGGTCAGTTGTTAGGGTTAGCTCGAGAGCCATTTCGTCAAAAGTTGTACCCTACTTTGATTATGTCAAGTTGTTAGGGTTAACTCAGTTCTGGCTGTGCCGACATCATATTGAATGGGTAAAGGTTTCCATATAATAATTAAAGATTCTTGAGTTAAGAGTTACTATTTACATACCACTTGAAGTTCCACGTCGTACTTGGCCATTAGGGCTATCTCGTCAATGCTGCACTCTCGTAGAATTGCCGAAGAAATCTTCAAGTTAGGTCAGGTTCATAAAAAATTTAAAAAATTCCAGTTAAAATCATTATATACACCACCCCATACCGTCCACAGTCTCAATCGCCAGACGCAGGTTTCACCTAGGCTCTACCCTGGTGTTTTGAATGGAGACTTCACACCCTCTGTCGAAGTCTGCTATCTGAAAGTGTCGTGTCCACAGTGCGCATGTTCCTCATGTAACCCATCGTCAATGCCATCTAGTGTCAAATCGCATCAACTTTATCGTCACCTATGTCATTTTCACTCTTCCCTTTTCTCTTCCTCCCTCTCCTCTCCCTATTCAGTTTCTTCTCAGTTTCAATCAGGTTCCTCCAAGTGAAAGAAACTCTCAATGACTACTGACGTCGGACTGAACACGCACTTCCGTGAGTAACATTTTTAGGACTTTTAATCGATTTATATTTGAATTGAATAAGTTAATGCACCACCACAGATTGTATCCACTTTACAGAATGTGTAAAACAGAACTTACAGACATCAAAGCATCTTCCTGAAGAACAGAAGACAGATATTGTCTGTTAAACGTAGCCAAGGTCAGCATCAGATGGCAGCCTAGTCTGGCCTTCTGGTGATTCTTAGCACTTTGTGCCTTCATGTCACACTGGCTGCTTTCTTGGTCAAGTACACTACAGCTGTGGGAGACTGAGGGTCAAGATTTAAGTTGTGAAATCATCTTTTTTAAGGGGTGGGGTGGCCATAACTTACCGCGCTGGCCAAGCAGGTTGGTACGTGGGATAGCATTTCCTCTAATCCCGATAGTAGAGTTATATCGCTATTTGTCAGTCTATATCTATATATATTATCATCAATCCACTGCTGGATGAAGGTCTCCCCAAGTTTCTTCCACAATTATCTGAAGGTTCGTACTCTTCCAAGCAAAATAAATTCAAGCACTTTTCAAACCCGAATCACCATCTGTGTGTACTGTCGGTCGGTCAGTCAGTAGGTAGGTATTTTAGTAAGTTCAGAACATTAATCTTAGCTGGGGTGGGCACACCTTCAATGACCTGCCTATTACCCTTGCCTCTAGTCGGTGTATTTTATTAACTTTGAATTGCCCCTCTGTTTCGGTGTATTTCGAAATCATTTTGTTTTGTGGAATATTTTGAAAGGGTTACATTATTTTCATAATCATCTGCTGGTATGACACTTATTTGTTTGCTTTAACTTTTTATTTTTGATGCATGACTTTGATGCTTTGACACATTTTTTGATGCAGCCAGGAGACAAAGGATCCATGCATGAAGCACAAGCAATTCCTGGAAGTTCCACCCTCCTGCAAGAACGCGTCTCTAACCCCAGTAAACAGAAGCTCATCACAATTTGTGAACACACCATTCCACTTATTTTACTCACGTGGCTGATGCTTTACTCTGTAGTGATATCATAGCCAAGGCACCAGCTGTCCACACAATTCCCTGGGTTGAAAGCAAGTTCTGCGCTATTCGATCAGCTGGGTGTTCTTATCAGAACTACACAGAAACCTCCCATACAACTTTTTAGCACAAACAATTATTTAACACATGCTCTTTCATATCATTACTTAAAAAACAAAACAAAATAACAATTTCAAGTACTATTTACAGAGCCTTAAACTTTTTCAAGTACAAAGAAAGGTGGCTTGATCACGCTAGTTACGTTAACTAAAACTTTTACAAAAAGTTCGTAAGTTGAAGCTTTCGACCTTATCTTAGGTCTTCATCACGCCAATGGAGGACTAAGATTGTTGCCAGATTCTACATTTGAATTTTTCCTATTTTTGTTGCCAAAACTTAGAATTGATCTCCAGATTAACGGAATGTAGAGAGGAGATTCGGAGTTGCAAGTCATTGAGTTGAAAATAATTTCTATGCTTTCACGGTAACGGAGGGCAAAACGATTGTCAAACGAAGCAATTCGTTTTGCTTCGTTCCAGTGGGGAACTGCAGATGTGTCTTCCATTGTCAAAATAGACAAGGCAGTGTTGGGATTGCCTTTCGAAACATCTTTTCTGTGTTCTAAAATTCTATGGCTTATGCTCCTGTATGTGCTTCCAATGTATAAGTTATCCCCAGTAGAAGAAGAGATAGGAATGCAGTAAACTCCTGGGAGGTTCAGGCTTTCAACTTTGTCCCTATCCCTTTGTAGAAGTTTCAAGATGTTTGGGGTAGATTTAATGGCAAGATGGTAACCAAAACTTCTAAAAGAATCTGTAACTTATAAGCATAGGAAGGATGGTAAGGAACAGAACCACAGAATTTCAGGTCTTCTTTCTTGTGAGGAAGGAGGCATTCGATTTTCGAATGGTTTTCATATTTCTTTATGAGGAGTTGACTGTAACAGCAGGGAAACCATGAGAGAGGGCTATTGTAGAAATTTTGGAGAGTTCTTCTTGAAGAGAGTTGGCTGTTGCAAATGATATGAGCCCTGTGGATGTAGGACTTCAATGCTGCAAGCTTGTAGAGATGCAGGGTGCAAGATTTGTAGGGAATGATGTTAGTGGCTGCAGAAGGTTTTCGATAGACGGAACGAGTAATGGAGAGATCAGCGTTTCTGCAGATAGATACATCCAGGAAATCAATTTTGTGATTTACTTCCTTAGATATAGTGAGCTTAATGGAAGGAAATTTTTCTGTAATGGAGTTGATCAGTATCTGTAGCTCAGACTCGGAATGTGGCCAGCAAATGAAAATGTCGTCTACATATCTTAACCATAGGGAAGGTTGAAAAGGGTGTAGAGGAATTATGGAAACTTCAATATGTTGCATGTAGATTTCAGCAAGCAGAGGGGAAAGAGGTGAGCCCATGGGGAGACCAGATTGTTGCCTATATACAATTTTGTTGAAAACAAAACAACTATGTTGATGAATAGTGTGGAAACAATCATAAAGATCTTTGATAAGAGGACCGGGGGGTTCAAAATGAAGAATCAATTTCTTCATGAGGAGCATGTAGGAATCAAAATATGGTACAGAGGGAAACAAAGATTCTACATCAAGAGTATACAGATTATCAAAAGGAGGAAAGGAATTAGGAAGGTTGTGGATGAAGTTTGAAGTAGAGACAACTGTATGAGGATGGTTGGCTGCCAGGGATTTGCATTTGAGGATCAACCTCTACTGACAAGCCAAAGTATGTAAATCTTTCTTCTGTCACTATTCCTCCTAGCTTGGATAAATTCTTATCATTAGGCCCAAAATTTTCACCTGCTCTTCCTATCAATCTTCCACAAACTGTTTCTGTTATAGAATCAGCCATCCACAGAACTGAGACTGTTCAGCAGCCTATCCTTCGTGCCAACGCTGCTGTTATCTTATCCAAGCAAAATTCTGTGCCAATCAAGTACTCTTCTTCTTGTTTAAAAGAATTCAGGTCATTTATTCAAGAAAATGACCTAGCCGTATGCAAAGCAGATAAAGTTGGTTGCCCAGTCATCATTGGTAAAGAAACTCTAAACCAAAAAGTGCTTTCTTTTCTTACATCTGCCAACTGCATCCCTTTACAGTCAGACACCACCAACTCACTCAAAAACTCAGTTGACAGATTAGCTAAGAAAGAAACTCTTCAATCCTTCCTTGGTGATATATCACCCCCTCCTTACTTTAGAACTCAAAGGCTCTTCCTGCAAGTGAAACTGCATAAAGCTGGTAACCCCATCAGACCTTTAGTGGAATATTCTTTTTCTCCAGCAGTAAACCTTGAATAGAGATTGGTCCTCAAATGCAAATCCCTGGCAGCCAACCATCCTCATACAGTTGTCTCTACTTCAAACTTCATCCACAACCTTCCTAATTCCTTTCCTCCTTGTGATAATCTGTATACTCTTGATGTAGAATCTTTGTTTCCCTCTGTACCATATTTTGATTCCTACATGCTCCTCATGAAGAAATTGATTCTTCATTTTGAACCCCCGGTCCTCTTATCAAAGATCTTTATGATTGTTTCCACACTATTCATCAACATAGTTGTTTTGTTTTCAACAAAATTGTGTATAGGCAACAATCTGGTCTCCCCATGGGCTCACCTCTTTCCCCTCTGCTTGCTGAAATCTACATGCAACATATTGAAGTTTCCATAATTCCTCTACACCTTTTTCAACCTTCCCTATGGTTAAGATATGTAGACGACATTTTCATTAGCTGGCCACATTCCGAGTCTGAGCTACAGATACTGATCAACTCCATTACAGAAAAATTTCCTTCCATTAAGCTCACTATATCTAAGGAAGTAAATCACAAAATTGATTTCCTGGATGTATCTATCTGCAGAAACGCTGATCTCTCCATTACTCGTTCCGTCTATCGAAAACCTTCTGCAGCCACTAACATCATTCCCTACAAATCTTGCACCCTGCATCTCTACAAGCTTGCAGCATTGAAGTCCTACATCCACAGGGCTCATATCATTTGCAACAGCCAACTCTCTCTTCAAGAAGAACTCTCCAAAATTTCTACAATAGCCCTCTCTCATGGTTTCCCTGCTGTTACAGTCAACTCCCTCATAAAGAAATATGAAAACCATTCGAAAATCGAATGCCTCCTTCCTCACAAGAAAGAAGACCTGAAATTCTGTGGTTCTGTTCCTTACCATCCTTCCTATGCTTATAAGTTACAGATTCTTTTTAGAAGTTTTGGTTACCATCTTGCCATTAAATCTACCCCAAACATCTTGAAACTTCTACAAAGGGATAGGGACAAAGTTGAAAGCCTGAACCTCCCAGGAGTTTACTGCATTCCTATCTCTTCTTCTACTGGGGATAACTTATACATTGGAAGCACATACAGGAGCATAAGCCATAGAATTTTAGAACACAGAAAAGATGTTTCGAAAGGCAATCCCAACACTGCCTTGTCTATTTTGACAATGGAAGACACATCTGCAGTTCCCCACTGGAACGAAGCAAAACGAATTGCTTCGTTTGACAATCGTTTTGCCCTCCGTTACCGTGAAAGCATAGAAATTATTTTCAACTCAATGACTTGCAACTCCGAATCTCCTCTCTACATTCCGTTAATCTGGAGATCAATTCTAAGTTTTGGCAACAAAAATAGGAAAAATTCAAATGTAGAATCTGGCAACAATCTTAGTCCTCCATTGGCGTGATGAAGACCTAAGATAAGGTCGAAAGCTTCCAACTTACGAACTTTTTGTAAAAGTTTTAGTTAACGTAACTAGCGTGATCAAGCCACCTTTCTTTGTTAATATTGTTACGTGTTTTGCCCATAATCGTCATTTTTCAAGTACTTCCAAGGACTTGAAAATGAACTTTTATTCAAAGACTTTTCAAGGAGTGTACGAACCATGTATCTATCTCGAGCCTGCCTCCTCCATGTCACTCCAGCATCCTTCCGAATTGCATCCATCCATCTCCCATGGGGTTTTCTTCTAGGTCTTTTCCTATCCCTCGAAATCCAGTCTAAAATTTCGGCTGTCCATCGGTGACCCGTTCTTCTGGCAACATGTCCAACCCATTGCCATTTCAGTGATTTCACTCTGGATATGATGTCGTCCACTCCTGTCATTTTCCTTATCCACGAGTTCCTCTTCTTATCTTTCCTGGTTACACCAAGCATTCATCTATCCATGCTTCTTTGAGTTGTCTGCAGTCTTTGTATGACTTTTTTTGTTAAGGTCCATGTCTCTGCTCCATACGTAAGCACTGTCAGGATGCATTGATGAAACACTTTTCTTTTAAGGCAAAATAGCAGTGCTCTTAAAAATTGTACAGTTTAAATCTATTTTTAAAAGATCCTTCTGAGTTTTGCACTTTGAGACTATTTCATGTTTAAGGTGGACGCCAAGTAATTTTGCTTCCTATACTTCCAATGGAAAAACTTCTGTACGCATTTTCTTCCCAATTAATGCATTCCCAAGGATGAAAATTTGAGCATCGATTAAAATAGCTTAATTTTATAACTTGGAATACTTAATATTTTCTAAAACATAACCATAATTATGAAATCCAACATTTATTTGTCTATTGACGTCATCAAAGTACAGGTCGCGCTATCTTTTTTCTGGTTTCAGCACCATCAAAGGAAACGTTATTGATTTTTAATATAATTATGGTTATGTTTTAGAAAATATTATGTATTCCAAGTTATAACCTGAAGTTATTTTAATTGATGTTCAAATTTCCATCCTTGGGAATACGCTAATTGTGAAGGAAATGGGTACAAAAGTTTTTCCATTGGAAGTATAGGAAGCAAAATTACTTGACGTCCACCTTAATGAAAAATTATGTGTTCTTTACCAACATAAAAAGTTCAACATGCAATCTATGCAACATAGTTTTTTTTTTTTTTTTAGTCTGAAACAGCTTTATGAATTCTTTAAAAATGAAAGTAACATTCAACAACAACACAGGGGAGTGGGAACATCGCGGGTAAAAAAAAATACGATTAAAGGAGAAATCTTTGCTCCATCTGACTTTCATTTTCAGAAATTTATCTTATATTTTCGAGCTGAAATACAGATATTTATGGAATAAAATTATATCTAACAGAAAATAACATTGCGAGAAAAGAAATTATGACTACAGGAGAAATTTTCCCTCTGTTTACCTTCTGCTTTGGAAAGTTTGGAAGGAATGGAATTTTGTCCTCCGATGGAAAACAACACCCCTACCACCAATTGCCCAAACAATTCTCAGTTTAGTTGTGCATTGATCGTGTGAATGGCCCAAATGACGTAAATGTAAGCATCTTTTCACTCATCCTTTCAACGTGGCCAAACCACCTAAGAATATTAGTCTCCACTCAAAATAGTAAAACTATACTAGTGATCCAAATTTCTTGCCATAGACTAGAGTCGACGGATGTACGAAGTTTGCATGAAATTCAAACTGAGTATAAATAAGGGAAAAACCAAAGTTATGGTGTTTGAGAGAGGAACAGGTAGCACTGAATGTAATGTAAGTATAAATGGCACTGTGATTGACCAGGTGAGTGAGTTTATGTATTTAGGAAGCATGTTTCACAGAGAGAAATTGGATGGTGAAATTAGTAGGCAAGTGAATTCTTCATTGAAATTCATAGCTGCTTTGGGTGGTTTTCACAGGAATGATGGGTTCTCTACAGAGTTCCGCATGGTTGTGTACGAAAGTGTAATTGTTCCTACTCTGATGTATGGTAGTGAAACCTGGGTACTGCAGAAGAAACATAGGAGTTGTTTGTGTGCTGGAGAAATGCGTCACTTACGAGGGGTTTGTGGCAAGACACGGTCTGATTGTGTGAGGAATGAAGATGTGTTGCAATTGTGTGACGTGAAGCAAAATGTTGTTAGCCAGGTGGAGACCAATATGCTTCGGTGGTTTGGCCATGTTGAAAGAATGAGTGATTAGATGCTTACTAAGAAAATCTTTTTAGCCCAAGTGGTAGGAAGGAAAGGCAGAGGAAAGCCAAGGAAGACATGTCAAATTCAAGAATGTCTGCATGAGAAAAAGATTATGAGTATGAAGTATAAAAGATCTTGTGTACGGCGTGTAATGGATATCAGTGAAGCATGAGTTGTATGTCAAGATCGCTGTAAATGGAGAAGTTTGATACGACAACAGTAAGTAAAAATATCTGGTAGTTTGTGTTTCCTTTTGGAGCTAACCTCTGAATCTCACAGAACAGCTTAGTGATATATGTAATGAATAGAAGTCGAAGTTTCCAAATTTTCGCACATAAACCAAATGGCTTTTTCAAGGAAGGTAGACAACAGACTGAATAATAGAACACTTTGACAATTTGTATGCAGTGACTTGATCAGACAATAATGAATAAATGCAAATGTAATTATTCATTTAGAGAAACGACGCTGCGTGTTGGTTGGGCATGCAGCACTGAGTGAGAAAATGCAGCATTATTTGACGACTGGTTCCAAACTTGTGACAATTCTAAAGAGACCTTGGACATCATTGCCAACAGTGAGGCAAAGCAGATCATTGCCAACAGTGTATCATTGCAAGCCTCACTGTTGGCAATGATCTCCAAGGTTTCGTGAATGGCAGTAGATTTATAATGCTTGGCCATTATAAATCTACTGCCTCTCTCAGAGTTGTATCCCAAATGGCCAGAAACAGCAAAGAGTGCGAAGCTCTTGAACCGAGGAACTTCTCACATAAAATTTATTTCTAAAAGTGCTCTAACTTCTTTCTGGAAAATTTTTTAGACAGCAATTTTGTCTGATAAACTGCTGAGCAAACAAAAATGGATTCTAAGCAATAATTCTACTGCTTTTTGCTCTAAATGCTAGGGATTATTTTTTACGCTTTCCAACCGTAGGTTGAAGAAGCGTATGTGCTCCAGCTTTGTTCGTCTGTCCGCATGATAATTTGCGTAAAAATGGTTCGATTTTGATTAAATTTTAGTATGTGGTAAGTGACCACTTCGGAACAAACCCTATTGAAAATGGGCGAAATGGGGTGAAAGGTCAGGACATAGGAGCAAGATGCATTCCATTGCTCTTATGCATCATAACTTGCGTAAAAATGGTTCGATTTCGATGAAATTTTAGTATGTGGTAAGTGACCACTTGGGAACGAACCCTATTGAAAATGGGCAAAATGGGGTCAAAGGTCAGGACATAGGAGCGAGATGCATTCCATTGCCCTTATGCATCATAACTTGCATAAAAATGGTTCGATTTCGATGAAATTTTAGTATGTGGTAGGGGACCACCTGGGGACGAACCCTATTGGAAATGGGCAAAATGAGGTCAAAGGTCAGAACATAGGAGCCGGATGCATTACATTGCCCTTATGCTTCATAACTTGCGTAAAAATGGTTCGACTGAGACAAAACTTTATCATGTTGTTCCAGAAGTATACTTTACCGGTTTTGTTGAATATCATCGAAATGGGGTCAAAGGTCAGGTCATAGGAGCGAGATTTATTCTACAGCCATTAGCCTCATAACTTGAGTAATGGTTTCTGTTATGTTGGAAAGCATATTATAATAAATGCATTGCATGATTTTCCTAACTTGTTTGTAATGGAAGTAGCTGTTTCGTACTGTTCATAGTGGAGGTTGGCTCGGAGTATAGAGGCAAGAGAATTTGTTAAGAGAAATTGAAAACCTCTCCGAGAAAAAATCTTTCGAAGGGAGAAAAGCAGAAAATGAGGAAAACGTGACTTTAAAAAAAAAAATCGTATTTTTGGAGGCAAAATCATATTATCGTACTGCAGCATGATTTATCGTACTAAATATGCTAAAATCGTAACAGATGGCAGGTCTGGAATACCATCAAGACACACCTGCGTGAAGACCCCAGAATGGCCAACGAGGGGTTTGCTGACGTGATTCAGATGTCCATTGGTTCTGTTGATGACATTATGAGAAACCGGTTGGGGTACCAAAAAGTCATTACAATGAGTTCCTTACTTGTTCATGGATGAAGACAAGGCAAATCATATTATCACTTGCCACCAATGGAAATACCAGCTACAGCATGAGGCACAGTTTTTGGATCCAGTCATCACATGTGATGAAACATTTTTTAACCATTTTGATCCAGAAAGAAAACAACAGAGCACCAAATGAAAGCATCCACACAGTCCCCGATCCAAGACAGCAAAGGTTCAAGCAAGTGAAAAGAAGGTCATGCACCTGGATAAAAAGGGAATTGTGTATGACCATTAGGGTGGGCCTTATTTTTGAAGTTTGGAATTCCTTTTCTCCTTACTGTTCAAAATGTTTCATCATGTGAGAAAATAAATCAGTAATTTTTTTTTTCAAATCGGATTAGATTTAGAGGTTGCTACCAGGGTCAAAAGTATTACTTTCAGTATTATAAATATTTAACGGGAATTATCAAGGATAAATTTATTAAGGTACAGTACCTCTCAAATTTTCTATCTATACACTAGATCATCTTCAGGAGTTCTTGTGGCTTACTATTTCCACAGGTCTGGCGACCAAGCCTGGTAGTCATTAATTATTAGAAAGTATTACTGTATTACTCATTACATGAATCTGTGTGGTAATTGTATTGCACCCCAGATGGCACTGTAGTCTCCGACCAGCTGGCAATACAGTAAAAAACATGTTGCACTAGGCAACCACAAGAGCGCACTGCAGTCAATCCATAAGGTGGAGCTGTAGCATTATCCAATTGAGTCAATTAGAGGCTGACTGTTGCACAGAGTGGATGTATTTTTCAGAGCTCTAGTAGGAACGTTTTTGCAGTTATAGCAATTTACAACATAATAATAAATGCCATCAAACACAAGTAAAACTTATAAAAGTTCTATTTCTACTGGAAGAAGCATAGAAATATGGTTAATTGGCCAATTTCGTCATCCTTCGACGCTTCTATCCATTAGTGAGATAATGGCATTATTTTTTCATCATAAACTTGATTTGAAACAAACGGTTAGGAATTCTCTGAAATCAACTGCATGTGATATTTTAGAGATGTGGGAAAAGGCCGAATTCCTACTAAAAAAAAAAAGACCATATTGTTGAGACAGTTGAAATTTTTTTTAAAGAATAGCAAGGACTGAAAAAGGATAAAGAAAATAAAGCCATGCATTCAGATGCTTTGATTAATAAGGAAAATCTTTGGAAAGAAAAGTTGGAAGATCTTTTTGATAAAGCACACCGCAAAGCTTTAGAAATGATCACGATTGAAGAAGAAGAGTTTCTTACGGCTCAACGAGAGAATGGACGACGAGGAAAATTAAGAAGTGTTGACTTGGTGCTAGCAAAAAAAGAAGAGAATTTTCAAAAAAGAGAAGACAAATGGAATATGAAGAGATAAGATCCAGGGAGGAAAAGGTTATTCTTTTTTCTTCACCTGATTCAGATTCTGAAGAAAAAGAATGTCCTTTTACTGTTTCTGAAGAGCCTTCTACTTCAGGAGAGAAACCCACTAAAAGAGGAAGAAAATAAGTATTGGATAGTAATTTATCTGCTAGTCTTGGTGTTACAAAGGTAAGCAATCGACAGGCAGCTTTAATCCTGACCCCTACAATACGAAATCTTGGACTAGATCAATCTCTTTGCAATGTAAATTCAATTATCCGTGAAAGAACAAAACATCGTCAAAGTATTGCTTGAAGATATAGTTGGATCCGAAACTGTTGACAGTCTTACCATTTTGGTATCTGGAGATGGTGTGGATCAGTTACTAGAGGTACCAAAATTACTGTCAGCAAAAGGAGAAATAATAGCATTGGCCATGTATGATACATCAGGAAAGTGGGGAATTTGTGATAAAGAGAAGTGTATCAGCTTTGATACAACAGCAACAAACACAGGAATGAAGTCTGGGACTTCTTGGTGTTGAATTTAAGTAATGAAGTACTACTGTTTTCTGGGGTTTGTGTCATTAGTTAATGCAGTAGTTTTATATTATAAGCCAATTGTATATTATAAACCAAAATACGAGGGGGTAACAAAAAGTTTGCGCAATCACCCAAAATTATTAAAGCTACGGAAACCATTTTTGTTTTATTTTGTTACATATACATTCAGTATACTGTACAACATAAATAATATTTAGCAAACCCATTTTTTTTTTCGGAAATCGAAAAGTCCTTGATCATGGAGAAAGTGGAATTTCGCAGTGTGATCAAGTTCCCACATCTCCAAGGAAAGTCGGCTAAAAAAAAATTCATCAAAAAATGTTAATGTATATGAAAATAAGTGTCCAGCATACGAGACTGCGGCAAAGTGGAAATTTTCTCACGCGACCTTTTTTGGCGAACCAAGGTCCGAACGGCCATCTTTGACAGGTGACCAGACAGTTGTGACCGAAGTGAAGAAGTTAATTCTTGAAGATAGGCACACAACCATTGAAATGCTTTGTTAAGAAGTTCATCTAAGCTATGGATCAGTGTGCAGAGTCATGCATGGCCAATTGAACATGTCCAAGGTCTCAGCACGATGAGCACCTAGACTTCTTTACCCATTCCAAAAGGAAGCTCGGGCACAATTCGCGTAAAAAATGTTGGATCTTTTTAATGCGAATTCCGAAGATTTTTCTGACCGTTTGATTACTATGGAAGAATGTTGGTTATACCTCTATGATCCAGAAACCAAAGAAATGAGCAAGCAATGAAAACATCCCTCAAGACCCCCCCCCCCCCCAAAAAAAAGGCAAAAGTGCATCACTTTGGTGGCAGACAAAGTGAGAGCATCACTTTGTCTGTCGCCAAAGTGATGCACTCAGTTTTCTGGGAGCATCACTTAGTCTGCCACCAAAGTGATGCTCTCAGTTTTCTGGGATAAAAGAGGTATTATTTCAACAGACTACACCTTCAGAAGGGTCAAACTATTACATCTGACTACTACTGCAACCTACTGATCAAATTAAAGGAGCAAATTAAAAGCAAATAAAGAGGAATGATCACAAAAAGGGTTCATTTGTTGCACAACAAAGCACCAGCTCATTCAGCGGTCAACACCATCATCACTGCGAATAGTCTTAAATACAATATATTGCGTCATCCACCATATTCTTCTGATATGGCACCAAGTGACTTCTTTTTGTTTCCCCGAGATGAAACGGGGTGATTTGATGACACTGGTGACGTCATTTTTGAGGTAGACCAGTGGGTTCAGGCACAATCTGAGGTGTTCTACACTGAGGGAAAAAAGAAGGTCAAGCGAAGGTGGGAGAAATGTGCGTCACTGGGTTGGTGCCTATGTAGCGAAGGACCAAGTACCTGAATAAAAAGTTTTTTTCTAGCTTGTTTATTTCTTGGTGATTGTATGAACTTTTTGATACCCCCTCGTACATACTATGTTTTATATCTGTGTTTGTAACCCTTCAAATTTTATGAAACTCCATTTCGTACTATTTCATCGTACTAACTCCATCTCGTACTGTAAAGGTTGTAGCAATCCCTAAAAATATCTTGATATTCATAAAAAATTCAGCAAATTATTTTTTTTATATACTGAACACATTTATGGATTGGGAGGAAACATTCAAAAAAAAAAAAATTTTTTTTTAAGGCCACTAAAGGCTCACCCTAATAAAGACCATGCTATTCCACAAGGGAAAACTGTTACTGGTGCATATTATTCTAAGTTCTCAGAGGTCCTCTAATGAAAAACATTTCCCTAAAACACCCAGAATGTGCACAAACTAGTTGGATTTTGCATCAAGATAACACCCCTGCACATGTGCTTTGCTTACCCAGCAGGTTATCCAAGACCTAGGCATCGAAATCATGGCGTGCCCTCCATATTCACCTGACTGGTGCCATGTGACTTTCACCTATTCCCTGAAATGAAAAGGCAACTTCATGGGTGTATGTTTGCATCAAATACTGAACTGAACAATGCTGTGATGGGTATACTAAATCACATGTCGAGGAAAGGCTTCAAAGCACACCTTCCAGAAGTGGATAGAAATGTGGAACAGGTGCATTTCGGTAGAGGGAGAATACTTCAAAAGTATGTTAACTTTATTACACTTCTGCCCCATGAAAAATCCGCCTTGTTACTTTTTGAACGGCACTCGTACTAAACATTTTTTTGTAATGTTTGTAAAAACATAATTATTTAAGTTTCTTTTTGTAATTTTATTTTATTTATTAGATGAATTTCTCCAAAAAAAAAAAAAAAAAATCCTTTACCTCTATTGTTGTACTGGGTGGCTTTCTACTTCTTCAGGTAGTAGTATACTGGAGATCTTGGTTGAATAACTCCTGTGGTGAAAAGTTTTCACATTAAAAATAATGAATAGAAAATACTTTCATGCAATGCATTTTTTTTTGCTCACACATAGCTGTGAGAAACTTCAGGCATACATATTTCATCACTACTATCCACAGGAATTATCCATCCTCCAGTATAAGAAAACAGTGTAATTTAATATAAAAAGGAGGACTTCATACAAGATATCCAGTATACTATCATGAGGACATTGGATAGCCACCCAATACAATAGTAGAGGTACTTAAAAAAATTTATCTAAGTAGGACAAAAACAGGGTAAGGAGTGATTAAATTTTTTTCACAATTTTCTTTATTATTATTTTTTTTAATTTCAGGACACACAATAAGATCCACACATGGCCATAATCTAGAATGCAGAAATTTTGCATGCTAAAAATTATTTTATCGGATCATACTTTTCCCCTACTTCAGTTATTATGGGAATAGATCAGATAATAAATAAATAAATCTTTCTATATATACGTATATATACCATAGGGTTGGCCCAAAAGTTCGTTTATTTTTCAGTAAAAATAAAAGACATTTTTCATTTTCATCAATAACTTTATTGAACAACGTATTCATCATTTTGCTCCACTACATTCTGCTATCTTTCAGGCAACTTCATAATGCCATCTTCCCAATATCTTTTATCTATTCTGAGCAAAGATCTGCTTCAGGTGCCTTTTGCAGTCTTCCAGAAAATTGAAATTAAGAGAATTTTGTGAAGACCGAAACAAATGGAAATCCTAAGGTGCCATGTCTGGTGAATATGGTGGATGAATCAGAACTTTTCAGCCAAGCTGTTACAGTTTTTACCTGATCATCAAAGAAACACAAGGTCTTGCGTTATCCTGATGGAAGATTATGCGTTTTCTGCTGACTAATTCCAGATGCTTTTCGTCGAGTGCTGCTTTCAGTTGGCCTAATTGGGAGCAGTACTTGTTGGAATTAATCATTTGTTTGTCTGGAAGAAGCTCATAATAGAGGACTCCCTTCCAATCCCACCATTTACACAACATCCCCTTCTCTGGGTGAAGACCAGCCTTCGGTGCGGTTGGTGGTGCTTCATTTCACTTGCCCCACGATCTCTTCCGTTGCACATTATTTGTATACTATCCACTTCTCATTGCCCGTTACAATTTGTTTTAAAAATGGAACATTTTAATTACGTTTAAGTAGAAAATCACATGCAGAAATACGGTCAAGCAGAATTTTTTTCGCTTAACTTATGTGGAACCCAAACAATCAAAGCGATTAACATAACCAAGCTGGTGCAAACGAATTCCAACGCTTGATTTGGATATTTTGAGTATGTCGGCTATCTTCCACGTGGTATAACGTTGACTGTTCTCAATTCGTATCTCGATTTGATCGCTATCAACTTCAACTGGTCCACCCGACCGTAGAGCATACATAGTCCAGCGAGAAATCTCCAGCACGAAACTTCACAAACCCCTTTTGACACGTTCGATCAGTCACAGCACCTTCTCCGTACATACACTGCACAAATCTTTTCTTCCATTTTAACCTTTCTTGAAATAATAAATATTGCATGATATGCTGAACATGTTGCTTATTTTTTTCCATCTTCAATATTAAAATGGCTACACAAAAATTCACCAATTTTGATATTTTTTTTGTAAAATTCATGCTGATATGACAGCTGTCACAATACAATCTAACATACTTGTTTCGAATGAAGTTAAAGACAACTAAGTGCTACTAGAGCCATCCTACGGAAAAACAAAATTGTTTCGAATGAAGTTAAAGACAACTAAGTGCTACTACAGCCATCCTACGGAAAAACAAAATTGTTTCGAATGAAGTTAAAGACAACTAAGTGCTACTAGAGCCATCCTACGGAAAAACAAAATTGTTTCGAATGAAGTTAAAGACAACTAAGTGCTACTAGAGCCATCCTACGGAAAAACAAAATTGTTTCGAATGAAGTTAAAGACAACTAAGTGCTACTAGAGCCATCCTACGGAAAAACAAAATTGTTTCGAATGAAGTTAAAGACAACTAAGTGCTACTAGAGCCATCCTACGGAAAAACAAAATTGTTTCGAATGAAGTTAAAGACAACTAAGTGCTACTAGAGCCATCCTACGGAAAAACAAAATTGTTTCGAATGAAGTTAGACAACTAAGTGCTACTAGAGCCATCCTACGGAAAAACAAAATTGTTTCGAATGAAGTTAAAGACAACTAAGTGCTACTAGAGCCATCCTACGGAAAAACAAAATTGTTTCGAATGAAGTTAAAGACAACTAAGTGCTACTAGAGCCATCCTACGGGAAAAACAAAATTGTTTCGAATGAAGTTAAAGACAACTAAGTGCTACTAGAGCCATCCTACGGAAAAACAAAATTGTTTCGAATGAAGTTAAAGACAACTAAGTGCTACTACAGCCATCCTACGGAAAAAAAAAATTGTTTCGAATGAAGTTAGACAACTAAGTGCTACTAGAGCCATCCTACGGAAAAACAAAATCGTTTCAAATGAAGTTAAAGACAACTAAGTGCTACTAGAGCCATCCTACGGAAAAACAAAATTGTTTCGAATGAAGTTAAAGACAACTAAGTGCTACTAGAGCCATCCTACGGAAAAACAAAATTGTTTCGAATGAAGTTAAAGACAACTAAGTGCTACTAGAGCCATCCTACGGAAAAACAAAATTGTTTGGAATGAAGTTAAAGGCAACTAAGTGCTACTAGAGCCATCCTACAGAAAAAAAAAATTGTTTCGAATGAAGTTAAAGACAACTAAGTGCTACTAGAGCCATCCTACGGAAAAACCGAATGAACTTTTTGGCCAACCCAATAGATTAGCGATAAAATACTATTTGAGAAATGTGTATACCAATTTTTAACAAATCAAATTTTACAACAAGAAACAAATGATTTTCAGTTGGTGAGTGAGATACTTGCCTGACTGGTGAACCAGCATGAACATTTTCAAGCCTTGTATCTCATTGTTATAATACTATATTCAAAAAGTTACGGAACTTTTTATATTGAAAAAGAATGAGTACAGATAATACTGTTTATGCGGTGTTTCCTTCGAAGTAGTTACCCTGTGCAACTATGCATTTTTGCAAGCACTCATACAAAGATTTAAATTCAGATTGCAAGCCTTCTTTTGCCACATCCTCCAATACCTCCGTCGCAGCTCTTTGGAACTTGAGAAACGTCGCCCCTTAAGCAAATTCTTCATCCGGGGAAAAAGGAAAAAGTCACATGGGGCGAGGCCAGGGGAATAAACTGGTTGTGGAAGAACGAGAATGTGATGTTTGGACAGGTAATCGGACACCAGGACAGATCTTCGAGCCGGTGTTTTATCGTGATGGAGCAACCACGAGTTGGTCTTCCAAAGATCGGGTCGCTTGCATCTCACTAATTCTCAGACGCATTTCAGGACATTGAGGACATTGACGTACTCTTCTTTAGTGACTGATCATGTTGAAGGAATTCCTTGTGTACAACCCCCTTGCAATCAAAGAAAACTGTTAACAAGACCTTTCCTTTGGAGCGGTCAGCCTTGAACTTTTTTGGTCGTGGTGAAGACGGTGATTTCCACACTTTTGACTGTCATGTGGATTGAGGGTCGCACAGAAAGCACCAAGTCTCATCGCCAGTGATCAATCGATTCAAGAGATCGGGATCTGAATCCACTTTATCAATGTTATCCCCGCAAACTTGCATGCGCTCATCCATTTTTGCTTGTGTCAGGTTTCTGGGAACAATCTGTTGGCACACGTGATGCATGCCCAGTTACTCTGTTAAAATGGCATGGCAACTTCCAACTGAGATGCAGGCAACTTCTGAAATCGCTTCAACAGTTTTTCGACGGTCATTTTTCACAATTTCTTTGACAATGGCGATTTGTTCATCCGTTGTGGATGTTGAAGGTCGTCCTGACTTCTCATCATCCTCGGTACTCTGTCGCCCGTTTTTGAATCACCGATGCCACTCATAAACTCTAGTTCGACTCATTGCACACTCATCGTGCACTGACTTAATCATTCGAAAAGTCTCAGCGAAAGATTTTCTGAGCAGAACACAAAATTTTACACTTGAACGCAATTCAGAATACGACACTGTTGTCCTTGCAATGGAGAGCCTCGAATGCCTGTAATCACGAACTGTGCACATACACTGTACGTGTTGGATCTGGATCAAACCGGTTCTGGCTGGTCGGCCACATCATGCTCTTCACTTGCTCAGCAGGGAATGACATAATTCATGGACATTCTGCAAATATTTAAAAAGTTCCGGAACTTTTTTAATGTAGTACAGGTAAGCAGCACTTGAAGATAATTATGGGAGATTTCAATGCAAAAATAGAGCAACGGCAACAGAATGAAACTTCAGTAGGTAAATTCGGTCACGGCAACAGAAACCAGCGTGGAAATACTCTCGTAGAGTTTGCAGAGGCAGAAGGGTTTTTCATCTTGAACTCCTTTTTCAAGAAAAAGCCACACAGGAAATGGACATGGAGACATCCAAATGGGACGACAAGTGAAATAGATTTTATTATGTGTAACAAAAAATTCGTCATAGAAGACTGCAGTGTGCTAAACAAGTTCAACACAGGCAGTGACCATAGATTGGTGAGATGTAAGATGCACCTCAACACTAAACTGGAACGTAGCAAGCTCATAAGACAAACAAAATCTATTGACATAACCAACCTTAAAAAACACCATAATACCTTCAAATTGGAACTGAAGAACAGATTTTCTGCTTTAGAAGGCCTAACATCGGAAGAAGTGGATATTTCTGAAGTTAACAGAAAAGTAAATAAAGCTCTTATGGAAACAGCAACAAAATTAGCTGGGTCTAAGAACAATTGCATGTGAACAAATTATCAGGAAAAACCAAAATGTTGATGCAAAAAGAAGAGTGATGAGGACAACTAAAGAAGATGTGACTTCCAAAGTGGAATATATAGAGCTATGCAGGACAGTACGGAAAAGTATCACTGAAGACGTAAGGAAATTCAACTGTGAACTAGTAAGGAAAGCAATTGAAAACAACCAAAGCCTAAAGATAGCAAAGGGACATCTCAGTAAGGGGAAAAAACAAATTATGGCACTGAGAAAAGAAGATGGTTCTGTAACAAGAAATAGAGGCGAAATTTTGACAAGAGTGAAAGATTTCTACTCCAAATTATATGAAAGGGATGATACATGTACTCCAGACATCATGAAAGGTACCAGTACCAGAGTTCTTCCAGTCCTTCCAGCAGAAGTTGCACATGCAATCAAGAACATGAAGCGGGGAAAAACTCCAGGAGAAGATGGAATTACTGTAGACATCATACAAGAAGCAAGTGGAGAAATTGAAACAGTACTCGCCCAAATTTTCACTCGATGCCTTAATGAAGGGAAAATTCCTGAGGATTGGAACAACGCTACAATGATCTTGCTACATAAAAAAGGTGACATTGAGGATCTCAGGAACTACAGACCTATCAGCCTCCTATCAGTGGTTTGTAAAATCTTCACTAAAGTTCTTTCACACCGCTTGAAGGTGACACTGGACATGGCTCAACCGAGAGAACAAGCTGGATTCAGGAGTGGCTACAGCACAATAGATCATATCCACGTACTGAGAGAACTAATTGAAAGAGCGAGGGAATATGAACTTCCATTGTGCATGGCTTTTATCGATTATGAAAAAGCCTTTGATTCGGTGAAACCATCAGCAGTTGCAATGGCTCTGAAATCCTGCGGTATTGAAGATGCATACATTAATATTATTAATAACATCTATGAAAATGCAAGTGCAAAGATTCGGCTGTTTGAAAATACAACACACATCAAAATTGGAAAAGGAGTGAGACAAGGTGACACTATATCTCCGAAGCTCTTTAATGCCACATTGGAAAATGTCTTTCAATCACTGAACTGGGAAAACAAAGGGATAAAGATTAATGGAGATTATCTAACCCACCTTCATTTTGCTGATGACATAGTCATTTTTGCAACTACCCCATCAGAGCTACAGAGTATGTATGATCCAGGAACTTGCTGAAAAGAGTAAAGAAGTGGGATTAAAAATGAACTTTCAGAAGACAAAAGTGATGTACAATGCTTTTACAAGAAATGAAGAGTTATCGATTTATGGAGAAAAGCTGGAGATAACAGACATGTATGTTTATCTTGGACAGCAGATATCAAGTGAGGGTCACATTGGTGAAGAAATTAATCGGCGTACAAAACTTGCCTGGAGAGCTTTTGGAAGAAACAGCATAATTTTCAAGAGCAATATGCCATTATGTCTTAAAAGAAAAGTGTTTGATCAATGCATCCTTCCAGTGCTTACGTATGGTGCAGTGACGTGGACCTTAGCTAAAAGAGACATACAAAGGCTGCAGACAACTCAAAGCAGCCTGGAGAGGTGCATGCTTGGTGTAACCAGGAGAGATAAGAAGAGGAACACGTGGATCCGAAAAATGACAAGAGTGGAAGACATCATGATCAGAGTTAAATCCCTGAAATGGCAATGGGCTGGACATACTGCCAGAAGAACAGACCATCGATGGACAGCCGAAATTTTAGATTGGATTCCAAGGGACAGGAAAAGACCCAGAAGAAGACCTCATGGAAGATGGGTGGATGAAATTCGAAAGTATGCGGGAGTGACATGGAGGAGACTGGCACAAGACAGACCGTTGTGGAGGAAACTTGGGGAGACCTTCGTCCAGCAGTGGATTGATAATGGTTGACAATGATGATGATGATATATGTTTATATTGTATATATAATATATATAACAGCAGCGTAATTCAACGTTGTGATACGAGTTGCTGTTATATATATATATATATATATTTTAATGTATTTCTACTAAAGATCGCCAAAGTTTGTCCTAAAATTTTGCGTATGTGGCAAAATTTTTTCCTAAAATTTTGCTTAATTTCCTTGTGCAATATTTTCGTGGAGGAGAAAGTTTGTTGCTTTGTTCAGTAAACAAAACATTCTAAGCAACTGTAATACAAAGCTCACCAGATGTTTTTATTTCCTCGTGGTTTCAACGCAGAGGCTAAACTTCTCAGGGTGTGCACCCTTAGGAAAAGCACCACTGGTCATATTTGGTTACGTTTGGAATAGCTTGGAGTCACCATTTTTCTGTCTTTCCATCACTGTGTGAATTGATGTGTTTATGAGCACAGATTTAAATATGCAATTTCAATTTTGGTACCCATTTAGAATGGGGAACAGTGTTGACGATGTATTAAGTGTCCCATTTTCTGCCAGGGCTTTTGCGGATTGTGTAAATACAGTTAAGGAAGGTAAGCCTCGTCCTGTATTTAAAAATCATAAAAAGATCTTTACCATAAGTAATTAGATGACTGCTTAATAAAAAAAAAAGTTTTTTTTTTTTTTTTTTTTTTTTTTTTTTAATGTTCAATATCAATGCAAGAATTTTGCAGCTTGGGACACATAATAAAATTTCTGCATGTTTTTTCCCATGACAACGCACAACCAACCTAAATGGGCATGTGACACCACTGATATATGTATATATACATTGAGTGGCCACTTTATTATGACCACCCCCTTGGTACTTCGTTGGGCCACCTTTTGCCTTAAATACTGCGTCGATTCTTCGTGGCATGGACTCCACGAGATGCTGATAGGTGGTTTGTGGAATCTGAGACCATGCTTGATGAATAACACTTTCCAGGAGTGTGAGATTGCAGGGTTGTGGACCCAGCTGTCTGATGGCTCGTTCAACTTCATCCCACAAATTATCAATGGGGTTGAGATCTGAAGATCGTGGGGGCCACCTAAGCAAACCAATCCTGTACAATACGAGCACTGAAGCAGGACGCATTAACTTGTTGAAAGTAGCCATCGTCATTGGGATAAATCATCCACATGACAGGATGCACTTGGTCCGCAATGATGTTTAGATATGATGTGTCAGTCAGACGTTGATCAACACGAATTAAAGGGCCCAAAGCATGCCAGGAAAACATTCCCCAAACCATAAGGTTGCCTCCACCAGCTTGAAGGGTTGTAGCAATGCATTTGGGGTCCATGCATTAGTGCTGTTTCTGCCAAATTCTCACTCGGCCATCGGCATGGTGCAACTGAAAACGTGATTCATCGGACCACATAATTTGTTTCCAATTATCGACTGTCCAATCCTTGTGCTCCTGTGTGAACTGGAGACGTTTTCTCTTGTTAACTGCAAACAGCAAAGGTGTTCGAACAGGCCTTCGGCTATCATATCCCATCCGATGCAGTGTACGGCGAACAGTGCGTGCAGAGATCATTTGAGGGGATCTTTGATTAAGATGTCTGTAATTTGCTGCACTGCTGCCCTTCTGTTGTCTGTTACCAGTCTGGACACTCTCTGTTCAGCCCAAGCAGTCACTAGTCGATGACGACCACATGTTGCACGTAGAGACCCAGTTTTTTGGCTGACAGTCCAGTCTTTAAACACTTTAACAACAGCTGCTCTGGAACATTTCACGAATGCGGTGGTTTTGGTGATACTCGTTCCATGGCTCCAAGCTCCTACAATCATCCCACGTTGAAAGTCCGTCAAATCGCATTTTTTACCCATCTCGTCACCAAAAAGTCACTTTTACTACTGTCGGAAGCACTAATCTTTCCCTTTTTATACTAGCCTCGTCCTCTGGCGGCAACAGCGTGCAGCCATAGCTCATTTGCTTAAAACTATCAGGTGGTCATAATAAAGTGGCCACTCAGTGTATGTATATATATATATATATATATATATATATTCTATAAAGAAGATACCTAAGCAAAAAAATACATATATATATATATAACAGCAACTCGTATCACAACGTTGAATTACACTGCTCCGTGGGATTGAAAGTGGTGCCCATTTTGGCTATTGCATCCCGAGAGTTCTGCTGTTACGTTTTAAACCACAGGGAAATAAGGACTTGACCTGCAGCGCCATCTGAGGAGTGCTTGTATTACAGTTGCTTGTCATCATCAGATGCGAGCAGGCGAAACCGCAGACCGGAGGATCTTAGTGAGAATGCGATATGCTTACCGAACGAACCTTATCCTCTTAATGAGAACATTATATGGGAAATCTATTTTACACACAAACACACACATCAGTGGCGAATATTCGGGGTGTGCTAGCCCACAGAGTCGCAATTTAACCTATATTATAGATGTTTTTTCAGATTTATTTCTAATAAAACTTGCCAGAGTTCATCCTAAGGCTTCGAATGGTGGTTAAAATTAATTTGCCCATATAATGTTTTCATTAAGAAGAAAAGGTTTATTCAGTAAGCATATCGTATTTGTGCTAGAATCACTGTGTGTTTTTGTTTGATTGGAGGTTTAACGACCACCGCGAGCAACTCAATGGGCTATAAGCAGTCGCCCGTCCCTAATTTAGGGTCACTGGTTCCAGGGAAGGGAGAGAGCCAGTGCCGTAAGACAAACACAACATCCATGCCTCACCGGGATTCGAACCCGGACCCCTTTCGGACGAATGATCAGAGGCCATCGCTTAGACCACTGCGCCACCGGGGCGGCAATCACCGGGTGTGCAGTTTCGCGGTCGCACATCCAACGATCTTAAATCAGCTGTGGTACAAGAGCTCCCCAGATGGCGCTGCAGGTCACGTTCTTATTTCCCTCTGGTTTCAAACATAACAGAGGAACTCTAAGGGTGTGCTAGCCAAAAGGAGCACCTATTGAGTACCACGGAGCTGTGCAATTCAAAGTAACGATACGAGTTGCTGCTGTTATTATTTTTTTTTTTATGTATTTCTAATAAGACTCGCAGAAGTTTGTCCTAAGGCCTTGCGTGCGTGGCTAAACTTAATTCCCTTGTGCAATTTTTTCGTGAAGAGAAGGTTTGTTGCTTTGTGGAGTAAACAAACTGTGTTAAGTAATATTTGCAGCGGCAGGAGTCCTATTTTACCAGCGGACACCCCAAGTCATTAAAACAACTGTAATTCAAAGCTCTCCAGACGGGGTGACAGGTCATGTTATTATTTCCTTGTGGTTTCAATGCAGAGGTTTAAATGCCAGGGTGTATGTGCTTAAGAAAAAGCACCACAGGTCATACTTGTTTGCGTTTCAAACAGCGTGGAGTCATTATCACAATTCGACGTTCTGCAAAAAGTTACTGTTTTTGTCTTTTCATCACTGTGTGAATCGGCGTGTTTATGAGCACAGATTTAAATATACAATTTGAATTTTGACATCCATTTAGACTGACGATGTACTGAGAGTCCCATTTTCTGCCAGAGCTTTTGCAGATTCTGTAAAGCAGGTTAAAGGAGGTTAAGCCTTGTGATGTATTTAAAACTCATTAAAAAAATTTTACTGAAATTTCATTCATCACCCTAGTATTTGCACAGAAAATTCAAATTTTCCTTATAATGGAGTGTATGTGAAGATCTTTACCATAAGTTATTAGACAACAGCTAAATAAAAGAAATGCTTTCATATGTTCAAAACCAATGTGTGAATTTTGCAGCTAGCTATACATAATAAAATTTTTGAGTGTTTTTTCCTATAATAGCGCACATCTAACCTAAATGGTCATGGGATGCCACTGATATACATACACTACACTGAAGAGCAATTGAATTAGAGACAGCTGGCGTTATGCAAATGTGGCGCTGTGGGCGGCCCTGTAAACGAAAACGACATGACGTATGCAGCGATCCGACAATATAAGGAGTGATGCGACGGGAATCAGTAAGAGTCAGACGCAGTATGGGTAAGACGAAGGATCTCAGCACATTTGATGGTGGGCAAATTGTTGGAGCCCGACGAATGGGTCACTCCACCTCGGAAGTCCTGCAGGCACAGGGGTTTTCATGAGCCACTGTGTCACGGGTGCATCGTCAGTACATCGAATCCGGTAAAACCATTCCTGCAAGGGCCAACTGCCGTGGACAACAGCATGTGGATGAGCGGGGTCATCGACCGCTAGCTCGCATTGTAACAGCCGATAGACGGGCCACAGTGCAAGAAATCACTCGGCAATTTAACGCTGCTGCACAAAAACGTGTAAGCAGCCATACCATCCAGAACCATCTCCTCGCTATGGGGTACAGAAGCCATCGTCCCACGAGGGTACCGCTGCTGACCGCACATCACAGGGTGCAAAGATTGGCAAGGGCGCAGAAACATCGCCACTGGACCCTAGACATGTGGAAAAGTGTTGCCTGGACTGATGAGTCGAGATTCACGTTGGTACATGCGGATGGCAGGATAAGAGTACGGCGCAAACCACATGAAGCGATGGATCCTTCTTGCCAGCAGGGTACTCTTCAAGCTGGTTGGGTGGCATTTTCGTCTGGGGACTGTTTACGTGGACTGAAATGGGACCCCTGGTACGTGTAACACCATACCTCACAGGTCAATGCTACCGGGATATTCTGGACGACCATTTGCTCCCATTTTTGCATATTAAACATCCCACTGGAGACCTCATCCTGCAACAAGACAATGCACCGTGCCATCACTCCCAAATTGTATCCGAATGGTTGGATGAACACTCCACCGACGTGACCTCAATCTCATCGAGCACATTTGGGATGCCATCGAGAGAGATGTTCAAGGCTCTGACCCCTCTCCATCAAATCTTCTTGAACTGTGGGAGCTTGTTCAGGGGTCGTGGATCCGTATGACTTCCCAACGCTTCCTGTGTCTTGTAGAGTCCATGCCGAGACGAATCGCCGCTGTCATCAGGGCGAAAGGTGGTGCTACACATTACTAGACAGGTATCTCTAATTCAATTGCTCTTCCGTGTATACTGACAAAAGTCACCGGATATCCCTTCAAAAGTAAATGAACAGATCCACTGCATTGTAAAGATGCACAGTACAGCTGCAAACATTATAAAAATAAGCCTGCAGCTGACGGCGATCATATCACACTGGGATGTTGGGTGAAAATGTCGCAGCAGGAGAGAATTGACTTTGAGAAAGGAAAGATTGTTGGATGTTATATTAGTGGGTTGTCCACAAGAGAAACCGAGAGGCGTTTGAACGTACCCAAGTTAACTGTTTTGGATGTACTGAATAAGTGGAAGACACATGGCATACCTGAAGTAGCAAAACTTATAGGCTGACCAAAGAAAATCAGTGATAGAGGACGTCTAAGCCTCAAGAGAGTCATTACAGCTAATCGACGGAGTACTGCACAAGATCTCAGTGTACAGGTCAGTAGCAATGCTGGAACCTCGGTATTTACATGTACCATTCGCAGAGAACTTCATTCTATGGGTAACCATGGTCGTGTGGCTGCTCATAAGCCTTTCATCTCCACTCGGAATGCTACTCGTCGTTTAGCATGGTGTAAAGAACATTTATTGCTGACCGTATATCAATGGAACGGGTCCTATGGACTGATGAATCCAGATACACAATCCATCAGTCTGATGGCCATGTGTGGACATGGCGGCAGGCAGGGCAACGCTATTTACCACAGTGTACTGCTCCTAAGGTCAAGTTTGGAGCTGGGAGTGTACTCGTGTGGGGGTGTTTTTCATGGTATGGTCCCAGCCCATTGGTTATCGTGGACAAACCTGTTAACTAGCACGTCTACCTTGATATTCTGGACAGTTATGCCCTACCAACTCTGTGGTAACACTATGGAACCAAGCCTTGTTCGTACCAGCCGGATAATGCACCGAGCCATAAAGCAAGGACTGTTACATCATTCATCCCCCTAGAGCACCGCATAAGAAGTTTGGAACCAATGCCTACTACTAAGAAATAGTTAGCGGCAGCATTATGTACTGAATGGAAGCACATACCTATCACTGTGTACCAAAACCTTGTCGAAAGCATGCCTCGAAGGGTGGGTCCATGCATTTAGGCCAAAGGTGGACCGGCACTACTAATGTATGTCAACAAATGCTATGTTGTGTTTCTCTTCTAGGTGTCCGGTGACTTTTGTCAACATAGTGTATATATATACAGGGTGCAAAGAAAAGTCCCTTTAGCCTGAAATAACTTGCAAACGGAGAGAGGTACAGTTATGCAAGTCAGATAACGGTATAGTAAAGTGACTATGCACGATCGAATGCAACTGATAACAGCACCCCTAGTGGTGAAATGCGGAAGTTAGCCATTGCAAATCGAAAATGGAAAGAGATAAAGCAAAATTTCCAATTACAAAGTTGTTGAGCATCAATTAATTAGTACAAAACGACATGTTTCACATGGATAAGATAAATTGTCGCCTGAATACCCTAAAATGTCCGAAATCGATGTGCGACGATTCAAATCTGCATATTCACATTTTGGAAATGTAGCCGCATGCAAATGCAGATTGTGACGTTGTACCATACCTACGATATAAAAACCAGTAGCAGGATGTACTCTGATCAGAAGTTTAGGTCTACGTATGCTGTGTCAGAATAGCGAGCTTCAATCACTCCCTCCCAATATTGCGAGATGGTGCTTATTTACGGCGAATGCCAACGAAGCGCTGTGCTAGCTGCACGGGAATATGCCGTTCATTTCCCAGCTGGGTCACATCCAAGTGCGGTTACCATCGCAAGTGTAGTGAGACAGCTCGTGTGCAATGGCGAACTCTTCGAACATACTCGAAATGAACTTTTTATCACTGTGCGCCAGTTTGCCTTTTTCGTTTTTGTTTTGTCTGACGTCATCAAACTGTATTGACATAAGTACACATTTATGCAATAAATTACGTGTATTTGCTCATACCTATGCCTGTTCCCTTCAAACGTTCACACAAAAGGTCGCACATCGATTTTGGGCAATGTAGGGTATTCAGGCAACAATTTATCTTATCCGTGAGAAACAAATGTTGTTTTGTACTACTTAGTTAATACTCTACAACTTTGTAATTGGAGATTTTGCTCTATTTCTTTTCGTTTTGCAATGGCTAATGTCCGTATTTCGCAACTAGGGGCTCTGCTATCGGTTGTATTCAATCGGGCGTAGTCGCTTTACTATACCGTTATCTCACTTGCATAACTGTACCTCTCTCCGTTCGCAAGTTATTTCAGGCTAAAGGGACTTTCCTATGCACCCTGTATACACGGTCGAGTCACATTATAGTGAACACCAACTAGAATCCATAGCAACCGCCGTGTGCAGCGCGGACAGCAGCTAGACGGGCTGGGAGTGACTCAATAAGGTGCTGGAAGGTGTTCACAGGTATGTGGAGCCATGCTGACTGCAGTGCATCTGACAGCTGCTGGAGGGTGCGTGGTGGAGGATCCATAGAGCAAACAACAAGATCGAGGTGGTCCCACAGATGCTCAATTGGGTTGAAGTCTGGAAAATTAGGGGGTCAGGGAAGTACTTTGAAGTCTTTATCGTGCTCTTTCAACCACTCTCGGACATTTCTAGCCGTGTGACGCGTCGCACTGGAAGATCCCATCCAACCCAGGGAAGATAATCAACATGTATGGGTGTACGTGGTCTGCAAGGCTGAATTCGTAACGAATTCGGCCCATAGTGCTTTTTACAGGTATGAATAGTCCTAAAGAATGCCACGAAAACATTCCCCAGACCATAATGCTGCCCCCACCACATGTGTTCTTCCAGCAATATTTGAAGAGTGTTAGTTCTTCAATGTTTCTTGCCTTATACGCCAACATCCCTCCGTTCGGTGAAGCAGAAAACATGGCTAATTTAAGACGGCAATCCTTTGCCAATCAGCGGAGGTCCAATTCCGATGCTGCCGTGCAAATGTAAGCCTTTTCTGCCGATACACCTTCGTTAGCATTGGTGCAGTGACTATCCGTCTGCATCGGAGGCCCATATACAGCAGGGTTCTCTGAACTGTCGTTTTAGACTCACTTGCGGTAGTCTCCTGGTTCATTCAACTAGTCACTTGTTCCCCTGTACAGTGTCGATTGGCACTCTCACACCTTTGAAGCTGACGTTCACCTCTTACATCAATACTAAAACGAAGATATCAAATACTACATAGGTTCTACCCTTAGAAGTCTGAACATTAGATTGTCTGAACATAAATATGCACTTCGAACTGACTGCATTTCTACTTCATTTACTACAGCTGTTCGCCAGGGAGGTTACTCTCCCGATTGGCCTAATACAATAGTACTCTCCTCCAATGTAAACAAACAAACCGTCTTTTTTACAGAGAGTCTGTATATAATCTCTTATGGTAATACCTGTTGTAACTTGGACTTACCTGTTTTTGTTCCTAGACAATGGAGAAAAATAATTACTTCTCCCATTAAAAAAACTGAAGAAGAGGACCTTAATTAATCGATTATATTATTTGTACATATTACTTTTGTTCTGCTGTTTTTTTCTCAATTGGCATCACCTGCGGTTTTGAACAAATGTATTGTGGGTCTCGCGGGGAGACTGGTTATATATTGAGGCACTTCCCTATGCTTTGTGGCACTGTTGGGTGGCCTGAGGACGGGTGCTATTGTAGCCCCGAAAGATCTTGCCATTTCTTAAATATTTTAAAATCATGTCTTTTATTGTAAATAAAGTTTTTATTGTACAGTCAGAGATGTTGGTTTGATGATATCGTACGGAGACAGCACGCCTCTAAGTAATTATCTCCTATACGTACGAATTTTTTAACAAGTATCATCAATTAAAGATTCTGAGTAGGAATAAAAGCCACAATGGAGGCATCCAAGTCCCCCACACCCGCCAATTAAAGATTCTGAGCAGGAATAAAAGCCATAATGGAGGCATCCAAGTCCCCCACGCCCGTCAATTAAAGATTATGAGCAGGAATAAAAGCCACAATGGAGGCATCCAAGTCCCCCACGCCCGTCAATTAAAGATTCTGAGCAGGAATAAAAGCCACAATGGAGGCATCCAAGTCCCCCATGCCCGTCAATTAAAGATTCTGAGCAGGAATTAAAGCCACAATGGAGGCATCCAAGTCCCCCACGCCCGCCAATTAAAGATTCTGAGCAGGAATAAAAGCCATAATGGAGGCATCCAAGTCCCCCACACCCGTCAATTAAAGATTCTGAGCAGCAATTAAAGTCACAATGGAGGCATCCAAGTCCCCCACGCCCATCAATTAAAGATTCTGAGTAGGAATAAAAGCCACAATGGAGGCATCCAAGTCCCCCACACACGCCAATTAAAGATTCTGAGCAGGAATAAAAGCCATAATGGAGGCATCCAAGTCCCCCACGCCCGTCAATTAAAGATTATGAGCAGGAATAAAAGCCACAATGGAGGCATCAAAGTCCCCCACGCCAGTCAATTAAAGATTCTGAGCAGGAATAAAAGCCACAATGGAGGCATCCAAGTCCCCCACGCCCGTCAATTAAAGATTCTGAGCAGCAATAAAAGCCACAATGGAGGCATCCAAGTCCCCCATGCCCTTCAATTAAAGATTCTGAGCAGGGATTAAAGTCAAAATGGAGGCATCCAAGGAATAAAAGCCACAATGGAGGCATCCAAGGAATAAAAGCCACAATGGAGGCATCCAAGTCCCCCACAACCGTCAATTAAAGATTCTGAGCAGGAATTAAAGTCACAATGGAGGTATCCAAGTCCCCCACGCCCATCAATTAAAGATTCTGAGCAGGAATAAAAGCTACAGTGGAGGTATCCAAGTCCCCCACGCCAGTCAATTAAAGATTCTGTGCAGGGATTAAAGTCACAATGGAGGCATCCAAGGAATAAAAGCCACAATGGAGGCATCCAAGTCCCCCACGCCCGGCAATTAAAGATTCTGAGCAGGAATAAAAGCTACAATGGAGGCATCCAAGTCCCCCACGCCCATCAATTAAAAATTCTGAGTAGGAATAAAAGCCACAATGGAGGCATCCAAGTCCCCCACACCCATCAATTAAAGATTCTGAGCAGGAATTAAAGTCACAATGGAGGCATCCAAGTCCCCCACGCTCGTCAATTAAAGATTCTGAGCAGGAATAAAAGCCACAATGGAGGCATCCAAGTCCCCCACGCCCGTCAATTAAAGATTCTCAGCAGGAATTAAAGTCACAATGGAGGAATCCAAGTCCCCCACGCCCGTCAATTAAAAACTCCGTAAAAAAAAGTCTTCTATCCGTAAATCAGTAAAATTAAGCAGAAATCCGTAAAAGTTGGCAAGTATGTACTATGGAACCTTGTCACCATTTTTTTTATCTTCCCCAAAGACATGTTCACCTGATTTGTCCTGTGAAAGTATGTGGATTTACAAGTACGGATCTAACTGTTGTAATGATGACATACCAATCAAAATACCACTTCCCTGGAAACTTCTTCTTAACCGGAACCACTAATTTGGTTCATGTGAACTTTGGTTAGTGCATGTGTATTATGTAAAACTTATTTTCTGATTTGCGCACTTTGCATGTATAATGATGTCTTTATGTACTTAATTCACCTACCTTTCATTCCATTGCTCAGTGATCTCCACCTGAAGAAGAGACCGACGCAGAACCTAAAAGATCTTGTGCTTTTTATGTTTTCATCATATTTTAATCTCATCTTTTACATTAAAGATAATATGGCTTTTGAAATTGTACAAAAACAGCATTTTTAGTATCTTGATTTAGGGAAACAATAAGAACAATGCTGGTTTTGGACTACATATGGAGGCCAATTTGTTCAGTGACTTTAAAAGCATCACAAGAATACACAAATATCTAATAATATCAAAGCTATTGTGCACAGTCTCATGGTAAACATGCTAATCTAAAGCACGTTTTACCATGAGACTGTTCTTAGGGATATGTCCCATGATACGTATACATAACAAGAAATAGAAAAAAAAAAAAAAAAAAAAGAAAAAAAAAAAAGTCACTTTTCACATACACTGAAGAGCAATTGAATTAGAGACAGCTGGCATTATGTAAATGTGGCATTGTGGGTGGCCCTGTAAATGGAAACGACATGAAATATGCTGTAATCCGACAATATAAGGAGTGATGCGACAGGAATAAGTAAGGGTCGGACGCAGTACCCAGACGAAGGATCTAAGCGCATTTGATCGTGGGCAAATTGTCGGTGCCCGACGAATGGGTCACACTCCGTCTCGGAAGTCGTGTAGGCACTGGGATTTTCACGAGACACAGTGTCACGGGTGCACAGTGAGTTAATCGAATCCGGTAAAACCATCCCTGCAAGGGCCAACTGTTGTGGACGGACAACAGTGTGTGGATGAGCGGGGTCATCGTCGACTAGCTCGCATTGTAACAGAGGATAGACGGGCCACAGTGCAAGAAACCACTCGGCAATTTAACGCTGGTGCACAAAAATATGTAAGCAGCCACACCATCCAGAACCATCTCCTCACTATGGGGTACAGAAGCCATCGTCCCACGAGGGTACCGCTGCTGACCGCACATCACAGGGTGCAAAGATTAGCATGGGCGCAGGAACATTGCCACTGGACCCTAGACATGTGGAAAAATGTTGCCTGGACCGATGAGTCGAGATTCACGTTGGTACATGTGGATGGCAGGATACAAGTACGGCGCAAACCACACAAAGCGATGGATCCTTCTTGCCAGCAGGATACTCTTCAAGCTGGTTGGTGGGGGTGGCATTCTCGTCTGTGGACTGTTTACGTGGACTGAAATGTGTGACATCGTCCCTCACAGGTCAAAGTTACCGGGATATCCTGAATGACCATTTGCTCCCGTTTGTGCGTCTTCAACATCTCACTGGGGACCTCATCCTGCAACTAGACAATGCACCATGCCATCGCTTCCGAATTGTATCCGAATGGTTGGATGAACACTCCACTGACGTGACCTAGCTTCCTTGGCCAGCTAGGTCACCTGACCTCAATCCCACTGAGCACATTTGGGATGCCATCGAGAGAGATGTTCGAGGCCCTGAGGCCCCTCCATCAAATCTTCGTGAACTGTGGGAGCTTGTTAGGGGTCGTGGATCCATATGGCTTCCCAACGCTTCCGGTGTCTTTTCGAGTTCATGCAGAGACGAATCGCCGCCGTCATCAGGATGAAAGGTGGTGCTACACATTACTAGACAGGTATCTCTAATTCAATTGCTCTTCAGTGTATGAGCACATACAAAAAGTTCAGAAAGTCACTAATTTGGCAGTTAGTCCACTGTGTATACAAAACCAATCACTAAAACATGTATCGGGAAAAAAAACAAAAAAAAAACTATACACTATATTGACAAAAGTCACCGGACACCTAAAAGAGAAATACAACATAGCATTTATTGACATACATTAGTACAGTGCCGGTCCACCTTTTGCCTTAATGCATGCACTGACCCTCAGAGACATGCTTTCGACAAGGTTTTGGAACACAGCGATAGGTATGTGCTTCCATTCACAACTTAATGCTGCCACTAAATATTGCTTAGTAGTTCGCCTTGGTTCCAAACTTCTTATGCGACACTAATTCATTCCATAGGTGCTCTATGGGATAAAGATCAGGGCTATTGGCACGCCAGTCTAAACTTGATACGGAATTACATGCTGTAACAGTCCTTGCTTTATGGCTCGGTGTATTATCCTGCTAGTACCAACAAGGCTCGGTTCCATATATTGCCACAAAGTTGGTAGGGCATAATTGTCCAGAATATCGAGGTAGACGTGCTGGTAAACAGGTTTGTTTACGATAACCAATGGGCTGGGACCATACCCCGAAAAACACTCCCACACAAGTACACTCCCAGCTCCAAACATGACCGTAGGAACAGTACACTGTGGAAATGGTGTTCTCCCAGCTGCCGCCATGCCCACACACGGCCATCAGACTAATGGATCGTGTAACTGGATTCATCAGTCCATAGGACCAGTTTCCATTGATCTAGGGTCCACGATAAATGTTCTTTACACCATGCTAAATGATGAGTAGCATTCCAAGTGGAGATGAAAGGCTTATGAGCAGCTGCACGACCACGGTAACCCATGGAATGAAGTTCTCTGCGAATGGTACGTGTACATATCGAGGTGCCAGCATTTTTACTCACCTGTACACTGCATTTGTATGCAGTAAGTACTCCGTTGATTAGCTGTAACGACTCTCCTGAGGCTTCCACGTACTCTCTATCACCGATTTTCTTTGGTCCGCCAATACGTTTTGCTGCTTCAGGCACACTACGTGTCTTCCACTTATTCAGTACATCCAAAACAGTTCACTTGGGTATGTTTAAAGGCTTCTCGGTTTTTCTTATGGCAACCCACTAATATGACACCCAACAATCTTTCCTTTCTCAAAGTCAGTTCACTCCCGCCGCAACATTTTCACTCAACCTCACAGTGTGATATGATCGCGGTCAGCTGCAGGCTTATTTTTATACCGTTTGCAGCTGTACCGCACATCTTAACAATGCAGTGCATTGGTTCAATTGCTTTTGAAGGGGTGTCTGGTGACTTTTGTATATATAGTGTACTGTATATACCAATTCCATGTGGTCTTCGTCTGGGTCTTTTCCTGTCCCTTGGAATCCAATCTAAAATTTCGGCTGTCCATCGATGGTCTGTCCTTCTGGCAGTATGTCCAGCCCATTGCCATTTCACGGATTTAACTCTGATCATGATGTCTTCCACTCTTGTCATGGGTGGATGAAATTCGAAAGTATGCGGGAGTGACATGGAGGAGACTGGCACAAGACAGACCGTTGTGGAGGAAACTTGGGGGAGACCTTCGTCCAGCAGTGGATTGATAATTGTTGACAATGATGATGATGATATACCAATTTATTTTAGAGGGATCCATGTTATATTTCATACAAAAAAATATTCACAATGCAAAAATATTCATTACTCAAGTATCTTTTTACCATTTTGTGAAGAAGTTTTTATAAGAGTCACAATACAACCAAAAAGGCGTCTCAATAAAAGAAAATCGTAGATTTTAACACTTTTTACTCTCTCCATTTCTTTTTCTCTCTCTCTCTCTGAACTTTCAATCCATATTATGGTCTTTTTCTTAAGCTTAGAGCAAATACTGTATTTTCTGGCACATAATCCGCAGTTTATCTCTGTTCCTAGAAGTTTAAATTCTAGCCACTGCGGATCATACGATGGTGTGGATAATACAGAGCTCAACCCCTCCCCCCAACTTAAAAAATGAAGCAGTTTTGCTCTTTATATCGTGCCGTATAATGAGGGGAATCTATCACGTCAAAGCTTTAAGAATGCCACGTGGTTGATGATAATGTGCAGTGTCACTGCATTAACATATTTTCTCCTCCCCTTGGCTTTGACAAAAACATCTGTATGTATATGTGTAGACATTTCCTCTCTGTAGATTGCTGCTTTGTAAAACTTAGGGGAGAAAACATTGCCTGCAGTAAAGCGCATTGCCCTTGAATAGGGGAGAGCCGTTTCTATTCCATGCTGCTCTGCCCCGTGACCTCAGTCCTCAGTAACATCACCCCCCCTCTTCCCGAGGTTCCAACCCCACTTCTTTATTTTGCTCTACTTCAAAGAGAATGTCTCTGGCACTACAGCTCCAAGACTGAAAGGGAGAACTTTGACACCATCACAAATTATACTTATTCACAGTCTGAAATTCCGTGTTTCAGTTGTTGATGTAATTTAAGCATTACTCAGAGTTACAGTACAACTGCCACATAAATTAAAAATATATATCACAACCGTTTGAAAGTTGTGAGGTATTGTAACAGTAACTTTTTTAAATTTTCAAAAAATTCCAGTGATTTTATATTTTGTTAAACTCATTAAATGGAAAGAAAGTATAGATATACAGTAAAACCTAGAAAATCCGGCATCGGTGGGACTGGACGAGTGCAGGATTTATGAAAATTCCGGAAAAACCTAGAAAATCCGGCATCGGCGGGACTGGACGAGTGCAGGATTTATGAAAATTCCGGATTTCTGAAGCTATCCAAAAATTCAATTCCAATTAGTAGTTCTGATTCTGACTATTATATAGCTCTAATCATTCTACTATTCTCTTTTACATGCAATATTTCAAAGTAACTTGTACACAATTCTAGCGGATAATGCTTACCTTGGCATTCCTTTCTAGCGATGGGAACATTTCATACCTGTACTGATACCATACTCGTCGCACCATCCAGTGATACATAAAAAAAACAGCATAGTAAACTTGATATGGCGAGCGTACACACACACATCTAACAACAGGCTAAAAAATCAAGAGCTAGAGTTTATCTAGAAAATAGCACAAGAGTATGGGTACCCGAGCAAGCAAATTAATAAATGGATACATGAGAGTAAAAAGCAGTTGACTCAGAGTAAAGAAGGCCAAGAAGTGCACAACCAAAGGAAGATGAAGAAAAAATTGAAACACATTGGAGCTTTCCCATACTTGGAAGGAGTGAGTAATGAAATCAATAGGCACTGTGCTAAATATGACTTACAACCAGGAAGCTCAGTGCACACAGTAAAAAGTATGACTGTCAACAAAAAAACAGAGGAAAAAATGCTAGAAGAATCAGGAACCTATGAAATTCCAATTGCACACATACCCCCAATATCGTACATTGGAAGTACGAAAAACAGATTAAAAAAAGACTTAAACAACACATATCTAATTGGCAAAAAAAGAAGCCAAAACTGCTTTAGTGCAATTCTGCATGGAAGACCGGACATTCCCAAAATTCGATGAAATTAAAATGCTAAAAAAGAATAAAAAATCGGAAAGGCAAATGAGGAGGGAAGAAGCAATATTAATCTATAAAAATAAAGCAAGGGTATGTAACCAGAACGCCCTAGTACATTATCGGGCCTGTGGAAAGAACTAATAAGACAAGAAAAACAACAACAAAAGAAAAACTGGCAAAAAAAGACAAGAAAACCAGGATAGGAGAAGAAATTTAAAAAAAAAAAAAAAAAGTTGTTTTAATGAAACATAGATGGCACCAGCCGGGCTTGATAACGAAATATATCCAGGAAAGTATATCCAACGAATGGCAACAAGGAGTATCGGACTCCATTAGCGCGAAGTTAAACACGAACATCGGTGATAAAGTCGCCACGCTCCTGAGGATGCCCAGAGGATGGGCGAAAATTTCGAGTATAAAGAACGTTAAAAATTGATGTGTTTGGAATCTTAAGGCAAAGATCCAATGAGTATACCCAGCGAAAAGTGTGAGAAGTAAAGCCAGTCATCGCATACAACAGACTTTAGGACAATAACATCAACAAAGACCGGAAAACACGTGCGTGAAATGTTCCCATCGCTAGAAAGGAATGCCAAGGTAAGTATTATCAGCTAGAATTGTGTACAAATATCCAAAAATTGTGTAACGGGCGTTACGTAAAACACATACTTACATGTAACAGGTCACTTCGACAAAAATTTTTTTTGCGTTTACGCCTTACAAATATGCAGGGGTTGCGCTGCCAATCGCATTCTACGCATTTTGCGGAAGAAAAAAAGTTTTGGATAAAATATTGGCGATTGCCCTTTTGTATTATTTATTATAAAACTGTTGTGGATTATTTGCTGACTTTTTTACTCTTGTGCTGAATTTTAACGCCTGGGAATTACATGACGAAAAATACAGTACTTCTTTGAGATAATCGTCTTCTCCTTACGGTAGTTTTTGTGCGTCTTTCATACAGACTATAATTTTCAAGTAATGACTTTATTAAAATATAAGATTTATTTTTTACTGCTCAAAATGAAATTTTTCTCCAGGCCCACACAATGAAATTTCGCCCTAAAAACTCCATCCAACCCTGATTACAGATACAATAATATACAAGAAAGGCAAACGTAATTGTGGTAGTACATACCTTGCAAGATATCCAACGTGTCAAATGCTGGAAGTGACTGCTCATTGCTGTAGGCACCTGGCAACCCAGAGCTCCACGTTTTCAAATGTCTCAATTAGCTGATGTCAATTGCAGCAGTGACGTTCGCTTTCAGTTGCTGGAGCGTGCGCGGTTTATTTGCGTAGAACTTTTCCTTCAACATACCCCATAAGAAGAAGTCTGGGGAATTGAGATCTGGAGACCTTGGTGGCCATTTTCCTTTGGAGATTATGTGATCTTTGTAGAAGCTGGTTACAACTGATATAGACCTTTTGGATGTGTGACAGGTCACCCAGTCTTGCCGGAAGGAGCCACGTTGTAACTCAAATGTCATCCCAACTGATTAACAAACAAATCAATAATTTCACAGCACAAGTCTGTGTTTACCATCGTTTCAAAGAATGTGGGCCGTATACGCATGTGAGCGACACGGCACCTCACACTTCAATCTTGAGTTCATGAATTGCATGTGAATTCACCCATATTGCTTTATGTCTTGTATTTTGCACATATCTGTCAAAACCTGTTTTGTTTGAATTCTTAATTGCTACTTTATGTTCTGTTACCCTTGTTCTGAGCTGCCTGTTCATCTTTCTACACAGGTGACCCCCTGTTTGGAAAGATAAACTCATATTTTGTGTTGTACACTGGAGTCCAAAATTAAAGTCCATATTGCATTTGCAGGGAAAACATGTAACAGTAGGTAGAGATGTTTGGTGGGTAAGAGACAAATATGCACACATTTTGCGTGACACATGGCCACATTTACAAATGTCACCAAAATGAGATATTAGAACGTAACCTAAAAATTTCAAAAATGCAATTCATGAGGCAACCTTAAGAGCTGTCTTATGTTATAAACATGCTTTTGATTAGAATATACATAATATCTAAGGGAGAATATAAGTTTAGTTACTTCTCACAACACACATAAAAAGATTCTGACTGCAGAGGCCATCATGATAGAGAAGACCAGGGCATATAATTGTAATTTAAATGTCCCGGTCGAATTATCACCAACATGGTTGAACATGACAAAACAAGAAAAACAACGAATTGTCCAAATAAGAAGATCAAGTCGACACATACAACGAAGATTAAAAAACAGGACGACACTAGATGGTGCCAACGACGTTCTACGTGATGAGCATGAGGATGACGCAGACGATGAAGATGGCAGCACCGTCGACTTAATTAATAGTTAACACGCAAGGAGCAGTATAGCACGAGATGTCCTTGAGAATGGCCAAGTAAAAAGTGTGCCGAAACGCGCGTCGGGAATTCGGGATCTGGATTCCTCGGTGAAGACTGTTTTGCATAGCGTTCTCAGTCGAATTTGAGGTTGGAATAATGGATTTTATTTCGATTTTATTTTTCATTGGACTAATTTTCTTTCAAGTTCTATTCTGAAGACAGGGTTTTTTGTATTTTCGATAAAAGACTTTTATGGGTTTTAGCTATCATAAATACTTCATTGTTGCCTACGGGGAATTTTCATTTTATGGAACTTCGAATACGCAGTTTTTTTTGTTCTTGAATGTATACCGGGAGCAACTAATCAGAAGGAGACTGCAGACCAAGAGGTAACAATGTTATTATTTTAACCCTCTCTTTTCTTTCTCCTTTTAAGAAATAATGAATGTGTTTTTGTTCATATTTTAAATAAATATACCATTCACCCTCAATATGACACCACCAGATTGAATAAGAAGTTAAGGAGTCCAGGTGTGGTAGTTTTCAGCGAACTTGTGTAAAAAAACGTGAAGAACAGAAAAAATGACAGGACTTCTATGATATCCTGCTAAGAACTCAATATAATATGCCACGTAGCAACGTTCAATAGTTAAATATAACGTTTTGAACTGATATTAGTATAATATCTAAGGTATTTTACCTTATATTGTCGAAGTATTTCGCAAGTTGTTGCTCTGTGAGGCACGTGCTCCCGGCCCGAGAGGTCCCTTATGTTACGAACCTTTGCTTAGTTATAAATTTTTTTATCCAGAAATAAAACAGTTAGGTTATATATTTTTAGTTCCACATTCATTCACTCGCACAATCAAATGTTTAAAATTTACTATTAATTAAAAAATTTTAGTAGAAAGAGTTATACTCATCGGGCCAGGAGACGTCTCACAAGGGGTTCGCTGTTACGGCGAGAGCTTTCCGCGGTGCTTAACTGTCATCGTCGGGCCTATACTTCTACACGAGGGTTCCTCACGTGTCTGTAGTGTTGGAGTTGCATGTTGGGAATTGATGGGAAGGTTTGCTGCCTGTATGTGTTAGGTGATTTGTTTCTCATGTGTCGCCATCTATTGGATGAGTTGGTAGGTATCAGCCGTAAGTATAATTCTTTTGTGTAGATATTTTTGGGCTATTATTATTTGTTTGTAAAACAGGTGTATTTTCATTTATTTTTTGTTCTTTATTTACTGGTGTGATTTTTGTTTCTTTTTAATGTTCTTCTCAGGCAGCTCAGAACAAGAGAAAGAACATTACAAAAAATCACACCATTAAATAAAGAAAAAAAAAATAATAATACACCTGTTTCTACAAACAAATGATGACAGCCCAAAAATATCTACACAAAAGAATTATACTTACGACTGACACCTACCAACTCATCCAATAGATGGCAACACATGAGAAACAAATCACCTAAAACATACAGGCACCAAACCTTCCCTTCGATTACCGACATGCAACTCCAAGACTACACGCACACGCAAGAAACCCTCGTGTGGAAGTAGAGGCCCAACGGTGGTAGTTAAGCACCGCCGAAAGCGCTCGCCGCAACAACGAACCCCTTGTGAGACATCTCCTGACCTGACGAGTATAACTCTTTCTACTAAAATATTTTAATTCCTTGTTTGAAAAGTCACAGTATTACTATAACTATTCAAAAATTTACATGCCTACAATTACCTTAATACACTGCTGGACAATTGCTAAGGACGGATCATAAACGGCTATACAGCGCATAAAAAACTAAGTGTGGTTGGATGCCAAGTGAAATAAAATAATGTCAGAAGGCCAGGACATTACAAGAAAGACAATTTAATGTGCTCTGAAATCCAGAAGGCTTTGGAACGTGTTCAAGGGACAAACAGGCCATTTTGTGCAGAATACGTAAACGTGAAAAAAAAATGCAATTGCCGTCCGCAGGCGTTCCAGCGTAAGATGTCAATACAGGATATGGCCACCATGGAGGGCGATGCAAGATTCCACACATCGTGTCATGCTTTACACAACATTATCAAGCAGCTGTTGGGGTAATTTATCCCATATCCCATTCCTCTGTCAGTGCACGGATGAGGGTGTCCTTGTTTATTGGGGGGCATTGGCGACCAGCAAGACTCCTCCCCAAAGCATCCCACACATTTTCAATGGGATTCAGATCTGGAGAACGTGCTGGCCATGCGAGGCGTTGATTATCCTCGCTCTCAAGACACTCCTGGACAGCAACTGTTCGATGACATGTTGCGTTGTCGTCCATGAAAATGAATCTATCACCGACAGCACCATGGAACATGCGAACATGAGGTAGCAGAACATCATTAATGTATCGTTGGCCAGTCATAGTCCCAGTTGGAAGCACATAGAGGGCCGTACGGCCATTGATCATGATGCCAGCCCATACCATGACCCTACACGTCGGATATCGGTCCCTTTCCTGTATGTTTGCTGGACAATATGCAGTACCACTATCACGCCAGATCAGTTGTCGTCGACAATCTGACGATAGACTGTATCTACTCTGATCTGAGAAGAGGACAGCAAACCAGACGTTATCAGTCCAATTGCGATGTTGATGGCACCATTGCAAACGGGGCGGTACGGTGACGTCTGGACAATGGGGTGCACACAACAGGACGGCGGGTGTATAGTCCTCCTTCATGCAAAAGTCTGGCGACAGTTTTTTGGGAGATCCGCTTGCCAGTAGCAGCCATAAACTGATTTGCTACCTCACTAGCTGTGCTGCGCCAGAGTCTTTTTGTTGATAGCACTATGTACCGATCTTCTGCAGGTGTCGTACTGCGAACACGACCTCCCCCGTGACGTTTGCTACACTCTCTATTTGTTTGAAATGATTTCCAAAGCCTTGAAACAACACTGTGGCTGACGTCGAACTCCCTGGCAACATCTGTTATTTTCCGCCCTTCTTCAATCTTGCCAATAATACGGCCACGCGCAAAATCATCTAGGTGATGTCGGGAAGACATACTGAAAATTGCAAGTTTGTCAATTGATTCTTTCCCTTTCAACTTTGCGTTTGAACAACAAAGGTCAATACGCGTCAAATCCTTTATATCTCTTATCAGCGCTATGACGTCACGAACAAGTTCGGCAATCCAAAATTTGCATACGCACAACACATCTTACTGTATCCCGCACTTATGCTAATTTCCACATTTTCCCGCCTTCCATTTTATGGTTGCTATCGTTACTATTGTCATCCGTCCTTAGCAATTGTCCGGCAGTGTAAGAGCAATGAGAGAAACTTACCCTTACTAGAAGGTCTGTTCTCTCTGAAAAAATACATTTCTTTGCACGTTTATTTCCATTTTAATATCCACGGTTGGTTTGGGCTGCTGGTGCTGTGGTTTTATGTTGTCTTCAACTTGTTCTTTTATTTGACTGAGTGAGTAATTTATTAATCCATACTGTGCAATGATACTTGATCCAAGAAACCTCTTTTTCACTTAAAACCTATATTTACACTGACTTTGAATAACCCTAACCGGTAGTCTAATTGGCTTATAAAACTTACTATTCAGTGAACCTAATTACGTGAACATTCGGAAACCATAAACTAACTTCTTATTTACAAACACCAAAATATTTAACAAAAACATTTAAAAACCTAAAATGTAATTTTTACAACAAACTTATCTCATTGCCCTCTATTTACAAACTCTCATTCACTCTCATTCATCTCTGCCGTTCCCAACGTAGATTGCCTCGAGTAGCTTTCCACCCGTCCAGGGTCATCTTCAGGAGGCCAGATGGTATCTGCCCTGCTATCACAGTGCGAGTGAGTGAGAGAAGTTTATTTCTTGCGTCCAGCCCCTATCCCTACGTCATATTGAACACTTGGCCACCGTGGCTCCATCTGTTAGGAACTGTAGTTAACATTTTATTTTCTTCTGCAGTATTTTTTTCTTTTTTTTTTTTTTTCTTCTGCAGTATTTTTTCCTTTTTTAATAAAAAAAGAAAAAAATACTGCAGAAGAAAATAAAATGTTAACTACAGTTCCTAACAGATGGAGCCATCTGTTAGAACTGTAGTTAACATTTATTTTTTCTGCAGTATTTTTTTCCCTTTTTAATAAAAAAAGAAAAAAATACTGCAGAAGAAAATAAAATGTTAACTACAGTTCCTAACAGATGGAGCCACAGTGGCCAAGTGTTCAATATGATGTAGGGGATGGGGCTGACGCAAGAAATCGCTTCTCTCACTCACTCGCACTGTGATAGCAGGGCAGATACCATCTGGCCTCCTGAAGATGACCCTGGACTGGTGGAAAGCTGCTCGGGGCAATCTACGTCGGGAACGGCAGAGATGAATGAGAGAGTGAGATGAGTTTGTAAATAGAGGGCAATGAGATAAGTTTGTTGTGAATAATTACATTTTAGGTTTTCAAATGTTTTTGTTAGATGTTTTGGTGTTTGTGAATAAGAAGTTAGTTTATGGTTTCCGAATGTTCACGTAATTAGGTTCACTGAATAATAAGTTTTATAAGCCAATTAGATTACCGGTTAGGGTTATTCAAAGTCAGTGTAAATATAGGTTTTAAGTGGAAAAGAGGTTTCTTGGATCAAGTATCATTGCAGCAGTATGGATTAATAAATTACTCACTCAGACAAATAAAAGAACAAGTCGAAGACAACATAAAAGCACCGCACCAGTAGCCCAAACCAACCGTGGATGTTAGAATGGAAATAAACGTGCAAAGAAATGTATTTTTTCAGAGAGAACAGACCTTCTAGTAGGGGTAAGTTTCTCTCATTGCTCTTATTAAAATATTGTAATTAATAGTAAATTTTAAACGTTTGATTGTGCGAGTGAACGAATGTGGAACTGAAAATATATAACCTAACTGTTTTACTTCTGTATAAATTTTTTTTAACCAACCATAGGTTCGTAACATAAAGGATCTCTCGGGCTGGGAGCACGTGCCTCACAGAGCAACAATGTGCAAAATACTTTGACAATATCAGGTAAACAATACCTTAGATATTATGTAACCTAAAATGTCTTAATAAGGAAGGTGAATAATCTGCACAAACAGATAACTCTGACAATGATAATACGAGGGTCTAGAACAAGTTCTGAACGCGTTAATGTAAAATGGAAGCAGACGATGCAATCGGAAAAATGATTGCATCATGTCAAGGTTAAGACTCTCAGCAATGCAGTGGCGCCAGAATGATGTGCTGTCATTTGCTGTGTCGATGTGGGAGGGTTTGGAAACGGAAGCGTGCAGCTCCTCGGGTAGAGTCACAGCAATAGACCGATGCTCATACGTGAAAATAGAAAATCTGCAGGGAAAAACTCTGACACAGATCCACACTACCTTGCAAGAAGTTTGTGGAGAAAGAACTCTTGGTAGAAACACAATTTCTCGCTGGGCATCACACTTTCGGGAGGGCCGACACAGCATTGAAGATGATCACCACTTAGGCTGACCTCAAACGACGACAGACAAAACATCTGTCACTACTGTTGCAACGCTTCTTGAAGAGAATCACCATTTGACAGTCGAGGAGATTGCTCATCAGGCAAATTTGTCCACCATGCCTATTCACTGGGTTTTGACCAACTCACAGGGAAAAAGAAAAATTGCCACGCGCTGGGTGCCCCCCTTCAACTCAACCCCAAGCAGAAGTCACCCAGAGTGAGCATCGTACAGAATCACCTTCACAGGTTAGAAAGGGATGGCGACTCCTTCCTGAACAGAATTGTTGCAATTGATGAGACTTGGACCCGTGATTCTGAGCAGGAACTAAAGTCACAATGGAGGCAACCAAGTTCCCCACGCCCCTCAAAGTGTCATCAGCAACAATGCAAAGCGAAGCAAAAGATGACTTTGCGTACGATGCCCAGGGAGTTGTGGTCTCCGATCGAGTGTCAGTACGGCACAATGTCAACACACAATATTATCGTGCCTTTCTGAAGACATAGTAGAGACCGAAAATTCGTCAAAATCGCCCCGACTTGTTGGAAGTGGGAACGATCTTGCCGCATGACAACGCATCGTGTCGCGGTGCAGCGTCGGTACAAGGACTTTTGTCGAAATATGGCTGGAAAACTTTATCCCACCCACCATACAGCCCTGAACTCACTCCATCCAAATTTGTTCCTTTCCCAAAGTTAAAATCGGCCCCGTGGCACCCGCTACAAATCGCTGGACGAACTGTCATAGAACGTGACCCGAGTAACATGGCGGCTGAACAAAGATGGTGTAGTACGGGGCATCCAGGACCTACCTCACTGCTGGGAAGCTGTCATTAACAGCGGAGGGAGTACACTGAACGGCAACAAGGTAAGTTTTCTCTGTTACTTCACACTTTTCTCAAAAATCGACAGTGTGCATAACTTTTGTTAGGACTCCAAGAGACACGCATCACCACGTTGCTGATGGACGCTCATCATCATCATTGGCTTGACAGCCCCAGATGAGAAAAGGCATTTCTCTGAAGATTTTGCCAACTACCTTTGTTTCTGGCTTTGGCATGCTAGTGTTTTTCATTTAAGGCTTGAAAATCCTTTTCAATGGCATCTTCCCATCTTAATCTTTCTTTGTTTTACTCTTCCTTGGGGTTTCGTCAGAAATAATTTTTTATGAGGATTGTTATCATCCATTCTTCATACACGAGACTGATGAAGAAAAAAGCTGAACTTTTTAACCGGGTGAAAAATCAAAACAGTGTAAATATTGGGTCGTTTCATAATTATTGGCCGATTCGGACACAAAGAAACAAACAGCAGTAACAGACGATGGAATGCATTTTATTGAGAAAATTTTTTGCCCTCGGCAGCAGTACACTGTGCCCCATGTGTTTTCGGTGCAAAAAATGCCACAGTGGCAGAAACTGGTATCACAGTGGTCTGAGGAATCGCCAATGGCGGAAATCACTGCATCCTTTTTAGCGAGCCATTTGCCCTTCAAGAAGTGGTCCAAATGGCGAAACATGTGAAAGTCTGAGGGGGCCAAGTTAGGTGAATAAATAGGGTGAGAGAAGACCTCATACCCCAAGGCCATGGGTGCCCCCCCTAAAGTGCTTACACCAAGACTGAAAAGCGAGACACAGTGTAAGGAGTTGGGCTATATCAATTAATGTGACAAGAAAAAAAAAAATATATATATATATATATATAATTAACTCTTGAACTCCTTTTTCAAGAAAAAGCCACACAGGAAATGGACATGGAGACATCCAAATGGGACGACAAGTGAAATTGATTTTATTATGTGTAACAAAAAATTCGTCATAGAAGACTGCAGTGTGCTAAACAAGTTCAACACAGGTAGTGACCATAGATTGGTGAGATGTAAGATGCACCTCAACACTAAACTTGAATTGCATGTGAACAAATTATCAGGAAAAACCAAAATGTTGATGCAAAAAAGAAGAGAGATGAGGACAACTAAAGAAGATGTGACTTCCAAAGTGGAATATATAGAGCTATGCAAGACAGTAAGAAAAAGTATCACTGAAGACGTAAGGAAATTCAACTGTGAACTAGTGAGGAAAGCAATTGAAAACAACCAAAGCCTAAAGATAGCAAAGGGACATCTCAGTAAGGGAAGAAAACAGATTATGGCACTGAGAAAAGAAGATGGTTCTGTTCCTCCAGTCCTTCCAGCAGAAGTTGCACATGCAATCAAGAACATGGAAAACAAGGGGATAAAGATTAATGGAGATTATCTAACTTTTGCTGATGACGTAGTCATTTTTGCAACTACCCCATCAGAGCTGCAGAGTATGATCCAGGAACTTGCTGACAAGAGTAAAGAAGTGGGATTAAAAATGAACTTTCAGAAGACAAAAGTGATGTTCAATGCTTTTACAAGAAATGAAGATTTATCGATTGATGGAGAAAAGCTGGGGATAACAGACACGTACGTTTATCTTGGACAGCAGATATCAAGTGAGGGTCACATTGATGAAGAAATTAATCGGCGTACAAAACTTGCCTGGAGAGCTTTTGGAAGAAACAGCATAATTTTCAAGAGCAATATGCCATTATGTCTTAAAAGAAAAGTGTTTGATCAATGCATCCTTCCAGTGCTTACGTATGGTGCAGAGACGTGGACCTTAACTAAAAGAGACATACAAAGGCTGCAGACAACTCAAAAAGCATGGAGAGGTGCATGCTTGGTGTAACCAGGAGAGATAAGAAGAGGAACTCGTGGATCCGAAAAATGACAAGAGTGGAAGACATCATGATCAGAGTTAAATCAGATTGGATTCCAAGGGACAGGAAAAGACCCAGAAGAAGACCACATGGGAGATGGGTGGATGAAATTCGAAAGTATGCAGGGGTGACATGGAGGAGACTGGCACAAGACAGACCGTTGTGGAGGAAACTTGGGGAGACCTTCGTCCAGCAGTGGATTGATAATGGTTGACAATGATGATGATGATGATGATATAATTAACTACACCCTCAACTTTATAAGTTGATAAGACAAAAAACTGAATACCGCCATTTCGGTGATCCGTACAGCTCTTTTCACAGCATTGCTTTAATCAGTTTTCTGTATCAAGAAATAAAAGGTGCAAGCGCTTTTCCTTTTGTTTAATCAAAAATTAAAGTTAAAAATCAGAACTTCAACTGTGCGTCGCCGTATATATATATATATATTTTTTTTATTGGAGGTTTAACGACCACCGTGAGCAACTCAATGGGCTATAAGCAGTCGCCCGTCCCTAATTTAGGGTCACTGGTTCCAGAGAAGGGAGAGAGCCAGTGCCGTAACACAAACACAACATCCATGCCTCACCGGGATTCGAACCCGAGCCCCTTACAGACGAATGATCAGAGGCCATCGCTTAGACCACTGCGCCACCGTATATAGTGATACGCAACAGTTTTGTCTGCACAATGAGTAAGTAGTGGCGTTTTTGAACTTTAACTTCATTAAGAAAATGGCAAAATGCCTGCTCTGTGATTTGATGTAGCAAGAGATGACTAATGAATGGCAAAACATGCATTTTAAGTTAAATTAATTCCAAAAATCGGTACTGAGGTAGTCACTCTGCCTTGAATACGATTTTACGGGTCACGGAGATAAAACCGATTCTTTTACAGACACATCACGAACAGAGTTTGACATATTTCGCTTACAAAAATTGGAGTGTAAAAACCCAAGCCCCACTGGTTTATTTTGAAGCAGAGACTACGAAGTAGGAAAGCAAGCATTTCGTTTAGAAAAATTCTTTAAAAATGCGAATTCGTTATTTTGCATGGTTACGGAGAAAAATAAATGAACATCATTGGAAACGATAAAAATTGAGGAATACATCCAGGAAGAGAAACAGTAATAAAAAAAACTCCTTCAGAAAAATTCAAAACGCGGAAAATCACGGAGCATTCTTGTGTCCCCTAGAATGTGCATTTACGACAAACTTCCAGAAAATGTGATGAACCCCAAAAAACGCACTTTCCGACCGGAAGAGATTTGCCAAAATACGGAAAATTTGGCAGGTGTGCAATAGCGATGGACTTTTTAGAACATTTTGCTCACTTTTAAAACATTTTGGTGCAACTCCACAATTTCAATGATTATAGAAATACACAACTTTCGGAGGAAAAACGAAAACAGAATTTTAAAATATTCTAACAATCATAACAGGTGTCCAAAAATTTCAAAAGACGGAAATCCGTCCCCAGGATGGAAGAATGGCAGCCATGCCCAAGGCGTTTATTTTTTGCATGCTTTCGATAGACACATGCGGTCTCGTGCGCCATCCTGAAGCAGTATGGGACCCAAACGATTGGCGAGCGATGGTTGTTTGCTGCATAATTTCTGGTGATATTTGTTTGGCTGATGGCAGCACACGTCTGTTGCGATTGTTTGACCTCGCGGCAGAAACTCATAATGAACCACAATCTTGGCAGTCCGCCACACAGAGATCAGAAACTTCTGTGAGTGCAGCTTGGGTTTGGACACATGTTTGGGTGGTTCCCCTTTATCGAGCCACTGCCCTATTCACTTCCTTTTGTCATAAAGCACCCATTATTCATCAACTGTAAGGATACGACGCAGAAAGGGAGCACTAGTCTCACGTTTTTTTAGGGCAATGCACGTTTCCAGACGCCGTGTCTGCTGCTGTTCGGTGAGTTCGTGTGGAACCCAGGTATCCAGTTTTTAACCTTGCCCATAGCTGCCAGGTGTCTGGAAACTGTCACTGATGATACAAATTCGGCACAGCTCATGTACTGCGGACGTTGGTTTTTCTTCCACTTTCCGCCTAAAATGTACATGCTCGCCACTGAAAAACATCAGGTACACATGTGTGTGTGTGTGTGTGGGGGGGGGGGCATAAGGAAAGCATTTGCAGCCACCCGAATACTTACGTACTGTCAACAAAAAATGCCACAACCGTTCCCTATGTTACTCAATTTACATTTTTTTTTTTTTTTTATAGAAGGTTTAACGACCACCGTGAGCAACTCAATGGGCTATAAGCAGTCGCCCGTCCCTGATTTAGGGTCACTGGTTTCTGAGAAGGGAGATAACCAGTGCCGTAAGACAAATGCAACATCCATGCCTCACTGGGATTCGAACTCGGACCCCTTTCGGGTGAATGATCAGAGGCCATTGCTTTAGACCACTGGGCCAATTTACATATTAAATAGCAGTTTGCTCACTAATATGCAGATATGGTGGACATTTGTTTGTTTCCTCTATTGTTGAAGGTAGAAGAGCTGGATAACTGTGTTTCAGGGGAACGTGAGTACGCCCCCCTCCCCTAAATACTTAAAGCTCATTACACTGCAGTTTCTTTGTTTTTGATTGGAGGCTTAACGACCACTGTGAGCAACTCAATGGGCTATAAGCAGTTGCCCATCCCTAATTTAGAGCCACTGACTCCAGGGAAGGGAGAGAGCCAGTGCCATAACACAAACTCCATGCCACACTGGGATTTGAACCCCGACCCCTTATGGACCAATAATCAGAAGCCATCACTTAGACCACTGCGCCACCTTCTTTCCCCCCCCCGTCTCTCCTTTCTTGCTGTCTTCCCTACCAAGTACATTCACCTCGTATTTTCCAAAATTGTAAATTTGTTTTTGTGCTATTTTCAAACCTTGCCAGAATCTGCTTGCACCAGTTGACTGTATACTCTATGTGAACCTAAGTGTGTTCTGCTGTTGAAAGTAGAAGAGCTAGAACACTGTGTCTCCAGGAGAATGACATCGCCCTCTCACCCCAGCCTAAATACTTAATTGAAGCTCATCACATCACTTTTTCTTTTCTTCTTTCTCGCTATCTTCCCTCTAAGTACATTCCCCTCGCATTTGCCCGAGCCGCCCCGGTGGCGCAGTGGTCTAAGGCGCTGGCCTCTGATCATTCGTCCGTAAGGGGTCCGGGTTCGAATCCCGGTCAGGCATGGATGTTGTGTTTGTCTTACGGCACTGGCTCTCTCCCTTCCCTGGAACCAGTGACTCTAAATTAGGGACGGGCGACTGCTTATAGCCCATTGAGTTGCTCACGGTGGTCGTTAAACCTCAAATAAAAAAAAAAAAAAAAATTGCCCGAACTGTAAATTTGTCTTTTATCAAACTTTGCCAGCATCTGCTTACACGAGTTGACTATGTGAACCCAAGAGTGCTTCGTTCTTGATAGCAGAAGAGCATCAGTGTGCCACCAGGAGAACACTATCCCCCAGCCTAAATACTTAATCAAAGCTCATTACATAACTCTCCCCCCCTCTCCTTACTTGCTGTCTCCGCTACTCAGAACATTCTCCTCCAACTGTCAGAATTGTAAATTTGTCTTTGTGCTATTTTAAATCTTGACCAGCATCTGCTTGCACAAGTTGACTCTATACTCTATATGAACCTAAGAGTGCTCTACTGTTAAAAGTAGAAGAGCTGGATCTCTCTCTCTCTCTCTCTCCAGGGGAACATGAGAAAGCTATTCCCCCAACCTAAATATGTACTTAATAGAAGCGCATTAAATCACTCTTTCTTTTCCAAAGTATATTCTCCTCGCATTTGCCCCAATTGTAAATTTGTGTCTTTGTGCTATTTTCAATTCTTGTCAGAATCTGCTGGCACGAGTTGACTCTCTACTCTACGGGAACCTGAGAGTGCTTTACTGTTGTAAGAAGAAGGGATGGATCACTGTGTCACCAGGGAAACAGTATCTCCCCCAGTCTAAATACTTAATCGAAGCTCATCACATCACTTTTTCTTCTCTTCTTTCTTGCTCTCTTCCTTACTAAGTACACTCCCTTAACGTTTGCACCAATTGTAAAATTGTCCTTGTGTTATTTTCATACCTTGCCATGATCGCCCGTCCCTAATTTAGGGTCACTGGTTCCAGGGAAGGGAGAGAGCCAGTGCCGTAAGACAAACACAACATCCATGCCTGACCGGGATTCGAACCCGGACCCCTTACGGACGAACGATCAGAGACCAGCGCCTTAGACCACTGAGACACCGGGGCGGCCTTGCCATGATCAGCTTGCACGAGTTGACTCTATACCCTATGCAAGCCTAAGAGTGCTCTACTGTTGAAAGTAGAAGAGCTGGATCACTGTGTCTCCAGGGGAACACGAAAACACTACCCCCCTCCCACCCAAGCCTAAATACTTAATAGAAGCTCATTATATTACTCTTTCTCTTTTCCCCTTTCTCCTTTCTTGCAGTCTTCCATACTATGTACATTCCGCTCGCATTTGCCCCAATTGCAAATTTGTCTTTGTGTTGCAGATGTTCGGAGGAAGCCTTTTTCGCTTACATACTGTCCCCGTCTCCAAGTTATTACACTCCCCAGCTGGACACTGGACCAATTGGCGCACCCAGAAATTCGGAATGGGGTAAAATAGTAGAATTGGGTATTTAAAGTAAAAATGATAATGTATGTGTACTTATGCGATGCAACTGTTATAATAAATGTTTTCATCTGTGAAAGAATTTAAGACATTGTATTCATGAATTATCGAGCTGCAAATGGTGTTTTCATTGTTGTTTTAACTTTTAATAAAAATACATACTTCAGAAAAGGAGTTAACCACAAGTGCAATTATTTTTATCTATTGCTGTATTATAGGCTTTAGAAAATGTATTTTAGAACAAATTCTATAATGCGTGATTTCAGCAATTATGAAAATTGAAATTCACCAATTGGGAAAATTGGAGAACAGAGGGTTAGAAATCTCTCGTGAAGGAATCATATTACAAAACACTTGGCCTCATGGGCCAGGACCCCCCTCCCCCCTCAACTGGACCAGTGTCCAGACTTGTGCCCCAGGAATTTGATTTCCCTTTATTTCCAGGCATGGGAAAGTCCTCGAATTTTCATATTTTTGTGGAAGATATGAATAGTCCTGCATCTTTTTTATTTTGCAATGAAAAAAAAAACATAACTGTGTGGAAAAGTTTGGGTCACGGTAGGATATTAGAAAAAATTGGCAGATGCCAAATACCGCCTGTAGGTAAAATTCTAGGTGCAAATCTTACAGTGTCATACATAGAATCTGTTTTTCGAGTGAAAAGCATATATCAGGTATACTCACATGCATTTAAAAGAAATTGTGAATGAATTAAAATGGGTTAATTAGAAAATTCCTCTTGCACATTCGAAATTTAACCTATGCGAATAAAAAAAATTTGTGCATACCAAAAACTCACTGTAAACTGCAGTTTAAAACTCTTATTTTAAAATGTCCTTTATTTCCTCCATCAGATATACAGGGTGATTCAGCTAAGCGTGTACAAACTTCTGGGAGGGGTAGGTTGCACAAAAACAAATTGGAATCACATAGCAATGCAGAGTCGGAAATGCCATCTTCATGTGCTAGTGTACAGAGAGGACGAGAAATGAAAGAGCAGCACGTAAGAGAACAAAATGCTTTTTATTACTCACAAGACATTTGCGAAATACATTGAGGTTACAGAAGGTGTTCAAAGTTGCGACCATGAGCAGTAACACATGCTTCACATCGTTGGCGTATGGAATCACGTACATTTTGAAAAATTCCTGGAGTGTCTCGGACTTCCGATAGCAGCTACAGAGATGCGTGCTACAAGGTCCTCATCACTTTCAACGGGGGTGTCGTACACCAGTCCTTTGATGTAACCCAAGAAGAAGTAATCAAGGCATGTTAAGTCCGGCGATCTTGCAGTCCAATGAATGGGACCACCACGCCCGATCCACTGATGTTCAAATGTCATGTTTAAGTGATGATGAACGTCATTGCTGAAATGGGAGGAGGCCCCATCGTGCTGGAACCACATTGCACGGCGCAGTGACTGAGGGACCTGTTGTCCATTCAATGGCTCTGGCAAGTAACATAACCTCCGATGCTGCAGTGCAAACACTTGGTGGTTTGGCACTAGGCTCATCGGGTACCGTTCCTGGTACAGTCGCACAGCGGCTCGTACGTTGCAGTCCGCTGCTCCGTATGTAAAGTGCATATCAGCCATTTCCGCGTTCGTAAACTCAGCCATCCTACTACCTCGGTGGGTGCTTTACAAATGACGGTGTCCTGAAAGAATGCATGAGCAGCCTCGTGGCCAAACACCGCCATCTACCGGACAAAGATGGTGTTTCTGACCCTGCATTGCTTCTATACCTTGCAAATTAATTCGGACAAGCCATTTTATTCTCAGAATTGTAATGTGATCGCCAGTTGATGTCGGAAACCCACGTAAACCTGTTTTATCAGCTGTGAGGTGGTGTGACTGTTAGAACTTGATAGTAAGAATGTGGTTTGACCGGTTTTAAACAGGAAATAGGCACTTCAGCTTCAGTTGTGAGCTTTCGTGTGTGACAGGTGGATGTTAGTTTTTGCTCTCTGTGAGTACCTGTTGTTTTCGTGTATTGAAAAATGGATATTTCTTCAAGGAAGCATGCAAAAATAATTGCTCTGAAGGATCACACTTCTATGACAGTGAGAGATATCACTTCTGCAATTGGTGTAGGCAAATCAAGTGTATCAAGACTGCTTATGCGATACATTGCATCTGGAACATCGTCTCCAAAAAGGAGAGGTAAATGTGGAAGAAAACGAAAAACAACTCCACACACCGATAAATATCTAATCAGAAATAGTAAAATGAATAAATAAAAAAAAAAAAAAAAAAAAAGCACCGACCTTCAAAGAGATTTATTGGCTAGTAGTTGTGATGTTAGTGATTAAACTGTACGCCATAGGCTTCTGGAAGCGGAAGGCAAGAAGACCTACGAAAAAAAAAAAACAATATTTGAATGGGAAAATGAAGGTAAAACGTTTAGCATGGGCCAAACAATATAAATCATGGACTGCTGACGACTGGAAAAAGGTAATTTTCAGTGATGAAACTCATTTATTTGTGCAGGGTTACCAAGCAAATGTTGTTAGACGAAGCAACTGTGAACCCTTAAGACCTGAGCACGTCGAACAAACTGTAAAACACCCTCTGAAACAGATGTTTTGAGTTTTTTTCCACATCAAATGGCATTGGAAGCTTAGTTCCTGTTCAAGGTATGATGAATTCAGCCAAGTACATAGAAATATTACAATGTAGGATTGTTCTGTTCTTGCAAACTTTTGATGGGTCATTTCAACATGACTTGGCCCCATGCCACAATTCGAAATTGGTCAAGAATTTCATGCTGGAAAATCAAATTTATTTACTTGATTGACCTGGAAATTCACCAGACTTAAATCCCATAGAAAACTTGTGGAATATTTTGAAGAGACGTTTAGGTAAAATGGACTGTACAACCAAAGAACGCATGATAATGCTATAAAAGTGTGGTTTCACGATTATGAAGTAAAAAATATGTGCACTCAATTAGTGGAGTCAATGGCAAAACGAATTCAAGAGGTCATTTCTGCTAAAGGAGGACATACTTCATACTAATACAGGTATTTATCAGTGTATATCAAGGCATAGAATGATATAAAGGCATAGTTTTGGAAAAAAGGAGTGATTTTTTACTTTGTCCCAATTAATTTGCACAGTATAGTATGTGTTTCTGATTTGCCTTTGTGCAACCTACCCCTCCCAGAAGTTTGTACACGCTTCGCTGAATTGCCCTGTATAATAAATACCATGAACATACATACATATCATTAAGCTGTTTTCTGATATTCAGAGGTTAGTTCCTCAAAGACCATCTGACAAACAAAACATTTAACTGATATCCCTAAGGTGTTCTCTGAGATTAGCTCTGCAAAAAAATACAAACCACCAGATAAATTTTTAACTGATTATTTACTTACTGTTGTCGTATCAACCTTATCCATTTACAGTGATCTTGACACACAACACGAGCTTCAGTGACATCCATCACACAATGTACAAAATACCTTCTAATACTTCGTACTCATAATTTTTTTCTCATGCAGACACTCCTGAATCTGATCCTCCCATGACTTCCTTAGCCTTCCCTTCCTGCCACTTGGGCTAAACAAAAATTCTTAGTATCTCGTCACTCATTCTTTCAACATGGCCAAACCACCTAAGAATGTTAGTCTCCACCTTGCTAACAACATTTTGCTTCGCATTACACAATTACAACACATCTTCAATCCTCATATGATCAGAACATGTCTCTCCCCACCCCCATAAGTAACACATTTCTTCAGCAAACAAACAACTCCTATGTCCCTTCTGTAGTACCCAGGTTTCACTGCCATACATCAGAGTAGGAACAATTACACTTTCATACACAGTCATACATCAGAGTAGGAACAATTACACTTTCATACACAGTCATACATCAGAGTAGGAATAATTACACTTTCATACACAGCCATACATCAGAGTAGGAACAATTACACTTTCATACACAGCCATTCGGGACTCTTTTGAGAATCCATCATTCCTGTGAAAACCTCCTAATAAAGCAGCTATGATTTTCAATGAAGTATTCACTCACTAATTTCGTCATCTAATCTGCTCTCTCCGTGAAACAAGCTTCCCCAAATACACAAACTGATTTACCTGGTCACTCACGGTGCTATTTAGACTTAAATTACATTCAATGCTAACAGTTACTCACTCAAAAACCATAACTTTGGGTTTTCCCCTTAACTCAGTTTGAACACCCAAACTAAAGTGAAATTTGCTGTATTTTCATAATTTGGAGATTGAGCTACACCATATTTCAGCTTCTTGTGCTTAAAATAAACTGCATGCATGCATTCATGTATTTCTCAAATTCCACATTTTTGTCAGCTTGAAAAAAAAAAAAAAAAAAAAAAAAAAAAAGAATGAGTTCATCAGCTACACTACAAGAGTCGCAGAAGTTAACATATTTGGTCCGTACGTCAAAAATTACAACTATGCTATAGTTACATAAAGTTCAGTATTCCAGACACCTTTCTATGATGTGTGTTGCAAATCAGATTCATTAACCTTTCCTATGGCATTTGGGGTTTTCTTATAAGACACCCCAGCAGATCTTTGATATCTCTGTTGACTATTGTACTTTTTAGCACCATTTCATGACTTTTATTTATCTGGCATGAAGCACAAAACCTTTAGCGATAATAAGTTTTGAGTAATTGGTGTTACATATTTTACCTTGGGTTCTATATGACCCCATAGGTACTGTGTGTAAATAAGATTTGAGGGACTTAATGAATGTTTCACTAATACCCACGAAACGATCTGAAAATATCCGTCATTGTAAGCAAGCATTAAATTTTGAAGCTGCAAGACTAAACATTTAGAACAGGATGCCAAACTTTGAGGAACCAAGATCTACCTTAAGCTATCATTCTCTACTGTGATCTCCCATGGTTTATCACAGTGATATAGGCATATTTAAATAGGAAGAAGCCTATGTCATGAGTGTTTTGTTCGTGGGTGTGGTTTTGTGCGTTTGGAAACAAATACAGAAAAATAATATTTAAATTATTTTGTATTTCTGAAACACTAGTTTTGAAATAAATGATATAATTGTACTCATAGATTTCTTATTTACAGTATTTAATTCTTAGATAATGATGCACGACCTCACGAAGTTTAGAATTTGTTTTTTTTTTGGTTGGAGGTTTAATGACCACCGTGAGCAACTCAATGGGATATAAGCAGTCGCCCGTCCCTAATTTAGGGTCACTGGTTCCAGGGAAGGGAGAGAGCCAGTGCCGTAAGACAAACACAACATCCATGCCTCACCGGGATTCGAACCCGGACCCCGTTCAGACGAATGATCAGAGGCCATCGCTTAGACCACTGCGCCACCGGGGCGGCAAAGTTTAGAATAATCAGGTACATATTCATTGAGGCACAGTTGGAGACATGCCTCTAAATGAGCATCAGTCAGGCAGTGCCTGTATTTCGACTTCCTTATTTTCATTTCTGAAAAAGCTGTTTCACAGAGATATGTGGATCCTAAGAAAGCAGTCAGCCAGAAAGCAACAGATCTCAAACACATATTTTTCTACTGACAATAGAGTCCAAAATGTGTTATCTGATGCTCTTGCCTTCGGTTCTACAGTATGTCAGACTGAATTTTCACAATTTCTGTTCCTAAATCTGAAGAGGAAATGTTTGATGAAACTTCCTCAATATCACATTAGCCAAAAGAGTAGACTGTACGAACAAGCAAACGATCGACCGTTTGGCCACACCCGATTTACTTATTTATTTTATTTCAACTGAAAACATCGGAGAACAAACCAAGGTTCGTACCCTTCCAAGCAATTTTTAAACCCGAATTATCATATGTATGTCTAGTGTCGGTCGGTCAGTAGGTAGGTATTTTAGTAAGTTCAGACCATTACTCTTAGCTGGGTGGGCACATCTTCAATGACCTGCCTCTTACTCCTTTGACTTTGAATTGCCCCTCTGTTTAGGTACTTGTCGAAATCGTTTTATTTTGCATAATATTTCAAAAGCGTACATTATTTTTGTATTCATTTGCTGGCATGACACCTATTGTTTGCTTTAACTTTTTACTTTTGATGCAAGACTTTGATGCTTTGAAGCATTTCTTGATGTAGTCGGGAGACAAAGGGCCTACACGTGAAGCACAAGCAATTCGTGGAAAATTCCACCCTCTGGCAAGAACATGTCTCTAACCCCAGTGAACAGAAGCCCATCACAATTTGTGAATACATCATTCCACTTATTTTACTCACATAGTTGAAGCTTTACTCTGTAGTGATATCATAGCCAAGGCACCAGCTGTCCACACACTCCCCTGGGTTGAACACAAGTTCTGCGCAATTTGATCAGCTTGGTGGGTTTTTTCATAGCCATGCAGAAATCTCCTACACATCTTTTTAGCACAACCAATTATTTAACACATGCCTTTTCACATCATTACTTTAACTTTTTTTATTCAAGGACATTTCAAGGAGCATATGAACCATGCAAACCCTCTTCAACCATTGCTGGAAGAACACAAGCTAGTGGGGGCAGCATTCTTCTCTGGTCCACTCATACCTGTGGAAGGCACTATGGACCGAATTAGTTATGAATCCATCCTTGCAGACCACGTGTGCCCATACTTGCCGATTGTCTTCCCTGGGGCAGATGGGATCTTCCAGCACAACAATGCGACATGCCACACAGCTAGAAATGCCCAAGAGTGGTTGGAAGAGCACAATGAAATACTTCAAAGTACTTCCCTGGCCCCCTAATTCCTCAGACTCAAACCCAATTGAGCATTTGTGAGACCACCTGGATTGTGTTGTTCGGTCTATGGATCCTCCACCACATGTCAGATGCACTGCAGTCAAAACAGTTCCACATACCTGTGAACATCTTCCAGCACCTTATTGAGTCACTCTCAGCCTATCTAACTGCTGTCCACGGTGGCTACTACGGATAATAGTTGGTGGTCACAATAATGTGACTCGACCATGTATAAATTAATTTAAAAAATGTAAATGCAAAGGTCTTCCCTCCTTGTTTCCCACTACATTCACTTTTTTGCTAACATTTTCCCTACCTTCACATATTAACAACCCCCCCCCCCCATTTCTAATTTTTATATAATAGATGAAGTTTTAATCTCCTCTTAAAAATATTCAAATCAGTATTTTCACGAGATAAAGAATTCCAGTATTGTAGTCACATGTAATTTATACTTTGCTTAATATACATTGCGGGCCACCCAAAATGCAACACCAAGAAGGAAGCATCCGATTGGCCTGAAATTCGCAGCATGCGTCGCCCGCGAGAGGACATGCAAACGATTAGCATTGCAGGACATATGCAAATCATGTGCAACCTGCACGCCACCCAGAAGCACTATAAGAAGGGTGCACAGAAGGCAGGGTGTAAGTAGTGTTGTGATGCCGGACCTGTGCGTGGGAAGTTTCCTGATGCCTCGTTGCAGAATACGGCAGTCATTCCAGCACGTTTCGGAGTTAGAGGACAAAGCGGCTTATTGCGACATCGGCGCTAGTGTGGGACGACATCCAGCCACAGTGAGGCGAGTATGGATCCGGTGGGTGCAGGAGGGACGGACGGACAGACTGTCGTGAGTGATTGCCGCAGCACACCACGGAACGTTAGCGCAAGAATTAGGACGTGTTGCACAACAACCTGTGTCAGCACGTACCGTTCGACATTGTCTGCAGGGGCGGGGACTTGTCGCACTGCGCCCATTGCTCCGATTACCATCGACGTTACCCCACCAGCAAGTGCGGCGGCAGTGGGCTGTTGAACGCCGCACCTGAAAAACGGAATGGCACGACATTGTCTTCTCCGAAGAATCCTGCTTCTGCCTGCAACACCATGATGGTCGGATCTGCGTGTGGCGGCACCACGGCGAGAGACTGTATGACGCCTGCATTATGCATCGCCATATCGGTCCGTCGCCTGGCGTTATGGTTTGGGGTGCAAATGGACAGGACACCCGCACCCCTCTGGTACGCATCACCGGTACACTCAACAGCCACCGCTACATCTCCGACGTTTTGGAGCCTGTAGTCTTCCCTTACCTGCAGGACCTGCCAGCGTCCACGTTTCAACAGGACAATGAGCACCCGCACGTGGCATGCATTGTGCAACAATACTTCACAGCCCACCAGGTGTCACTCCTGCCGTGGCCCGCCTGTTCTCAAGATATGTCGCCCATCGAACACGTCTGGTCGCTGATCGGCAACAGAGTGGCCCGGCAAGAACAATCCGCAGCTACGCCTCATGAACTGTGGCAAAGTGTGGAAGCAGTATGGACCAACATACCCCAAGCCCCTATCCAAAGCCTTTTTCGTTCGATGCTGCGGCGTGTAGCGGCCGTTATTGCCAGCCATGAGGGCCACACGAACTATTGATGTCTGCGTGTTCCGCAAGTCGCACGGGCCTGTGAGCTCAATCGTTTCATCTTTGTATCTGTTATTATGTGTCCAGTAAATCTGGCTTTGCTATCTCGTGTTCTTCTTGGTGTTGCATTTTGGGTGGCCAGCAGTGTATTAACAATCCCCCCTCCTCCATTTCTAATTTTTACATAATAAAGTTTTAATTTCCTCTTAAAAATATTCAAATCAGTATTCTCATGAGATAAAGAATTCCAGTATTATAGTCACATGTAATTTATACTTTGCTTAATATAATTAGTTCTGGGAAAGACTGGTCTCAGTAAGCCATGATTTCTGGTATTGTAGCTATGTGCAGATTTAAAGATAAGTATGAATTCATTATTATTTTTTAATCCTTTTGAACATTATCTTACCTATATTAAAGTTATATAACTAATAGTAAAAAAAAACCATATTTCCCAGGCTGTACTCAAGCGAAATGTCAAAAACTAAATTGCGCTTCATTTGTAGGTGTGAAATTATTTTTTAAATCCAAAAGTCCGACAAATTTATTTTGTAATATCTGGAATCTGAAACATTCACCAAAGTGGTCTGCTCACATGCCAGAATGCAGTAGTCAAGGTGACACTGTAGTAATATATAATAACTTTAGAACCCTGAGTGACAAAACTGAGACTATTGAACCAATTATACCTAGGTTTCTCGAAAGTTTGACAAGATTATCAATATGTAAGTTCCATTTCAAATTATTTTGAAGAATAATTCCAAGATATTTAATATTGTCAACATATTCAATAACCCTATTAATTTTTATTTGTAATACAGGCGATACCTCAATTGCACGTGCAGAGAATATTAATGATTTAGTTTTTATTGTATATATCTGTCAACTACATAGTTGAGATATTTTGTACTGTTTCTCATGTTGAATGAATAGCAAAGTGTTCATGGGAAACTCATTCATCTTCATCTGACTTTGAATTATGACTGTTGAATGCTATTGAATATAAAAAAATTAAGATAAAGTATTATACACTGAGTGACCACTTTATTATGACCACCTGACAATTTTAAGCAAACGAGCTATGGCGGCACGCTGTTGCCGCCAGAGGGAGAGGCTATTATAAAAAAGGGAAAGCTTAGAGCTTGCGGCAGTAGTAGAAGTGATTTTTGGGTTACGAGATGGGTAAAAAATGCGATTTGACTGATTTTCAATGTGGGATGATTGTAGGAGCTCGGATCACCGAAACCGCCGCATTTGTAAAATGTTCTAGAGCAGCTGTTGTTAGAGTGTTTAAAGACTGGACTGTCAGCCAAAAAACTGGGTCTCTACGTGCAACGTGTGGTCGTCATCGACTAGCGACTGCTCGGGCGGAACGAAGTGTGTCCAGACTGGTAACAGACAACAGAAGGGCAACAGTGCAGCAAATTACAGACCATCTTAATCAAGGATCCCCTCAAATGATCTCTGCACGCACTGTTCGCCGTACACTGCATCTGATGGGATATGGCAGCCGAAGGCCTGTTCGAACACCTTTGCTGTCTGCAGTTAACAAGAGAAAACGCCTCCAGTTCGCACAAGGATTGGACAGTCTATAATTGGAAACAAATCATGTGGCCTGATGAATCACGTTTTCAGTTGCACCATGCCGTTGGCCGAGTGAGAATTTGGCGGAAACAGCACGAAAGCACGGACCCCAAATGCATTGCTACAACCCTTCAAGCTGGTGGAGGCAATGTTATGGTTTGGGCAATGATTTCCTGGCATGCTTTGGGCCCTTTAATTTGTGTTGATCAACGTCTGACTGGCACATCATATCTAAACATCGTTGTGGACCAAGTGCATTCTGTCATGTGGATGGTTTATCCCAATGACGATGGCTACTTTCAACAAGATAATGTGTCCTGCCATAGTGCTCGTATTGTACAGGATTGGTTTCAGGAACATGCCAGTGAGTTTACTTTGCTTAGGTGACCCCCACAATCTCCAGATTTTAACCCCATTGAGAATTTGTGGGATGAAGTTGAACGAGCAATCAGACAGCTGGATCCCCAACCCTGCAATCTCACACTCCTGGAAAGTGCTATTCATCAAGCATGGTCTCAGATTCCTCAAACCACCTATCAACATCTCGTGGAGTCCATGGCACAAAGAATCGACGCACTATTAAAGGCAAAAGGTGGCCCGACGAAGTACTGAGGGGTTGGTCATAATAAAGTGGCCACTCAGTGTATAAATGAAAGTAGTTACTTGCATCTTCATTTTCTTGGTAAACGCCTGGATATTGCACTATTTTCTTGTGTTCCTCTAGGTGTTCCACGTGTCAGAAGCATAAAATTTGCTTTGATGTTGTGTGTTAAAATTTTTCAGCAGTCACTTCATGAAGATACTCCAAATGGTAAGTTAATATAGGTGAGTAATCTTCTTACTGAATCTGGACTCAAATCAATAAAAGAATCCAATATAAAATGAAATAAAAATAATAAAAAATAGCGAAAGGTGAATCTATATACTAATTTTATAAGTTTTTTTACTGCGAGTCCTATTTTGAAAGAACGGCTGAAGGCAAAGCTATGGTTGAGGTATCAAAATAAAAGTCTTACCATGTAGATGTGCCAGTCGAAGAGAAAAATGAGATTGGGGCAACGGTTCGGGCGTTGGGGGCGGCAAAGTTCCCATGTTAGGTTTATGGGAGAAGCGTGCGGTTGACTCTCGTGCTGTTGAAGGCGAAAGCATGGAGGGACCGAGATAGTCCAAAGTCTTCTCTTTTCTGAGCAAACCGTTGCACAAAGCAATGCTAGCAGGCATTCATATCAAAGTTCTTCTCAGTGGAACAGCAAACACTCTTGAAGACCTGCTTGAATCATGCCATTGGACTGTGTGATGTATATATACAATTTAATATTTATTCGATCCAGTTTATTCACTTAGGTAAGACATTTCCCATTATGTAAAGATGTAAATAAACATTCCGTTGACCATTGTTAGTGAAAATATTTATAATGTACATACTGAGTTGTGCCATCTATATCTTCATTCTATAAGATTTTTTACTGTGAGACCTATTTTGAGAGAATGGCTGAACATAAAAAATATGGTTCAGGTATCAAAATAAAGGTCTTGCCATGTAGATGTGCCAGTCGAAGAGAAAACTGAGATTGGAGCAACGGTTCAGGTGGAGTGGGGTGGCAAAGTTCCCATGTAAAGTCTATGGGAGAAGCGTGCGGCCCTTATCTACATCAGGCGATCAGTTCAGTGTCAGACTTTGTGTGTGCATGGTGTTCTATGATCAGTCCTAAAGTAAGTAAATACTTTATTACATACTTACCCTTAACAGAATGTCTCTCCCGCAGAAATAAAAAGAAAACGTAAGAGCCTTACTGGAAGGCGCGAGCTATCAATGGGTCGCAACTATATGTCTCGGACAAGAAAAAATGAAGAGTACTCGCAACACGAATCTCATTCCAACAACATTTACAAACACAGTTGTGACTGAAGAAGAGAGTGAAAGAGTGCGCTATCCAGTTGAATTTTTGCACGCGATCGAGATGAGTGGACTTCCGCCTCATATTCTACGACTGAAAACGGGTGCAGCCGTAATGCTCATCACGAACCTGGTCGCCACGGTCGTGCGGTGGTCTAAGCACTGGCTTATGATCATTCGTTTGTGAAGGGTCCGGGTTTGAGTCCTGGAGAAGCATGGATGTTGTGTTTGTCCTATGGCACTGGCTCTCTTGCTTCCATGGAACCAGCGACCCTAAACTAGGGATGGGAGACTGCTTATAGCCCATTGAGTGGCTCACGGATGTCGTTTAACCTTCAGTAAAAAAAAAACTTCGATTCCGACGGGTTTAGTCTAGTCAAAGAATAACTCAGAGAACCATAACAGGTAAGCTGAACATTAGTTAAGGGAGTGTCAATGACATTGTTAATGTTTTAGGATACAACAGAATTCAGAACCACAGCAGGTAAGCTGAACATTAGTTTAGGTAGTTTCAATGACATTGTTAATGTTTTAGGATACAACAAAGTGTGTGCTCATTGGGTACCGCATCACTTAACGACTGAATTCAGAACCACAGCAGGTAAGCTGAACATTAGTTTAGGTAGTTTCAATGACATTGTTATTGTTTTAAGATACAACAAAGTGTAAGCTCGTTGGGTACTGTACCACCTAACAACTGAAATGAAGAAATCAAAACTTAAATAATGCAAAAGGTTGATTGCTCACTAAGAAAAATGCGGAACCGATCATACATAAGTGGGAAACAAGTTTCCCTGAAAAAATAATTCTTCACAAATACAGGGAAGGCAATACAAATGTAATCTTTGGCACAAATATGTCGTATTTTCACTGTTTCCATGTAGCCACTACTTCAGAAAATAGTTTCCATTCGAGCATGTGTTTTCAGTAAGCTTTAAAAATGAAGTACTTGTGAGAGAGACAAAGTAAAAAAGGAAATTTATTCATATAAAGGCTTTATTTAAATCACACAAAAACTCACTACATGAAACACATTTGCTGCCCTCCAAAGCAGCAATATTCGGCAACACGATCTCTTCAAAGGTTAAGTAATATTAAAGAAATAGTACAACCTTGTGCAGAGAAATGACATCATTTACTTCTGTTCAGCTTTAATAAGAGCAGTAACTACTGAAAATTCATAATAAACCTTTCATATTTCCTTAATTACCTAGATGTGTAATAAATCCATAGATGCCAACCTCTAAAAGTAGTTTTCAGTAACCAACATGTTCATTTTTCAGTAATTTTCAGTAACAATTTTTTTTTTCAGTAATTTTCAGTAATCCAGTCTACAGCGTCAAATTTGGGTATTTAACACTGCAACAAATATTAATCTGTCAGAACTATTAACAAAATAAAAATAATAATAATAATAATAAAAATAAAAATAATACAATAAAAAATAATTTGCTAGTGGGAAAATTTAAAATACTATCTACCAGAATAATATAATAAATTACCTCCAGACATGAAGAAAAATTATTCCTTGGAATGTTGGCCAAATTATTATGATAAAGTGGCTATAGTTGCCATTTCGGCCTTCCTTAGTTCAATTTGCGAAAACTTCTGATGGCATAGTTCACTGTGTGCAATGCTGTTTATTTTTGTACTAATAAAGAAGACAGCACATGAGTACTTAAATTAGGTCTGAATTCATTCATGTTTTTTTTTTCACAATACTGAAAATTCTTTCTGTACTTGCATTGCTATGAGGGACTGTTAAAATCACTTTCATAATTTTGCTTAATGATTCATACTTCAACTGGCCACTTTCATTTTTCATTAAAGAAATTCTGTGCCACACTTCATTCTTTCTCCCAGAAGTAACAGCACAGTTAAAATTTTCAAACTGGTAGTGACCAAATTCAGATTCCCCCTTGTCAGATTCTTCTGGTTTCAAAACTGGAAACAGGGAACCCATATATTGGACTGATACAAAAGAAACACTTTGCCTTAATGCTACATCTGCAATTTCAGCATGACTCAGAAATTCATCATTAAGTGGAAATTTTCTTAAAATGTAATTGCAGCCTGCCTTGTAAAATTCCCTTACCTCAGAATAAAAAGTAGCCACTGGGTCTTCACTCAGATCCGCAATTGTGCCTATATAAGATCTCGCTTTTGACCCAATTACGAGATCAGTTTTCTTTTTATTTTTCCTTCTTTCAAAATTTCCATCTGCAAGAGATGTTGCTGTCACATCAAACGCTGATGGCTTGATAAATCGTACAAGCAATTCAGATAACAGACTATGAAGTTTTCTTTTTAATACATGCACAAGCGGAGCTTCCTGCTGCAAGAACACGTTAACAGATGTAAACAAAGGAAGAGTAGCAGATAAAAAAAAACAAACAATAAAGTTTAGATGAAGGATTTCCAATCCTACTTGCAAGGTTCTTATACTGTGAATTAGCTTCTTCATTGTCACTGAAATAATGTTCTAGAGCCTCCCACTGTTCTAAAATTATGTCATTGGATTCCAAAAGTGATTACCAGCGAGTATTGACATGCTTTAGAATTTTGCTTGGTTTAGTACCACAAACAGCTTGACTCAGTTTTAGATTGTGTTTCCTCTTTGAACTTTTCTCCAAAAAAAGTACAACTGTATCAGAAACTGCTCAACATTAAATCCTTTCAGTTGAGTAGCAGATTTCTGTGCAGCTAAATTTACTAAATGGCATGAACATCGCTGCACTATGATTGCAAGCTGAACCTTCTTTATGTGAGAAACACCACCTTTTACTTGACCTATCATAGTGTTAGCATTGTCACAGGAAAATGACACACAGTTGCGCCATGAGATATTTTTTTTTTTTTTAACACTCATTGTTCAAAACGTTGAATATTCCTTCACCTGTATTATTACTTGATTCAACCAATGATAACAAAACAGTTGAATTTTTTCCTATTTTTTCGTCAAAATTACAGTTTATTTGCTTGAGCATCATTACTTCCGTCCGTACATATAGAAAAAGGATTTTTTAAAACTTCAGATACGATGCTACTTGTAGAAACAGTAGCCATGTGCTGAATTAGTGCAGTAGCTTTGGTTCTTCCACACGAATATTTTTTGTGATCGCTGAATCGGGAACATGGCTTGAAATAACGGTTTTTCAAGCCATCAGTTTTTGGAAATTCATCCAACGTTTTCAAGCTGAAATACAAATATTTATGGAATAAAATAATATCTAACAATACTGGAAAGAGGAAACATAGCGAGAGAAAAATATTACGATTACCAGAGAAATCTTACCTCCGTCTACTTTCCATTTTCGAAGGATGAAATTCCGTCCTGTGACGGAGAAAACGACCCCCGCGCCACCAATTCTCCCAAAATTTAAGTTTAGTTATGCATCGATTTCGTACATGGTCCAAATGATAACAAAAAGACGGAATTCCTCGAATCAGCGCGAGAATCTCGTCGCCGAAGATTACGGGGAAATTTTCGGGCGGCCTAACTTCCGCTTTCGGAAATCGTTGCCTACAATTTCAAGCTGAAATTATGCAATGAAATAATATTTAACAATACTGAACAGAAGCAACATCGCGAGAGAAAAATAATACGATTACGGGGAAAATCTGCACTTCGTTTAACTTCCGTTTCCGAACTTTTAAAAAGACAAAACAACATCCCCAGACGGAATACGACCCCCCCCCCAACTAATCTCCCGAAAATTTCTTCACTTTTGCATCGATCTCGATGAAAAAAAAAAAAGAAACGGAGGGGACTCCGCGAAACCGCGGAAGAATCTCACGTACGAATTAACCGCTGAATCGATTTCGAATGTCGTAAGATAACGCTAAAATATCGATGACCGTTAAATTTTAACTTTCGCCGCAAAATTGGCCCAAATTTCGTCGAAATGGCGATTATTTAGCAGAATGGCGCAAGAACGTTTTGGCGTGGGCTGGCGCAAGAACAATGTTTTGGCGCGGGCTGTTGCAATTGGCGCAGGTCTGGCAGCCTGAATTAGCATTTAATTTCCCCCCCCAAAAAAAACTTGAAGCACCAACAAAAAATTTTAAGTTAATGAAAATTTGCTTTCTATCTCAGAAAATTAAATCAAATTGCAATTTTCCGTAATTTCAGTGGTGTTTCCGTACTTCCGTAACACAACCAAAAATCCGTACTAGTTGGCATCTATGTAAATTTCTTTTTTCAGTGGCCATTTCCATTATAAATGCAAAAATTAGCCTGTTGGAAATTAATTAACCACAAATATTATTAAAAAAGTTGCTTTATTTCTGCTGTGGTCTTACAATTTAATTAGACAGAGAGACAGAAAAAGGGGGGAGGGCACACTGAATGAAACAAATCAGACTACACAGTGCGTCAAATAATTTTTAAGACTGGGTCTGTAAAATGAAATAGAAACAAGAAATTATAATTTGTTTTGGTTTGTTATTCAAAATAAGTCCCTCCGGCTTCAATACACTTGTTACACCGATTTAATAATGATTCGAATGCCTGTTCCAGTTCACTTTGCGGAATTGCCTCCAAAAGCTTTTTGTATGGTCGAAATATCATCAAAATAATCCCTTTTAACACCATTTTAAGTTTTGGAAACAAAGAAAAGTCGCAGGGTGCTACATCAGGCGAATACGGTGGATCAACCCACAGGCGTTATTTTTCACCAAAAATCTACGAACAAGAAGTGAGGTGTGACTGGGTGCATTATCGTGCAACAAACACCAACTGTTTTCATCTCGATATTCTGGACGAATGCGACGAATTCTGCCCATCAAACGCCTCAAAACATTTAAATAAAACTCACCAGTAATTGTTTGTCCACTTGGAACAAATTCTTTGTGGACAATACCCTTACTATCGAAAAATGTAATGAGCATTATTTAGATTTTTGATGGAACTTTTCTTGTTTTTTTGGCTTGTGGGGAGTTTATTTACTTCCATTCCGCACTTTGTCGCTTTGTTTTAGGATCATATTGAAAACACCATGTTTCATCACCAGTAACAATCGATTTTAAGAAGTTTGGATCATTTTCAGCGGCTGAAATGATGTCTCTGCAATGTGCACTTCTCCTTGATTTTTGTTCATTGGTTAACGTGTATGGAACAAATTTAGCACAGACTTTTTTTGTTTTGCCCAAATCTTCATGCAGGATGGTTCGAATAATTTCTTTGTTGATGTTTAAAGACTCTTCCATTCATAGTGATGCAAATCGATTGTTTGCCACGAAATCGCGCACTTTTTCAATAATCTCAGGTGGCATAGATGAACTTGGTCTTCCGGTATGCTTATTATCTACTAGTGTTTCTCTTCCGTCCAAAAATCATTTGTGCCACAGGAAAACATTTGATCTACTTATAAAAATCTCACTGTAAACTTGTTTCATCATTTGGTACGTTTCCGAGGCACCTTTACCAAGTTTTGCGTTAAATTTAGTAACAGCCCTTTGTTCCATCTAAATAATTCAACATGAAAAAAATTTTACTTCTCTAATGAACGGCCGTTTCGTTTGAGTTACTTTAACAACTGCGCAGTACTTTTGGCAGAAAGCAAGCAGATGGTCATGGTTTATAACGCATTCGCGATTACACTGGTGGCGCCACGGTAGGCTGAAATCTAGCGCCAGTCTTAAATTTTTTGATGCACTGTGTATGTACACAGTCGAGTCACATTATTGTGACCACCTCCTACTTTTGAGGCCAACAGCGCGTAGCCAATGAAAGAAGGCATATGTCGCGAGCTGGCTTGGAGGGAATATAAGGTGTGCGTTGGTATTCTGAAAACACACTGGGCCGCGGGTTGCTTAGTGGGCAACATTCGTGACTGGAGAGGACCTCAGGCTCGATCCCAGACAGGTACGAATGCTCGATCCACTAAATATCCGCCCTGCGTTGGATGGGAACGTTAAGTCGTCGGATCCCGGTAACAAATAAAGGCGTCTTCCTCCCCCTTTCTACCTTGCTTCCGTGTCACTTTCCTATCGGGCACTCTAGCCCAAATCTCCTAGCTTCTTATTCCAAAGGGTTGTTCAAGACCTGGGGTCAGACAATCCCTTCTTAAAATCCTCTACATTTAAGCTGATCTGAACTTCACCTGGGCACGTTAAGCCGTCGGACCCCAGGTTATAAATAAGGGAGTCTTCCTCCCCCTTTCTACCTCGCTTCCGTGTCACTTTCCTATCGAGCACTCTAGCCCAAATCTCCTAGCTTCCTATTTCTAAGAGTTGTTTAAGACCTGGGGTCAGACACTCTCTTCCTAAAATCCTCTACATATGATCTGATCTGATCTACAAGAGCATTGTGGGCACGTCAAGCCCTCGGGCCACAGGTACTGGCCCCCGGTAGTAAATAAGGGCGTCTTCTACCTCGCTTTCGTGTCACTTTCCTATCGGGCACTCTAGCCCAAATCTCCTAGCTTCCTATTTCTAAGAGTTGTTTAAGACCTGGGGTCAGACACTCTCTTCCTAAAATCCTCTACATATGATCTGATCTGATCTACAAGAGCATTGTGGGCACGTTAAGCCCTCGGGCCACAGGTACTGGCCCCCGGTAGTAAATAAGGGCGTCTTCTACCTCGCTTCCGTGTCACTTTCCTATCGGGCACTCTAGCCCAAATCTCCTAGCTTCCTATTTCTAAGAGTTGTTTAAGACCTGGGGTCAGACACTCCCTTCCTAAAATCCTCTACATATGATCTGATCTGATCTACAAGAGCATTGTGGGCACGTTAAGCCCTCGGGCCACAGGTACTGCCCCCACCCCCGTAGTAAATAAGGGCGTCTTCTACCTCGCTTCCGTGTCACTTTCCTATCGGGCACTCTAGCCCAAATCTCCTAGCTTCCTATTTCTAAGAGTTGTTTAAGACCTGGGGTCAGACACTCTCTTCCTAAAATCCTCTACATATGATCTGATCTGATCTACAAGAGCATTGTGGGCACGTTAAGCCCTCGGGCCACAGGTACTGGCTCCCCGGTAGTAAATAAGGGCGTCTTCTACCTCGCTTCCGTGTCACTTTCCTATCGGGCACTCTAGCCCAAATCTCCTAGCTTCCTATTTCTAAGAGTTGTTTAAGACCTGGGGTCAGACACTCCCTTCCTAAAATCCTCTACATATGATCTGATCTGATCTACAAGAGCACTGTGTGGGCACGTTAAGCCCTCGGGCCACAGGTACTGCCCCCACCCCCCGTAGTAAATAAGGGCGTCTTCTACCTCGCTTCCGTGTCACTTTCCTGTCGGGCACTCTAGCCCAAATCTTCTAGCTTCCTATTTCTAAGGGTTGTTTAATACCTGGGGTTAGACACTCCCTTCCTAAAATCCTCTACATATGATCTGATCTGATCTACAAGAGCATTGTGGGCACGTTAAGCCCTCGGGCCACAGGTACTGGCCTCCCGGTAGTAAATAAGGGCGTCTTCTACCTCGCTTCCGTGTCACTTTCCTATCGGGCACTCTAGCCCAAATCTCCTAGCTTCCTATTTCTAAGGGTTGTTTAAGACCTGGGGTCAGACACTCCCTTCCTAAAATCCTCTACATATGATCTGATCTACAAGAGCATTGTGGGCACGTTAAGCCCTCGGGCCACAGGTACTGGCCTCCCGGTAGTAAATAAGGGCGTCTTCTACCTCGCTTCCGTGTCACTTTCCTATCGGGCACTCTAGCCCAAATCTCCTAGCTTCCTATTTCTAAGGGTTGTTTAAGACCTGGGGTCAGACACTCCCTTCCTAAAATCCTCTACACATGATCATTTGATCTGAAAACACAACACTCGTCAAGGATAAAAGAAGCGATTTATCACATTTGCAAATTGGTATTATTATAGACTTTTGGGACAAGGGTGGCAGTATTTCTGAAACAGCGCAGTTTGTGAACTGTTCGCGTTCTGCTTTGGTTAAAGTGTATCGTGATTGGAGAAATGGCATCATTGCGAATAAGCGATGTGGAAACTATGGAGCACCGCGTGCCATTGATGCGAGAGGAGAATGTCGGCTGCGAAGGTGCGCGAGGGACGATCCACACGCTACAGTGGAGCAACTCACTGGCCGAATGAACCAGGGGCATACCGGAAGTGTGCCTAAAAAGACAGTTTAGCAAACCCTGCTGCGTATGGAGCTCCAATGCAGATGGTTGGTCACTGCACCTATGCTAATGAAGGTGCATTGGCAGAAAAGGCTTACATTTTAAAGTCAGACCTCCGCTGATTGGCAAAGGATTGCCTTCTCTGACGAGTCACGTTTTCTGCTTCATCCAACAGATTGACTTTGGTGTATAAGGCGAGAAACATCGGAGAACAAACACTCTTTAACCACTGCTAGAAGAACACAAGCTGGTGAGTGCAGCGTTATGGTCTGGGGAATGTTTTTGCAGCATTCTCTGAGTTCACTCATCAGGGTTCGTACTCTTTTTGGGGGAAAAAATTCAAGGTCTTTCCAGGCCTTTTCCAGGCCATATACAAAAAATTCCAGGATGATTACTACGCTTTACAGTATCATGCTCAAATTAGTTTTTAAAAGCAATTTCAGTTTTAAGTAATAAAAATGATGAAAGATGCAAATGGATTAGGGATGATAGGGGGAAGGGAATAGAACTGTCCATAATTAGCATGTTCTCGTTGCGCTAGGCGCTTAAGCACTGCTGAATTCCGTCAGACCCCCAATGGTCCAATGATTGAAATGTGCTGATGTTCATGGAATGAAATGGTTGATCAGCTATGATAACCGCATAAAAGTTCGAAGGGGGGCGATTTCTTTTTTACGTTATGCAACATTCTACATTACTCCAGTATTTATCTTGTCATCATCAACAATAGCAATGTAACTACCACTTACGATCGCGGATATCGGCCAACTGAAAATCTGCCATACAACTAAGGGATACAACACACAGGTATCATGTTACAGTGTATTGTAATTGAAAAAAAAAAAAAGATTTCAGAAATTAAAATCGAAAAAAAAACTTTCAGAAATTAATATCATCAAGTCATGGTGTTTCAAAAATCCGCTTTCCTTTATAATGTTTAAAAACATGTAATGTTTTTTCTTTTTTACCTGTCGTGTATAATAAAATGGGTTGATTTTTTTATGGAATCAGACGTCCATATGTCCGATTGTCTTCGTCTGAGTTCACACGTTAGCTACTGTGTACAAGTAGACATATTTTTTCAGCTCAAAAATATGTAGTTTTGAATGTATTCACAGTATAACTCATTCCGTATTCCCACAGAACAAAATTCAGCAGATACAAATGAAGAACATCAAGACCCACCCAACACCATGTTTCCGATTGTCTGCTGTTTATATTCAAGAAATGCGAATATGGATCAATGGTGAATGCAGCAACTATGGTTTTTATTTATTACCAAGAAAAAAAAAAGGAGCCTGAAAGCTGTAAAGCTGAAACGGATGTTTCTCCCCCTCCCGAAAACATTCCGATTAAGTTCAAACAGCAGGAACACGCGTCCACGCACACTCAACCTCTGGAATGTCCTGATGGAACGGCTTCTTTTCATTTGGCACATCGCCATAAATCACCAATTGCAGCTCACTGAAGTGTCTTCCTCCTTCACCCTAACTATAGGAGAAAACGTAAAAAAAAAAAAATGCTGCCCAATTTTCGACAAAATGACCAAATTTACGTCATAACGTTGCAATTTACTAAAATACGTTTATCTGCTGAATTTCGCCTAAATCCATTGAAAACTTTTTAATTATAGATTTTTTTATTAAAACAGTAACTCAGACATCTGAATAAAAATGTATGTTTGTAATTAAAATAGAGTCCATATCATCACAGAAACAAAATTTCAAAATTTAAGGATCACTCTGTTTAAATAAACCATGGCATCTAAAAAAAATAATTTGCTTGCTTTTCCCGTAATTTATAATTGCCGTTTCTTTTTTTTGAATCCGATTTTGCAACGGAAGATTTTTTTTTTTTTTTTTTTTTTTTGCATCTGCTAAAGTTTCAAACGGAATTCGGCGAAATTTGCACTAGAACTTTATTGTGATGTATTTTAACCACTGTAAAAATTTTACTGTTATTTTCAAAATTCCGGAAAATGGATTTCTGAAAATATCTCTTAGTCCTTTTGAGCCGTGGAAGTGATAAACAGGTGTTTGCTTTCTTCCCAACCAAGGGCTTCGGATCAGCGCTCCCAGCTGTCAATCAACCGTTGCTATGGTAACACCCTTTCTGCTCAAGGCTCACTGTCTAAAGAGACACACATAATAAAATTTTCCAATGCTAACTTTTTAAGTTTTAAACCGATTCAAATGGAATTTTGGGAGTGAGCTTCTGTAATCCAATTATAGTAAGTGTAAAAGTTTCAGCCACTTTTGTGAAAAATTCGCAAAGATAGTTTTCTTATTTTTTATCATAAGTAGCCGAAGTCTCTTGAGGGGTGGGCCGGAAGCAAGCGTCTTAATGCAATAAACAAGGAGCAGATGAATGTGTTGTTCAGGCATACTCTTCACTGGTGGATGCCAGCTGACTTGGTAAACACGCGACCCCCTTGCAAATGCTAAATGTCTCTTCTTTCCCCTTCTGTTGTTCTCAGTAGTTGTCGGACGGACATCAAGCTCAGGGCTAGAGAATGCATCAAGCTCCCCTTCCCTAACAGACCTGCTAGTAATCATCCAATTTTATTGCACTGGAAGTATGCTCCCCCCCCCCAGCCAAATTAGGATTTGGGCACATCCGAAACACCACTGTAGCCGGCGGTTTCTTTGAGAACAGAGGAGAGGAACTTAAAAAAATTAAGGGGTAACAGTCAGTAACACGATTTCCTAAAAGGGCATTTTTTTAAGCACTAATTTCAAATTTCAAGGCTTTTCAAGACAGCATTAAAAAAATACCGTTTTTCCAGGATATTCCAGGCCTTGAAAACGTAATCATGATTTTCCAGGACTTTCCAGGTTTTCAAGCACGCGTGCGCACCCTGACTCATACCTGTGGAAGGAAGTATGGACCGAATTTGTTAAGAATCCATCTTTGCAGACCACACATATCCATACATGCTGATTATCTTCCCTGGGGCAGATGGGATCCTCCAGCACGACGTGTCACCAGGGTTGGCAAGGTAATTTACTCGTTACGTAAATTACGCGTAATACACAGGTAATTTACTTGACATAAAAAACTAATTTTCTTTCATGTGTGTGTATAAATAATATAATATAAAACCCACTTTAATTATATTACATTTTAAACTTAAAACTTCTTGTATATTTCACTACGAAATCATTATTCTCTTAAGATTGTTCATACAGCTCAGCCACCTATTAACAGATTTCTTTTTAGAAATTATAATGTATCTGTTCTTTCTTGTATATTAAAAATGGAGAAAATAATCTACCTCTTGCACTAGCATCGATAAAAATCACAATGTACATTGAATAGAATTCAAGATTTTATTAACAGCTTCAAATTCGTCAAGTGTATTTTAATATGTAATTCTATAAATAAACAATTTTATGTTCAGTTTGTTCACCAAAGATAATATTTTGACATGAATATCAATGGCATGTCTATAATGCAAAATATTGCACATTTTCATTTAATAATATGTGTTTGACATGTTATCCAGGTGTACACTTCAAAATCATAATTTTACCCTTTTAAAACTCTAAAAGTTTTTCATATTGATTGTGCAATACTTATACCCTTAAAGGAAAAAAACTGTAGATTTGACAAAACATTAAGCTACTTGTTTTAAATGTAACTCTTTAAATGTTTATAATTGTCACTCTCAGTTCTCACACACCCTTAATCACACTAATAATCCTCACTGTTATGATCTTGTAACTTAAGAATATAATATATTTGAACCAATTTCTTCGAACTGAGCCGGTTTCTTGTAGTATTATGGACAAAAGACCAATTAGAGAAAAGTCTTTCAAGTTGGGCTGAAGATGCTGGGATGTTGATTAACTTCAAAGCAACTGCTGACAACTCCTTATGGTGCTGACTGGCTAACTACCAGAATGTCTGTGGTGATTTAATACCCTTTCTCATAAGCGCTCCAAACTTTCCAGATTTTTCTCGATACAGATAGCAAGTTAACAGCACAAAGCCATGTTTTTTTTATATTGTTACCTATTTTACGGATTTTTTAAGTATTTTACGTGTCACATAGAAAACCTTTTTTTACACGTAACTGCACAACCCTGCGTGTCACACAGCTAGAATTGTCCGAGGGTCGTTGGAAGAGCACGATGCTGACTTCAAAGTACTTCCTTGGCCCCCTAATTCCCCAGACTAAACCCAATTGAGCATCTGTGGGACCACCTCTATCATGTTGTTCGCTCTATGGATCTGCCACCACGCACCTCCAGCAGCTGTCAGATGCATTGCAGTCAGCATGGCTCCACATACCTATGAAAACTTTCCCGCACCTTATTGAGTCACTTCCAGCCCGTCTAGCTACTGTTCGTGCTGCACATGGCAGTTATAACTCTGGATATTAGCAGGAGGTCACAATAATGTGACTTGACTGTGTAGTATTCCTAGTGAATACACACACTCAGTACCTTTTCATTTATGCATATATCAGAAAATACATATGATAAACAAGCCGGAATTAAGATGCAGAACCCTGGTTTTCTGACTACAGCAGAAATAAAACCACGACTGAGAAAAAGCAATAAATAATACATACACATTTTTTTTAGCTCACGAAAGAAAACCTAATACTGATATTGTGACAGAAAATCTTTAAAAATGTGACTTTTAAGTTGAACTAGTTGTCAGCCCTTGCCAACATTTAACTTCTGAATACAACGGCACAAAGGTACTACCTAACATGGAACTGTAAGCTTACTGTTGTGCATCGCTGTAAATGGAGAAGTTTGATAAAGCAACAGTAAGTAAATAATCAGTTAAAAATTTATTTGGTGGTTTGTTGTTGGAGCAGAGAACACCTTAGGGATTTGTATTATCAGTTAAATGTTTATTTGTCAGACGGTCTTTCTTTGAGGAGTTAACCTCTGAATATCAGAGAACAGCTTAATGATATGTATCGATATTAATAACTAAACAATGGTTACTAACTATACAAAAATCAGTAAATGAACATTTCTCCCTCTTGTGCTTAGAATAGCATTCTGCAACTGTTACTGATTAGACAGGCTCTGTTCCCCCTTCACTTTCCACTTTCATTATGGCAGCACTCAACACAGCAGTCCACAGCTGATGGTGTCATGGTTTGAAAAATATCTGAAAAATTACATGCCCGTCTGGGCAGGTGTAGAACTTATTTTGTCCACTCAGGTAGTACAAGCTAGATACCCAAGAAAATTGATCTTTTAAGATAAAAAAAAGAACAAGAGTTTTGATTTGTTATGTTAAAAAATAAAATTAACTTTTTTTACATCATTTGCACTGCCATCTTAAACTTGAGATTTTAAAATGATGCTGAATTTGGTATGAAATGGTATGATGCTGCTATGCACATGGTGTGTTATACAGAGGTGCCACTAGGTATTTCAGCACCCACGACAAACCACTAAATACTGTGCCCCATCTGTTTTTCTATCAAAAACACTCAAATATCCACATAAATATTCATTGCTCAACAAATCAGGATTAATATCACGTCTACACTACGTGGACAAAAGTCAACGACACCTAGAAGGGAAACACAACATAGCATTTATCGACATACATTAGTACGGTGTCGGTCCACCTTTGGTCTTAATCATGCACTGTTCCTTCGAGACATGCTTTTGACAAGATTTTGGAACACAGCGATAGGTATGCGCTTCCATTCAGTACATAATGCTGCCGCTAACTGTTGCTTAGTAATAGGCCTTGGTTCCAAACTTCTTATGCAGCGCTTTAATTCATCCCATAGGTGCTCTATGGGATTAAGATCAGGGTTCGGTGCTGGCCAGTCCACACACGATACGGAATTATCATCAAACCACACCTTAATAGTCCTTGCTTTATGGCTCGGTGCATTGGTACCAACAAGGCTCAGTTCCATAGTATTGCCACAGAGTTGGTAGGACATAATTGTCCAGAATATCAAGGTAGACGCGCTGGTTAACAGGTTTATTCACGATAACTAATGGGCCGGGACCATACCACAAAAAACATCCCCACACGAGTACACTCCCAGCTCCAAACAGGATCGTAGGAACAGTACACTGTGGTAAATAGCGCTGCCACCATACCCACACTCGTGTATCTAGGTTCATCAGTCTATAGGACCTGTTTCCATTGATCTACTGTCCATGATAAATGTTCTTTACACCATGCTAAACGAAGAGTAACATTCCGAGTGGAGATGAAAGGCTTATGAGCAGCCGCACAACCAAGGTAACCCATGGAATGAAGTTCTCTGAGAATGGTACGTGCACATACCGAGGTTCCAGCAATTTTACTCACCTGTACACTGAGGTCTTGTGCAGTAGCACTCCATCGATTAGCTGTAACGAATCTCCTGAGGCTTCGACGTCCTCTATCACCGATTTTCTTTGGTCTGCCGGTATGTTTTGCTGCTTCAGGCACGCCATGTGTCTTACACTTTTATTCAGTACATCCAAAACAGTTGACTTGGGTATGTTTAAACACCTCTCGGTTTTTCTTATGGACAACCCACTAATATAACACCCAACAATCTTTCCTTTCTCAAAATCAGTTCTCTCCCGCCGTGACATTTTCATTCAACATCACAGTGCGATATGATTGCGGTCAGCTGCAGGCTTGTTTTTATACCGTTTGCAGCTGTACCACGCATCTCAACAATGCAGCAGACCTGTTTATTTGGTTTTGAAGGGGTGTCCAGTGATTTTTTTCAATATAGTGTATGTGGGAGGCACAATCAAACTGACTACCTGTACGGCTTTTTCCAACTTCTTCAGAGTCCGGATCTTCGGTACCATATCAAACACAGAGAATGCAGCGGACAGTCATGGTTCTCAGTTGCATAAATGATCGAATAGGCCCCAGAGAATCTTCAACAGGGTAGACGAAATCCTTATCCTGCACGGTATTGTGCAATAGCACCATTTCTGAATGTGAGTAACTTACATCCCCTGAACGTTTTGAAGAAGAAATGCGTATTTCAGGTTGCGGAAGCTTCCAAAATTGATGAAAAATACACTGCCGGACAATTGCTAAGGACGGATGACAATAGCAATGATAGCAACCATAAAATGAAAGGCAGGAAAATGTGGAAATTAGCATAAGTGCGGGATTACAGTAAGACGTGCTGTGCGTATGCAAATTTTGGATTGCCGAACTTGTTCGTGACGTCATAGCGCTGATAAGAGATATAAAGGATTTGACATGTATTGACCGTTGTTGTTCAAACGCAAAGTTGAAAGGGAAAGAATCAATTGACGAACTTGCAATTTTCAGTACGTCTTCTCGACATCACCAAGATGATTTTACGCGTGGCTGTATTATTGGCAAGATTGAAGAAGGGCGAAAAATAACAGATGTTGCCAGGGAGTTCGACGTCAGCCACAGTGTTGTTTCAAGGCTTTGATAATCATTTCAAACAAATGGAGAGTGTAGCAAACATCACAGGGGAGGTCGTGTTCGCAGTACGACACCTGCAGAAGATCGGTACATAGTGCTATCAACAAAAAGACACCGGCGCAGCACAGCTAGAGAGGTAGCAAATCAGTTTATGGCTGCTACTGGCAAGCGGATCTCCCGAAAAACTGTCGCCAGACGTTTGCATGAAGGAGGACTATACGCCCGCTGTCCTGTTGTGTGCATCACATTGTCCAGACGTCACCGTACCGCCCGTTTGCAATGGTGCCACCAACATCGCAATTGGACTGATAACGACTGGTCTGCTGTCCTCTTCTCAGATGAGAGTAGATACAGTCTATCATCTGAATGTCGATGACAAGTGATCTGGCGTGATAGTGGTACTGCATATTGTCCAGCAAACATACAGGAAAGGGACCGATATCCGACATGTAGTGTCATGGTATGGGCTGGCATCATGATCAATGGGCGTACGTCCCTCTATGTGCTTCCAACTGGGACTATGACTGGCCAACGATACATTAATGATGTTCTGCTACCTCATGTTCGCATGTTCCGTGGTGCTGGCGGTGATAAGATTCATTTTCATGGACGACAACGCAACATGCCATCGAACAGTCGCTGTCCAGAAGTGTCTTGAGAGCGAGGATATTCAACGCCTCGTATGGCCAGCACGTTCTCCAGATCTGAATCCCATTGAAAATGTGTGGGATGCTTTGGGGAGGAGTCTTGCTGGTCACCAATGCCCTCCAATAAACAAGGACACCCTCATCCGTGCACTGACAGAGGAATGGGATAAATTACCCCAACAGCTGCTTGATAATGTTGTGCAAAGCATGACACGACGTGTGGAATTTTGCATCGCCCTCCATGGTGGCGTATTGACATCTTACGCCGGAACGCCTGCGGACGGTAATTGCATTTTTTTCACGTTTACGTATTCTGCACAAAATGGCCTGTTTGTCCCTTGAACACGTTCTAAAGCCTTCTGGATTTCAGAGCACAATAAATTGTCTTTCTTGTAATGTCCTGACATTCAGACATTTTATTTCACTTGGCATCCAACCATACTTACTTTCTTATGCGCTATATAGCCGTTTATGATCCGTCCTTAGCAATTGTCCAGCAGTGTATTACAAGGAAATTCCGTATATGGGTGAATGACAAAGTATGGTGCGAGAAAACTGTACCAAAAACTGGTGCAAGAGGCTTCAATTCCAATTTAAATCAGATTGTAACAATGATTTTTGCACCATCTCTTGAGCTGCGCCCAGGGCAGCTGCTCCGCCCCGTCCTAGTTATGCCTCTGGTCTTATGATAGGAAAGTCTGCTGCCAAGTAACTGTTAAGTGTGCCTTTGTCAGATAACACAATTAGTCTAATACTTGATATGGCCACACTATTAACGACCAGTTGATTGAAAAATTGAGTTGTTTGTTTGAAAATTTTGCTTTTCAGTTGAATAAAGTTACTGACAACCAAAATGATGCACATTTAATTTATGTGGATTTTATAAATGATAATAAAAAGTTTCACAAAAATCCTTTCTGGAAAAGTATAAAATCTGGAACAAAAGCAGCACCCCTGTTTGAAATACATAGAGCGATAAAAAAATTCCGAGACTAGGTACATAGCGCACCAACATGTGGCAGTACACGGATGGGCAAGCAGTGATCTTCTCGAGTCACTGTGCCGAGTGGCGTCGTTCTGTGAACATCGGGAGCTGTGCTACACGATATTTGGTGACCACGGGCAGAACACAGCTGCAATTTTGGTATGGACTGCAAACCAGAGCAGCGAGCGAACATCAAATTTTGGGTCTAACTCGGAAAATCGGGAATGGAGATGCGTGAAATGTTGCGGCAGGCTTATGGCAATGAGTCTTGCAAGGTGTTTTGAGTGGCACTCGCGCTTCAAGCGCGGCACTGGAAGACGACGAGAGGGCGGGGCGACCATCCATGAGCAAAACCCCCAAAAATGTGGACAACATTATGGAACAGGTGCACGAGAATCGTCAGAGAACCATTCAAGACATTGCTGCCATCATCAATGTGTCATACGGAACAGTGCAAGAAATTCTGACGTCGGTTTTGAACACGCACTGCATTGCTGCAAAGTTTGTGCAAAAGATTCTGAACCCCGAACAGAAGGAGCTCTGTGTCGAACTCTGTGCAGATCTTTGTCAGCAGGTGGTGAATGAACCAACGTTCCTGTTGTGCGTCATCACTAGGGACGAGACTTGGGTCTAATGTTACGACCCGGAGACCCAACAACAGTCGTCGCAGTGGAAGAGCCCGGCATCTCCACGACTGAAGAAGGCCCGACAGGTCCAGAGCGCAACCAAAAAGCAGGCTCATCGTGTTCTCCGACATTCGTGGGGTTTTGCACTGTGAATACGTCCCCCAGGGCCAGACCGTCACCACCCTTTTTTGCTGCGATGTTCTGCGGTGCCTTAGGGAGGACATTTGCTGCAAACGACCTGAAATGTAGTGCAGGGGCGATTTCCTGTTCCATCACGACAATGCAGCAGCTCACAGAGCGTTAGCAACACGCCAGTTTTGCAGCAGCAACAGCATGACTACCCCTCCTCATCCGCCAGATTTGGCTCCATGCAACATTTGTGGGGTTTTGCACCGTGAATTCGTCCCCCAGGGCCAAGCCGTCACCACACTTTTTTACTGCGATGTTCTGCGGTGCCTTAGGGAGGACATTTGCTGCAAACGACCTGAAATGTGGTGCAGGGGCGATTTCCTGTTCCATAACGACAATGCAGCAGCTCACAGAGCGTTAGCAACATGCCAGTTTTGCAGCCACAACAGCATGACTACCCCATCTCACCCGTTGGATTTGGCTCCATGCAACATTTGTTGGGTTTTGCACCGTGAATTCGTCCCCCAGGTCCAGACCGTCACCACCCTTTTTTGCTGCGATGTTCTGCGGTGCCTTAGGGAGGACATTTGCTGCAAACGACCTGAAATGTAGTGCAGGGGCGATTTCCTGTTCCATCACGACAATGCAGCAGCTCACAGAGCATTAGCAACATGCCAGTTTTGCAGCCACAACAGCATGACTACCCCATCTCACCCGTTGGATTTGGCTCCATGCAACATTTGTGGGGTTTTGCACCGTGAATTCGTCCCCCAGGTTCAGGCCATCACCACCCTTTTTTACTGCGATGTTCTGCGGTGTCTTGGGGAGGACATTTACCGCAAATGACCTGAAATGTGGTGCAGGGCGATTTCTTGTTCCATCACGACAATGCAGCAGCTCACAGAGCGTTAGCAACATGCCAGTTTTGCAGCCGCAACAGCACGACTACCCCTCCTCACGACATTCATGGACTTTTGCACCGTGAATTCGTCCCCCAGGGCCAGACCGTCACCACCATTTTTTACTGCGATGTTCTGCTGTGTCTTAGGGAGGACATTTGCTGCAAACGACCTGAAATGTGGTGCAGGGGCGATTTCCTGTTACATCACGATAGTGCAGCAGCTCACAGAGCGTTAGCAACACGCCAGTTTTTTCGCCACAACAGCCCGACTACCCCTCCTCACCCGCCGGATTTGGCTCCATGCAACATTTGTGGGGTTTTGCACCGTGAATTTGTCCCCAGGGCCAGACCGTCACCACCCTTTTTTACTGCGATGTTCTGCGCTGTCTTAGGGAAGATATTCGCCGCAAACGACCTGAAATGTGATGTAGGGGCGATTTCCTGGTCCATCACGACAATGCAGCAGCTCACAGAGCATTAGCAACACGCCCGTTTTGCAGCAACATCATGACTACCCCTCCTCACCCACCGGATTTGGCTCCCTGCGACTTCTCTCTGCTCCCGAAGATGAAGCTCAAAGGTAGTCTTTTTGAAATCGTAGTTGAGATCCAGTGTAAATCGCAGATGGTGCTTGACACGATTCGCGAACAGGACCTCCAGGAAGCGTTCCAACAGTGGCAAAAATGCTGGCAACGGTATATTGCTGCCCCACGACTACCTACTACTTTGAGGAGATCACAGCCAGATCGCCTAAGTACTTTGTTGTATATCGGCCTAGCGTCGGAACTATTTGATTGGACCTTGTACTAGATTCTTTTATGGATGAAGACAACATTAACTGGGAGAAATGTGTATGGGAGACTCCAACCCTGCTTGGAAATTTTCAGCAGTAAATACTAAAAAAATCCGTAGTTTTTTTGGGTTTTTTTCAGTAGCAATGAATAAAATTTTATTACGCACTTGGTAAAATAAAAGAAATCGCCACAGAAGCAAAACAGCAGTGTAAATTCATAAAAAAGTTAATATTTTCTTTAAAAATTGTCCTTAAATTCAAGGCATTTTGTGAAAAACACCAAATGACTACAATATATATACATTGAAGTGCCAGAAAAACTGGTACAACACCCTAATACTTGGTAGGTCTCCCACGGGAGAGCAGGACTGCAGAAATACGACGGGGCATGGACTCCACTAGCATCTGGAAATATGCTGTAGGCAATGCACACCATACTTCCTGTAGAGCGCTCCACAATTCGGGTGCATTCCGAGGTCTCGGATTCCTGTGTTCGATAGCGCGTTGCATGGCATCCCAAATGTGTTCTAATCACGTTCAGATCTGGAGACTTGGGTGGGAATGGCAACACCGCAAACTTAGATGAATGCTTCTTTAACCATAATGTGGCGTTCCGACAGCTGTGTGGAGGTGCATTGTCCTGTTGGAACAGGCCCAACCCATCAGCATGAATGCCGGACATGAACGGGTGTACCTCGTCAGAAAGGATACGCACATAGCGTTGGCCGGTCACAGACGTTTGTAGACATACCAGATGTCCCAATGAAGTCTCGCTAAACACACTTCATACCATTAGGACCCCCCCCCCCCCCGTCCCCCAGCCGGTACAGTTCCCTGTTAACAGGCGGGATCCATGGCTTCATGGGGTTTGCGCCACACACGAATCCTTCCATCTGCCCGATACAGTTGGAAACGCGACTCGTCAGACCAGGCTACTTGTTTCCAGTCATCAAGTGTCCGGTGGCGGTGTTGACGTGCCCAAGCGAGGCGCATGGCTCTGTGTCGTGCACCCATCAAGGGGACTCTAGTTGGGCGTCGGCTCCCAAAGCCCATATCGTGCAGGGTACGCTGCGCAGTGCGGACGCTGATGCTTGTTGAGGCTCCAACATTGAATTCCGATGATACCTGTGAGAGTGTTGCACGCCTATCGCGTGAAACGATTCTTGACAGCCGACGATGGTCACGTTCACCCAATGTCTTTTTACGGCCACACTGGTATCGTAGGTTGGAGGTTTTGCCGGAATTCTTGTAGTCACGGTACACCCTTGCAATGGTCGTCCGTGAAAATCCGAACTTCGTTTCTACCTCTGAAATACTATGGCCCATCTCACGAGTGCCAACTATGACACCGCGTTGAAAATCGCTTAAATCGTTATTACTTGTCATTCTCAAGCCGAAAACAGCTCTAACAGCTGGCAAGGATGTCTATCACTTTATATACGCACTGGCGGACGCAACCGAGTACGTGCATAGGTGACCTATGTATTTTGCATAAGCTCGTCTGTACCAGTTTTTATGGCACTTCAGTGCATATTTTCTAGTTTACCTCACATATTAATGTGCAGCGTGATTCATTATTATTGTAGGGGTTTCTGCTGCCTGGCATGGTCAAACGGTAACCGACCAAATAAAACTGCCTACAGCATAAACAAGTTCACTGTGGAAAGTTTTATGTGGCAACACGCAGGGGTGCAGAATTTGTCCGAACTTGCGAACGAGGTTCGGGGGTAAATTAAGGCAGCTCTGAGGAAATTTTTGCCCGTGGGTAAAATAATAATAGTAGTAATAATAATAAAACGAAAAATTGACTTATTAACAATGAGTATAACGCAAAAGATAAGAGTAATTTACTGCACGGTAATCAGGTAATCATTTTGAAAAATGTCATGTTATAAATACAAGAGATTGTGAGCACAGTGACGTACTGCAGACTGCTGATGACATATGATTTACCGAGCCCAAACGACTTACTACTCGTGCCATGTAGATAGCATGGCACGAGTAATAAGTACGGCACAACCATTAGTCATGCTAATAAAAATTTTCCAAAACTAATGACAGCTTATGTGTCATAGACGCTGATCTGAAAAATTATTAGGGGTTCAGCACATTTTAAAGCGAATGAATGACCCATGCATTTTTCAAAGGATTTAAGTCTTAATTTAAATTTCCTTCAGTAAAATTATCTGGCACAATTATACACCTGAAATGCTAGAATTAAATAAATTATAGCTAATTGCAGAATTTTTTTTAGCTGTTTATTTTTCAGCCTCTCTGCCCCACCACTGTTTTCACCTAGACCCAAAAATGTTTCAGACATTTTGAATCTAAAATAAATATCAGGTTTTTTTTTTTTTTTTTTTTCAAATTTAAGTAATAGGCTTTAAGGATTAGTTCTTAATCATCAACATATAGATCTAATACTCCCTTAAATTTGTATGAAAGTCTGCTACAGTTTTGGGGGAAATTTCGAACAAAAAAATTTGTGTTCTGAGGAAATATTGGGCCCTGAAAATTTTCTGCACCCCTGGCAACACGGTACCCGCCAAATTGAAGTCATACTTCAAAATGGCTACTGTTAAAAAAAAAGCAATGTGCATACTCTGGTTCTTCGAAACAAAGTCAATTATCACAACGCAATGTCATTACGGAACACAGTATGGCAAATCTCCACCTTCCGATAATACTATTTGACATTGGTTAAAGCAGTTTCAAAAGACTGGTAGTGTGGAGCATCAAAAAGGAGCGGGATGATCGAGCACTTCGCAGGAATATTGATCGCGTCCAGGAGGCCTTTTCTCGAAGCCCTCAGAAGTCAACAAGATGAGCTGCATTGCAGTTAGGCATTCCCCAAACGACCATTTGGAGGGTCCTGCATAACTGCTCACAACTCTGTGTGTACAAACTACAGATTGTACAGGTTTTACAGTAGGACGATAAACCCTGCTGTTTCCGATTTGCCCAGGACATTTTCGTCTAAAGTCGAAGTTGATGGAAATTACCAGCAGACATGGGTACTTAGTGATGAAGCAATGTTTTTCATCTCAGGGAAGATACGTCATATATATAAACCGCAGAATATGGGGCTTTGAAAACCCTCACGCAATTCGAAAAGTCAAACGAGATAGTCAAAAGGCGAATGTCTGGTGCGCTTTATCACGTTTGGAAGTGTTGGGGCCCTTTTTCTTTGTGGAGAAAACAGTGACCTATCTGAACATGCTACAGCTGTATCAGTTGCCTCAGTTGGAAGATTGGCATACCAACGTGGAGTTCCAGCACGATGGTACACTCCGCATTGGGCTGTTATCGTCTAAAAATTTTTTTGACCTGCATTTTTCTGGGCACTTGGTTGGTTAGTTAGTTGATTTTAATGGCACAAGGGCCAGGCTTGGCTAAAAAGCGCCAGACACAGAACCATCACAGAAAGATTCTTAAAAGAGAGGTGTGATGGTTAAAAGCAGGATGATTTAGTAAAAGTTGAAAAAGAGAATGATGAAAAAGTGTAAAAGCTAGTTAGAAGATTTCAACTTTTTAAAGCTAGATAAGTTTAGAAAAGTAAATTTGTTTCAAAAAAGAAAAAAACTGCAAAAGTGTCGAAGTGGTCACCTAACAGCTTCTGAAGCATAGCTGAGCCGTCGTCCAGGAAATAAGAATGAAGATACTGAAAACGATAAGAAAAATGAACACAACTGCATAAAACATGAGCGACAGTGAGAAGGCAATCACACATCGGGACAGTGTCACCACACAGCAAATATTGATGAGTGAAGCAGCAATGCCCAATGCGGAGACGTGCAAGAACAACTTCCTCCCTACGGTTCCGGCGACACGACGATTTCCAGACTCCAAGGATAGGTTTAATATGGTGCAGTTTATTCTCCATCTGTTGGTATCACAGACCCTGCCAATGATCATGAACAAGAAAGCAAAAATCCCAGTGAAACAGTGGCAATGGTGTGACGACCAAAGAGGAAGCAGATCTAGCAGCAGCAGCAGACTCGTTCCCTGGCATCCCAACATGCCCAGGAATCCAGCAGAATCTTATTTATCTGGACACCAGCCTCAAGCAAAGAAGGAAGTAGTCTTCGTACTGTAAAAAAGAAGTGGGTGGCTGGTGAAATCCAAAGATTACATAGATTGCACAAGACTCAATTTTTTTTTTTTTTTTTTTTGATTGGAGGTTTAACGACCACCGTGAGCAACTCAACGGGCTATAAGCAGTCGCCCGTCCCTAATTTAGGGTCACTGGTTCCAGGGAAGGGAGAGAGAGCCAGTGCCGTAAGACAAACACAACATCCATGCCTGATCGGGATTCGAACCCGGACCCCTTACGGACGAACGATCAGAGGCTAGCGCCTTAGACCACTGCGCCACCGGGGCGGCCAAGACTCGATGAATCAGTGCACACAATAGCACGCTGATGAGAGCTCGACTGCATGTGAACAAGTGCAAGATACACAGCATGCATCTCCGCCGAGAACACTGTGGCCTCGGTGGGAATGTGAGCAACAGAAACTTCATCAATGCAGATGGAGGCGGATCCCACAACACCAACAGTCTTGGATCCGTCGGTGAAAACAGGAATAAAGTCTGCACTGACGAAACGGTGCTCAGCGAAGAGCTGCTGGTTCACAGGGGTTGAGGTTGGGTGTGGTGGACCCATTCCGTAGCCTCTGTGCTGACCCGATAACATTACGCCACTGGATTTCTTCCTGTGGGGATACGTGAAAAACATCGATTAACCAGATCCCTCGATGACCGGAACACCAGAATTGGTGCTGCAATAGCAACAGTAATGCTGCAAATGCTGGCGAACACTTGACGGGGAAATTTATTATCGCTTGGATATCTTTCATGCCACGAAAGGCGAGCATGTCGAAGTGGTTTAGAAATATGATGTGTTGATTCTACAGGTCACAAAACTTTTAGTTGTCATCTGCCACATTCTGTTTCCCATTTTCCGATTATATCCCATGAAACCTTGACAATAATTATGAATCACCCTGTATGTTCTAATGGGATCCTTATAGTAAACAATGTATAATAAGTGTCTACACTGACCAGTCTTCCAACCCCAGAGCTGCCAAGTTTTCAAAATAAAAACGGAACATCAATTCGCATTTAGCGGTACTGATGTCCCGGTTTAAGAATCTTTCAATTTATAAATAATAAAATTACATTTTATAGGTTTAACCCCCCCCCCCCCCCCGAAAAAAAAGAAAAAGAAAAGAAACATAATTCTGCAAATTGAAAGAATCTCGTGTGAAAGAAGTGACTAAGAAATTGCAAAACACGAATTTTATGGAAAAATAAATGTGAAAAATTGATGCTGCATTGCCCACTTCGACGTGAAACAATTTTATGGGGCACGGAAACGGCATGGACCACGGACAGATTAAACACCGATCTAGAAATTTAATTTCATTTAATAAAAGGGAAAGGGGTGAAAATGATTGCTCTCTATTGATTACTTTTGAAGAAGTGTGTATTAGAAATAGGAAACTTGCATTTTGTTAGAAAAAACTCTTAAAAAATATGAAGTCGCTCCTTTTCACTATTACTGCAGACATTTCAGTATTACCGAAGAAATGAGGAACAAGATATCACACACACACATAAATACATAGCGGACTGACTATTTCCATAGTAACCACGTAAAATCCGTAGTACTTGCGAGTCGAGTCTCTTAATCTTTCTTCCCACAGCATGGTTTTACTCAGTGTCAAACGGAACGGTCTGTATGGAGAATTTACTGTGCCAAAGTCCCAAGGATGACGACTGGGCACGGCAGTTTTGGTGCACAATCTGCCTCTTTGTGGTACAATGGAGCAAGATTTTTGTTTTGGTGCAGAATTACCAGTGTTCGAATTACCCAGTGGTCCGCTGGCCATTGGCCAGTAAGTTTATTTTTTCTTCTAATTTGTCAAATGCCAAAAAAAAATCATTTCTATTTCTTTTAGCTAGCTGTACGGTTTTCTTTTTAGGCTGCAAACTAATGATAGGTTTGAAAACAAATATTGGAGACAGTTATATTGAAGTGATACATTATTTTCTACATATATTGTAAATGTCTTTAAGGTTTTTTATTATTATTTTATTTTACAGACCAGTGGCCATTTTGGTGGACCGGTGGTTTGCAAATTCTAGTGGTCCGCTGGGCCAGTAGAAGATTTATTTCTAATTCTAAAACTGATTACCATTCATGTGCGAGGCACCGCACAAGCCCCATGGATGTGACATCTTAAACCAGTGCTTTAATTTTCTAAGCCATTGTCTTGCTACCACAACGGGGCTCACGACCTTGGAGCCTGGAGTGCAGTGGATTAACAAAAAACATTTGTTACCGACTTTCATAGCCAGCATTGACACTGGAGAAAAATGATCGCTGATATCATTGAGGGGGGAAAATTACCATGAATGATAAAGAAAAGAAAACCACAAAACCATATTTTTTGTAGAAAAATCGGATTTCCGTAAAATATTTTCGAAATCGGGCAGAATGCGGGACAGTTGGCAGCTCTGAAACCCTCAAAAGAATGGGGGATGCAGTTTTTCCCCTACAATGGATAAAAGAAACCCGTTCATTGCAGGAAGTAATTCTAGTACTACTCCAGGCCTTTACACAAAAATACGAAAAATTAAGGACTTTCCAAGCTCTGGAAAGGAAACAAAGTTTCAGGACGTTTCCAGGATTTCATGGGTAGTGATAAATCTGCACATGGCCAGAGATGCTTAGACATCCAAAACGCACTCCAAAATGTTTAACGAACATTAGCAGGGCTTGAAAAATATCTGGAAGGTTACAATGCCCGGCTGGGCAAGAGTAGGAATTTTTATATGCCCTGGTAGTAAAAGCTGGGCCCAGGAAAATCTATCTTTAATATAACAAATCAGAACCCTCCTTTTTTTTTTTTTTTAAGTTAAAAATATGATAAACTTTTTCTACGTGTCTTGCATTTCTGTTGTAAGAATCTATATTCAACATGTTCAATGCGCAAAAGAGTGTATCTTAAGTTATAAGACGATGATGCTGAAATTGGTAAAAATTGGTATGACAATGGGAAATTGGTGCTTTCAGAAATTCAGTGATTCTGCTATGTTCCTTTCGCTAACGTTTTCGTCCTTTTTCACTAAACACCGGAAGACCATGCCTCCATTGCTGACTATAAACATCAGAGAGGCATGCATACCATCACTGACCACAAACAACATTTGGAGCAAAACTACATATGATTCCAATTTCTGGATATAGAGCACAATATAATTAAAGAAGTAATATTCTTCTGACCTTGGCACTCCTTAACAATAATACAACTTCCTGTAACTAGCAGTGAAATGAAACTTCACATGTGATGACTGTCTTTTTTCTTGTAGTACAAAATTATATTCCAAACTTCATTTTTTCACTTGCTTGCCCAGACTGGTCAACCAGATTTTTTATTTACCTGCCCAGTACAATAATTTACGTGCCCCGGGCATCTCTGGCATGGTATTTTTCAAGCCCTGATTAGAATCTAGAAAACATGAAAATGAATTTCACACACATCATTAAAAATGTTGTTTCACTGATATTTTTGATTTCTGTAGTATATGTGATGCTTTCCATAATTTGTAGCTGACCGACTGTTTTCGTAGTGACTATGGAGAACCCGTAGTAGTTGGTGTCTCTGTATCTGTAGTTCAAGCTTTTTTTCTCTCAGCATAAATCCATGAATACGTAGCCTATGACATTTGCTGTCCAAGCCAGGACCAAATATCCCTCCATTCAAAGTCCTCACTCTCGGCCCAGACCCAGTTACCGAAAAATTCTCTTTATCAATCAGAAAGTGTAAAAAAAAATAGTCTCCTTTTCTAAGTTATACAGAATTACATTTAAGAAAAGAACATTCTCTTTCTCTCAGAGTCATAGTAAATATGCAGCCTGTGAGGTTTCAGACTCAGCCCATTGCAGCAGCAGTACACATACACACACACATACAAATCATAACACACTACTCTCCTGCCGTGTGAGAAAACTGAGTATCTTTAGGAAATGTGCAAGTCAAGTTAATTTCACCACAAATACATGGTGCAATGAAGTTTTATTTCACTCCTTTTATATATACACATATTTACATCAGGTTTTCGGTGATAACTGATTTAGGATAAATCTAATTGAGAACAAATAAAAAGAAAGTTACACAAATTTATTTGAAGTCTCTCAAAAACAGATGAATGGAAATTGCATTTATTGTTCCCACACTTTATTTTTAAATGAAAACTGAATGGAGTCTTACTATATAATGTAACCCAACATATTTTTTTGCATAAATATATGCTGAGAAACAGAGAAAGAGAACACTTACCAGTGTTATCTACAATGGACATTGTGTTAACTTTTTTAGCTCTCAAGACTCTGTTTACAGCACAGGCTTTGCATAACCAAATTTACAGGCATGGTATGATAAAACACTTCATACTTTACAACACACACAATGTTTTGCATAAGTTTTTGCATGATCATAATGAAGTTGAACCTGGTTTCTATTCCAGATTCACACCATAACAAACACTTTTTGCAGGCTTTTCATGGCATAGAAGAAACACTATTTCAGTTTCAAATCTACGTTATTACATATATATAGATATACAATCTGTGCATAATTCTCTGCATCTGTTAGTATACTCTAAAAAACAAACAAAAAAAAAACTGAAAATGCGTATTTTTACTTTTTGACAGCCTTTTGCACTTACATCATCAACAAAGCAATAAGCCCCTTAACATTTTCCCTTAAGATGGCCATAAAAACTCTGCCCTGCATTTCCAAAGATAAAAACTTCTGTAAACATTTTCTTTGCAATTAATGGATTCTGGAGAAGTAAAACAAAACTTTTGATTACAGCATGAAATACTTAATATTTACTAATAATTTTTCTTTGGATAATGCTGAGGCCTTCTAATAGATGGTGCCACCTGTACATTGATGACGTCAGTGGACAAATGATCAATGGCTTATTTCAGAATTAGAAATCAGCAGTGCCTACAGTTCTCTTGCAGTTTTTGGTTAAATTACTGACAGTTTAAGAGACTCAAATGATTCTAAACATTTCAAACTATCACATGGACAGACAAGTTTTAGTTCCACTCCAAAAATTAATGAACTTGTTTTACAAAATCAGCAGTACTGATTTTTAATTTTTAAATAAGATATCGAACTTTTGGTTTGTTTGTCCACTGACGGCATCAAGGTAATGGTTGTGTTATCTATTAACACGTCTCAACACTACCCAACGAAAAAAAATATTGATTTTTAATCCAGTGAAACCTCCGAATAATGGTCACTACTTGGACCAGGAAAAAGTGGCCATTGTTAGGAAGTTAGGCCTAAGTTCAAATTGCTAGGTCGTTGCATTTCTGCAAATGCAGAATAAATATATGAAGCTAATACACAATAAAGAAAATGTTGCAGTGCTTTTTCCAAATGCTGACTGTGGAATAAAACTGAATATAATAATGAAATAATTCACGGTTAGAGGATTTTAAGAAAACAGTGCCTGACGTCTGGTTTTAGACAGCCCTTACAAATAGCAAGCCAGGAGATAAAAGGTTAAGGTACATTAAAAGGAGGGGGAAAAAAAGGTGAAAAATGTTCTATAATAAAGCGTAACTGTGCAGTAAAGCAGGAACCGAGCATACAGGAACCAAATCAAGAAGCATCACCTCATGGGGCGAAAATTCCACAACCCTATCAACCGCTCTCACAGCCCCAGGAAGCGAATGAAACATACATGGAAGTGATAGCTTGCCTCACTTAGAACTAAACTTTTAAAACCTTTCTTTTAAGCATACCACCGTATCAGCCATAATCTAACCCACCATGCCTCTAGCAATAAATATTCTTTGTCCCTCTTGCGGAAGTACCTAAGGAACCACGTGAAATCCAAGGGGAGCGCGCACCCCCCCACCCAATGAAAAGCTTTGATTTATTAGGTTTTAGCAAGATTCATACTCTTCCACACAAAATAAATTAAAAGACTTTTTAAAACCAAATCACCATATGTGTGAAGTTGGTCGGTCAGTATAGGTATTTTTGTAAGTTCAGACCATTAAACTTTGCTGGGATGGGAACGCCTTCAATGGTCTGGCTGTTGTCCCCTGCTCCTCTGTTGTTTTATTTCATTAACTATGAATTGCCCCATCTGTTTTGGTGCTTTTTGAAATAATTTTATTGTGGATTATTTTGAAGGGGTACATTATTTTCATATTCATTTGCCGGTATGACATTTATTGTTTGCTTTAACCTTTTATTTCTAATGCATGACTTTGATGCAGTCAGGAGATGAAGGGTCTATGCACGAAGCACAAGCAATTCCTAGAAGCTCTACCCTCCGGCAAGAACGCGTCCTCAACCCTTTAACCGACCGGAACAAATTAAGTTGGTGTTAACAAAATAGACTGAAATCGGCTCGAACAAATATACAGTAAAACCTCTGAAATCCGGCATTGACGGGACCAGATTTTTGAAAAATCCGGATTTCTGAAGCTATCCCAAAACTGCGTAATGGGCGTTGAGTAAAGCACGTAACAGGTAAATTTAAAGAAAATTTGTGCGTCTGCGCCTTATGAATATGCAGGGGTTGTGCCATCTATTACCAGGTGTTACTGGGAATCTATACGGCATTGTAGTGTTCATTCTTGGTGCAGCCAAAGTTGAACCTTGATCTATCAGAAAAGGGTATGTTGTTTACTTTCGGTTTGAATGAAAAGTTGGGTTTCGCACTTCATGACACACACACACACAGGCTATTTAAAAAATGATAAATCTCTGGGACGTAAATTAGTGGCTCGGGAGTTAAGATTTCTTCCAGAGTGGCATTAAAGCACTGTTCTCTCGCTGGCAAAGGTGTGTAGCTGTTGATGACACCCATTTCGAACAATACAAGGTTGTGTGCTATGCTATGAAGTACACCTTTTATATGTTTGGCCTCCAAATCGGCCACTATTTTTCGAACAACCTGGTACTAAACTTGAGCAGCACACCACTGTATTCACAAAATAAAGTTAGTGAACCCAAAACAAAATAAAATGGTCTTCAAAGACATTGCTTCAAACAGTTGTTTTCTTGTTTTACACTGCTGGCCACCCAAAATGCAACACCAAGAAGGACACGAGATAGCAAAGCCCGATTTACTGGACAAATAACAAATACAAAAATGAAACGATTGAGCTCACAAGCCCGTGCGACTTGCGGAACACGCAGACATCAATAGTTCGTGCGGCCCCCATGGCTGGCAATAACGGCCACTACACGCCGCAGCATCGAACGAAAGAGGCTTTGGATGTGGGATTGGGGTATGTCGGTCCAGGCGGCTTCCACACGTTGCCACAGTTCATCAGGCGTAGCTGCGGGTGGTGCTTGCCGGGCCACTCGGTTGCCGATCAGCGACCAGATGTGTCCGATGGGCAACATATTGGAAGAACAGGCGGGCCACGGCAGCAGTGACACCTGGGGGCCGTGAAGAATTGTTGCATGATGCGTGCCACATGCGGGCGCGCATTGTCCTGTTGAAACGCGGCTGCTGGCAGGTCCTGCAGGTAAAGGGAGGACTACAGGCTCCAAAATGTCGGAGATGTAGCGGTGGCTGTTGTATGTACCGGCGATGCATACCAGAAGGGTGCGGGTGTCATATACAATTGCGCCCCAAACCATAACGCCAGGCGACGGACCGGTAAGGTGATGCACAATGCAGGCGTCATACAGTCTCTTGCCGCGGTGCCACCACACCCACCAGTGGTGTAACGTCAATGGTAATCGGAGCAATGGGCGCCGTGCGACAAGTCCCCGCTCCTGCAGACGACGTCGAACGGTACGTGCTGGCACAGGTTGTTGCGCAACACACACTAATTCCTGCGCTAACGTTTGTGATGTGGCGGTGCGAGCCGTCTATGCCCGCCGCACAACATGCCGGTCCTCTCGTTTGGTGGTGTGCCGCGGCAATCGCTCACGTCGGTCCGTCCATCCCTCCTGCACCCACCGAATCTATACTCGCCTCACCGTGGCTGGATGTCATCCGACACGGACGGCAATGTCTCGGTACGATAAACCGCTGCGCGATGAGCCACTATTCGTACTCTGTCGAACTCCGACACGTGCTGGAATGACTGCCATAATCTGCGATGAGGCATCAGGAAGCTTCCCACGCATAGGTCCGGCAGCACAACGCACTTCCACTACTTGCCGCCTTCCGTGCACCCTTCTTATAGTGCTTCTCGGTGGCGTGCCGGGCCTACATGATTTGTATATGCCCTGCAATGCTAATCATTTACATGTCCTCTCGCTGGCGACGCATGCTGCGAATTTCAGGCCAATCGGATGCTTCCCTTCTTGGTGTTGCATTTTGGGTGGCCAGCAGTGTACTTGCTACAATGTCAGTTCAAGTTTCCTCTTGTCTTGCTTTCTTCTCTGTAAGTTCCTCAGCCATGTTTGTCTTCAGTTGACTTTGCAGCCCCACAGCATCCACTGCTTAATTTTCACACCTGCCAACTACTACGGATTTAGTTGTCTGACTATAAAACTCACTGCGAATTTTCATTTTCTTTCATGTTGCTATTATTTTATGATAGATATACAGTATGTATATACAGTAAAACCTCAAAAATCCGGCATCTACAGGACCAGACAAGTGCCGGATTTCTGAAGCTATCCAAAAGTTGCACAACGGGCATTACGTAATGCACGTACTTACATGCAACAGGTCACTTTAACGAAAATTTTCGCATCTACGCCTTATAAATATGCAGGGGTCGTGCTGCCAATCGCATTCTTCACAACTTGCGAAAAAAAAAAATCTTTTTGGTGATGGAAAAAAGCTTTGGCGAAAATATTAGCGATTACCTTTGTGTACTATTTATTATAAAACTCTGTCGAAAAAAATTGAATTTGGCGAAGGTTAGGCAAAAACTTGAAAAAAGCCAGAGCAACCGCTACACAGCTGGGCGATGAATCGATACGTCGCAGAAACTGGATGTGAATTTTACATTGATGTTACGGTTTATCTACTGACGAAACTACGATACATCGTCAAGGCGATTACTACGTTGCATCTTGAAGGCAGATGCAATTACACAATCAAATCAGGGTTCCCACTCAAAAGTAAAAAATTTCCCTGACTTTTCCATGTTCTCCAGGTGGTTTTTTAAGTTTTCCAGAGTGGCATGTTGCAAAGAATTGTTACATTTAATTCAATTCCATTTATTTTGCTCACCAAAGCACACACTTGTAAATTCTTTAAGTAATTTGTCTTTATAAAATTACCTGCTTTTCATTAATGACAACTAACTGTGCACATTATTTTCTGTACCAAAGTTCCGTGAACTTTTGTGAATACTACCCACACGGAATTTTTTAAATACATTCACATAGAAACAGGTAAGAAAAAATCTGTCAGTTGAATAGTTTCAGTTTTTCTATAACACAATGCAGCTAAGCTTAATGATGGAATAGCTCTGTTCAAGGAAACATGTTTCAAGAGAGCCCAACAGACAAAGGACTTTGATCCATTATTTGGTTGGTTCTCTTGTGAAGTGTTTCTTCAAGCAGGAGCCATTGTGCCTAATTGTTCCATGTTATAACAACTGCCTGCAGAAATTGAACAAAAGCTTAATAACTGGCAATTTTAAAAATTCAATTTTGCATCTTTTTTTAGGTAATAAAGGAAATACCTAATATAACTGAAAGTATGTTCTACCAAATTCTAGGCAGGCAGTAATTGCAAGCAAAAGTTTGAAATCTTGAAAAATAAAGTTTTTTTTTTGGCAAAATAAAGTATCCATCGATTTTTACAAAAAAAAAAAAAAAAAAGGAATTTCCCCTGATTTTTACAAAAAAGGGCAATTTCCCCTGATTTTTGGAACCTTTTCAAATTCCCTGAGAATTCCAGGTTTTCCAGGTTGAGTGTGAAACCTGGAAATCCACATACCACCACCACTAAGCACAGATAACACTAGCCAACAATGGTTCTGCAGTAAACGCGAAAGTAGGTGATTCTTGTGGAAATCTGTGTCCTGAATCCGAAAATAACATCAGTTTTGGTCCATCACATCTAGTCGTTTCACAATATTGTTTTTCACATATACGTGAATTGACATATCCACATTGTATGTAATGTAGAGCCATCTCCTCACAATCGCACTTAAATATCCACAAAGAACTTGACTTAAACCTAGGAAATGCTCTATTTATTTATTACTATGAGAAACTGCCCTTGTCAACGAATGTTCCTGTGTACTTCTGCGTTTCGTTTTTTTTTTTTTTTTTTTTGATTGGCGGTTTAACGACCACCGTGAGCAACTCAATGGGCTATAAGCAGTCGCCCATCCCTAATTTACGGTCACTGGTTCCAGGGAAGGGAGAGAGCCAGTGCCGTAAGACAAATACAACATCCATACCTGACCGGGATTCGAACCCGGACCCCTTACGGACGAATGATCAGAGGCCAGCGCCTTAGACCACTGCGCCACCGGGGCGGCCGTTGTTTGTTTCCAGACGCCGCTGCGTCGCGTCGGAGCCGTCAGCGCGCCGCCGCTTGTTTATTGTACCCCTGGGAGTTTCTGTTTAAAGAACCCTCACATTCCCTCACTGAACATCCTATCAGTTGAGCAGAGGGCAAGCATCCTTGTGCATGTGCCCGTCCTATATTTTAAGTGTGAAAGTAAAATGTTAGTTTGCGAGTATGGCTAGTGTGTCGTGATTGTGTAGAAGACAGTGGGTGGGAAGTCCTCAGCAATTTTGTTACATTTGTGGATCTTATGTGTTCGATGGTAAGGTACGTAAACTAGATTCATTCGTGAATAAACTACACTCTGCGCACTTCAAAGTGAAAGTCGGCGACCAAGATAAGTCGTTTGCGCCTCACGTTGCTTGTGACAGTTGTGTCGAGGGGACTTCGGTACTGGTACAAAGGAAAACAGAACGCAATGCCGTTTGCAATTCCAATTACATGGCGTGAACAGAACACCACCACCACAATGACATTTCTGTATGTGCAATGTTGCTGGTTTTAACAAAAAGAATAAGAAAGGAATTAAATACCCAAATCTGCCATCAGCCATACGGCTTGTTCCTCATGGACTTGACTTACCAGTACCTACAAGACCCGCTAACTTGAGTGATGAATCTGAAAGCAGTTCTCTACATTCAGACACTGAGGAAATGAGTTTCGAATCAGAAGAATATGACCATTTACCAAAAATGTTTACTCAGCCAGAGTTGAACGACTTGATAAGAAAACTGGGGCTCACAAAAGAAAAGAGTGAATTACTAGGCTCAAGACTTTATGAGAAAAACCTGCTGGCACCTGGAGTTATATTTTCTTAGTACAGGAATCGTGACAAGTGTTTTCGGAAGTACTACTCAAAGGAAGATCTGTTTTTTTGTACAGACATCCGTAATCTTATTAATCAGTTGGGAGAGGAAATCTATCAACCTAGTTCCTGGCGCCTTTTCATTGACTCTTCCAAAAGAAGCCTCAAGGCGGTTTTACTTCATAACGGCAACAAATTCGCTTCTGTACCACTTGCTCATTCCACAAAATTGTCAGAATCATACGAAACATTAAAGTTAGTGCTTAAAAAAATAAAATTCCATGAACACGAATGGCAAATATGTGGTGACTTGAAAGTCATTAGAATATTGTTAGGACAGCACAGAGGATACACAAAATTTCCCTGTTTCCTTTGCGAGTGAGATAGCAGAGTCGGGGACAAACATTGGGATACTGCACATTGGCCTGAGAGGAAGCAACTGACAACAGGTTCCAAGAATGTCATTAATGAAAAATCTAGTTGATCGTGAGAATATTCTACTCCCTCCGTTACACATAAAACTTGGTATTATGAAACAGTTTGTGAAGGCACTATACAAAAGTCGTCCATGCTTCCAGTACTTATTACACAACATTTCCTTCATTGTCACAAGCTAAAATCAGAGAGGGGATATTTGATGGCCCGCAAATTCGTAAACTGATGATGGATAACAATTTCACCTGTACAATGATCGAAACTAAAGAAGAGGCGTGGAACGCTTTCAAAGAAGTGATGAAACTTTTTCTTGGAAACGTAAAGGACCCGTTGTACAAGACAATTGTACAAAATATGTTGGACAAATTCAAATTGCTCGGTTGTAATATGAGCCTAAAACTTCATTTCTTAAGTGCACATCTCGATTACTTTCCTCCGAATTTGGGAGCTTTGAGTGAAGAGCAAGGTGAAAGGTTCCACCAGGACTTAAAAGAGGCACAGCGACATTATCAGGGACGTTGGGACGAGCGTATAATAGCTGATTACTGTTGGTCTACTGCACGTGAGGATCCTTCCAGAGAACACTCAAGGGCATCGCGAACACTGAGCTTCCATGGCAAGAGAAGAAAAAACTGCCTACTAACATTAAGGAATGTAATTAGGTAAGTTTTGGTAATTTGCATGCTGAGATTGGATGATCTCGATATGTGTTGTTGAGACAGTACATTGGGAGATTCCCATGGTTATTGGTAAAACATCGGACGTTCTCCCGAAATAAAAAAAACTGCCGGTTTTCTGGATGCCGGATTTTTGAGATTTTACTGTATGTTATACACTATCTACCAACAAGTAATTAGACACCTGTGATAGCAAAGGAAAACAAAGTTTATTCACCTTCAATAGTTGGTGGAGTCTCCACGAACGGCGATTACAGCTGCGACCCTCCGGGGCATACTCTCAACCAGGCGTTGTACGACGGCTAGCGGTATTTTCTTCCACTCGGCTTGGAGAAGACATGTCAGTTCCTTCACCGATTTCGGACGGTGGGGGCACCCCTTAAGTCAACGCTCCAACTCATCCTAGAGGTGCTCGATAGGGTTAAGGTCCAGGCTCTGCGCAGGCAAGTTCCATTCGATTAACCCCATTGTCACCATACCAAGCCATGGTGGACCTTGCAACATGACAAGTGGCATTGTCATCCTGAAAGTAACATGGGTCCACCCCGTAAAACTGCCACAACGTAGGAAGCGCATGGTCATCCAAAATGGTGCAGCAGGTCTCGGCGTTGAGTCTACCAGGAATTGTGACCAAGGGTCCCGTGCCATACCAGGAGAAACGCCCCCATAGCATAATTCCACCACCGCCGAACTTCACAGTTGGCACAATACATTCCAGCAGGTGGCGTTCTCCAGGCACGACGCCAAATCCAGACCCTGCCATCCGAACGGTAGAAGGTGAACCTTGATTCGTCGCTCCAGAGAACCCGTTTCCACTGTTCAACGGTCCACTGTCGACATTCTTTGCACCACGTTAGCCGAGCATCGCTATTGAACTTGGTGATCAAAGGATTGTGGGCGGCAGCACGTCGATGATAACCGAGCAGATGGGCTTCCTTACGGATGGTATTCATCGAAAGAACACTCCCGGATGCCTGTTGAAACTACTCGCGGATGTGGCCCATCGATTTGGTGTGGTTCTTCCGAATTTCTCTGGCCAGCACCCATGTTTTATTGGTCTGCCGGGTCGGGGCACATTCCAACAGTCACCTCTCAACTTTCACTTGCCAATCACGTAGGCCACTGTCGATTTTGGGTACTTCAACTCACTGGATATATCACGTATGGATCAGCAATTTCTGTGATACCCGACGATTACACCCTTCTCGAACTCGGAGAGCTCCGAACTGCGTGGCATCTTGCATGCAACTGGTTGCGTTGTTGTTTCCCACACGACATTTAACGGCGGCGGCCGCGACGTGTATCAGACCGCAGATATCGTCGACTGCAGAGGTGTCCAATTACTTGTTGGTAGATAGTGTATATATATATTATTATTATTGTCAACCATTATCATTCCACTGCTGGACGAAGGTCTCCCCAAGTTTCCTCTACAACGGTCTGTCTTGTGCCAGTCTCCTCCATGTCACTCCTGCATACTTTCGAATTTCATCCACCCATCTCCCATGTGGTCTTCTTCTGGGTCCTTTCCCTGTCCTTTGGAATCCAATCTAAAATTTCGGCTGTCCATCGATGGTCTGTCCTTCTGGCAGTATGTCCAGCCCATTGCCATTTCAGGGATTTTACTCTGATCACGATGTCTTCCATTCTTGTCATTTTTCAGATCCACGAGTTCCTCTTCTTATCTCTCCTGGTTACACCAAGCATGCACCTCTCCATGCTGCTTTGAGTTGCCTGCAGCCTTTGTATGTCTCTTTTAGTTAAGGTCCACTTCTCTGCACCATATATATATATATATACAGGGTGTCCCACGATTCATTGGACAGTGGAATATCTCGTGATCGGACAAAGCTATTGAGGTGAAACAAAAAGCAATGTAAATTAGTGAAGATGAGCTACCACGGAATGCAAAGTTGATCCCCTTCCCTGGGGTTTGGGGGAATGGGAGAAAAATGAAAACTAAAATCTGCGATAAAAAAATTTCGTCAATGTACAACATATGTCCAAAGACTGCTCATTTGAAAGCCATGCCAGATCATTAGCGAAAACACAATTGAATTTCACCGAAAGCGCGCGAAATGGCGGGTGCGAAATGTGATTTTCCATGTCTCTAAAACCCCAGAAATAATCCAGAAAGGATTGCAAATGTAGATGAATGGAGGCGTGAAACAAACATGCTATAGGATATTGACACATCCCTGATCTTCATATCGGGTCATAAGGACGAGGCAGCGCACTATCTGGCTGAAACCATGGGTTTTCCGATTCACTTATCGTAGGTTCTCCAGCAAACTACGCAGAATATCGCAAAATACCATTGTGGTGGTAACGCACGCTGTGCCACAAGTGTAATCAACATACATACTCATTGAAACAGATTACGGCTCATCGAGGGTGAATGTACGACATTCCGCGAATAAATGCAAATTGCGATTATGCCGTTGGACGATTCCATTGGTCTGTGTTATGCAATGCAAAAAACCCACGTGAAATACCGAACGGTAGACACAACAGCTTGTGCAATTTACTGTTCTCCCGTGTTGGAGGGGGTGTAAGGTGGAAGTGGACGAAAAACATCGCGAAAATTAGTTTGATATGTAAAAGATATCTACCAAAAGACAGCTGCTTTCGATGTCGTCATAGGGAATATCACCATGTTAGCGTTCACGGGATTATGCAGATTTTGTACGAAGCTACGTACCAAGAGGTGTGAGGTCATACGTTCCTTGTTCGGCAACGCCTAAACCTACTGAATACATGTCGCAGTGCGAGGGATTATGCAAACATCGTATGAGACTACGTTTTCTGAAGTGAAATGTCAGACGACATATGAACGGTGTTCCAGTACTCTTACTGAATGCTGGCATTTCCTGCTGTAATCGTGTTGTAGACAGTAGTGTCGTTCAGTGGTATTCCGTAATTATTGCACAGCGTTGTCGACCAAGTTTTTTAGGTGTTTGTTTTCTTTAATTTCTTTAACCTGCGGAGACCATAAGGTACGATGGTGTTCTCCAATGATGAATATGTAGATATGCAACTGTTTTGCGGATAGTGTAAACGAAATTGTCGTTCAGCAGCCCAAATGTACAGAGAGAAATATCCAGACCGTCATCCGCCTGGTAAAAACTTATTTTGACATGTGGAACACAAACTGCGCAGTAGTGGCACATTGCCATCCAGGAAAAAGGCGTACCATCCAAAAACGGCAACTGATGAGGCACATGCTACTGCAGTACTGGGTACATTTCATTTGAATCCATGTACCTCAGTGCGACAAGTATCCGGTGAAGTAGGCATTTCGAAAACATCTGTGCACCGTATTTTACACAATAACAAATATCACCCTTACAAGCTGCACTTAACACAAGGATTGGACGCCAATGATCCGGAAAGGAGGTTAGAATTCCTGGCCTGTTTCTCTGTCCTCATGAACGTCAACGTTAAGGCGAAAATTCAGCGACGAAGCACGGTTCCACAACAATGGAGTTGTAAATCGGCACAATTGCCATTATTGGAATGACATAAATCCTCACTGGATGAGACAAACATGGTTTCAACGTGTTTGGGGTATAAACGTATGGTGTGGCATGCTGAATAACCACATCGTAGGTCCTTATTTTTACGAAGGTATTTTTGACAGGCAATCGCTACCTTCATTTCCTGAGGAATACTTTACCTGGGTTGCTGGAGGACATACTACTAAGTGAAAAGCGGGACATGTGGTTTCAGCATGATGGTGCACCACCACATACTTTTCGCCCTGTGACAGAATATTTGAATGTTCACTTTCCTAACCGATGGATTGGTACCCATGGACCAATCAAGTGGCCTACAAGATCTCCTGATTTGACACCACTAGATTATTTTCTATGGGGTCATTTGAAAACAGTTGTTTATTCAAATGAAGTGCATACACTTGGACGAACTGCAACACAGAATATGTTCAGAATGTTGAAGAATATTGCCCAGAACTGTGCAATCAGCAACTCAGAAAGCACTTGTGACCAGATTCGAAATGTGTCTCCAGAACAATGGTGGTTACTTTGAACATGTAATGTGATGTGGTCGTAGTTTGCTTCCTTTTATGTTTTATCCAGTTGAACAGCTAATCTGCACACTGCACACATGATATGTTGTCTGGGCTGAGGACTGCTCTGACATCCAACAAGTTCCACACTCTGGAATTAACGCTGACCCGAACTTGTGCATGCAGGCACGAACACATTTGAGCACTTTATTTTAGGTCATAAGTCATAAGACCTGTACTTTCCAATAATATGGAAATAAAAATTGGTTTTTCTGTCTTGAAACAGTGACTCTTCGGTGTTGTATCCATTTTGTTGTTTAGTTAGCATGCGTAATGTCATCGGTGCATCCAAACAACAAACAGTAACAGTACGTTACATGGATGAGTACGACTACAAGGGTCTGGTAAGAACGTTGCTTCATGCCTCCATGCATCTACATTTGCAATGAACAGTTTCCTTTCTGGGTTATTTCTGAGGTTTTGGAGACATGGAACATCACATTTTGCACCCCCGCCATTTTGCACGCTTTCAGTGAAATTCAATTGTGTTTTCGCTAATGATCTGTTCATAAGCACGGCTTTCAAATGAGCAGTCTTTGGACATACGTTGTACATTAACGAAATTTTTTTATCGCAGATTTTCGTTTTCATTTTCCTCCCATTCCCCCAAACCCCGGGGAACGGTGTCAACTTCTGCATTCTGTGGTAGCTCATCTTCACTAATTTACATTACATTGCTTTTTGTTTCACCTCAATAGCTTCGTCTGATCACGAGATATTCCACTATATATATACATGAAATTCTGAAACGGATTTGCAAAATTGTTTTTCCTGTTTTTTTGCTATAATTTAGATCATTCTTAAAATCGATGCAAAACTCAAGAGAATTTCTTTTTTTTTTTTTTTTGGAAGGGAGGTGTCATTTCCTGTCTTGAGATGGTATTTTGCGTTTCAAAACTTTCGAAAACGGCAGTTAAACGGAGTACAAATTTTGCCATAATCGTAGTTTTTTTCTCTCCCGTTGTTGCCTTTGTGTCCAGTATTCTTATTAAATGTCATTTTATTTTATATATTTCAGCTTGAAACTGTTTGCAGCAATTTGCAAAAAGGAAGTTAGATGCAACGAAAACTCCCCCGTAATCTATAGGCACAAGATTCTTCTGTGAATTCCGCCTCTTTCATTATTATTTTGGTCGTTCACGCGATTCTTGCTTGTCGACCAACCAACCAACCATACTTGCCGTGTGACAGCTTCTTGGCATTACCGCAAAAATCACATTTGACTATGCTTAAAAAATAAAATAAAATGCTAAGTTAAAATAAAACTTGAACTTAGAATTTTATTTTCGTGGCACATCGTTTACCTATGGGATAAAATTATCTATAACCTTCAATCCGTAACTAGGTAAAGTTTGCCTGGAGTATAATTGGGTATTTGTTCTCAAAACATTATGACCACGTGACTTCCCGCTCTTAAACGGAATAAAAAAGTTTTACGCTTTAAATACGGCTGCGAAAAAAAAAATGTGGTAGGGAGGTAGATTTATACAGAAGACGTAAAAGAAAGAAAAAAAATCGGGTACTCACATAAAAAACGGGGTTCGGCTTATACACGAGATATACAAAAACTGCAGATATTGATATAAATATAAGGGTGTCGACCTATACACGAGTATACACTGAGTGGCCACTTTATTATGACCACCCCATCAGTACTTTGTTGGGCCACCTTTTCCCTTTAATACTGCGTCGATTCTTCATGGCATGGACTCCACGAGATGTTGATAGGTGATTTGTGGAATCTGAGACCATGCTTGATGAATAGCACTTTCCAGGAGTGTGAGATTGCAGGGTTGTGGATCCAGCTGTCTGATAACTCGTTCAACTTGATCCCACAAATTCTCAATGGGGTTGAGATCTGGAGATTGTGGGGGCCACCTAAGCAAAGCAAACTCGCCGGCATGTTCCTGAAACCAATCCTGTACAATACGAGCACTATGGCAGGATGCATTATCTTGTTGAAAGTAGTCATCGCCATTGGGATAGACTATCCACACGACAGGACGCACTTGGTCCGCAACGATGTTTAGATATGATGTGCCAGTCAGACACGAATTAAAGGGCACAAAGCATGCCAGGAAAACCTTCCCCAAACCATAACGCTGCCTCCACCAGCTTGAAGGGTTGTAGCAATGAATTTGGGGTTCATGATTTTCGTGCTGTTTCCGCCAAATTCTCACCCGGCCATTGGCATGGTGCAACTGAAAACGTGATTCATCAGACCACATAATTTGTTTCCAATTATTATCGACTGTCCAATCCTTGTGCTCCTGTACGAACTGGAGACGTTTTCTCTTGTTAACTGCAGACAGCAAAGGTGTTCGAACAGGCCTTCGGCTACCATATCCCATCCGATGCAGTGTACAGCGAACAGTGCGTGCAGAGATCATTTGAGGGGATCTTTGATTAAGATGGTTTGTAATTTGCTACACTGTTGCTCTTCTGTTATCTGTTACCAGTCTGGACACACTCCGTTCCGCCTGAGCAGTCACTAGTCGATGACGACCACACGTTGCACGTAGAGACCCAGTTTTTTGGCTAACGGTTCAGTCTTTAAACACCTTAACAACAGCTGCTCTGAAACATTTCACGAATGCGGCGATACTCGCTCCATGGCTCCGAGCTCTTACAATCATCCGACATTATAAGTCCGTCAAATCGCATCTTTACCCATGTTGTCACCCAAAAATCACTTCTGTCGCAAGCACTAAGCTTTCCCTTTTTATACTAGCCTCGCCCTCTGGCGGCAACAGCGTGCAGCCATAGCTCATTTGCTTAAAACAAACTGTCAGGTGGTTATAATAAAGTGGCCGGTCAGTGTATATATACAACCCGAGGACCAGCTTTCAGTTAGTAGTGTTCGGAGTGAGAATGGGAAAAAGCTGCCGATTTATCGGAGTGCGATAAAGGACAAATTATGATGGCAAGACGCCTTGGAACTAAGATCTCGAAAACGGCGTGTTCACGTGCTGCTGCAGTAAGTACGTATCATAAGTGGTGCACTGATGGCCAGGCGATGAACCATTGTCCAGCCCTGTCTCGTCCACAGTTCACTGATGCCAGAGGGGAGAGAATACTGCCGTGCATTGTTCACAGCGACCACAGTGCTACAAATCAACTGAAGCTACAACAGTGGTGATACAGGCAATGTGTCACTGCATACAGTTCACCGCAGCCTTCTGGCCCGTAGCCAAAGACCCAGCCGGGTGCAAGTCATCATCAACAACGCATGAAACTGACCCAAGATCGAGACTGGACCGTGGATGATAGGAAGAAAGTTGTCCGGTCTGACGAGTCAAGATTCCTGGTGCATGCCGTAGACGGGCGAGCGCGGATATGCCGATTATCAATGGAGGCTACGGCACCTGGATGCACTGTTGGCAGAAACAGGCCAGCAGCTGCGGCGTTATGCTGTGGGCGATGTTTTCTTGGGACACTTTAGGCCCCGTTATCCGAATAGCACAATCCCAGACAGCCGTCAGGTATCTGAACATTTATGAAGACCAAGTTCACCCATTCATGGCAATAGTGTTTCCTGCTGGCGATGGCCATTACCAACAGGATAATGCACCAAGCTACACTGCCAGAATCCTCAAGGAGTGGTTCGAGGAACATGCTGGTGAATTTCTGTTAATGCCCTGGCCTCCAAATTCACCTTACGTGAATCCAATTGACATTTGTGGTTCGACTTGGAAAAGCGGGTTCAAGCTAAATCACTACCACCCCAAAATGTACGGGAACTGCAGGACCTGCTGTTGACATTATGGTACCAGATACCCTATTGCCACCTCATTGAATCGATGCTTCACCGAGTGGCCACCGTTTTGCGGGCTGAAAGGGGGTCCACAGCTTATTAAGTAGGTGGTCATAATGTAATGGCTCATCACTGTAAGCGCCACGTGCATATACAGTTAAGGTAAAAATGTGAATAATGTTTCAATAATAAGAAGGGGTGAGGGGAGAGAAAGCCAGAGGGTTTTAAAACAGGTACAAAAATTAAAAGCTGTAATTAAAACGTGTTAGAATGGAAACGCATGAAGATACTAAAACAATGATTGAAAGAAGAAAATTTAATTTACAAAGAAATTTTATATACATTGCATACACACACAAATTAAAAATACAAACGCCACAGCCTTCCAAAAATACACTCTGAAAAGGACTCGCACTGCTAAAGTTATAACTTATGTCGGCTGAAATAATTCAATAACAAATTCTCTCTAAAGTGGAGTTTGCAACAGTCTAAAGGACATGCTTGTCAGAATTCTCAAATACTGCATGCTTCATTTTTTTTTTTTTAACATTTCCTACATAGGAAATAAAAGCAAATGCAAAGTGGTTATGAAAGATTTCAAACAGATTCAAAATAATTCAAGTCACATCATATATTCCATGCCATTTAAAATTCTTTTTGAACAGAACAATTTAGATATGTTGAATCCAGACAACAACAAAAAAAATAACAAAAACCTGGTTAGTACAATGTTTGAAGGAAAAACCATGGCTATGCACAATTCTGCCAAGTTTTCTCAATGTAGTTTTTCTACTAAGAGATTTAAACTCACAGAGGTGATTGTGATGTGAAGTTCAAAACCTTGGAAAATTCTGGCCTGGGATGGGGTATAAAATTGTCAGTGCTAAGTTTGGGTTCAACATTCAGAGCCCTACCCGAAGTATCTCAGCTCGAGCCAGGGCTCAAAAAATGACTAATCTGTTCAGGCATTAATTTTTTAAAAAAATCCTCTTTTATACTCCCCTCGGGTACACTTTAGACTTCGACCCCCGTCGTCTGCTTCAACCAACGCGTGGATGGAATCCTGGGGAATGACACGTGTAGCGATAGGTGGCGCTGCTGCTGCTTGCTTGTACCGGTGTTTGCTCCCGCGCTGTGTGTGCGTTACGTAATCACTCTTTGCCCAGTGCGCGACTTTTTTTCTTCTGTTTGCCCTGTGTCTTTTCCAGTGTGCTTTGTAGCTCTGTCAGGCGCGATGTGGAACTGGACAAAGTTGTGAAGGAAAAAGAAACATGTATTGCATGGTGTGAGCATAAAGGTTTGCTTCCAACCGAACGGAAGATGTTTCGCAGGTAATCAAATGAGTTTGCGAGTGGATATGTGTCATCGTTTAGGACAATTCAGGCGTAGGAAGAATCACATTACAGGTAACATTGAGCAGTGTTCCCATTTACTTGGGATGTGGTCTGAAGCTCCTTTTATTCCTCTTGATAAGGTGATCACTCTTTTATATTGTTTCGTCAAAGGATTGTCCTACGATGATGCAATTGAGGAATCTTCCCAAGGTAGGGTTTCCACATCCCCTGCGACAGTCAGCGACTATTATCAGTCTTGCACAGAACTAGTAGCAGAGTTTATGGTAGCCTACAAACAAGACGAAGTACAGCTTGGAAGCCCTGGTGTAATCGTAGAAGTGGATGAGGCGAAGGTCGGGAAGCGGAAGTATAATCGTGGTAGTCTCGTTGAGGGCACCTGGATCCTTGGCATCTTTGAACAAGATTCGAAACGATTCAGGGTAGAGATCAGCCCGGAGAATAACCGCTCTACTCAGACATTGCTGCAGCTCATCCAGAAACATGTTCAAGCTGGAAGTAAGGTAATAACGGATCAATGGGCTGTGTACCACAACCTACCATCCTGTGGTTTTCAACATCTGTCAGTCAACCACTCGCTCAATTTCGTTGATCCGACTACTGGGGCGCATACTTAAGGTGTTGAGAGCAATTGGCGGCCCCTCAAAGGCACACTATCTAATGGAATTCACAAAGACCACTTGGCAGACCACATTCTGGAATATTTATTCCGACAAAATTGTAATCTTTCCTCTGAACACTGATTGGTATCAAACAGTTCTTCCCTAGTACGTAATGTTTTCCACTTAAATATTCATACTAGATAGACAGGTTCTCAATGAGGAAATACTTCTTTTCTGTCATTATAAAAATTTAACACCTGAACTACTAACATTCCATAAAGCCCTTTTCAGGGTCAGCCATATTAACAAATAAATCCATTCCTTTAAAAAAAAAATAACCCACACCGCATATTTCTCATCCTTAACAGTCATCTCGCACAAACCGATTAACATAATGCAGGCAGCGAAGGAGCAAACAACGCCGACGCAGCGCCACCTATCGCGAAACGTTTTTCCCGTGATTCCATCCGCGCGTTGGTTGAAGCAGACGACAGGGGCCGAAGTCTAAAGTGCTTCCCTCCCCTCATCATCCTCCTGCAATTAACCTATGTTTTTTTCTCAACTTGCGTACAGGGAAGGGATATATATATATACATACACACGCTATAAATATCACCCTCAAACATTCCTCCCCCCCCCACACACACACAAGTACACAATAACAGGTAGACCCAACATCACATCAGAACGCACACATGCAATTGTTCCCCCAAAAAATACTAGTGAAAAGAACAAGAAAACAAATAAAAAACAAAAATACAAATGAAAAACGAAAATACAAATAATAATAATAATAAAAAAAATAAAAAAAAAATACAGAAATAAAGAAATACAAGAAATGCTCCCGACCCCCAGGTATCAATGCGTTCAGGTTTCATAAGATGGCAACTATTTTTAAAAATAGAAAGACCACTTGGATATCTTAACAGTACCAAAGCTGGGGCCTTAATAAAAAAGTAAAGGAAAATGCTTTTAAGGTTGTTTACATTTAGGAAATCATTCTGGATTTTTGCCTCTTTAAAAATAAAAGGAGCAATGTAAAGAAGCAACTATTACCATCCTACTGTGTCATCAGATACCAAGCTAATATTTTTGAAAAAATTCCCTTTAAAAAAATATTTTGGGGAATTAGAAGTTTCTTCCCACTTAGAGATAAATATGAAGTGTTTACCTCCTTTAAATTTGACAGAACTATAGGGAAAAGAATTTTCAACTACAACTCCTTTTGCAAGAATGTTGGAAATATTAACATAGAAGACTTGCCTTGTTATTGTGAAGAAATTAAATATGCTGGATTTAGAGATAAAAATCATAAACACACACTAACGGGTGATTTGAATTAGTGGGATGTTCGGATTTGGAAAGCATTATGAAATATGGAGTGAAGTATACACACAAGGGAAATCTTAAAAATAATGTCTCTGGGGATTTACATTGTTATATTTACAGTCTCTGAAAGGTTTGGAATTCCAGTTCAGGAATTTTTTCAATGGGTTTCAGGAGCATCGAGGAAAATATACAGTTTCATAGATAAACACTATGATAGAAAATACTTAAAAAAAAAAAAAAACTGGAAAAATATTAAACTAAAAATTAAAGAACTACAGAATTTGTTTATTATTGTACCAATTGATAAATGTAGTGGCAATTTTGCTTTTATTTGTAAAAGATTATACTATGATATACTTACTAGTGAAATAAACAATGTAAGTGTATATCAAGTTGAGGAGGTTTTTGATGTCAAGATTATTCAAAAAAGAATTCTAAGCTACTTCAAGCTTTTAAATATTGGGGAATATAAATTGGAGTTCCCATATATATTTGCCATACCAAAGTTCCATAAAGAGCCAATTGGTTTTAGATTTATTACTTGTGGGACTAATTCATACAACAATAAGGTTGGAAAACGATTTTTGAAATTATTGCAGAATTTTTCCGATGTGGTCCAGTCTTCAACATGGATTATTAATGACAACAGAACAATCGTCGAATTCATTAAAATGAATCCAAAATTCAGCGGAGAGATAACCACTTGTGACTTCAATAATTTGTTTACTTCCATTAGTCTCAAAGACCTCAAAAAATCTATGGACTACTACTTTGAGAGATATGAAACATATATGAATATCAATGGTTATTATTGAAATTTATTATGCAATTTTTGTATCTTCCACAACTACATTTCTGATGGCAACAGACTACTAATTCAGAAACAAGGAATCCCAATGGGTACGTCTTATTCAAGTATACTTGCCAATCTATACCTTCATTTCTATGAAAAAGATGTAATAGCTACTGACATAATATATTATAGATATATATTGACGACCTTATAGGCTTTAGTTCAGGGAATTACAGCTTTGATATCCAATCTTGTTATATCCTGAGGGACTGGTATTAACAGAAACTGGTAGAGGCTCTGTAATCGTTTCTTGGATATAGAAATCAAAATACAACGAGGAAGAATATCAACAGATGTATATGATAAAATCTCATTTTGCCTTTCAACCTAATCTACTGAGTTGCTGGTCTTCAAGAATTACTAGATCCATACTTAAAAATATCTTAACATCCCAATTCTTGAGGATCACCAGAATATGCAACAACAGAAATGGTATTATTAAACGGTTAAAAATACTTTTCATAACACTAAAAAAGAATAGTTATCCTCAAAGTTTTTGTTATACGCAATATAAGAGATTAATAAATATTACTAATAAAATAACATTATACAATATTAAAATTTGTAACATTATTGATAAAAACTTTCTTAATTAACAATTTTCTTTGGGCCACCAAAAATACTCTTTTTCCTCCGAGTCACCCCGGAGAAATTTAATACAGGGCTCTACTTTCTATACATTAGGGATAATTTGCTCTAAAAGCAATATACATTTTGTACATACATTGGGTAGATGGCGTGACCTGTGGAGCTGTCGATATATTATGAACACACCTCTGTTGAGCAAATCTACATAATTACTTATGTGAGTAAAAACAGCCATGATACCTACAAAGTGTTAAATTTAACTCATATATTAGGCTTGTCTTCACGGTGCTGAGTTTGTTTTAGTTTAACTTAGAGTTTCAGTTTACCTTCATTTGAATTTATAATTCAAGAGGTTACAGATAATAAGGTAAAGTATTGGTTATCTTGTTTTCAGTTGAGTTAAAAGGCTTTACACATATTGCTATTTCAATTGTATTAAATGTTGGTATAAAATGTTCGGGTAGGGAAAACAGATGGCTCTCAAAAATATTATTTTGAAACAAATTTTTATGTTGAAATATGGTTGTTACCGGGAATTAAAAAAAATAGTTGCCATCTTATGAAATGCGAACACATTGGTTCCTGGCTCCCAGGCGTTTTCCCCTGAAGAGTGGTTCAGGGGTCGGGAGCATTTCTTGTTTTTCTTTATTTTTGTATTTTATTTGTATTTTCGTTTTTTATTTTTCATTTGTATTTTTGTTTTTCATTTGTTTTCTTGTTCTTTTCACTAGTATTTTTTGGGGAACAATTGCATGTGTGGGTTCTGATGTGATGTTGGGTCTACCTGTTATTGTGTGCTTGTGTGTGGGGGGAGGGGTGATATTTATAGTGTATGTTATTTCACTCTTGCTCCAGCGGCATGTGCGGTGGCTGGGTGTTGTGGGTACATACTAAAGGAAAAAACCATTTTTGCTTTTATATATATATATATATATATATATATATATATATATATATGTTTCCATATTAACTTCCTCGGTTCTAGTGTATCCCATGTGACACAATGGTTTCACAATTTTTAAAAAATGTCCAATGCCAGAAAATCTTCCAGAACTGGTTTAATCACATGTGAAACTATGTAAAATACTTTGTTAAATATTCTCTTATGGTCAATAAATGGCAGCACAAGTCAAGTTTTGTGACTTGTAGTGGCGTCTTATAAGAAAAACACTATGTCTTCACAGGGTCCTGGTAAGTGTTTCATAACTACTTAATTAAAAAAGTTATATCTATTTTAGTATATGCATTCCATTTTGGTAAGTATGAGTTACTTATTTAAAGTAAATAAGTTTAATTTCATCAACATGTTAAATAGTAGTAACTTCTTAAACATTTTTGTATCAATGGCGTTATACAATGGTTTCCAATCCTGTTGGTAAAATTTTTTATGAGTTATTTTTAGCAGATGTTTACACTTGTATTTACTAAAATCTATGTAATATTTAATAAATACCATTTAAGGTAAAATTTCAAGTAAATGATGTTAACTCACATTACTTGTGTTAACATCGCGATTTGAAATTTTCACTTTTAATACAATATTATTCATTTTTTCTGACGGATCTTCAGATGATAACCAACCACTTCCTAAATGTAGGATTATTCCTACATCTATGCCACACGACTGAGCACGAAATAAGCATGTAACACACATCCTGAGATGACTGCAGACAAAGCCCACAGAAGGAGATGCCGAAATTCAAAGTGCAATGAGTTAAATATAGTATGGTGTTCGATAAAACTGCGAAGTCGACTGGAGTGTCAAGTTCGACGATCTTCAGAATTAAGGCCTGCGCAGCGACCGGAAAACATCCTTCCAGGCCCCGTAAAAAAAGACCAGGTGCAGTCCATAAAACTCATCTATCGAGATATGACAATTTTACACTCTCGTGCATTCGTCGGAAAGTACATTCCTTTTACATGAGAAATGAAATTCCAACCCTCAACAACCTTTTGCTGGACCTAAACAACGAGCGAGATATTTTCCCAGAGAAAATGAGTAAATCAATGCTGAATCGACTGCTTAAAGACTCGGGATTTTCCTTCCAGGCAGCACTAATTGAAAGAGAAGATATTGTTTTGTGGAGGAGAAACTATCTTCGAGACATAAAAAATATAGAGACCCGAAGAAAAATTTTATTATTTGGATGAAACTTGGGTGAATGTGGGACACACAAAGACTAAAGTGTGGTCGATACAACAATTAAGAGCAGCCAGCAAGCAAAAAGAAACAATTTAACGACTGGTCTTATAAGTCCCGAAGGAAAAGGCAGCCCCTTTATTATAACACACGCCAGGAGTGAAAATGGTTTTGTCAAAGATGCAGCAGATGTCTTCGTGTGCAACAAGTCCAGTGACTACCACGAAGAAATGGATGGTAACCATTTTGAAAAATGGTTTAAAACCAATCTTTTGCCAAATTTGAAACCTAACAGCGTTATAGTGATGGACAATACTCTGTACCATTCGGTAAAACTGGAAAAATTACCCACAAAATCATGGACAAAAACGAAAATTCAGCAGTGGTTAACAAGTAAAAATATTGCCTGGGAACAAGGCAGGTTGAAAATTGAACTCATGAACAAAGCTGACGTCGTAAAGAGCAATTATGACGCCTTTCGAATTGACACCATCGCCTGTTTTGCGGGTCACACAGTTTTACGCTTGCCTCCATATCATTGCGAACTGAATCCGATTGAACTCTTACATGGAGCCAAGTGAAAGGCCATGTTTCAGCAAAGAACAACAGCTTCAAAATTAAAGACGTTGAAGAACTTCTTCGAGAAGCAATTAACCAAGTGACTGCAGAAAGATGGCAAGCCTGCATTACACATGTGGCGAAAAAAGAAAGCGAACTGTGGAAAAGGGATGGTATTTTTGAAGAAATAATGGAAAGCCAAAATTTTATTATTAATATTGGAAATACAGATGACAGTGATTCCGATGACTTGGAGGATATGAGCGGTATTGAGGAAATGGACTAAAATGACCGCTAAAATAGAGCAAACCTCTTACAGAAATTGGGAAAAAATGTAATTCAGATTGTTATGATAAATATTGTGTTATCAGTCAGAATTATTATGTGCAAATAAATGAGAAAAATTAAATGATGATAAAAAAAGAATAAATTTAAAAATAAAAGATACATAAAAAAAAAGAAACAACAAAACATCATGAAACACAAACACACGCATACACACATCCAGGTCGGTGTGTATGTGTGTGCTCGTGTGTGTGTAATTGCCAAGTTATAAATGAAATTTATACTTTTGATATCAGCATGAAAAGTATTTTCATATGCCCGCAAATAACTGAGTGGCATGTGAATGGAATGAAGGCCTTTCCCATAATTTTCCACTTTGATTCCTTCTAATAAAAAAAAATAACAAGAAAGATAACACTGAATTTTCGGGTGTAATAAGCACGTCTTTTGAATTCGTTCTGACGCAAATTAAATTTATCAAAGCTATTCAAAGTCAATGGAACCGGTATGGAAAACAATAGTATCTGACGGAAGAAAAGTTTTCCAATTGGGTTCTTAATTCCTCAGATATTGCTGTAAACAGGAATCGTGAGCTTACGCCCTATGGTTGCAGACTTGTGCTGTCAGAAAAACATGAATTTATATGAGAAACATTTTGCACCGGAAACACTCTCTAACACAAAGAATTTTTGAAATTGGACTTTTAGAGAGATATTGACAAAAATAAGATGTGACTTTACATCCCCTGGTGGGAAAACCATGCATTATTTTAGGAAGAAAGTATTCCAAAAGATTTTTCCATATTAGCGGTATCAATCCAAGAAAAAAAAATTTAGTCGAGTTTTCAGGAGCCTAGATTTTGCTACAAATACATCAGAGCAGAAATTAACACTAATGCCCCTGGTGGCGAAACCATTCTTTACCAAACATTAGAAATTATGTGAAAAATATCTTCCAGTAGGTCTTGTATGCGATACAGGAAGAATTTTTCAAGTCGGAGTTTTAGAAGCAGAAAGAACGCAGAAAACGCAATTTACCTTTGTGCCCCATAGCGGAAAGTCTATGATTTACTTGAAAATTTTGAATTTATAGGAAAAACATTTCGCACTGGAAACACCACCCAACAAAGAAGGAATTTTTCAAATCGGTCACCTAGAAGTAGAGATATTGACGAAAACAAGATATACATCTACGCCCCTGGCGTAGAAACCATGCATTATTTCAAGAAGAAAATGTTCCTAAAACGTTTGTCGACATGAGTAGTATCGGTCAACAAACGACTTTTTTTCCAGTCGAGATTTTGGAAGCTCATATTTTGCTGCAAATACATCAGAAGCGGAAATTAAGGTTTATGCCCCCCTGGCAGCCAAACCATTTTTTACAAAAAAATTATAAATCATGTGCAAAGGATTTCCCATCAGGAGCTGTATGCGGTGCAGAAAGAATTTTTCAAATAGGATATTTAGAAGATGAGATGTGGGGGGGGGGGCAATTTACTGTTACGCCCTAGTGGAAAGTCTATGAAAATTTTGAAATTATATGAAAAACATGTCACACTGGAAACACTATCCAACAAAGAAGAGATTTTTCAAATCGGACTCCTAGAAGTAGAGATATTGACAAAAATAATATATACATCTACGCTCCCTGGGGGAGAAACCATACATTATTTTAAGAAGAGAATGTTTCTAAAAGGTTTGTCGAAATGAGTACCATCGGTCTACAAACGACGTTTTTTTTAATCGAAAATTTAAAAGCTTATATGCAGTAAATTTTTCTTTTCATGGATAACAAAGATAGATGCAGCTACTGAAACCTGGAGTTTTAATAACTTCCCCTTTAGGGGGACTGCCCATGTCACATCTACTGCTTCTTTTGAGTCACACCTGACAAAAGTGCTAAAATTCTTACAGCACCTGGGGGAAGGGGGAGGGGTAAACGACCACCGTGAGAGACTCTGTGGACTATAAGCAGTTGCCCGTCCCTAATTTAAGGTCACTGGTTCCAGGGAAGGGAGAGAGCCAAGGCCGTAAGACAAACACAACATCCATGCCTCACCGTAATCTGAACCCGGACTTATCTCAGATGAACGATTAGAAATCATCGCTAAAACCACTGCGCCACTGGGGCGGCCTTACAGCACCTTTACCTGCCATCTTTCAAGAATTAAAATCCGTAATAAACATTTAAAACATTTTCAGTGAACTTTTTTTTTTTTTTTTTTTTGGTTGGAGGTTTAACAACCACCGTGAGCGACTCAATGGGCTATAAGCAGTTGCCCGTCTCTAATTTAGGGTCACTGGTTCCAGGTAAGGGAGAGGGCTAGCACCGTAAGACGAACACAACATCCATGCTTCATCGGGATTCAAACCCAGACCTATCTCGAACGAATGGTCAAAAGCCATTGCTTAGAAGACTGCTCTACTGTGGCGGCCTCAGTGAACATTTAATCAACCATACGATACAATAAATAAATGTATCCTTCCATTGCAGTTGTGTGCCTGAGGAGAGGGGGGGGGGTCAGCTGAAAGTAAAACTGCAAAATATGCTAGGACTAGAACATTAAAATACAAAAATGAGCTCCTGGCATTTAACAAAAAAAAAAAACTTTTTTTTTTTAAGTAGCACAGGATTACAAGGTTCCCCATTTTCCCAGGCTTTTGGCAAAATCATTCATTTCTCCCTCAGGTTTCATCTATTTTTTTTTTTTTTTTGGCACCAAGTTTCCCCCTTATACTTTGCTGCTTTCATGGGGTGGCATACAAACCCTGCTATCCCTTCTAAACCAGAAACAGTTTGGGATTTGACCAATAGCAGGTTTAATTTCAGTTTGCTTTTGACTTTCATTACCTAATCACAACTTTGTTCACTTTTATTAGTCAAATACAAGATTTAGCTGCAGCCATCTCACACTTCTGGTTTTCATTCTGTTATTTGTTACAGAAGTCCTTAACATATTATGCTCCAAGCTGTTGTGCTCTTTTTTCCTTCTATTTTCTCTTCTGGTCTTGCAAGGTGTTACACCAAAGATACACTGCACGTAAACAATTTCTTAAAAAAATACTGCTGGCATTTTTCTGGAGAAATTGCTGCTGAATTTTCCCCTCTCTTTTATTTTAAGTGTTAAAATGTCAGTTCTAAGAACCTTTCAAGAAAAGGGGCAACACAATGTCAAAATGAATATACAACCTGTTCCTTAGAGGGGATGATAACATTACTATTCATAAAAAAATCTGTAACAAGTTATGAACAAATCTTTCAAAGACTAAATATTAAATATGCCTGCAAACTGATGACAGCCAGTCAGGCTCACATGTTGATGAAGCTGATACTTAACCTATCATAAACCAGAATAGTAGTGAAGGTGAACTAAGAAGAAAATCTCTGAAAGTGCATCGGAAAATTTGAATGTATCTTTACAGTTAGTTAGTTAAACTCCTGTGAAAAAGAGAAGACTGCATGACCCAAACAAACTGTCCTCATGGAAATTAAAAAAAAAACAACAACAACTTTTTTTTACAGAAGAAAGTCATGGAAACTAAAAAAAAACAAAAAAAAAAAAACAAAAAAACAAGCTTTTCCTGATGCTGAACTCCCAACGTTTGACCTGAAAACAGACATTATTGCTCCACTTACCACTTAAAAGCTACAAATTCTTACTGTATTACCACCAAAAAATTGGAATTTTTAAAACTTGCAGAATGAGTTCAATATTTAAAATTACACGGCAAAGCCACAGAGAGAAATGAGAATTTTATTTACACCCAACCTAAAAGCTAGGGCGGATATTAAAACAGGAGACAGTTGATCCTGAGCACGATTTTTGTTGCAGACATGCCAACCTTCAAAATCTGAAAATCAAGAGATTCTTACAACTCATAAAATCACATTAGTGCTATTTTTAATTGACATTTTCTAGATGTAGGAACAATTTTCCAGAAGTAGTATTATTGGTCCACTAAGAGGTCTGGAGAAAAATAAAAAGGGTGAAAATCATCTGCTTCTAAAACTCCGATTTGAAAAATTCTTCCTGTATCGCATACAAGACCTGATGGAAATTTTTTTTCACATAATTTCTAATGTTTGGTAAAGAATGGTTTGACCACCAGGGGGCATAAGTGTTAATTTCTGCTTCTGCTGTATTTGTAACAAAATCTGAGCTCCTGAAAACTCAAACTAATTTTTTTTTTCTTTAACAGATACCGCTCAACAGAGTTGTATATATATACAAAAAAAAAAAAAAAAATGTATCTGCGTATACAACCATAGAAAACAGAAAACTTGCTGCAAACCCCCGAACCATGAATATAATAGAATATGATAATTTAAAGATCAATTAATAAAACAATAAATAATTATTAGAACATTACAGATTTCAATGAGGACAAAATACATAGTAATATCCAGCCGCCTATGCACGATAAACACAAATTAGGGTTGTATCACGAATTAAAAATACTTGTGTTTATCGCTCATAGGCGGCTGAATATTTCTATATGTGACTCATGGCACGAAATGTTTTGTATTGAGGACAAAATGAGCACATTATAATTGAATGTGCAACAATGCGTGTGAAATTGAGCTTTATCGCAAAATATTAAAGTATTGGACTATGAACCTCATAAAAACAAGAGACTAATTAAAGAAAGATTCTATATCCAGAAAAACAGTTCCACTAATGAACCTTAAATATCTTTAAATTGCATTTTCAACAACTTAATTTAAAAATAGTAGACTTACAAAACACGTAAGGAAAAGATTTGAATTTAATGAGAAAAGAGGAACCTGGCAATAACAAAATTTAAGTTCTTTTTGTGTAAACAAAATTTCTGATACAGTTCCTATACACTGAGAAACAGATCTTGATAAAATCTAGAGGCCAAAAAACTAGGTAAAAACAAAGGAACTTTGAAGATGTGGAAAATAAGCGAAAGTTTTTCAAGTTAAAAAAGAATTAGTATATCAATCTGAGTAAAGCCCTGAGTAAGTGTTTTTAATTACTGCAGATAAGAAACATTTCCATTTTTTTTTTTAAATCTACAAAATCTGCCAACTTGGAAACTATCCGCGCACACGTGTACGTCTACATTCTGCAACTCTGCCGCTCATATGGAAAAACCTTTTGAGAATACTTTCTTCCTAAAATAATGCATGGTTTTCCCACCAGGGGATGCAAAGTCACATCTTATTTTTGTCAATGTCTCTGTTTCTAAGAGTCCGATTTGAAAAATTATTTCGGTGTTGGAGAGTTTCCGGTGCAAAATGTTTCTCATACAAATTCGTGTTTTTACGCACAAGTCTGCAATCCTCCTACTGAAATTCGCTGTCAGGTACGTTGATTCCCCTAGATAATGAAAACGTAAAATTACCCGCATGTTGATTGTTTTCTTTTTACGAATAAAACAGCAGGAAACTGTTTTTTGTTTCTTCCTTACATCGCCCGCGAAGGCGACTAAAAGTGTCGTACTAACGTGCCTTTCGTTACAAGGAGAGGCCAACTGTAACTACTCCCTTTTGTCGTCAAGTGATTTTGCCGCAACACAACTGTTTATCATCACTTAGAATGTGTGCAGCTCCATTGAGGCAAGGGGTTCAAAGACTGAACTGCAAGAAGGCAGGGCAGCTCCCATCTGTCAATCAATTACTGACCCTCCCCGGCATTCTAGTGCCAGAGTATATGGCTCTGTTGAGGCAAGGGGTTGAAAGACTGAACTGCAAGAAGGCAGGGCAGCTCCCATCTGTCAATCAATTACTGACCCTCCCCGGCATTCTAGTGCCAGAGTATATGGCTCTGTTGAGGCAAGGGGTTGAAAGACTGAACTGCAGGGAGAAGGCAGGGCAGCTCCCATCTGTCAATCAATTACTGACCCTCCCTGGCATTCTAGTGCCAGAGTATATGGCTCTGTTGAGGCAAGGGGTTGAAAGACTGAAATGCAAGGAGAAGGCAGGGCAGCTCCCACCTGTCAATCAATTACTGACCCTCCCCGGCATTCTAGTGCCAGAGTATATGGCTCTGTTGAGGCAAGGGGTTGAAAGACTGAAATGCAAGGAGAAGGCAGGGCAGCTCCCATCTGTCAATCAATTACTGACCCTCCCCGGCATTCTAGTGCCAGAGTATATGGCTCTGTTGAGGCAAGGGGTTGAAAGACTGAAATGCAAGGAGAAGGCAGGGCAGCTCTCATCTGTCAATCAATTACTGACCCTCCCCGGCATTCTAGTGCCAGAGTATATGGCTCTGTTGAGGCAAGGGGTTGAAAGACTGAAATGCAAGGAGAAGGCAGGGCAGCTCCCATCTGTCAATCAATTACTGACCCTCCCCGGCATTCTAGTGCCAAAGTATATGGCTCTGTTGAGGCAAGGGATTGAAAGAAACGCTGTAAGCATTGGATCTGGATCAAACCAGAACCGGTTTGATCCAGATCCAACACTTACAGCGTATGTGCATAGTTTGTGATTACAGGCATTCGAGGCTCCTCGTCGCGTGGACAACAATGTCAAATTTTGAACAGCATTCAAGTGTAAAATTTGTGTTCTGCTCGGAAAATCTTTCGCCGAGACTTTTCAAAAGATTAAGTAAGCATACGGTGATAGTGCAATGAGTCGAACTAGAGTTTACGAGTGGCATCGACAATTCGAAAATGGGTGACAGAGTATCTAGGATGATGAGAGGTCAGGACGACCTTAGACCTTTCCTTTGGAGGCTGACCACTCCAAAGGAAAGGCCTTGTTAACAGTTTTCTTTGATTGCAAGAGGGCCGTACACAAGGAATTCCTTCAACATTGTCGTACAGTCACTAAAAAAGAGTACATCAACATCCTGAAATGTCTCTGAGAATCAGTGAGACGCAAGTGACACGATCCTTGGAAGACCAACTCGTGGGTGCTCCATCACGATAATGCGCCGGCTCACAGATCCCTCCTGGTGTCTGATTACCCGTCCAAACATCACATTCCCATTCTTCCACAACCAGCTTATTCCCCGGGTGAAGAATTTGCCTTTAAGCAAATTCGTCGCCTTTAAGCCTTTAAGCAATTCTTTTTGCCTTTAAGCAAATTCGTCGCCCCTTTAAAGGCGACGCTTCTCAAGTTCCGAAGAAGTGCAACAAGCTGCGACAGAGGCACTGGAGGGTGTGGCAAAAGAAGGCTCGCAATCTGCATTTAAATCTTTGTATGAGTGCTGGCAAAAATGCATAGTTGCACAGGGTAACTACTTCGAAGGAAACGCCGCATAAACAGGTATTATCTGTACTCATTCCTTTTTAATATGAAAAGTTTCGGAACTTTTCGAAAGTAGTAATTAGATTTGTTTGTTGTAATCCCATCAAGTTTCATAAACATCAAAAGTGGTCGCATTGCGAGCCTTGTTGATTTGACATGGAACGAACGACCCATCTACTGAATGGCCAAATTACTTATACACAGTGTGGCAAAGAATTTTTAAGACTGGGTCTGTAAAATGAAATAGAAACAAGAAATTATAATTTGTTTTGGTTTGTTATTCAAAATAAGTCCCTCCGGCTTCAATACACTTGTTACAGCGATTTAATAATGATACGAATGCCTGTTCCAGTTCACTTTGCGGAATTGCCTCCAAAGCACGCGTCAAAGCTGTTTATATGGTCGAAATATCATCAAAATAACATTAACGTCATTTTAAAGTTTTGGGAATAAAGAAAAGTCGCAGGGTGCTAAATCAGGCGAATACGGTAGATGATTTAACACACAGACATAATTTTTCGCCAAAAATCTACGAAAAAGAAGTGAGGTGTGACTGGGTGCATTATGGTGCAACAAACACCAACTGTTTTCATCCCAATATTCTGGACGAATGCCACGAATTCTGCCCATCAAATGCCTCAAAACATTTAAATAAAACTCACCAGTAATTGTTTGTTCCCTTGGAACAAATTCTTTGTGGATAATACCCTTACTATCGAAGAATGTAATGAGCATTGTTTTGATTTTCGATGGAACTTTTCTTGTTTTTTTGGCTTGTGGTGAGTTTTTTACTTCCATTCCGCACTTTGTTTTAGATCATATTGAAAACACCATGCTTCATCACCTGTAACAATCGATTTTACGAAGTTTGGATCATTTTCAGCTGCTGAAATGATGTCTCTGCAATGTGTACTTCTCCTTGATTTTTGTTCATTGGTTAACGTGTGTGGAACAAATTCAGCACAGACTTTTGTTTTGCCCAAATCTTCATGCAGGATGGTTCGAATCATTTCTTTGTTGATGTTTAAAGACTCTTCTATCATTTTTAGTGACGCACATCGATTGTTTGCCACGAAATCACGCCTTATTTTAATAATCTCAGATGTCCTAGATGAACGTGGTCTTCCGGTATGCTTATCTTCTAGCGTATTTCTTCCGTCCAAAAAAGTTTGTTCCACAGGAAAACATTTGATCTACTTAAAACTCACCGTAAACTTGTTTCATCATTTGGTACGTTTCCGAGGCACGTTTACCAAGTTTTGCATAAAATTTAATAACAGCTCTTTGTTCCATCTTAATAATTCTACATGAAAAAAATATACTTCTCTAATGAACGGCCGTTTCATTCGAGTTACTTTAACAACTGCGCAGTACTTTTGGCAGAAAGCAAGCAGATGGTCAAGGTTTATATCTCATTAGCGATTACACTGGTAATGTCACCGTAGGCTGAAATCTAGCGCCAGTCTTAAAAATTCTTTGACGCACTGTGTATACATCCTGACAACAATGTGCAAAGCACAAATATCACATTCAGTCACATGGGACACTGAAACTGCCAATGCCTACAAATAGAGCCTGTCTCTATGCGTTGGAAATCAGTTAGGGAAAAGCAATCATGGTAAAGGAAGCAACATAAGTGAGTTTGATGGTGACCAGGCAGCAGGAGAGGAAGGCCAGTAGTTCAGTTACCACGACTGCTGAACTTTTGGAGTTTCCACATTAGACCGTCACATGTGTGTGTATCAAGACTATGTGAAATATGGCAAACCTTCTAACCAACAACAGAAATGTGGTCATAAACTTGCAATTCATTCTAGAGGTGAGTGCAGACTATCAGTTGGCTAATATTGTTTTGCAGCAAGAATTTCTGCAATTTTTTTTCGTAAATTTTAGGGGCTTTTTTGAAATTTTGTAAATATCATATACATATATGAGACTGATTAAGAAAAGAAAAAGCTGAACTTTTTAACCGGGTGAAAAATAAGAACGCGCAGTGAAATAACACGAATTAACACGGCATGAGTAAGACAGAATTGTTCACTGAAATTTATTTATGTAAATATTAAACTGGAGCACATCACTGTATTCATTAAATATTGTGTGGGAAACAACAACGCAACCAGTCGCATGCAAGATGCCACGCAGTTCGGAGCTCTTTGACTTCGAGAAAGGTGTAATCGTCGGGTATCACAGAAATGGCCAATCCATACGTGACATATCCAGCGAGTTGAAGTACCCAAAATCAACACCGGCCTACGTGATTGGCAAGTGGAAGATTACAGGTGACTGTCGGAATGTGCCCTGACACGGCAGACCCTCAGAACTGGGAGTTAGAGACCGACGGTTGCTGGCCAGAGAAATTCGGAAGAACCGCACCAAATCGATGGGCCATATCCGCGAGGAGTTTCAACAGGCATCCGGGAGTGTTCTTTCGATGAATACCATCCGTAAGGAAGCCCATCTGCTCGGTTATCATGGACGTGCTGCCGCCCACAAGCCTTTGATCACGAAGTCTGTGGTGCAAAGAACGTCGACAGTGGACTGTTGAACAGTGGAAACAGGTTCTCTGGAGCGACGAGTCAAGGTTCACTCTCTACCGTTCGGATGGCAGGGTCTGGGTTTGGCGTCTGCCTGGAGAACGCCTCCTGCCGGAATGTATTTGTGCCAACTGTGAAGTTCGGCAGCGGTGGAATTATGTTATGGGGGTGTTTCTCCTGGTATGGCACGGGACCCTTGGTCGCAATTCCTGGTAGACTCAATGCCGAGACCTACTGCACCATTTTGGATGACCATGCGCTTCCTACATTGTGGCAGTTTTACGGGGTGGACCCATGCTACTTTCAGGATGACAATGCCACCTGTCATGTTGTGAGGTCCACCATGGCTTGGTATGGTGACAATGGGGTTAATCGAATGGACTGGCCTGCGCAGAGCCGGACCTTAACCCTATCAAGCACCTCTGGGACGAGTTTCAGCGTCGACTTAAGGGGTGCCCCCACCGTCCGAAATCGGTGAAGAAACTGACCTGTCTTCTCCAAGCCGAGTGGAAGAAAATACTGCTAGCCGTCGTACAACGCCTGGTTGAGAGTATGCCCCGGAGGGTCGCAACTATTGAAGGTGAATAAACTTCGTTTTTCTTTGCTATCACACACATATATTACATTTAACAACAACACAGGATAAATGGAAAATTGCGGAGAAAAAAAAAATTATGATTACGAACAAAATCTTCTGTCAGACTTTGGTTTTAGGAAAGTTTTCCTGCATTTTCAAGCTGCAATAACAAATATTTATAAAACAAAATGTATAACAACACTAATGGGTAGAATAAACATCGCAAGAGAGAGAAAAAAAAAAGATTACGATTACGGGAGAAACCTTTACTCAGTCTAACTTCCGTTTCCGAAAGTTTTGAGAATCGGAATTCCGTCCTCAGACAGAAAACGAACCCCTCTCCCTCCAAAATTTCTGTTCAGTTTTACATTGTTCCCAAAAACCATCGAATTGATGATGGGAAAGTTGGAATTCTTCGAATCCAGTGAAGAATCTCGTGCCTGAAGATCACAGGGAAATTTTTCGCGCAGATCAACTTTCGTTTTCAAGCTGAAATGAAGATATTTAACGGAATAAAATTATATTTAACAATAATACTGTGCAGAAGAAACGAGAAGAAACGTCGTGAGAAAAAGAAATCACGATTACAGGGAAAACTTTTACTCTGTTTAAACTTCCGTTTTCGAAAGCTTCGAAAAGTGAAATACCACCCCAGAATAAAAAATGATCCCACACTCCCATTTAATCCTCCAAAATTTCTCTTCAGTTTTGCATCGATCTTGAGAACGACCCAAATGATGACAAAAATTTAAATTAAGCAAATCTATGGAAGAATCTCATATGCATATATATCTGTGAATTTCACATTTCCCCTCTATTTTAAGCCTAATTTCTATAACAATTTTTAGATTATTTTTCATATCTAAATTTTATAAATGGATTCATTAGAATTGTGTGAAAAATATACCACAGTAATCCTACTCCAAACAAACAGAGCTTTAAACCTGGAATTACCACTCAAGGCTGTTCGTTATGAAGATACTTGTCAAACAAGCTTGAAGGGTATAATTCCAGGGCACGTGCACGCTGCTAGAGAATGCATGTATGGTCTTAAGTGATTTTCACTCCCCTATTCAGTGACCTTGGCAACTTGCCGCACTAGTAAACCATAAACTGGATGTCCTCAATTGTATTAGCAGTTTTAGCTGACAAAAGAGTTTCGCAGACGCATACCTGCCAACTAAATTTAATGAATATGCAGAAGATTGCTTTGAAAAATTTAGAAGATTTTTTTTACGTCAATTTGTCACACGATAAAGTGATTGAGAACTCATACTGCTTAAACAAAAAAGGAATACAGGACACTTACCTTTTTTTTTTTATAGTAATTTAACAGTTAGCTAAACTTTTTACAGTGGCCTTTTTGGCTTTTTTAAGAATTATTTGGAGTACTCTTTTTGAAAACAAAGTAAATTTTATTTGCATTTAATTAACAGAAGACTCTCAAGCGATTCATCTGACATTAATGATCGAAACACGTGCAATTTTTTTAACCAAAGAAAAAATTATTTTGAAAATATTAATTAAATGGCAAATACACCCTATAATTATTATTTCACTTTGGTGTTCTTTCAAATGACGAGCCACACCATTTTTCTCTCCTATCATTACTGGAGCATTGTCTGCTCCAAAAAGCAATGCAATTTTTGAAAGGTATCTTTGTGCTTACTAAAAACATCAACTGTAGCTGAGAACCATGAATTCTGATATCAGAGTTTTCACTATTTTAGATAAATGGTGTAATTTTCAGAGAATGAATACTTTTTTTTTAAACACCATGCATCAATTTTTACAAATTTCCAAACTTCGTCACTTACGTTTTTAGAAATCTCCCCCACCCTTATCAATCTAAAATGCACACACATTTATGAGGGTGACTACATTTAACAACTACATAAAAGTGGGGATCAAATGAAGGGGGGGAGATAACAATTTCTGAAAAGAAATCTTTGCTCCGTCTGACTTCTGTTTTCGGAAATTTATCCAACATTTTCAAGCTGAAATAAAAATATTTATGGAATAAAATGATATATAATAATACTGGATAGAAGAAACACTGTGCAAAAAAAAAAAAAAAATTATGATTACGAGAAAAATCTTACCTAAGTATACTTTTTGTTTTCGAAGGATGAAATTCCGCCCTCCGACGCAGAACTCCCTTCAAAAAATTTGAGTTCAGTTGTGCCTCGATCTTGTGAATGGTCCAAATGATAAAAAAAACAAAACAGAATTCCTCGAATCAGCGGACGGAAGAATCTCGTGGCCGAAGATTACGGGGAAATTTTCGGGCGGCCTAACAACTTCAGTTTTCGGAAATAGTTGCCTACAATTTCAAGCTGCAATTATGCAATGAAATTATATTTAACAACAATACTGAACAGAAGCAACATTGCGAGAGAAAAAAATACGATTACGGGAAAAATCTGCACTCCGTTTAGCTTTCGTTTCCGAACGTTTAAAAAAGACAAAACAACATCCCCAGACGAAATACGACCGCCCGCCCTAACTAATAACCCGGAATTTTTTTCATTTTTGCATTGATCTCGAAAATGACAAAAAAGGGGGGGGGGGAGGACTCCGCGAATCTACGGAAGAATCACATGTACGAATTAACCGCTGAATCGATTTCGAATGGCGTAAATTACGCTAAAATATCGACGACCCGTAAATTTTAACTTTTGGCGCAAAATTAGTGCAGATTTAATCAAAACCGCAATTTTTTAGCAGAATGGAGCAAGAACAACGTTTTGGCGCGGGCTGACGCAATTGGTGCAGGTCTGGCAGCCCTGAGGTTAAGTCTAGTAAATTATTGCTGCACTTTTCAACTTCTTTTTTTGACTTACAAAAATTAATAAAACAGGTTATTTTTCACAAAAAACACAGAAGTTTTCCAAACGGCAGAAGAACGCGAGTTTGGTTGGAGAATTGGAAGAATGTATAAAAAATCGGAAGGGTTATCTTAGAAAATTTGTGTGCTTTCATGTGAGTATTTAAGTTCATAAAATTTCTGGATATTGTTTGTTAATCTTGAGAATGAGCCATGTGAGTAAAATGAGACAATCTGAAAGAAGCAAGCAAGAGAATGTTTCATGTGAACAAAAATCTATTTTTCTGTTCCTGTTGCAACACACCAGTGAATTTTTCAAGAAAGGACAGTTGTGAAAAGCATTTCGCAAGCTGCATAAGAAAACTTGTTGGAACGGTCAACCAAAAATAATGCAGAAATGTGTTGATGAATTAATTGAGAAAAGAACAAAGCAAGACAAGCATTGCTCAACTCAACTTTCAAAATGAATTGGCACCTTTTGTGCAGCTATCATCCCACTTCCTAAACTGGATATCCCTACATTAAAAAATTGCTTGGGAAATTCGTTAAAAGATATTCAATTCCAAATAAACATCTAAAACGAGTGAAACACAGAGTCACGTTACGTGACTGTGTGTTTCGCTCGTTTTAGATGTTTATGTGTTCTTGTCGTGTGAAGCCAGAGTTTTAAACCAATTCCAAATTGGATGCGGAAATCATATCTGTCAATCAATAACTGACCCTCCCCGACATTCTAGTGCCACAGCAGGTGAGCTCTTTGTGGAAGGTGTCGTATGGCAATCAGCCAGAGATGAATTTTTTAAAGCAAATTTTTTCCAACCCATCTCGGATAATCAGTCAGAAGCCAGCACTTATACAACTGCACAGCCGCGGCGGCTTTCTGTTTGCAGATAGGAGAGGAAATGTACAAAACTGATGACTGTAATGCTGCATTGCATCAACACCGAAAGAAAATGATTTCACAGGCAGTTCAAAATCATGGTGGTGGTTGATGGAATTTTGACTATATGTAAATACAGGGTGATTCATAAAGAAGTATACAGTTTCCAGATGCTGTAAAACAGCAACAGTTGAAGACACGGACCACAACTGCGAACCGTTAGGTAGATGTACTCACAAAGTTTGTGTCCTGCTACTGAGGGAAGTGACGTAGGTGATCGCGTGCGTCTGTCACATGACTAGTCAGTCAAAATGGCAGCGTCTGCAGTGGAGAAGGCATTTTGTGTTCTTTAATTGAGCAAAACGGAATCTGTAACTGTTGTGCAATGGCATTTTCGATTACGATTCCGAAAAGAACCTCCAACCAGAATATCTATCTATGATTGGCATTAAAAATTTGAAACTATGGGCTGTTTGTGCAAACTTAACAGTCCTGGATAACTGCGTGTATCGGAAGAAGTCGTCGATAGTGTTTGCATCGCTGTTCAAACGAAGACCGGGAAAATCGACGCGGAGGGTGAGTCGTGAAGTGCAGATTTCACAGCCCACTGTCTGGAGATTTTTGAGAAAGAAGCTGAAAATGGTTCCATACAAAGTGCAGAGGTTGCAAGATTATCTTGCTGAACATATTCCTCACCGATGGATTGGACGAGCCGCGGACTACAACATGCCACTGACCCCCCCAAAAAAACCTTGTGACTTTTCACTGTGGAAGTACATAAAGGACAAGGTATTCGCCCCTCCCCTTCCTGTTGATCTAGCGGAGCTGAAACACTGTATTGCAGTCACTATCTCTGCACTTGATTCAGATATCTTACCTCGCGTTTGGGCGGAAATGGATTACCGGCTCGATGTGTGTTGTGTGACTAAGGGTGCACACATAGAGCATCTGCGACTGTCCCTAAATAAAAAAACTTGAAACATTCCCCTACAATTCTGTTACAGGTAACATAAAATATCTTAAGTATTTAACGGGAATTATCGAGGATAAATTTATTAAGGTTACTGTACCTCTCAAATTTTTGATCTAAACACTACATCTTCGTCAGGAGTTCTTGCGTCCTACTTCCACAGGTCTGGCGACCAAGCCTGATGGATTTTCCATCCAGCATGGTCATTGATGTTGCCACCTCGTGTCTTGTAAATTTCCAGGGATTCCTCTAATTTCCGGATAATTGCATGGGATTGATGTTTTGTCACTTTTATGGAGTCCCAGTCCATTTTGTGGCCAGTTTGTTGTATGTTGCCTGTCTAATCCTGTTTTATTTGTGCTGTTCCTTATTGCTGCTTAGTGTTCTTTAATTTCGTGGTTAACCTTCTTCCTGTTTCTCCTATATATGGTAATCCACAAGAACACTATTTTGTAAATGACTCCTTCCTGGAGTAACGTATTTTCTTCTTTTTGTTTTAGGGATGGTAAGTATTTTTTAATTTTGTTATTCAAACCTGGAGCTAACCTAATTTTATATTTAGTGCTGATTTTCTTCAGTTTTTCAAACAGTGCCTTGTGGTAAGTGACTTTTCTTGTGAATAAATATTCAATTTTTCTCTTTATTTTTGTCTGTAGTGCCAGTTCTGTTCCTAGTAGGATTTTCTTCCAGCAGTTCACGAATTTCTTTTGAAGAGTAATCATTTTCTAATAAGATTGATTTTAACTTATTTTTATGTTTTTTCTTAGCTTCTGAAGATGAATTCAGCTTTTCAACTTTTTCTTTAAATTGTAAAGCTACGTTTTTCTTTATATAATAATTAGGGTGACCTGATTTATAATTTAAAAACTTTTCTGTATTTGTAGGCTTCTTGTGGTAATATATTTTCCTTCCCACTTCAAAGTAATATCTAGGTAATTTAGTTTATTTTCGTTTTGCTCTTCTTCTAAAGTGAATTTTTGGGATTCATCTTGGGAATTAAAACACCTTCAAGGATTTTTGATGGGTATCCACTCGAAGGGTATCCACTCGAATCTTGATCTATGATGAAAAGGATATCAACCATGTATCTAGTATACATGCATGTATACATGTATCTTGTATACATGCATGTATACTAGATACATGGTTGATATCCTTTTCATCATAGATCAAGTTTCGAGTGGATACCCATCAAAAATCCTAGAAGGTTTTAATTCCCAAGATGAATCCCAAAAATTCACTTTAGAAGAGCAAAACAAAAATAAACTAAATTACCTAGATATTACTTTGAAGTGGGAAGGAAAATATATTACCACAAAATTACACAAGAAGCCTACAAATACAGAAAAAAATTAAATTATAAATCAGATCAACCTAATTATATAAAGAAAAACGTAGCTTTACAATTTAAAGAAAAAGTTGAAAAGCTGAATTCATCTTCAGAAACTAAGAAAAAACATAAAAATAAGTTAAAATCAATCTTATTAGAAAATGATTACTCTTCAAAAGAAATTGGTGAACTACTCGAAGAAAATCCTACTAGGAACAGAACTGGCACTACAAACAAAAATACAGAGAAAATTGAATATTTATTCACAAGAAAAGTCACTTACCACAAGGGACTGTTTGAAAAACTGAAGAAAATCAGCACTAAATATAAAATTAGGTTAGCTCCAGGTTTGAATAACAAAATTAAAAAATACTTACCATCCCTTAAACAAAAAGAAGAAAATGCGTTACTCCAGGAAGGAGTCATTTATAAAATAGAGTGTTCTTGTGGATTACCATATATAGGAGAAACAGGAAGAAGGTTAACCACCAGAATTAAAGAACACTAAGCAGCAATAAGGAACAGTACAAATAAAACAGGATTACACAGCCACATACAACAAACTGGCCACAAAATGGACTAGGACTCCATAAATGTGATATAACATCAATCCCATGCAATTATCCGGAAATTAGAGGAATCCCTGGATATTTACAAGACACGAGCTGGCAACATCAATGACCATGCTGGATGGAAAATCCATCAGGCTTGGTCACCAGACCTGTGGAAGTAGTAGGACGCACGAACTCCTGACGAAGATGTAGTGTTTAGATCGAAAATTTGAGAGGTAATGTACCTTAATAAATTTATCCTCGATAACTCCCGTTAAATATTTGTAATACTGAAAGTAATAAGAGGAAGCCATGAAGTCATTAATTACTAGAATAAAATATCTTACATTGTTCTTGTTTTATAGTGTGTTGAAACTGTATACTTCTTTATGAATCACCCTGTATTAAACTGGACCACATGACTCTATTCAAAACATAAAATTATTAACATTTAACAACACAGGATAGAGGAAACATCGCTCGGAGATGGGGGAATAACGATTACTGGCAAAATCTTCGTTCCTTATGATTTCAGTTTTTGAACATCTACCCTCCATTTTCAAGATGAAATGCACATTATCTATTCAATAAAATGGTTTTAACAATATTGAGCAGAAGTATATTGCAAGAAAAAAATTACGGAAGAAATCTTCGCTTCGTCTAACTTCCGGAAGTCATAATTTCGTCCTCCAATGGAAAATGACCCTCCCCCAATTCTGTTCAGTTGTGTATCGATCTTGAGAACTACACAAACGATGACGGAAAAGGCGAAATACATCGAATCCGGCGAACGATTTAATGCCCAAAGATTACAAGGAAATTTCCGTGCAGTCTAACTTACGTTTTCGGAAAACATTTCCCCGGTTTTCAAGCTGTAATTCACATATTTACGGAATAAAATGATATCTAACAACAATATTGAGCAGAAGAAAGATCTCGAAAAATGGGCATTATGATAACGGGAAAAATCATTACTCCGTTTAACTTTTGTTTTCGGAAGTTTCAAAAGATGAAATATAGTTTTCTAATGGGAAACAAGTCCCTCCACCAACTAATACCCCCCCCCATTATTTCCAGTTTTGCATCGATCTCGAAAATTACCCAAATGACGAAAAATGCGGAATTCCGAGAATCCGCGAAAGAATCTCGCATATGAAAAATACATGTGAACGATTTTGCAAATTTTTTTGTACACAAAAAAGTATTTATAAACAACTGTTATATTGTATTTGTTTTACTATTAGTACACCCCCCCCCCCAAAAAAAAATTAAGGGGCCCTAAAATAAAATCTTGCACATGGCACATGAAAAGCTAGTTATGGCACTGTTAGCGCATTATGTGCACCACCCCCCTCCATCATTTGCCGTTCTACAGGTCACCTTCCAATATACAGCAGGTAAGCCGTAACGCAGGGTTGAAGTATGTCCCCCGACAACCACGCTATATCGAACGTTTACTGTATGTATTAGTGGGTTACAAATTCAAAAGTCAGAGGTTGATAGCACTCATTCATTCATTACCATACCACACTTACATATTTGAACATGTGCAGGTTGCCAAGGCACAATGAAATTTATGCAAATTAGTATAATACTGAAAATGATTAACAGAAAAACTGTTCATTACTAGACAAATCTTTAAGGTTAGTTTTGTACTTCTATTCGTATCTGGTCATATTTACCACAAATGACAATGAAAGAAGATAAATAAATTCAGAACTGTCATAATACTCTATGCACCATTCTTTTAAAAAAATGCACCACACAGTGGGCAATATTAACTATAAGTGAAATATTTTCAGCAAACCTTTTGTGCAACCTTTAAAATTTCCTTGAAAATGTTTCTGAAAAATAAATATGTAGCTATAAATTTCTGAAAAAAAAAAAAAAAAAAAAAAAAAAATTAGTGATATTCCATATCTTAAAAATGTTCTCAAAACCACTTCTGAAAAAGGAATGTTTTATTTTACACAATTCTGAAATGCATTATTGCTAATGACAGAGAGCATTTAATCCAACGTCAGATAGAAATTCACCAATTATAATGGGCATGCACATAAAAAGTAATTCACAATAAATAAACAAATAAATAAAAAGTACCTTTATGAAAGGTACTTTTAAGTGAGAATTTCCTCTTCTAAGACATGAATGCCCTATTTTTTTTTTCTTTAAGTGTACAAGAACATTGTAACGTATTCCTTCTGTGTGAAATAAAAAACTAAAACTGCATAACTTGTTATAAAATAAAAAGGGGGAAAAACTATGTGCAAACAGTAGTAAAAAAGCCTCAACCTCCACTAATACACTTAAGTGATTTCCAAAACAGAAAACTTGGCAGAATTATCAACAACCAATGGCATGGAAATATTGGCTCACAGAATTTGAATTCTACTGCAAGTTTATTGACTGGAAGATGTTCTCATATTATTTACATTTCTCAACTTTTGAAGGAAAAAAATCAGAATGCAAGGAAGATGCTTTCAAACATCAGAGTCAGGACTCATGTGTTGCTCACAAAACCTTATGAACGTTAAGTAAGAAGCTCCAATTTAACAGGAAAAAGAACTGATTCGATCTTACTCCTATATCAAAACGTATGGCTCCAAATGGGAGAGTTGGACAAACACCAGAAAAATTCTACATTTTTTTTTTAACTATGAGTATTTTAAAAGTGAGAACCGTGCCACTCGAAACTCAGTTAAAAATCGGGGCTTTTTTGTCATGAATTCTTTAGAGCCACAGACGGCATTTAAGTCACTGTCAACACAATGAAACACGCTCGAAATATTAAAATGCTCTAAATGGCTTTTCTTTTATGTACATCAGATAAACACCTAAATGTGGTTAATTGTAAAAAGTTTTTACCATGTTACTTGTTCCCGACGGCTTAATTCCAGCAGCGTCTTGTCTCTGAGATAAGCCTGCTTTCAAGCTTTGATCATTCTGGTGCGCCTGTGCAGCTGATAAGCTGCAAGATTGGCAAGGTACTACTTCATTCTCAGAGCAACACATTTTGTCAGTGCTCACTGTTTGGGAACCTAGTCTTTCCATTTTATTAGAGTTTTGTGGATCTGTCAATGGGAGACTGTCAGAACTGCTTACCGACATGTCCAGTGGAGGAATTTTACGCTCACTACAAGTGGAAAAACTCGGATGCATGTCTTTACCTAGCACAGAAATTACATGTGGAACACTAGACGGCAATGGAGGAGTCTGGCGATGAGATGTTGTACTTTCTGGAGAAAACACTTTTGAAGCAGTTACGATGGTTGGCTCACCATGTGAAGAAGGCAATGGGGAATCACTTTTACTGGTGCGAACATAAAACTGCGACGACTCGTGCTGAGCATTCAGAATGTTGTGGGCATGGACTGAGTGCAGAGATTTGTTGGATGACGGCCCAGAAGTATTTTGAAAACATCTCTGCCCGTTATTTTTCACACTCTCTTGGACACAAGCACTTGGGCATTTCTCCGCCTTGACTTTCAGAGCTGGTGCACTGACATTTGCATCGTCGACACCGGTCTTCCGACACGAAACTCCTCCAAATGACGATCGATATGATGTCCAAATCTTCTTTTGAACCGCATTTCCCGGATCTTCCCCGGCATCCTTAGCTTTTCGTGGAGAGGAAAGACATTTACCCTTGTTGCTCTTAAACACAATATAGCCAGGAATGGATATTACATTACTCTCGTTGGGTTTTGCACTCCTATCGAGAAGATGGTGGCTGTTAGCATTCAATTCATTCAGATGATCACTTGCATTTGGATTACTGTTCTTTGGGATAACTAGATTTGCAGGAACAAACCAATTTTTAAAGGGATTCACCACATCTGGTGGCATACTTATTTTGAAGGCAGGAAACAATGTTTTCTCATCGTGGTTGCCGAGTTGCTCCACAGTCCCTATTGGGATGGTGTTTATAGATACAGGAATTGGTATTCTTGAACACACTTGCATATCTGAGCTGTCACCCTGCCTTATGAAGCTTTGTCCTTGCATTTCAGCTTTCACAGCTGTGTGTTCAGAAAACTGGTCTTCGGTTTTGGCTTCAACAAGACTATTCAAAGGAACACACGAATTCCTGGCGCCAGTTATCCCAACACTTGACATTCTGTCGGTACATTTATGTGTCGTTAAATTCAACGCCGGTGGGGTAAAACTGCTTGCTGTCGCACCATCTTTCTGACTCCCGAGCAAAGTCAACAGCATGTTCCCACGAGTGTCGCTGGACACTGCGGTACTTGCCCTTTTGTTCTGCTGGCTGAGGTTTAAACCTTCGGGGACATCCGAATGCATAGGTTCTTTTTGCATGTAGCTAGGGCTAGTAAGCCCGTGCACCTTGCTTCCCGACAGGCTGGCTTCTAAATCATTCGTGTAACTGTTCAGCCTCTGAGGAAATGCATTATTAGAAATATTTACAGTCCTCAAAATATTTTGAACACTGGTAGAAGCATCACTTCTGGAGGCAAAAGTTTCATTAGGCATGCAGCTGGATAATGGCTTCAACTGATGAGCACTGCTAACAGTTGAATGAAAATGCTGCTTTGTCTGGGTTGAAGCGTCGATGGGTTCCGAAGACTTAAGATGAGAATTTAACACTTCGAGAGGAAATGGGTTCGAAGACGTGGAGTGCAAACTGGCGATAGGAGAATCGCGAGCAATGCTTGAAGGTGCTATCATGCCAAAAGGGGAGTTCATGCTACTATTTTTGTGTGAAAGAAAAGAGGTGTTACTCTTATTACGAAAGTCGTCTGAAACAGGAGAGTTATTAATGACAGATCGCAACATAGCCTCCGTTGCACTTGCTACTGTCACACCGCCCCCGCAAGGGCTAGGCACTGGTGTAACAGAGTGGCGATCCAGGTGCGGAAGATGCATTTTCCCAACATCACTGCTCAAGGAGTTGCTTCTGGATAGCATTCCTTTGGCCACGCTTGGGGTTGTACCCAAGCTACTCTTGAGGAGAGGATTAAATGATGTGGACTTAGATGAATGACAAATGTGAGTTGGAGGCTTCGGTGCTGCTGCTGCCTTCTGGGTGAAATTATTTTCGGGAAACATTGGGTTCGCCTTCAGCGGAGGCATTGGTTCTAGCTTGGAATGAGCCCACACGGAGCTGGAAGTTTGCTCCAGCTTAAAAGGCACAGCCAATGGCGATTGATGAACAGAAATGCCCTCAGATGAAACATTGGGGAAATTCCCACACATCCTATTACTTGAAGAACTTTCGTAGTCCATGTCTTCATCAGACGGAGACTCTGTGTCCATGTCATCTGGCGTCTGACGAAACAGCATATTAAAATCTCCAACGCGCGCCTTCAGATAACTCATATCCTCAAAATGTGTCGTGTGAGTTTTAAGGTAATCACCAAGTTCGCTGGAGCGCTTGTGCCAGTCAAAGCAGTTGAACTGAAAGGTTTTGCACCGCACGCATTCCAGAAGACTGACCAAATCCCTCACGCACGAGTACGAAATGCCTTTCATTCCTCTTCTGAGCAGAGGGTGCATCACGGCGGAGTTCTGACTGGCCTCGGCAGCAGCAGAGCAGTTTTCAGCATCGCTTGAACAACTGGTGCCACACCTGCAGTTACGATTTCTACACCTCTCAGTTTCCTCTCGGGAGCTCGCTCCCTCGCCTTCTTCCCTAGAACAAGCTCGTAGCTGGCTTTCTGACAGAATGCTGTGTGTAAGGCTTTGCAAAATGTATAGTCTTTCTTGATTTGGTCTCATGGAAAATGCACTAAGCATGCACTCACGCGCCACTTCCTCACTGCCTTCATCAAAGAGGGTAGATAACTTGTGCCACACATTAGAAATATGAGTCTCCATTTCTTGCACCGTCTCTCTCATTTCATTGCTCCGAGCAACCTCCAGAAAGTTCACGTCAGCAGTCAGCCCTCTGACATACATCTCCACATATAAGGAAAGAAGTTTGGATCCAAACTAGAAAAATGGAAACAATAACAACAAGGTAAGAAATAATGGGAAGTTCAACATAACTACATTTCACAAATTCACATTCAATACGATGCAATCATTGATAAATTACAATACTGAAAAACAATTGGCAATACTAGTTTAAAGTATACCACACTGTAATGCTGATAGTATAGTAAAATCCGCTTATTTACTGGTGTAAAAAGTATACAGAATCGCCAAACTTTCGTTCCCCACTGGGAGGATTTTTCAAGGTAATAAGACATAAAATACTATCCATAGGCAGAGTTTGCAAAAAATAATAATAATAATAATAATAATAATAATAATGATGATGATGAAAAAAATTAAAGGAGTATTTTTAATCCTTTGAAAAAAATTTAGGGAGTAATTTTTTAAAGTGGGGAATATTTTAGAAAAATTAACAGATGAAATAAAAAAAAACTTAAAAAATGCTGGAAGACTATGAAAAATCAATCCAGATTTTTTTCATATTAAAAAATATTTCACTATCACGCAATGTATTTAGAATTTGGATCTGTCTTGCTTCTTGTTTTAGTAATACATTTTTGTATTTTAAATTAATAACATTAAATTTATCATGTTTTGTATTGACCACATGCAACAGCAATGTGTTTAAGAAGTAAATACATTGCACTTTTGAGATTCTTTTAAATAAATAACATTAAATTTATCATGTTTTATAATGACCACATGCAACAGCAATGTGTTCAAGAAGTGAATACATTGCACTTTTGAGATTCTTATAGACGTCTAAAAATACTCAATAAACTTCTCAGCAAGTTCTACAGCCACATTTGTCTTTTGTTGACTCTGCAGCCGCACAGCATCCAGTGCTAAAATTTTCATTTTGCTGATATCTTTGTTTCCCTTCTCCTTTATTTATTGTCACTACTTTTTTATATGCCCTTAGATGACAATTCTATCCATCATGCTGAAAAAACTTTCAGTCTGAGGACCATGAACGTACGATAGCTTTCACAATTTTAGATAAAAGATAAATAGTGTAACTTTGAGAATACAAATACTTTTGAACACCACGCATCAATTCTTACAAATTTTTCAGCTTCATCGCTTTCGTTTTCAGACACCCCCCCCCTTATCAAGCTGAAACGCAAACCTTTTTTGGGTGGAATATTTAAGAACACACGTTCAGTTTCAAATATCATTGGGAAACATTTTTTACAGTTATAGGAGAAATCTTTGCTACGCCCAATTTCTGTTTCCGACATTTACCCTCCATTTTAAAAGTGGAATACAAATATTTATTAAATAAAATGATATTTAACAGCAATACTGGGCAGAGGAAACATCAGGTGAAAAGTAAAATTATGATTATGGGATAAATATTCACTGCATCTTTACCACTACCATGGAGTCTTACCTTATAAGTGACTCCTTGCAATGCGAGGGGTTTCACTGCCTAACATCTGGCAAGACATTTTGCAAAATCGCCGTAACCAACAAGATTAACCGTAACCGAAGACCGTGACCGAGATTGAATGAAAGACTGCCTGACAAACGAGAGGAGGTCTCTCCCCCAAAATTTGCAGAAATTATAAGAATTTACCTAGATAAATCCCATAAAAAAGTTAACTTGTCTAATACACAATTTAAGCCAAGCTTTCGCTTTCCACCAGGAGGCTTCGTCTGGACTATGCTATCAAAGATTTCTTAGGAATAGCAACTTACAATGTAGGTGCTATTCCTATACTTACATTGTAAGTTGCTACTCCTAAGAAGTCTTTGATAGCATTCTGTATCTGAAGAGTGGTTGTATGCCCGTCTTGTATATGCTAATAATGCTGATCTTGTATAATTATTTGGGTGTGCAGAGTCTGTCTGTATTACATTTGCCACGTATTCGGGTTTATGATAGACTTGGTACGAAATAGGTGTGTCATGATTATTTGTAAAAAGTATATCCAGGAATGGTAGTTGTTACTCTCCACTTGTGCAGAAACTTTAATTTCATCACACATACTGCAGAGATGCCGGGTGACACTGGAGCTCGCCCCACTTCCATTCCAGTCCAAGGTCTCAAACTCTGTACGCGTTTCACTCAGGGAAATAGCCAGGCATTCTCAACAACAGAAAAAACGACTGAAATGACATCGACGTAATCTCACCTCAGTCGGCATGCTTGTGCACATTAGGGTTACGTGTACATGTTATCAGCTTCAGTGTGGCGGCATCTATCGGATGTAATTTCATTCTCTTCGGCCAAGTGTTGCTGGATATTTTCTCTTTTTCTCCTTTTTCTGACAGTACTTTCAATTTTAATCAGGGTCTTCCAAGCAAAAGGCAAAATAGCTGGGCTATTGTAGTTCCAGTTTAGATTGCACATTTTTTCTGATCATAATTGCTTCAGCTAGTAAAATTGTCTTCCAAGCTTCTTTACACTTTCCAACCGTAGGTTGAAGCATATATGCTCCAGCTTTTTCCGTTCGTCCGTCTGTCGACACGATAACTCGCGTGAAAATGGTTTGATTTCGATGAAATTTTAGTGTGTGGTAGGGGACCACCTGGGGACGAACCCTATTGAAAATGGACGAAATGGGGTCAAAGGTCACGGCATAGGAGCAGGATCTATTCCATTGCTCTGTTGCGTCATAACTTGCGTAAATATGGTTCGATGTTGATGAAATTTTAGTATATTGAAGGGGGCCATCTGGGAATGAACCCTATTGAAAATGGGTGAAGTGGGGTCAAAAGTCAGGACATAGGAGCGGGATGCATTCCATTGCCTTTATGTGTCATAATGCACGAAAAAATGGTTCGATGTCGATGACATTTTAGTATGTGGTAGGGGACCACCTGGGGACGAACCCTATTGAAAATGGACGAAATGGGGTCAAAGGTCAGGACACAGGATCCATTCCATTGCCCTTATCCTATACTATTAAAGGAGCAATTCTTTTATGCATGTAAATTTTATTTTGAAAACGGCTCTAAGGATTTTTATGAAAGTCGTTAACCTACCGTTTTCTGGTACTAGAAATCGATTTAGCTTGATCTCGACTTTAAGAAAATTCGTTTAGTGCGTTTAATAACCACCCCAAATTACCATGTTTTAGTGTCATGGCGTCCTATTAATGTTACCCATGCTTAGAAATCTTATGATGTCACAATCTCACGATTGAAATGCTGGCGTATGGTCATGCCATCTGTCTCATTACGTCACGTGTTGTGTGTCGATCCTATTAAAGTTTTATGACGTCACGCTCTTTCGAGCAGATGGTCGCGATTCCCATCTGCCTCCTTACATCACGTGTTGTGTGCGTATAGCCATCCGCACGATAACTCGCGTAAAAATCGTTCTATTTCGATGAAATTTTAGTATGTGGAAGGGATACATCTGGGAAGGAACCCTACTGAAAATGAACGAAATGGGGTCAAAGGTCAGGGCATTGGAGCGGAATTTCTTCCATCGCCATTATGCGTCATAACTTACATAAAAATTCTTCCATTTGGATAAAATGTTAGTATGTCTTAGGGGTCTGCCTGGTAACGAATCCTGTTGAAAATGGGCGAAATAGGGTCAAAGGTTAGGACATGGAGCGGGATCTATTTCACAGCCCTTATGCATCATAACTTACATAAAAATGCTTCCATTGCGACAAAACTTTATCATGTTATTTCGGAGGTATACTGAACCGGTTCTGTTGAATATCATCGAAACGGGATCAAAAGTCGGGCACAGGACAGAATTATTCCACAGCCATTATCCTCATAACTTGAGTAATGATTTCTGGTATGTTGGAAGTAAATGCATTGCATGATTTTACTAACTTGTTTCTGAATAAATATTACTGCATCTTCCCACATTGGGGTAACTTGGTTTTTGAGGCAAAAGACAACTACTTTCAATACCAAGGATAGATTTATAAGCAGCAAAAGGGGGCACTCGTGGGGTCTCCATTATCAAGCCTCCTAGCCGAAGTAGTCTTGAGGAATGTTGAAGTAAATCTATTACAAGATAACATAGAAACATCCCCTCTGGTATTTGGTCGATATGTTGATATTTTTATGATACGGGACAGAGGACCTACTAAACTGCAACAATTTGTAGCTGAATATAACAGTATCAGAGATGCCAACCTGAGAAAAGGGTCATCAGTAAAAAAAATCCGAAGTTTTCAGTAGTTTTCACTAAAACCGCTTCGACCTTCAGTACGATTTTTAGTATATCAAAAATATTTATTTTAAAATCTCAGAATCGTTTTATAACACTTTTTAATAAAATGAAAAAGTTCCAAAATGTAGTTTTATTTAAAAAAGTATATATTTCTGTAGTAGAGACCACAACTTATCAGTGAAAGTTCAGTTTTGGCTTGCCAGCCCTGACATACGAACTATAGAGGCGTCATCGGCTTGTCGGGTGATACCCGACACGCGAGCTATTCAGCGGAAAAAAAAACATCACGAGAGCTATAGACTTGAAGAATATTCGTGCAATTTGATACTTTGGAAATAAATGAGGAGCAAGCCATTGGTGCATGATATATGAAGACAAATGGTCAGAGATGGATAATTTAAAAACATTTATTTACAGTTAAAATAAATGAAATAAAATGACCACACGAGATCTTTCGACTACTACTTTGGCGTCATCATCAGATGTTTGACAAAGAGCGGAACGGAGACAGGCATTAAATAAAGTAAATACGTATCATGTGACCAGTACGATTGTATAGAGTGATTTACATAAAGAGTCATATATTCATAACATCCAGAACTGAATTTTGTCCATGAGAGATCAGTGATCTGCAAGTTTGTGATATATAACTAGGCAAATTATCATTACAGCAAAAGGTAGTGTTAGCTATAATATGTAAGCTTTCGCACAACAGTAAGGAATTATTATTAGTTGCGTTTTGCAGTATAGCTGCTTCCTTCCATTGTGGATATCTTCCTGAAAAAAGAAAAGGACAGCATTATCCACAATGGAAGGAAGCAGCTATACTGCAAAACGCAACTAATAATAATTCCTTACTGTTGTGCGAAAGCTTACATATTATAGCTAACACTACCTTTTGCTGTAATGATAATTTGCCTAGTTATATATCACAAACTTGGAGATCACTGATCCCTCATGGACAGAACTCAGTTCTGGATGTTATAAACATGTGATTCTTTATGTAAATCACTCTATGCAATTGTACTGGTCACATGTCACGTATTTACTTTATTTAATGCCGGTCTCCGTTCCGCTCTTTGTCAAACATCTGATGATGACGCCAAAGTAGTAGTCGAAAGATCTCGTGTGGTCATTTTATTTCATTTATTTTAACTGTAAATAAATGTTTTTAAATTATCCATCTCTGACCATTTGTCTTCATATATCGTGCACCGATGGCTTGCTCCTCATTTATTTCCAAAGCTATAGAGACGTTATTGACATGGAGGGTGACACACGGCACGCAAGATATTCGTCAAAAAATAAATGTCTTGCAAGCTCAGACATACGAGCTATACAGACGTCATAGGCGTGGCGAATGACACCAGACCTATTCGTCGAAAAATAAATTGCTCGTGAGCGCAGACATGCGAGCTATAGAGGCGTCATCAGAATGGTGGGTCACACCCGACACTCCAATTACATTTCTTTTTATCTATTCAGTTAAAAAGAAATGTCTCACGAGCCCCGACATACGAGCTATAGAGGCGTAATTGGCGTGGCGGATAATACGCGAGCTATTCAGCAAAAAAGAAATTCCTTGCGAGCGCCGACATTCGAGCTATAGAGGCCTCATCTGCATCGTGGGTTACACCCGACACACCGATGACATTTATTTTCATCTATTCGGTGAGAAAGAAATGTCTCACGAGCTATAGAGGCGTCATCAGTGGGATGGATGACACCCGACACACGAGGTATACGGCGAAAAAGAAATTCCCCGTGAGCGCCGACATGAGCTATAGAGGCGGCATGGTGGGTGACACCCAACACATCGATGACATTTCTTTTTATCTATTCGGAGAAAACGAAATTTCTCGTGAGCTCCAATATACGAGCTATCTGCGTCATAGGCGTGGCGGATGACATGCGAGCTATTCGGCGACTTTGTACTGTCAGGTGTCATCCGACAGTCGAGTGGAAAGGGTTTGCATCGGAATTTTCACAAGCACGAAGCCGCAGCTGCTTGTGAAAATTGAAAGAATAAATCTAAAGAATTCGCAAAAGGCGCTGAGCTGAGCTCCCTCTCAGCTTTTACGTACGGCACTCTCAAATGGCCGTACGAGGAACCACATGACAAACAGCGTACAAGAAGCTCCGTCTTCACTGGAGGGGAAAGTCAGAACATCGAAGGCGTATAGGGACTACCTGTAACGTGCGTTTTTTCGACCAAAAGACGGCAAAAAAAAATTTTAAATGCGTGCATTGGCTTTTCTGTAGTTTTTTGGGTGACTTCCGTAAAAACCGTAAGATGGAGTGCACATCCGTACAAACTACGGAAAATCCATAAGCGCTGGCATCTCTGCAGTATGTATGATGAAATTAAAGTTTCTGCACAAGTGGAGAATAACAAACTACAATTCCTGGATATACTTTTTACAAATAATCGTGACACACCTATTTCGTACCAAATCTATCATAAACCCGAATACGTGGCAAATATAATACCGACAAACCCTGCACATCCAAATAATTATAAAAGATCAGCATTATTAGCATATACAAGACGAGCATACACCCACTTTTCAGATACAGAAACCTTTCAGAAATAAATAAAATGGATCCGGAACACGGCTAAACAATTTGGGTACAGACCCAAAACTATTAATAGTATAATCATGCAAGGAAACCCTAATAGAAAGATAACACTTAAGTTGACACCTCAAGTTACATATCATGGAAATTTACCATATATCCCAGAAATATGTAACATCTTAAAAAACTGCATAACCTTGGGGATTAAAATACAGGATATCAGAACTCTCATATCTGATGACAAAGAATATTCATCTATCCTTGTACAGGCAGGAGTGTATAACATACCCATCAAGAAAATGAGATTTCTGGATATACAATGTATACGTAGCACAAAAAGAAGCCTTAAAATTAGATCACGGGAACACAAGGCTAACTGGCTTAAAAGAGAAAACAAGACATCTTAAATTGACTTTTGCCTCAAAAACCAAGCTACCCTACAATGGGGGAAGATGCAGTAATATTAATTCAGCAAAAAAACCTGGAAGACAATTCTACTAGCTGACTCAGCATTGTAATATACTCATCATAGCGAACTTTGAGTTTGATATTTTTTTTATCATTATTTAATGAGCAATCCTTATAACTTTAAGTCTAATGAAGTATACCTTCAAGATTGTGTCGGCATTAGTTACGTTCAAAACTGTTCTGAGAGGATTTTAACATTCAAGCAGAGCAGGCCAACATATTTGTATGGGGCCGTCCTTGATTTTTTTACTATTTTTAGACTCCCCCCCATGTCACATTTTGTTTGATTGTTGACACCTCCCCCGCTAAAAAGTATGTCCTAATTCCCGCAACCCCCCTTTTATTTTTGACAACTGCTTTTAGAAGTCCGTTGAGAAACAGAAAGAAAACATATTATTTAAAGGAATCTTCCATATATTTACACTTTTTCTTCAGAAAATATTTATTACAGGGTGTCCCACAGAATTATCAAACCTGATTTCCCTGACCAAATATATAAGAAATCCCTGAACTTACACAAATAGGTTTATGAGTTTTTCAATATATGTGCCATGATAATAAATGAAATTGAATTCGATAATTGAGAAACTTATTATTTAAAATACTAGTGCTCTACTTGACAACCAAAACAATTTGGTGAACTTTATATTACATCCCAAAGTTCACCGAATTGTTTTTGGTTGTCAAGTAGAGCACTGTAAAATTTGTCTAATCCAATGGAATCATCATGACTGTCTAAAAAAATTCATCAAGCTGAGACTTTAAAGCAGATTGAGCTTCTACACACAATGAAGCGTACTGTTTATTAGCTTTTTCAGCACAGTCATCTGAAATCCTGTTTGCACTAAGTAAAACTTCAAGCACAATTTCCACTCTTTTCTTGCCTAGACTTGGGCTGCACTATAATATTTGGGTCCAAACAAGTTACCCAACGGACAAACTTAAATTTTAGTGGGCTTTTCTCACGAAGTTTTTTAATCATACTGGTCACAAGTTTCCTAAATTCAAGCTTAAACTCTAATTTCTCCCTTTCTGAGCAATTCACTTCTTTATATATATAAGAAATCCCTGACCTTACACAATTTCTCTGACTTTTACCAACATTTCAGGCATTTCCCTGACTTCCCCATGACTTTCCAGAATGTGGACATCCTGTATTATTTAGGCATTAATTTGTTCCCAAATGCTACCCGAACTTTATCATTCGGAAATAAAGATCTACAAATGAACGCACGCTTTCAAGGTTGCAACACTCCCGATAATACCATCTACAAAACACGATAGATTTGATAGTACAAATACGAGAACTTAATATTCTGATTTAGCTAAATATCATCAGAAATCTGAAATATTTCATACCTTTTTTAAACTATTAAAAAGAAGAAAAAAAGAGAAAATAAAATGAAGACATACCGTCCACTATATTTTTTGCAGCTGGATGTTCAAATTATTAAGCCTCCCCCTCCCCCATGTCACATTTGGTCTGGTTGTCAGGAACCCTCCCCTGTAATCTCTGACGTACTTTATGGACGGCCCCTATGTGGATAAAACCTAGTGCAGGTGCCCTCCAGGCCGAGCCATAATATCGCCGAGTGAAAGGATAACAGCAGTATAATTTTCCGGGACAACATACAAACAAGGAAGGAACTTTGAACATGCAGAACTCTTGAAATATCTATTATTCAGTTACACTCTGTAAAATAATATTTTAGTATGACTGTATAACTGAGCCCCTCTCTACAGTTAAAGCCCTTAATAACGTGAAGAACAGAAGTTTGCGTAACGTTTGTTACTAATAGTGTGATCCCAAGACTTGTTTAGAAACAAGTGATGAAAAGTTCGTGCGTCGATTTCATGTTGAAGTACAATTAACTGCTTAAATGTAAATTCTGATATCATCACATAACTACCGCAGACAGATCTGGAATTTCACTATGAGATATATTCTCATTGCTGGATTATTTTTCAAACAAAAAAACAACACAACATTGGATATCTGTTACTAAATACAAGTTATATTCGCAGCTAACAAACTACCATTCACCCAGATAAACTAAGTATCGGCATCACTAATATTTGCTCCTCTCCTGGCTAAGTGGAACACATTGTGCAGGCTCATTCTTAAACGAAACTTACAGGGTGTCTACTGATTTCCAATGAACCAAATTAACGACTTTTCCATGACATATTCAGTTAAATTCATGACTTCTCTACAATGCGTGGTACAATGACAACCATTCTAGACTCATAATCTAGTACCCTTGGCTTGAGATCCCAGGGTTATTTGTTATTTTTACAAACACTGAAATTAATTCCATGTAACAATAGTTTAGGCAAAACTGATGTGTCTATAATATCATTGCTGCTAAAATGGCTATATGGTGGAGGTGGGAGGGGTGTTAATGAACCCCTATCTGAAAGCCAGTTCAGATGAAAGCTGAATGTAATTCTTATGTCCCTAAAATTGCTTGTTGACATGAATAATGTAATTACGTATGACTTGAACTATGCCATTCACCAAATTCTACGTTTTTAAAGAAATAAAAACATTCAACTCTCATCTAGGATGGGGTATGGCTATTTTCAGAAATATTTATCATTATGTCTATTAATACACAAATTCTTGTTAACATGGTGATGCTGTAAAAACTTACAAGTTTTTATTGAGGCAATATAAAAACTATGAATGTACAAAATTTATAGAGACTGAAATTTCACAGTGAAAGACTGTGTTTAAGTATCTTAGCTAAACTTTTATCTCAGAATCTAGAACTTCAGCTTCTTTTGCCTTATCTATAAGCTTTCTTTTCTTATCTTTGAGTTCTTGGACGGCTCTCCTTTTATAATTGGCCACTTCATCTTCATCAGATTTCTTCTTTTTCAAGGCTTCTACTCTTTTTGACGAAGCATTTTTGACAGCTAATATCATTGATTTTGTGATGTCCACATTCAGTTCTTTCTCACTATTAACTAAACCACCCAACAACTGTATTGCACTGTAAACACTTCTTTCTGCAACAACTGCATCTTCTTCTAAGTTTTCAATTAAAAGTTCTTTGTTAACAGAAAAGCCTCTTTGAACTGCAGCATTGCCATGACACATGCATAGCAGCTTCTGTAAGAACTTGATGAAGCCATAGTGCCCTTTTTCTTTAATGGGGCATGGACTGCACGCCGGTTTTATAAGGGTGCCGGATCGTGTTTTCTTCTATGTGCGCTAACTTGTCTTCATTCAGGTGCAGATACAAAAAAGACAATTTCATTACTTTTTCATGACTTCCATGACCAGTAGACACCCTGAACCTAGTTTTTGTTTCAGTAGTACTGCTGTCAGTTCATAGGCTGAAGCTTCCACTCCTCTCCCACACTCGCTTACGTTATATCAGAGAGACCCAACCCTACCAGGGGCTGTGCCATAAATTTCTCTCTGTGGCTCCCTTCCCATGAAGCATAGCTCTTTTGCCCATCAGTCTCCATCCTCCTGTTTCATTAGTTTATACACTGTCATTGAACACTGGAGACTAGTTCCATCAGAGGCATTCATTGCACCGCCAACAATAAAACAATAATTGAAGTAAAACTACATATGGTTCCAATTTCTGGAATTAGAGCAAGATAAACACTTGAGTCACATTATTGTGACCATCTCCTACTTTTGACGTCAACAATGCATAGCCAATGAATGAAGGCACGCATCGTGAGCTGGCTTGGAGGGTAAATAATGTGTGCCGTAGGCATTCTGAAAACATATCACTCGTTGCTGTCATGGACAAAAGTAGCGATTTATCAGACTTGCAAAAAAAGGATGATTACCGGCTTTCGGGCCAAGGGTGGCAGTATTTCTGAAACAGCGCAGTTTGTGAACTGTTCACATGCTGCTGTGGTTAAAGTGTATTGTGATTGAAAAAATGACCGTCTGCTTCGAAGGGGCGCGAGGGCCGATCAACACGCTGCAGTGGAGCAACTCACCCGGCAAATGAACCAGGGGGCTACCGGAAGTGTGTCTAAAATGACAGTTCAGCGAACCCTGCTGCGTATGGGGCTCTGACGCAGACGTATGGTCACTGCATCTATGCTAATGAAGGTGCATAGGCAGAAAAGGCTTACATTTGCACGGCAGTGTCGGAATGGGATCTTCGCAAAGGATTGCCTTCTCTGATGAGTTGCATTTTCTGCTTCGTTGAAAGGATGGACGTTGGCATATAAGGCAAGCAGCATCGGAGAACAAACACTCTTCAACCATTGCTGAAAGAACACAAGCTGGTGGGGGCATTGTTACAGTCTGGGGAATGTTTTCGTGGCATTCTGTGTGTCCACTCATATCTGTGGAAGGCACTACGGACCAAATTGGTTATGAATCCATCCTTGCAGACCACGTACACCCATACATGCCGATTGTCTTCCCTGTGACGGATGGGATCTTCCAGCACGACAATGCAACATGTCACACAGCTAGAAATGTCCAAGAGAGGTTGGGTTACTTCCCTGGCTGCCTAATTCCCCAGACTTAACCCCAATTGAGCATCTGTGGGACCACCTCGATCGTGTTGTTCGCCATATGGATCCTCCACCATGCAGCCGTCAGATGCGCTGCAGTCAGCATGGCTCCACATACCTCTGAACACCTTCCAGCACCTTATTGGGTCACTCCTAGCCCGTCTAGCTACTGTCCGCGCTGCACACGGCGGTTACTCTGGATATTAGCTGGTGGTCACAGTAATGTGACTCGACCGTGTAATTAAAGAAGTGATATTGTTCAGTCCTTCACAGTCCGTAACAAGAAAACTTCTGGTAATTAGCAGTGAAATGAAACACGACATGCGACGACTGTCCTCCTTCCTGTAGTAGGAAATTGTATTCCATACTTTATTTTTAAATTTTATTGCCCGACCCAGGCAACTAGATTTTTATTTACCTGCCCAGGCTATTAATTTACATGCACTGGGCATCTCAGGCATGGTATTTTTCACGCCCTGAAGAAGATACGACAATTTGCAATTTTTGAACACACATCAAAACCCTACATTACCAAAAGGTTTTGAAACAGCTATAAAACACTTCCATTTCTCAGATCTAAAACCCACAATTTAGAACACTGTAGATAATAAGCTGTTAGTACACAGAACCACTTTCGACTTGACTTAGGTCATGATCACCTGTAAACAATCTGAGCAAGAACTAGTTGCCAGATTTTGACTTCCAGGTTTTTCATTTCAGTTGTTGCCAAACAATAGATTTCCAAATGATGCAGATAAAACGATGACTGTTGCTATTGCAATTTGAAAATTATCATTTCAAACCTGCAATCCCTATTTTATCTTCATCATTTGGAAATCTCTCTTATTGTTTGGCAATGAATGAAATGAACTTGGAAATAGAAATCTGGCAACCAGTTCTTGCTCCGATTGTTTACAGGTGAACAAGTCCTAGGCAAGGTTGAAAGCGCTTCTGTGTTTAATATTGTTATGTAACTACAGCACCCTAACAACTAATTATCTACATTTACTTGTTATGCGTGAATTGCATATACGAGATTCAGAGTTGAAGAAATATTCTTCTCATAATACGTCATGATAATTAACACAGCAATTGGACATCGCTGAATTGACTGTAATTACTGTTTCACACGTGAATTAAATCAGAACAGTTTTTTGATGACAGTTTATTCACGTGTGAAACAGTAATTTCAGTCAATTCGGTGATGTCTGATTGCTGTGTTAATTAGCATGGCATAGACGAGAGTTGTACTGAAAGTAATGCCAAAGTGGGCATAACTTTTTTATTTACCAACAGAGGTCGTTCAAATTGCACATGTTGGTAGAGTAATAACTCTTCCTCTATAGTAACCCTTCTTCATTGCAGGTAAATAATGGATTCCAAGCAGAAGCAACATGCAGTCGTTGAGTTCTTGACGGAAGAAGGGTGCAGGCTGTCCCACATCCACAAAAGGCAACAGAATGTTTACTGAGATGCCACCTTTGACAAGAGCAATGTGCACTGACGGATGAAGAAGTTTGAACAAAACCAGCATTGAAGACAAACCACGCAGTGGGAGACCATCATCTGTGACCACTAAAACGAATCGTCAGCGAGTGGATGAATTGATTTGTTCGGAGAGACGAGTCACAATCCGTTAGCCTGTTGCACTATTCGACTGCAGTCACAATGCCATACAGAAGGTGGTGGAAGACTTAGGATATCAGAAAGTGTGTGTGAAGTGGGTACTTCCACAGTTGACGCCCGATTTGAAGGGGATAACAAGTGGAAGTCTGCTCTGATCTACTGGAAGCATCTGGAGCCAACGAAGACGTTTTTTTTTCTTCTTTTTTCCGATCTGATGACAGGGGATGAAACGTGGGCATATCTTTACGATCCGGAAACAGAAGAATCAATCCATAGAAGGGTGTTGCACCTCTTCACCAAAGCCTAAGAAGTTCAAGAACCTGTGATCAGCACAGAAAGTCATGGTGACCATTTCTTTTTTGAGGGGGTGACATGGGTGTCATTCTCCTTGATTTTCTGGAATGTGGCCATATCGTGACTAGTGAGCAATACATTGAGACACTCAAGAAGCTTAGGGAAGCCATAAGGAGGAAGGAAGAGACTGAACAAGAATCTGAAAAGGATCCACATTTGCCATGACAATGTGAGATCACACACATCTTTGGCAACAACTCAGTGGGAGACCATCATCTGCAACCACTGACACGAATTGTCAGCTAGTGGATGAATTGATTTGTGCGGAGAGTCGAGTCACAATCCGTGAGCTTGTCGCACAACTGGACTGTGGTCACAATGCCATACAGAAGATTGTGGAAGACTTAAGAGTATTGTAAAGTATGTGCAAAGTGGGTAACTCGGCAGTTGACATCCGATTTGAAGGAGAGAAGTGTGGAAGTCTTCTCTGACCTGCTGGAAGCATTTGAAGCCATCAAAGACATGTTTTTTTCCGATCTAGTGACAGGATGAAATGTGGGCGTATCTCTACAATACAGAAATGAAGAATCAATCCATGGAATGGTGTCACACCTCTTCACCAGGTGTAAAGAAGTTCAAGAGCCAGTGATCAGCACAGAAACTCATGGTGACTGCATTTTGGAATGACATGGGTGTCATTCTCCTTGATTTTCTGGTACGTGGCCATACCGTGACCAGCAAGCGATACATTCAGACACTCAAGAAGCTTAGGGAAGCCATAAGCAGGAAGAGACTGAACAAGAATCTGAAAAGGATCCACATTCACCATGACAAAGCGAGACCACACACATCTCTGGCAACAAACAAACCAGACGATCAGCAAATTAGGCTGGTCCGTGGTCCCCCATCCACTGTACAGCTCAGATCTGGCACCCTCTGACTTCCGCCTGATCAGTCCAATGAAGGACAGTCTCCGGGGAACAACGATTTGATGACAAAACGAGATGAAAGTGCCTGTGAAGAAGTGGGTACAACAGTTCACACCTGAATTTTTTTAAAAGAGGATTTGGGAGTTGGGTTCAACGATGGCGCAAATGCGTCGCTTGTGATGGAGACTATGTTCAGTAATATCTTTGTATAGAGAAAGAGCTACTCTAACAACATGTGCAATTTGAATAACCTCTGTCAGTTAATAAAAAAGTTATGCCCACTTTTGCACTACTTTCGGTACAACCCTCGTATTTACCTGCAATGAAGTAGAAAGGTTACTATAGAGGAAGAGTTATTCTATCAACATGGGCAATTTGAATGACCTCTGTCAGTTAATAAAAAAGTTATGCCCACTTTTGCATTACTTTTGGTACAACCCTCGTATTTACCTGCAATGAAGAAGGGTTACTATAGAGGAAGAGTTACTCTACCAACATGTGCAATTTGAATTATCTCTGTCAGTTAATAAAAAAGTTATGCCCACTTTTGCATTACTTTTGGTACAACCCTCGTATTTACCTGCAATGAAGAAGGGTTACTATAGAGGAAGAGTTATTCTACCAACATGTGCAATTTGAATGGCCTCTGTCAGTTAATAAAAAAGTTATGCCCACTTTTGCATTACTTTCGGTACAACCCTCGTACGCTATTTCAATTCCGTAAAATTTGGATTTTACTCCATGAGAAAACATACCACATAATTATACTAACTGTAACTTACAAAAAGAATGACATCACATACCTGGTCCCACAAAGCATCAACGAAGAGGTAAAAGTGAGCACTCGTTGAGGCATAGGAAACCAACAGCTTACGAACGGCATCAGCAATTTCGGATACCTTCCGTTTTTCATTGAGAGATACCCAAAGAACCACAAGGTCCTATAAAAACAGAAAATAATAAAATTAAATGTTGCACCACTTTGCCTCAAACCAATAACTGTACTATGTAATAAACTGATAAAACAAGCTTCAAATTTATCTATTTTACTTAGTTTTATTTAAACCTGCAGTTAACACAATGATAATTTTTTGATTAGAATAATTCAAAATTTAAAGCGTGATGAAACCATGAAAGAATATTTGCCTAAAAACTGTAATTACTGATGGTAGCATTATGTGACCAGTATGTTCTGTTCTGAGACAATACTGTTTTTTCTGCTCTGAAAACTGTAGGAATGCATACCTGCCAACTAAATTTAATGAATATGCAGAAGATTGCTTTGAAAAATTCAGAAGATTTTTTTACGTCCATTTGTCACACAAAGTTATTTAGAACTCATACTGCTTAAACAAAAAATGAATACAGGACACTTACCTTTTTTTTTTTTTTTTTTATTAAAGTCAACTTTTATTTATAGTAATTTAACAGTTAGCCAAACTTTTTACAGTGGCCTTTTTGGCCTTTTTTTTTTTTTATTGGAGGTTTAACGACTGCCGTGAGCAACTCAATGGGCTATAAGCAGTCGCCCGTCCCTAATTTAGGGTCACTGGTTCCAGGGAAGGGAGAGAGTCAGTGCCGTAAGACAAACACAACATCCATGCCTCACCGGGATTCGAAACCGGACCCCTTTCGGATGAATGATTTTGGCATTTTATAAGAATTCTTTGGAGTACTTACTCTTTTTGAAAACAAAGGAAATTTTCTTTGCATTTAATTAACAGAAAACTCTCAAGCGATTCACCTGACATTAATGATCGAAACGTTGTGCAATTTTTTTTAACCAAAGAAAAAATTATTTTGCATTATTAATTAAATGGCAAATACACCCTATAATTATTATTTCACTTTGGTGTTCTTGCAAATGATGATCCACGCCATTTTTCTCTCTTATAATTACTGGAGCATTGTCTGCTCCAAAAGAAATGCAATTTTTGAAAGGTATACTGTGCTTACTATAAACATCAACTGTAGCTGAGAATCATGAATTTTGATTTCAACTGTAGCTGAGAATCATGAATTTTGATATCAGAGCTTTCACTTTTTAGATAAATGGTGTAATTTTCAGAGAATGAATACTTTTTTGTTACTTCCGTTTTTTGGAAATTTCCCCCACCCTTATCAAGCTAAAATGCACAAACATTTATGAGGGTGATGACATTTAACAACTACATAGGAGTGGGGATCGCAGCGCGGGGAGAACAAAATACAATTACTGAAGAAATCTTCGCTCCGTCTGACTTCCGTTTTCGGAAATTTATCCAACATTTTCAAGCCGAAATACAAATATTTATAGAATAAAATGATATCTAATAATACTGGGTAGAGAAAACATCGTGAGAAAAAAAAATTACCATTACAAGAAAAATCTTATCTCAGTCTACTTTTTGTTTTCGAAGGATGAAAGGATGAAATTCCCCCCCCTCCTCCCAAAATTTCAGTTCAGTTGAGCCTCGATCTCGTGAATGGTCTAAATGATAACAAAACGACTGAATTCCTCGAATCAGCTGAAGAATCTCGTGGCTGAAGATTACGCGGAAATTTTCGGGTGGCCTAACTTCCGTTTTTGGAAATCGTTGCCTACAATTTCAAGCTGAAATTATATTTAACAACAATACTGAACAGAAGCAACATCATGAGAGAAAAAACATACAATTATGGAATCTGCACTCCGTTTAGCTTCCGTTTCCGAATGTTTAAAAAGACAAAACAACGTCCCCAGACAGAATACGTACCCCGCCCTAACTAATACCTCGAAAATTTCTTCATTTTTGCATCGATCTCGAAAATGACAAAAAAAGGGGGCTCTGCAAATAAATCCACAGAAGAATCTCACGTACGAATTAACCGCTGAATCGATTGATTTTGAATGGCGTAAGATTACGCTAAAATATAAATGACCGGTAGATTTTAACTTTTGGCGCAAAATTAGTGCAGATATCGTCAAAATCGCAAATTTCTTTTTTAGCAGAATAGTGCAAGAACAACGTTTTGGCGCGAGCTGGCACAATTGGCGCAGGTCTGGCAGCCCTGAGATTAAGACTAGTAAGTTATTGCTGCGCTTTTCAACTTTTTTTTTTTTTTTTTTTGACTTACAAAAATTAATAAAGCATGCTATTTTTCGCAAAAAACACAGAAATAAATTTTTCGAATGGCAGAAGAACGCGAGTTTGGTCGGAAGAGTTGGCAGGTACGGGAATGCTTCTGTGACAAAAAAAAAAGAGAGAAAGAAAAGTTTATCGGCGTCTCTCTTTGGATATATATACCCTTCCTTTCATTATCTCTGCGGAAGTGTTTTTTTTTTTTTTCGGTAAAATTCTATCCGTGTGACTGGACATTTTTTCATCGCCTTGCTTGAAGCGACCTACTGAAATCTATAAATTGTGGCTTGTAACCCACCGGCGTTTGCGTATTTCTCAAACGATATGTTCACACATAGCATGTGAATACTTGGGAGTAATAGCTTCAACATCAACATTATGAACCAACACATCCAAACTTACACTAAATTACAACCTCACATATCAAAGTTAGAAAGAACCAATACAGACATCATGAGAAGGGCAGGACCAAAAAAATTTCAAAAAATTGTATCACACCCACAGAAGGAATGCTTATAAACATAGTAAAACAGTTTATTTACCGGCATAAGACATACACTGAAGTGCCACAAAAACTGGTACAGACGAGCTTATGCAAAATACATAAAAGCATCACCTATGCGCATACTCGGTTGCGTTCACCAGTGCGTATCTGAGTGGCCACTTTATTATGACCACCTGATAGTTTTAAGCAAATGAGCTATGGCTGCACACTGTTGCCACCAGAGGGTGAGGCTAGTATAAAAAGGGAAAGCTTAGTGCTTGTGACAGTAGTAGAAGTGATTTTTGGGTGACAACATGGGTAAAAAAGGCGATTTGACGGACTTTCAACGTGGGATGATTGTAGGGAGCCATGGAGCGAGTATCGCCGAAACCGCCGCATTCATGAAATGTTCCAAAGCAGCTGTTGTTAAAGTGTTTAAAGACTGGACTGTCAGCCAAAAAACTGGGTCTCTACGCGCAACGTGTGGTTTTCATCAACTAGTGACTGCTCGGGTGGAACGGAGAGTGTCCAGACTGGTAACAGATAACAGAAGAGCAACAGTGCAGCAAATTACAGACCATCTTAATCAAGGATCCCCTCAAATGATCTCTGCACGCACTGTTCGCCGTACACTGCATCGGATGGGATATGGCAGCTGAAGGGCTTGTTCGAACACCTTTGATGTCTGCAGTTAACAAGAGAAAACGTCTCCAGTTCCCACAGGAGCACAAGGATTGGACAGTCAATAATTGGAAACAAATTAAGTGGTCCAATGAATCACGTTTTCAGTTTCATCATGCCGACGGCCGAGTGAGAATTTGGCAGAAACAGCTTGAAAGCATGGACCCCAAATGCATTGCTACAACCCTTCAAGCTGGTGGAGGCAATGCTATGGTTTGGGGAATGTTTTCCTGGTATGCTTTAGGCCCTTTAATTCGTGTTGATCGACGTCTGACTGGCACATCATATCTAAACATCGCTGCGGACCAAGTGCATCCTGTCATGTGGATGGTTTATCGCAATGGCTACTTTCAACAAGATAATGCGTCCTGCCATAGTGCTCGTATTGTACAGGATTGGTTTCAGGAACATGCCGGTGAGTTTACTTTGCTTAGGTAGTCCCCACAATCTCCAGATCTCAACCCCATTGAAAGTTTGTGGGATGAAGTTGAACGAGCCATCAGACAGCTGGATCCACAACCCTGCAATCTCACACTCCTGGAAAGTGCTATTCATCAAGCATGGTCTCAGATTCCACAAACCACCTATCAACATCTCGTGGAGTCCATGCCATGAAGAATCGAAGCAGTATTAAAGGCAAAAGGTGGCCCAACGAAGTACTGAGGGGGTGGTCATAATAAAGTGGCCACTCAGTGTATACAGCAACAGACATCCTTGACAGCTGGCAGAACTGTTTACGGCATGAGAATGACGAGTAATAACGATTTAAGCGCTTTTCAACACGGTGCCATAGTTGGCGCTCAGGAGATGGGCCATAGTATTTCAGAGATAGAAACGAAGTTCGGATTTTCACGGACGACCATTGCAAGGGTGTACCGTGACTACAAGAATTCCAGCAAAACCTCCAACCTACCATACCAGTGTGGCCGTAAAAAGACATTAGGTGAACGTGACCATCGTCGGCCGTCAAGAATCTTTTCATGCGACACTCTCGCAGGTAGCATCGGAATTCAATGCTGGAGCCTCAACAAGCATCAGCATCTGGACGATGCAACGTACCCTGAACGATATTGGCTTTGGGAACCGACGCCCAACTCGAGTCCCCTTGATGGGTGCACAACACAGAACTATGCGCCTCGCTTGGGCACGGCAACACCGCCACTGGAAACAAGTAGCCTGGTCTGACGAGTCGCGTTTCCAACTGTATCGGGCAGATTGAAGGATTCCTTTGTTGCGCAAACCCCATGAAGCCATGGATCCTGCCTGTCAACAGAGAACTGTACAAGCTGGTGGGAGGTCCATAATGGTATGAGGTCTGTTTAGCTGGACTTCACTGGGACCCTTGGTATGTCTACAAACGTCTGAGACCGGCCAAGGCTATATGCACATCCTTTCTGGACGAGGTACACCCGTTCCAAGTATTAGACTGGTGTACCAGTTTTTCTGGCACTTCAGTATATATAGATTTGCAAAGCTTTCACACCTCATTAGGATGCTTTTTCTGGGCAATGTAGACATAAAGTACAGGGAATTAGAACACATGAAAAACAAAGATGATTTTTTGAAAATAACGTTCTATTGAGGAACGTATGCAAACCCGAATACAAAAGGAAATCAATATTTATAGCAAAGGTCTAGCCGCGGATGGCTTAGTGGTTAGCGAGTCAGACTATCAATGCAAGATCCGCTGGTTCGAACCTGGGCTGATCTTTCAGAGCTGAAAATCCGCCGTGCATATTAAGTGACGGCCCCCAGGCTGGACCCACTGGTTAAATGGGTATCCTTTCCTATGCCCCCCACCCTGAAATTATCTCACCCCTCTATGTGCAACATCGTACTGGTACGGTGTCACCATCTGGTGTACTCTAATCTCACTACAAACTGTTCTGTCAAAGTCGCTAGACTTACTCTCATTCCTTCCGTTTCTGTGTCCTGCCCAAAAGGCGATCTCGCTGTAGGTGGCTGGCAAAAGGTCTAAAAAGGCTGGATATACAAAGGATGACAGACGCTACACAGAACTGTAAGAAAACGTATAATTTCAGCAATAACAAACTCACCCAGTCATCACCTATGTCCCAGGCTTTACATATTGGTTTAAAATTTTATTAAGTAAACACAACCTATTAATAGCAATGAAGTTCCCAACCCCATTACCACATATAATATTGAGTTTTAAGAGACAGTGTGAGAAAGGAAAGGCGGGTGACGCACGCTATACCGCTGGTGTATTCTTGGATACTCATTGTAAAGAACACGTGCGAAGTGTCAATCAGGACATGCAGAATACAGCCCTCTCCAGAGAAGTTACGCATCGCTTGGCCGCTCCTGTATGGAATAGTATTAGAAGAATTTCCCCTTACACGAACTTCAAAGAGACTGCCATCAGGGAAACGGTCGAAATACTTCCCAGCAAACTGGCATGCAATGGACACGGTCTCTATGGAACTACCAATGGTTCAGCATGTGTTGTTTAAAGATAGAAACACATCGTGGTACACTGCATAATTGCGTGATAAAAACTCACGTAATACTGTTGGGTCATTCCATGGAGATTCACCCTGGTGTTGTGCTGCATGATTTTTATAAAAATTTGAAACTTCGCTCATTTATTTGTGTGGTTGAATAACGGCCAAAATTTAAAAAAAAAAATTTCACTCCCCCTCCCATCTCTATAGGTTGCTTCAAAGATGGCGGCAGTCCCTATTTTTAGCATATTCATGCCTTTCCGATATTTCTGATATCTCCTGAACCAATGCAGACATTGAAATGATTCAAAAAGGTTTTGTTAAGCATAAAATAAGGATTAAGTTCATTAGCAGGAATTCATAGAAGTCCTGTCATTTTTTTTTTGTTCTTCACGTTTTTATAGTTCACTGAAAACCACGATATCCGGACTCCCTAACCTCTTATTCGTTCAGGTGGTATCATATTGAGGGTGAATGGCTCATTTATTTAAAATATGAAATAAACAACACATAACTAATTTCTTAATAGAAGATGAATGATAGGGTTAAAATAATATCATTGTTACCTCATTGGTTTGCAGTCTCCTTTTGACTAGTTGCTCCCGGTATACATTCAAGCAACCACTAACTGCATAGTCGAAGTCCCATACAATGTACATTCTCCGTAGGCAACAATGAAATATTTATGATAGCTAAAACCTCTAAAAATCTTCAATCAAACACATAAAAAACCCTGTTCTTAATAGAACTTGAAAGAAAATTAATCCGAAGAGTAAATAAAATCCAAGTAAAAAACCATAATTCCAACCTCAAATTCGACTGATAACAATATACAAAACAGTCTTCATCAAAGGAATCCAGATCACGAAATTTCCGACATGCGTTTCAGCACACGTGGCCATTTTCAAGGAGATCCCGTGTTGTACTGTTCCTTGCGTGTTAACTATTGCCTAAGTCGACGGTGCTGCCAACTCCATCGTCTGCGTCATCATCATGCTCATCATATAGAACATCGCTGGCACCATCTAGTGTCATCCCGTTTTTAAACTTTGTTTCATTTGTTGACAAGATCTTATTTGGATTTAGGAAAAACAACGAATAATCCAAATAAGAAGATCTTGTCGACAAGTGAAACAAAGTTCAAAAAACGGGATGACACTAGATGGTGCCAGCGATGTTCTACGTGATGAGCATGATGATGACGCAGACGATGGAGTTGGCAGCACCGTCGACTTAGGCAATAGTTAACACGCAAGGAACAGTACAACACGGGATCTCCTTGAAAATGGCCACGTGTGCTGAAACGCACGTCGGAAATTTCGTGATCTGGATTCCTTTGATGAAGACTGTTTTGTATATCGTTATCAGTCGAATTTGAGGTTGGAATTATGGTTTTTTACTTGGATTTTATTTATTCTTTGGATTAATTTTCTTTCAAGTTCTATTAAGAACAGGGTTTTTTATGTGTTTGATTGAAGATTTTTAGAGGTTTTAGCTATCATAAATATTTCATTGTTGCCTACGGAGAATGTACATTTTATGGGACTTCGACTATGCAGTTTGTGGTTGCTTGAATGTATACCGGGAGCAACTAGTCAAAAGGAGACTGCAAACCAAAGAGGAAACAATGATATTATTTTAACCCTATCATTCATCTTCTATTAAGAAATTAGTTATGTGTTGTTTATTTCATATTTTAAATAAATGAGCCATTCACCCTCAATATGATATCACCTGAACGAATAAGAGGTTAGGGAGTCTGGATATCGTGGTTTTCAGCGAACTTGAGTAAAAACGTGAAGAACGGAAAAAAATGACAGGACTTCTATGAATTCCTGCTAATGAACTTAATGTAATATGCCACGTAATAACGTTCACTAGTTAACGTGGAATTTAACGTTTTTGAACTGATATTAATAAAATAAGGATTTTGTAACACTAAGAAAATGTTCAGAAATCAGTCACATTCTTTACTTAAAAAAGCCCTTTAAACATTGATGATCGGATGCCGATTTTGTCTTACTTTGCGATTTTTTTATGAAACACAGGAAACATACACAAAGTTGCAATTCATACTGTAGAAGCCTTGTCCTTTGAAAAGCACATAAAAAAATAATAAATCCTGAAATTAGGTACCCCTTCATGCTTTCCCTCCCACCCCTCATCCGAATTTGGGAAAAAGCACTCCCAATTTTTGAGGTCTTACATCTCTGGTGGGGTGAGATACAAAAATCTGAATTTTTGTGTACACAACCACCTATATAATGGCTATTAACTCACAAAAATTGGTTATTGTGTTCAGCTTAGTTTTCGATAACAGGGCTTGCTATATCAGGGAAAATATTGTTATTGGTACATTCGTATTACTTAATATCAATATCATGTTACATTTTTTAAATGCACACAAATAAAAAAATTAACAGTTAGCCATAAAAAATGCTTCAAGAAAAATCTGTTAAATAAATTTGGTTTTTGTTTCCAGCCTAGTTACTGAGATACAGTAGCTCAAATATGAAAAAATTAAAAAAAGAAAAAAGTGGAAACTGTAATATTACATTAAATTTGTTTGCCTTATGTTTATTAACATTTTATCAAATTACTTGTGTTTTGTTTACTGTTTCATTTGTTTATTTGCAAAAGGGTGAACATTTTTATGACCCAATATCTAAAGCTACATGTGATGGAGCAAAATTATTATAAACACTGTACATGTTTAGACAATGCAAACAGCAAGGTTCAGGCACGCGAAACCTGTCTGAACATGCCTGTTCCTTGCTTCACTGACAGCCAGCAGAAATCAGCATGCTCAGACTTGTTGGAAAGTGTCTTAACCTGTACATTCAGAGTTAGCCACAAATCAGCTGCAGTCTGCTTCTTGTCTTTGTGGTGTGCTCTGTAAGTTTCACAGTTTTCATGTTATTTTAGAATGTGAAAGTAAACTTTCTTGTTGTTTTATTTATATTATTGGATTACTTTTAAAGACTCAGATCTTCCTATTTAGGCTTCTAGACTGTGTTTTTAATGTTTCCTTCTTAAACTGAATTCATTTAATTAATATAGAGTGTGCTGTTGGATTGTGGTGCAAAGAGCCTTGTCATAAGTTAAGTTATGGTCAAGTACCTAAGCAGGTGCTACAACTTAGAGCTTAGTGAAGAGCACCAAAACCTTCTACAGCTCAGGACATGGTCAGAGATCACCTCTATTTGTGAGTGTTATAAGAAATTTTTTTTACTGAAATTTGAGCACCTTTATGGAAATAGTAGTTGTGACTCCCTGAAAATTCAGCTAAAAAAAAAAAAAAGGAAGACCAGAGTATCAGGTTCTCTGAGAATAATAACTGAAATGAGAGAACACTACAACAGTTTTGTGTTTTCAATATCAGGGAAAGCTCTTTGTCCTTCATGTGTTCTTGGCTCTGAACAAAAAAGTAACTGAACAACAAAGCAATGCAAATTATGATGACAACGGTGATTTTAGGCCTGCAATTAAAAAGGTGAAAAAAATCAATACGGCCTGCTCACTCCCGCATCTCTCCAATTTGCATTCAGAAATTGCCATCAAAACTAAGAGCACATGCCATAGTAGAAAAATCTGAAAGGATAGCACGTGCAACTAGGAGAAAATTGGCACTTACATTTGAGAATGGAGAGTTATCTGATGACAATGACGTGAATGAGTTAAGTGAAGAGGATGAGTATGATGCTCTGATAAGAAAATTGAAAGAAAATTTTACTACAGCTCATAACAAAGAAAATACAAATAATCAGTCTACTACCACAAAGCTGGTCTACTGCTCATATCTGTGAAGAATTTAATTGCAAAAAAAAAACATTGTAAAAAAAACTAAAAAAAACATGTGAAAAATGTGGCATCCTAACTTACATTCCCAAGCCTGCAAAAAAGGATTTTTAGTCCTGAGATAACTCAGAAAGTCATACAGTTTTATACAGATGATGAGAACAGCAGGGAGCAAAAGACTGTATTTCTGTTCGAGACCATGAAGATAGAAAGGTTTTGAAACAAAGAGACTGGCTTACAATCAGAATTTGAAATTAATGTTGTGTGGAACAAGAATGAACATTTCTTACAAAGACTTACTGGAGAGTGTTGTGTGTAACACTGAGAGTGAAGAGTGTATGCTGAAAAAATGCCTTAATTGTCCAGGACCAGATGTAATCAGGAATATGATTGAAGAAATATGTGAGGATCTTCATGAACACACTTTGACTTTCCCTCAGTGGATGACCACAGACAGAACAGAGATGGTTAATGTCTCACTTTCATCGGATGATTTCATTGAAAAGGTAATAGAAAAAGTGATGGACCTCAAGAAACACCATTTTGTAGCAAAACAGCAGTTTCCTTAAAAATACAAAAGAAAACTTAAAGCAAAATGAGTGTATAATCATGGGCGATTTCAGTGAAAATTTCACATACATAGTCCAAGATAAGTGCAATCTTTTCATTGGGAAACTGATTATTATTATTATTATTATTATTATTATTTTTTAATTTGAGGTTTAACGACCACCGTGAGTAACTCAATGGGCCTGATCAAGTTGCTCTCCACCCTTTTTTGTGGTGTACTTCAAGACCAATAATGAAGTCAAATGTCAGAGCTTCTGTGTGGTGAGTGACCTTTTGTCCCACAACACTAATGCTGTCTTTACCTTCCAGAAAAAGCTGCTGCCACAAGTAAAGGAGCTCCCATCTCACCAAAGTGTTCTACTTTTCTGATGGTGCAGCCAGCCAGTATAAAAAATTATAAGAATTGCTGCAATCTGTTCCGTCACAAGGTTGACTTTGGGTTGATGCCGAATGGCATTTCTTTGCCACTGCACAAGACAAGATTATGTGATGGGATAGGAGGTACTGTCCAATGTCTGGTAAAGAAAGCTTGTGTTGGTAATATTCAAGGAGTCTGTTTCATTTTTGTTGAAAGCACTGAGGTCCTTGCCCTTCAAAATACACTTGAAAAGCATTATGCTAACTTCAGAAAGTTGAAAGGAATACGTGTGATGCACTGTGTTAATTCCTATTAAACTAAAAGCAAAATACTAACAAAAACCTCAACATCCATGGACTTCAATGAACATCAAGTCAGTGCTTATCATCAGTTGCGACTCCAAAACAAAAAGACGATGTTGCATGCATCTATGGCTCTAACTGGTGGGTTGGACGTATATGCGACACAGTGGATTTGGAATCCTACATTAATTTTTATAGTCCTCCTGGACCTGCCACGTCCTTTGTTCCTAACAATGATGACAGGGCATCAACATGGATACCAAACAGCAAAATCTTAAAGATCTTGACACCTTTTGAGTTCTATACTTCAGGTTCTCGCAGAGTCTACAAAATTGATGAAAAACTGAAGAACGAGATACCTTTTCTCTTCACTCTAAAATCCAGAGACATTGACTGTTGAGTTATAAAGGTATTAAAACAGATTTTTCTTGGAGTATTTTATGGCTAACTGTTAACTTTTTCATTTGTGAGCATTTAATAAGAAAAATATAACATGATATTGATATAATTTAAACAAGTATTATGAATGTACCAATAACAATATTTTCCCTGATATAGCTAGCTTTGTATATCAAAAACTAGGCTGAACACAATAACCAATTTTTGTGAGTTAATAGCCATTATATAGGTTGGTTATGTACACAAAAATTCCAATTTTTGTATCTCACCCCACCAGAAATATAAGACGTCAAAAATTGGGAAAGTGTTTTTTTTTTCTTAAATTTGGATAGGGGTGGGAGGGGAAGCATGAAGGGGTACCTAATTTTAGGATTTATTTTGTGTGTGTGTGTGTTTTTCAAGGGACAAGGTTTCTACAGTATGAATTGCAACTTCGTGTATGTTTCCTGTGTTTCATTAAAAAAATCACAAAGTAAGACAAAATCAGCATCCGATCATCAATGCTTAAAGGGCTTTTAATTTTAAGTAAAGAATGTGACTGATTTCTGAACATTTCCTTAGTGTTACAGAATCTTCATTTTAATGCTTAAAAACCTTTTTTGAATCATTCCAATATCTGTATTGGTTCAGGAGATATCAGAAATATCGGAAAGGCTTCAATATGCTAAAAATTGTAACGGCTGCCATCTTCGAAGCAACCTATAGATGGGGGGGGGGGATTTTTTTAATTATTATTTTTGACCATTATTCAACCACACAAATAAATGAGCAAAGTTTCAAAAATTTTCCAGAACTATGCAGCTACACACTTTTTCAAAATTGGGTCATTCTGTATGGAATGGCCCGGCTAGTGAGGTCACCCACATTACTTTAAAAAAATCTTTGTTTCTTACGTGTTCTAATTCCCTGCATTTTATGCCTACATTGCCTTGAAGAAGCCTCCCAGTGGAGTGTGAAAGCTTGCCGAACCTTTTTATACAAAGTTACACCACAAAAATAAAATGGATTTACTATGCTATATAAGCATTCCTTGTGTATTCACGACCTGGTGTATTTAAAATAAAAACGACCACACACATTGTCCAAAAAGAATACATGCCCCAAATACACACATATACAATTATGCATGTGATGTACAATACTTTTTCTGCAAATTTTAGAAACAATTTAAGAAACAAAGTACTTTTACTGCATTTCATAAATTGCCACCCAACAACGAAATTTTAACTCACTTATACACTGAAGGGCCAAAAAAAAAAAAAACAAAACAGGGATACACCTAACACCCCGTCAGTCCTCCTCCCAATCGGATAACAGCAGCATGACGGGTCATGGACTCCACATGCTCTCTGTAGTACTGTGGGGGCAGTGCATGCCATGCTTCCTGAAAAGCATCCCACAATTCCGTAATATTTGCCGGTAGAGGATTCTCAGCAATGACAGCACGTTAAACAGCATCTCAAATGCGTTTAAATCCAGCGAACGAGGGGGCGCAAGTCAGGATGCCGAGTTCCTCCAGCCACAATTGGGTGACTGTGAACAGTGTTCGAATTACCCAGTGGTCCCGCTGGCCATCGGCCAGTAAAACTTCAGTCGGACCACTGAACTATTGATTTTACCAGCCCGGACGGCTAGCAAGTTTGTTTTTCTTCTAATTTGTCAAATGCCAAAAAATTAATCTCTATTTCTTTTAGCTTGCTGTATAGTTTTTTTTTAGGCTGCAAACAGGTTTGAAAACAAATATTGGAGATAATTCTATTGAAGTGATACATTATTTTCTACATATATTGTCTTTAAGGTTTTTATTATTATTTTATTTTACGGACGAGTGGACATTTGGGTGGAACGGTGGTTTGCAAATTCTAGTGGTCCGCTGGGCCAGTTGAAGATTTATTTCTAATTCTAACACTGGCGGATGTGTACAGCAGAGTTATATAAAAATAAAATGTATCTGCGTACACAACCACTGGAACAGAAAACTAGCTGCAAGCCTGCGAATCACACACACACAATAACAGTAGAATAAAATAATTTAAAGAAAAATTAATAAAACAATAAATTATTAGAACATTACAGATTTCAGTGATGACAATATAAGTATATTGCAACTGCATGTGCAGCAATGTGTGCGAAATAGACCTTTAGGGCAAAATATTAAAATATTGAACTATGAACCTCATTAAAACAAGAGATTAATTAAAGAAAGTTTTTATATCTAGAAAAACAGTTCAATTAATGAACCTTAAAAAATTATAAATAGCATTTTCAACAATCTAATTCAAAAATAGTAAACTTACAAAATGCACAAAGAAATTATTTTAATTTAATAACTGACAAATGCAAGAGGAACCTGGCAATAACATTTAAATTCTTTCTGTGTAAACGAAACTTTTGACACAGTTCCTATACCTTGATAAAATCTAGAGGCCAGAAAAGTATGTAAAAACAAAAGACCTCAGAAGATGTGAAAAATAAGTGAAAGTTCTTCAGATTAAAATAAAATTAAATATATTAATTGAAGTGAAGCCTTGAGTAATTGTTTTAAAATGCTGTAAATAACATTTTATTTTTTTAATATACAAGCAAAAACTATCTGCAAAATCTACTAATAATTTGGAAACTACCCGTCTACGGCGCACGCTTGTACGTCTACATTATGCTACTCTGGTGAACAGCAGCGCAATGTCGTGTTGAAAGAGGTCGCACCTTTCAGAGTTGTTGCATGACATGAATGGATGCAATGGATTCTCAAGGATGGTTACGTAGCCTCCTCCAGTTGGGAGCGGTCTGCAGACGCACGAGGAGTCCTAATGCGTGTCAGCTGAAAAACCCCACACCTTTACAGAGACACCACCAGCCTGCACTGTCTCTAGTGGGATCCATTGCCTTGTGGGGTTGTTGCCACACCCACTCAACCATCTGCCTGAAACAATAGGTACCACAATTCATCAGACCAGGCTACATGTTTCCAGTCATCTCGCATCCAATGGTGGTGTTCCAAAGCGCAGATGAGGCTGTCACAGCCTTGTGTCTTCAGGTTAGCAATGGCACCCAGGTGGGTCATCAGCTCCGGAACCTGATAAAACACAGGGAATGCTGCACTGTCTGAACGTTGATCAGGGGCGATTGTGAGATAAAAAAAAAAAAAAACGTGAACTCTGGCCTCAGTGCAACATATATAAATAATGTATATTATTTATTTATTATATTGTATAATGTGATGTACAATACAGGTACACATTCAATGAGTTCTTCTAACACATTTTTGTGTTGAACTTCATAATGTGGTTATATTACTTGTACATATTTGTCAACTATACAGTTGTAATATTTTGTAGGCTGTTTCTCATGTTGTATGAATGTCAAAGTGCTCGTGGGGAAACATTCATCTTTGTCTGACATTGGGTCATCACAGTTGAATGCTACTGAATATTAAAAAATAAGGTAAAATATTATATAAATGAAAGTTGTTAATCACATTTTCTTTTCCTTGGAATATTTCGGGATATTGAACTTTTACTTGGCGAAAGCATGAAGTCCTTTGTTATCACCTTCAGCAGTCACTTCGTGAAGATATTCTACTTCATAAGTTGATACAGGTGAGTAACAATTCTTCTTAATGAATCTTGATTCTAATCAATAAAATAATTCGATAAAAATAATCTAAAATAATAAAAAAGCGAACGGCCAAGCCTTCAAGTTAAAGGGAAAATCGATCTGATAAAATATTTTGTCTTGACAATAGCTTAGACTTCGTTTCCCACTGCACTAATACTCCCAAACTAGTTTCGACTATCATTCTCGTAGTCTTCATCTGCGAGTTAAACGACGTGTTTCTCATCATGCATGCTGTTCATCAGCCAAATATCTCACAATCTGCAACATGACTCAAAAGTTCCACGTCGACAGAACCTTTTGCGCATTCAAATCTTAGTTTTATTGCATATTTTATGTCATGCACGTGTTAGTTCTTGATTGGAACGTCCAAATTTGTTCTCGATTTTAAATTGTTTGGTGTCGCCATCTTCTGTACGTCAATCGACTCAGTATTTGCCTTGATCTTAAATCGTTTAATTTGGCTGTTTTTTTTTTTTTTTTGTTCTTTTCTCTTTTCTTGCTTACTGAGGTATCTCCATGTGTATGGTAGGTCGACTGGGTCATTGCAATTGCAGTTTTTATCTCTTGTTTTTTCGATCATTACTGCCTCTGATGTTAAAATTTGGGCTTTCGTTTTATGCGATGTGATGTTTTTAATTTGGCTTCCGGCCAATCTGGGATTGTCTCATTATCAATACAATGTTGAATTAATGATGTTTTATTTTCTTTTTTATTCCAGTTGGATATGTGTTCTCCCAGTCTTGTGCACTTCGATATTCATACAATGTGAGAAACAGTACAAAATATTACAACTCTATAGTTGACAAATATGTACAAATAACAGGTACACATTGTTTACATATTACACACATTATATTAACTTCAAATGCAACAATTAACCACTAATGACTGTGAAATTTAACTTCGCATTTGTTTTGTTTTTTGTAACAATCCAGAATGTTAGCAATCTTTCGAAAATTGCATTTTTGAACTTTATATGTGATGGTAGTGGTGGTAGAGATTTCTCGTAAATTGTGAAATTCGACTTCAAAAATTGCCTTTTTGAAGTCAAACTTCAGAACATTTAGGAAAACTATGGGGTAATAGCTCAGCTCTGGATGCTTACGTTCTGCTGTCATAACATCCTACAGGGATTTTGGTCAATTCTGCAATTAGCTCATTGTATTCAATGAATCTTATGTGGCAAATTATTTAACACAGATACAGCTGCCAAAATGATAAAAGTAGCCTTCCTTTCAGCATGCACAATAGCTTTGAATCTGGAAAGGCACTTTTATTTAATTACCACTTCATAGCATTTTCAGAAATGACATAACTGAGTATATGTTAATAGTTGTATAACCATTATTATTACTTTTAGACACATTATAAATGTCTTCAAGTGGAGTGCACAAATGCCTCGTAATTCCTGCAATAACATACTTATTTAAGGATGTGGGATATAAAATATTTCAACTATTATAACTTGTTCAAAATGATTGCACTTACCCAATATGGCACAATTGGGAAGGTTATTGTTGGCTGTTTTTACTCACAGGTACCTATCTCGGACGTTAGGGAGTTCACAGGTTCGTGCAGACTAAGTTCGTGGAACTAAAAACACTCGCAGGTTTATATGAAAACTTACAACCATTGAGTCGAGATTCAGATAAAAAATGATGAAGTTTAAAAGAATCAACGAAATTAAAGAACTATATACAGTGGATTAAAATAATTATATAATACATGACTTAAATAAATATGAGTGATTTCAGGATAGCTGGTAGCATTGGAAAAGTACTGAAAATACACTAGCAATGGGGGTTAACACAGACAAGCCGCAAAGAGACGGAAATACATTTTTTACTTTCACGAGCATTTTGACAGAACATATGATGAGACAAAGGAGGTACCAGAGCTGCCAACTTTTCAAAATCAAAAACTGGAACAACGACGCGCGTTCGGTGGCGCACATTTGCAATTTATAAATAAAAAAATTATATATTACAGGTTTATTTTTTTTAAAGTTAATTTCTTAATACAAATAAAGAAATATTTAAACAGAAATATTTAAACTCTTATATTAGATTTTGACACAAAAATGGCTTGTAGGGTACTATGTTTCACTGAACCACGAAAGTCAGTTTTATTTCGCCGCACTGTACTAGAAACACGCTCGCAGGGCGCATTGCTATGTGGCAAAACTAACACACACAGCATAACTCTACTTAGTCGATGATATAACAGCTTTCCACAGGGTCCTTTTTCCTCACCCATAATACACCACTGCTCATCAGCTCTGTTAATATCATTTAAATTTTTTGGCAAGCTTGAATGCTGATAATGCAGAAATTTAGTCTCCAGCTCATCCACAGCAGTGAAAGTACACCTGTGTTCAAAATTAAGAGAATTTGCACGTTTTGTCGATTTTCACAAAAAGTACGGAACCAAAGGTACAAATTATGCCACCAAAAAAGAACGCAAATTTGCAAAGTCAAATATGTAAGCATACATGTGTGTGTGGGCATGAAAAGCACACGTGGCTTTTTCCACGATTAGTTCGCTCGTACTCCTCGGCGACATTCGTTGCGTTTCTTGCAGGAGTTGATTCAATTTCATAAGCAATCAGTGTAAAATGAGTTGCTGCGAACGAATTGATGATGGAATGGAGGTGGAGAATTGTCGGTAGATTGGAGGCAGGGCAGTCACAAGTGCAGGTTGCTACAGAGCTCAATGTAACGCCCAGTGTAGTCTGCAATTTGTGGAAAAAGGTTTAAAACACCAGATCCATAGAGAAGGCCTCAGCAAGGTCGTCCAAGAGTGATGACTGCCAACGAAGATCGTTATTTGGCACTTTCGGGAGGCGCCACAGGACTGCTACGGCTATCTCGTGAGCTGCGTGTGCCGCCACTGGAACCAGAGTTTCGAGGGTTACCGTTTCCCGAAGGCTTCACGAGAGAGGGCTTTTTGCCAGAAGACCCGCTGTTTTGCGTCCCGCTCACTTCAGCATACAAGAGAGCGCGTTTAGCATGGTGCAGGCAACATCATCCTTGGACCAGACTTCAGTGGGTAACATTCTCTTCACAGATGAGTCGCGATTCAGCCTGGACACTGATTCTCGACGTACCTTGATCTGGAGAGAACGTGGGACCAGATACCTTTCCTCCAACATCCGAGAAAGGGACCGCTATGGCAGGGGAGGTGTCATGGTCTGGGCAGGCATCGTGTTGGACGGCCGCACACCTCTCCATGTGTTTGACAGAAGCTCCCTGACTGCTGAGAGGTATAGAGATGAGATCTTACAGCCCTATGTTCGACTTTTCAGGGGTGCAGTTGGCCCTCGGTTTCTTTTTATGGACGAAAACGCTTGTCCACATAGGGCTCACCTGGTCGACGATTATCTTGAAAGTGAGGATATTCGCCGAATGGATTGGCCAGCCATATCGCCAGACCTAAACCCTATCGAACATGTCTGGGACGCTCTTGGAAGGCAATGGCAGCCCGCCATCCTCCTCCTAGAACCATCAAGAAGCTAAAACCTGCGTTGCTGCAGGAGTGAGACCAACTGCCACAGGGACTCTTCAACTGCCTCGTTTCCAGTATGACGTCGAGCTGTGAGAGGGGACCATACTTCATATTAGAGTCATTTTATGTTCGATCTTGCAACGTGGATTTTGGTTGGTTGGTTGGTTATTAGATTTTATTGGCGCAAGGGCCATGGTTGGCCAAAGAGCGCCAGACACAAGACAAACAGACAAAATTAAAAAACGGAGCATAAATCGCAAAAACTGGCTGACCAAGTAAAACCGAACCATGAGTACGAAGGAAGGGCCAAAAAAGACAAAGAAACAAACAGTATGAAAAACATGGTACAATGGTGAGAAACAAGCCGATTAAGTAAAACTGAGGGAGGTTGGTTGGTTGGTTGGTTGGTTGATTTTAGTGGCGCAAGGGGCAGGTTTGGCCAAAGAGCGCCAGACAAAGAACTATCAGCTACAGATTTTTAAAAGCGTGGAAAATGATTAAGAGCAGACAGGCTTGGAAAAAGTTGGAAAAAAGGATGATGAAAGTCGTGAAGACAAGTTAGTTAAGTGGGTTTATATAAAAATTTATTAACTTACTATTATAATTATTATAATTTGTTTTTCATTTAACACAACTACACAAAGGATGAGTCACAGGAGGGGGACGAACCGTCACTCTCCTCCCCCCACACTCCTCTGCAATGCTGGCCGAGGGCGGGGACGAACTGTCACTCTCCTCCCCCCCATGTTCCTCTGCAATGTTGGTTGAGGCTGGGGACGAACTGTCACTCTCCTCCCCCTATGTTCCTCTATAATGTTGGTTGAGGGTGGGGACCTCGCTGAGTCCGAGACAGTTGCAATGTTGGTCAGGCGGACCGCGACAGTTGGATGGACACTGCACACCTTTGCGGATTGAGGGCCGGGTCTTCCGCACGTGCAGGCTTTCTGCTGGGAACTGAAAGAGTCGGTCGTCTTCAAAAGACAAGGCGCAGACTCAGCTATCTGGAGCTCGGGGAAATCCACCTGTGTCGCTTGTTCAGCTGTAGATCGCTTGGCAAGTGCGGTGAGAGCTACAGGGCGCGGAACAAAAGGCTGCACGGGTTGTGGCAGAGACTGAACTACTGCGGCAAAAGTACGCTGTCGATTGGTGGGTATACCCAACTTGGCCTTTGCAGCAGGGTACGAGAGGCCTTCCAGGGTCTTGAGGCGCTGGATCGCCATCTCGTCCTTCCATTTCATACAGTTGCGGGAGTAAGCTGCATGGGCCTCACCACAGTTAACACAGCAGGCCGCAGAAGTGCAACCTTCCCCGTCATGTTCACTGGAGCCACAATTAGCGCAACGAGCGGAACTCTTACAGAAACGTTGTGAATGCCCGTACCTCTGGCACCTGAAACAGCGCAGAGGACTGGGAATGTACGGGCGAACTCCACAGACCAAGTAGCCAGCCTTGATTTCGGTTGGAACTTTCGGGGAGTTAAAAGTCAAGATCACATTTTTAGACTTAATCAAAGAACCATCGCGCCGAAACATCATACGGCGTGCAGCAATAACACCTTGATCTGCAAGTTCAGTCACCAATTCTTCTTCACTGCATGGCAAGAGATCAAACTCCGAAATAACACCCCGAGAGGTGTTAAGAAACGGGTGAGGTGTTACTTTGACAGGAATGCCTTGAAGACTAGTGAGGTGCAGAAAAGTGTTACTCTGAGAAACACTGCAAGTGTGGACAAGCAGGTCCCCAGAGCGAAGCTTCTTCACAGACCTCAAGGGGCCAACCGCAGCGTCCAAAGCTTTACAAATGAAAAAGGGAGATCTGGTAGACAGTCTCTCATTCGGATCGATGGATTCCACAACTAAGTGTGTAGCATGCGTAGTCACAGCAAACGAGGGGAGATGACGCTTCGGAGCGACTGGAACAGCTGCCGAAGAAGAGGTTCCACATTCTTGGTCCAGGTCAAGGTCTAAAGATCGTTTAAGGTTATGAGACTTGGTAGGTTGAGAAGACGAAGGAGAGTCATTGTCAATAATCATTTTCTCAGGCGACTTAAATTTGGAGTTTTTCTTTTTGTTTTTACCCATGGAAAAAAGGAAGAGGATTCGTCTGCAAACTACTCCACCCACCACCGAGCCCTACGAGGGAGAACTGGAGGTCTGCAAGTCAAGAAAATGACGCTGGACACAGTTCTGGAGCTTATACGTTGCAGATATAGTCCGTTGGCTGTGATCACACGCACTCGGCGGACACTTCGGCCTCCGGGTACCGTCATGCCAACGCCTTTGGCATGATCCCACAGTCCCCGGGCTTACCCTGCCGTGCTATACGACAAAAAAGCCGCTAAAGCCCTGTACACAACTTGGTACAAGACTTCTGGCTAGAGGTGGGTTAGTCTCTAGCCTCCCGTTTACAGCGAAGCCGGGGTCGAAGAGGAGTGTTGGTACACAGGAGGCACTTAACCGGTCTCCTGCGACCTCAGCCGCCAGACATCCCATTTCCGCCTCACGGGTCTCCGCACGCGGCAAACATGCAGGTAGGTCTAGCACCCAAACCAGCTAAAAGGAAAAAAGTAATCCAAGGAAGACAAAACCCTGGAAGGGAACCTAAACGGAAACTCAGCAACCTATGAACTGAGCGGTTAATATAAAACAGTTAGTGGTGGAGGGTAACAAAACCACAAGACCGGGATGTTAGTACATAACGTGGTAGCGATTAGGTAGAGAAGACAACACGGGCAACTAGCCAGTGGAGAAAATAAATAAAAACGAAAAAGCGAGACACAAGACCAGCTAGGGATCGTGGGGCCGCAACTCCCCAACAGCTGGATGAACAGCTGTCCCTGCAAACACCAAAATAAAAAACAAGCGGTGGCGTGACATCAGATGTTGACCAGTCACAAGGTCAGCTCGGGCCGTGGGGGCGCCGCTCCCCAAATAACTGGAAAACCAGTTATCCCCGTGCGGGGAACGTGGATTTTGGACATTCCTGCACTGATGAGCCTTACTGACGATCATGAGTGCGTACCATGACTGTCATATAAGAAAAAAAATTATATCATACAACTGTGTATCCATACCAAATTTCATTAAAATGTGTCCATTAATTTTTCAGATATTCGACAAAATGTGCAAATTCTCTTAATTTTTGAACATCAGTGTAGTTTCCCCCTTCTGTTTCAGCAGTAAGCATGGAAACCTGTCAATAAAAAATGTGCCTGAAGAAAATTTACTCTTCCCGTTTCGAAATATCCGCAACTTCAGCATGCTGTAGCTTCTCTGATCGCAGTGGAAATGAAGATAGCACATGGTTGCACACTTTCATAAAGTATTTCCGAACCGAGTGGTTCTGTCTGATAGTTTGGATATCTGTGTCCAGCATGCACTCAAAATTTAAGAGGAGGGATTCTCACATTCTTCCAAAATTTCCTGCGGACCACTTGATAGGCCACTGCGGACCACCAGTGGTCTATGGACCACACTTTGAGAAACACTGCCATGGAGCACTTGTGGGACAACTGTAAGTTCCAATTTTTGGATTTAGTTCAAATTAAGAACAAGAAAAGAAATAGATTAGATGTGGAAGCTACACTACCAATCAAACTATTGGTCATTCAACCGAATATAGATAACTTGGTAGAAGATCGCAAGCAGCAGCGTCCCTCTCACAGATCCTATGGTTGTTATTATAGTTATTATTCTTGTTATTAATTATTGAATCTTTATATGTGGACTTTTATAAAAATATTAAAATCAAAGTATAACTGCCCATATAACATTTTACATGTGCATAGATGAGACTGACGAAGGAAAAATAAAAGCTGAACTTTTTAACCACATGGGTGAAAAATTAGAACGTGCTGCGAAACAGTGTGAATATAACGCGCCGTGAGCAAGACAAAAGTGTTCACGGAAATTTATTACGTACATATAAGCTGGAGCACATCACTGTATTCAAAATATAATTATTATTTTTTTGCATTTAACAGCAACACAGACACAGGATAAATGTAACATCGCGGAGAAAAAGAAAACACGACTACTGGAGAAGTCTTAGCTGTGTCCGACTTCCGCTTTAGGAAAGTTTTCCTCCATTTTGAAGCTGCAAAACAAATATTTATGGAATAAAATTATATTTAACAACACTACTGGGTAGAAGAAACATTGCAAGAAAAAAGGATTATGATTACAGGAGAAACCTTCACTCAGTCTAACTTCTGTTTCTGAAAGTTTTGAAAGTCGGAATTCCGCCCACCGACAGAAAATGACCCCACCACCATCACTACTACCACCAATCCCTCCCAAATTTTTGTTCAGGTCTACATCGATCTCGAGAATCATCGAAATGTCGATGGAAATGGCGGAATTCTTCGAATCCACTGAAGAATCTCATGCCTGAAGATCACAGGGAAATTTTTGCGCTAACTTCCGTTTTCGTAATTTTTCTTCCATTTCCAAACTGTTCAAATAAACACCTTTTTTTCCACCCTCACTAGTCGTTGAAGGAGGCTCAACATTCTAATTGAAAACTTCACACTAAGAATCGCGGCAGTCGACCTCTTCATAATCTTGAATTCTATTCAATATACATTGTGATTTTTATCGATGCTAGTGCAAGAGGTAGATTTTTTTCTGCATTTTTAAATATACAAGAAAGAACAGAAACATTATAATTTCTAAAAAGAAATCTGTTAATAGGTGGCTGAGCTGTATGAACAATCTTAAGAGAATAATGATTTCGTAGTGAAATGTACAAGAAATTTTAAGTTCAAAATGTAATATAATTAAAGTGGTTTTTATATTATACACACACATGAAAGAAAATTTGTTTTTTTTTTATGTCTGCGTAAAAAGCTGGTTTTCTACGCCAAGTAAATTACCTGTATATTACGCGTAATTTACGTAAAATACGTAACGAGTAAATTACCTTGCCAACCCTGGGTATCGGTCTATTAAAGAACTTTTTCAAATCGGGATTTTAGAAGATGAGATTTTGCTGCAAATGCCTACGAAGCAGAAATTTTAACATTTACACCCCCTGGTGGTCAAACCATATTTTATAAAAAATTAGAAATTAGAATAAAAAAAAATTCCCACCAAAAGCTGTATCCGGTGCTGAAAGAATTTTTCAAATCAGTTTTAGAAGCAGAGATATCGGAGAAAGCGCAATTTATCTTTACTCCCCCTGGCGGAAAGTAAATGAATTACTTGAAGATTTTGAAGTTATATTAGAAACATGTTACACCGGAAACTGTCCAACAAAGAAGAAATGTTTCAAATCTGATCATAAGAAGCAGAGATATTGACAAAAACCAGTTATACATCTACGCCGCCTGGCAGAGAAACCATGCATTATTTTAACAAGAAAATATTCCAGAAATGTTTGCCTGGGTGAGTAGTATCTCAGTCTACGAAAGAATTTTTTCAATCGAGATTTTAGAAGCTCAGATTTTGCTGCAAATACATTAGAAGCAGAAATCAACATGTACGCCCCCAGGTGGCCAAATCATTTATACCAAAAATGAGAAATTATATGCAAAATGTTTCCCATCATGAGCTGTATCTGCCGAAGGAAACATTTTTCAAATCGGAGTTTTAGAAGCTGAGATATCTGGGGAAAATCAATTTACTTTTACGCCCCCTAGCAGAAAATATATGCGTAACTTGGATAAGTGACTATGCCTAAAATAATAGACTTGAATGGAATCGAAAAGTAAAAGAATTTTTGAATTGGATGTTTAGGAGCGAATATATGGATTAGAATGTGTTTTGAATTAGATATCTGCATTTACGCCGTCTAGCGAGGAAATTTTGTATCGTAAAAAAAAAAAAAAAATTAAATAAAGCATCATCATTCGCACATTTCAAGCTAAAGCTTCCTAATGGAAAAAGAATTTTTCAAATCGGATTATTAGTTGCGGAGATATCGTGTCTACAGACGGATGGACAAATCGCTAACATAAGCATGATCTTTTTTTACAAAAGACGTGCTAAAAAAGAAACCTGAATTCCGTGATCTGCAGACTATACAAAGAAAAATACAGCAATTTGAGTTTATAAGTCTGGATTAACTGAAATTATATTTTAATAAAATCAAAATCTAAAATTATTATTTTTTGAGAGCAGTGACTGGAAGAACAAGGGGGTAAAACAACTGTGAGCCAAACACACTACATTACTTTGCGTTCGAAAATCATCACCACACATTACGTTTATGTGTATTCATTGAAATCTGAATTCGTTTCGTGTTGCTCCCAGATCCAGAATGTATTTTTCCAGCCTTGGTGTAAACGTCTCCAAATATGCGAAGCTGTTGTGAAAGAAAAGTAGTCATGTTGCAATTATGGGTTACCATGTAGCCAGAGTTGTATGAAAATAAATTATGTATCGGTGTACTCAACCACTGAAACAGAAAACTTGCTGCAAATCCGTGAAGCGCGAACCACGATAACAATTTAAAGAAAATTAATAAAACAATAAATAATTATTAGAACATTACAGATTCCAACGAGGACAAAATAGGTTCATTACAAGTGAATGTGCAGCAATGTGTGTGAAATGGACCTTCATGGCAAAATTAAAATATTGGACTAAGAACATCACAGAAACAAGACTAAAGGTAATAACAGGTAGCTTACCTTTTGTTGTAAAGCCAGCTCCTTTGGTATACATTTCACTGCATGTTTGGTTCTTTTCGCAGTCTATAGTTGGTTCCGGCCCTCTGCACGGTGGTCCCATTTAGTCTTCACTTCATTCAATGCCAGACGAATGATTCAGCCCTTGAAGTGTATTTTTCAGTAATGACATTTGACCCTAAGAACTATCCATTTCCTCTAAAACCACTTTTACTGACATGTAAACTCAAAAACCAAGGTGGCAAAATGACTTTTCAACATAAAAATTCATCAACCCAACACAAACATACATTGACGAACTTACATTAAAAACCAACGACCTATTTACATACACACAGATATTCCAACAAAAAAAAAAATCCTAAAAACGTATGTACAACTATTTACACATTAACCTGTCTTATTACCTTCTATGTCATTCTTGTTCCCTACACTTCACCACGATATTTATAGCATACGGCCACCACACCTCTGCCTTTCCAACGTAGACTGCCTCAAGTACTTTTACCCCCCCCCCCTGCCGAGGTCATCATCAGGAGGCGTTCTAGATGTTATCGCCTCAGCTTCCGTGGAGTGAGCGAGCGAAACGATCGTCCTCCTTGGCCCCGCCCCGACATCACCTAGGAACCCTCCACCATGGCTCCATCTATTGTCAACTTTAGTTGCTTGGTGCTTTTGGCTCTTTTGTTCAATTTTAATTCATTCTTCCCAGTTTTCATCAAGAATACTTGGGTCATTATTATTACAAATTCCATCTCCATTTTTCTCAATCAAAACAGATTTGGCTATGCGTACCGGAAAAAACAATTACAATATGTTGGAGCATTACCCTTACATTCCTAGAATATCTACAGAAATAAATAATGTCATAAATATGGAATTCAGATGGGAAACAAGGTACTAACAGTGAGAGATACGATAATTAATAATACTGAAAATTGTAGTATCTTAGAAAAAGCAGGTGTATACAAAATACCTATAACCAGAATCCCACCAATATCTTACATTGGGAGTACCAAAAACCAAACAACGTCTTCAACAGCATATTAAAAATTGGCAAGAAAAAAAAAAAAAAAAGCATGAGCAGCACTAATACAATACTGCATAGATAACCACACATACCCTAATTTTGAAGAGATTAAAACATGTGGTAATGAGAGACACCTACGCATAGCCGAATCAGTTTTGATTGAGAAAAATAGAGATAGAATTTATAATAACAATGACCCAAGCATTCTTAATGAAAAATGGAAAGAATTAATTAAAATTGAACAAAACAGCCAAAAGCACTGAAGAGGAAAATGAAGTTTTAACTAAAGTTGATAATAGATGGAGCCACGGTGGAGGGTTCGTAGGTGACGTCGGGGCGGGGTCGAGGATGACGATCGTTTCGCTCACTCACTCCGCGGGAGCAGAGGTGATAACATCTGGAACGCCTCCTGATGATGAACTCGGCGGGAGGTAAAAAGTACTTGAGGCAGTCTACGTTGGAAAGGCAGAGGCGTGGTGGCCGCATGCTATAAATATTGTGGTGAAGTGTAGCGAACAAGAATGACATAGAAAGCAATAAGACAGGTTAATGTGCAAACAGTTGTACATGTTTTTAGGGGGGGGTTGGAATATTTGTGTATGTAAATAGGTCGTTGGTTTTTAATGTAAGTTGGTCAATGTACACTGAAGAGCAATTGAATTAGAGATACCTGTCTAGTAACATGTAGCACCACCTTTCGCCCTGATGACAGCGAAGATTCGTCTCGGCATGGACTCGACACCGGAAGCGTTCGGAATCCATACGGATCCACGACCCCCTGAACAAGCTCCCACAGTTCATGAAGATTTGATGGAGGGGGTCAGAGCCTCGAACATCTCTCTCGATGGTATCCCAGATGTGCTTGATGGGATTGAGGTCAGGAGGAAGCGAGGTCACGTTGGTGGAGTGTTCATCCAACCATTCGGATACAATTCGGGAGCGATGGCACGGTGCATTGCCTTGTTGCAGGATGAGGTCCCCAGTGGGATGTTGACGCACAAACGGGAGCAAATGATTGTCCAGGATATCCCTGTAACGTTGACCTGTGAGGGACGATGTCACACGTACCAGAGGTCCTATTTCAGTCCACGTAAACAGTCCCCAGACGAGAATGCCACCCCCAACAGCTTGAAGAGTATCCTGCTGGCAAGAAGGATCCATTGCTTCATGTGGTTTGCACCGTACTCGTATCCTGCCATCCGCACGTACCAACGTGAATCTCGACTCGTCAGTCCAGGCAACATTTTCCCACATGTCTAGCGTACAGTGGAGACGTTCCCGCGCCCATGCTAATCTTTGCACCCTGTGATGTGCGGTCAGCAGCGGTAACCTCCTGGTACAATAGCTTCTGTACCCCATAGCGAGGAGATGGTTCTGGATGGTGTGGCTGCTTACACATTCTTGTGCACCAGCGTTAAATTGCCGAGTGATTTCTTGCACTGTGGCCCGTCTATGCGCTGCTACAATGCGAGCTAGCCGACGATGACCCCGCTCATCCGCACGCTGTTGTCCACGGCAGTTGGCCCTTGCAGGGATGGTTTTACCGGATTCGATGTACTCACGGTGCACCCGGGACACAGTGGCTCGTGAAAATCCCAATGCCTGCACGACTTCCGAGAGAGAGAGTGACCCATTTGTCGGGACCCGAGAATTTGCCCACGATCAAATGCGCTTAGATCCTTCGTCTTACCCGTACTGCGTCAGACTCTTACCGATTCCCCGTCGCATCACTCCTTATATTAACAGATCGCTGCATACGTCATGTCATTTCCGTTTACAGAGCCGCCCACGGCGCCACATTTGCATAACGCCAGTTGTCTCTAATTCAATTGCTCTTCAGTGTATGTTTGTGTTGGGTTGATGAATTTTGATGTTGAAAAGTCATTTTGCCATCTTGGTTTTTGAGTTCACGTATCCGTAAAAAAGTGGGTTTAAAGCAAATGGGTAGTTCTTAGGGTCAAATGTCATTACTGCAAAACACATCCAAGGGCTGAATCATTCATCTGGCATTGAATGAAATGAAGACTGAATGGGACCATCACGCCGAGGGCCGGAACCAACTATAGACTACAAAAAGAACCAAACGTGCAGTGAAATGTATACGAAAGGACCTGGTCTTACAACAAAAGCTAAGCTACCTTTTAATTATTGTAATGTATACATGTAAATTATGAATAATTGTAGTGTAAGCTATAGTTGTTCTAACACTAAGACTAAAGGTAATATATATATATATATATATATATATATTTAGATTGGATTCCAAGGGACAGGAAAAGGCCCAGAAGAAGACCTCATGGGAGATGGGTGGATGAAATTCGAAAGTATGCGGGAGTAACATGGAGGAGACTGGCACAAGACAGACCGTTGTGGAGGAAACTTGGGGAGACCTTCGTCCAGCAGTGGATTGATAATGGTTGACAATGATGATAAAAAAAAAAACAGTTCCACTAGTGAACCTTCAAAAATTACAAATAACATTTTCAACAACTTAATTCAAGAAGAGTCTACTTAGAAAACACACAAGGAAAAGACTTTAATTTAATAACTGGCAACTGTAAGAGGAATTTGGGAATAAAATTTAAATTCTTTCTGTGTAAATGGAACTTTTGACTCTGTTACTATACATCGAGAATACAATTACAATTCCTATACATCCTAACCAAGTCCTGTTCTAAATGTATAGAATTATATAGGATTTTATATATTACAATCACATACAATTCCTATACATTGACAACAGGCCTTGATGATGAAATCTAGAAGCCAGAAATGTCTGTAGAAACAAAAGAACTCATAAGAAGTGAAGAATAATTGAAAGTTAAAGTTAAAATAGAATCAAGTGTATTAATCTGTGCAAAGCCTTGAGAAGTGTTTTAATTGCTGTAAACAACGTTTTATATATATTTTTTCAATCTACAAGCAAAAACTATCTGCAAAATCTGCTAATATTCTGAAAACTATAATAAATAAATACATCGCTCTTTCCACGTTCCAGAAACACACAGCAACCGAAAAATTGTTTTTCAGCCGCCGCTGTTCTGTTCAGGGGGAGAATTTTTCGGTTGCTGTGTGTTCTGGAATGTGGAAAGAGCGATGTATTTATTTATTAACTGTCGCCACGTATTTGGAATATTTTCACCATTCTGAAAACTATCCGCGTACAGCATACGTCCACATTCTGCATGTAGCTCAGGTAGTCTCAAAGCTTTTGAAACCTCCACATGAAATTCTTACATTGACTTCTAAGTATCTTTTGTCACATTAACAGGTAAGCAGATATAACAATTAACAAGAAACAGAAATTTTCTTACCTTTGTGCAACAGTACTTAGATGGAAACATAAAATCACGCACCAAGAAGACATTTGTGAGGGTTTGTAACAACAGATTATTAGTAGGAGACTTTCTTCTGAGAAACTGAATCAAATGGACTCCTTCATCACATGTTAAACTGGTAGTCTGGAAAATAAATTAAACTATCAAAATGCTGCCTTTTATACAAACTCTTTTAGATTTTAATGCACACAAGTATTACGTGGACAAATAAGTTTTAAAGCCTTTTTTGCGTGACGTATACAGCTAATTTACATATCCGACATTCCCCCGCATTGTTGTCATGTGACTAACTGGTCAGATTATAAAATGTGACACAGAAGTTTACCCAACAGTCAAACGCACTTGCACAACGGTAGGTGAAAATGGTAAGCAATATGGCACATTTATTCTACACTGCATTCATTGTGAATTTCATCAAGGAAAAACTGCTGCAAAAGCATGTGCATGGATCTGTTCTGTTCTGGGGGAGAATGTTGTATCGAGAAGCAAGTGTGAGTTTTGGTCAAGACTGTTTAAAGCAGGTGATTTTGATGTTAGCGATCGAGAACGTAGCGGCGCCCCGCAGAAGGTTGCCCATGGAGAACTGCACGCATTGCTGGATGAAGATTAATCTCAAACGCAAAAAGAACTAGCTGAGCAACTGGGGATAACTCAACACACCATTTCCAATCGTTTACGCGCAATATGAAAGATTCAGAAGGAAGGAAAATGGATGCCACATGACCGGAGCCAGAAAAACAAGGATGAGCGTGTCATGAAGTGTTTGAATATGTTGAATAAACAACACAGTCTTTCGTGTGGAAAACCGTTTTGGGTGATGAAAAGTGGACATGGTACAACAATCCTAAACGCAAAAAACACTGGGTAGACCCTGGTGAGGCAACGACTAAGACACCGAAACCCAATATTCACTCCAAAAAAAGTTCTGCTGTGCGTCTGGTGGGATATGAAGGGTGTGCTCTATTATGAACTATTGGAACAGGGTCAAACTGTTACTGCTGATCGATACAAGCAACAATTGCTGCAATTGAACCAGGAAATCTGTTGGAAACGTTCATTCACAGGCAAAGGATTGCGCCCCGTGAAATTACTGCACGACACCGCTGTTGCGAAATCGGCCAAGGAAACATTATTGACGCTTGGCTGGGAAGTTTTGGAGCACCCGGGGGATAGTCCCGACATAGCTAGTTCAGGTCATCAGTTGCTATGATCGATGCACCATAGTTTGTCTGCTGTACAGTTCCGGACATGTGACGTAGTGCAAAAATGGGCTGACGACTTCATCGAGCCACACGACAAAGTATTATTCACGGCTGGAATCCGTCAGCTGCCCGACCGATGGTGGAAGGTGATAGATAATGACGGCGCATATTTTGATTCTTAAAGGTATCGTTTTCTCTCAAATTACATGTTACGTTGCTTTAAAACGCTTTCAAACTTATTTGTACACCTAATACATCTTTCAAGTGATCACTAATGAAATGGAAAATATATCTGCTCAGATAACTAAATACAGTAACACCTGTTTGAGTATACTACAGGGTGATTCACAGAAAATTAACATTTTACGTTTGTTTTATTTCAGCAGGAATGCGGGGCATCTGTAAGATTCCTCTATTCTCATGAGAGGGTGCGCTGCTATGCAGGATGTGGTAGCTGTTGCCGCCAGATTGCCCAAGTCACTGTGAAGATGCAGTACATGCTACAGCAACAGGTATTCCTTCTGAAGACGTACTGGATTACAAACTCGATCACAGCTACACAAAGGGCATACATGAGGGAATTTGATGTTAGCAAACCTCCCGAAAGGAACTCTATACTGGTGCTGATATGTAAGTTGGAAACAACAGGATTTCCTGTGAGTGAAACTGACAAGCACTGCTCATTTGAACTGCCGACTGATGCTGCGGATGTTGGAAGCCTGACTGCAGCGGTCAGCCAGGAAGTCACTACGGCGTCTGACCAGGTACTCGTACTCCATTTGTCAGAGAGCTGCTAAGAAAGAGAGGCTAATGCCGTATAGGTTGATGGCTATTCACAAGTTGCTGGAGCCAGATAAAAAAAAAAAAACAAGTTGCTGGTTTCAGGTTGGTTGGTTGTTTGGCGTTTTATGGCGCCATGTCAGAGGATTAAAATAGAAACAAACATCAAAACAAAACAAAAATAAGATATAACAGTAACAATGACCGGTGTACATGGCCGGGAAGGGGACAACAAACAAGAAAAACAAAAGGCACCAGTATAATGTACACAAAGATGAAACACAGTAATGAAATATCGTAAGAATGACTGAACATGCTTAAAATATAAACAATGACATCATAAAAAATAACAGTAAAAGGTTAAAAGGTGTAAATCGACGATAAAATGACAACACACTACACAAAATGTAAAACACTGGCTGGTTTCAGGACTTCAGTGCTCAAAATCCTAGCATATTATCCATCACGTGGTTCACGGACAAGGCGTGGTTTCCCTTACATGGCTATGTCAATTTACAGAAAAGAAAAAAAAAACGCGTTTGGGCCACAGAACATCCGCACGTCCTCCAGGAAGCTCCTATGCACCCACAAAAAGTCGGGGTTTGGTGCACAATATCCGTTGAAAGAACGGTGGGTCCCCGTTGTTTCAACGGGACAGTCAACACTGCAGAGTACCAACGAATTTTCATACACTTTGATGAGCAATTGGATGACATAGAGCTACGTCAAGGCTATTTTCAACAGGATGGCGCCATGTGCCATACATCAAATGAGTCTATGGTGCTGATCCACAGTTTCTTTGAGGACTGGATAATTTCTTAACTTGTGGCCACCAAGATCACCAGATTTCTTTGTGTGTGTGTGGGGGGGGAGGTATCTGCATGCCCTCGGACATTAGACGAATTGAAGGAGAACATAAACAAAATCAACCAGATTGACATATTGACAAGACGATGCTCCAACGAACAGCGAGGAACATGGAACGACGTGTCCAGATGTGCCTTCAGGAGGGGGTGGACATTTTCAGCATTTCATGTAAATGCTATGTAATGTAAACTTGCATAGATATGCTACATTTCAAATGCATAACTTGCTGTTAGCTTTATTCTTGTTCACATAAATTGATAATGAAATGTGTTAGTTTTACATGAATCACCCTTTATTTAACCTGTCTAAATCAGAACCTGCCAAACGCGAAAACAGAAATGGCAAGAGAGTAAATTAACCTCGTAACAATAGGAAGTACCTGAGCTGTTAAATATTTTAATTTAGCAGGGTTTAAAAAATATCTGAAAAGTTGCATGCCCAGTGGGGCATGTGCAGATTTTTTTTTTTTTTTTTTTTTACTGAAGGTTTAATCACCACCATGAACAACTCAGTGGGCAATATGCAGCCACCTGTCCTTAATTTAGGACAACTGGTACCAGGGAAGCAAGAGAGCTAGCGCGTAAGACAAACACAACAGGGTCATTCCGTGTCAAATCATCACAATTTATAATATTTTTCTACCTCACCAACTTAGATTTTGATAAAACTTGGCATACTTAATTAATGATCCTATGAGTTATGAAAAAAAATGCATTTTTAAGCTCACAAGGGGAAAAGATATTTAAGCCTAAATTTTCAAAATTTTATTAAAAAATGGCCTACCAGTGATACTTGTAGGCAATTGGTGGCTAGTGATCTGGAAACTAGCCACCAATTGAGATATGGAGTTGGAAGGTCTCATTTTAAAACCCCTTTAATGGGCTTTTATATGATATACAACACAAATAGGGTTTATAAAAAAACACAAAATTCAAAATCCAACTGAAAATTTCAAAATCGATTTTCTGAAAAATGGATTTTTTTTAATTTTGAAAAAAAAATCTCAAAATCAGTTCGTACTTATCTATAACTATCCACAAAATATTTTTATGGGATCTTAAGATATGAAAGGTAACACATATGCATGATCAAGAGAAAATAATGGGATCCTAATTTGCCAAGTACCTAACAAAAAAAGAAATTTCCACAGCATAATTTTTGAACAATATTTATGAATGTTGCTTTCTGTGCGTATTACTTTTCCCTTTCTGTTCTGATCTGACAGTTTGTTCAATTTTAGGTGATGTAATTAAAACTCATAGCTTGAAAAATGCAAGCTGAAACAGGCATGAACATGTTGGATCATGCAACAGATCCATTCCCCTCCTCTCCACATTACTGCACTTGGCTCAGTCTCCCAGCAGAGTTTGTCCCCTTGCCTTTATTTATTGTTGATAAATGTGAATGTAGTGTAAATGATTTTGAATGTGAAGTGATAGTGTGAGCCGGTTTTTTTGTTAGTAAGTTTTCAACAAAATCTCTCTAAAATGGATAAGAAATGGGCCTTAAATTGTTTCAATCCATTTAAAAAATGAAACCACTCCAATATAAGGAAGGGATTAAGACCAGTGACAACATGGATGCGTTCCCTTTTTCCTTAAACACAAATGATAGCTAAAGTTTGTGACAGCTGTAGGAAAGAACTGAGCAAGATGAAAGCTGAGGTTACAAAAGATGAAATTACAAGTTTTCCAAGTACTAGCCAGGATGTAGGTTATGATTGCAGTACCTATTGTGATAGTGATCCTGCTGTATTATTTCTTTCAGAAGCTTTAAAAACATTTAATACATCCCTCCAAGACATAGGAGAGTCCCCGATTGACCAGAAAAAGGCAGAATATAAAGGATATTCTACTGAAAAAGTTAAAAGAATCAATACTGCTGTAAAGCGCAAACTTCTTGTCAATGCAGAGTCTTCTGACAGTGAAGTTGAGTCCCAAGATGAAACTATATTAAGTCAGCCGAAAACAAAATTCCAAACTTTGACGAACAGAAAGGAAAAGTTCATGATGCTGACTATTTTGCCTGAATCATGGAGTATTAAGAAGATTGTGTGGGAATTTAATGCACCAAGTTATATGGTGAGACAGTCAAAGAAACTTTTGAAACAAAAAGGAATTCTATCTACTCCAGATCAGAAACCTAGAAAAACTCTACTTGCAAAAACAGCTGAAACTATAAAAACATTTTATGAAAGTGATGAGGTCAGCAGACCTATGCCTGGCATGAAAGACTGTTTCCATGAAGAACAGCACTGGCCAAAAAATTCATGTCTCCAAATGCCTAATGCTTAATAATTTAAAGAAGGTGTACATATTTTTTAAAGAAAAGGTTCCAAATGTACATGTGGGTTTTTCAAAATTTGCAGAGCTGCGCCCAAAGAATTGTGTCCTAGCTGGTCAGAGTGGTACACATGCAGTTTGTGTGTGTACCATACATCAGAACATAAAACTTAAGACTGAAAATGCCAAGTTATCATCAATTACTAATGGTGAAATGAAAAACTACAAAGATGTCCTTGTAAATATAGTATGCAACTCAGCATCAATCGACTGCCACTTGGGTAATTGTGCATCCTGCCCTGGAGTTCAAGTAATCCAAAGTTTGCTAGAAAATGCCTTCAAAGAAAATCTGATCGAGACTAACTTTTCGCCAGTGGATATCTGTAGACAGATGCACCTTAGAGACATTGCAAAAAACAGTCTCTGAATTTGTCAACCTATTTTGTGAGAAAATTTTCCTTTTACTTCGCCATGACTTCATAGCTAAACAACAAAGTTCATTTATGAATCATGTCAAAGAATATTTGTCCGATTCAGAAATTGCTGTTGTGTGCGATTTTTCAGAAAACTATTCTTTTGTCGTGCAAGACGAAGCACAGTCTTATCATTGGACCAGCAACCAAGCTACAATGCATCCATTTGTTGTATATTTTAAAACAGTAGAAAAAATTCAGCATATCAGCTTTGTTGCGATTTCAGACTGTCTTGAACACAATACTACAGCTGTGTATTTTATTTCAACAGAAACTCTTAGACTTTTTGAAGAGTAGATTTGGGAAACTGCCCAAAAGCACATTATTTTTCTGATGGCTGTGCTGCACAATATAAAAACAAGAAGAGCTTTTTAAATTTATGTCACCATAAAAAAGATGTCAACATTGCAGCAGAGTGGCATTTTTCTGCTACAGCTCATGGCAAAGGTGCATGTGATGGTGTTGGGGGGGATAGTGAAAAGGTTGGTAGCAAGAAGTCTCCAAAGACCATACCAGGACCAAATAATGATACCAAGACAACTCTATGAATGGGCGAAAGAAAACATTTCAAAAACTGACTTCACATTTGTTACACAGGAAGAGTACATTGCAACAGAGCAATTTTTGACAGATCATTTCAGCAAGGCACAAACTGTACCAGGAAGTCAAAAACTACATGCTTTCATACCTTTAAGTGAAACAAAAATCTCAGTCAAACCTTTCTCTTTTGCTCAAACATCAGTTGAACACTGTAACAATATGTACAGGAAGACTGCTTTTCAGTGAAATATGTGGTTATGTCATTTCACTCTACAGTGGCAATTGGTAGTTGGCCTATGTTTTAGCAAAACAGGAAGAGAAGGATGAAGTAAAGTTAACATTTCTTCACCCAGCAGCAGGGCGCGATTTCACCGATTAGCAAATAGCTAGTGAAAAATCAAATTTGCTAGTGAAAAAAATCGCAGTAGCAAATATTGCTAGTAAGGTAATTTCTTTATTTAAAGTAACCAAAAATCATTATTAATCCACGAAGTTTACATAACAGTTTCTATTATCATTTATTAAAACAGCGACAATCAGCGATTCTCTTTCGCCAATTTCTTTTCGACACTTAACACCCATCCTCCCCATATCTTTCATCCCTTCCAAACTGTCGTAGAAGCGCATTGAAACTCCTCTCCATCGTGCCCTCATTGGTCTATTACAGAAACTGAACGTGACGTCGGCAGTGGTTGCTGTGGCAACCCAGAGCTCTGGGATGGATCAGTTGTTTGACCACCTGCTCTGCCACTCTCCCTTCTTTTGCCCCACGAACTTTGTCCTTAACTCCTGTCGTACCCTAAGCCAAGCGATCGCATACTTCCACAAGTCTTGAGAGTCGTGCATACATCAAATACTGCGCTCTAATAATCAGTGATGAATAAGCAAGAATAATTTCACTTATTCGGATGGTAGACAAAATCGAAAGAAGCAAACCAAAATGTTACTGGAAAATAGCCTGCCAACACTGGCAAAAGTCTTATCCATAGTAACTAGCCTTATTGCGTGGCATACATAGCCGCTTTTTTACGAAACATGTTCGTGGAGGGGATAAACGATTATGGAAGAAACTTTTGCTTCGTCTGACTTCTGGTTTGGGAAATTTTCCTTGTATTTTCAAGCTGAAATACAAATATTTATCCAGTAAAATGTTAATGAGCAATAATACTTGACAGAGGCAACATCGTGAGAAAAAAAAAATCATCATTACGGAAAAAATCCAAATTCCGTCGACCTTTCGTTTTCTAGTTTCGTAAAGACGGAATTCCAATAATAACGAAAAAGCCGGAATTCCTTGAATTCGCGGAAGAATCTCATGCCTGAAGATTACAGAAAAATTTTGCAGCATCCAACTTCCGTTTTTGCAAATTGTTCTCCACAGTTTCAAGCTAAAATGCAAACATTTATGCAATAAAATGATATTTAACAAGAAAAGCGGACACAAAGACAACATTGGGAGCAAAATTTTCTTACTCCGTTTCACTACTGTGTTCGAAAGTTTTGAAGCACGAAATTTCGTCTCCAGATGGAAAACGAAACCCCCCCTCCCAAATATCGATCTTCAGAATGATCTAACTGATGACAAAAAAAAAAAAAAAAAAAGCGGGATTCTGCGAATCCCTGTAAGAATTTCGTGTATATCATAAAAATAATAGCAAAAGAAAATTTTTAAACAAAATGAAAATTTGTAGAATCCGTAGTTTTGATAGTGAGTTCCGTAGTCAGACAACTAATTCCGTAGAAACTACAGCATTGTGTGGTAGTTGGCAGATATGAAGTGTGTAGAAGTTAAGCAGAAATTTGTGCGATACTTCCACTTAATACTACATGTTGTGAGGTGGGATTCAGTTTTTTTAAAAAGAATACAAGGGGATTGGAGGAACAATTTGTCTGTTGAAACTTTAAATGCTCTGATGACAATTGAAATAGAAGGGCCACAAGAAGAGATTTTTAATCCTCGGTCAGCAGTTATAAAGTGGTATGATGACAAAGTCAGACACCCTGAGCGTAAACCATATGGGAAGAAATCTGAATTAGAATGTCAGTGAAATATATTCATGTGGTATGAGAATTTGTTAGAAATTAATAATAAAGATAGTCACTAAACTTATCTAAGATTCTATTCATTATTCAAAAAGGTAAGTCAAAATATTTATACACATATTTAAATTTCTGTGTAACTTTATTAGAAAATAAGTTACGATGTGATTTAGTTTTACTTGCTAGTCATGCAAATGTTTTGCTAGCAAACTATTTGGTCACTAGCAAAATTTGCTAGTGAGCAAAAAAGATGAAATCTTGCCCTGCCCAGCAGGTTAATCTCCTTCATTTGCTTATCCTAAAAATCCAGATGTTCTGTGGATTCTGTCGACATATGTCCTGTGTAAAAAGTGAACCCTGTAACACCAACTGGCCGTACAATACACTCTCTGTGCTCAAGAACTCCAACAAGCCAGTCAAGTCTTCCATCAGTTCACTAGCTCAAGAAAATACTGAAAATATGACCACTTGTGTAAAAATGGATTGAACTAAAACAATCATGTGAGTTAATCTTTTTAATGATATAACTGCATACTTGCTTTCTTCATTTTTATGGCCCCACATCATTGGAGATACATAGGATCACTACCTAGAGATAATATAACAAACAAAAAATCCCAAAAGCTATAGTATATGGGTGGGGTGGTGGTGGTGGGGGGTGAACTACAAAACAGCAAATCTGGGTCACATTTATCTTGATCATGCTTATGTGTTACCTCTCATATCTTATGATCCCAAAAAATATTTTGTGGGTAGTTACAGGTAAGTATAAACTAATTTTGAGATTTTTTTCAAATTAAAAAAAAAATCTGTTTTTGAGAAAATCGATTTCAAAATTTTCAACTGGATTTTGAAATATATTTTTTACAAACCCTATTGTGTTGTGTATCATATAAAATCCCATTAAAGGAGCTTTAAAATGAGACCACTTCCAGCTCCACATCTCAATTGAGAGGCCTGCTAAAGCAATATAAAAAAAATCTCCAAGCCCGTTTTGAACCGAAAATCAAAAACTTTACATAGCTCTAACATTTCACATAATAAACATAGGCTCCTAAAAATTGGCATTTTTGCTCTATACCATAGGATCATTAAGCACCCCAAATTTCATAAAAATATAAGGAGGTCAGTCTGAAACAGTGTGATGATGAGTTGACATGGAACGACCCAACATCCATGCCTCAATGGGATTCAAACCCGGACCCGTCTTGGACGAATTATCAGAAGCCATTGCTCAGACCACTGCACCACCAGGGCAGCCAGAAATTATTTACCTGCCCTGGTAGTAAAAGCTGGATGCCCAGGAAAATTTATCTTTTAAGATAAAGTACAAGGTTCCTACCTTTCCAAGCAAAATAAATGCAAGCACTTTTCAAGGACTTTTTAAACCCAAATTATCATGTGTGCGTGTGTGTTGTCGGTCGATCAGTAGGTAGGTATTTGAGTAAGTTCAAACCGATAATCTTAGCTAGGGCAGGCACACCTTCAATAACCTGCCGTTACCCTTGCCTCCAGTTGATTTATTTTATTAACTTTGAATCGCCCCTCTGTTTTGGTGTTTTTCGAAATCATTTTACTTTGTGGAATGTTCTGAAACGATACATTATTTTCGTATTCATCTGCTGGTATATGATGTTTGCTTTAACTTTTTATTTTTGATACATGACTATGATTTTTTTTTTTTTTTATGCAGACAGGAGATGAAGGGTCCACGCATGAAGCACAAGCAATTCCTGGAAGTTCCATATTCCTGCAAGAATGCATCCCTAACCCCAGTAAACAGAAGCCCACCACAATTTGTGAATACATCATTCCACTTATTTTACTCACATGGCTGATGCTTTACTCTGTAGTCATATCATAGCCAAGGTACCAGCTGTCCACACACTCCCCCTGGGTTGAACGCAAGTTCTGCGCTATTTGATCAGCTTGGTGTTTTTATTGGAACTGCACAGAAATCTCCTATACAACTTTTTAGCACAAATAATTATTTAACACATGCTCTTTGATATCATTACTTAACAAACAAAACAGTTTTTTTAAGTACTATTTACAGAGCCTTAAACATTTTCAAGTACTTTCAAGCATTTGAAAATGAACTTTTTTTATTCAAGGAGCGTACGAATTATGAAGTAGAACCTTATTGTTTTTAAGTTAAAATATATGATGAATTTTTCTTATATGTTTTGCATTTCCATGTTACGGGTCTGTATTAAAAATGTTTTGATTGTGGGTTTAACGACTACCGTGAGCAACTCAGTGGGCTATAAGAAGTTGCCTGTCCCTAATTTAGGGCCACTGGTACCAGGAAAGTAAGAGAGCCAGCACTGTAAGACAAACATATTTATGCTTCACTGGGATTCGAACCCGGACCCATCTCGGACGAATGATAAGAAGCCATCGCTCAGACCACTGCACCGCTGGGGTGGAGCAGAAATTATTTACCTGCCCCAGTAGTAAAAGTTGGATGCCTAAGAAAATTTATCTTTCAAGATAACAAATCAGAACCTCATTGTTTTTTAAAGTTAAAAAACATGATAAACTTTTCTTATGTTTAAACCATCATCAGAAAATGAACACTTACTTAAAACAAAAAAAAAAAAAAATCGTGACCCCAAAGGAAAAATTTGTGGCAATTTCTTGAGTTTACGACCCTTTTCTGAATTTGTAACTTTTTCATGAGTAGCAGACACCCTGCATCAGCTCAAGTTTTCACTTAATTGTAAGCATGTTTTCACTTACTTGTAATTATGTTGGTTCTACTTAGAACCAACATAATTTGAATGTATGAAAGTTAATTCCAAAGCAAAAAGAAAGATGACGCCGAATTTTTAGGTGTAATAAGTACACGTCTTTTGAATCCATTCTGTCGCAAATTAAATTTATCAAAGCTATTCAAAGTCTATGGAACCAGTATGGAAAAACAATAGTATCTGACGGAAGAAAAGTTTTTCAATCGGGGTTTTCAATCTTTCAGATATTGCTGTAAACGGAATCGTGAGCTTACGCCCTCTGGTTGCAGACTTGTGCATTAAGAAAAAATATGAATTTATATGAGAAACATTTCGCACCAGAAACGCTCTCCAACACAGAAATAATTTTTCAAATCTGACTCTTAAAAACAGAGATATCGACAAAATTAAGATGTGCCTTTACGCTCCCTGGTGGGAAAACCATGTAATATTTTTAGGAAGAAAGTATTCTCAAAAGTTATATAATATGAGCAGTATCAGTCCACGAAAAAAAAAAAAATTTTGGTCGAGTTTTTAGGAGCCTAGATTTTGCTGCAAATACACTGACGGAAAAAAATCCCAACACCACGAAAAAATAGCTGTAGAGGAATGAAATAGCGGCAATACATTTGTATAGGTAACATATTTAATCGATTAAGGTTTCAAGATCACAGCTTAATGTAAACGTGAGAAGAGCCATTTTAAATGTGAAATGCTGGTGCATTAATAACTGGTGTAACCGCCAGAATGTTGAATGCAAGCACGCAAACGTTCATGCATTGTGTCGTGCAGGTGCTGGATGTCAGTTTGTGGGATGGAGTTCCATGCCTGTTGCACTTGGTCGGTCAATACAGGGACAGTTAATGCTGGTTGTGGGTGACGCTGGAGTTGTTGTCCAATGATGTCCCATACGTGCTCGATTGGTGAAAGATCTGATGATCTAGCAGGCCACGGCAACGTGTCGACACTCTGTAGAGCATGTTTGGTTACAACAGCGGTATGCGGGCGAACGTTTTCCTGTTGGAAAACACCCCTGGAATGCTGTTCATGAATGGCAGCACAACAGGTTGAATCACCATAACCACGAGAGTGCTCCTGCTGTCATAGGAAATTGCTCCCCAGACCATAACTCCAGGTGTAGGTCCAGTGTGTCTCGGCCGCAGACAGGTTGGTTGCAGGTGCTCACCTGGACTCCTATCCAACACACGGCCATCACTGGCACCCAGGCAGAACCGGCTTTCATCAGAAAACACAACAGATCTCCACTCCGTCCTCCAATGAGCTCTAGCTTGACACCACTGACATCGCAAACGGCAGTGGTTTGGAGTAAGTGGAATGCACGCTACAGGGCATCTGGCTCCGAGCTGCCCTTCAAGTAACCGATTTGTAACAGTTCATTGTGTCACTGTGGTGGAAACTGCAGCTCGAATTGCTGCTGCAGACGCAGTACGATGCGCCACGGCCATACGCGGCGGTTTTCCCTCTCAGTAGCGCCATGTGGCCGGCAGGAATCCGGTCTTCTTGAGGCAGTACCTTCCCTTGGCCACCGCTGCCAACAATCGTGCACAGTGGCTACATTCCTGCCAAGTCGTTCTGCAATATTGCAGGAGAGAAAATCCACCTTCTCGTAGCCCTATTACACGACCTCGTTCAAACTCCGTGAGCTGTTGATAATGGCTTCTTCGTCTTCTTAAAGGCATTCTTGACTAACATCAACACACTACATCGAATCTCAACGATAACTAACGCTCACGAACGTTACAGCGCGTATTTACAGCAAACCTGCTTTGCATGTTTCGAGGGCGCTACAAGCGCCACACGTATGCGCCGAGCGCGAATTTTGCATAGACGTCATATTACAGATTTACTCTCATCGCCTACCAACTGTCGTTTATCTAACACAACCCCTTCTTGGTGTTGGGAATTTTTTCCGTCAGTGTACATCAGAAGCAGAAATTAACACTTATGCCCCTGGTGGCCAAACCATTCTTTACCAAACATTAGAAATTATATGAAAAATATTTTCCATCAGGTGTTGTAGGGGATACAGGAAGAATTTTTCAAATCGGAGTTTCAGAAGCAGAAATAATGCAGAAAACGCAATTTACCTTTGTACCCCCTAGTGGAAAGTATGATTTACTTGAAAATTTTGAATTTATATGAAAACCATTTCGCATCGGAAACACTATCCAACAAAGAAGAAAATTTTCAAATCTGATTCCTAGAAGTAGAGATATTGACAAAAACAAGACATACATCTACGCCCTGGCGTAGAAACCATGCATTATTTTAAGAACAAAATGTTCCTAAAAGGTTTGAGTAGTATTGGTCTAAAAACGACATTTTTTTCAATTGAGATTTCAGAAGCTCATATTTTGCTGCAAATACATCAGAAGTGGAAATTAAGTCTTACGCCCCCTGGTGGACAAACCATTTTTTATAAAAATTAGAAATTTAGTGCAAAAGATTTTTCTATCAGGAGCTGTATCCGGCGTAGAAAGGATTTTTCAAATTGGAGATTCAGAAGTAGAGATATACACTATCTACCAACAAGTAATTGGACACCCCTGAAATTAACGATATCTGCGGTCCTGATACACGTCACGGCCGTCGCCGTTAAATATCGTGTGGGAAACAACAACGCAAAAATCGCATGCAAAATGCCACGCAGTTTGGAGCTCTCTGATTTCGAGAAAGGTGTAATCGTCGGGTATCACAGAAATGGCCGATCCATACAAGACATATCCAGCGAGTTGAAGTACCCAAAATAGACAGTGGCCTACGTGATTGGCAAGTGGAAGAAGAGACCGACGGGTGCTGGCCACAGAAATTCAGAAGAACCGCACCAAATCGATGGGCCACATCCGCGAGGAGTTTTAACAGGCATCCGGGAGTGTTCTTTCGATGAATACCATCCGTAAGGAAGCCCATCTGCTCGGTTATCATGGACGTGCTGCCGCCCACAAGCATTTGATCACCAAGTCCAATAGCACTGCTCGGCTAACGTGGTGCAAGGAACGTCGACAGTGGACCGTTGAACAGGGGAAACAGGTTATCTGGAGCGATGAATCAAGGTTCACCCTCTACCTTTCGGATGGCAGGGTCTGGGTTTGGCGTCTGCCTGGAGAACGCCTCCTGCCGGAATGTATTGTGCCAACTGTGAAGTTCGGCGGCGGTGGAATTATGCTATGGGGGTGTTTCTCCTGGTATGGCACGGGACCCTTGGTCGCAATTCCTGGTAGACTCAACGCCGAAACCTACTGCACTATTTTGGATGACCAGGCGCTTCCTACGTTGTGGCAGTTTTACGGGGAAATAAACTTTGTTTTCATTTGCTATCACAGGTGTCCAATTACTTGTTGGTAGATAGTGTAGAAGGAAACGCAATTTACCTTTATGCCTCCTAGCGGAAGGTCTATGAAATACTTGAAAATTTTGAAATTATATGAAAAACATGTCACACTGGAAACACTATCCAACAAAGAAGAAATTTTTCGAATCGGACTCCTACAAGTAGAAATATTGATAAAAAGAAGATATACATCTACGCCCCCTGGCGGAGAAACTGTGGAATATTTTCTTCTTAAAATATTCCAAAAAGGTTTATCAACGTGAGTGGCACTGGTTCACGAAAAAAAAAAAATTCAATCTAGTTTTTAGCTCAGATTTTATGGCAAATACACCAGAAGCAAAACTTAACACTTATGCCCCTGGTGTCCAAAGTATTCTTTACCAAAAATTAGAAATTATATGCAAAAGATTTTCCATCAGGAGCTGTATCCACTAAAGAAAACATTTTTCAAATCGGAGTTTTAGAAGAAGAGATGTTTGGGAAAACGTAATTTACTTTTACGCCCCCTTAGCGGAAAATCTATGCGTAATTTGAAAAAGTAACTATACCTAAAATACTCTTCGACATAAATGGAATCGAAAGATAAAATAATTTTTTCAATCGGATGTTTAGAAACAAATATGTGGAGTAAAACGTATTTTTGAATTCGACATAATTTGCACTTATGCCCTCTAGTGGCAAAATTGTACATCATAAAAAAAAAACCATGAAAAAAAGGATCATTCGCATATTTCAAGCTTCCCAACGCAAAAAGAATTTTTCAAATCAGACTAATACCATAATTTTCGGACTAAGCCGCCACTTGTGAAGTCGTGGTGCTGCTCAGAAAGCTAAATTATCTTACTTATTTTCATGAATTAACTCACGCCCAACATGATTATATGTATACTTCAAAGGCTAATTCTGCAACTCAGTGTCGATCTGCTTTATAGATTTATTTTTTCATACTGGCAAAAAATTTTATTTATACATTTTTTATTAATCATGCTAATGATGTTATTTGTTTGCCTTTATTAAATGCTCAAAACCATTTATGTAATCAATATAAATCACAGTTTATCTTAAGACTCCCGTTAGAATATCGCATTGCTCGTAAAACTGCACATTGTCTAAATTCCATTCAATGTGGATGTCTGCTACAGGATGGTTCTCTGTTCACCGCAATAGAACCCGTCTTAGAAGTAATTAACTTATAAATTATAGCTTGTAATGCTTTCGATTAATATTTTCTTTAATAATATGTTCCTTCTATGTTATGCTTTTTTTCTCATCTAGAGATGTTTTTGTTAGAATGAAGTTGCGGGTCATTCCGCGTCACATCAACCAGTGACTTGCAAGACATTTTAAAATATTTTTTATATTTTGCATACAATATTCTCAATATATTAACACTTCAAAAATAAAAAAAATTTTTATATCTTATTTTTTTTCTGGCGGCCATTTTTTTTCGGCTTCACATGACGTTTTTCACCAAAATCATCGTTTATGTAAAATTTAATAACTTCTTGACTACTAGAGCTATCATGTTCAAATAAAGATCATTCTTTTTTACATGAAATGTTCTACAGTTTTGACCAAGAATGCTTTAGCTACCTCTTGTGAAAAGATATGAAATGTCCCTTACAAAATGTTTAATAATTTCGCTCAAATTGCTGATTTCAGGCATAATTTTTTTTAAGAATGGTAAAAGTCTCATACTTCAAACTTTGTATGTTTACATGTATCTAGTTGGACTATTAATTCACAAAATTTGAAACTTGAGACTGTAGTCCTTTTTTTCTATAGACCTCCAAACATAGTCCAAACCTTAAAAAGCGTCACATTTTTATGCCTAATATCACGAAAGGGACAGCTCCTAAAATTCTAATATTTTTACACAGCAATGTTGTCTTAGGAGAAAACCTGCAGTAAAAATTTAGACTTGTAGACACAAGTAGTTTTAAGGCTGTGCTACATCAAAATAACGGAAAAATACGACCATTTTTATTTGCGAACTTGTGAGCCAGAGTTGCTTTTAAGTCATCTTAAATATGTAAGGAAAATTATAAATGGTACAGTAACATTTTATTATTCATTGAAATAAAGAAATATTAAAAAAAACCACAAAGAAGACAAGCAGCAAAATAAATTTACCTGATTTTGAGTGCATGATTTACAATCGTCCATAAACATATATGTTAGTTATAGACAGTAATATCAACTTTTTTGTCATATATATTTTTTTAGATGTATTCATGTGATTTCCTGTTGGAGGCAGCATAATCCTGTCACTACATGTCCAGATGAGTCATTGTTTTTGTATCCTGTTCAATTCTTGTTAAGCTTTTAAGACCTATTAAGCTTTTAAGCTACCTGTTAAGACCTGTACATTTAATGTAGCTATACAGTATATACCACCACATTCATTCTTGTCCCAGTTTGATGTTTCCTTTGTGACTGGCAAGTAGTTCAAATGTGACTTTGTGATAAACCTGCAATAAGTGTATTTGTGCCAAATCAAAATGGAATGCTCTGTTGGTGTATATGTCAATGAAGAATGCCATAAATGTGATTATGGATCTGTGACTAAGGATTTATGTCGTGTAAGTGATTTACCACAGAATGAACAAAATGTATTAAAATTAAGGGTGTCTAGTGATATTGAAACTATTTGTAAATATCATCAACATAAATATCTTGTAAAATATTGCCACATATTTGGAAGAAAATGTTGCAACCTCATGAAAATACATACAAAACCAATCAAAAAGGGCCTATGGGAAATTCTTTATGAGCATATGAATAAACCAAAAAATATTTCAGTGGATCTTGTGCCAGGTCAGTCATGCATAACCTGTATTTCAAAATTATTTGGTATTGTTCAACCTAAATCATGTGAAACGGTAATGGAGAATTTTTGCGATCCATCTGCGGAATTAAATACAGTAAATTTAGTGTGCAACTCGTTAAATTTATCTCCAGTTACAAAAATTACAAAATTGAATAAAAATCAAAGACCTCATGCATTATTAAAAAAAAAATGGAAAAATTACTGAATCTTTAAAAAGGAAATTAGAAAATTCTTTTAGTGAGTGTATGCCTACAACCTCCAGCATTGCTCCTACTAATGAATATGATACTTTAATAAATCTGCTGAAAAAAATTTTCAGTGGCTAATAAACAAGAAAAAATCAAAATAATTAGTTTGCTTCCAAATTCTTGGTCAAACAAAAAAATATGTGAGGAATTTGGAGTAACAGACTATTTAGTTAGGTTAACACAAAAATTAATGAAATCACAAGGAATACTTCCTTATCTTTCAAAAAGAAAAGGGAAAACATTAAGTGAAGACGTTGCTAATGCAGTAGAACATTTTTACGAAGACGATGAAAATAGCAGGATTTGTCCTCGCCAAAAAGATTGTGTATCTATCAGAATTAACAATGAAAAGTTACAGAAACAGAAAAGGTTGATGTTGTGCAATTTAAATGAGTAATATGCTTTTTTAAAGAAAAATATCCCGAACACAAGATTGGGCGGTCAATGTTCTGTTCACTAAGACCAAAATGGTGCGTTCTACCCGGAGCTGCAGGCACCCATGTTGTTTGTGTTTGTAAATACAATGATATGCAAATTCACTTTTTCCATCCACACGGGCCACAGACATCCTTTCAATTGTTATTTCCACAGGACATTGTATGGCTTTTTTTTTTTTTTTGATTGTAGGTTTAACGACCACCGTGAGCAACTCAATGGGCTATAAGCAGTCGCCCGTCCCTAATTTAGGGTCACTGGTTCCAGGGAAGGGAGAGAGCCAGTACCGTAAGACAAACACAACGTCCATGCCTGACCGGGATTCGAACCCGGACCCCTTTCGGACAAATGATCAGAGGCCATCGCTTAGACCACTGCGCCACCGGGGCAGCATTGTATGGCTTCCCATAAGCCATATCTTACAAAAACTGACTCCAATGGATGCGACGACAGTGACTGGCCGTTCTTACAATAATGCGGAAACACTGTGTAATAACATTTCTCAACTTAAGCAATGAATTTATTTATTTCTCAGTACAACTAGAACATCAATAGAACTGTAAGTAACTTATTTGTTCATAGCTATTATACTTTAATGTGTTAGTGTTATTGTTTATACTGTAGTAACACATATATGCAAAATGGACATTTGTAAACCATGCACTCAAAATCAGGTAAATTTATTTTGCTGCTAGTCCAATTTGTGTTTTTTTAATATTTTTTTTTATTTCAATGAATAATAAAATTTTACTGTACCATTTATAATTTTCCTTACATATTTAAGATGATTTAAAAGCAACTCTGGCTCACAAGTTCGCAAATTAAAATGGTCGTATTTTTCCCTTATTTTGATGTAGCACAGCCTTAAAACTACTTGCGTCTACAAGTTAAAATTTTTACTGCAGGTTTACTCCTAAGACCACATTGCTGTGTAAAAATATTAGAATTTTAAGAGCTGTCCCTTTTGAGATATTAGGCATAAAAATGTGACACTTTTAAGGTTTGGACTATGTTTGGAGGTCTATAGAAAAAAAGGACTACAGTCTCAAGTTTTAAATTTTGTGAATTAATAGTCCAACTAGATACATGTAAACATACAAAGTCTGAAGTATGAGACTTTTACCATTCTTAAAAAAAATTATGCCTGAAATCAGCAATTTGAGCAAAATTATTAAACATTTTGTAAGGGACATTTTCATATCTTTTCACAAGAGGTAGCTAAAGCATTCTTGGTCAAAACTTTAGAACATTTCATGTAAAAAAGAATTATCTTTATTTGAACATGATAGCTCTAGTAGTAAAGAAGTTATTAAATTTTATGTAAACGATGATTTTGGTCAAAATCGTCATGTGAAGCCAAAGAAAAATGGCCGCCAGAAAAAAAAATAAGACTTATAAAAAAATTTTATTTTTATTTTTGAAGTGTTAATATATTGGGAATATTGTACGCAAAATATAAAAAATATTTAAAAATGTCGAGCAACAATTTAATTCTTTATTGGTTGATTTCACATGGAATGACCCTTGTGCTTTCTTTTACCAGCTGCCTCGCACGTGTTCGCGGATCTGGCCGCCAACACTTCGAAACAGCAGTGCCGCTTTCTCTGTTTCAAGTGGTCTGATTTACTTTCATTTACTGCGCACTGAGCCTTCACGTTGAGCTTCGCTTTTATATGAATGGGAAAGCTCTCCCTTCTTTTTTTCTTTTCCAGCCGAAGCCTTCAATTTCCACTATTGTCAGTCATTAAAAAATAAATAAATAAATAAAATAAAATCGAAGCAAAACTCAGGAGCACAGAGCCAAGAAATACATGTATCGCATGCCAGATTAATCAAGAAGAGTGAACAGAATTTGTCTTTCCGTCCCGCCAGTATTGTTTGGAATAAGTCTCCGCTAATGGAATCATCCTGGGGCAGGCTTTTGCATTGTTCATGTTCTTAAGCTTTTGTTCAGGGAAGCGCCCACCAAACCGGTCTCCCCACCCCAGTGAAAATCACTGTTCCTTTCCTTGGTTGCATCGCACCTTCCTGCATGATGTATGCTGCAGCCGACTAAAGAGATACGCTGGTCGCGCTATCCACAGAAGCCTCGGACGTCACGCTACTCGTCTGTGTGCTTATGCCCCCATTCCACCCCCACGCAAAGGGCATTTAAGTCAGGCATTCCTGTTCTCCCCCACTTTCCCTTCTAAACCAACATCAGGACAGCGGAGTTATCGTTTAAATAGATGTGTCTAACGTACGAGTAGAAAGGAAGGAAAACATGATCACAGTAGAGTTTGTGAAAAAAAATACGTGGTTTGAAAAAATTTGCTAAGCATCTGCATGAAAAAAAAAAAAAAAAAAAAAAAAAAAGGGAGGGAAGAAAGTCTTATCGAAAACAAATTCGGCATAAGGGCAGCACACCCGAAAAATTTCACTTTTAGTAACGTAAGAGCAGCGGCTCTTAGCCCAAAAATTACGGTAGTTCCAGAGATATCGTGTCTTGTCTACAGACAGATGGAGGGACAACCTGATAACACAAGCACGATCTTTTTTTACAAAAAACATGCTAAAAATGTAAAAAACAGAAACTTCATGGTACTTAAGAATCAACATTCCTGGCCCTGCATAACAGATGGCACTGAATACAATTATTATTAATATTAAACAAAAAAGGACAGAAATAAATAAAATAGTACCTCTTTCACAATTTCCAAAAGTTTGTTTTTCTTCTGAAGTAGAAACAAAAACCATTCCACCGATGAAAACCCACAATAATTAGGAATTTTGCCGCCTTGCCTTTCTTTGAAGCGAATGGGGTTCAGCGCTCTTGTAGACCAAGAATTCTTCTTGTACCTGTTGAAGAATTTAAAGCAACACCTCGCCAGTGACATGGCCTGTCGCTCACATCCTGAATGAGCAAGGAATTGAACTCTTGACAAAAGCAAATCTTCAGGCTCTGCAGCCAAACAGTGCCGAACTGTGAAAAAAAAAAAAAAAAAAAGTTGTCTCACACAAGCAAAAAGAAACGGGGAAAGTAATTTATGTTACAGCTGAACAAAATTACACTATATGTGACAAAATATACATATTAAATCCATTCTCACATTACAATTTTTCACACAAAATCAACTACAGTCAAACTTCTTTAAAAAGCCAAATGTTTCATGTGATTTATTATTCGGAGGTGGAGAGTGACAATGGCAATGATTCTTAAAAAATATTGGGTGATGGATGTTTCTTAACTAACAAACAGGGTTCCCACTCAAAAGTAATAAAAAGATTCCCTGAGTTTTCCAGGTTCTTCAGGTGGTTTTTAAAGTTTTCCAGAGTGGCATGTTACAAAGAATTGTTACATTCCATTCCATTCATTTTTCTCACCAAAGCACACACTTGTAAATTCTTTACGTAATTTGTCTTTTATAAAATTACCTGCTTTTCATTAATAACAACTAACTGTGCACATTATTTTCTGTATCACAGTGAACTTTTGTGAATACTACCCACACGGAATTTGTAAATACATTCCCATAGAAACAGGTCATATGTAAGAAAAAATCTGTCAGTTGAATAGTTTCAGTTTTTCTAAAACACAATGCAGCTAAGCTTAATGATGGAATGGCTCTGTTCAAAGAAACATGTTTCAAGAGAACCAACAGACAAAGGACTTTGTTCCATCATTTGGTTGGTTCTCTTGTGAAGTGTTTCTTTAAGCAGGAGCCATTGTGCCTAATTGTTCCATGTTATAACTGCCTGCAAAAATTGAACAAAAGCTTAATAACTGCCAATTTTAAAAATTCAATTTTGCATCTTCTTCTAGAGAATAAAGGAAATACTTAATATAACTGAAAGTAAGATCTACCAAATTCTAGGCAGGCAGTAATTGCAAGCAAAAAGTTGGAAATCTTGAAAAAATAAGTTTTTTGGGCAAAATAAAGTATCCATTGATTTTTACAAAAAAGGGGGGGGGGGTAATTTCCCCCGAGTTTTGGAACCATTTTTAAATTCCCTAAGAACTCCAGGTTTTTCCTGTTTTCCAGGTTGAGTGGGAACGCTGACAAATCTTTATATTGAAAGGATAAAATGTTGTTTTCCTACATTTAAAAGCCTTTTCGAACAATAGCTTTTAAACTTCTATTTCCTCATTTAACAAGAATTTGAAGAAACACGTCCAGAATTTTCTGAACATTTCCAGTCGAGATGGGGCTATGTTCAGAATTTTCTGAATATAGCCCCATCTCGACTGGTATCGCCAATCGCAAGCGGTAATTAGAGATTGAATTTTTTGGTAAATAGGTATTTTCAAGTAAAAACACATCTTCGAAAATTTTGTATGTAAATGCATACCTGCCAACATCGGCGAGAGCCTTGTCAGTAGTAAACTAGAATTATTGTTTATTGCGCTGTGTACATAGACCCTTTTTTACGAAACGACCCATCTGTTTATAAAAAAAATATGCACCACAACAAAACAGTACAAGGACAATAATGAATTAAACTTAACACATGCAAAACACAAAGTTGATTCCCCTGGAAAGTAGCCCTTGCAAAACTGCTGAAATTTCTACTAGCCAATGTGGCTAGTGGAATAAAAATTTTACTAGACAAATGACAAAATTTACTGGCCACACTAAATTTAAAAAATAATAATTCAGTAACTTCTCTACTTACGTTTCCATGAAATTAAATGGGTGCATGTTTTTTTTTTTCTTTCTAATGAGAGACACCTCCCCATTAACTTCATAAAAACAGATGCAGAGCAGTTACTGCATAGGATCATTAGATTGACTGCAAATATTGCATTTTGTTCCAAAATGATTGATTTTTTGACAATTTACTTTCTGTGCTGTAATATCATTACTCTTCTACCTTAATTTACACATACATAATTTATTTTTGAGAGGCCATTGAATTTAGATGTCCGATTTCTTTTAATAATATTTAAAACAAAGGGACAAAAGCTAGGATATATATACATAAAGTGGCACTAATAATGTCGATACAGTTTACCACTGATATGTACTGTGTCTAATCTTCCCATCAGAGATATCCGCCTGCCACAATTGAATAGCATTTTCAGGATCAATCAATATCTTCAAGTGAAGGGCCATTGTGCATCTAATCATCAAGTCGTTTAAAGTGTCACTATTCAGACATGCAAATTACTGGTTTTTACAAGGTTCATTGCTGATGCTCTACGTCAATGGGCTCGTGCGTCGTAGTCGTCGCCGCCGCCGAAGTGCTTGTGCGCTGCGCCGCAGCAAATTTTTTTTCGCTCCCGATACTTTCATATGCGTTCTGCTGGGGACATTGTGGCGTTTATCGAAAGCAGACGAGTTGCTTTCCCGCGTAGACTATGTTCGATGTATTTCTGCTTGGCTTTTCGACGAGTATATGCAGACATTGTGAAATTTAAAAAAATTTTCAACTGCGTTCTAAAGTTTCACAACCAACACTGTATTTGATTTCACTTCTAATGCTTTAAATAGGCAGATCTCGACGTTAGCTTTCGTTTGAGACCAATTTCGGCGTTGTAGCGCTTTGCAGTGCGAAGTTAGTTATACTGATTAGAAGTTTGTGCGACATAACACAAAGCACCCCCCCCCCCCGGCTTGTCGCTGCGTGGTAACTCAAGGTCACTAACAAGTCTTTTTGTTCCCTTAGCTATCGAATGACACTACGTTGGTTTGGTTCATCTTGATAATATAGAAATTATTAGACAGAACTTGATGCCCATTTTTTCGCAACGCTCAACTACTCGCGCTGGGCTGATTTTAAAGACGTATTCACATTAAAAAAAAAAAAAAACCTGCCACATACTTCCTATTATTACTAAGCTGTGGAAATTTTCCGAGATCCAACGTGTGGAACACCGGCCTCTCAATAGCATCGGCGATGCACGAAGGCCCGATAAGAAACCAGATGTTCACATGTCTCGAACTGGGAAAACCGGTTTGAACAACAGTGCTTGGTGGCGCGCGATAGCGATTACTTCGTGGCATTTACATCTCGGTGGCGATGAATTGTAATTTCGTCAGTCAAAACACTGTAACATCAATGTTAAATTCACATCGATTTTTTGACGAGTCCCAGCGGGAAGAAAAGTTGGACATAATAGTTGCTCACTTGGTGGAAAAAATCTACTCACCATCATTGGCTACTAATCTTCAGTAAATTCCAGGGCTTTTTATTAGTTTATTGGATTATCATTAGACCAGAGTGTGGCAGAAGTTTACCTCAAACCATCCTCACTCATTTTAAAACAGCGGCAACAATGTCTTCATAGGAACACTGTTTAAAACTTTTTCAACTCACGTTCCTAATGCTTTTGGCTATGCAATACTTCATAGCAACATCTTTTTCTTCATTCCTTCATCAGCATCATCTAAAAGTTTCACTTGATTTGCAAGAGACAGACAGGCATATTCTTTTCAATATTTTAAGTGAACAACACAAGCAAGTCCAGCAAATCAGAATGAATACATAACTTCTCCAGAGCCAGGCCCACACCAGTTACAACCGGTTTCCCCCTGTGGAATGCAGTTTCTATTCTGGACTTCCGATCTACATTTGGAAGAACAGCTTTGCACTGTCCCCACGTGTCGCCCCCTTTCCATCAAGATTCTTGGCGCCTCAATGAACCAAAAGTTTCAAGATAAAGAGTGAATAACGCTTTGCTCCCATCTGTGTGCTAAAAAATTGTAAAGCAAAGCTTTTGAACACACACACACACACAAAATGGTAATTTTTAGTTGAAAAGAATTTTGTTATACAGAAATTTATTTTTGTAATATGGAGATTAATTTATATGCAAATGGCATTCAAAGTAAAGGTTCTGCAGAAAATTTTATGACACAAATTTCATTAAATGGAAATACCATAAAATATGATCTCCTGAAAAAGAATTCCTTTGTGGACCTATCAACCTTTTGAGAATACCTTCTGTTTAAAATAGTGCAGTTTTCCCACCAGAGGGCATAGATTACCTTATTTTTGTCAATATCTCTGGTTCTAAGAGTCCAGTTTGAAAAATTCTTTCTTATAGGAGGACATTTTCAGTGCAAAATGTTCTGCATATATTTTCAAACACAGTTCTGAATGAATAAGTCTGCCACTGGAGGGCATAAGTTCACATTCAAATCCGAAGTTTTGTTTTTAATACCCATCATTTTGGATTTACAAACCAAAGTGGTGACCGCAGAGTGGGAAAATCACATCCAGACAGCCTTTTTGCTTTTTTTTATTTTTAACTGTACAAAAACCTTAAATGGTAGAGGGCTCTAACCAATCTCATTTTAGAATGCAGGTTCATACAGAAAGAGAATATAAAAATATTTACTAAAATTAATATGAGAAATTCTTAACTTAAATTGGACGAAATTATTATCAGTGGGCATAAAAAAAAAAAAAAAATTAACCAATATGGATGCTGTGCAGCTGCAGATCCAACAAGAGACAAACTTAACAGTAGCCCACATTCTAGCTGTGTGTTTTGATTTTTTACACAGTTAAGATGTTCAGGTTTTTTTCTTTTTCTTTGGTTTCATCTTGTCATAAACTGCCACATTAGAAGCAGTATGATCATCTGGTAAGTGGAGGTTAGTGCACTGTGCATTCACTTGCTTGGATTACCCATCTGCCGAGCGTTACAGAATTCTGAACACATCTAATTTTTACTGGCTGAATTTAATGGGTCCATTATTTTGCTTATTCAGATTTCGGGTCGATTATTTTGAGAGAATGGGTCTCCAATGTGGTCCACAATTTTTACTGGTGGAATTTTCAAACTGAAATCTTGTAATGTTACCTATCATTAGGGATCCCAGCTGTCCGGTAAAATACAGGATCGTCCTGTTTTTGGCTAATGCGCCCCATTGTCCCAAGGAAACTCTTCGGGACAGCTTTTTGTCCTATTTTTTTTTTTTTTTAGATACAAGACTAAAAACCAAAATCGATGAGTTACAATTTCTATTCTTTTACAAACATATTTTTTAACCTGCATGCCAAGCTTTCCCCAAGCTGACTTATCTCCCACGTCTAACTCTGTGGTCAATGCTCTCATTACGTAGGCAAGCACAGCTGTGGCAAGATTGATATTGGAGGAGGGGAAGGCATGTGGCCTCGACACCTGGTGGATGCAGTCAGTAATCTAACCGTAGCGGAAAGGTCTGCTTGCCAATGCTTATTGTAAAATCATTCTTCAATGAGGATTGTGTAGTTTTTCATGACACTATTCTTAAAAACAAAAAATTGTTAAGTGAAATTCATTCTTCAGAAAAGTATTGCAAGAGTGAGCAAGACTGATTGCTTATTAAAAATATTGATTAATAAGAATAGTCACAATCATTTTCTAAGACTGGCATATGCAGGGGTGAGGAATTCCGGGAAAATCTTACCAGCCAGGGATTTTTACCATTAGCCAAAAAGATGCGATATAGGCACATTACGACAATAGTGTACAGAGATGGGATATGACAAATTTTGAATTTCTGCCCCTATGTAATACAAATACATATATACGCTATACCAAGTTTTAAAAAATCCCTATGAAACCTTTGATTTATAACGGAGATGTATGACACCAATTTATTATTATTTTATAATTAAATATTTCATACCTAATTAATGGGTATGAAATATTTAATTGTTCAGCTTTGTTTCTTTTAAATTTTTATATCAATTATTCAGCATCACAAAATTTTCTTTTATGTCCTTGTATATGCTTTGTTCCACCTCCAAAGTACCACTTATCTATAGAGTCTGCTGGATCAAAATTTTCTAATGATGTCCCATTAATGCGTATATTTAGGAGACTGTTCATACTTCTGTTGACTAATGAGGTCCTCAAGTGATTTTTGATAAGATTCATCTGGCTGAAGCCTCTTCCACAGGTTGATTGATGTTGATGCTGGTATTACACAAAGAAGTGAAAACAACTGGCTTATGTAAAAAAAAACTTATGTTCAGTAATCTTTAAAAGTAGTTCATCAACTTTCAAGTTCTGGCTACTCATTTTGAAGTCAAACCATTCGTCTACCACACTTTTTTCGATATCTTTCTCATTGTTCTTATGTTTGATTACTTCCTTAAAATGATGCAAGATAATTTTGATTTCATTGTCTCCGAAGTCACTCAAATCTTTTCCAGTGGGCCAAGTGAATGTGTCAAAAACATATGTTGAAGTGATTACAGGAGAATTAATGTGACAAAATCTTTCCAATAAATATTTTTTTGCAAAGTCTATCTATCATAGTATTTCTATCAGATTTGAAGAACTTCTTCCCATTTGCAACATTTCCAGAACTACATCTTTGTAAGTTTCTCCATCATAGGGGCTAAAAAATTATTCTTCATATTTTCCTCTTTCTTTCTGCAAATTTTCTTATTTCTTTTTTGCTTTCAAAACTTTGTTGTTGACTTGACATAAAAGCAAATGCTGTTTTTGAAAAATGAGGGACAAGTCTTTAAAAGATTTGAAGAAAATCTAAGAGAAAACTGAGGGTTGCCAGAAATTGGAAATATTTTAATTTTCTTGACTATGCCTTCTGCATTTTTGCTACCTTGTTTTTCATTAGCTTCATTTTCTAAATGCAACACAACTGGTTGGTAGTCATGAAAAATTGCTCTCAAAACTCCTACTTTAAATGCCACCCATCTAATTTGGTGCAATTTCTGAATTTTTAATTTTTTTTTGTGCTAATAAGTTGGCTATTTTTTTCTAAGTGCTTGATTTTTTTACTGGAATGTCCATAAATTTTATAAATTAAAATAAGAATAGAGTCAAACGTTACTAAATATGATACATTCTTCAGAGTATAAAGTATGCTTAACTGCAATCGATGAGCAACACAATGCACAGACAATATATGTGGTAAAAATTCTTTAAATGTGGCACATAAACCAGATACTTCACCAACCATGTTGGCTGCCCCATCTGTTGCTATACCAACAATCCGAGAATTTCTCTTCAAATTTAAACCAAGAGAAGCAAACTGTTTCTCAATAGCAGGAAAATAGGACTCAGATGTGCTATTTTCTAATTCTAAAAGTCCCAAAAAACATTCTTCAATTTTACCACTGTTCAAATATCTTGCATACATCATCAATTCCTCTATAGTGTCCTTGTCTGTAGAGACATCTAAAATAATGCTAATGAACTGGGACTGCTTTAGTTCCTTCAATACAGACTCTGTTATAACCTCTGTATGCAAGAAATAAATTCCCTGCAAGCATTTCGGTTTGCATACTGGTTTTGTACATCAACCTCTAACTTTCTGGATAACATGACTAGTGATTCAATGTCAGAAAATGGCTTATTGTTTTTTGCAATATAGTAGCTCAGATTGAATAATACTTTGAGCTGCTTAAATATTTTTTCATGCATCTTTTTAATGCATTTGGCCAATGGGGTGCTAACCAGAAGCTGTGATGAATTTTCAATAAAATCAACATTTTTTCTATGCTGCACAGATTTATCATGGAATTTAAAAGTTTCATGTTTGAAAGGGCCACTAAATCCCTGTGAAAACTTACGTGATGTATTGACTTTCACGTCTGCTTTGCAGCAAAATCCACATTTTGCAAGATCATCTTCATAAACAATCCAGGGGAATTCTTCTATCCATTTCTCTTGAAATTTCCTTTTCTGGGGCTTTTCACAATTTTTTGCACATTTCTATCTTTAAGTAAAACATTTTCAGAACCAAGATCGAGTTGAAGCACATTGCTATCAACCAAAACACATGGCGTAGAGGATGAATCGCATGGCACGGCTACATTGCTACGGGACGAATTACGTTGGAAAAATGTAAATAAAGTTGATTGGAATTAAACATATTGAGATCACACATCGATTTTCAACGATACTGCGATTTTTTATGTTGCAGAAGCCTTTTGTCGACCAAACCTTGTTGTTTATGTTTTTGTTTCCAACGCGCATTCAGGCAAACTACAATTTAGTTGGCGCTCCGAGAAGACGGCCGTAGGTACCACGCGATCGAACAGGCGGGACGTCGGCAACGATCAATCCTGTGCGCACTTCTCGGCGGTCACACAGAGACATCTAAAATAAGTTCTGCAGTGGGGGGAAACCGGTTTATTCCACCAGCAGCAGCGACTCAGCTTGGCCTCGAGCGACTGCTAAGCAATCCGTGACGTCAGCTCAGCTCTTTCGCACGCTTTTTCGTGCGAATGAACACTGGGTCGGTCTAAAAAAATAGAATGCTTTTCTGCCTAGTGAGGTAATGACTTCAGAGTTCGGGTTAGAAAATACTTGCCCGTCTTATAAATGAAAAAGCTTAAGGTGTAAAAAAAAAAAAATTGTGAAAGCCTACAGTATTATTATTTTATATATTTTATAAGCTGAAATTTTTAAGAGGTCTAAAATCCACTCGCCGACGGAGAGTGTAATTCCCTATCCCTGGGCATATGTGATGGATGTGCATACCTAAACTTTCACCCTCAGTCGTAAGTGTCCCATATTTTTTTCCAATGTATCTGGGATCCCTACCTATCACTCCCTCGTCAGGGTAATCAACTTTGAGTTTCTCATAAGTTTGGTTTGTTACATTAGAGTCCTTATTCGTCATAATGTTTCACTGTGGTGTGGAATTCTTTTTCACAAAGAGACGGATCGTTTCATAAAAGAACTTCTATATACGCCTCACAGTAACACTAGTTATCACTGACAAGGCTCTTGCCAATGTTGGCAGGTACGGATTTATTTTTCGGGATAAAAAACAGAACCCTCATTTATTTATTTTTTTTTTTTTTACAATCTCTCTATTCTAAAAAACAAGTTACCGCCACTGCTGTTTTTGAAATTTCGCGACACTCTTGCTTTCCTAGCTCGCAACGCAAAACGTATTGAACACAAAAATATGAAATTTACATCGTTTGTAGAACACGCTGAAATAAGCCGTTTCTCGATTCTAGCGAAACTTCAAGAGCTATTGTATTTCAAAATTAAGGTGAGCAAAAAAAAAAAATGCTGTCAGGTCGCGTTCCGGACACACTAACAGCAACAGAACCACGAAACTTTGTAGGCATGTAGTGCCATCACCGAATTTTGCACCTCCTCACTTTTTTTTTTTTTTTTTTTAATTTTGATGAGAAATCAAATTTCTAAATTGAACGAGAAATCAAATTTCTAAATTGCACAAAATTCTCGATTTCGCGATGGGATCCATTAAAAAAAAACAACCCCGGATATATGGCAAACTATAAATTATAACGCATTGCAATTTTTACAGCCTAAACTTACAACTATTGTCCCTTTTAAAAAAAAAAATTAAGAAAAAGTTATTTTCTGATTTTTAAGCATTTTTTACAAACGCAAAGGAAAGAAACGAATGGCTTGTCTGTCTTCACGATAACTACAGAGGAAGGTTCTGGTCTCGTGACCTGCTGCCATGGTGACACAGAGAATTTGTTATGCATATGTTTTATAGGTAAAGCTATCTCAGTTGTTTAAGGTGGACGTCAAGTAATTTTGCTTCCCATACTTCCAACGGAAAAACTTTTGTACACATTTTCTTCACAATTAATGCGTTCCCAAGGATGAAAATTTGAACATCGATTAAAATAGCCTTATTTTATAACTTGAAATACTTAATATTTTCTAAAACATAACCATAATTATGCAATCCAACATTTGTTTGTCTACTGACATCATCAAAGAACAGGTTGCACAATCTTTTTTCTGGACAATTAATGCGTTCCCAAGGATGAAAATTTGAACATCGATTAAAATAGCTTCATTTTATAACTTGGAAAACTTAATATTTTCTAAAACATAACCATATTTATGTAATAAAACATTTGTTTGTCTACTGACGTCATCAAAGTACATGTCGCGCCATCTTTTTTCTGGTTCCAACACCACCAAAGGAAAAGTTATTGATTTTTTATATAATTATGGTTATGTTTTAGAAAATATTAAGTATTCCAAGTTATAATATGAAGTTATTTTAATCGATGTTCAAATTTTTATCCTTGGGAACACAATAATTGGGAAGGAAATGCGTACAAAACTTCTCCATTGGAAGCAAAATTACTTGACGTCCACCTTAATGGTTTAGCATAATGGTTTACAGAAATGCTTTTTGGACCGCTTTTGTTTTTCTTGATAAATTTCTTGGTAGGTGCCATAAGTTCAGACGACAAAAGTCCGACCTTCCAAAAATTAACGACAGAAAAAAAAAAAAAAAAAACACTGAAATTTTGGATTAACAAGCCTTATTTGCTTTAGACATGCAATAAAAATTGAAATTTATATGAATTTTCAAGTTTTTATTTCATGTAATATACTTGGAGATCAGGCTACAGGGCCCGATCACTACTCTGGAAACTAACTTAGAGGCGCAGCTTCTAGTAAGTTAAAAATTATTGATGAACTTTTTTAGAAGTTTTGCATTTCCATTCAAAAGGGTATGTCTGCATTCAAAATGTTCAATGCACGAAAGCGTCTATGTCAAGTTTTAAGGTGCTGCTGCTGAAATTGGCATGAAAAGGTATGATGATGAAATTGGTATTTGAGAAATTTAATGATTCTGCCATGTTCCTTTCATTGAAGTTTTTCCCCTTTGACACTACACACCGGACACTAGTTCCATCAGAGGTGTGCATCCTGTTGCTGACAATAAACAACATTTGGAAAAAAACTACATATGGTTCCAATTTTTGGACATAGAACATAATATAACATTGAAGATATCAGGAACTACAGACCTATCAGCCTCCTATCAGTGGTTTATAAAATCTTCACTGAAGTTCTTTCGCACCGCTTGAAGGTAACACTGGTCATGGCTCAACTGACAGAACAAGCTGGATTCAGGAGTGGCTACAGAACAATAGATCATATCAACGTACTGAGAGAACTAATTGAAAGAGCGAGGGAATATGAACTTCCATTATGCATGGCTTTTATCGATTATGAAAAAGCCTTTGATTCGGTGAAACCATCAGCAGTTACAATGGCTCTGAAATCCTGCGGTATTGAAGATGCATACATTAATATTATTAATAACATCTATCAAAATGCAAGTGCAAAGATCCGGCTGTTTAAAAATACAACACACATAAAAATTGGAAAGGGAGTGAGACAAGGTGACACCATATCTCCGAAGCTCTTTAATGCCACATTGGAAAATGTCTTTTAATCACTGAACTGGGAAAACAAAGGGATAAAGATTAATGGAGATTATCTAACCCACCTTCGTGTTGCTGATGACATAGTCATTTTGGCAACTACCCCATCAGAACTGCAGAGTATGATCCAAGAACTTGCTGACAAGAGTAAAGAAGTGGGATTAAAAATGAACTTTTGGAAGACAAAAGTGATGCTCAATGCTTTTACCAGAAATGAAGATTTATCGATTGATGGAGAAAAGCTGGAGATAACAGACACATACATTTATCTTGGACAGCAGATATCAAGTGAGGGTCACATTGATGAAGAAATTAATCGGCGTACAAAACTTGTCTGGAGAGCTTTTGGAAGAAACAGCATAATTTTCAAGAGCAATATGCCATTATGTCTTAAAAGAAAAGTGTTTGATCAATGCATGCTTCCAGTGCTCACGTATGGTGCAGAGACGTGGACCTTAACTAAAAGAGATATACAAAGGCTGCAGACAACTCAAAAAAGCATGGAGAGGTGCATGCTGCTGTAACCAGAAGATAAGAAGAGGAACTCGTGGATCAGAAAAATGACAAGAGTGGAAGACATTGTGATCAGTGTAAAAATCCCTGAAATGGCAATGGGCTGGACATACTGCCAGAAGAACAGACCATCAATGGACAGTCGAAATTTTAGATTGGATTCCAAGGGACAGGAAAAGACCCAGAAGAAGACCACATGGGAGATGGGTGGATGAAATTCGAAAGTATGCAGGAGTGACATGGAGGAGACTGGCACAAGACAGATCGTTGTGGAGGAAACTTGGGGAGACCTTCGTCCAGCAGTGGATTGATAATGGTTGACAATGATAGTTAAAGAAGAGATATTTTTCTCTCATCACTCCATAACAGTAATATATAACTTCCACTTATTTATTTATTAATATATATGTAAGGTCAGGTGATGCGTAACATCACAGCCTCTCCTTGACAAATGTCAACCCCGCCTTCTCGTGGTGCATCCTGTTCCCACTAAAGGGGCTCTGACGACCGCAAATAGCGGTATAACTATACCATCGGGATCAGAGGAAATGCTATCCCACACTCACCAACCCGCTTGGCCAGCGTGGTGAGTTATGGCCAAACACCTCCAAAATGACTCTACAACTTAAATCTTGGCCCTCAGTCTCCGGCAGCTGGAATGTACCTGGCCAAGGCAGCGGCCAGTGCGACATGAAGGCAGAGGGTGCTAAGAATCCCCGGAGGACCGGACTAGGCTGCCATTTGATGCTGACCTTGGCTACCTACAACGGACGCTCCCTATCTTCTGATTCAAGGCTTCTTGAATTGGAAGAGGAACTACAAAGGATCAAGTGGGACATCGTCGGGCTAAGTGAGGTAAGGAGAAAAGGAGAAGATCTCATTGAACTGAAAAGTGGACATCTCTTCTATTATCGTGGGACAGATACTGGCAGAACTAGTGGTGTTGGATTTATAATAAACAAGAAACTGAAGGATAAAGTGGTAGAAGTTGAAAGTTCCTCTGACAGAGCTGCACGACTCGTTATCCAACTATCGAGAAGATACCAGGCTCAGATTATTCAAACTTATGCACCCACCACAAGTCATCCTGAAGAAGAAATTGAAGAATTTTATGAGGAAATTCGTCATCTAAATAATAAAGGTAAGCAGCACTTGAAGATAATTATGGGAGATTTCAATGCAAAAATAGGGCACCGGCAACAGAATGAAACTTCAGTAGGTAAATTCGGTCACGGCAACAGAAACCAGCGTGGAAATACTCTCGTTGAGTTTGCAGAGGCAGAAGGATTTTTCATCTTGAATTCCTTTTTCAAGAAAAAGCCACACAGGAAATGGACATGGAGACATCCAATTGGGACGACAAGTGAAATTGATTTTATTATGTGTAACAAAAATTCCGTCATCGAAGACTGCAGTGTGCTGAACAAGTTCAACACAGGTAGTGACCATAGATTGGTGAGATGTAAGATGCACCTCAACACTAAACTGGAACGTGGCAAGCTCATAAGACAAACAAAATGTATTGACATAACCAACCTTAAAAAACACCATAATACTTTCAAGTTGGAACTGAAGAACAGATTCTCTGCTTTAGAAGGCCTAACATCGGAAGAAGTGGATATTTCGGAAGTTAACAGAAAAGTAACCAAAGCTCTTATGGAAACAGCAACAAAATTAGCTGGGTCTAAGAACAAGTTGCATGTAAACAAATTATCAGGAAAAACCAAAATGTTGATGCAAAAAAGAAGAGAGATGAGGACAACTAAAGAAGATGTGACTTCCAAAGTGGAATATATAGAGCTATGCAAGACAGCACGAAAAAGTATCACTGAAGACGTAAGGAAATTCAACTGTGAGCTAGTGAGGAAAGCAATTGAAAACAACCAAAGCCTAAAGATAGCAAAGGGACATCTCAGTAAGGGAAGAAAACAGATTATGGCTCTGAGAAAAGAAGATGGTTCTATAACAAGAAATAGAGGCGAAATTTTGACAAGAGTGAAAGATTTCTACTCCAAATTATATGAAAGGGATGATACATGTACTCCAGACATCATGAAAGGTACCAGAGTTCTTCCAGTCCTCCCAGCAGAAGTTGCTCATGCAATCAAGAACATGAAGCGGGGGAAAGCTCCAGGAGAAGATGGAATTACTATAGACATCATACAAGAAGCAAGTGGAGAAATTGAAACAGTACTCGCCCAAATTTTCACTCGATGCCTTAATGAAGGGAAGATTCCTGAGGATTGGAACAATGCTACAATGATCCTGCTACATAAAAAAGGTGACATTGAGGATCTCAGGAACTACAGACCTATCAGCCTCCTATCAGTGGTTTATAAAATCTTCACTAAAGTTCTTTCACACCGCTTGAAGGTAACACTGGACATGGCTCAACCGAGAGAACAAGCTGGATTCAGGAGTGGCTACAGCACAATAGATCATATCCACGTACTGAGAGAACTAATTGAAAGAGCGAGGGAATATGAACTTCCATTGTGCATGGCTTTTATCGATTATGAAAAAGCCTTTGATTCGGTGAAACCATCAGCAGTTACCACGGCTCTGAAATCCTGCGGTATTGAAGATGCATACATCAATATTATTAATAACATCTATGAAAATGCAAGTGCAAAGATTCGGCTGTTTGAAAATACAACACACATAAAAATTGGAAAGGGAGTGAGACAAGGTGACACCATATCTCCGAAGCTCTTTAATGCCACATTGGAAAATGTCTTTCAATCACTGAACTGGGAAAACAAAGGGATAAAGATTAATGGAGATTATCTAACCCACCTTCGTTTTGCTGATGACGTAGTCATTTTTGCAACTACCCCATCAGAGCTGCAGAGTATGATCCAGGAACTTGCTGACAAGAGTAAAGAAGTGGGATTAAAAATGAACTTTCAGAAGACAAAAGTGATGTTCAATGCTTTTACAAGAAATGAAGATTTATCGATTGATGGAGAAAAACTGGAGATAACAGATACATATGTTTATCTTGGACAGCAGATATCAAGTGAGGGTCACATTGATGAAGAAATTAATCGGCGTACAAAACTTGCCTGGAGAGCTTTTGGAAGAAACAGCATAATTTTCAAGAGCAATATGCCATTATGTCTTAAAAGAAAAGTGTTTGATCAATGCATCCTTCCAGTGCTTACGTATGGTGCAGAGACGTGGACCTTAACTAAAAGAGACATACAAAGGCTGCAGACAACTCAAAAAAGCATGGAGAGGTGCATGCTTGGTATAACCAGGAGAGATAAGAAGAGGAACTCGTGGATCCGAAAAATGACGAGAGTGGAAGACATCATGATCAGAGTTAAATCCCTGAAATGGCAATGGGCTGGACATACTGCCAGAAGGACAGACCATAGATGGACAGCCAAAATTTTAGATTGGATTCCAAGGGACAGGAAAAGACCCAGAAAAAGACCACATGGGAGATGGGTGGATGAAATTCGTAAATATGCGGGAGTGACATGGAGGAGACTGGCACAAGACAGACCGTTGTGGAGGAAACTTGGGGAGACCTTCGTCCTGCAGTGGATTGATAATGGTTGACAATGATGATGATGATGATGATATTTGTATAACAAGTACAATTTCCATTTCTAGGTGTAATACACTACAACATTAAAATTGCAAGTTTTTGCTGCCACGGGCAGCTTCTTCAGGCTGAGGAGCATAAACAACAACAGAATCTGAAAAAGTTTCCCCTAAAGAGGTATAAACTTGGCATTGCGCTTAGAACCTTGAAACCTCTCGCCGCTCTGCTATCGGTGACATGGGAGAAAATTTAACTGGTCAATCAAGCAGGAGTATATGTGTTTCCCTTGGAATTTCCTCGACGCATCCAGGAAGCTATATACACTGGCAGAAAGTGAAAAAAGAACACCAAGAAAGAGACGTCTGATACCAACGAAATTTATACAGCATAATAACGGAATACAGAGGATAACATGATCAAAACATTATGGCAAAATACAGCTGTATTTGCTGGTAAACTGAAAATTAACATTTCCATGTAACATGGTTAGTACCAGGTTGAACAGCCATGAACTGTGTCACACTGTGCAATTCTGGCATGGAGTCTGTCATACAGATGTTGGATGTAAGTTTGGGGTATTGAGTTCCAAGCATCCTCAACCTGGACGCGTAAATCGGGAATGGTCGTGGCTGGCCGTGGAGACCGGATAAGTCGTTGTCCCATAAAATCCCACACGTGCTCAATGGGGGACAAATCCGGTGAGCGTGCAAGCCATGGAAGTTGTCTCACACCCTGAAGTGCATGTTGCGTTGCCCGTGCCGTGTGTGGACGTGCGTTATCTTGCTGGAAAACACCACGATGGACCGACCTTACAAATGGCACAACAACTGGCTGAATGATGTATGTGTTGATGTAGATGCTGTTTAACATACCCCAGGGGTGATTGTGAGGTGACACAAGAAACCCTGAAACTCTCAGCTCAGTGCCAATATACATATAATGTATAATACGCACATATAAACTAGCTACACAATAAATAGGCCTTAGTGCTTGTGCAGTTAAACTTCGCATCTTTTCTTGTACCCAATTTTCTTTCACTGTGTAAAATCCTTCAGGAATTGCATCTTTAAAATCAAATTTTGCACTTCATATTATATGTTAATTGAGCAGTCTATGTAGACCAGTTTTACTTGAACTTGAAGCCTACAGTGGATTCCATTCAGTTTCTAAAAGTAGTTAGAAAAAATAATCAAATTATTTGAACTTTCAAAATAATGAAAAGAAGCCTTCCTTTCAGCAGGTTATCTTGAGAGCTCGTTTAATAACAAAAGAAATGCACAAGGTGTCATAAATCGTCTACATTCACCTTTCACACGGACATGCAGTGTTTTTAATCAAACACTGTAATTCCCAAAGAAAATGGAACCTGAAGTTTAGTTACCATTTTGTAGCATTTTTTGAAATGAAATGTCTAAAGCATCTCAAATTCTTCTGAAACTTAAAAACCAGGAATTCCGGGCTACACCCGGATTACAAACAAGTCTGATAGCCGGTAAAAACACTAGTTGTGTATGGGAGTGATAGCTGATCGCTCCCTACACCAGGAGACCAGGTGTAGGCCCTGTGTGTCGCTGGCGGATGCAAGAAGGGTGGAGACGCTCCCCTGTGCGTCTGCGAACACGCATACGGCCATCGGAGGCTCCCAAGCAGAATCTGCTTTCATCGCTGAACACGGCTGATCGCCATTGCGTTCTCCAGTGCAGACGTTGGCGACACCACTGAAGCCGTTCCTGACGGTGGGCTGGAGTCAGAGGTACACATGCCAGAGGAACACGTGCACGTAGTCCTGCATCCAGTAGACGGTTTCGGATTGTTCGCACAGTCACCTCAGATTTGCGTCGCAGTGGATGTTCTACTTGACAACGCCACTCTTCATATGCATCGATCGGTCCGCTCATCAGCCCGTCTGTGACTCCCGGTTCCACGTCTTCTCGTGTGGAAATGTTCCTCGGACCATTTTCGCCACCATCGTACTACCACCGATACTTTCTGTCCAATTCGCTCCGCAATACGACCACCTGGCCTCGCGGAGTCCGACTAGATGACCGCGCTCAAAGTCCGATAACTGCTGAAATCGTACACGTCTTCCATGTCCAGGCATTGCAGCTTCTTCAGGGTCTTTGCACGTGTCCGTATGCCGACGACTGATTACATTTACTTCGCCGTACTCCTTAAATACCACCGACGATAATTTGCATATTATGCCATGCTGTGGCGTAAGCGCTCACCGGTTGGTCCCGAAATTAACATCACACCTACGTAAACTCGACCCCATTAACATGCGTAAATTTCATGATCGTCCGCCAATTCCTTCTTGGTGTTTTTTTTTCACTTTCCGCCAGTGTATATTAGGAATGACCAAACGGTCTTTCAGGATCCACTTGCTAGAGCACCCAAGAGACATTAAAAAGAAGTTAACCACACTCTCGCCAGAGATGCTACAGCCAGAGCCGCCACTCCTCTTTGGAGCAGCATGCGGAAGCTAGCTCCCTACGATGGGCCCAGAGCTACCGCCATCAGAGAATCCTTTGAAATTTTAACGTGCGACGATACATTGAACACGGAAGTTACCATGATAAGGAATAAAGTTAGCGGTCGCCACATGACTGGATAAAATACAACGTACAGTAGAAAAAGTTAGTTTAGTCGCTATGCTTGAAAAATTTGCCTTTTATCATTGCTAAAGAATTTATTTGCATTTTTTAAAACACTCCTGTTATAGGTAATGCATTTTCAAATCGTCCAACTCATGAGTGGTGAATAACGAACGGCCCTTTCCTCCGCAAATCAGTGGGTACGATCTTATTTATAAATTCACTCTTCAAGAACGGGAGCGGCTGTTCATTTTCCCACTTAAGTTGGGGCACAGAGTAACCATATCGGGAATGGACACCTGTGGCATCATAACCCGTTGTCAGCAGCTCGTTTTTAAAGTTTGGTTTCTCTGAAAATGCACGATTTTCAATTGCTTAGGCACTTCTTGCTTATCTTCAAATAAAATGTGCAAGCATTTTCCCTTTTGTTTGCAAAAAGAAATCAAAGGCAGAAAATCGGGACTTTACTTTCGCCGGTCTTTTATTTCACACAGAATCGCGTTTCCTTTCACTGTGAAGTTTGCTTTAAACAAACAAACAAAAAAATTGTCTGCCCCTTAATACAGTAAAATGTTACTAAGGAATGGGTAAACACAAGTTTTTCTGCGAAATTAAATATAAAAATCAGTACTGTATTGTTCATTCTGCCGTGATAGTCATTTTAAGGGTCACGGAAAAAGCAGATTCCATCACGGGTGGAATAAGTACTGATTTTGAAATTTAATTTAGCTTTAAAAAAACGGAAAAGAAAAAGTTCTTTGCGTATTGATTGGTTTTGAAGAACAGGCTGTTAGAAATAACAAAAACTGTGCTTCACTAGAAAAAACTTTTAAAATATGAAGTTGTTCTTTTTCATTACTGAAGATATTAAAAACGAGAAATATAATCAGAAAAAATAACAAAGAAGAATATAACCAGAAAGTGAAAAAAAAAAAGTGCATCTTGGGGTAAGAAAAATTCGGAATTTAGAAAACTACGGAACATTTTCATCCGAGCTAAAACAATCATTTTCAGGTGACGGACGGCATGAAAAAAAAGCCTAAATTACATCAAACAAATGTCGGGACATTAAAAACGTCCAATAAACAGTCCCAAAAATGTTTGATGAATGTTAGAATTTTGAAGACATGAAAATAAACTTTGAACAAATGTTGAATAACATTATTTCATAGATTTTTTATTTTCGTAGTATATTCAATGTTTTCCGTAATCTGTAGCGATTGACGATTTCCGTAGTGACTATGGAGAATTCGTAGCATTTGGAAAGTCTGAGGTGGGCAAACAGGGGAAATGACAAATCACTGAAATTCTACCAAAACAACGATTTCGGAAGGGGATTACCCCCCCCCCCCCAAAAAAAGAACAAGATTTTTTATTTCTGTAGTATATTCTATGTTTCCCATACTCCGCAGCGATTGACGATTTCCGTAATGACTATGGAGAATTCGTAGTATTTGGAAGGTCTGTGGTGGGCAAACAGAAAAAAATTACAAATTAAAATTCCACCAAAACTGAATGTTTTCTGAAAAAAAAAAAAAGAAGAAAAAAGCTGACACTGGGTTTGAAAATTGGACAAAATCCAATGGAATCAGGATACTCTGCTAGTGTTCTTCTTTTGGCATGACTATTGATTTAACACCTGTGAAGGTTTTTAATGCAATATTTATTAGAACAACCAAGGAAATTACTGAATACTTTTTGTTACTAGTCAGGAATCATTGCGAGTCTGTAAAATAAAGTGACCAGGTTGGTATCACATTTCTCCCAATCTCAGATGTACCTACAAAATGGTTATGCTATGAGATATGAAATTCATTTTTGAAAGTTATACAGACATTTTTCATTTTGACACCAAGAACTTAACTAAAAATAAATGGAATAAAAAGAAAAATTTAGCAGAATGGAAGCACCTTCAAAACATTTTTACCGCCAATAACTCACCAAAAACTGCTAGAGAAACTAAAAACAAGCAATTTTTAGTACACGAAGGTCATAGCACAAACTGTTGAAATACTGCTGACTGTTATGCCACGCAATGCAGAAGTTAAGAGAATGCAAGCATTGTGGGCAATGTTCTTGATGACGAGACAATGCTCACGCACGCAAATGGCTTCAGAAAATAGACAGCAAATAAAGTAAGCCAAAGGTATTGCTTGAAAATTTTGACCCATCCCACTGCTATCAATTTATGGTGGAGAGATTGAAAGATTTTATTTGTGAACATAGTGAGAGACCAAATAAAAATGATTATCTTTCCAATAAAAACTGTCTAGAAAATATGGTTGATGTGGTTGAAGAAAAATATAACTTTTAAGATTATATTTATTAATTTAATTGCACTTGACTTGTAACTACTAAGCTTAAATTTAATTATGTCTAAATAAATGAAAGGTATACAAAAATGTGTATACAACATGAAATAGCCGTAAGAAAAGTGACCACTAGATTTTGTCCACCTACTGGCTAATGGCCACTTGAAAAAAAAAATCACCAATTTTAATCTTTACACCATGGACATCTCCCCTATCTAGCTGAAGATTCTCAACATCCAGCAAAGTCACTTACAGCGCGAGCCATGATAAAATTCTAGTTAGCGTGGATTTCACATGCGCCATATTTCGATTTTGTTTTTAAATTAGAGTTCCTTTTTCAGATTGTTGTTGTTGCTTATGTTCCTCAGCCTGAAAAAGCTGCCTGTGGCAGCGAAAGCTTGCAATTTTAATGCCGTAGTGTATTACACCTAGAAACGGAAATTGTACTTGTTATACAAATATATTAATAAACAAATTTGAAGGTGAATCTGAATCCCTGTGTATCTCAACATAACTTCCACAGTAAAATGAAACATGACGAGTGAAGACTGCCTTTTACAAGCTATTTAATTATAGCTGATAAATCCAAAGGGTGATAGAAACGGTGAATATATTTCAAATACGTGGATATCATGTAAATGGACAATGTCTTCGCTCTGTCCACATTATTTTATAAACAACGCATAACTGAAAAATAATTGTTGTCCGACACAGCTGGGATCGAACCCCAGATCTCTTGATAACTAGCTGAGTGTGTTCGCTTTACACTACGGTGCTAACAATTCAAAGCGCTACGTGTGGTTTATCAGTCAGCATCTGACGACAAACAGCATGTAGTCAAATGTCTATGTGTGGTTTATCAGTATTTTCTGACTGATAAACCACACATAGCACTGTGAATTGTTAGCACCATAGCATAAAGCGAATGCACTTGGCTAGTTATCAAGATATCTGGGGTTCGATCCCAGCGGTGTCCGAACAATTTTTCAGTTGCTATGCGTTGTTTATAAAATAACATGGACAGAGCAATGCCATCGTCTATTTACATTATCTCCACGTAATTTAAATATATTCATCTAATTTAAATACAAGAAATTTAGTTTTGTTTCACAGCTTCTTTCCATTTGTCACTTTTTCCTTCAAAATCTTTTTTTTTTTTTTTTTTTAATGAGTAATTTCCACGTTTCAGCCAGATGTGTCATGTCATGTGCGTGAGTGTGGATTATAAATATTACATAAATTATCTTCTCAGTTGCCAAATAAGCAAGCTTTGGAGAACAAGAGTACCGCATGAAATGCACCTAGAAAATGAATAAGGTGTTCTTGAGCAATTAAGATTTCTGCCTTTCATATTTAATTGTTTCTGCTTAGCTGAGTAAAACAGAAATTCACGTTTTCTCCTTTCACAGGAACAGATCATTTTAAAGTACAAATGGTAAGTTTCAAATAGTACTCTTACCATTTTGATCGTCAATATCTACATTCCCATCCAAGATATGTTTCCATGACTTATGTTTCCAAGGTTCCAGCGCTGTTCTGTGTAGCATGTTACAGAGATGCAAGGAGTCTTCAATAGAAGCACTTAGAGTCTGGCCAGCAATGTCAATGGCATTGACAAGCTTTTCCTTCAATGTTAGGGTGACAGACTTCCAATCTGGAGATAAGATCGCAACAGTGGTTTTCCTGCAAAAATCACAAAGCCAAAAAAACAGCACATAAGAACTTGACAATAAATATCTGAAAAATAAAAATTTCACAAACAGGTAACACACACATACACACAAATACAAGCAATCCCGAATTATTAATGTCAGACTTACGCACAACCCATAGTTAAGAATGAGGCCACGTAAATCCCATTATATTAAAAATTCGAGTTACATACAATGGTTCGTAATAACAAATGGGGGCTACTTTGCGACGCGCATCGAAACATTGTTTGGCTACAGCAGCGCGTCAGGCTGAGGTAGGACAGAGACTTTGGTCTTTTCAGTCAGACGGTGTTGAAAGGTTCGTACTCTTCCAAGCAAAACAAATTCAAGCACTTTTCAGGGACTTTTTAAAACTAAATTATCATGTGTGTGTTGTTGGTCGGTCAGAAGCGAGTTGGGCAAGAATGCATTGTAAAGTAATGGAAGTACAGATTAAAACTAACATGTAATGCATTACAAGGTAATCCCAAGTATGGTTTGCACAAGGTAATGGAATTAAATCTGTAATGCATTACAATGAAGAGGATATAATTCAATTACACCATTTGAAAATAATTACATACTAATAGTTTATAGAAATGTATGCGGGCCAAAAGCTATATCTAGAAAAGTCGACCATGTAACATAGCCAACAGAGACCGAAGTGTCATGTAGAATGTTCTAGAAGCGGAAAGAATGGGTTAGACGTTTGTAGAATGTTCCAGAACGATCGCGCAGTGGGAAGTTGGAGAGCTTTTTATGTAAACCAAGAATATTCCAGAAGGTTCAGGTCCTGTCGTGATATATACACGAAGGAGTCAGTCGCTCACTAAGTCCAGTGTTCGTGCCAGACAAGTAATGGACAAAAACACTTGAGAAGTATGACAAAAACGTCAAGGGTTCGCAAATTTCTGTAATATTCGGCAGTGCACCCTGAGTTGCTGAACTGTCAGTGTAGTGCTAATATGTGCTTGTGGCTATAGTGGGGTAATCATTTTGGACAGTGAAACGTATGTAATGGACAAGAATGCTGTACTGGAGATGAACGAAACAAGTATCTGTAACTGAAATAAGCCTCCCATTCGTACTTCATATGTATTATTTCATTCAAATCACTTTATTTGTGGCAAAGACTGCCCCAACTAGTTGCTCATGTCATGCATGTACAATCTCCAATAACTACATACACGCATTTAAGGTCTGAGAAGTGGAACAATTGTCAAATAACCTACACAACGTGCAAGGGTGTACTGGTTGCTGGTTTATTCACATATTCTTACCCATAAGTTATTGGTTAATTACCAACATGTAGTTGACCATTAACCATTACGATTATAATGGGTAACTGCTACATGTCATTACAATTACCATGTAATTCTAATGACCAATTCACCATTGCCATGCAATGGTAACGATTAGTTCATGTTCCCATTACCATTACGGTGTAATGCATTACCAAGGTGTCTACTGATTTCCAATGAACCAAATTCATGACTTTTCCATGACATCTTCAGTTAAATTCATGACTTCTGGACAATGCGTGACACAATGACAACCATTCTAGACTGAATGTAATTCTCATGTCACTAAAATTGCTTGTTAACATGAATAATGCAATTATGTATGACTTGCACTATGCCATTCACCAAATTCTATGTGTTTAAAGAAATAAAAGCATTCAACCCTCACCTAGGATGGAGTATCTATCATTACATCTATTAATACACAAATTCTTTTAACATCGTAATGTTGTAAAAACTTACACAAGTTTTTATTAAGGCAATATAAAAACTACAAATGTACAAAATTTATGGAGACTGAAATTTCACAGCAAAGACTCAATGTTTAAATATATTAGCTTAACTTTTTATCTCAGAATCTAATACTTCAGCTTTTTCTTTTGCCTTTTCTGTAAGCTTTCTTTTCTTATCTTCGAGTTCTTTTAGTTCTTGTCCGTCCAGAGCCGCTCCGTTGTGTGGCAGTGCCGTCACATGTCCACTGCTCCCAACACAGTCGTACGGTATGATCAGAACGATCTACATGGCTGGCTATATGGCGTACCGACCACCTTGCGGTTTTCCGCCCGACGATCAGGTCTCTCTCAAAGTCCATGAGCTGCGTAAATCGACGTTGCTGGCTTCTGCTAGGCATTCTTGTCGCTCTGTACTCTTGCTTGTGTCGGCCGGTGCTTTTCGCTTTCGTGTGGAATCGACTACATGCCGGTTTATAAGGGTGCAGGATCGTATTTTCTTCTAGGTGCGCAAACTTGTCTTCATTTAGGTGTCGACACAAAAAAAAGACAATTTCATGACAACCCACTCAATTTGAAGGTAGGTATTTTAGCGCAAGCTCAAACCATTAAACTGAGCTGGGATGAGCACATCTTCAATGACCTGCAGTTACTCCCCCCCCTAGTTCATTTCATTAACTTTGAATTGCCCCTGTTGTTTTTTTTTTATCTTTACATAATAAAAATATTATTTACATGAGTAGGGATGGTGTTTTCTGCCCATCCTACTCATACTAATGTTTATCATACTGGCCAGGATTCCAGGAAACGTATCACAAGTCAAATGAAAAACTTAAAAGTGCAATAAAAAGTTCAAAATACAGTGTCATCGTCCTATAACTTAGAAATATTGTTACCAATGACTAAAAGACTTTCTTACAGGTGGCAACACGGTGCAGAGAAGCTCAGTGATGTCACAGTAGCAATGTAACTATGGCTGCCCTACTTGAGACATGCACCAAAGAGAAGCAACGTTCAGTCATTTGTTTTTTTATTTGTGTAGTGGAGGCGTGAAACTAATTGAAATTCATCGTCGAATGCAGTTGCAGTATAGTGATGCCCGTCTGTCACTCCAGTAATTGTATGAACGGACTAGGAAGTTCCGAAACAGGGAGAGTTCTGCGACAGATTCTCCGACCGGGTAAGGCACGCAGAGTCCATTGCAGAAGTTGAAGGCATTGTGTTGGGAAATCGCCGAGTGAGGGTGGATGAAATGGCCGCACTTTTGAACATCAGTAATGGTTTAGAGCACTACATCATTCATGATACGCTCCAGTTCAATAAAGTGCCTGCAAGGTAGGTGCCACGCCAGCTGGAGTGGCACTGCAGCACTAAAAGCCATAAAATTGTCTAACATTTCTTTAGGAACGAATAAGAATTTTATTTTACTCAATGTGCTTACATCGAATCAATAATGTCAATCCCATATATATACTGATGTAATTTGATTTATTGTAATTATTGCATTTCTGCATCGATATCAGGAACTCCCCAGATGACTTCCAAAAAGACAGAATTCTTTCATCCCTGGAATTGTTACTGGAGATGAAACCTGGGTTCACTCTCATCAGCCAGAAACCATGAGCAAGCAAGGAATGGCGCCATCCCTCCACACCAAAACCGAAGAAGTTCTGCATGCAGCCAGCTGCCATGGTTCATACGCTTTTTCAATCAGAAAATTCCAGGACTTTTGGATTTTTTTCCCCAAGGACATACGACCCAAGCTCTCTTATTAAAAATATAATGCAACACCATGGGTCTGTTCAACCTGTAACCTACAACAACTTCCTACATGCTTGGGGCAAACTAAATACAGAATGCTAAAAATGATGTCCGCTGCAGCTAATCAGAAACTTAGATCACAGATAAATACTGAAATACCAAAACTGTCACTGAAAATGTGACCAGGTTTAATATCTACTAGCGGCAAAGTTGTGCATCAGAGGAAAAAAAAACAAAAAAAAATAACGCATGGATTATCATTCTCACATTTTAAGCTTCCCAATACAAAGAAGAATTTTACAAATCAAACTAATAATTGCAGAGATATGGTCCCCCAGGCCGGACAGACAAGGTGATATCCCAAGTACGATGCAAAAGATGCCAATAACGCAGCTTAAGTCCTCCTAGCAGACAAGAAAACCAACACAGCACACACACCCCCACCCCACCCCATTGTGCCGGGGGTGGGGGAGGGAAATCTGTAGACATACAGTAGCAAACAAAAGTATTTGGCGAAATACCTTTTTGACCATAATTTTTTTTCTGCTGGACCAAATCAGGTCATTTTGGAATGATATGTGTTGATTCGTGAGTTACAATGCCGCGTAGTTTGTATTTCACTCAGAGCGAATTTGTCATTCGAAATGGGCCATATTCAAGAGTCGCCAATTACTACCCATTTGTTTGCTGCGTGTATTCATGTTTTTCTTGTGATTTTTGTGGGTTTTGTGATGTGTATTGTGATAATAAATCAATCTTAGGTTTTCAGAAATGGGTAAAAAGGCGGAGATCCCTGTTGGAGCTCGCCAGGCGGCCGTGAACATGATGGAATCCGGAATGCGCGTCACCGACATCGCGAGGGCCCTCAAGATCCGACACCAGTTCATTTCAGCCATCCTACAACGTTATAAGAAGACTGGGACCGACGAGAACAGTCCGCAATGTGGTAGGCCTCATTCCACTACGTTGCATCAGGATAGACGCATCCTCCGTCGATCTCGTGCTGATCCCACCTTGACTGCTGTGGACATCGCCACCAAATTCCGCCACAGCGACGACCTGAACGTCAGCCGAATGACCATCTCCCGTCGTCTCATTGCTGGTGGATTGAATGGAAGACGCCCCGCCAAGAAACCACTCATCGGAGTCACGAATCGACGAGCCAGAGTCGCGTTAGCGCCGTCGTCGATACTGGACCGCGGCGGACTGGAGTAAGGTGCTTTTCACCGACGAGAGCAAGTTCAACTTGTTCGGAAGTGATGGAATCCGATACGTACGACGTCCGTGTGACCAGAGATTCAACCCAGTACATTCAGCCGACTGTCAAGCACGGAGGAGGATCGCTCATGGTTTACAGCGCCTTCTCTCACAATGGAATGGGTCCCGTCATCAAGACTGACGGAATAATGACAGGCCAAGCTACACGAACATGCTCATCAACGACGTCTTCCCATGGGCAAACCAGAACATGCCACCCGGATGGATCATGCAGCAAGACAACGACCCGAAGCACACCTCCAGAGTAGCGAAGGCAGCCTTCCAGCAGCAACAGGTCACACTTCTAGACTGGCCAAGCCAATCTCCAGACCTCAACCCTATCGAGCACATGTGGGAGGAGCTGGAGAGACTATGTGCGAAGAAAACCTGCCGGGATAGGGCCCAGAAGTTCGACCAGCTGTCAGTGTCTGCAGAAGGGACGCAAATTCCGCAGGTCACCGTCGAGAAGCTAGTGGACTCTATGCCGGCCCGTTGTGCAGCTGTTATTAAGTCTCGTGGTTATCACACTAAGTATTAGTTATTGTTTTGTCGTTTTCTCGTACTTGTTTTCTGTTATCGTTGCATTAAATGAATGTGATACACACCTACTTTGTTGGTCAATCTGTATGATCACTACTATTAAGCTCGGAACCTGATCTGTGTTAAGGTTTCCGATCCATCTGCATATGGGTCATGTTTACAACTGACTAACACATATGATATCCCAAAATGAACTGATTTGGTCCAGCAGAAAAAAAAATATGGTCGAAAAAGTGTTTCACCAAATACTTTTGTTCGCTACTGTAAGTTATGTCAGTAGAAAAATCCAACTACAAAACATCATGTAGGGACAAAAAAGCAGGAATGGATAAGATTCCAGGACAAAATGGAATTCCAGGATGCGTACGAATCATGGTATGCCGACTCTTTTGAGAAGAATGAGGCATAATTTTGGGGTACTATATGACCAGAGGGAACAATGTAACCAATGACACCGATGCAGATCTTATCAGGAATCATCTTCGACCCGCCATCAAATCCAAACGAAGTGGGCTTCTGAGTACTGATGTCACGTTGCAGCAGGACAACGCTCAGTCCCATACTGCCCGTGCAACGGCTGCAACAACACAAGACCTGCACTTCAAGTGTCTTCCACATCTGCTGTTGTATTCACCAGACCCTGCCCTATGTGATTACCACATCTTTGGACCACTCAAAGATGCAATGGGAGGAAACACTTTCAGGTCCAATGAAAAGGTGCAGCAGGTGGTGCACAAGTGGCTGCATGCGCACCTGAAAGAATTTTTTCTACAGGAATCTACGCACTTCACGAGCACTGGAAGACTTGTATTACACAAAGTGGAGATTACATTGAAGAATAATACGTGTGTACCACTTTTGTTTAGTAAATCGTGAAACAAATAAATTATTTAAGGTTTTCGTTTGACTCTCTTGTATTTACAATTATGTAGAGAAAAGCACGATGGAGAGGTGCTGACCATTCGCTTGATGGGGAATCTGGTTGTGACATATGAGCCCTTTTTTTTTTTTTTTTTTTAATGTTTTTTTTTTAATGTTTTTTTTTTTTTTTTAAGTTGATGTGTTATATCTTTTCCTACAGCAGTAAAAAATTTTGACCTCTGATGACTTTCCTTTCCTGGGAAGTCATCAAGGAGTGTCATCCCCCCCACCTCCAAAATCTCAGCTGGAACATAATCAGAGTTGTATAAAAAAACATTGTTTTTGCATACATAATCATGAAAACTTTCTGCAAGCATGGACAGTATGAGCCACAATTAACAACCAAATCAGAATAAATTAAAATAAAAAAAAATATCATAAAACAATTACTGTCAGAACAAAATTTATAGAGCAGACATGCCAACCTTCAAAATCTGCAAATCGGGAGATTTTTACAGCTATTAAAATCACACGAATCTACATTTTCCGGACGTAGGAACAATTTTAAAGTAATAGTATTATTAGTCCATTAAACGCTAGAAAAAAAAACAGCGCGAAAGTTAACACCTCCGCCCCCAACTGAAATTCCTTTTCAGGTACGTCGATTCCGCAAGATAATGAAAACCTAAAATGGCCCGCATGTTGTTTTTTTATGAATAAAATAGCAGCCAACTGCTTCTCGTTTCTTCTTTAGGGTGTGCGTGAAGGCGACAAAAAGCATCGTACTAACATCACTTTTTGTTACAAGGTGAGGCCAACTGTAACTGCTCCCTTTCGTCATTAAGCGAATTCGACGTAATCAACTGTTTCTCATCACTTAGAATGTACAGCTCTGTTGAGGTGAGGGATTGAAAGACTGAACTGCAAGGAGAAGGCAGGGCAGCTCCCATCTGTCAATCAATTACTGACCCTCCCTGGCATTCTAGTACCAGAGTATATGGCTATGTTGAGGCAAGGGGTTGAAAGAGATTGAAATGCAAGGAGAAGGCAGGGCAGCTCCCATCTGTCAATCAATTACTGACCCTCCCCGGCATTCTACTGCCAGAGTATATGGCTTTGTTAGGCGAGGGGTTGAAAAACTGAACTGCAAGGAGAAGGCAGGGCAGCTCCCATCTGTCAATCAATTACTGACCCTCCCCGGCATTCTAGTGCCAGAGTATATGGCTCTGTTGAGGCAAGGGGCTGTAAGACTGAACTGCAAGGAGAAGGCAGGGCAGCTCCCATCTGTCAATCAATTAATTACAATCCCCGGCATTCTAGTGCCAGAGTATATGACTCTGGTGAGGCAAGGGGTTGAAAGACTGAACTGCAGAAGGCAGGGCAGCTTTCATCTGTCAATCAATTACTGACCCACCCCAGCATTCTAGTGCCAGAGTATATGGCTCCGTTGAGGCAAGGGGTTGAAAGACTGAACTGCAAGGAGAAGGCAGGGCAGCTCCCATCTGTCAATCAATTACTGACCCTCCCCGGCATTCTAGTGCCAGAGTATATGGCTCTGTTGAGGCAAGGGGCTGTAAGACTGAACTGCAAGGAGAAGGCAGGGCAGCTCCCATCTGTCAATCAATTAATTACAATCCCCGGCATTCTAGTGCCAGAGTATATGGCTCTGTTGAGGCAAGGGGTTGAAAGACTGAACTGCAAGGAGAAGGCAGGGCAGCTTTCATCTGTCAATCAATTACTGACCCACCCCAGCATTCTAGTGCCAGAGTATATGGCTCCGTTGAGGCAAGGGGTTGAAAGACTGAACTGCAAGGAGAAGGCAGGGCAGCTCCCATCTGTCAATCAATTACTGACCCTCCCCGGCATTCTAGTGCCAGAGTATATGGCTCTGTTGAGGCAAGGGGCTGTAAGACTGAACTGCAAGGAGAAGGCAGGGCAGCTCCCATCTGTCAATCAATTAATTACAATCCCCGGCATTCTAGTGCCAGAGTATATGACTCTGGTGAGGCAAGGGGTTGAAAGACTGAACTGCAAGGAGAAGGCAGGGCAGCTTTCATCTGTCAATCAATTACTGACCCACCCCAGCATTCTAGTGCCAGAGTATATGGCTCCGTTGAGGCAAGGGGTTGAAAGACTGAACTGCAAGGAGAAGGCAGGGCAGCTCCCATCTGTCAATCAATTACTGACCCTCCCCGGCATTCCAGTGCCAGAGTATATGGCTCTGTTGAGGCAAAAGGTTGAAAGACTGAACTGCAAGAAGAAGGCAGGGCAGCTCCCATCTGTCAATCAATTACTGACCCTCCCAGGCATTCTAGTGCCAGAGTATATGGCTCTGTTGAGGAAAGGGGTTGAAAGACTGAACTGCAAGGAGAAGGCAGGGCAGCTCTCATCTGTCAATCAATTACTGACCCTCCCCGGCATTCTAGTGCCAGGGTATATGGCTCTGTTGAGGAAAGGGGTTGAAAGACTGAACTGCAAGGAGAAGGCAGGGCAGCTCTCATCTGTCAATCAATTACTGACCCTCCCCGGCATTCTAGTACCAGAGTATATGGCTCTGTTGAGGCAAGGGGTTGAAAGACTGAACTGCAAGGAGAAGGCATGGCAGCCCCCATCTGTCAATCAATAACTGACCCTCCCCGGCATTCTAGTACCCGAGTATATGGCTCTGTTGAGGCAAGGGGTTGAAAGACTGAACTGCAAGGAGAAGGCAGGGCAGCTCCCATCTGTCAATCAATTAATTACTGACCCTCCCCGGCATTCTAGTGCCAGAGTATATGACTCTGGTGAGGCAAGGGGTTGAAAGACTGAACTGCAAGGAGAAGGCAGGGCAGCTCCCATCTGTCAATCAATTACTGACCCTCCCCGGCATTCCAGTGCCAGAGTATATGGCTCTGTTGAGGAAAAAGGTTGAAAGACTGAACTGCAAGAAGAAGGCAGGGCAGCTCCCATCTGTCAATCAATTACTGACCCTCCCAGGCATTCTAGTGCCAGAGTATATGGCTCTGTTGAGGAAAGGGGTTGAAAGACTGAACTGCAAGGAGAAGGCAGGGCAGCTCTCATCTGTCAATCAATTACTGACCCTCCCCGGCATTCTAGTGCCAGGGTATATGGCTCTGTTGAGGAAAGGGGTTGAAAGACTGAACTGCAAGGAGAAGGCAGGGCAGCTCTCATCTGTCAATCAATTACTGACCCTCCCCGGCATTCTAGTACCAGAGTATATGGCTCTGTTGAGGCGAGGGGTTGAAAGACTGAACTGCAAGGAGAAGGCAGGGCAGCTTCCATCTGTCAATCAGTTACTGACCCTCCCCAGCATTCTAGTGCCAGAGTATATGGCTCTGTTGAGGCACGGGGTTAAAAGACTGAACTGCAAGGAGAAGGCAGGGCAGCTCCCATCTGTCAATCAATTACTGACTCTCCCCGGCATTCTAGTGCCAGAGTATATGGCTCTGTTGAGGAAAGGGGTTGAAAGACTGAACTGCAAGGAGAAGGAAGGGCAGTTTCCATCTGTCAACCAGTTACTGACCCTCCCCGGCATTCTAGTGCCAGAGTATATGGCTCTGTTGAGGCACGGGGTTGAAAGACTGAACTGCAAGAAGGAGGCAGGGCAGCTCCCATCTGTCAATCAATTACTGACCTCCCCGGCATTCTAGTGCCAGAGTATATGGCTCTGTTGAGGCAAGGGGCTGAAAGACAACTGCAAGGAGAAGGCAGGGCAGCTCCCATCTGTCAATCAATTACTGACCCTCCCCGGCATTCTAGTGCCAGAGTATATGGCTCTGTTGAGGCAAGGGGCTGAAAGACAACTGCAAGGAGAAGGCAGGGCAGCTCCCATCTGTCAATCAATTACTGACCCTCCCCGGCATTCTAGTGCCAGAGTATATGACTCTGTTGAGGCAAGGGGTAGAAAGACTGAACTGCAAGGAGAATGCAGGGCAGCTCCCATCTGTCAATCAATTACTGACCCTCCCTAGCATTCTAGTGCCAGAGTATCTGGCTCTGTTGAGGCAAGGGGCTGAAAGACTGAACTGCAAGGAGAAGGCAGGGCTGCTCTTATCTGTCAATCAATTACTGACCCTCCCCGGCATTCTAGTGCCAGAGTATAACGCTCTGTTGAGACACAAGGTTGAAAGACTGAAATGCAAGGAGAAGGCAGGGCAGCTCCCATCTGTCAATCAATTACTGACCCTCCCCGGCATTCTAGTGCCAGAGTATATGGCTCTGTTGAGGCAAGGGGCTGAAAGACTGAACTGCAAGGAGAAGGCAGGGCAGCTCCCATCTGTCAATCAATTACTGACCCTCCCCGGCATTCTAGTGCCAGAGTATATGGCTCTGTTGAGGCAAGGGGTTGAAAGACTGAACTGCAAGGAGAAGGCAGGGCAGCTCCCATCTGTCAATCAATTACTGACCCTCCCTAGCATTCTAGTGCCAGAGTATATGGCTCTGTTGAGGCAAGGGGTTGAAAGACTGAACTGCAAGGAGAAGGCAGGGCAGCTCCCATCTGTCAATCAATTACTGACCCTCCCCGGCATTCTAGTGCCAGAGTATAAGGCTGTGTTGAGGCACGAGGTTGAAAGACAAATGCAAGAAGGCAGGGCAGCTCCCACCTGGCAATCAATTACTGACCCTCCCCGGCATTCTAGTGCCAGAGTATATGGCTCTGTTGAGGTGAGGGGCTGAAAGAATGAACTGCAAGGAGAAGGCAGGGCAGCTCCCATCTATCAATTAATTACCGACCCTCCCCGACATTCTAGTGCCAGATTATATGGCTCTGTTGAGACAAGGGATTGAAAGACTGAAATGCAAGGAGAAGGCAGGGCAGGGCAGGGCAGGGCAGCTCCCATCGGTCAATCAATTACTAACCCTTCCTAGCATTCTAGAGTGGGTGAGCTCTTTCCTGAAGGCGGGGTATGACAATCGGACTGAGAGAAAGTTTCTGAAAGCAAGTTTTTTCCGACGGATCTTTGACAACTGGTCAGAAGACATTGCTTAGACCACTGTGGCAGCTTTCTTTTTGTAGATAGGAGAGGAAAAGTACGAAACTGATAACCGTAATGCTGCCTTGCATTGACCCAGAAAGAAAAAGATTTCATAGGTTTGAAACCATGGCGGTTGATGAAATTTTGACCAGCTAATTTTCAATTAAAATCAGGAGAATTTCACATTCATTCGGAGGGCGGGAGGAAGGGCTGAAAATCTGGAGAGTTGGCACGTCTGATAGAGGATTAAAAAATGCTTTAAACACAACAAGCAAAAACACAATAGGCAAATTTTCCCAAAATAGCCTAAATTTTACAAAAATGTGTATCTTTAAAATCCTGGCCCGACCCCTGATATTTTTCATTTTTGTGTGTTTTCAGTTCATTAGATGTATGCCTTACACAAATTTAAGAACACTTGTTTTTGTAACCACTGGCTTCTCATTTTATTGTGCACATGCTCGTCTAACTGGAGTTTATTGTTCGCAGCAGATCTTTAATGCCATACCACTTTTTGTAACTGAGCGAAGCAAGGCCGAAGGTCGAGCGAAGCTCTCTTTACGAGACTCAAGACAATTAGTTGTTTGGGCATTGGTACGACATGACACATCTGATCACTGTGATTTTTGGCATGCGATTGGACCAGCCCTTGCAAAACTGCTAAATTTCAACTAGCCAATGTGGCTAGTGGAATAAAAAATTTTCTAGCCAAATGACAAAATCTACAATGCAAAGTTAAAAAAATATATATATTACTATTATTTCTCAACTTAAGTTTAAAAAAAAATTTAATGGGATGCTTTTTTTTTTCTTTCTAATGAGATACCCCTCCCCATTAACTTCATAAAAACAGATGCTGAGCAGTTACTGCATAAGATCATTAGATTGACTGCAAATAATGCATATGCTTTTGTTCCAAAATGATTGATTTTTTGGCAATATATTTTCAGTGCTGCAACATCATTACTGTGTTAATTTACACATAATTTATTTTCGAGAGGCCATTGAAGTTAGGTGTCTAATTTCTTTAATAATACTTAAAAACAAAGGGACAAAAGCTAGGATATATATACATAAAGTGGCAGTAATAATGTTGGTACAGTTTACCACTGATACGTACTGTGTCTGATCTTCCCATCAGAGGTATCTGCCCACTACAATTGAATAGCATTTTGAGCATCAAAATCTTCAATTGAGGGGCCATTGCATCTAATTAAGTCATTAAAGTGCAACTATTCAGACATGCCCGATTACTCGTTTTTATGAGGTTCATTACTGAAAAGCCACACTCGCAAGGAGCAGTACTACATGGCATTAGACGTAACAGCTGCATCATCATAAAAACAATGCTGTACCAGTTTGTTTATTTTTATTCAGCATACACTGAAGAGCAATTGAATTAGAGACAGCTGGCATTATGCAAATGTGGCGCTGTAGGTGGCCCTGTAAACGGAAACGACATGACGTATGCAGCAATCCGACAATATAAGGAGAGATGAGACGGGAATCTGTAAGAGTCAGATGCAGTATGGGTAACACGAAGGATCTAAGCACATTTGATCGTGGGCAAATAGTCGGGGCCCGACGAATGGGTCACTCCATTTCGGAAGTTGTGCAGGCACTGGGATTTTCACGAGCCACTGTGTCACGGGTGCACCTTGAGTACATCAAATCCGGCAAAACCAATCCTGCAAGGGCCAACTGCCGTGGACGACAGTGTGTGGATGAGTGGGGTCATAGTCGGCTGGCTCGCATTGTTACAGTGGATAGACGGGCCACAGTGCAAGAAATCACTTGGCAATTTAACGCTGGTGCACAAAAACGTGTAAACAGCCACACCATCCAGAACCATCTCCTCGCTATGGGGTACAGAAGCCATCGTCCCAAGAGGGTACCGCTGCTGACCGCACATCACAGGGTGCAGAGATTAGCACGGGCGTGGGAACATCGCCACCGGACCCTAGACATGTGGGAAAATGTTACCTGGACTGATGAGTCGAGATTCACGTTGGTACATGCGGATGGCAGGATACGAGTACGGCGCAAACCGCATGAAGCGATGAAGAGTACCCAGCAGGGTACTCTTCAAGCTGGTGGGGGTGACATTCTCGTCTTTGGACTGTTTACGTGGACTGAAATGGGAACCCTGGTACGTGTGACACCGTCCCTCACAGGTCAACGTTACCGGGATATCCTGGACGACCATTTGCTCCCGTTTGTGCGTCTTCAACGTCCCACTGCGGACCTCATCCTGCAACAAGACAACGCAGCTCCCGAATTGTATCCGAATGGTTGGATGAACACTCCACCGACATGACCTCGCTTCCTTGGCCAGCTAGGTCACCTGACCTCAATCCCATCGAGCACATCTGCAATGCCATCGAGAGAGATGTTCGAGGCTCCGACCCCCTGCATCAAATCTTCGTGAACTGTGGGAGCTTGTTCAGGGGTCGTGGATCCGTATGGCTTCCCAACGCTTCCAGTGTCTTGTCGAGTCCATGCCGAGACGAATCGCCGTCGTCATCAGGGCGAAAGGTGGTGCTACACGTTACTAGACAGGTATCTCTAATTCAATTGCTCTTCAGTGTATATGCAGCTAAACAGAGATTCGAAGATAATTCTTTTACCTGTAGATGGCATTACACTTGGTGCAAAGTATACCATGGCAAAGGTTGGCATGGCCAAGATACATATACCATGACAAAAATAAAATATAACACGGCAAAGGTTGCTTTAATAACCTTGACACTTCGGTTGCTCTAGGCTGATCTGTCGGCAGATTAAGTTTCTCTCGAATCCCACCTTCACTTCCATTCATTTTCTAAGCAGCTGCAGGAACAAACTGAACTCTATATTCATTCACAAGTGGGGGGGGGGGGGAGTTGGACAGAATAGTTGCTCACTTAGGGAAAAACAATCTACTGGCAATCGTTGGCTACTATATTAAAAAATCTACTAGCCACTACAAAATATCTGGTCGCCATTTGGCCACTGGCTACCAACATTCGCAAGGGCTGGATTGGACATCGTTCATGGCCTAGTTTTCACACCTTCCGATTTTGCAATAGCTTTGCTCGAAATTTACAAACAGTACAGAGTTATCGATTAACATTGGCAGCTTGTCCTAGTTGTAACTGTCAATATTCAATACCAAACTATACCCCTCCTCCTTCCCCACAAACACAGAAGTAGAAAACTGAAAACACATTATATATATAAGGCAAACTTTTCAACATGATCTCCTTTATTTAGCCTTTGGATGCACTACATAGAAGACATTTTCCTCCTGGGGGAAGGTGAAATTTCAAAATTCCTGGAACTGTTACCAACAATAAACTCATTGCAGTGTTAGAAATAAATCTTTCACTGGCTCAGCGGACCACTAGAATTTGCAAAACACTGGTCCACCAAAATGCCCACTGGTCCGTAAAAACAACAACAACAACAAAAAAACGTATGACATTTACAATATATGCAGAAAATAACATATTTCAATGGAATAATCTCCAATATTTATTTCATACGCCTTCCAACCGTAGGCTGAAGAAGCGTATATGCTCAACCTTTGTCTGTCCGTCTGCACGATAGTTTGCACAAAAATGGTTCGATTTCGATGAAATTTTAGTATGTAATAGGGACCACCTGGGGATGAACCCTATTGAAAATGGGCAAAATGGGGTCAAAGGTAAAGATCAGGACATAGGAACGGGATCCATTCCAATGCCCTTATGCATCATAATTTGCGTAAAAATGGTTCGATTTCGATGAAATTTTAGTAAGTGATAGGGGACACCACCTGGGGATGAACCCTATTGAAAATGGGCAAAATGAGGTCAAAAATAAAGATCAGGACATAGGAGCGGGATCCATTCCATTGCCCTTATAAGTCATAACTTGCGTAAAAATGGTTTGATTTCGATTAAATTTTAGTATGTGGTAGAAGACCACCTGGAGAGGAACCCTATTGAAAATGGGACAAATGGGCTTACAGGTCAGGGCATAGGAGTAGGATCCATTACATTGTCCTCATGCACCATTACTTACGTAAAAATGGTTCGATTTCAATGAAATTTTAGTATGTAGTAGGAGACCCCCCAGGGGATGAACCCTATTCAAAATGGGAAAAATGGGGTCAAAGGTCAGGACACAGAAGCGGGATCCATTCCATCGCCCTTATGCGTTACAACTTACGTAAAAATGCTTCGATTGAGACAAAATTTTATCATGTTGTCCAGAAGGTATACTGAACCGGTTCTGTTGAATATCATCGAAATGGGGCCAAAGGTCAGGGCACAGGAGCGAGATTTATTCTACAGCTATTATCCACATAACTTGAGTAATGATTTCTGGTATGTTGGAAAGCATATCATAATCAATGCATTGCATGATTTTACTAACTTGTTAAACTTATCATTAATTTCCAGCCTAAGAAGAAAACTAACAGCACGGTAAAAGAAACAAATTCATATTTTTAACTTGCGGCAAATTTGGAAAAAAAAAAAAAAACTTACTGGACACCTGGTCCAGTAAAATCAATAGTTCATTGGTCTGACGAAGCCAACGGCCAGCGGACCACTGTGTAATCCGAACGCTGTATTGGACCCAAATATCCAGTTTACTTATGAATTGGAGCAAGATGGTTCTCTTCCTTTTCAAGATGTATTAGTTATACAAGATGCAAAATCTCTTTTATTACCACTGTCTATGTGAAAGCATTTGCTGTTAGTTTGCGACCCCACACAAAATCAAATAATTTTATCCAACATAAAAACCAGGGCATTTTATACATACATCTACCGAGACTTAAAAATCCTGTTCTACAAAGGAAAATCTTGAAAATGAACTAAATTACATCGGACATGGTGCTATCAACAGAGGCTTCAAAACATTCATTTGTGGACTCGGCAGTCAAATTTTTTTTTTTTTATTTGTTTCCAAATTTCAAAAATCCTTAAGTCATCAAGTTTCAAAGTTATCTTCACACTCCTGTATCTAAGATAATTTGTTCTGCAAAAAAAAAAAAAACTTAATTTCTGACAAATTCTTGGGGGATCTATTACCCCCTGTGTCAATGTGTTTTGTCACACATAGGACAGAATTGGAGATCCCTTAATTCCAGATTAAAAGAACACCAATCATATATTAAAAAATGTGAAATCAAAAAATTTATAGCCCAGCACTGTTGGAAAAATAACCACCAATTCTGCTTAAGGCTGCCAAATTGTTAGAGACCTAAATCAATATTTCAGCTAGACTTCTTAGAAGCCTTTCATATACTTGTGAAAAAATTCGTACGTATAGGAGATAATTAATTAGAGGCGTGCTGTCTCCGTACGATATCGTCAAACCAACATCTCCGACTGTACAATAAAAACTTTATTTACAATAAAAGATATGATTTTTAAAAAATATTTAAAATGGCAAGATCTTTCGGGGCTACAATAGCACCCGTCCTCAGGCCACCCAACAGTGCCACAGAGCACAGGGAAGCGCCGCAATATATAACCAGTCTCCCCGGGAGACCCACAAATGCATTTGTTCAAAACCGCAGGTGACGCCAATTGAGGAAAACAGCAGAACAGAAAGTAATATGTACAGATAATATAATTGATTAATTAAGGTCCTCTTCTTCAGTTTTTTGAATGGGTGAAGTAATTATTTTTCTCCATTGTCTAGGAACAAAAACCGGGGGAGACTGGTTATATATTGCGGCGCTTCCCTGTGCTCTGTGGCACTGTTGGGTGGCCTGAGGACGACGGGTGCTATTGTAGCCCCGAAAGATCTTGCCATTTTAAAAAAATTTTAAATCATATCTTTTATTGTAAATAAAGTTTTTATTGTACAGTCAGAGATGTTGGTTTGATGATATCGTATGGAGACAGCATGCCTCTCATTAATTATCTGCCTTTCATATATTTCAAAACCATAATAACCTGGTAAATGACTTATCTTCATCTCCATACCTATCAAAGCACATCAAAATCAATCTGCAATCTGATACAACACAAGGCGTTTGATGCGTGAATTTGAAACTTCGTTAGAAGCTAGAAATAAAAACTCTTAGTCCTGACGAAGCGGAACCCAGTTGTATAAAAATGAAACGCATCTGCATACACAACCACTGGAAAAAGAACTTGCTGCAAAGCGTGAACCATGGCAGCAATAAGCTAATTTAAAGAAAAATTAATAAAACAATAAATAATTATTTTAACAGTACAGATTCCAATGAGGACAAAATAAGTACATTACAATTGAATGTGCAGCAATGTGTACGAAATGGATTTTTATGGCAAAATGTTGGACTATGAACCGCATAAAAGCAAAAGACTAAAGAAAATTTTTATATCCAGAAAAACAGTTCCATTAATGAACTTTCAAAAATTATAAATGGCATTTTCAACAAGTTAATTGAAAAATAGACTAACTGGTAACTGCAAGAAGAACCTGACAATAAAATTTAAATTCTTTCTGTGTAAACAAAACTTTTATATTGAGTTCCTACCATATATACTTCTGTATAGATTGACCCCCGGTTTTTTTCTGAATATTTGCAGTTTTTGTATATCCCGTGGATAAGTCGCCCACCCGATTTTTATGGGAATATCTGCTGTTTTTGTATACCTATCTATCTTGTGTACAGAAAAAAAAAAAATTATTTCCGAGGATGGGCCCGCATGCACAAATGTGAACCGACTGTTTATTGTTGTAGCTGGCTCTCGCAATGTTTCTTGCAGCAGTTTCCCGCAAAATGTGGGTGGAATTGAGGCACAATTCTGGGAAGATGATACGGATCATTACCCTGGTTAGAGAGTTTTCAGGGGAAGGTTACACACTTTAACAATATATATAACCCACTTTTGCACATTGCCCCCCCCCCTCTTTCTCCCACTTTTTGCGAGCGAAGAATGACTCAAGCGTGGGATATGGTGGACCTAACACACTTGAGAAGGACGATCCACCACGGAATCGACCTGGACTTTCTAAACGGCGTATGAGAAAGAGATCTTGGCTGAGTGAATGTAAGATTGGTGTATGGAATACTAGAGGTATAAATGGCAAGATGAGTGAGGTGATTGAGGAGATGAATAAGTATAGACTGGATGTGCTGTATGTAAGTGAAACCAAAAACAAGGGAATTAGGGTAGAAGAAGTGAATGGCATGGTGAGTGTGTGGTCTGGAGTATTGGATAATATGAGAGGACAGGCTGGTGTAGGTGTGATTTTAAGTGAAAAGATGAACTTGATTCACTATAGCTGCGTAAGTGAGAGAATTCTCTGGATTCGTTTGAAAGTGAAACTTCAGAGAATTGAAATTGTTGTAGTGTATGCTCCTTGTGACTCGGAACCTTCTGATAAGAAGGAAGATTTCTGGAATGAGCTAAAAGCTGTTTTCAGTCAGTTTGGTGCTAAAGAAAAAGTTATAATATAATAGCAGGGGATTTCAATGCTAGAGTAGGTGTGCAGAATGCAATTTCTGACAATGTTCTGGGTAAGTTTAATGATCCTTGTGTGAATGATAATGGTGAAAGATTAAATTGAACTCTGCATTGAGAATGGTTTGTGTGTATCAAATACATTTTTCAACCACAAGTATATCCACACATATACTTGGGAAAATCGTACTCTTGGTCAAAAGAGTAAGATAGATTTTGTTGTCTACGATCAGCGTTTGAAACACTTAGTTGTTGACACCCGTGTGATGAGAGGTGCGGATGTTGGTTCTGATCATTACTTGGTAGTGTCACGAGTGAAACTTAATGTTGGTTGAAGGAAAAGGAATAGGAAGAGACCTAGGATAGAAAGAATAAAGGTTGATAGGCTCCTTGAAGATCATCAGCAGTATTCTGACTTACTCAGAGAATGACTGAAGGATCTGAAGTCTGGTGAGAGGGATGTAGAAAAGAAGTGGGAATGTTTTAAGAACTGTGTTGTCACTGCTGCTAAAGAGGTCTGTGGCACCACAACAGTAGGTAACAATAGAGGTGATGCTTGGCGGAATAGTGAGATTGAAGAGGCAGTAAAGAGAAAGAAGGAAGCCTATTTGGGGATGTTGCAAGGTAGAGTCTCTGTGGATGAATATCGCTGTAAGAAGCGTGAAGCTCCTAAGCTGGTTCGCCACACTAACGCAAAAGATAGGAAGGAGAAAGTGGAAAGGCATGAACCGGCTTTTTGGAAAGATAGGAAGTCCTTCTGGAAGTACATGAGACTCAGGAAAAATAGGGGAAACAAAGTTGTAAGTTGTGTGAAGAATGAGATTGGGGAAATGATATGGGAGCCCAATGAGTTAAGTGACAGATGGGGTGAATACTTCTGTGAGTTATTAGATCAGGAAAGCAAAGATGATTCTAAGACAGATGCAGATGATGTCACAATGAGGGATGAAAGCACAGGAGGGATCTCAAGAGAAGAAGTGTGTAAAGTTCTAAAATCTCTTCAGAATGGTAAGGCTCCGGGAGTTGATGGCATAAGTGCCGAGATGTTGAAATATGGTGGCGACTCTATAATTGACTGGTTAACTGAAATTTGCCAGTTGTGCTGGGAGTTAGGAATGGTCCCTCGGGATTGGAAGGATGCTATCATTGTTCCCTTGTATAAGGGAAAAGGTGATAAGACTGAATGCAAGAACTATTGTGGTATTAGCCTACTGAGTGTGCCAGGGAAAGTGTTTGGTAAGGTTGTTATTGAAAAAGTACGGGGTCTTACATCATTGAAAGTGTGGGATGTTCAGAGTGGTTTTATGCCTGGTAAAGGCTGCACTAACCAGATTTTTGCATTATGCACGATGATTGAAAATTATCTGGCTGTTGGGAAGAAAGTTTTTACTGCCTTCATAGATTTAGAGAAAGCTTACGACCGAGCGAATAGGACACTTTTGTGGAAGGTATTGAATGAATATGGTGTTATTGGGAATCTACTTAATAGTGTAAAAGCCATGTATGCTGGTAGTAGAGCTTGTGTACGAGTGAATGGTGTTTTATCAAAATGGTTTTCCATTGGTGCAGGAGTTAGACAAGGTTGTGTAATGTCACCATGGCTGTTAATTATATTTATAGACGCATGCATGCGCGAGGCCAAAATAGATAATAGTGGTTTATCTCTTGGTAATATCCGTGTGTGCAGATTGCTGTATGCTGATGACACTGTTCTGTTGGCAGAGAGCAAAAGTGAGTTGCAGAGTATGTTGACTCGGATGCACGAAGTTTGCATGAAATTCAAACTGAGTATAAATAAGGGAAAAACCAAAGTTATGGTGTTTGAGAGAGGAACAGGTAGCACTGAATGTAATGTAAGTATAAATGGCACTGTGATTGACCAGGTGAGTGAGTTTGTGTATTTAGGAAGCATGTTTGACAGAGAGAACAAGTTGGATGGTGAAATCAGTAGGAGAGTGAATTCTTCTTTGAAAGTCATAGCTGCTCTGGGAGGTTTTCACAGGAATGATGGGTTCTCTAGAGAGTCCCGCATGGCTGTGTATGAAACAGTAATTGTTCCTACTCTGATGTATGGCAGTGAAACCTGGGTACTGCAGAAGAAACATAGGAGTAGTTTGTGTGCTGGAGAAATGCGTTACTTACGTGGGGTTTGTGGCAAGACACAATCTGATTGTGTGAGGAATGAAGATGTATTGCAGTTGTGTGATGTAAAGCAAAATGTTGTCAGCAAGGTGGAGACCAATATGCTTCGGTGGTTTGGCCATGTTGAAAGAATGGGTGATGAGATGCTTACTAAGAAAATCTTTTCAGCCCAAGTGAAAGGAAGGAAAGGCAGAGAAAGGCCAAGGAAGACATGGGTGGATCAGATTCAGGAGTGTCTGCATGAGAAAAAGATTATGAGTATGAAGTATAAAAGATCTTGTGTACGGCGTGTAATGGATATTAGTGAAGCACGAGTTGTATGTCAAGATCGCTGTAAATGGAGAAGTTTGATACAACAACAATAAATAAAAATATCTGGAAGTTTGTATTTCTTTTTGGAGCTAACCTCTGAATCTCAGAGAACAGCTTAGTGATATGTATGTATGTTTTCTGCAGTTACTTCATTCATGGAAAGTAAAGCATTCGCTCACGCAGCAAACGAATCGTGATGCATTACCAAACGTCGTAAGGCACATTGTTATTTAAACAGAAAAAAAAACACTTCCTGAAACATATTTAGGTCTTGATATCAACCTGACAGTTATTTTTCATCATATAAAGAATATGCATGCCGTAAAAAATAAATGTGTAACTTTTGAAGTTTTCAATGGATTTCTTCAAAATTTAAACCAATCTTTATTTTGATGTATTGTGTACACTGTAAAATTTGCACACAACTATTTAAAAAATTGAAGAAAATTTGATCTTTAAAATTTTCTCCCACTATCCTGTGCAGCGTAGCAGCCGTGGGTCAACTGCTGAGCTGGACGAGTGTGTGATTGACAGAAATGTAATTTATCTACTCCCGAGTTTCACACACACCCCCCCTGTCTCCACTGTGTTTGTGACAAAACCAAACATCGCCCCATTCAGTAAAGATGCAATCCTTTTTCCTCTCTCTTAGTCTTCAGAAAAGGTTACTGTTTGTGTGATTTTTAGAGCCGAGGCACGCTCAATCTAATGCACTTTTTTACTATCAGTCGCAGTGTTATTCTGTGCGATCGGGCAAGTTTAAACACTTTCGTTTTTGGGATTCATTGATCAAGTTACCGCTGTTCTGTAGATTGTCACACCTATCTTCTCTGCCGTCGCTAAGATGGGGCAGCGGTCTCCTTTTGCAATAGTCTGTTCTTTTCCCTCTTCATCCCCCTCATGTCGAGAATTGAGCACGATCGTAGGTCATTGCACGGTGCAACTTAAACTACTGGCTGACGCGTTCACCTCTTTCCTTGGGTGATTTACCAACGAGGCAGTTAAGGACATATCGACAGATCTAAAACAGGACTTTGAGACATCCTTGCGAATGAGTTTTTCTATTAGTGAATAAAAAAACTTACATATAAAATCAAAAAAATTCTTAGCAATAACTTTCTTCTGTACCAGTAACACTCGCAAAATGACTAAATATACAACTGCAAATGAACTGATGGCGCAAAGGGTTAAGTGTGCGCATTTCCAAAGACATCAAAATTTTGGTTTTCAACCTATCAAAAATATTTTTCGTGTACAGTTCGACCCCTAATTTCGACCTAAATATTTCATTAAAAAGTCGACCTATACACTAGTATATACAGTATTCATTGAGAACAGGCCTTGATAAAATCTAGAGGCCAGAAATGCCTAAAAGTAAAAGAACTCAGAAGATGTGAAAAAATAATTGGACGTTCAAGTCAAAATAGAATTAAGGATATTAATCTGAGTAAAGCCTTAAGTATTTTAATTACAGTAAATAACATTTTTTTAATCTACAAGCAAAAACTATCTGCAAAACTTGCTACTAATTTGGAAACTAGCTGCGTACATCGTACCTATACATTCTGCTACTGAGGCAGAACCATTGCTTCAACAAAACTATAGTAGACTTTGATTCTGTAAAAATTTCATTCATAAACGTTGTTGTTCAAATTAAATGCAACATTGGTCATCAACTCATTTCAAGTTCTGCCCACAGACCTTTTTTTAGCTCTATCAGCACGTTTTCAAGTTCTTGATCCCACAAGATATTGCAAGTCCCTTCATAAAAAAATTAACTGTACAAATATTTTTAAAGTATGAAACATTCAAGACATTTACCTGAAAAGGGTTATAAAGGCCTCAGCAATATAATTGCTCTTGTTAGGATTGTTGAACAATGCTATCCATAATTGCAATAAAGCACTGATTCTCGAATCCCGCTCTTTGAATTTTCGAATTTCTACAAAGCCATCAAGCTCCTGTGGAAAGTAATACAAAGGTTTAGAAGGAGACACACACAAAGCATTTCACTAATAATTTCATTTTACTTTTAAATTATAGCAAAAAAGGAAATGAAAAGGATGGTTAAACCATGCTGCTTGGGCATAGTTTACATTTAGAAAATAAGGTACTTGCGCATTAGCTGGGCGCCAGCAGAAATGTATCAGTAAATGTCACAATTGTCGATAGATGGCGCCACATGAATGGTTGTTTCTTTTTAGAATTTAGCTGCAATGAACGACGTGAGTTTATTTTTGGTAAACACAATTTATGAAGGAAATATATCGCAACATACAAGCATTATTAGCGGCCTGAAACACACATTAATTTTTGGGGACCAAGAAGTTTTAATACAATTTAAAATGGAATCAAATGGGTCTGATGAAGCTAAATGATGCATCCACATGAACTCTTCTAAGTACGAATCGACATGCTGTCTAGCAGTTCTGCGATGACATTTGTTTCTCTACCTAGGTGATCCCCACAACTTTGACTTTCTATTGTTTGAGTATGGGCACCACTCTCTGGGTCAACAAAGTTGTGCTTATGTTTGACTTTGAAATGTTCAAAACCTGCCTTTTTTTTTTTTTGTTCCTTAAGTCTTATATGCCTTTGATGAATCCAAACAGATTGTAGAATGTTCCGCAACATGATTCCTAATTTCCTTCAACAGGGGTTTCGCACTTCTGTTTGGCACTTTCACAAAAAAAAAAAAAAAAAAAAAAAAAAAAAAAGTCATTAGTAGAACGACAAATTCTTCCGAAAATCCACTGCTATGGAAGCACACGACCTGTATTAGACATTCTTTTCGAAAATTATGTTTCGTCTATCTCCATGATTAATCCTGGGCCACCAATTTTTCTGTCTGATTGACATTCGAGAACATCTGCGCAAATTTCTTGCAAATAGTTATTCCAATCAACAGTTGTGTGACTTGCCATATCCAACTGTTGCTCACACCATTTAATAGAAATTAAATTCTCACTCCAGCTATAAATAAATCGAACAGCAGTTAAAAAAGGAAGCCGACTACTCTGAAACCAATTTCCAATGCATAAGCCTACGTTGGATCTGCATGTTCAAATGTTGCACCGCCATTGATTACTTTCACTTCCAAAGTACAGCTTCATATTATGGCCCAATTTGCATAATATTTCAGTCAGACGAATTCCTTTACTTTGAAGAAATGACACGGCATTTCCTTCTTCGAGGTAAATCCCAAATTTTCATATTGTTCAACATCACAAAAACAAAACAGAGTGATACGAGAATCATGTTGTCAATAATCCAAATAACGAGGCATTACTGGCTTTACTTGCCATGTACAGCTTTGCATACAGCATACAAATATGCTACATCCAGCTAAAAATAAAAATAAAGAAATTGCGTATTTTACTGCCATTTTTGCGATACATTTCCTTCACAAATTGTATTTACCAAAAATAAACTCATCACGTCATTCATTACAGCTAAATTCTAAAAAGAAAAAACCATTCACGTGGCGCGATCCACTGACAATTGTGACATTTACGGATACATTTCTACTGGTGCCTGGCTAATGCATAAGGTACGGAAAAAATTTTTGAACACAAGGTACTATTCAGTAATAAACAATGTCAACACAGTTTAAAATATACATGAACAAATTTATTCCTGTAGTTTTGAAGTTATGATGATTTGTGTGTTCCATGCTTAACTTTTGATGAGCAGTGCATTAATTAAATGCTTTATAAAAAGCTCATGCAATTTCTTCCCAGTAAAAAAAAAAAAGTTTTACCACAAACTCTTTCGAATATTTTCCAAGCTCATCAAAAGCACTTACATCAGTATGCAGTGATAAAAAGAAATATGCAGTTTTTTCAATGTCTGGACCACTCAAAATTCATTTATTTACACTATACCACAGTAAGCAATAACAGCAAGAAGAATTGGCAGGAAAACACATAACACACAAAACATTAAAAGAATTCATGAAATAGTCATCACATGCGTAAGTTACGTTGAAACATTATGAGCGGGACGTTTCGGTAGCGACTTCTACCTTCATCAGTCACCGAAACGTCCCGCTTATAAGCAATACATTAATTAGCTTTAATCATTTTGAAGGGGGGAAATAATCCAACATTAATAAAGACATAAATGCCATCAAAAATAGCGTTCAAATATTAGGGCAAATTTGCCACAGTTGAAAAACACTCGGATGCCATAGTTTATTGCCCATCGTCAAATGGCCTGGTTTCTAGGTGACACAAACTCATTTTGGCCTACTAACACTAAAATATGGCATTCCAACCAGGCGAAAAGTTCAAATTATAGTTCTTCTATCACCAGCATTGCATTCAGACAGTTTTTTCGGGATGGGGGTGAAACTTGTTGGCTGATTATATATTACTACGTACAAAAAGTTCTGGAACTATTTGCCAAATGTCAGTGAATTACGTCATTCCCCGCAGAGCAAGTGCAGAGCATCATGCGACCGACCAGCCAGAACCGCTTTGATCTAGATCCAACACATACAGCGAAGTTCCTGATTACAGGCGTTCCGAGGCTCTCTGTCACAAGGACAACGATGTCAAATTTTGAACAGCGTTCAAGTGTAAAATTTTGTGTTATACTCGGAAAATCTTTCGCACTTTTCAAATGACTAAGTCAGCATACGGTGAGAGTGCAATGAATCGAACTAGAGTTTATGAGTGGCATCAATGATTCGAAAAACGGGCGACAGAGTATCGGGGATGATGAGAGGTCAGGACAACCTTCAACATCCATAACGGATGAACAATTCGCCATTGTCAAAGAAATTGTGAAAAATGACAGTCGAAAATCTGTTGCAGCGATTGCAGAAGTTGCTGGCATCTTAGTTGGAAGTTACCATGCCATTGTTCCCAAAAACCTGACAACACATTGTTCCCAAAAACCTGACACAAGAAAAAATGGATGAGTGCATGCAAGTTTGCAGCGATAACATCGATGCAGTGGATTCAGATCCCGATCTCTTGAATCGATTGATCACTGGCAATGAGACTTGGTGCTTTCTGTACAACTCCCAATCCAACAGACAGTCAAAAGTGTGGAAATCACAGTCATCACCACGCCCAAAAAAGTTCAAGGCTGACCACTCCAAAGGAAAGGTCTTGTTAACATTTTTTCGATTGCAAGGGGGTCGTACACAAGGAATTCCTTCAACATGGTCGTACAGTCATTAAACAATAGTACATCAACGTCCCGAAACATCTCCGAGAATCATTGAGACGCAAGCGACCCGATCTTGGCAAGACCAACTCAACTCGTGGGTGCTCCATCACGATAATGCGCCGGCTCACAGATCCCTCCTGGTGTCCGATTACCTGTCCAAACATCACATTCTCGTTCTTCCACAACCAGCTTATTCCCCTCATCTCACCCGGTGTGACTTTTTCCCTGGATGAAGAATTTGCTTAAGGGGAGACGCTTCTCAAGTTCCGAAGAAGTGCAACGAGCTGCGACAGAGGTACTGGAGGATATGCCAAAAGAAGGCTTGCAATCTGCATTTAAATCTTTGTGTGAGCGCTGGTAAAAATGCATAGTTGCACAGGGTAACTACTTTGAAGGAAACTCCACATAAACAGGTATTACCTGTACTCATTCTTTATTAATATAAAAAGTTCTGGTACATATAATCAAAAATTTATTTCTATACACATTAAAACATCTAAAAATTGTATATTGAGTAAAAAAAAATTCTTATGCTTGTATAGCAAATGTGAATTCCAAGAAATCTACAGATACAAGTGATTAAAAATGCAAAAACATTATACCTTTGCTTTAATTCAGTAATGGACCACGGATTTCACCATGGGGTGGTGTAAAATATTGAGGATGTTAGTAAGATAATGCGGTGCAGGAGAAAATCCCCCCCCCCATAAAAAACAGCAATGGTAAAAATGTCCTAGTTACAAGTGTATTTCTGATTTAGGGTTCCCACTCAAAGGTAATAAAAAAATTCCCTGACTTTTCCAGGTTCCCCAGGTGGTTTTTAAAGTTTTCCAGAGTGGCATGTTGCAAAGAATTGTTACATTCCATTCATTTTTCTCACCAAAGCACACACTTGTAAATGCTTTACGCAATTTGTCTTTATAAAATTACCTGCTTTTCATTAATAACAACTGTGCACATTATTTTCTGAACCAAAGTTCCGTGAACTTTTGTCAATACTACCCACACAGAATTTGTAAACACATTCCCATAGAAATAGATCATACGTAAGAAAAAATCTGTCAGTTGAATAGTTTCAGTTTTTCTATAACACTATGCAGCTAAGCTTAATGATGGAATGTCTCTGTTCAAAGAAACATGTTTCAAGAGAACCAACAGACATATTAGATGTTGAAACTATATACATCCCATAATAAGAATTTGATCCATCATTTGGTTGGTTCTCTTGTGAAGTGTTTCTTCAAGCAGGAGCCATTGTGTCTAATTGTTCCATGTTATAACAACTGCCTGCAGACATTGAACAAAAGCTTAGCTGGCACTTTTAAAAATTGAATTTTGCATCTTTTTTTTAGAGAATAAAGGAAATACTTAAAATAACTGAAAGTAAGATATACCAAATTCTAGGTAGGCAGTAATTTTGCAAGCCAAAGTTTGAAATCTTGAAAAACTAAGTTTTGTTGGCAAAATAAAGTATCCATTGATTTTTACAAAATAAAGGGGTATTTTTTCCCTGAGTTTTTACAAAAAAAAAAAAAGGTTACTTTCCCTGAGTTTTGGAACCATTTTTAAATTCCCTGAGAATTCCAGGGTTTCCAGGTGAGGGGGAACCCTGTGATTATTATTTAAGAATCATTACAGTGTTGCCTGAAAACGTGTAGTATAAACTAGAGGTGGGAAACCTTTTCGTGTTGGTAAGCCGCTTAGTAAGCAGTAATCTAACAAGGCCACATTCAAGAAACTTCAATTAGATATACTTCAAAATGTACATTTTGTAAAATCTTACTTCTTTGAAAAATGAAAAAAAAATTTTTAATTCTAAAGTTAACTAACCTTTTAATGACTGCTTTTTGTTGGAAAATATTTGAATATTTAAGCTGCAACATGGAGGTCTGCACTTTTAGCTGATCCTCTAAAGCAGCGGTCGTCAACCTGGTCCGTACCGCCCACTACTGGGCGATTCCAACTTTCATGGTGGGCAGTGGGGGTTTTTGCCTGTTGTTACAAATTTTGTTCTTCCACCCTATATTGCATACATTGCTAACAACTTCACAAGTTTGACTTTTTAAAATATGCTTTTGCAATTTACTTTTGAATTCCATCTCTAAACTTTGAATATAAATCAGGACTGGAAAAATAAGCTCCAGATCTAAGAGCCAGGTGAAACGAAAGCAAATCTCAAAGTGTTGTGCACAAACGTAATGCATGGTGATGATGTCGGAACAAAGAGTAATAATATAAGTGTATTAAGCACTGCCTATTACCCAAACTACTTACTGCTAAATGAAATTCAAATTCGGTTTATAAATCTCAGGGTTCTATAGTTTTAATAAAAATCTAAACATAAAAAAAATGCGAAAAAAAAAAAAAAAAAAACTTTTAACCTTATCAATCTGAGATGAAACTATTTGGTAGAAAATAACAGGTAAAAAAAATTGCGATCGTCAGCTTCTGGAGTACTGTAATACGGATTTGGAAACAAAGCAAGGGGCGTTAAAAAATTTGCAAAGTGTGGTTTTAGAAAAAAATAAAATACGAGAATAAAATGTGACCGTCAACTTCCAAAAGCCACAGACACAAAGAGGAACGCTGCCAACGCTTAAAAAATATGGATTTTGTAAAAAAAAACAAAAAAAACAGCAACAATCTAACTGAAATGAAGCTATCTGAAGCCAAAAAATGCAAAAACTGCAATCAACTTCCGGAATGCTTCGTAATGCGACCGTAAAAAAACGGAAGACAGACGATAAAAATGTGTAAAAATATGGTTTTAAAAAAATAAAGAACAAAAAAAGACACCTTATCAATCTAACTGAATACTGAAGTGAAGCAATCTGGAAGCAAAAGGAAAAAAGTTGAGACGTCAATTTACGGAAATCCGACGGCCGCAGAAACAGAGAAAATGCTTTAAAAAAAATGGTTATTACCCAAACTACTTACTGCTAAATGAAATTCAAATTCGGTTTATAAATCTCAGGGTTCTATAGTTTTGATAAAAATCTAAACATAAAAAAAATGCGAAAAAAAAAAAAACATTTAACCTTATCAATCTGAGATGAAACTATTTGGTAGAAAATAACAGGTAAAAAAAATTGCGATCGTCAGCTTCTGAAGTACTGCGTAATACGGATTTGGAAACAAAGCAGGGGGCGTTAAAAAATTTGCAAAGTGTGGTTTTAGAAAAAAAAAAATACGAGAATAAAATGTGACCGTCAACTTCCAAAAGCCACAGACACAAAGAGGAACGCTGCTAACGCTTAAAAAATATGGATTTTGTAAAAAAAAAAAACAAAAAACGGCAACAATCTAACTGAAATGAAGCTATCTGAAGCCAAAAAATGCAAAAACTGCAATCAACTTCCGGAATGCTTCGTAATGCGACCGTAAAAAAATGGAAGACCGACTATAAAAATGTGTAAAAATATGGTTAAAAAAGAAAAAAAAAAAACCACCTACAATCTAACTGAATACTGAAGTGAAGCAATCTGGAAGCAAAAGGAAAAAAAAGTTGAGACGTCAATTTACGGAAATCCGACGGCCGCAGAAACAGAGAAAATGCTTTTTACTTGAAGTTAGATTAAAATTTAGGCCTCCATGCAAAAAAAAAAAAAAAAAGAAAAGAAAAAAAAAGAAATTGTGACCACTACTTCCGAAATGTTTTTATGCCCTTTTTGCTTGGTGCATCAAAAGTGCATAAAAATATCGCTTCCGAGATTCAAAGCTCAAGAAAAGTAATTATATCTCATCAAGTTGAAGTTATCTGTTTGAAAAATATAGAAGAATAAAAGCTAAAATAAAATAATGCGGGGGAGCATCTATCGATTATAGCTGTCTGCATGATCTATCGATTACAGCTTTACATCTTAAACGTGAGCCAACGTTAAAAATGAGTGAACATTTCCCTTCCTTTGTTTTGGAATTTAAAGAAATCTTAAAAAGAATTAATGCTAAGAAAATAGAAAAACAGTCTGCAAACCTTTCCGAGAATCTGCGACGTGTGTCGCCGCATTTCACTGTTTCTTCTCCCGGGCCAGCAGCTTAAACCAAACCCTGTGATATTCAATGCTTCCACGATCTGACAGGATAGTCACGTGATTCGGAGGATTTCATCGCGTTTCTCTGCTTGAAACACACGGTTCAGGATAAAAGCTGATAGAACTCATAAATGTGATCAAAGCAGAAAATTTCAGTGTTTGATTTAATTAAATTACAATTTGTTGAAGTTACATTTTGTATCTATGAACTCAAAGTAATGACTGCAAATTACGGAATTTGAAGTAAAAAAGTTGGGCGCCAGGACCAAATTTCTAGGCGCGCAGTAATTTTCCAGCCCTGATATAGATAATAATTGAAATAAGGTAATCCGTAAATACAGAGTATTGAGGATAACACACAACACGTTTTATTAATGATGTAGATCCGCAGCTCCCGCACAACCAGGCGCTGTATCAATGGAGATGAAGAAATTCATTAAATCGAAATTATCTATGTATAAACATACATAAAGCATAAATCAAAAGATAAATGTACCTTATTTTTTACAAACCCTCCCCTATAAAATTTACTTCGCACTTGCGCTAAATTGAGTTACTGCGGCACCGGTGGGCGGTAAGGAAATTTTACCATCAACGAAGATACAAAAGTCGGTGGTAGGTATTAAAATGTTGACGACCTTTGGTATCCGTCATTTGTGGCTCTAAGGGAGTCTTGATTTGGGTTAGGTAGGATAATATAGATTCGCAGCAATAAGTGGTAAGCTGAAGGCATTGGTATTCTATTGCATTTTCCCATATTTCAACCGGATCTTTCTTAGCGTCAAATAAGGTCTTTAAAGTATTTTAAATAGTCATTTTAAGATTAAAATAATAATAAAAAAAAAGCATATTAATAAAAATAAAGGATTTCTTCTGCAAAATTTGGATTCACTCAAAAGGCTACAGATTCCCCACTTTTGGTGTAAACCATTCCCTTGCGACTTGGTTCAGCCCCTTTAGATTATTTAAATTAGCACATAAGCAGTGTTTGAATTAGAAATAAATCTACTACTGGCCTAGTGGACCACTGGTCAAAAAAAAAAAAAATAATGAAAAAAATTAAAGACATTTACAATATATGCAGAAAACTAGCAGGGGTACCCAGTATTTCCTGGGCAAATATTCATGGAATCAAGTTCAGCAGGTGAAATTTTATAAATGAAAAAGAAAATCCTTTAATTTTCCAGTAAATACCAAATTTGGTGGTTCTAAATTGAAAACTGCAGAACTTTTTTCGAAAATTTTGTATGGGGGCGCCCTTGACTCCCCCCTCCAAAAACTGTCTACAGTCTAAGTATCATGAGACAATATACCAAGTTTGGTGGTTCTAAATTGAAAACTAGAAATTTTAATTAAAATTACGAAACTTTTGTACAGACCCCCTCCTTCTCTGATCCCTTCTACGGTCCCCTTCCAAAAACTGTCTACATCAGAGTACCACGAGATAGTATACCAAATTTGGTGGTTGTAAATTGAAAACCGTAGAAATTTTAACTAAAATAACAAAAATTTTGCGTAACATCACAGCCTCTCCTTGACAAATGTCAACCCCGCCTTCTCGTGGTGCATCCTGTTCCTACTAAAGGGGCTCTGACGACCGCCAATAGCGGTATAACTATACCATCGGGATTAGAGGAAATTCTATCCCACACTCGCCAACCCGCTTGGCCAGCGTGGTGAGTTATGGCCAAACCCCTCCAAAATGACTCCACAACTTAAATCTTGGCCCTCAGTCTCCGGCAGCTTGAATGTACCTGGCCAAGGCAGCGGCCAGTGCGACATGAAGGCAGAGGGTGCTAAGAATCCCCGGAGGACCGGACTAGGCTGCCATTTGATGCTGACCTTGGCTACCTACAACGGACGCTCCCTATCTTCTGATTCAAGGCTTCTTGAATTGGAAGAGGAACTACAAAGGATCAAGTGGGACATCGTCGGGCTAAGTGAGGTAAGGAGAAAAGGAGAAGATCTCATTGAACTGAAAAGTGGACATCTCTTCTACTATCGTGGGACAGATACTGGCAGAACTAGTGGTGTTGGATTTATAATAAACAAGAAACTGAAGGATAAAGTGGTAGAAGTTGAAAGTTCCTCTGACAGAGCTGCACGACTCGTTATCCAACTCTCGAAAAGATACCAGGCTCAGATTATTCAAACTTATGCACCCACCACAAGCCATCCTGAAGAAGAAATTGAAGAATTTTATGAGGAAATTTGTCATCTAAATAATAAAGGTAAGCAGCACTTGAAAATAATTATGGGAGATTTCAATGCAAAAATAGGGCAACGGCAACAGAATGAAACTTCAGTAGGTAAATTCGGTCACGGCAACAGAAACCAGCGTGGAAATACTCTCGTTGAGTTTGCAGAGGCAGAAGGGTTTTTCATCTTGAACTCCTTCTTCAAGAAAAAGCCACACAGGAAATGGACATGGAGACATCCAAATGGGACGACAAGTGAAATTGATTTTATTATGTGTAACAAAAAAATCGTCATAGAAGACTGCAGTGTGCTAAACAAGTTCAACACAGGTAGTGACCATAGATTGGTGAGATGTAAGATGCACCTCAACACTAAACTTGAACGTGGCAAGCTCATAAGACAAACAAAATCTATTGACATAACCAACCTTAAAAACACCATAATACCTTCAAGTTGGAACTGAAGAACAGGTTCTCTGCTTTAGAAGGCCTAACATCGGAAGAAGTGGACATCTCTGAAGTTAACAGAAAAGTAACCAAAGCTCTTATGGAAACAGCAACAAAATTAGCTGGGTCTAAGAACAAGTTGCATGTAAATAAATTATCAGGAAAAACGAAAATGTTGATGCAAAAAGAAGAGAGATGAGGACAACTAAAGAAGATGTGACTTCCAAAGTGGAATATATAGAGCTATGCAAGACAGTACGAAAAAGTATCACTGAAGACGTAAGAAAATTCAACTGTGAACTAGTGAGGAAAGCAATTGAAAACAACCAAAGCCTAAAGATAGCAAAGGGACATCTCAGTAAGGGAAGAAAAACAGATTATGGCACTGAGAAAAGAAGATGGTTCTGTAACAAGAAATAGAGGCTAAATTTTGACAAGAGTGAAAGATTTCTACTCCAAATTATATGAAAGGGATGATATATGCACTCCAGACATCATGAAAGATACCAGTACCAGAGTTCCTCCAGTCCTTCCAGCAGAAGTTGCACATGCAATCAAGAACATGAAGCGGGGAAAAGCTCCAGGAGAAGATGGAATTACTGTAGACATCATACAAGAAGCAAGTGGAGAAATCGAAACAGTACTCGCCCAAATTTTCACTCGATGCCTTAATGAAGGAAAGATTCCTGAGGATTGGAACACCGCTACAATGATCCTGCTACATAAGAAAGGTGACATTGAGGATCTCGGAAACTACAGACCTATCAGTCTCCTATCAGTAGTTTATAAAATCTTCACTAAAGTTCTTTCACACCGCTTGAAGGTAACACTGGACATGGCTCAACCGAGAGAACAAGCTGGATTCAGGAGTGGCTACAGCACAATAGATCATATCCATGTGCTGAGAGAACTAATTGAAAGAGCGAGGGAATATGAACTTCCATTGTGCATGGCTTTTATCGATTATGAAAAAGCCTTTGATTCGGTGAAACCATCAGCAGTTGCAATGGCTCTGAAAACCTGCGGTATTGAAGATGCATACATTAATATTATTAATAACATCTATGAAAATGCAAGTGCAAAGATTAGGCTGTTTGAAAATACAACACACATAAGAATTGGAAAGGGAGTGAGACAAGGTGACACCATATCTCCGAAGCTCTTTAATGCCACATTGGAGGGTGTTTTTCAGTCACTGAGCTGGGAAAACAAGGGGATAAAGATTAATGGAGATTATCTAACCCACCTTCGTTTTGCTGATGACGTAGTCATTTTTGCAACTAGCCCATCAGAGCTGCAGAGTATGATCCAGGAACTTGCTGACAAGAGTAAAGAAGTGGGATTAAAAATGAACTTTCAGAAGACAAAAGTGATGTTCAATGCTTTTACAAGAAATGAAGATTTATCGATTGATGGAGAAAAGCTGGAGATAACAGACACGTACGTTTATCTTGGACAGCAGATATCAAGTGAGGGTCACATTGATGAAGAAATTAATCGGGCGTACAAAACTTGCCTGGAGAGCTTTTGGAAGAAACAGCATAATTTTCAAGAGCAATATGCCATTATGTCTTAAAAGAAAAAGTGTTTGATCAATGCATCCTTCCAGTGCTTACGTATGGTGCAGAGACGTGGACCTTAACTAAAAGAGACATACAAAGGCTGCAGACAACTCAAAGCAGCATGGAGAGGTGCATACTTGGTGTAACCAGGAGAGATAAGAAGAGGAACTCGTGGATCCGAAAAATGACAAGAGTGGAAGACATCATGATCAGAATTAAATCCCTGAAATGGCAATGGGCTGGACATACTGCCAGAAGGACAGATCATCGATGGACAGCCGAAATTTTAGATTGGATTCCAAGGGACAGGAAAAGACCCAGAAGAAGACCACATGGGAGATGGGTGGATGAAATTCGAAAGTATGCAGGGGTGACATGGAGGAGACTGGCACAAGACAGACCGTTGTGGAGGAAACTTGGGGAGACCTCGTCCAGCAGTGGATTGATAATGGTTGACAATGATGATGATGATGATACCAAATTTGGTGGCTCTAAGTTGAAAACTGTAGATTTGTATGGCGGACAAACAAGCATACAAACTTTCACTTTTATACACTGAGTGGCCACCTTATTATGACCACCTGACAGTTTTAAGCAAATGAGCTACGGCTGCACGCTGTTGCCGCCAGAGGGAGAGTCTAGTATAAAAAAGGAAAGCTTAGTGCTTGCGACAGTAGAAGTGATTTTTGGATTACGAGATGGGTAAAAAATGCGATTTGACAGACTTTCAACGTGGGACGTAGGAGCTCGGAGCCATGGAGCTCGTATCCCCAAAACCACCACATTCGTGAAATGTTCCAGAGCAGCTGTTGTTAAAGTGTTTTAAAGACTGGACTGTCAGCCAAAAATTGGGTCTGTACGTGCAACGTGGGGTCGTCATCAACTAGTGACTGCTCGGGCGGAACGGAGAGTGTCCAGACTGGTAACAGACAACAGAAGGGCAACAGTGCATCAAATTACAGACCATCTTAATCAAGGATCCCCTCAAATGTTCTCTGCACGCACTGTTCACTGTAACGGATGGGATATGGCAGCCGAAGGCCTGTTCGAACACCTTTGCTGTCTGCAGTTAACAAGAGAAAACGTCTCCAGTTCGCACAAGGATTGGACAGTCGATAATTGGAAACAAATTATGTGGTCCGATGAACCATGTTTTCAGCTGCACCATGCCGATGGCAGAGTGAGAATTTGGCTGAAACAGCACGAAAGCATAGACCCCAAATGCATTGCTACAACCCTTCAAGCTGGTGGAGGCAACGTTATGGTTTGGGGAATGTTTTCCTGGCATGCGTTGGGCCCTTTAATCCGTGTTGATCAATGTCTGACTGGCACATCATATCTAAACATCGTTGCAGACCAAGTGCATCCTGTCATGTGGATGGTTTATCCCAATGGTGATGGCTACTTTCAACAAGATAATGCGTCCTGCCATAGTGCTCGTATTGTACAGGGTTGTGTTCAAGGAACATGCCGGTGAGTTTACTTTGCTTAGGTGGCTCCCACAATTTCCAGATCTCAACCCCATTGAGAATTTGTAGGATGAAGTTGAACAAGCCATCAGACAGCTGGATCCACAACCCTGCAAATTCACACTCCTGGAAAGTGCTATTCATCAAGCATGGTCTCAGATTTCACAAACCACCTATCAACATCTCGTGGAGTCCATGCCACGAAGAATCGACGCAGTATTAAAGGGAAAAGGTGGCCCAACAAAGTACTGATGGGGTGGTCATAATAAAGTGGCCATTCGGTGTATAAATAGATAACATATTTCAATGAAATTATCTCCAATATTTGTTTTTAAACCTATCATTAGTTTGCCACCTAAAAAAGAAAACCATACAGCAAAGTAAATGAAATTCATTCTTTTAACTATTTATATTTTCCCTCATTTTCTTGATTTTTTTAAAAATATTTTCTCCAAATATTCAGTTATAAACAAAAACAATTTAGACTAAATATAAGGGAGGGCTAAGCACCACAAGAAGATACCTGAATACATCACAGTCTATCACCGACCGACGCGTTTCTGGTCGGAAGGCAGCGATTCTCATTTGAGAGCTGTGATATTCTTGCATCCAAGAAATTGTGCTTTTACTTGAAATTCATTCCAAGGCATTTAAACTAATGCAACGTCATTTATGGGTCATAAGCGCTGAAATATAGTTTAAAACTACGTTTAGGTGCACAAGCGTTTAGTTAAAAAAAAAAAAACGCATTTCACTAAGGGAAGAAAAGAAGTGTGGTAATTTGATAACAGGGGTTTGTTTTTTTTTAAACAAAAACCAATTTCAAGTGATTCTCACGCACTTTATAATTTTATACGAATATACGCACATTTATATTTCTATACACAGACAAAAAAAAAAACACATTTAAAAACATAGTGGGCAAAATTGTTTTACCATTCCACAACTTGACGAAAATTTCATATGATAAACCACTATTTCGTACGGAATTGCTGTTTTTCCACTCTTTTCTGCAAATAATCTCCGCAAGCCAATCACATAACAGCAGATACATTCAGCCCCGAAGATCCAACCTTCTCATGACGCCAGGAAATTATCTGGTTTTAGGATGTTGATCTCACCTTATTAGCCGCGCATGCTCAGTAATGGCCATGTGTTTCCCGCTGTTTTGCCTAATGCTTTATTTAGCACGTGGGTTTAAGACTTCCAAGGGTTACAAAAATATATTTTTCTGTTCAGTAATAATCATACTAGTCCGCAATCATCATGCTGCCAAAAAGTTATGCATAAGATAATATGTTCAACTCGCAATGGCTGTCTGAAAAACTGACGCGCTCACAAGTGGTGCTTCGGACAATGCCGACGAACCCGAAGTCCTGGAGTAGTGATGGGCATAATCGAGACGAAATAATCGATTCATTCGATTATGAAAATATCTCGAAACATTCGATTACGCCAAATTCATTCGAATGAAAAAAACCTCTCGATTGCTCACAAGCTGTCTCGTTCAAACGAGTGCATTCGAAAGGCGAAAGCGCTCGTCTCTTCTCGAGAACATGGGTTCCGAGCAAAATCGCTCGTCTACCCGAAAACATCTCGAGAGGTAACGAGATACGAGAGGTTCGGAAGTACTCGCTTTTCACGTGATCGAATTATCTCTCGCAGGGAGAATCACTTGTGTTCCTTATAACTTCTTAAGCTAGGTTATGCTATTCGAAAAAAATCCAGGCGTCTTTATTGTCATTCCGTCCAGCGAAAGAAAGCTGAGCGTTTAGCACTAATTACAAATCATTCGAATGGTTATTTCGAATGAATATCTCGATTTGTCAAACGCAGAAGTCGGCTCTGAGCGTAATACGCCACCTACCGGTGAATTCTAAAACTAAAAATCGTTCGAATGATTATTTCGAATGAATATCTCGATTTGACAGATCTCTCGATTGTAACCTTTCGATTCTTAAATTCAATCGATTATGCCCAACACTATCGTGGAGTGGCGGAAATAAGGCAATTCCCCCCCCCCCAACCATTCATCAAGGAAATCGCCTTATCGCACTGCCGTTGCTAGGCTACCGAGACGTCACTTTTCGTTCGATGCGATGTCACAGAGGGCGCTGCACGTGCTACTTGGATAACCTTCCCCACACAAAGTTGGACGCCTAAATATACTACGATCACACACATATGTAGTGCCCGATTACCGCACACGTTCACAAAGCATGGCCGTGAGCGAACCACAGGGGTCCATTTTTTATAGATTGCTCCTTGAAATGACCTAATTATTGAACTATTAATTATTATTGTTCAAGTATTTTTTTACGTGTTGCACCCAGAGAAGGGTTTAAACCCTCCCCGAAAGGCCGTACTTAAATAAAGAGAGGATACATAGATCCATATACTTGGGTAAATAGTATAGCATGTAAATCAGTATTTGAAAAATGAGGGGCATTAAATAGAAGAATTTCATGTGCACGTAAAACGTGACAGAGAAAAAAAAAATTAACATACGTAAAACGTACCAACTTAATTTTTAAATTCAGAAACCCTCCCCGAAAATTATTTCTGGCTATGGCTTTGGAACGCACCTCACCCACCGGCAGATTATTTTATTAAAACAATATCAATTATCACAAAATCCAATGTTACTCTTCTTTGAAATTGCTGCCTTGCATCAAGATCACAATTTTTCTTTACCATTTATTACAAATTCTAAGATTAAAATTTTATTACAAATTTGTGGATTAATCTAATTGTACGACTTTTTAACTATTACACAAACATATTTGCTTCACAGGATGAAATATGAAACAGCTCTCAGACTGATACCAAAAAAAAAAGAAAAACAAGTTAGTAAAATCATGCAATGCATTGATTATGATACGCTTTCCAACATACCAGAAATCATTACTCAAGTTATGAGGCTGTGGAATAAATCTCGCTCCTGTGCCCTGACCTTTAACCTCCGGAACAACAACATGAAGTTTTGTCGCAATCGAAGCATTTTTACGTAAGTTATGACGCATAAGGGCTATGGAATGGATCCCGCTCTTATGTCCTGACCTTTGACCCCATTTCCAATAGGGTTCCTTCCCAGGTTGTCCCCTACCACATACTAAAACTTCATGGAAATAGAACCATATTTACGCGAGTTATCGTGCGGACGGACGGGCAAAGCTGGAGCAAATACGCTTCTTCAACCTACGGTTGGAAAGCGTAAAAAAGCTAAACTGGAGGGAAAATGAAAACGTAAATACATATCGTGCCGTATGTATCTCATCACATGACATCGCCAGCGCTACACATTGGTACAGTGCCTAGAAGAATTAGTGTGTCGTGCTCGCAGAAAAACTTGCTGCCCGCAATCATGAAAGCGGTAGATGGCGCTGCGATCGGATGTTACGTCGCTTTTCGGGAGGAAGGACGACGAAAATGCACATCTTTCTATGACACACACCCAGCTCGTCAGCATTATGTGTACTCCTTGAACGATATTTTATAAGCAGATAACTTAAGTATTTACGAAATAATCGACACACCTCTTTCACCACCCCCTCACCCAAAAAAAAAAAAAAAAAAAAAAAAGGACGAACGGGGTGCTCAAGATTCATTAATAAGGGTATCGTAGTTTAAGTTAAGCTTTGCATTGTGCTAACGTCAACATTAATGTTAGATATTTCGGAAGTTTTAGAGTCATACATGGGTTACATTATGCAAAAACACTGGAGACCAATATGCAGTTTACAATCACTGAAACATCAACTTACAGTATAAAGTAAAAATTAAAAAAAGAAAATATTTTGCCCCTCAAAACCTTACCGAAAAAAAAGGGGGAAATATTTTCTCAATGAGACATGGGCTTTACAATTTGCATTCCAATAATCCAAATAGGTCTTGAAATTCAGTAACCTAAAAACTTAAAATTATTTAATAATGTACTTCATTTTTGAGCAATGAGTGACTAAATTTCTTGGTAAGAACATGGGATCAAAATAAATATTGAAACTTAATGCTTTCCATTTAGTTGCAGAGTGTGGCTTTGAAAAGAAGCCTTTTAATGAGTTAAAAATAGAATACAACAAATGCGATTACTATTTTTAAAATTGGTCTATTTTCTAATAATATACCAACTGTAATCCATTTATAAAAATCATTCCTAAAAAAAACTTTGCCTGTGATACGATAAACAAAATGAATCATACTGAACAGAAGTAAATATACAAAACCTGAATGTATATGATGACATTCTTTTAAAGAAAAATAATTATAACATTTTTCTTTACTTTTCTTCACCTTATAATAATTATGTGATTAAATTTGCTATTCAAATGGGTTTGCAGTGAAGAGAGGAAAATTGTTTTGCACCTTAAGTAAAAAGTTTAATAAGGTAAAAATTAAGAAGTGGGTGTTCATGGAGTCTGTCTAAATGGGATAATTCTATGCAGTCCTTGTAAACTATTTTTACCCTAAAAAAAAAGGAAATTATTAATGTAGCATACACACAGGCGTAGCATGGGGAAGGCACAGTAGGGCATGTGCCCCCTCTCCCCACTTAAAAATTGGAAAAACTAATTAGTCGTTCTCCTTTTAAATGCCATAAAGTGTGATATACAGCGAAGGGAACACTACGTAATAGCCATCATTGTTATGACTGCTTTCCAGCAGAAATTCATGCGCAATAGCATGCAGTCATCTTTACGATGGGTTTCAACTATTGAATTACCTAGTGTATTACTGTTATGATCGAGCTACAACGAGTTAGCAAAGATACTGCCAAAAACATTTCCCTCCACTAACCTTTGTTTTGTGAAAATTTGAAGTTTTGTAAGTTAGTTAGTTAGTTAGTTGATTTTAGTGGCGCAAGGGCCAGGTTTGGCCAAAACGCACCAGACACAGAACTATCAGCTAAAGATTTTTAAAAGCGTGGAGAATGATTAAGAGCAGACGGGCTTAGTAAAAGTTAGAAAAGAGGATGATGAAAGATGTGAAGACTAGTTAGTTAATTAGGTTTATATATAACTTTATTAGTTTACTATTATATTTATTATATAACTTTTTTTTTTTTTTTTTTAAATAAGTTTTAAAAAGTTAATCTGTTTTAAAAAGGAAAATACTGCGAAAGTGTCGCAGTGGTCGCCCAAAAGTTTTTGAAGCGTAGCTGCGTCCTCGTCCAGCAGATGAGACTGAAAATAGTGAAACCGATTATTACAAAACCGAACACAACTACATAAAACATGAGAGATGGTGAGTAAACAGTCGCACGCCTCACACATTGGGGCAGCGTCGCCACACAGCAAATAGCTATGCGTGAAGCGACAATGCCCAATGCGGAGACGCGCAAGAACAACTTCTTCCCTACGGTTCCGGCGACACGATGATTTCCAGACTCCAAGGATGGGTTTAACACGGTGCAGTTTATTCTCCACCTGTTGGTCCCACAGACCCCGCCACGTTCGTCTGATATGATCGTGAACAAGAAAGCGAAAATCACGGTGGAACAGTGGCAACGGTGTGACAACCAAAGAGGAGGCAGATCTAGCAGCAGCATCAGCAGACTCGTTCCCTGGGATCCCAACATGCCCAGGAATCCAGCAGAACCGAATCTGGACATCAGCCTCGAACAAAGAACGAAAAAGTCTCCGTACGGTAAAAAGAAGGGGGTGGCCAGTGAAATCCAAAGATGACAATGATTGCACAACACTCAACGAATCAGTGTACACAATAGCACGCTGATGAGAGCTCGACTGCACGTGAACAAGTGCAAGATACACAGCATGCATCTCCGCCGAAAACACCGTGGCCTCAGGAGGAATGCGGGCAACAGAAACTTCGTCAACGCAGACGGCGGCGGATCCAACAACACCAGCCGCCTTAGATCCATCGGTGAAAACAGGAATAAAGTCTGCATTGACGTAACGGTGTTCAGCGAAGAGCTGCTGGTACACTGACGCAGGGGTTGAGGACTTGTCAAAAGATGTAAAGCTGGTATCAACCATGACACCAAGAGGATGCCATGGGGGATCCTCAAAGCCCCTGGTCTCTCCAACGAGTGACAAGTCGAGCCCTGCATCACGAGCTACGGCCGCCATACGAAGACAAAAGGTTCGAATGCACGAGGGACGGATCTCGAACAAACGAGCATGCTGGGGATGAAAAACTGCATCGTATAAAGGATGGTCTGTGAGTGATTTAAGTTTCAGGTAAAACTGAAGAGACAGCTGCAGACGGCGTAAATGAAGCGACGGTTCGTTCGCGTCGGCATAAAGGCTGGGAATGGGTGACGTACGAAAGGCTCCCGTACAAAGACGCAGCGCTTGATGGTGGATGGTATCCAACGGCCGGAGAACGGTAGGACGCGCAGAGCCATACACCATACAGCCATAATCCAGCTTAGACCGAATGAGAGAATGGTAAATACGGAACAAAGAAGTCCTGTCTGCACCCCAGGAGACTGAGGCAAGGATCTTAAGAATTGACAAGGCTCTCAGACAGGAAGTCCTTAGCCGTCGAACGTGCGAGCGAAAGGTGAGAGCACGGTCAACGGTCAAACCAAGGAACTTGGTTTCCGGCAAAACTGGAATGGCTGCACGGTCCAAATAGAGCTCTGGATCAGGATGGAGGCCACGCCTCCGGCAGAAATGGACACAGGCTGTCTTGTCGGGAGAAAGAACAAACCCATTATTGTTAGCCGCTTTAACAATCTGGGTAATTGCAGACTGCAGCTGCCTTTCAACGAAATGCATGCTGGATGACGAACAGAAGATGTGAAGGTCGTCAACATAAACGGTAGCCGAAACCGTAGGAGGAAGATTTTTGAGTAAACAATTAATGCGGAGGATGAACAGAGTCACCGAAAGAATGCTGCCTTGAGGAACGCCTTGTTCTTGATGGGAAAAGGCGGACAGCGTTGTACCCAGGCGCACCTGGAACACACGGTTACGAAGAAAGTTGGCAATGAAGGTTGGCAGGTTTCCCCGCAACCCACTCTCGTGGAGGTCACGGAGGATACCGTGACGCCACGCTCTATCGTTAGCTTTTTCGATGTCAAAAAATACAGACACCAGGTGCTGCCTACGTACGAACGCCTCACGAACAGACGTCTCAAGGAGCAGGAGATGGTCAGGAGCTGAACGATGACGACGGAAGCCGCTTTGTGATGGAGACAGTATTCGATGTTCTTCAAGAAAATAAATTAGCCGGGAATTAACCATTCGTTCAAGGATTTTGCACAGACAGCTAGTGAGGGCAATTGGCCGATAACTAGAGGGAGACTTGGGGTCTTTGCCAGGCTTGGGAAAAGGTAAAACAAAAGCTCTTCGCCAAGAGTCCGGGAAACTGTGCTCCAACCAAATGCGGTTGAAAAGCACTAACAGATTCTCGAGAGACGACTGCGAGAGATGACGAATCATGTCATAGTGGATGTCGTCGGGACCGACAGATGTTGCGCCGGACCGATGCAGAGCCACCCGTAATTCAACCATGCTGAAGGGGGAGTTATACTGAGTGTTATAAAAAGGCGCAAAGGAGAATTTCTGGCGTTCCGCGGTTGTTTTAATCCTCTGAAAGGGCGGGAGATACGCCTGAGAACTAGAAATTGAGGCAAACGCTTCGCCCAAGCAATCCACAATCTCCCCAACTTCAGCATACGTGCAGCAGTTATTCTCAAGAATTGAAATTTGGCGGGAACTATAGTTTCCCCGGATCTTACGAATTTTTTCCCAAACAGTTTTTGAACTGGCACGTGAATTGATAGATGAAACGTACTTCATCCAAGACTCCCTCTTGCTTCGTCGACGCACCAACCGAGCGTAAGATTTTGCTCTTTTAAATTTAACAAGATTAGCATCGGTCGGATAACGCCGAAAAGTACACCAGGCCTTATGTTGAACTCTCCTAGCCGCTGCGCAATCAGGGTTCCACCAAGGCTTCGGACGTCTTGGGAGCGTCGTTGATGTTTTTGGGATAGAGAGATCTGCTGCCTGAATGATACACGTTGTGACATCAGTAACAGCTGCGTCAATTGACCCCCGGGTCACCATGGCTAAAGATATCATTGCGGACGGTGTGAAGACCTCCCACTTGGCACGATCCATCCTCCAACGAGGAGGGCGGGAGGCAGAAGATGGTACGCTCACATTATACCTAAGTACAATTGGGAAGTGGTCGCTTCCATGGAGGTCGTCACACACCGTCCACGACCAGGCGGCCATAACCGATGGTTGACCCAAAGATAAATCGATTGCACTGAAACTTCGTGTAGGCTCGTGGAAGTAAGTGTCAGCACCGGTGTTAAACAGGCACAAAGAGGTCGAGGAAAGAAGAGATTCGATCCTACGGCCTCGTGTGTCTGTTCTGACACTACCCCACAATGGATTATGAGCATTGAAGTCACCCAGAACAAGAGCAGGTGACGGCAGCTGCCCAACTAAGCTCTCAAGAACGGACACGCTCACGTCCTCATCCGGCGGCAGATAGATGCTGCAAACGGTTAGAGGCACAGGCATGGAGATACGCACCGCAACGGCTTGTAAAGATGTTGAGACCGCAACGGGAGAAACTGGAACATTGTGGGGGACAAGGATGGCAACTCCCCCGCAAGCAATATCTCCTGAAACATTATCTTTCCGAAATGCACTGTAGCCTCGAACTGAAAGGAAGGTCTGATGGTTTAAGTTTTGTCTCCTGGAGGCAAAGGCACACCGGAGAGTATGACGAAAGCAGATGTTTCACGTCGTCATGTCTTGTTCGAAAGCCTCGACAGTTCCACTGAACGATTTGATCCATGGTTTGAATTGTGGTGAATGAGAAAAAGAAAAAAACGAAAAACAAAACCCGAGAAAAACTGGGACAACTAAAAGTTGTCCGATTCCATCATTTCGTCTGCAATGTCCATTTGCGCTTGGGACTGTTTTGTCCGACGCCCTGTAGTCTCTGGTGGTAAAATGGGGCGGTATTTTGGTTCCTGTGTCGCAGATGATCTTGCCCGATCCTGGTTCTTATGATGGGAGTTTGGAGATTTCTTCTCCTTTTCTTTTTCCTTTCTCTTTCCTCCTGGGGTTGTTGAAGTTCCGGTGGTGCTGGTGTTAGTTGCAGCAGGTTTAGGCACAGTGGTTGTTGGAGCTTTCGCGTCCCTAGCTCGGGATTGTAGTGCTGCCAGACCAGCAGCTATGATGTCGTCTAGCTTGTAGGGACAATTCACTGGGATTTGGCTATCAGTCTGGGTACCGACTGTAGTCCTTGCAACAACCGCTGATGCATAGGATCGCCGATTTGATTGGTTTGGGGCGACCTTTCTTCTGGCCTCTGGGTAGGAGATTCCCTCAACGGTCTTAATGCGTTGGATCTCTTTTTCCTCTTTCCACTTTGGACAGTCTCTCGATGATGCTGCATGAGATCCCTTGCAGTTGAAGCACAGCTCGGCTTCGGCATGGCAATCTTGCAAAGTATGGTCTGTTGCAGTACAACGCCCACACCGGGCAGTGCTCCTGCAAGACTGCTGGGAGTGACCATATGCTTGGCATTTGAAGCATCGTAGAGGACTTGGTATGAAGGGGCGCACTTCAAGGTGTAGATACCCTGCCTTGATTGATGTTGGCAGGGATGGGGTGTTAAAGGTCAGTATGACGTTTTGAGATGGGACAGATTGGCCATTTCGCCGAAATAGGATGCGCCGGACTCCACTCACTTGCTGGTCTTTCAGTTCCTCCAGAAGTTCTTGGTCACTGCACTCCAGAAGGTCTTGAGAAGAGATAACACCTCGTGAGGAATTGAGGTAGCCGTGAGGGGTAACTTTTACTGGACAATCTAAAAAAGAGGTGGTGTTTAAAAGCACTGTAGCATATCTGGGACTCGACATCTCGACAAGAAGATCTCCAGATTGGAGCTTCTTAACGCTCTTAGGAGAGCTGGCAATTGATTGCAATGCTTTATTTATCCAGAAGGGGCTTCTGGTGTTTAATGGGTTTGAAGCGTCCAAGGAGTGGATGCAAAAGAACCGAACATTGGCAGAATCAGGTGTAGGTTTTTTGTTGGGAGGGGGTGACCCTTCCTCAATGGGCTGCTTTGTTTGAAGTTCTTGGGAATTTTTTTTGTTATCCATAAATAGAATTGAAAAGTTCGTCCGCCGATTTCCCCGCCCACAACCGAGCCCAACAGGGGAGAGCCGGAGGTCCGCAAGCCCAATTGGACGCAGGACACGACTCTAGGGTTAAGCAACGGATATAGCATGTTGATAGGTCAGACATGCGCTCAGCGAGTACCGAGACTTTCCCAGGTCTCGGTAACACCCCTTTGGCATGCCCGCACTATATCCAAACTCACCCTGTTGTACGAAAAAACAAGCCGATTGACTAGGAGTGGGTTAGTTCCTAGCCGCCCGTTTAGGGTGAAGCAGGGGGCAAAGAGGAGTGTTGGCGACTGGCGACAACAACAACCTGGCCACCAGAAACCTCAGCCTCCAGCATCCCCTTTTCCACCTTACGGGTCACCGCACACGGCAAACGTGCAGGTAGGTCTAGCAAACCAGCCCGGAAAAACAAGAGAGGAACAGAAAATGGAGAAGCAAGTCAAGTAGAAAATGGAGTAGAAAAGAAGAACAGGTAGTGGAGAAGAAAGTAAAAACAGGAAAGGGAGAGAAAGCCAGAGGAAAGGAAAGGGCTGGCGCATAATCACAACCTCAGCAACCAACAACTGAGGCGGGTGCTGTCAAGGTGGTGGCAACACAAAGTTCTAATGGGATGAATCAAACATAACAAGTAGGCTAGGGCCGTGGGGTCGCTACTCCCCATCAGCTGGATGAACAGCTGTCCCTGCGGTAACGTGAAAGCACAAAAACAAAAAAGCAAAAAACCGTCACAAGGTCAGCTCGGGCCGTGGGGGCGCCGCTCCCCAAATAACTGGAAAACCAGTTATCCCCGTGCGGGGAAGTTTTGTAAGGCAGCAAATCCTTGGTAAACAAACTTCCCACCATTGAATAACATGAAGCCGATGAAGCATCCTAACGTAACTTCCGATGCCAGCGCCCTCTGTCATTTCATGACGATTGGTCACAAAACCGTGAGGGACATCTTAGGGAGCACGACACACTAATTCTTCTAGGCACTGTAACATTGGTTACAGATCTTGTTTCGATGGGAGCCTCGCCATCCCCCCTCCCCCCCCAGGCGACGTTTGTTTCCTGCACATAGGTAACTATTTCGAAAAATAAAAACCAGAAGCCTATGCGTGTCAATCGGAAAACAATGTTTCCTGGAAAGGGGGGACTAGCTTCCAGCAATGCCAACAACTTACATTTGGAAGATGTGAATCCGTTTATTTGTGTAAATATGACATGAATGGCAAGTCAGATAATATGCGAAAACTTGAAAATTTCGTCGTTCTGAAGCGGAAATTGCTTCGACTAGAGAAATTCTGTGATGGTTATATTCAAATTAATCGAAAACTTTAAACTTGGTCGTTCTGGGTGGTGTAGTGGTTAGCATACTCGGGCGCTATCAGGGAGACGCGGGTCCGATTCCTGCTACAGGACAACGAAATTTTCAAGTTTTGGGATATTATCTGACTTAGCATCCATGCCATATTTACACCAATTAACGGATTCACGTCTAAATTTGAATTGTACAATGGTGTAATCCCGCATTTCGTTCATTAATATTCTGCGCCTCCGGGCAATAACGGGAATGAATTCTAAATCTCCAGATTCGCTATATATGAATGCCGGTTGCTACGATGGTTATATTCAAATTAATCAGAAACTTGAAACTTAGTCGTTCTGGGTGGTGTAGTGGTTAGTATATCGGACGCTATCCGGGAGATGTGGGTTAGATTCCCGCTACAGGACATTTTCAAGTTTTCGGATATTATCTGACTTAACATCCATGCCATATTTACACCAATAAACGGATACACATTTGTATTGTAAAACGGTGTAATCCCGTATTTTGTTCATCGCCAGCAATCAATTTTACACCTTTCTGTTCTGGGTAGCATTCTACTCAAAGACGTAACTAAGCATTTCTGCGCCCGGGACAAACCACAAAATACAGCCTCCCCCCTCAAGTCGTTAACACCAAAGAGTTTTTTCGCCTGAAATATATGGTAATTCAAAACGATTCATCTAATTTCAGAAGAGCATAATTCCATACCTATCAACCGTGTATAACCTGGGCAAACACCGAATGAAAGAGGAAATCTCAGAGTTTGAGTAGGTTACCATGAGAGGGCTCTACCGAAAGCCCCCAGAAGATTAAGAATGCCTCCGAGCTGGTCTGTGAGGTCAGAGCTAGTGGGCCGACTCGAGCTCGCCGCTTCTGAAAACACCGACGAAGTACCGTGGTGTTTAGGCAGAGAAATACACTATCTACCAACAAGTAATTGGACACCTGTGATAGCAAAGGAAAACGAAGTTTATTCACCTTCAATAGTTGGTGGAGCCTCCACGAGCGGCGATTACAGCTGCGACCCTCCGGGGCATATTCTCAACCAGGCGTTGTACGACGGCTAGCGGTATTTTCTTCCACTCGGCTTGGAGAAGACAGGTCAGTTCCTTCACCGATTTCGGACGGTGGGGGCACCCCTTAAGTCGACGCTCCAACTCGTCTCAGAGGTGCTCGATAGGGTTAAGGTGCGGGCTCAGTCCATTCGATTAACCCCATTGTCACCATACCAAGCCATGGTGGACCTCTCAACATGACAGCTGGCATTGTCATCCTGAAAGTAACATGGGTCCACCCCGTAAAACTGCCACAACGTAGGAAGCGCATGGTCATCCAAAATGGTGCAGTAGGTCTCGGCATTGAGTCTACCAGGAATTGCGACCAAGGGTCCCGTGCCATACCAGGAGAAACACCCCCATAGCATAATTCCCCCGCCGACGAACTTCACAGTTGGCACAATACATTCCGGCAGGAGGTGTCCAGGCAGACGCCAAACCCAGACCCTGCCATCCGAACGGTAGAGGATGAACCTTGATTCGTCGCTCCAGAGAACCTGTTTCCACTGTTCAACGGTCCACTGTAGACGTTCTTTGCACCACGTTAGCCGAGCAGCGCTATTGGACTTGGTGATCAAAGTCTTGTAGGCAGCAGCACGTCCATGATAACCGAGCAGATGGGCATCCTTACGGATGGTATTCATCGAAAGAACACTCCCAGATGTGGCCCATCGATTTGGTGTGGTTCTTTTGAATTTCTCTGGCCAGCATCCGTCGGTCTCTAACTCCCAGTTTTGTGGGTCTGCCGGGTCGGGGCACATTCCGACAGTCACCTCTCATCTTCCACTTGCCAATCACGTAGGCCACTGCCGATTTTGGGTACTTCAACTCGCTGGATATGTCACGTATGGATCGGTCATTTCTGCGATACCCTACGATTACACCTTTTCTCGAAATCAGAGAGCTCCGAACTGCGTGGCATCTTGCATGCGACTGGTTGCGTTGTTGTTTCCCACACGATATTTAACGGCGACGGCCGTGACGTGTATCAGGACCGCAGATATCGCCGATTGCAGGGATGTCCAAATACTTGTTGGTAGTTAGTGTAGTTTCTCCAGTGCGATACTAAACAAGTCGAGCACACACCAATAAATTGACCATTTTTTTTCTCCTTAGATAACATCAAAAGATTAGATCCTTAGCTTTCATTTATTTTCTCAGTTTCCTGCAATGATATCTGTGAAGCAGGGAATTCTAAAATTTTACTCTTGTGCTAGGAAACGATTTCATGTACGGGTCTTAGAAATAAATACAGGGTGATTCATAAAGAAGTATAGTTTCAACGCACTATAAAACAAGAACAATGTAAGATATTTTATGTTACCTGTAACAGAATTGTAGGGGAATGTTTCAAGTTTTTTGAGAGACAGTCACATATGTTTCTATGTGTGCACCCTTAGTCACACGACACACATCAAGCCGGTAATCCATTTCCGCCCAAACGCGAGGTAAGATATCTGAATCAAGTGCAGTGATAGTGGCTGTGGTACGCTGTTTCAGCTCCGCTAGATCAACAGGAAGGGGAGGGGCGAGTACCTTGTCCTTTACGTACCCCCACAGGAAAAGTAACAATTTGTTAAGTCAGGACTTCTGGGTGGCCATTGGGTCAGTGGCATGTTGTAGTCCGCGGCTCGTCCAATCCATCGGTGAAGAATATGTTCATCGAGATAATCTCGCACATTGTCTAACCAGTGCAGTGGTGCACCATCCAATTGGAGAATAAAGTTGTCCCTGTCGTCCTGCAACTGTGACATCAACCAAAGACATAACATAATCCAGAAAAGAACTTCCCGTGACAGTTTTCTCGTGAAAAAGAAAGGGCCGTACACTTTTTTTTTTTTTTTTTTGACACAGCACAGAACACATTTACCTTAGGGGAATCTCGCACTGTAAATCTGGGATTCTCCGTTCCCCAAAAGTGAACACTGTGCTTGTTTACCTGACCACTAGTGACTAAGTGCACACATACAACATCTGTGACTGTCTCTAAAAAAACTTGAAACATTCCCCTACAATTCTGTTACAGGTAACATAAAATATCTTACATTGTTCTTGTTTTATAGTGCGTTGAAACTGTATACTTCTTTATGAATCACCCTGTATTTCAGGAAAATTTTCCTTTAGTCTTCAATTTGGCCAAAGGAACACAAACATAAGTTTTTTCATGAATAACATGAAAGGCCCAACATTTTACATAAACATGAAAGCAAAATTTCTGATTTAGTGAGTATATTTCCTGAAAATACTACCATGTGTTATCAGATCTTGCAACTACTTCTAGAAAGTAAAAAAAAAATTATAAATTAAAATCATTCAGGAAAAAGTTCTTTGTTAGATGAATATGGAAGGTATTAATTTGGATATCTTCAAATTTAAGCACATAAATTGCAAAAAATTTATGCTGGGAAATCAGAATGTCACATCCTTGTTTCCAACTTTCTGAAAACATATTTTACACAAGAGCTGTTATTTCCCCCCAGCAGTATATTGATTGTAAAGCAAACTTTTTTTTTTCATTTTTCAACTGAAATAGATATTGAAAATATCAATTAACACATTAACAGACTCCCCCAAAAATGGAAAACACAAGCATCAACAAATGTGTTCCTTCATTATGCATAAGTACTATCTTTTTTGCACGATGTGCTTCTTGCAGAGAGAAACGTTTCACTGTCAATATTTCTGAAGCTATCCTTATACATGTGACTATGGATTCAACTAGGAATTAAAGTGCTACTTTGTAGAAGAGTTCAATGTAGGCAATTCAAGTTCATAGTTCTCTAATCCAAACGTCAATCTTTACCACAACTTACTTTAAATTAAATTGTACACAGAACATACTATCATGAAAACAATTAGGCTTAGTTAACCTTTGAATTCACAGTAGGTTCAAAATCCTTTGTTGGTATGGAAAAAATCTTTCTTCTTCGAAGGCTTTCATCTTTAAGAAAGCTGAAAACAGTGGCTTTCGGACGTGCTTTGTAATCAGATCTACATAAAGGCACCCAATATTTTCCACGCACGTTGTATAAAAACGCTAATTCACATGCATGAATGCAAAGCTAATATCAGCACTCCCCTTCACATTTTGCACGCTGGGGCTTGCTCTCCAGGGGTTTTGGGCTCTGTCACTGCGGGCTCCTTAATTGGCATTGTGCTGTTCACTGTTTTCTCAACGGCGTGCTCCCTTGCCATTGAATTGGTCGCCTTGGTCCCCATAACTTGGTGCTCTACAGCTGGGCACCTAGGTCACCAGAACTTACACTGCGCAACTTCTTTTGGGGGGATGATAAAGATACTGTGTATGTGCCACCGTTCCCTACAACCCTGGATGAGCTCAAAACATGCAGTTAATGTGTTGGAGTCGGTGACAACGGACATGCTGGAATGAGTGAACCTGCACATTAGAAAGGTTGCCTACAACCCTGGAGCTCATCCACAGTTGTAGGAAATGGTGGCACGTACACAGTATCCTTACCATACTCCCAAAAAGAAGTTGCACGGGGTAAGTTCGGGCGACCTAAGTGGCCAGGCTGTAGAGCACCAAGTCATGGGGTCCACTGCGACCAATCTAATGACAAGGGAGCAGCACAATACCAATGAGGCAGCCCCACAGTGACAGTGGAGCCCTCTCATGGTGACCTACTAAAACTCAGAGATTTCCTTTTTCATTTGGTGTATGTCTAGCCTATCCACAGTTGATAAGCATGGAATTATGCTCTTCTGAATCTGATGAATCATTTCAAATTACCCTGCATAATCTTGCTTGTTGCATGATGAAGTTGTTGAAGAAATTCATGCCAATAACACAAATTGTTAGAATGCCATCACTGCACGATATAACACTAAATTCAAATTTAATGATAGAAATGACAAATTTACACTGAAGCGAAAGTTGGAAGTCGAAATTTACATCACTAGATCTTTTGTGCTGGCTCCCAGTACATCCTCACGTGGATTCCAATACAGGTATTGTAAAAATTTGAAAAAGAGTCCACCGTGGAACGTCACTTGTTTGTATACATCGCGTTCAGCTCCCGAATGACTTCAAAACATTTTTGAAGTCATTCAGGAGCTTTCAAAAACATTCTGAATGACTACAAAAGTTTTTTGAAGTCATTCGGGAGCTGAACGCGGTGTATATAAACAAGAGTAACGCTCCACGGTGGACTCTTTTTCAAATGTTTACAATACCTGTATTAGAATCCACGTGAGGATGTACTGAGAGCAAGCACAAAAGATCTAGTGATGTGAATTTTGACTTCCAAATTTTGCTTCAGTGTAAATAAGTCATTTCCATCATTAAATTTGAATTTAATCGTGCAACGATGGCATTCTAACAATTAGTGTTGCAGGATTTTTTAGGATAGTAAAATTGGTCTTGCCTGTTGATTACAGATAAATCTGCCTTATCTAGTACCCACATACATATGCAATTACAGCCTTTAAAAAAAAAAAAACTAACACTGGCCAACGGGACTTGCTCTTGACACTTCGCTTCATGCTGAATTTCACACTTTTTTTTAAATCATATTCTCTTCTTGTTAATTGATGACTAATGATCACTAACAGTTGTGCAATACATCTTAAAAAGGGCTAGTTTCATGGCGGACCAAAGGAAGACCTCTGCGAAGTTATGATATTTTAAGGTGAAAATCCTCCAAATATGGCGTCAGTAAATAAATAAATACATCGTCCTTTCTATGTTCCAGAAACACATAGCAACCGAAAAAAAAATTTCAGCCGCCGCTGGATAATTGAACCCACAGATCTCTCGATATCTACCCGAGCGCGTTAGCTCTACACCACGGTGGCCAACAATCCACAGTGCTATGTGTATTTTTAAGTTAGCTTCTGATATCATAAATCCGTAAGATGGGCACTGCTACTGAGACATCTCGATCTGGTGGGCTTTAACAGCACTGGCTATATATATTAGAGCAGTTAAATCCAAAGGGCGAGATCCAAGGAGAAAATCCTGCAAATACACTGGCGGAAAGTGAAAAAAGAACACCAAGAAGGAATTGGCGGACGATCATGAAATTTACATATGTTAATGGGGTCGAGTTTATGTAGGTGTGATGTTAATTTCGGGACCAACCGGTGAGCGCTTACGCCACAGCACGGCATAATATGCAAATTATCGTCGGTGGTATTTAAGGAGTACGGCGAAGTGAATGTAATCAGTCGGCGGCGTACGGACGCGTGCGAAGACCCTAAAGAAGCTGCAATGCCTGGACATGGAAGACGTGTACAATTTCAGCAGTTATCGGACTTTGAGCGAGGTCGTCTAGTCGGACTCCGCGAGGTCGTCTAGTCGGACTCCGCGAGGCCGGGTGGTCGTATCGTTGTATTGCAGAGCGAACTGGACGGGGAGTATCGGTGGTGGTACGATGGTGGCGTAGATGGTCCGAGGAACATTCCCACACGAGAAGACGTGGAACCGGGAGTCACAGACGGACTGATGAGCGGAGCGATCGACACATAAGAAGAGTGGCGTTGTCAAGCAGAACATCCACTGCGACGCAAATCCGAGCTACCGTTGCACCTGAGGTGACTGTGCAAACAATCCGCAACCGTCTACTGGATGCAGGACTACGTGCACGTGTGCCTCTGGAATGTGTACCACTGACTCCAGCCCACCATCAGGAATGGCTGCAGTGGTGACGCCAACGTCTGCACTGGAGAACGCAATGACGATCTGTCGTGTTCAGCAATGAAAGCAGAATCTGCTTGGGAGCCTCCGATGGCCGTATGCGTGTTCGCAGACGCACAGGGGAGCGTCTCCACCCTTCTTGCATCCGCCAGCAACACACAGGGCCTACACCTGGTCTCCTGGTGTGGGGAGCGATCAGCTATCACTCCCGTACACAACTAGTGTTTGTACCGGGTACGTTAAACAGCACCTCCTACATCAACAACATCATTCAGGCCGTTGTTGTGCCATTTGTAAGGTCGGTCCATCATGGTGTTTTCCAGCAAGATAACGCATGCCCACACACAGCACGTGCAACACAACGTGCACTTCAGGGTGTGAGACAACTTCCATGGCCTGCACGTTCACCGGATTTGTCCCCCATTGAGCACATGTGGGATTTTATGGGACAACGACTTATCCGGTCTCCAAGGCCAGCCACGACTATCCCCGATTTACGCGTCCAGGTTGAGGAGGCTTGGAACTCAATACCCCAAACTTGCATCCAATATCTGTACGACAGACTTCATGCCAGAATTGCACAAAGTGACGCAGGTCATGGCGGTTCAACCTCGTACTAACCATGTTACATGGAAATGTTATTTTTTAGTTTACCAGCAAATACAGCTGTATTTTGCCATATTGTTTTGATCACATTATCCTCTGTATTCCGTTATTATGCTGAATAAATTTCGTTGGTATCAGACGTCTCCTTCTTGGTGTTCTTTTTTCACTTTCCGCCAGTGTACGTGGATCAGTAAATAAATAAATACATCGTTCTTTCCATGTTCCAGAAACACATAGCAACCGAAAAAAAAAATTCAGCCGCCGCCAGGGAATTGGAACCCACTGATCTCTCTATATCTAGCAGAGTGCGTTAGCTTTACACCACGGTGGCCAACAATCCACGGTGCGATGTGTATTTTTAAGTCAGCTTCTGACATCATAAATCCGTAAGATGGGCTCTGCTACTGAGACGTCTCCATCTGGTGGGCATTAACGGCACTGGCTATATATATTATAGCAGTTAAATCCAAAGGGCGAGATACAAGATGAACATCTTCCAAATATGTGGGTCAGTAAATAAATAAATACATCGCTCTTTCCACGTTCCAGAAACACATAGCAACCAAAAATTTGTGTTCAGCCGCCGCCGGGGAATCGAACCCACGGATCTCTCTATATCTAGCCGAGCATGTTAGCTTTACAACACGGTGACCAACAATCCACGGTGCTATGTGTATTTTTAAGTCAGCTTCTGACATCATAAATCCGTAAGATGGGCTCTGCTACTGAGACATCTCCATCTGGTGGGCATTAACGACACTGGCTATATATATTATAGCAGTTAAATCCAAAGGGCGAGATACATGATGAAAATCCTCCAAATACGTGGTGTCAGTAAATAAATAAACACATCGCTCTTTCCACGTTCCAGAAACACACAGGAACCAAAAAATTGTTTTTTCCGACGCCGCTGGGGAATTGAACCCACGCTCGGCTAGATATCGAGAGATACGAATTTATGATGTCATAAGCTGACTCAAAAATACACATAGCACCATGGATTGTTGGCCACCGTGGTGTAAAGCTAACGTGCTTGGCTAGATATCGAGGTCCGTGGATTTAATTCCCCGGCGGCGGCTGAAAACAATTTTTCAGTTGCTATGTGTTTCTGGAACGTGGAAAGAGCAATGTATTTATTTAGGATATTTTAATTGTAGTTTAATAACCAAAGTTTTTCATATTTTTATTGGGGTCTAATATTGCAAATAGGGTGTTCGGGAGCTAGGTGTCCTTCCTTATCACCAAATGGGAACGGTATTTTATCTGCGTCAGAAAAAATTGGGAAATGGCGTGGACAGCGATCCATGTATTTCTTTGCTACTTAGACATTTTTTGCTCTATTAGTTTTCTTTGTGGAGAAAAGAACAAATGCTCTTTTCTGTTGTTTTTTTTTGTTGCTTTTTTGACACCTAAATTGTTAGATGAATTACGCCTTATGTGGTCAGTACATGGAGAATAACAAAATTTTTGCCAGAAAATGAACAATTACTAAAAATAAAAGGAAATTCATGATCCCAGAGCAAAATTCGTGACTTTTTCTTGACCTTTTTCTGAATTCGTGACTTTCAAGACCAGTAGATACCCCAGCGTTCGAATTACCCAGTGGTCCACTGGCCAGTAAGCTTTTTTTTTTTTTCTTTTTCAAATTTGTTACAAGATCAAAAATGAATTTGTTTCTTTTACCTTGCTCTATCATTTTCTTTTTAGGCTATATAACATCATCATCATCATTGTCAACCATTATCAATCGACTGCTGGACGAAGGTTTCCCCAAGTTTCCTCCACAACGGTCTGTCTTGTGCCAGTCTCCTCCATGTCACTCCCGCATACTTTCGAATTTCATCCACCCATCTTCCATGTGGTCTTCTTCTGGGTCTTTTCCTGTCCCTTGGAATCCAATCTAAAATTTCGGCTGTCCATCGATGGTCTGTCCTTCTGGCAGTATGTCCAGCCCATTGCCATTTCAGGGATTTAACTCTGATCATGATGTCTTCCACTCTTGTCATTTTTCGGATCCACGTGTTCCTCTTCTTATCTCTCCTGGTTACACCAAGCATCCACCTCTCCATGCTACTTTGAGTTGTCTGCAGCTTTTGTATGTCTCTTTTAGTTAAGGTCCACGTCTCTGCACCATACGTAAGCACTGGAAGGATGCATTGATCAAACACTTTTCTTTTAAGACATAATGGCATATTGCTCTTGAAAATTATGCTGTTTCTTCCAAAAGCTCTCCAGGCAAGTTTTGTACGCCGATTAATTTCTTCATCAATGTGACCCTCACTTGATATCTGCTGTCCAAGATAAACGTACGTGTCTGTTATCTCCAGCTTTTTTCCATCAATCGATAAATCTTCATTTCTTGTAAAAGCATTGTACATCACTTTTGTCTTCTGAAAGTTCATTTTTAATCCCACTTCTTTACTCTTGTCAGCAAGTTCTTGGATCATACTCTGCAGCTCTGATGGGGTAGTTGCAAAAATGACTATGTCATCAGCAAAACGAAGGTGGGTTAGATAATCTCCATTAATCTTTATCCCTTTGTTTTCCCAGTTCAGTGATTGAAAGACATTTTCCAATGTGGCATTAAAGAGCTTCGGAGATATGGTGTCACCTTGTCTTACTCCTTTTCCAATTTTTATGTGTGTTGTATTTTCAAACAGCCGAATCTTTGCACTTGCATTTTCATAGATGTTATTAATAATGTTAATGTATGCATCTTCAATACCGCAGGATTTCAGAGCCATTGCAACTGCTTATGGTTTCACCGAATCAAAGGCTTTTTCATAATCGATAAAAGCCATGCACAATGGAAGTTCATATTCCCTCGCTCTTTCAATTAGTTCTCTCAGTACGTGGATATGATCTATTGTGCTGTAGCCACTCCTGAATCCAGCTTGTTCTCTCGGTTGAGCCATGTCCAGTGTCACCTTCAAGCGGTGTGAAAGAACTTTAGTGAAGATTTTATAAACCACTGATAGGAGGCTGATAGGTCTGTAGTTCCCGAGATCCTCAATGTCACCTTTTTTATGTAGCAAGATCATTGTAGCGTTGTTCCAATCCTCAGGAATTTTCCCTTCATTAAGGCATTGAGTGAAAATTTGGGCGAGTACTGTTTCGATTTCTCCACTTGCTTCTTGTATGATGTCTACAGTAATTCCATCTTCTCGTGGAGCTTTTCCCCGCTTCATGTTCTTGATTGCATGTGCAACTTCTACTGGGAGGACTGGAAGAACTCTGGTACCTTTCATGATGTCTGGAGTACATGTATCATCCCTTTCATATAATTTGGAGTAGAAATCTTTCACTCTTGTCAAAATTTCGCCTCTATTTCTTGTTACAGAACCATCTTCTTTTCTTAGTGCCATAATCTGTTTTCTTCCCTTACTGAGAATGTCCGTTTGCTATCTTTAGGCTTTGGTTGTTTTCAAAATTTCCTGTGTGGCTTTTTTCAAGAAAAAGCCACACAGGAAATGGACATGGAGACATCCAAATGGGACGACAAGTGAAATTGATTTTATTATGTGTAACAAAAAATTCGTCATAGAAGACTGCAGTGTGCTAAACAAGTTCAACACAGGCAGTGACCATAGATTGGTGAGATGTAAGATGCACCTCAACGCTAAACTCGAACGTAGCAAGCTCATAAGACAAACAAAATGTATTGACATAACCAACCTTAAAAAACACCATAATACCTTCAAATTGGAACTGAAGAACAGATTCTCTGCTTTAGAAGGCCTAACATCGGAAGAAGTGGATATTTCTGAAGTTAACAGAAAAGTAACCAAAGCTCTTATGGAAACAGCAACAAAATTAGCTGGGTCTAAGAACAAGTTGCATGTGAACAAATTATCAGGAAAAACTAAAATGTTGATGCAAAAAAGAAGAGAGATGAGGACAACTACAGAAGATGTGACTTCCAAAGTGGAATATATAGAGCTATGCAAGACAGTACGAAAAAGTACCACTGAAGACTTAAGGAAATTCAACTGTGAACTAGTGAGGAAAGCAATTGAAAACAACCAAAGCCTAAATAGCAAACGGACATTCTCAGTAAGGGAAGAAAACAGATTATGGCACTAAGAAAAGAAGATGGTTCTGTAACAAGAAATAGAGGCGAAATTTTGACAAGAGTGAAAGATTTCTACTCCAAATTATATGAAAGGGATGATACATGTACTCCAGACATCATGAAAGGTACCAGAGTTCTTCCAGTCCTCCCAGTAGAAGTTGCACATGCAATCAAGAACATGAAGCGGGGAAAAGCTCCACGAGAAGATGGAATTACTGTAGACATCATACAAGAAGCAAGTGGAGAAATCGAAACAGTACTCGCCCAAATTTTCACTCGATGCCTTAATGAAGGGAAGATTTCTGAGGATTGGAACAACGCTACAATGATCCTGCTACATAAAAAAGGTGACATTGAGGATCTCAGGAACTACAGACCTATCAGCCTCCTATCAGTGGTTTATAAAATCTTCACTAAAGTTCTTTCACACCGCTTGAAGGTATCACTGGACATGGCTCAACCGAGAGAACAAGCTGGATTCAGGAGTGGCTACTGCACAATAGATCATATCCACGTACTGAGAGAACTAATTGAAAGAGTAAGGGAATGTGAACTTCCATTGTGCACGGCTTTTATCGATTATGAAAAAGCCTTTGATTCAGTGAAACCATCAGCAGTTGCAATGGCTCTGAAATCCTGCGATATTGAAGATGCATACATTAATATTATTAATAACATCTATGAAAATGCAAATGCAAAGATTTGGCTGTTTGAAAATACAACACACATAAAAATTGGAAAGGGAGTGAGACAAGTTGACACCATATCTCCGAAGCTCTTTAATGCCACATTGGAAAATGTCTTTCAATCACTGAACTGGGAAAACAAAGGTATAAAGATTAATGAAGATTATCTAACCCACCTTCATTTTGCTGATGACGTAGTCATTTTTGCAACTACCCCATCAGAGCTGCAGAGTATGATCCAGGAACATGCTGACAAGAGTAAAGAAGTGGGATTAAAAATGAACTTTCAGAAGACAAAAGTGATGTTCAATGCTTTTACAAGAAATGAAGATTTATCAATTGATGGAGAAAAGCTGGAGATAACAGACACGTACGTTTATCTTGGACAGCAGATATCAAGTGAGGGTCACATAGATGAAGAAATTAATCGGCGTACAAAACTTGCCTGGAGAGCTTTTGGAAGAAACAGCATAATTTTCAAGAGCAATATGCCATAATGTCTTAAAAGAAAAGTGTTTGATCAATGCATCCTTCCAGTACTTACATATGGTGCAGAGACGTGGACCTTAACTAAAAGAGACATACAAAGGCTGCAGACAACTCAAACAAGCATGGAGAGGTGCATGCTTGGTGTAACCAGGAGAGATAAGAACAGGAACTCGTGGATCCGAAAAATGACAAGAGTGGAAGACATCATGATCAGAGTTAAATCGCTGAAAGAGCAATGGGCTGGGCATACTGCCAGAAGGACAGACCATCGATGGACAGCCGAAATTTTAGATTGGATTCCAAGGGACAGGAAAAGACCCAGAAGAAGACCACATGGGAGATGGGTGGATGAAATTCGAAAGTATGCGGGAGTGACATGGAGGAGACTGGCACAAGACAGACCATTATGGAGGAAACTTGGGGAGACCTTTATTTGAAAATGTCTTTAATTTTTTTTTTTTTTTTTTTTAATGGGCCAGTACGCATTTTGGTGGACCAGCAGTTTGCAAATTCTAGTGGTCCGCTAGGCCAGTAGAAGATTTATTTCTAATTCTAAACACTGTACCCTCTACAGGCCCAGCGGACTACGCGAATTTCCAAATCACTGGTCCGGCAAAATGTCCACTTGTCCGTAAAAAAATAAACCCCCCCCCCCAAAAAAAACACATTTACAGTACAGAAAATAAGGTATTTTCATTGGAGCTGTATATCGCAAATATAGAGCAGAACGTGTGCGTGTACACATGAAAATGGTACTAAAACACAAAACACGCTACGCAGTTTTAGAAATTTGAAAAAAACCCTAACCAGAGTATACCAAAAGTTGGTAGTTAACTCATTTTTACTGGTCCAGAAATGGCACAAATACTAATACATTTTGTATGCACATGGCACTAGTATCCTGAGCGGTACCCTGATTATAAAGGCACTAAGATGAAGTACTATGCAACATACCAAAAGCCACCTTCATGGAATACCTTGCTTCAGTTTTGAAAGGCAGGAGGTTCTCCCATGTGAATAGAAATACAATTTAGCAAAGTCAGAGCATAAATGGTTGAAACTCCAGTTGGGAAAAATATATCACCACTTGGGCAAAAAAGTGGCCTGTTTTAATCCAAAAATATTTTGAGTCTGACCTCGGTTCTCTACAGTCCAAAGTTTTCAGAAAAATTAAGTATAGTTTCGCAATTCTGAAATTCAGTTTTTGAGTTGAATATCTGAATTTCAAAGATCTGAAAACTATCATAGCAAAACCAGTGGATACTTTGAAAATCTGTGGTTTAGTTCTTTATAAACTTACAAATTCCAAAACAATTTGAAAAAAAAAAAAAAAAAACCTTACTGGCCAAATGGCTATCAGATATTTTGTAGTGGCTAGTAAATTTTTTAATGTAGTAGCCAATGATGGCCAGTAGATTTTTTCCCGCCAAGTGAGCAACTATTTTGTCCAACTTTTCTCTCCCCACTTGTGAATGAATATAGAGTTCAGTTTTCTCACCTGTGTTCCTGCAGCTGCTTTGAAAATGAATGGAAATGAAGGTGGCATTCGAGAGGAACCTAATCTGCTGACGGGTCAGCCTGGAGTGACGAAAGGGTCAAGGTTACTAAAGCAACCTTTGCCATAGTACACCTTGCACAAAGTATAATGTCATCTACAGGTAAAAGAATTATCTTTGAATCTCTGTTTAGCCACACATATGCTGAACAAAAATAAACAAACTGTCTGGGGTGGAGAAAATGTTCAGGGCCCAATATTTCCCCAGAACACATTTTTTTTTTTTTTCGTCTGAAAATTTCCCCAAAACTGTAGCGGATTTTCATACAAGTTTAAGCGATTATTAGAGTATATGTCGATGATCAAGAACTATCCTTAAAGCCGATTACTTAAAAATTTAAAAAAAAAAAAAAAAATTCTAATATTTATTCCAAAGAATAACTAGCTTTTTTCTTTTCATGAAAAAAATTGTCTTTTTTTTTTTTTAACGCACGAAAGATTTAGTGCTCCACGTGAATCTCTTCCCTCTAGTTTTAGGCAAGACAGGAAAAGGCGAATCAAGAATTCTTGTCTTGCCTAAAATGGCGGAACCCATTAACTTTCGACGTACGAAGAATAGGCGAATCAAGAATAACCTGGGGCAGAGAGGCTGAAAAATAAACATCTAAAAAAATTCAGTAATTAACTATAATTTATTTCATTCTAGCATTCCAGGCTTCTAATTATGCCAGATAATTTTACTGAATGAAATCCTTTGAAAAATACATGGGTGTCCTTTAAAATGTCCAAAACCCCCAATAATTTTTCAAATCGGCGCCTGTGACATATTCGCTGCCATTATTATTATTTTTTTTCTATTGGAGGTTTAACGATCACCTAGAGAAACTCAGTGGGCTATGAGCAGTCGCCCGTCCCTAACTTAGGGCCACTGGTTCCAGGGAAGGGCAAGAGCGAGTGCCATGAGACAAACACAACATCCATGCCTCACGAGGATTCGAACCCGGACCCATCTCGGACGAATGATCAGAAGCCATCGCTTAAACCACTTTGCCATGAGGGCGGCCCATTAGTTTCGGAGGCATTCATTAGCGTGACTAGCGGTTGCGTCGTACTTGTTACTCACACCACGCTGTCCCCGCCTTGGCATTAGTAAAGTCATTTAGGCTCAGTGAATCGCTTGCGAGCGGCAGTTCGCAGTACGTCACAGCCTCATAACCTCCTGTATTCAAAACTACACATTTTTCAAAATGATTACCTGATTACTGTGAAGTAAATTACTCCTATTTTTCACGTTATATTCGTTGTTAATAAGTCAATTTTTCATTTCATTATTACTATTATTATTTTTACCCTCGGGCAAAAATTTCCCCAGAGCGGCCTTAATTTCCCCGAACCTTGTTCACGCGTTCGGACATATTCTGCACCCCTGCAAACTGTTACGGCAATGTTTTTAAGATGATGCAGCTGCTACATCTAATGCCATGTAGTACTGCTCCTTGTGAGTATGGCTTTTCAGCAATGAGCCTCATGAAAATGAGTAATTGAGCACGTCTGAATAGTCACACTTTAAATTAGTGACGTAATGATGATTAGATGAATGGCCCTCCTTCAATTGAAGATTTTGATCCTCAAAATGCTATTCAATTGTGGTGAGCAGATACCTCTGGTGGGAAGATCAGACACAGTACATTATCAGTGGTAAACTGTATCAACATTATTAGTGTCACTTTATGATTGTATATACCCTAGCTTTTGTCCCTTTGTTTTAAAATATTATTAAAGACATTAGGCATCTAACTTCAATGGCCTCTCAAAAATAAATGTGTAAATTAACAGAGTAATGATGTTACAGCACTGAAAATAAATTGTCAAAAAATCAATCACTTTGGAACAAAAGCATGTGCAATATTTGCAGTCAATCTAATGATCCTACTATGCAGTAACTGCTCTGCATCTGTTTTTATGAAGTTAATGGGGGAGGGATCTCTCATTAAAAGAAAAAAAAACATTCACCCATTGAATTTGATAGAAATGTAAGTAGAGAAGTAACTGAATATATATGCATTCTTTTAAACTTTGCACTAGCAGTAGATTTTGTCATTTGGCTAGTAAAATTTTTATTCCACAAGCAACATTGGCTAGCAGAAATTTCAGCAGTTTCGCAAGGGCTACTGGCCACCCGGGCCAATAACAAAAAAAAAAAAAATTCAGTGGTCAGATGGAATTTTTACTAGCCAACGGCCAGCGGACCACTGGGTAATTTGAACGCTGGGAAAGGGGTGTCACAATGAAAGGTCGTGGAAGTTGTAGGGGGACGGTGGGAGTAATTTTTTGTCCTTGTATTGTTGAGAAAGACAAACCCCGACTGCTTGTGTTCTCTCTTTGTCGACCAGCCAATGAAAATGTACGCACAGCACTTGCTGCATGAACCTCATGCATGCCTCCTTTCAAAGTTCCATGTTCTAGTGTGCGTGCCTTGTGTTTATAGTTCGTCCTTTGCCATTTTGACCAACGTCTTAGCTATTTATGTCTCCGAAAAGAAAACATTTCAGTTACACTGCCAAATTTAAACTTAAAGATGGAGGGCACAGCTGGGGATATGATCGTGCTGGCACATATCACATCCAGTCAGTATTCAATTTCTTGCCATGTGCACTCCAACATGTCAGGATCGATTCTCTCAAACACTGCTGTAATGCACTGTTTGAGCTCCTGAAGGCTGCTTAATCTTTCCCGGTAAACCATGACCTTGACACAGCGGTGGCCCTAGCCCTTGCGGAGCGCTGCGATGGCTCTTCAGGCGACGCCAGGCAAAAATTACTAATTAATTGACAGTGGTGCTGGGCCCCTCTGGGAGCGAGGGCACTGGGCGGTTGCCCAGTCTGCCCATGCTTGGAGCCACCCTTGCATTGACATAGCCCCAGAGGAAGAAGTCTAAAGGAGTGATATCCAGGGACCGGGGTGGAAAAGGAATGTGACCATCTCTGCCAATCCATCTGTCGGGAAACTCACGGTTCAGGTATTCACAAACGTCAAGTCCCTAATGTGGGGGAGCACCATCTTGTTGCAGTATGACGTCTGGTTGTAAATCCTGTAGTTGAGGAACCACAGAGTTCTGAAGCATGTCCAGGTAATTATTCATTTGCACTGTGGGCTCGGAGAAGAATGGCCCAATTACACGATGGTGCACGAGCCCGCACCAAACATTCACCTTTGGACTGTGCTTGACGTGCTTCCTGACTGAATGTGGGTTTACACTACCCCATATATGAACGTTCTGAGTGTTGACTTTTCCATGCAGATAAAAGGTTGCCTCGTCCAAGAACATTATACAGAATAGGAAACTTTTATCAACTTCCAGCCGCTCCAACATATTTCAAGCAAATGCTAAGCGCTGAGGTCTATCGTTCGGTTTAATCTGGTGTAGGAGTTGAGCTTTGTATGCGGTTAGTTTCAGACGTTTGTGAAGCACTCCCATCGATGTGGTTCATGGAACATTTTATCGGTTGTAAAGAGGCCCTTTTCGTGGACTTGCTAGGACTGCGAGCGAAAACCTGTATGCTCTGCGAGTTTCTTCACTGGCAGGGGTCTGCCACTTCTTTGCCGGTCCAGGAAGCTACTAGTATCCACGAATTTCTTCTGCCACGCTCTGAAACTGAAATCACTTGGAGGATCTTTCCCATATGTCCGATGGCAATTTCTTTATACCATAATCACTGACTTCGTCTCAAAAAACCAATGCACCCACATTGCTTTCTCCCATCTGTATTTGCAGCCAGCGTCTGTATTTGCGAACACGTAACGCCATCTGTTGGAAAGAGATGGTGTTAAAAATTTGAATATTTACTCTTTCAAATGCCACAAACCGTATTGCTGTAGATCTGTTCATTTATGTACAGTTGTAAATAGAAACCCTTAGGGGACTTTACGACCACGCTGTATAATATCAAAGTCGTGCACATCTCTGTCCAAAACATGTTTTATGCTCAGTCATTAGCTTATCTCTCCCTGGAAAAGAAAACAAATATGGTACTTACTAAAAAATTTTCAGGGCATGCAAAATCTTGAATTACATGTTCTTCAGAGATGTTTACAACGGTGGCACGGGCAAATTTTTTGGTTGTCGTGGTCGACGGGGCGACCACATTTTTTGACCCCTGGTTATAACTTATTAGTCGTGCTTAAAAATAATGTACTAGCTTGTGTGTGGTTCATAAAATTCATATTCAAAAGGCCACTTCTGGGTTCACAACATTTACTTGAAGATAAGCAAAATTTATAAATGCATATTTTATATCTTAAGTGCCTATATATACTTGTTTTTCACTGTGCACGCAATCCAGTCTCGAATGATTTCCAATTTAGATGTTTTTGGTTTTTTCTATAAATATTGCTTTAGCAGTTTGGAGTGTTTTTCTTTTTATTTAATAGTTTAAAATGTTTATATTTTCAAAAATAAGTTATACATGCAATGAAGTATAGGACGACAGATAACTAATTTGATTCATTAGGCCAATACGATGCCTAAGTTAACCTGATTTCTGTATGGCCTACACATATACTGAATACATAGATTTTAAGCAATTTCCTTGTCTAGTGAAAGATATCAAATATAATTGGGTATTTTTCAAGAATCATACATGGTTTTAAAGGAAATGGATCTTATAGTATCCTCCGAGCAGAGATTGCGTTAACGCTCGGACAGGCGTATTTCACACATCAAAAATGAAAATTACTTCCTAAAAGAAAATTGGGGCGTATTTTTTCTGCTCTAAAAAATTATCGATCCTGATTTAAAAACCGACCACTAGGTTCTATTTTTAAATTGTCATTAATAGTATCCTCCACCCCCAACTGTTCAACACAGCATTTGCACAATCAAGAATGTAATTCGTCCCTCGTTCCCCACCCGAGTGACCAGACTCACCTTTCTTCTTGGTTTCGCATATTTCGAACAGCGGAGAAACAACTACAAAAGCACAACACAATGGTGGGGAAAAAGTGCATTATATACAGTAGTGGCCAAAATTGTGGAAACCTCTTGGAAACAGTGTATTTTTGAGGTTTGATGGCTCATAACAACAACATTTTTTTTTTTTTGGAGTAATACCATAAAATTATATATCAATGGAAAGATACTTTAATCAAGAATGTAATGCAATAACTTTTATGAAGGATTTTGTATTAGAACAGCAGTTATAAAGAACAAAAGTGAAACACACAGAAAAATGAGATATATACAAAAATTCTCACCATGTCAGTTAATACTTAGTTGGGTAACCTTTAGCGTTAATTGCGGCCTCACAACGCCTTCCCATGGAGCGAACCAAGTGTTTAGTTCTGCAGCTGTTATAATGTGAAACCAAGATTGAATTATTGCTTCTATTAATTGGGTTTTATTGCTGGGTTGCTTCTGACTAACAAGTTTTTTTTAGTCGGCTCCATAGATTTTCGATGGGGTTAAGGTCTGGGCTATTCCAACAGTGGAATATGATTATCTTGAAACCACTTTTTGCACACAGCAGCAACATGACATGGAGCTGAATCCTGTTGAAATATATATGCTTCATTATCTTGGAAAAGATCACGTGTGGAAGGCTTCAGTTTGGGCTCAAGTATTTCATTAATGTATTTTTGGCCATTTATATTTGCATTAATCACACAAATTCTGCCCACACCTTTTGATGTCATACAACTCCAGATCATAACACTAACTGGATGTTTCACGGTACATGTAAAGCAATCAGGATACAAATCTCTGATGCTTCTCCTTACGTATTTTATGCCATCACTATCAAACAGGGAGATTTTGGTCGCATCACTCCAAATAACTTTGTCCCATTGTTCCGCTGTCCAGTTAACATGGGTTTTAGCCCAGTTTAATCTTTTCAACTTTTCTTTTGAGAGATAAAAATTGCTTTTTTTCATGGAATTCTAGCTTTTAGACCAAATTCCTGCAGTCTGCACCACAGTCCTTGCACTCAACTTCACATTGCATTGTGCCATTTCATCTTGTATACACCTAGATGATTTTCTTCTGTCACCTGGGCACAGTCTCTTAATTCTTCTATCATCACTTGCTGTTGTGCACCTTTTCCTGACTTTACCAGTCTGGATTTGTAGTGACAGAGTCTCCTTATACCTCTACAAAAATTTAGAAATACCACCTTTGGTTAAGTTTCCACCAATTTTTCTTCTAATTTCTTCATAACTGAAGCCTTGTTCACTAAATAGTACTATTTTACATCACTTTCTGGGTGACCAGTCAACTCTTTGTGCCATTTCTTTAATTTTATTACGTTTTACAAGCTCACTAAATCAAAGAACGCACACACAATAAAAAACTTGATAGCAATCACATAACACACTGACAAATGTCCTCCTCTCAGCTCCAATACATGACACCAATAGCTGAATCCTACTGTGACCTGATTGGCTCATTGCCAAAACAAGATGACACCCGATTGGCTCTAAACATTAATGCTCATTGGCTACATTCAAATGAAGGAAAGCTACTTCATATCAACCTAAGCAAGTTGTGCTTCCTCTTTCTGGTTATTTGGCTACAACTTTCCATAGAATACACTATAATTGAACAAACTTTGTTGCATTACATTTTTGATGAAATTATCTTTCCATTGATATATAATTTTATGGTATTACTAAAAAAAGTGGTGTTATGATTATGAGCCATTAAACCTCAAAAATACACTTTTTCCAAAAGGTTTCCACAATTTTGGCTACTACTGTATGTCACAACTTGGGAGGAGAAATTTCAGAGACCTTGAGCTCTGGTGTTTTGCCCAGCAAGTGACAGAGCTACAAAAAGGGCTAGACGGTGCGTGTAAGTTCGAACGAAATTGGAGAGGAGGCAACATTTTTTTTTTTTTTAGAGTTCCAAAAGTTTGAGGGCAGCGTTGTCGAAAAAGAAATGGCTGTTCTACATTTAACATACATGAGATTGATGAAGAAAAAAGCTGAACTTTTTAACCATGGATAAAAAATCAAAATGAGCGGCAAAATAGTGTGAATACAACGTAGCACAAGCAAGACAAGACAGAATTATTTACGTTAAATCTGTTTATGTAAGTATTGAACTGGAGCACATCACTCTAATATAAAGTTACTGACATTCAACAGCACAAGATACATCCTGGAGGGAAAAAAATAACGATTATAAGCAAAATCTTCGCTCCGTCTGACTTCCGTTTTCGGAAATTTTTTCTCCAATTTCAAGCTGAAATGCAAATACTTATATCTTTACTTGGAACCAGTGGTCCTAAATTAGGGACGGGTGACTATTTCTAGCCCTTTGAGTTGCTCATGGTAGTTGTTAAACTTCCAAATGAAAAACAAATGTTGCAATTTCTATGAGATCTCGTTAACTGTAAGGTTTGCGGGTATTTACATCTAGCAAGACAGTTACATGGGTACGTTTATGACTGACGCTGTGATTGTGGGCGTGGCAAGCTGCGGAACGGCAAAGGCTATACAAGACTAAGGGCAGGGTAAAAATTAGGGGAGGGCAGCTGGCATTTTACCATCCAAAAAGGGAGCAGGACAAATTTTAACATGTCAAAAACGGGCAGGGTGCTGCACCCTGCTAAAACGACCTAGGGGGAACACTAAGCGATATCACCATGTAAACATCACATGAGAATTGATGTATACAGCTGACTGCCACAGCGTACCGTGTTCCTGGAGCAAGTTCTTCTTGGTCTGTTGCAGGAAATTCCGCTCACCATACGGAGGGACATGTGGTTTATGCATGATGGGGCCCCAGCACACTTTGCCACTGAGGTCCAATACTTCCTAAATGCAACATATCCCGGGCGGTGGATTGGACGCAGTGGACCTGTGGCTTGGCCTTCACGCTCCTCAGACCTTAATCCACTCCACTTTTTCTGGGGGCACATGAAAACATTGGTGTGCGAGACACCTGTGGACTCCGTGGAAGATCTCATCGAGCGAATCGCTGTTGCTGCAGACAAGATCAACACCACACCGAGAGTCTACGAGAGGGTCCGACAATCCTTCATTCACCAGTGTGGGCTGTGCAATGACACCAGTTTGAGCAGCTCCTTTGAGTCTTTCTCTGATGCAACTGGAATTGTGCAACTCATAAATTAGTATGCCTCTCTGTTTTCACTGTTGAAGGCTCAACATGGATATGTAACTTTACTCTTTTCTGGCACTAAGAGTGGAGTGCGGCCCTAGGTTCCATTGCAAATATTGTTAGTCTTGATGTGTACTATCCCCCCTCTTATTTTGTTGAAGGAGTTTGCAATCACCCTGTATAGTTGCATGTCATATGAACTTTTGTCCAGGTTTGGAAAGTAAGCAACAGACACCCCAATATCAAAATTTGGTAATGCGCTGAAGAAAAAGTCAAGTTATGTGCCACACGATTGGTTTTAACAAAATTCGAAAACGCAAGAAAAATCTAATATACCATAATCCGTGCATTGAGTAGTCGTCACGCTTTCTTCCTGGGGTTTTATAAAAGGGCAGTGTCAATTGCTACGACATAGTTCTTGAGGTGAAATTTGTGAAACACTGGATACAAAAGAGCAAAATAAAAAGGAAAAAAGATGGGGGGGGGTTAATGACTACCGGGAGCAACCCAATGGTAGAGGTCTACATGGGCCTGGCAGTGACCATCAGTATGTTTATCAATGGCCACGGCAGGGCTAAGTCCACCCATTCTTTTTACCGCAATGGTAAAGACAGAAAAAAGTTGCGTTTGACGATTTCCTGGTGTGTTTAACTGTTTTGCTGGTTTTCCTTACTTCCATGACATAGCCCAGGACGTAATCACAGAAGGGAGGAGAGGCATCTATAGCCACACATAAGCCTTCAAAAATTCTTACAGCACATAGAGAGCTGCAAGCTGATCATAATAGGTTGTTTCTGCAGTTTAGGAACACAACATTTTCCTAAGACCCTCCCCCCCCCTTTTTTATGTAATTTCAACTTATGTGGTTAAGCACTGTTTTAAATAACTGCAAGCAAGCAGAAAAATTAGTTTCCAGACTTTTTTTTACTGGGGGTTTAACGACCACCGTGTGCAACTCAGTGGGCTATAAGCAGTCGCCCGTCCCTAATCTAGGGTGACTGACTCAAGTGTTCTCCCTAGATTTTATTTACAGCTGGGCAGCGAGAGATTTTAGCTGGGTGGTACTTTAAAAGACCACTTCCTCAATCAAAAAAATCCCGGTTAGGCATTCCTCAATCAAAAAAAAAAAAAGTTTTATTTAACATTATTATACTTATTAAACATCTTTATAGTGTGGTAGGCATTAATGTAATATAACATGCGGAGTTGTATAAAAATAAAATGTATCTGCGTACACAATCATTGAAACAGAAAACTTGCTTCAAACCCGTGAATACTGTCCCAGTGGCGAGTTGTCTAAGCGCTAGCTTCTGATCATTTGTCCGAAAGGGGTCCAGGTTCGAATCCCGGTTAGGCATGGATGTTGTGTTTGTCTTATGGCACTGGCTCTCTCCCTTCCCTGTAACCAGTGGCCCAAAATTAGGGACGGGAGACTGCTCACTGCTTATAGCCCCCATCATTAAGTTGCTTATAGTGGTTGTTAAAATTCCAATCACAAAAAAAAAAAAAAACTTGAATCACACACACGATAACAAATAAGATAATTTAAAGAAAAATTAATAAAAACAATAATTATTAGAACATTACATATTTCAGTGAGGATAAAATAAGTACATAACAATTGAATGTGCAGCAATGTGTGCGAAATAGACCTTTATGGCAAAATATTAAAATATTGAACTATGAACCTCATAAAAACAAGAGATTAATTAAAGAAAGTTTTTATATCTAGAAAAACAGTTCTATTAAATGAACCTTAAAGAATTATAAATAGCATTTTCAACAACTTAATTCAGAAATAGTAGACTTACAAAATACATAAAGAAATTACTTTAATTGAACAACTGGCAACTGCAAGAAGAACCTGGCAATAAAATTTAAATATGTGTAAACGAAACCTTTGATACAGTTCCTATACGTTGATAACAGGCTTTGATAAAATCTGTAGGCCAGAAAAGTCTGTAAAAACAAAAGAACTCAGAAGACGTGAAAAATAAGTGAGTTCTTCAGATTAAAATAGAATTAAAAATATTAATTGGAGTGAAGCCTTGAGTTAGTGTTTTAATTGCTGTAAATAAAATTTTATTTTTATCCCAGTAAAAAGGCTTTAGGGAGAACACTAGACTCCACGGAAAGGAGAGAGCCAGTGCCATAACACAAACAACATCTGTGCCTCACCGTGATTCAAAATGGTCAGAAGTGTGCACTGTGCAAATGTAATGTTTTCTCAAAGAGAAAAACACCAGTAAGACAAGGAATGGTGCAGGAATGACTTCATAAAGTAAATGGAAGTTCCTTTCAAGCAAAAGTAGTGTGAATCATGCATTGAGAAATAATAACTGAATATTTCAAAGGTTATATATGGCTTAAGAATAATTCAGGCTAGAATTTTTTTAGTAAATTAAGCCACCCAGATAGAAGAGCTTGAATTTCTTTTGAAAGTTTCAATGCAGACTTCACATTTAAAAAGCACACAGTTTGTTTCCTGGTAAGGCTGGCAACTGAACACCATGAAAACCGTTCTGATTTTTCCCACTGGTGCTTTAAAAATTTTGCACATTTTTTTTTTAAATGGAAAAAGGGTTATACCGAGCGATAGAGCAGTTAGTGCTGACCAGAGTTGTATAAAAATAAAATGTATCTGCGTACACAACCATTAAAACAGAAAACTTGCTGCAAACCCGCAAATCACGATAACAATAGAATAAGATAATTTAAAGAAAAATTAATATAACAATAAATAATTATTAGAACATTACAGATTCCAGAGAGGACAAAAGTACATTACAACTGAATGCATAGAAATGTGTGTAAAATGGACCTTAAGGCCAAAAGTTTAAAATATTGAACTATGAACCTCATAAAAACAAGATACTAATTAAAGAAAGTTTTTATATCTAGAAACGCAGTTCCGTTAATGAATCTTCAAAAATTATAAATAGCATTTTCAACGACTTAATTCAAAAATAGTAGACTTATAAAATACAAAAGGAAAAGATTCTAATTTTATAACTGGCAACTGCAAGAGAAACCTGGCAATAAAATTTAAATTCTTTCTGTGTAAACGGAACTTTTGTTAGAGTTCCTATATATTGAGAACAGGCCTAGATCAAATCAAGAGGCCAGAAACGTCTGTAAAAACAAAAGAACTCACTATCAGAAGATGTGAAAAATAGTTGAACATTCTCACATTAAGACAGAATTAAATATATTAATCTGAGTAAAGCCTTGAGTAAGTGTTTTAATTGCTGTAAATAACATTCTTATTTTTTTAATCTACAAGCCAAAACTATCTGCAAAATCTGCTAATAATTTGGAAACTATCCACGTACGGCGTACGTCTAGATTCTGCGACTCTGGCACTGACATGCTGCCGTCGGATGCAAGAGGTAAAAGCACACAACTTTTGGGTCAATCATGTTTCATTACTACTATGTTGGTTGGCCCAGAACCCTTTTCCAACCATAGCACCCAACGCACCCTTATATGCAAACAACCGCAAGCGCCCAAGTCACCCGGATAGCACGAGTAGGATTTCCTAACCCCATCTTCTTTGAATTTTCATGGCGTCCAAGGGATTAGCATAAGTTTTCCTCAGTCGCCACTGTTGTCGCTAAACAAAGAAGTGAACCAGGAGCTGGTTTGTCCCAGGGCAATATCATTCAGCCTTCTGAATGCCAATAGCCAGTGGCCAAATGGCAACCAGATATTTTGTAGTGGCTAGTAAAATTTTTAATATTGTAGCCAACGATGGCGAGTAAATTTTTTCCCCAAGTGAGCAACTATTTTGTCCAACCCTCTCCCCTTCTGAATGAATATTGACCTCAGTTTTCTCGCCCGTGTTCCTGCAACTGCTTCAAAAATGAATGGAAGTGAAGGTGGGTTTCGAGCTGCTGACAGATCAGCCTGGAGCGACCAAAGGGTCAAGGTTACTAAAGCAACCTTTGCCATAGTATAATGTATCTTTACCATGGTCTATTTGATCTTTGCTACTGATTCCAACCTTTGCCACCATGGTATATCTTGCACAAAATATAATGTCATCTACAGGTAAAAGAATTACCTTTGAATCTCTGTTTAGCTGCATATATGCTGAACAAAAAGATAAACTGTTATGATGCAGCTGCTACATCTAATGCCATGTAGTACTGCTCCTTGTGAGGGCAGCTTTTCATCAATGAACCTCATAAAAATGAATAATCGGGCATGTCTGAATAGTGACACTTTTAAATGACATCCATGCGTCGATTACTGCTTACTATCCTGTGGTCAAATAACACTTACTTTATATTAATCAATTACAATTTCTTCAAAATGAATAGATTTTGTACAATTTAAATGGTAAAAACATACTAGGGCAAAATACGTTCAGATATTCCAGAGTCGACCCAAACAAATATATTTTCTAACAATTCAGCAACTTCAAACAAAGGTCTTCGCTCTTTCCATGTTTACAAAGGAGTAAAGGAGAAATTCTGATTGGCCACCACCGGGAATCGAACCCAGGGTCTTCCAGTTAAGCGCCGGATATGCTTCCACTACACCACAGTGGCCTCAAATTCCTTCAGACTCACACATGCTAACTGTATTAATTCAGCAACAGTTTCACTTTAACTTAGGCAAAATTATGTACAAACAAATTAAATTGGACCTTGGACAGGAGCTCATTAATACTGCTACATATCGTTATAGTATTTGTAACCAAGCTTTGTTGAGACTAACTGACACCTAGAACACAAACTACTAAACAAAGCCTAAATTATTCTGGTCCGGAGTTTTGGAACTCTTTGCCTGCAGAATTAATATCTATTAATGACTTCAATTTGTTTAAGAAGAAATTAAAACACTACTTACTTAACAACTGATATCCATTTATTAGAACAAGATGGGAGCCTGATTGACAGGGATTATTCGACTGAGGGGGATGCGAGGGGCTCACCAGGTGAAGAGTCAGTGACCAAGGGACAGGGGGATCTATAGAATGAGGATTGGGGGGGGGGGACAACTCATGTTTTTCATTACTTTAACATTATTTTTCCCTTGATGTGATGTTAAACTCAATATTATGATTAGATGCTTAATTTGATATTTTAACTCTTTTTTGACTCTGTTGCTGTTATATCAATGTTCTTGTCTTGACTTAAACCTTGGGAGATCAATGGTGGTCAGGTCGAGGCCTTTTCCTTGATCTTCCCTGCTGTTATTTTTATGTTTATACTTAACTATTCAGAATTATTAATTTTAATATCTAACAGCAAGATCAATAAATGAAATGAAAAAAAATGATTACATGCAACTGCCCTTCAGTTGAAGATTTTGATCCTCAAAATGATATTTAATTGTGGTGGGCAGATACCTCTGATGGGAAGATCAGACGCAGAACAAAGCAATATCAGCAGCAAACTGTATCAACATTATCGGGGGTTAAAATTCAGGGCGGGATGGCGGGCACCTCTCATCTAACAAAATTTTAATAAAAAATATATAAAAATATAAAATCTTGGGTCAGTTTTTGGACCACTTGTAAAAATTCGTGCGTTAAAAACTTAACCTTCGTAAAAGATTTCGCGTTACAAACGGACCTTTCAGAGTTCCAAAAATTCCAATAGAATACATCGTTCATGTGGGGAATATAATCTGTATATGGACACGTGAATCGGCTTCCATATGTAGCTGCATGAGGAGTTAATTTTGCATATCACGGACTGTTACGAATCAGGCAAGAGATTCTTCTTGGATTCGCAGAATTCCGCTTTTTTTGCCACATTTCGGTTATACTCGAGATTGATGCAAAAAAAAACTGAAGATAGTTTTATTTTTGGAAAATTAGTGTGTGTGTGTGTGGGGGGGGGGTCCGTCTGGGGAATGTATTTCGTTTTGCAGAACTTCCGTAAACAGAAGTTAAAACGGAGTAAAATCATTCCCCGCAATCATAATTTCTTTTTCTTGCGAAGTTTCCTCTGTCCAGAATTGTTATTAAATATCAATTTATTGCATACATGTTTGTATTTTGTAAACTTTAGGCACGAGTTTCTTCCGCAGATTTGAGGAACTCTGACTTTGTTGTCATCATTTGCGTCGTTCTCGAGAACGATGAAAAACTGAAGATAATTTGGGGGGTGCAGTGGAAGGGGATGGGGCATTCTCCCGCCGGGGACGGAATTTCATCTTTCAAAACTTTCGAAAACGGAAGTTAGACGAACTGCGGATTTAATCTGTAAGACTGTAATCGTAATTTTTTTTTCTCACGATATTCCTTCTGCTCAGTATTACTGCAAAATATAATTTTGTTTGATAACCGATTGCAGAAAGCAGAAAAAGTTTCCGAAAACGGAAGTCAGACGGAGCGAAGAATTTTTCGCAATCGAATTTTTTTCCCCGCGACATTCCCACTGTCCTGAATAATAGTTAAATTTATTTTCCCTCCATAAATAGTTGCAAAAAGAAAAACTGGACACTCATATCAGAATGGTTGAATCAACTAAGTATCAATTATGTGAACTGTAAGCATCTCATACATAGTATTTAAGAATATATATTTTTTTTTTCAGAGCTGAAGGGAAACTTGTTCAAAAATAATAAATTAGTTGACCCTTGTAATACTAAACTTGCAAATCACAATGTCCAGTGAAGATTTATCTTTTGTGATTGAGATAAGACTGCAGATTTCCTTCTGCCACAGTGGGACTATTTTTGAAGTTGTAGAATCTGAACTGTGAAGCAACACACACACACACAAGTTTTGGTACAGTCTTTCAAAAACCTGGCTGACCAGTTTTGTTTTTCTCGAAAATTGATGAAGATGCAGTTATGGAATATTCACTATTCAAACATAGCTGTGAGAAATGAAGAGTGTATATGTCAACGTCCAAAGTTTTCTAAGAGTTTTATGAGCAACCATTTGCACACATTTCCATTAGTGTCAAAAGTTTCTTTTGTAAGTCTTGTGTTGTGTTTAATTAATGTACCATGTGAACGTGGCTTTAGCACACAAAACAGAATTGAGTCAAAATTTAGAGATTCAATGGGCAACAAAAATCTTAATGCATATTTCTGAAATTGGGCCAAATAAACCCTCAGAAATAAAACAGCTGATCAAAGCTTGCTAACTGCGGCAAGGAATGCTGCTATGCATATGTTTTTATGAAGTTAATGGGGAGGCATCTCTTATTAAAAAGAACAAAACACAATCACCCATTTAATTTCATAGAAATATAAGTAGTTGATACCTGTTTTGTTTGTCAGTGATATTTGCATTGGCCCAAAAGCAGAGTTTATGGGAGGAAATCTGCAGCAAAAATTCTTTAATTTTGCTTAATTCAAATAATCAGATTGAGAGCTTAGTTTTTATATGAACAGGAAAATGGTCAAGTAAACAATATTTTTCAGCTGTCAGCAGCAGGGTTTGAATTTTTTTTTTTTTTTTTTAAATAAAAGACATCCAATTTACTTAATAACAGTAAATGGTTGAATTCAGTTTTATTTATTGGCACGGGGAACAAACTACATCATAAAAGCAAGCTTTCGCCACTCATTGGTGGCTTTTTTTTTTTTTTTTTGATTGGAGGTTTAACGACCACCGTGAGCAACTCAATGGACTATAAGCAGTCGCCCGTCCCTAATTTAGGGTCACTGGTTCCAGGGAATGGGGGAGAGCCGGTGCCGTAAGACAAACGCAACATCCATGCCTCACCAGGATTCGAACTCGGACCCCTTACGGACGAATGATCAGAGGCCATCGCTTAGACCACTGCGCCACCGGGGCGGCCATTGGTGGCTTCTTCAGGCAAGGCTAAATATAAACACTAAATTGGAACTGTTTATACAGTATATTTCCAATTAAGTGTTTATTTTAGCCTTGCCTGAAGAAGAGACCCGTGAGTGGTGAAAGCTTGCTTTTACGATGTTTGTACTCAATGTCAATAAAACGGAATCGAACCATTTACTGTTATTGATTTAGCCGTATTCTACCAGATTATAATTAATTTGATCTAATTTACTTGATTTTTTAAATCAGATTTATTTTATTTCAATCACTGTTGTTTTAGTTCAATTTTAAAATAACTCTTCATTCTTCAACTTAAATATGAAAAATAACATTCTTTTGGATCATGGACTTGATGGTATATATTTTTAAAATTTAAGTAACACTGCATAACAAATAATGAATGAGAATGCAATAAGACAAAGGTATTTCTTAATGTCATGTGTTATGTTTACTCTACTGATTTATGTCTACTAAACTTGTCAATGTTTTGCATTTAAAAATTTATTTTTCACACCTTTAAAAATAAATCTGAATGTGTACATGCATAAAACAGAAAAAGTGTTAGTCATTACACTATTGGTATAGTTTAAGAAATGTACAACTTACTTATTAAATTTGAATCATAAAAGCCTCAAAATAATATATTGATCAAAAAACATGAATACCTGAGTAAATTTTAAATGAATTTAAAAAAAAAGAAATGCAAGTCATGATGAGTGGAACTATTTTGTTCAGCAGTTTGAACAAAAATATATAAGCTTTGCTACTTTTTGAGTTTCTATCCTATTTCTTAACTTAGAATGCACAATTTTAAATGTTAAGAAAAAAATTTCAATTCCAGCCAAAGCAGATGTTGCTGTTTGTAATTCCAGTTTTTTTTTACACTCTTTAACTATGGAAAAGGAATTCCACCAGTTAAATTTTTTGCAAGCTGCACTTTTTCTTCCATCATCGCTCCAACGAACGGTGCCAGACGCTTAATGAAAATAGTCAGGAATGTGTATCTATATTTTTTGCTAGCAAAATGGAACAGCACTGCCACTAACGCACTGTAGCGCATAAATCACCCCCCCCCAAAAAGACCCATAATTACAAATTCCACGTGTCCTTTGGGATCCACATTTTGTTTCGGATTTCTTTTCACATGCGTTTGGCAAAAATCAAATTCGTGAGGATTAGGAAAATAACGAAAACAACCAGCGATGCACCATCCCCATCAAGAGATGATGTAAACATACAATATAAAATTATGTAAATATACAAATGTCCTGATTAATTTATTTTATCTTTCAGCTCTTTTAATCAATATTGGAACAGTTAAAATTTAAAAAACAAGCATACATTTATAATGAGAGCACTGTGAGCAATTATCTCTATGTAAATAGAAGTGAAAATTAGTTCTGCATACGTTACTAAACGGTTTGATGGATTTGCATCAAAATTGGCATACATACTCTTCACCAAAATTGTATAAAAATAAAATGTATTTGCGTACACAACCATTGAAACAGAAAACTTGCTGCAAACCCGCGAATCATGATAATAGAATAAGATAATTTAAAGAAAAGTTAATATAACAATAAGTAATTATTAGAACATTACAGATTCCAGAGAGGACAAAAGTACATTACGACTGAATGCGCAGAAATGGACCTTAAGTCCAAAACTTTAAAATATTTGACTATGAATGAACCTCATAAAAACAAAACTAATTAAAGAAAGTTTATAAAAACTTTCTTTAATTAGTTTTGTTTTTATGAGGTTCATAGTCAAATATTTTAAAGTTTTGGACTTAAGGTCCATTTCTGCGCATTCAGTCGTATGCTTTTCCAGATATAAATCTGGAAAAGCAGTTCCGTTAATGAACTTTCAAAAATTATAAATAGCATTTTCAGCACCTTCATTCAAAAATAGTAGACTTATAAAATAGGTAAGGAAAAGATTTTAATTTAATAACTGGGAACTGCAAGACCAACCTGGCAATCAAATTTTGTCTTTCTATGTAAACGAAACATTCGTTATAGCTCCTATATATTGAGAACAGGCCTTGATAAAATCAAGAGGCCAGAAACGTCTGTAAAAACAAAAGAACTCACTATCGGAAGATGTGAAAAATAGGTGAACATTCTCACGTTAAGATAGAAATAAATATATTAATCTGAGTAAAGCCTTAAGAAGTGTTTTAATTGCTGTAAATAACTTTATTTCTTTAATCTACAAGCAAAAACTATCTGCAAAATCTGCTAACAATTTGGAAAGTATTCACGTACAGCATACGTGTGTACGTTTATATTCTGCGACCCTGCTCTTTACCACCCAGATTAAAATACAGACGGGACGATTTTTAGAAATTCCATCCGTAAGGGGGTTTTGTGTTTTTACATGGGCCCTTTATAGACTGGGTACAAGTCGGCTGCTGCGGTATTACTCCGCGTGTCACAGCAACGGTCGTCAGGTGACGCCTCACTCCTCGCAAGTTTCTGCGCTTCCGGCATACAGGGATGAGTCCGATTTTTGAAAACACAACGCACCGGCGATACATATTGTCATAAGTATTTTTTTTTTTTTTTATGTTGCCATGGCATTTTCTTTGTAAGGATTAGGTTTAGGTTTCATTAGACTTCCAACAATTGACACAGGAGTCTCAAATATGGGTGAAGCTACAGGTTTCCACCAATAAGCGTGGTCCTCTCAAATAGCATCAAGGTTAAGTTGAAGTTAAAACAGACGGTCTTATTCATACATAAAATTTAAATACAAGATTAGTATTGGTATTAGTATAGATTAAAGAAATAGCATATGTCCACCGGAAAGAAGTAAGCTTCCCAACGGTGAAAAAATTATCCGAATGGGTTTAGTTTTCCAGATTAGTAAAAAAAATTCCATAAATTATCGTGAACCACTTTCTTTCACGTTGGGTGTGATCAGGTTGAATGTATACAAAGCGGAACGGCACATGGGAAATTGGATACTACTTGAAAGCGATGTTATTCGGTAGTACAGCCAAAAATAATGGTAAACCTTCCGAATGTGGCCCAAAAATAGTTTCTAAAGCGACGATAGATGGCAAAACGTTATCACTACATTGAGAAGCACAGCGTTACGTTGTGAAATTGGCTAAGGAAGTGAATAATATGAATGTACAATTCCCTCATCGTAAGACTATCCTTTAGCGAAACAATAAATCAGAATAATCACTATATCCATAGGAATGTGAGCATAAAAAAAAACACTAAGTGTACGGGAAGAGTACTCATCATCCCTGAAGCGTGCTTCTTTCGACACCTGAATTGTCCTAAACGATGAGACGCATCAACACATAGTCATGAGATGGCCCTTAGAACATATTTGGGAGGTGGAAAACAAACCCTGTTCTTCACACTATGAAATAGAGGTATTCTCATCTTTCCCAACTTCATTAAAGAACTTTCTCCAGTTCAACATATCACAGGAGTAGTAGAGATCGAAAAAAAACTTACGTAACACAGGAGCAGAGACGGGGAACAAAGTGACGTAAGTAGCTTGCTACCGTGGCACCATCTATCGGAGCGAGCCACTTTCGGAAGGTAGCCTTCCGGAGGAAATAGGCAATTTCGTTTATTTATTATTTTGGCTAGGGAATTGTACATCCATATTATTCACTTCCTTAGCCAATTTCACAACGTAACGCTGGGCTTCTCGATGTAGCGATGTTTTGCCATCTATCGTCGCTTTAGAAACTATTTTTGGGCCACATTCGGAAGGGTTACCCTCCGGAAAACTTCCCAACTGTGAAAGAAATATCTGAATCGGTTTAGTTTTCGAGATTAGCAAACAAAATTCCGTATATTATCGTGAACTACTTTCTTTCACATTGGGTGTGATCAGGTTGTATGTATACAAAGCGGAACAACACATGGAAAATTGGAAACTACTTGAAAGCGATGTTATTCAGTAGTACAGCCAAAAATAATAAATAAACGAAATAGCCTATGTCTTCCGGAAAGCTTCCCAACGGTGACAGAATTATCTAAATCGGTTTAGGTTTCGAGATTAGTAAACAGAATTCCGTATATTATCGTGAACCACTTTCTTTCACGTTGGGTGTGATCAGGTTGTATGTATACAAAACGGAACGACACATGGGAAATTGGAAACTACTTGAAAGCGATGTTATTCGGCAGTACAGCCAAAAATAATAAATAAACGAAATAGCCTACGTCCTCCGGAAAGCTTCCCAACTGTGAAAGAATTATCCGAATCTGTTTAGTTTGCGAGATTAGTAAACAAAATTCCGTATATTAGCATGAACTACTTTCTTCAACATTGGGTGTAATCAGGTTGTATATCTACACTTTAGAAAGCTGAATGCGGAGAGCAGGAAATGCATTATTGTGCATGTTTGCTATTTCGAGTTTTTAGGGCTCAGAACGGCCATTATAAATTGTGATTTTTATAATAAAATTTTCATCAAGTGTGGTGAAACGCCTCCAAAAAAAAATAAAATAAATAAACACAAACCCGTCGGACAAGTTTAGCCAAAAGCAAAGAAAGTAAAATTACTTCGAGAGAGTGAGACAACTGAACAATGTGATCAAAGACTTGTGGAACAGCGGGTAAGACCAGTGTATCTAGGGCGGTAAAGACCTTGGAACAGCGAGAGGCCCGACTTGAGCGTTGTTCATCATGGTAGGATTTTTTTTAATAGTGCGATTTACATTGTTACTTGAAAACAAACTTTGTCTATCCCAGGCCATGCCGGGTATCTCCGCTAGTACTCTACTAAAAGTTTTATATTTATCTTCAATTGACGATTGTTCGTTAAGTCTGAAAAACTGTTCGAGAGTAGTCATCACAGTTCCTGTGTTTTAAAAAATTAAAACCGCTGTAGTGTTCTGTGTTGACTTAAAATGCATCGTCTTTGGGTAGTTCCGTTATGATAAAATTTAGTTGAAAATAATAAAATTTAATTCTGTCAGTGCTTGATTTTTTTTAAAAAGATTGCTTTCAAAGGAGCATACATTTTGAACATGTACATTATTTTTATTTTTCATTTGCTTATGTAAGTTATATTCATTATCTCTTGATTCTTTTGATTTCTCAAAAGAACTCAGAATACCTCATAAGTACCCACTTTTTAAAATTCTGTGGGTTCTTAGGACCCAGCTTGATAACAATGCAATGACAGCTTTGATGGAAGTTTTTTGAAATCCATAGACTAAAATAAAAGTTATTGAAAAATAGAAGAAAAAAATAAGCAATTTTGTAATGTAAGGTGAAAATCCTCCAAATACGCGGAGTCAGTAAATAAATAAATACATCGCTCTTTCCACGTTCCAGAAACACATAGCAACCGAAAAATTGACAGCCGCCGCCGTGGAATTGAACCACGGAACTCTCGATATCTAGTCCAGCGTGTTAACTTTACACCACGGCAGTCTTTCCAGCATGTGTAAACAATTTTTCGGTTGCTATGTATTTCTAGAACGTGGAAAGAGCGATGTATTTATTTATTTGTAGTGTAAGTTTCATTTTAACACAAAAATGAAACCCTTTGGAGAGGGGAGAAGCCCTCTCCAAAGGGGATACGCCACTGATCTGATGCTATCTTTGACAGTAAACTATACAGCAGACATACCCATTTTTATAGGCAGCAAAAAATTCAACTGCCAATTATTCAGCACTTTCAGAGCTGAACAGCTTCAACTACATTACTATAATATTAGTCACAAAAAGGGTCCTGATGAAAATAAAAATTGAGTAAAGGAAGTGTTTATCAACAATTCAGAATTATTGATCATGGAAGCTGTAACACATAAAAGTGTGGTGTTCAGTTCTTATTTCAGAATAAAACTCTAGCTGGAAGACAGCCATTTTACATGTAGTTGAAGAGCTCCATATCAACAGTAGTTATTTATTCAACACTTTTCGAGCTAACGAGCTAACAGCTTTATGAATCGTACAACTATATTATTAACAATCAACATACTAAACTGCAGAGAAAATTTTAATGAAATGTAGAAACAACCTACACATGCTTATGAAACTTTTCAATTTCTTTTCTTATAAAAATTATCAACATTGACTGGGATTTCAAATTTTCCCCAGAGGTAGTTCTTATGAGACACTAAAGGCCATTGACCCCCCGACTTTTTAACATTTTACATGCATCATACTGGTTGGCACAGTGACCAGGCCTATTTGCAAAATGATGCAGACACATTTGCACCAATAAACTAATAATTTACTAAAATACAGCAGCTTATGTAAATATGAGACTGGTTACTGGAAAAAATACATTTGCACATTTCTTCAATTAGTATATTCTCAAGGTTTTTGTTTTTTTATCAAATGTCAGATAATTCCTATTAAACCATTCATGTGAAACTCTATCCTACACAAATAATTGGTCAGAACGAAGTCTTGTTTTGAAAAACTCTTTTGGTTTACAGGATAGCACATACTAAATGCAAAACACAAATAGCATAACTGCTTCACAGAATTCAAGCCTGTAATTTTTTGCCCTGCTGTTCATTGCGAAGAAGTGCAGCTGACCTACAAAAAAAATAATAATAACGTATCGTACAAACATGGTCTTGAATTAGAATTCTAAATTTTTGCGTCGGGTATCAATTACCATGAGAAAAAAAATAGAATTACTGCGTAAAGTTGTGCACGTTTCTGAGATTGCTTCTCGTTATTTACAAACTTCTTAATATAGCCCTTGGCAAATCTACTTTTGACCAAAATCGCAACTGCCGATACTTAAAATAAACCTTTCCAGCCAAAAGCGTAACCCTAAATAAATTTATGCACAAACTACTCAGGTTCATAAAGATATAGTACGAATTACGTCAGGCAAAGCATTAAACTGTAATATCTGCATACAACAGCATAGCGTCCTTAAACGTACCACAAAATTATAAACAAAGGAAATAGAGAGTCGCAAACTAAAAATACTTAAAAGCAACCAGCCATCCGACAAGCAAAATAGATTTCTGTATTATAAAATACTGCTAACCTTTAAAATAGTCAAGTGGACGTCGTCCACAAGAGAAGGATTTCTGCTGGACAATTCAGACGTATCTTCGAGTTGCATTCTCGGTCGCTTATCCGCCTCCATCTTGATTTCACGAAACACCACGAAACCACACAGGGTGGTCGAAGAAACTGCAGAGCAATTCACAATTTTCTTGCTCTTCTAACACAATGTCGACGAGCAAAATTTATTTTTGGATCACATACTACATCCACTAATACTATCCTTCAAATAAAGTAATTACTTAAACAACAACACACTTCCTTTCGATACAACTGCCTAAAACATTGCCAGATCCAACGGTCATGCTCTTTACCCGCGTAGTCCAACGTTTATTGAGAAATGTGGCCGTAAAAAAATAAATAATGAATGAAAAAGAAAAGGGAGAAATAAATTGCAAACGATTGCACAAGCACTCACGGCAAAATAAACTTCCTTGAGGAATATTTATGCAATGTGTATCAGTCATGACATCAGTGTATAAAATCAAGAATATGTCCCGTATCAGTTTGAAACGGACCCAAAAACTATCTTAGTCACTATTACGATGGAAAAATTTCATAAAGAAATGTCTTAATTTCTGCTAAAAATACCGTTATATACATATGAAATGTATGTTTGTGCACTTAAGTGGACCAAAATGCATTCGGACACAACAAATGAAATTTTGGGGATTAGTAATTGAACAAGATTCGTTTGCATTCATTTTCAATAAACATTTCGTGATTGATCCTTACAATCAAATAATCTCTACGTGATTAGTTAACATTCTACTGAAAGTCAAAAAATTTCTTTAAGAATATAACTGTTGTATTCTATGCACATTACGCAGAGAAAGATCATTGAGGTAATTTCGCGATTCGGCTGGGTCTTTCGAGGGCAACCTAAATTCTGCAATATCAAGTTTTGAAGACGTCTCTCATATGGATTTCCCAAAGGGGGAAAAAATACGAAGAAATTAAGATAAAATATGGAAAACAGATCCGCAAAAAAAATTAAATAAACGGAAGCAACACGACTGTGCCTCGTGATTGAATTCCCTTATAGCTGGAAAAATAATTGCATCCGATAACTTTTTCATTGAAATGCCGTTGGATGAATTTCTTTTCACGGGAGCGCAAACACTATGGGAAAAATCTCTCGTGCTAGAGTGTGTGACGCACACATAAAAATTAATAATCAGTGGCCAAATTTCTTCCCAATTTGGAACGCATTCGACCCGCATCCGCGTCGTTAAATTCCCAAGGAAAGAGGTTTTAAAGGTTATATTAATATGAGTGCCATCTCCGTACGCTGGCATTCACGACTTAAACTTTAACGTCAGATCTGTCAAAACACACAGTAACGGAAATTTCTGAAACCAAGAACGTTCTTCCTACGACAACAATAGTTCATCGCGGGGAACGTATTGTCAGAAGTGTTCAAATAATTGTTTGATTGGTGGTGTTTGCGCATGTGCAACGTACAGCCAGCAGACGTTTCAGGAAAAGACAATGAATAACACATACCGACGGGTCATGAGGTCGGCTTGGTTTATAAATAGGGTTTTAACTTCTTACGAAAAAAAAAAAGAAGAATAAGAAAGAAAGGAAGAAAAAAAAAATTGATAACGGCCCTGGAAAGCGTCCATCTTTTTTTAAATCGTGTAATATCAAGTAAAAAAAATTGATATATTATGTATTGTGTCTAGCAATACAGTGAATGATATATGAATCATATCTCGAAAAAAATATATTATTACTTAGCGCCAAGATAATTGCATGAATTGGAGCATTCAGTTAATACGAAACGAAGTAGATTAGTGGTTTAAGCGCTGGCTTCTGGCCATTCGTCCGAGATGGGTCCGAGTTCGAATCCCGGTGAGGCATGAATGTTGTATTTGTCTTACGGCACTTGCTCTGTCCCTTCCCTGGAACCAGTGGCCCTAAATTACGGACGAGCGACTGCTTATAGTCCAACGAGTTGCTCACGGTGGTCGTTAAACCCCCAATCAAAAAAAAAAAAAAAAAAAAAAAAAAAACGAAGTATAATATATTTAACATGAAGAATCTTACTCAATTAATTCAATAGTCTTCAAATCAATTTAATCTATAGAATAATTAGTAACATCACTCAGATGCCACCAAAAAAACCCAACTCAAATTCATACTAGGAATACTTGCCCAGATGTCCAGGTTGTCGTTGACATCACGTAAACGTACTGGTCAGGGTTCGAATCCCACTGCATGACATGGATAGTGTGTTTGTGCCGCCCTGTGGCGAAGTGGTCTAAGCGCGGGCTTCTGGCCATTTGTCTGAGATGTATCTGGGTTCGAATCCCAGTAAGGCATGAATGTTGTGCTTGTCTTATGGCATTGGCTCCCTTCCTTCCCTGGAAATAGTGGCTTTAAATTAAAGACGGGGAACTACTTATCCCCCCGCCCCAATTATGTCGTGCTTCCAGCGTTTATTTTTGCCCTTTTCGAGAACCATGGCTCTTAAACAACAAAAAAGTTAATACCCAATTATCGGCTTTAATGAGCACGTCTTTTGAATAATTTCCGACCCGAAAAAATATTCCAAAGAAGATTATTAGAAATAAAAAAATTCATCAAAAAAGGCAATACACTTACGCCACCTAATGGGAAATTGCGCATCAGGTAAAGTACGCAATGTGAGTGGGGTTGCTCATTATCTGGAAAAGTTGCAACCATCACGACAAAGTACTAAGTTGCACTTCTCGACAAATTGAAGCAACAACTTGTCTCCAAAATTCGAGGCAAGTTTTCGAAAGGCATCTCGGTTTTTTTTTTTTTTTTCGAGACAATGCCCCTCCTCACAAAGCGGCCATTACAGAGCAGATATTGGCTGATCTTCAGTTTCAAATTCTGAAACACTCCGCGGACTCCCTGATTTGGCCCCCTCGTACTACTACCTCTTTCCTAACCTGAAAAAACACCTCCAGGGAAAAAAATTTGGCATCGAGGAGACCACATCAGCTGCGGATGAGTAGTTTGTAGCACAACCGATTTCTTTTGTGTCAAAAAAGTAAAACAACCAAGTCATAGGTGTTTGCAGCTCAGAATAAATACTTTTTTTAATCCCGTAACTTGTTTTCTTTACAAAGCCAAAGACTACTTGTTCTTTTTTTTTTTTTTTTTTTTGATTGGAGGTTTAACGACCACCGTGAGCAACTCAATGGGCTATAAGCAGTCCCCGTTCCTAATTTAGGGTCACTGGTTTTAGGGAAAGGGAGACAAAGGTACCGTAAGACAAACACAACATCCATGCCTCACCGGGATTCGAACTCGGTGCCCTTTCGGACGAATGATCAGAGGCCACCGCTTAGCCCACTGCGCCACCGGGCCGGCCAAAAGACTACTTGTTTCCTTTACAAAGCCAAAGACTTATCAGCAACCCCTCGTACAGTGAATGGAACGGGTCACACACATACGCACAAATAAAAACATCTACTTACTCCCACTAATGATTGAAAAGTGTGTTAATACGGAAAAAGCATATTAAATACTTCCTCCCCTACCGGAGAAGTTGTGTATTATTTTAGACAGGAAATACGCATAAAATATTTCAGTAGTTAGAAATATCTGACTAAAAAATAATTTTTCTATCGGGTTTTCAGACACGCAGATATTGCTGCAATTACACTGCAAACGGAAAGACGAAATGATGCCTTCTGGTGGAGAACTGGTATGTTATAGAAGACTTGAAAATTGAAATTGTATGCAAAGCATTCCGTACCAAAAACCGCTGTCCAAACAGAGGTAGACAAACCTGACTGTTAGAAGCAGATAAATCGAAAAAATTAATGCATCTTCATCATTCGGGTGGGAAAACGAAAACCAGACACCATTTTAAGTAGAACATACGCTCATAGGGATTTACGCGTAGTTAACCACAAAGATTTTTTTAGATCGAGTTTTCAGGTCAGATAATGATAAAAACATACTTTGTAAACAGAAATATACACTTGCTTCCCATAATATCAAACGGCTGTTCACTAAAAATTGTAAATTTGCATAACACTTCCCATCAGGAATCTTATCCGACGCAAAAAGAATTTTTGAAATCGGATTTTTAGAAGCAGAGATATCGGGAAGATTGCAATTTATGTTTAGGCCTCCAAGCGGAGGAGATGTGCATTACTTGAAAATGAAACTCTACCCAAAATATTCATATAAATATTATCGAAGGGAAGAAAGAATTTTTCTAATCACGTCTTTAAAAGCAATGATATGAAATAAAATGTACAGTGAAACCTTGATTATGCATTTTCTAAGGGATGGGCTTAAAAGACGTATAAATGTAAAGAAAAAAAAGCACGTACAAAGAGAAAAAAATGTTAAATACTATTGTAAAATTTATGCTTTAAAGGAGAGTGAGATGTTCCGCAATAATGACTTATTTAAAGTTAAAATGCCGGCGAAAGAAATCAATAAAAAAGGAGGTTACAAATTATAATTTATTTTATTGCGTTGCGAAAATAAAAAAAACGATGAAAATCAAGCTTACCTTTTGCGTCTCTATCTGTCTATAAAAGTCCCGATTCCAGATTAATTGGTATCCTCGCAACTAAGAATCTGGGTCCTGATTCCAGATTAATGGGAATCCTCACAACTAAGAATCTGAAACCAGTGTTTCAGTGTGGAACTCATGAATTAACAGCTTCCCAGCAAAAGCATTCTTGTTCGGCCAGTACTCGGCCACTGCTGACTGCCAACGCTGGACCAGCGATATGTTGCTGTCACATTAACAGTCAATAAAATGTCCCGGCGGCTACCAGATGAGCCAGCAGTTCAGGCGAGCAGCTGGCCAACAGTTATCCATCACAGGCCGTGGCTGCCACAAGCGGCCCTTAAGAGGCCCTGCAAGTAAGTGCTAAAAATGGCTAACCTAATGTGGTTCGTCGGTGTCCCTGTACTGGCAGCCGGCAATCACGTGACGCAACTGATGGCTTGCAGAATGCTATCCGTCCATTTTTCACTAGTAGTAAAAAAAAACAAGTTAGAAAAATCATGCAATTCATTGATTATGATACGCCTTCCAACATACATGAAATCAATATTCAATTTATTATTCAAGTTATGAGGATAATGGCTGTGGAATAAATCTCGCTCCTGTGCCCTGACCTTTGACCCCATTTCGATGATATTCAACAGAATTGGTTCAGTATACCTCCGGAACAACATACTAAAGTTTTGTCACAAGAGAAGCATTTTTAGTCAAGTTGTGAGGATAATGGCTGTGGAAAAAATTTCGCTCCTGCGCCCTGACCTTTGACCCCATTTAGATTATATTCACCAGAACTGTTTCAGTATACCTCCGGAACAACATGATAAAGTTTTGTCGCAATCGAAGCATTTTCACGTCAGTTATGACGCATAAGGGCGATGAAATGGATCCCGCTCCTATGTCCTGACCTTTGACCCCATTTCGCCCATTTTCAATGGGGTTCGTCCCCAGGTTGTCCCCTATCACATACTAAAGTTTCATCGAAATAGAACCATTTTACGCGATTTATGGTGCGGACAGACAGACAGACAGGCGGACAATGCTGGAGCATATGCGCTTCTTCAACCTACGGTTGGAAAGCGTAAAAAAACAGATAATCACAGTTCACCAAAGGCACATACACATCTGCTTTTTTCCCCAACAAAACTTCTACATGATGTCACAGCGCTGAGGAAATTCCCTCAACAGGTCCAGCAACTCATCCGATAGATCTGAGTGGCATGAAACTAAACTTTGCTTAAGTGCGAAGCGCATGCTCTAAGCACTACACGAATCTGTCACGCGTGCCAGTCTAGTCTGCTTATAGGTGAGCCTCTCTCCAGCGCTATGTGAAACTAAGGGTTCTCTTTTTAATTTCGAAATATCTGGAGTTCGTTTTCGTAAATGTACGCTTCATATAATTCATAAATTCATTTTTTCAACGTAACGATTTTTTAACGAGATTAAAGAGACTACATTCACTTTGAACGAGTGTATCAACTTAAAGACGTTTTCCAAAGTTTTGTGCTGTCCTTCCAGTCTTGAAAGGCGATTGTTTAATTAATATATTTACGCATTCATGTCACATTCTGTTGCATTTTTCCACGGTCCGAAGCTACGTTTGCTCTAAATAGGAATGATATTTTATTTTATTTCCGGTTAATTTTAGCAGCGAATTCCTCCAATCTTGGGTATTCAGCGCATGGATGAGTACATTTTATTCACATAGTGTTGCTTTTTTTTTTTTTTTTTCAAGTACTAGATGATTTTGTAACAAAAATATCCATTTTGTACTCGTATAATTCTTATTTTTTTCCCCAACACAACGAACGATTTTTTAATGTCTTTCCGGTACTTCTGTTTGAAGCGGTTTAGTGTGTAAAGATTATACGGAAATTATTTCTTGTTATTTACTGGAATGGAGTGAGTGTGTTTCATGGCCGTTTGACTTTTCGATCCTTCGTGTGTTAGTGCAGAAACTTTGCTACGAAATGAGTTTGTATAAATACATGAGATTAATTTATTATTTCTCAAAGTTCATTAATTATTTATATAATTTTTCTCCGATTGTAATCTTCGTCGACGCGGCATTTCATTAGGAAATTAATCCGTCTTTCTACATATGTTTTTTTTTTTCTAACATCCACTAAGCAACACGATGGTGAGTGCGTCGTCTTCAATTAACTGGTACCACGAAAGACTGTGCGCGTGTTGACACAGCGCATGCGCAGTCCCGCTGCTTTCACCTCCTATTTTGAGTTGCTTCGGTTGCCAGCTACGGGCCACTAGTGGCACTTGCATGGAGGCCTGTAGTTCACGGCGATGCTGCAGAACCATCAATGGATGCCAACTGATGGCGTTGCCACTAATGAATCGCTACCATACCGTGAGTAGCAAATTTCAGCCAGCAGTGACTCATCACTGCCAGCTGGTGGCCAACAATTTCCCAACACTTGTGTTTTTGCTGGGTTGTTGTTCTGAGGATCCTAAGCGCATTAATTTTAACCAGAATGTTGAATATTGATCATACACTTAGGATTCTATATATAATGCTGAATATTGATCATACACTTAGGATCCTATTCAGAATGTTGAATATTGATCATACACTTAGGATTCAATTCATAATGTTGAATATTGATCATACACTTAGGATTCAATTCATAATGTTGAATATTGATCATACACTTAGGATTCAATTCATAATGTTGAATATTGATCATACACTTATGATTCAATTCAGAATGTTGAATATTGATGATACGCTTAGGATTCTATTCAGAATGTTAAATATTGATCACACGCTTAGGATTTTATTGAGAATGTTAAATATTAATCATACACTTAGGATTCTATTCATAATGTTGAATATTGATCATACACTTAGGATTCTATCCACGCCTCAAAACAGTGGTCACAAAGTTTTGCCCCAGAGATGTACCAATCTTTAAATAGCACATATGCCTATGATTCATGAAATGCGAAACCAATTTTTTATCGAAACCGAAAGTAAACAGCACACACTTCTCTGATGGGATCAAGGTCAGAGCCCGGTTTACACAGAATAGGGCCCTACTCACAGCAAAGTTGATGCCCCCCCCCTCCCACCCATCAACATTCTTGAAAGAGAAAGTACATTTGTCACCGCTAAATATTATCAATTAATTTAAAAGTGGATTAAATGGGACACTGTGCTGGGAAAAAATAAGAAATGTCATCTACTTTTATTAGCAAGGAAATTCCAACTTAAAAATACAGATGAGTAAGTAAAACACTATTTAATACACTGTGAGATCACATTATTGTGACCACCAGCTAATATCCAGAGTAACCGCCGTGTGCAGTGCGGACAGCAGCTAGACGGGCTGGGAGTGACTCAATAAGGTGCTGGAAGGTGTTCACAGGTATGTGGAGCCATGCTGACTGCAGTGCATGTGACAACTGCTGGAGGGTGCGTGCTGGAGGATCCATAGAGCGAACAACACGATCGAGGTGGTTCCACAAATGCTCAATTGGGTTTAAGACTGATGAATTAGGGAGTCGGAGAAGTACTTTGAAGTCTTCATCGTGCTCTTCCAACCACTCTCGGACATTTCTAGCCGTGTGACACGTTGCATTGTCGTGCTGGAAGATCCCATCCGCCCCAGGGAAGTCAATCAGCATGTAATGGTGTACGTGATCTGGATTCCTAACGAATTCGGTCCATAGTGCCTTTCACAGGTATGAGTGAAAATAGATAATGCCACGAAAACATTCCCTAGACCATAACGCTGCCTCCGCCAGCTTGTGTTCTCCCAGCAGTGGTTGAAGAGTGTTTTTTCTCCGTCGCTTCCCCATTATATGCCAACGTCCATCCGTTTGATGTAGCAGAAAACGTCAATCATCGGAGAAGGCAATCCTTTGCCAATCAGCGGAGATCCAATTGCGATACTGCCGTGCAAATGTAAGCCTTTTCTGCCGATGCACCTTCATTAGCATAGGTGCAGTGGCCATCCGTCTGCATCGGAGCCCCATATGCAGCAGGGTTCGCTGAACTGTCGTTTTAGACATACTTCCGGTAGCCCCCTGGTTCATTCGGCTAGTGAGGTGCTCCACTGTAGGGTGTCGATCGACCCTCACGCACCTTCGAAGCCGACGTTCACCGCACATCAATGGCACATGGTGCTTCGCAGTTTTCACGTCGCTCATTCGCAATGGTGCCATTTCTCCAATTACGATACACTTTAACCACAGCAGCACGCGAACAGTTCACAAACTGCGCTGTTTCAGAAATACTGCCGCCCTTGGCCAGAAAGCCGATAATCATCCCTTTTTGCAAATCTGACAAATCGCTCCTTTTATCCATGGCAGCAACGAGTGATATGCTTTTAAAGATGTGTTAACGGAAAATTTTGAATTTTCAGAAACCTTTTCGCAGTTTCTTTCTTATATTGATGGTAATTACCATTTTAGAGATGTGTTAACGGAAAATTTTGAATTTTCAGAAACCTTTCCGCAGTTTCTTTTTTATATTGACGGTAATTACCATTTTAGAAATGTGTTAACAGAAAATTCTTAATTTTCAGAAACCTTTCCGCAGTTTTTTTTCTTATATTGACAGTAATTACCATTTTAGAGATGTGTTAACGGAAAATTCTGAATTTTCAGAAACCTTTCCGCAGTTTTTTTTCTTAAATTGACGGTAATTACCATTTTATAGATGTGTTAACGGAAAATTCTGAATTTTCAGAAACCTTTCCTCAGTTTTTTTCTTATATTGACGGTAATTACCATTTTATAGATGTGTTAACGGAAAATTCTGAATTTTCAGAAACCCTTCCGTAGTTTTTTTCGAATATTGACGGTAATTACCATTTTAGAGATGTGTTAACGAAAAATTCTGAATTTTCAGAAACCTTTCCGTAGTTTTTTTCGAATATTGACGGTAATTACCATTTTAGAGATGTGTTAACGGAAAATTCTGAATTTTCAGAAACCTTTCCGCAGTTTCTTTTTTATATTGACGGTAATTACCATTTTAGAAATGTGTTAACAGAAAATTCTTAATTTTCAGAAACCTTTCCGCAGTTTTTTTTTCTTATATTGACAGTAATTACCATTTTAGAGATGTGTTAACGGAAAATTCTGAATTTTCAGAAACCTTTCCGCAGTTTTTTTTTCTTAAATTGACGGTAATTACCATTTTATAGATGTGTTAACGGAAAATTCTGAATTTTCAGAAACCTTTCCTCAGTTTTTTTCTTATATTGACGGTAATTACCATTTTATAGATGTGTTAACGGAAAATTCTGAATTTTCAGAAACCCTTCCGTAGTTTTTTTCGAATATTGACGGTAATTACCATTTTAGAGATGTGTTAACGAAAAATTCTGAATTTTCAGAAACCTTTCCGTAGTTTTTTTCGAATATTGACGGTAATTACCATTTTAGAGATGTGTTAACGGAAAATTCTGAATTTTCAGAAACCTTTCCGCAGTTTCTTTCTTATATTGACGGTAATTACCATTTTAGATATGTGTTGATGGGAAATTTTGAATTTTCACAAACCTTTCTGCAGTTTCTTTCTTATATTGACGGTAATTACCATTTTAGAGATGTGTTAACGGAAAATTTTGAATTTTCAGAAACCTTTCCGCAATTCCTTTCGTACATTAGCGGAAAATCTCCGTTCTCACTTTTTCCGTATCCGTATGATCAAATGATCATATGTAGAGGATTTGAGGAAGGGAGTGTCTGACCTCATGTCTTAAACAACCCTTATAAATAGGAAGCCAGGAGATTTGGGCTAGAGTGCCCGATAGGAAAGTGACACGGAAGCGAGGTAGAAAGAGGGAGGAAGACGCCCTTATTTATTACCGAGGGGCCAGTACCCAGGGTCCGACGGTTTAACGTGCCCATTAGACGCACGGCGGGTATTTAGCGGTTCGAACGTTCGTACCTGCCCAGGATCGAACCTGAGGTTATCTCCATGGCAGCCACGAACCCTGACCACTAGGCCACCCGCGGCCCTTTTTTTCAGATTGCCTACAGCACACCTTATATACTCTCCTAGCCAGCTCACGACACGCGCCTTCTTTCATTGGCTACGCGCTGTTGACGTCAACAGTAGGAAGTGTTCACAATAATGTGACTCGACTGTGAAGTTTGATATTGCTATTTTCGCATTTAATTTTACTTGGTTAGACACTTTGCAATTAGCAAATAACATTAACAATCGGGGTTGCTGTCATAGAATGGCTGCTCCTGTGGGCTACTCTTGTTCCGACAGGACATGACGTCACTAAGCTGCAGGGGAAATGATCTGGTAGCAGGGACGTCGCTAGACTTCGAAATCATAATGGGCGACGGGTGGGCGAGCGTTATTTTTGGTGCGGCAAGGTCCATAGAGATTTTTTTTACGAAACGCTGAAAGAATTTTTAATGCTCTTCACGACCGGCTACAAAGCAATTCATGCAATCTCCACCCCTTGCACCTAGTTACACACATACATGCATACGCGGATCTGACTACTTACGCCACTGGAGTAAGATACAAGTGTTACTAAAATGTAGCCTGCTACTTTTGCTTTCCTTGAATACGTTGTCTTAAATTGCTTTTCAAAATTTTGCATTTTTGCTTACGAAAAATAGTACTGTACTTGAACAATTTATTTAAAGAACATGTCAGTTTTGTGTACCTAAATCAAATTTTAACGTAGTACCACGCAAACACAGCATATGTACCTCCTTCCTCCTTAATTCCTTTCCTTCAAGCCAGCGACTTTGCCCTGCACTCCTCTCTTACAAATTAGTGGTCAGCTGCTTCCTACGCTTTCACTGTCCGGGACAGTCTTAAGGGGAGATTCTCATTTTTTTGCGCTAAATTTACCGTTTTTTTTTTTTTTGCAGTGTTTATTGGCGAAACGATGCAATCAATTGATTCCAAAGTAGGTACATCTATTTATTATCGTTTCAGGTACCTACAAAACAATTTTTTGTAAGTTTTATAAAGAATCACGCCCGCAAATCTCCCTCGACCATGGCACTGCGCGAAGATCCGCTGTCCCTGTTTGGCATGATTTCTCCACTACAGGTGATCTGAAACAAAAAACTCGAACGGTGTTTTACTCTATACACAAGTAGTTATCGTTTGATGAACCAGAAAAAATATGGTGACGGATCATTTTGTCCGTGTTCATTTCATCCACGTTCACTTTGTCCAGTTCATTTCGTCCAACGTTCACTTTGACCACTGTTCACTTCGTCCAACGTTCACTTAGTCCAATGTTCACTTCGTCCACTTTTCATTTCGTCCACTGTTCACTTTGTCCACATTCATTTCGTCCTCAGAATGAATAGAATACCGTCAAAATTTTCTGTTTTCATGGAGTTTTTGTTATAGGCAGAAGAAAAGGTCAGCAGACATTGCTTGCATGCGATTTTTTTCCCTGTCTGCGTTTCTCGATTAAAATATAACGATTTTAAATGTTATTTAAAGTAAAATAAGGAACTTAACTTTGAAGAGCTTTTTAACTCCTTTTATGTGGTACGATGTCATTCACTACAGCATGATTCAGGCTATGTTCGGAAAAATACTATAAGATGGGATTTTTTAATAACGCTGCACTTTTACTCAGGCACTAAATATTTACATAAGATGTCAAGTTATTAATATTTCTCTTTTACTTACTTAGGCACTAAATACTAATTACAATGCCTCATGCGTAGGCCCTTTTGACAGTTTTTCTTCTGCCGATGTCATATTCAAAACGTTTACATATCCATTCAAAGTAATCGTATTGTGCCTCTACTGAGGCACGAAATATTAATTCATAATCCCTAGGCTTAGGCCGTTCCAACAGTTTTTATTCTACGGATGTCATATTCATAACGTTTACCTATCAACTCAAGGTAATAATATTGCGTTTTTATTTAGGCACCAAACATTAATTTACTGGCCTTAGGCCTAGGCGGCTTAACAGTTTTTAATTCAAACGTTTACATGACGCTACAATTTAGTAGTATTCCGCTTTTACTTAGGCACTTAATATTAATTAATAGGCCTTAGGCCTAGGACCTTTTAACTGTGTTTATTGTACCGATATCCTAGGCGCTAGTAATAAAAATTTTACGCCTAAGTAAAAGATCAATATTATGAACTTGACATGTTATGCAAATGCTATGGACATTTAGTGTAATGGATTAAAAACTGTTAAAAATACCTAAGTTTAATAATTAATGTTTGGAGCCAAAGAAAAGGTGCAATATTCATAACTTGATATGAAAGCGTTATGAATGCAACATGGTTAGAATAAAAACTGTGAAAAAGGCCTAGGCTTAGGGACTATGAAATAATATTTAGTGCATAAGCAAAAGCGCAATATTATTACCTTAATTTGATATGAAAATGTTACGAATGTGACGTATATAGAATAAAAACAGTGAAAAAAGGGTTAGGCCCAGGATCTATGAAATGATATTTAGTGGCTGAGCAAATGCGCAGTATTATTACCTTGATTTGATATGCAAATATTATGAAAATGACGTGATTAGAATAAAAACTGAAAAAGGCCTGGGGCATATGAAATAATATTTAGTGCCTAAGTAAAAGCGCAATATTATTGCCTTGAGTTGATAGGTAAACCCTATGAATATGACATCCGTAGAATAAAAACTGTTGAAACGGCCTAAGCCTAGGGATTATGAATTAATATTTCGTATCTCAGTAAAAGCACAATATTATTACCTTGAGTGGATACGTAAACGTTTTGCATATGACATCGGCAGAATAAAAATTGTCAAAAGGACCTACACATGAGGCAAAGTAATTAGTATTTAGTGCCTAAGTAAGTAAAAGAGAAATATTAGGCATCTTATGTAAATATTTAGTGCCTAAGTGCAGCGTTATTAAAAAATCCCACCTTATAGTCCTTTTCCGAACATAGCGTGAATCATGCTGTAGTGATTGACATTTTTTATTTTTTTTTTTTTTTTGATTGGAGGTTTAACGACCACCGTGAGCAACTCAATAGGCTATAAGCAGTCGCCCGTCCCTTATTTAGGGTCACTGGTTCCAGGGAAGGGAGAGAGCTAGTGCCGTAAGACAAACACAACATCCATGCCTCACCGGGATTCGAACCCAGACTCCGTACGGACGAATGATCAGATGCCATCGCTTAGACCACTGCGCCACCGGGGCGGCATTGATTGACATCGTACCACAAAAAAGAGTTGAAAAGCTTTTAAAGTTAAGTTCCTTGTTTTACTTTAAACAACATTTACAATAGTTATATTTTAATCAAGAAACTCAGACAGGAAAAAAAAAACCGCATGCGAGCAATTTCAACTGACCCTTTTCTTCTGCCTATGACCAAAACTCCATGAAAACAAAAAAATCCCATGGTATTCTATTCATTCTGAGGACGAAATAAACGTTGGACGAAATGAACAATGGACGAAGTGAGCATTTTTTTTTTTTTTTGATTGGAGGTTTAACGACCACCGTGAGCAACTCAATGGGCTATAGGCAGTCGCCCGTCCCTAATTTAGGGTCACTGGTTCCAGGGAAGGGAGAGAGCCAGTGCCGTAAGACAAACACAACATCCATGCCTCACCGGGATTCGAACCCGGACTCCATTTGGACGAATGATCAGAGGCCATCACTTAGACCACTGCGCCACCGCATGGCCCTGCGGATGATTATTCAGTTATTTAGTAAACAAAATTTGGAGACGTAAACAACGCATTTCCTACGGAAAATACGTAGGGCAACATGAAATAAAACACAAAACTTATTACTTGGGAAAGTTCACATTATATTTGAAGGTTAAATATTCGTTCATCCAAGGAGGTCCGGGTTCGAATCCCTGTCGGGCATGAATGTTGTGTTTGTCTTACGGCACTGGCTCTCTCTCCCTTCACTGAAACCACTCGCTTAGATCCCTGCGCCACCGGGGCGGGCGGGCGGGCGGCCGATTGTTTATAGTCCATCGAGTTGCTGACGGGGGTCGTTAAACATTGAGACAAGAAAAAAAAAAAAAAGAAAGAAAGAAAAAATTAAATATACTGGAAAACGGAACATTTTAAATTAATTGGAGCCGCCCCGGTGGCGCAGTGGTCTAGGCGATGGCTTCTGATCATTCGTCCGAAAGGGGTCCGGGTTCGAATCCCGGTGATGCATGGATGTTGTGTTTTTCTTACGGCACTGGCTCTCTCCCTTCCCTGGAACCAGTGACCCTAAATTAGGGACGGGCGACTGCTTATAACCCATTGAGTTGCTCACGGTGGTCGTTAAACCTCCGATAATGAAAATGAAAAATGCGACGTTCTCTCTCATACTCCGCCTCTTGCCGCAGTGGTCTAAGCGATGGCTTCTGGTCATTCGTCCAATAGAGGGGGTCTGGGTTCGAATCCCGTTAAGGCATGGTTGGTTGTGCTTGTCTTTCGGGAGTTTCTTCGCTCAGTTCCTTGTTCATCTATGTACATTGATGACGTTGAAACAAAAATGTCTATCTGTATATACACTATATCGACAAAAATCACAGGACACCCCTTCAAAAGGAAATGAACGGATCCGCTGCGTTGTTAAGATGCGCGGTATAGCTGCAAGCGATATAAAAGCAAGCCTGCAGCTGACCGCGATCACATCGCACGGTGAGGGTGAGTGAAAATGTCGAGGAGGGAGAGAACTGACTTTGAGAAAGTAAAGATTGTTGGGTGTTATATTAGTGTGTTGTCCACAAGAGAAAGCGAGAGGCGTTTAAACATACCCAAGTCAACTGTTTTGGATGTACTGAATAAGTGGAAGACACATGGCGCGCCTGAAGCATCAAAACGTACCGGCAGACCAAAGAAAATCAGTGATAGAGGACGTCAAGGTCTCAGGAGAGTCGTTAGAGCTAATCGACGGAGTACTGCACAAGACCTCAGTGTACAGGTGAGTAAAATTACTGGAACCTCGGTATGTACACGTGGACAAAGTGAACGTTGGACAAAGTGAACTGGACGAACAGTGGACAAAGTGAACGTTGGACAAAGTGAACTGGACGAACTGAGCGTGGACTTTGAAATGAACACGGACGAAGTGATAGGGAATCAAAAAATATATATACGTATTTGAGGAAATGGTGACTTGTCAAACTCAAATTATTAATTTAGCTAAAAAAATTGACAATGTTTTTTGCTATTAAAAAATATATACATAACGTATCTTGTTTCTGGTTCATCAAACGATAAAAGGATGTTTGCCGAACACGTAGTTTCACAATTGAATTCGATCGGTCCAATAGGTTTTAAAATATCATGCCAGCCATTTGTGAAAAAGCTGTTTCGAGAAAAACGCAGTTAAAGTTTCAAGTACAGTTTACGGAGGCATACCGAGTACTTAGAGTATTTTTCTGCTAAACTGCTATGCCATGGCCATACAGTGTTCCTTTCTCTGCTTCGTAGAACTCGTTTAGAGACATTTTCTTGCTTCTACGCCTTGTACGAGCCTCTTTTGTAGCCTCGGGGCTGCGTAACGACGATCTTTACAAACGCTGTTGGTACCGCGCGTTAGCAAATATCTTCGTTTGCTCGCCCATAACGAATCCTATCGTTGTCATCATTTTCAGGACGGCAGAAAAACCTTCATTAAAAATGCCTGCTGCTACAAAAGTTGCTATTTCGATGGTTTTTGAGCCAGAGTGAAGATGTTTGGGCGTGAACCGCCAAACAGTAGAATTGAAACTTTCATTGTTGTTTTGAGTGTCACCACCCAAACACTTTTCTAGCAACTCTCTTGATGACAAATCGTTGTAAATTGGCTTCATAGCATTTTCGACATCTTTGTGGCGGTTCGTGATTGTATTCTTCCAGAGTTTTCTGTCTGTGACCCCGTTGGATATTAATAGATTATAACTTGGCCAATTTTGCGTATTTCCACTTGAAATTTGCTACACATATTCTTAAGTCCTGAAATAACAAAATAACAGAAAAAAAAATTCGATTTTTTTTACAACAAAAAAAAAAAAAAAAAAAAGAGAAAAAGGAAAAATGAGAGTCCCCCTCCTTAAGAGCGCAAATGTAGCTTTGGACTCCTTTCCGTGCTGGAAGCTCCTATTTTGTAAAGATAACAAACAGCGGAGCAGTTAATAGCGATCCCCTCAGTGAATTCCTATCCACCCTCCTCATCAGACAGCTGGCCATACAAACATAAACCAGTTAGTAAAATCATGTAATGCATGTCTTTTCTAACATACCAGAAATCATTACTCAAGTTATCACTCAAGTTATGAGGATAATGGCTGTGGAATAAATCTCGGTCCTGACCCTGACCTTCGATCCCATTTTGATGATATTCAACAGAGCCGCTTCAGTATACCTCTGAAATAACATGATAAAGTTTTGTCGCCATCGAATCATTTTTACGTAAGTTATGATGCATAAGGGCTATGTAATAGATCCCGCTCCTATGTCCTGACCTTTGACCCCATTTCACCCATTTTCAACAGGATTCGTCCCCACGCAGGCCCCTACAACATACTAACATTTCATCCAAATCGAAGAATTTTTACGTAAGTTATGACGCATAATGGCGATGGAAGTGATTCCGCTCCTATGTCCTGACCTTTGACCCCATTTCGCCATTTTCAATAGGGTTTGTCTCCAGTGGTCCCCTACCACTTACTAAAATTTCATCGAAATAGAATCTTTTTTACGTTAGTTATGACGCATAAGAGCAGTGGAATGGATCCCGCTTCTTTGTCTTGACCTTTGACTCCATTTCGTTCACTTTCAATAGGGTTCCTTCCCAGGTGTTCCCCTTCCACATACTAAAATTTCATTGAAATCGAACGATTTTTACGCGAGTTATCGTGCGGACGGACATACGCACACAACGCTTGACGTAATGAGGCAGATGGGAATCGCGACCATCTGCTCGCAAGAGTGTGACGTCATTAAACTCTAATAGAATCCATACACAACGCGTGGCGTATTAAGACAGATGGCGTGACCGCACGCCAACATATCAATGGCGAGATTGTGACGTCATAAGATTTCTAAAAACATGGATAACATCAATGGGACGACGCCATGACACTAAAAACGTGTTAATTCGGGGTGGTTATTTAACGCACTAAACGAATTTTCCTAAAGTCGAAATCAAGCTAAATCGATTTCTAGTACCAAAAACGGTAGGTTAACGACTTTCATCAAAATCCTTAGAGCCGTTTTCAAAATAAAATTTACATACATAGAAGAATTGCTCCTTTAAGGTGGACGTCAAGTAATTTTGCTTCCTATACTTCCAATGGAAAAACGTCTGTACACATTTTCTTCACAATTAATGCGTTCCCAAGGATGAAAATTTGAACATCGATTAAAACAGCTTCATTTTATGACTTGGAATACTTAATATTTTCTAAAGCATAACCATAATTATGAAATCCAACATTTGTTAGTTTACTGATGTCATCAAAGTACTGGTCGCGCCATCTTTTTTCTGGTTCCAACACCACCAAGGGAAAATTTATCGCTTTTTTATATAATTATGGTTATGTTTCAGGAAATATTAAGTATTCCAATAATATGAAGTTATTTTAATCGATGTTCAAATTTCCACCCTTGAGAACACAATAATTGTTAACGAAATATGTACAAGTTTTACCATTGGAAGTATAGGAAGCAAAATTACTTGACGTCCACCTTAATAGTATGGGATAAGGGCGACGGAATGGATCCCGATCCTATGTCCTGACCTTTGATCCGATTTCGTCCATTTTCAAAAGGGTTCGTCCCCAGGTGGTCCCCTACCACAAACTAAAATTTCATCGAAATCGAATCATTTTTACGCATGTTATGACGCATAAGGGCAATGGAATGCATCCCGCTCCTATGTCCTGACCCCACTTCCCCCATTTTCAATAGGGTTCATTCCCAGGTGGTCCCCTACATTATACTAAAATTTCACCGACATCGAACCATATTTACGCAAGTTATGACGCATAAGGGCAATGGAATGGATCCCGCTCCAATGCCGTGACCTTTGACCCCATTTCGTCCATTTTCAATAGGGTTCGTCCCCAGGTGGTCCCCTACCACATACTAAAACTTCATCGAAATCGAACCGTTTTCACGCGAGTTATCGTGCTGAAAGACGAACAAAGCTGGAGCACATACGCTTCTTCAACCTACGGTTGGAAAGCGTAATAAAGAGGCTTAACCCTTTAGCTACCACAACGCCCGACGCGCCCGGATATGCAGACAACCACTAGCGCCCGAGCCTTCCGGATAGCATGAGAAGAATTTCCACCCCCTCCCCATGTTCTTTGAATTTGCATTGCACGGCATCCGAGGGATAAGCAGAAGCCACTCTCAGTCGTCATTGTTGTCACTAAACAAAGAAGTACACTGTGAAAAAACAAGTTTGTCCGTTTCCTCTCATTTCGGAATAAGTCGCTCACCCAACTGAGCTACGCCGACAGAATCTCTCGCTGCATATTTGTCGTCTTGACACGTGTTTTCACCTCTGTAGTACGTCACAGCACCAGGAGTAGATTTGTCCCGGGACGTATATAGAATAAAAACAGTGAAAAAAGGGTTAGGCCCAGGATCTATGAAATGATATTTAGTGGCTGAGCAAATGCGCAGTATTATTACCTTGATTTGATATGCAAATATTATGAAAATGACGTGATTAGAATAAAAACTGAAAAAGGCCTGGGGCATATGAAATAATATTTAGTGCCTAAGTAAAAGCGCAATATTATTGCCTTGAGTTGATAGGTAAACCCTATGAATATGACATCCGTAGAATAAAAACTGTTGAAACGGCCTAAGCCTAGGGATTATGAATTAATATTTCGTATCTCAGTAAAAGCACAATATTATTACCTTGAGTGGATACGTAAACGTTTTGCATATGACATCGGCAGAATAAAAATTGTCAAAAGGACCTACACATGAGGCAAAGTAATTAGTATTTAGTGCCTAAGTAAGTAAAAGAGAAATATTAGGCATCTTATGTAAATATTTAGTGCCTAAGTGCAGCGTTATTAAAAAATCCCACCTTATAGTCCTTTTCCGAACATAGCGTGAGTCATGCTGTAGTGATTGACATTTTTTTTTTTTTTTTTTTTTTTTGATTGGAGGTTTAACGACCACCGTGAGCAACTCAATAGGCTATAAGCAGTCGCCCGTCCCTTATTTAGGGTCACTGGTTCCAGGGAAGGGAGAGAGCTAGTGCCGTAAGACAAACACAACATCCATGCCTCACCGGGATTCGAACCCAGACTCCGTACGGACGAATGATCAGATGCCATCGCTTAGACCACTGCGCCACCGGGGCGGCATTGATTGACATCGTACCACAAAAAAGAGTTGAAAAGCTTTTAAAGTTAAGTTCCTTGTTTTACTTTAAACAACATTTACAATAGTTATATTTTAATCAAGAAACTCAGACAGGAAAAAAAAAACCGCATGCGAGCAATTTCAACTGACCCTTTTCTTCTGCCTATGACCAAAACTCCATGAAAACAAAAAAATCCCATGGTATTCTATTCATTCTGAGGACGAAATAAACGTTGGACGAAATGAACAATGGACGAAGTGAGCATTTTTTTTTTTTTTTGATTGGAGGTTTAACGACCACCGTGAGCAACTCAATGGGCTATAGGCAGTCGCCCGTCCCTAATTTAGGGTCACTGGTTCCAGGGAAGGGAGAGAGCCAGTGCCGTAAGACAAACACAACATCCATGCCTCACCGGGATTCGAACCCGGACTCCATTTGGACGAATGATCAGAGGCCATCACTTAGACCACTGCGCCACCGCATGGCCCTGCGGATGATTATTCAGTTATTTAGTAAACAAAATTTGGAGACGTAAACAACGCATTTCCTACGGAAAATACGTAGGGCAACATGAAATAAAACACAAAACTTATTACTTGGGAAAGTTCACATTATATTTGAAGGTTAAATATTCGTTCATCCAAGGAGGTCCGGGTTCGAATCCCTGTCGGGCATGAATGTTGTGTTTGTCTTACGGCACTGGCTCTCTCTCCCTTCACTGAAACCACTCGCTTAGATCCCTGCGCCACCGGGGCGGGCGGAAGGGCGGGCGGCCGATTGTTTATAGTCCATCGAGTTGCTGACGGGGGTCGTTAAACATTGAGACAAGAAAAAAAAAAAGAAAGAAAGAAAAAATTAAATATACTGGAAAACGGAACATTTTAAATTAATTGGAGCCGCCCCGGTGGCGCAGTGGTCTAGGCGATGGCTTCTGATCATTCGTCCGAAAGGGGTCCGGGTTCGAATCCCGGTGATGCATGGATGTTGTGTTTTTCTTACGGCACTGGCTCTCTCCCTTCCCTGGAACCAGTGACCCTAAATTAGGGACGGGCGACTGCTTATAACCCATTGAGTTGCTCACGGTGGTCGTTAAACCTCCGATAATGAAAATGAAAAATGCGACGTTCTCTCTCATACTCCGCCTCTTGCCGCAGTGGTCTAAGCGATGGCTTCTGGTCATTCGTCCAATAGAGGGGGTCTGGGTTCGAATCCCGTTAAGGCATGGTTGGTTGTGCTTGTCTTTCGGGAGTTTCTTCGCTCAGTTCCTTGTTCATCTATGTACATTGATGACGTTGAAACAAAAATGTCTATCTGTATATACACTATATCGACAAAAATCACAGGACACCCCTTCAAAAGGAAATGAACGGATCCGCTGCGTTGTTAAGATGCGCGGTATAGCTGCAAGCGATATAAAAGCAAGCCTGCAGCTGACCGCGATCACATCGCACGGTGAGGGTGAGTGAAAATGTCGAGGAGGGAGAGAACTGACTTTGAGAAAGTAAAGATTGTTGGGTGTTATATTAGTGTGTTGTCCACAAGAGAAACCGAGAGGCGTTTAAACATACCCAAGTCAACTGTTTTGGATGTACTGAATAAGTGGAAGACACATGGCGCGCCTGAAGCATCAAAACGTACCGGCAGACCAAAGAAAATCAGTGATAGAGGACGTCAAGGTCTCAGGAGAGTCGTTAGAGCTAATCGACGGAGTACTGCACAAGACCTCAGTGTACAGGTGAGTAAAATTATTGGAACCTCGGTATGTACACGTGGACAAAGTGAACGTTGGACAAAGTGAACTGGAAGAACAGTGGACAAAGTGAACGTTGGACAAAGTGAACTGGACGAACTGAGCGTGGACTTTGAAATGAACACGGACGAAGTGATAGGGAATCAAAAAATATATATACGTATTTGAGGAAATGGTGACTTGTCAAACTCAAATTATTAATTTAGCTAAAAAAATTGACAATGTTTTTTGCTATTAAAAAATATATATACATAACATATCGTGTTTCTGGTTCATCAAACGATAAAAGGATGTTTGCCGAACACGCAGTTTCACAACTGAATTCGATCGCTCCAATAGGTTTTAAAATATCATGCCAGCCATTCCTGAAAAAGCTGTTTCGAGAAAAACGCAGTTAAAATTTCAAGTACAGTTTACGGAGGCATACCGAGTACTTAGAGTATTTTTCTGCTAAACTGCTATGCCATGGCCATACAGTGTTCCTTTTTCTGCTTCGTAGAACTCGTTTAGAGACATTTTCTTGCTTCTACGCCTTGTACGAGCCTCTTTTGTAGCCTCGGGGCTGCGTAACGACGATCTTTACAAACGCTGTTGGTACCGCGCGTTAGCAAATATCTTCGTTTGCTCGCCCATAACGAATCCTATCGTTGTCATCATTTTCAGGACGGCAGAAAAACCTTCATTAAAAATGCCTGCTGCTACAAAAGTTGCTATTTCGATGGTTTTTGAGCCAGAGTGAAGATGTTTGGGCGTGAACCGCCAAACAGTAGAATTGAAACTTTCATTGTTGTTTTGAGTGTCACCACCCAAACACTTTTCTAGCAACTCTCTTGATGACAAATCGTTGTAAATTGGCTTCATAGCATTTTCGACATCTTTGTGGCGGTTCGTGATTGTATTCTTCCAGAGTTTTCTGTCTGTGACCCCGTTGGATATTAATAGATTATAACTTGGCCAATTTTGCGTATTTCCACTTGAAATTTGCTACACATATTCTTAAGTCCTGAAATAACAAAATAACAGAAAAAAAAATTCGATTTTTTTTACAACAAAAAAAAAAAAAAGAAAAAGGAAAAATGAGAGTCCCCCTCCTTAAGAGCGCAAATGTAGCTTTGGACTCCTTTCCGTGCTGGAAGCTCCTATTTTGTAAAGATAACAAACAGCGGAGCAGTTAATAGCGATCCCCTCAGTGAATTCCTATCCACCCTCCTCATCAGACAGCTGGCCATACAAACATAAACCAGTTAGTAAAATCATGTAATGCATGTCTTTTCTAACATACCAGAAATCATTACTCAAGTTATCACTCAAGTTATGAGGATAATGGCTGTGGAATAAATCTCGGTCCTGACCCTGACCTTCGATCCCATTTTGATGATATTCAACAGAGCCGCTTCAGTATACCTCTGAAATAACATGATAAAGTTTTGTCGCCATCGAATCATTTTTACGTAAGTTATGATGCATAAGGGCTATGTAATAGATCTCGCTCCTATGTCCTGACCTTTGACCCCATTTCACCCATTTTCAACAGGATTCGTCCCCACGCAGGCCCCTACAACATACTAACATTTCATCCAAATCGAAGAATTTTTACGTAAGTTATGACGCATAATGGCGATGGAAGTGATTCTGCTCCTATGTCCTGACCTTTGACCCCATTTCGCCATTTTCAATAGGGTTTGTCTCCAGTGGTCCCCTACCACTTACTAAAATTTCATCGAAATAGAATCTTTTTTACGTTAGTTATGACGCATAAGAGCAGTGGAATGGATCCCGCTTCTTTGTCTTGACCTTTGACTCCATTTCGTTCACTTTCAATAGGGTTCCTTCCCAGGTGTTCCCCTTCCACATACTAAAATTTCATTGAAATCGAACGATTTTTACGCGAGTTATCGTGCGGACGGACATACGCACACAACGCTTGACGTAATGAGGCAGATGGGAATCGCGACCATCTGCTCGCAAGAGTGTGACGTCATTAAACTCCAATAGAATCCATACACAACGCGTGGCGTATTAAGACAGATGGCGTGACCGCACGCCAACATATCAATGGCGAGATTGTGACGTCATAAGATTTCTAAAAACATGGATAACATCAATGGGACGACGCCATGACACTAAAAACGTGTTAATTCGGGGTGGTTATTTAATGCACTAAACGAATTTTCCTAAAGTCGAAATCAAGCTAAATCGATTTCTAGTACCAAAAACGGTAGGTTAACGACTTTCATCAAAATCCTTAGAGCCGTTTTCAAAATAAAATTTACATACATAGAAGAATTGCTCCTTTAAGGTGGACGTCAAGTAATTTTGCTTCCTATACTTCCAATGGAAAAACGTCTGTACACATTTTCTTCACAATTAATGCGTTCCCAAGGATGAAAATTTGAACATCGATTAAAACAGCTTCATTTTATGACTTGGAATACTTAATATTTTCTAAAGCATAACCATAATTATGAAATCCAACATTTGTTAGTTTACTGATGTCATCAAAGTACTGGTCGCGCCATCTTTTTTCTGGTTCCAACACCACCAAGGGAAAATTTATCGCTTTTTTATATAATTATGGTTATGTTTCAGGAAATATTAAGTATTCCAATAATATGAAGTTATTTTAATCGATGTTCAAATTTCCACCCTTGAGAACACAATAATTGTTAACGAAATATGTACAAGTTTTACCATTGGAAGTATAGGAAGCAAAATTACTTGACGTCCACCTTAATAGTATGGGATAAGGGCGACGGAATGGATCCCGATCCTATGTCCTGACCTTTGATCCGATTTCGTCCATTTTCAAAAGGGTTCGTCCCCAGGTGGTCCCCTACCACAAACTAAAATTTCATCGAAATCGAATCATTTTTACGCATGTTATGACGCATAAGGGCAATGGAATGCATCCCGCTCCTATGTCCTGACCCCACTTCCCCCATTTTCAATAGGGTTCATTCCCAGGTGGTCCCCTACATTATACTAAAATTTCACCGACATCGAACCATATTTACGCAAGTTATGACGCATAAGGGCAATGGAATGGATCCCGCTCCAATGCCGTGACCTTTGACCCCATTTCGTCCATTTTCAATAGGGTTCGTCCCCAGGTGGTCCCCTACCACATACTAAAACTTCATCGAAATCGAACCGTTTTCACGCGAGTTATCGTGCTGAAAGACGAACAAAGCTGGAGCACATACGCTTCTTCAACCTACGGTTGGAAAGCGTAATAAAGAGGCTTAACCCTTTAGCTACCACAACGCCCGACGCGCCCGGATATGCAGACAACCACTAGCGCCCGAGCCTTCCGGATAGCATGAGAAGAATTTCCACCCCTCCCCATGTTCTTTGAATTTGCATTGCACGGCATCCGAGGGATAAGCAGAAGCCACTCTCAGTCGTCATTGTTGTCACTAAACAAAGAAGTACACTGTGAAAAAACAAGTTTGTCCGTTTCCTCTCATTTCGGAATAAGTCGCTCACCCAACTGAGCTACGCCGACAGAATCTCTCGCTGCATATTTGTCGTCTTGACACGTGTTTTCACCTCTGTAGTACGTCACAGCACCAGGAGTAGATTTGTCCCGGGATTACATCATTTAGCCTTCTAACATCTCTCAGTAGAACTCTTGCGTTGATGGCACGTGCTCCGTTTGTCTGTGATATTTTACATTGTTCCAAAAGCGGAGTTTACGGGAGAAAATTTGTCGTAAACATTCTTTCATTTTGCTCAATCCAAATAAACAGATTGAGAGCGTATTTTGTACAAGAAAGAACAAGAAAAGAGAAAAGTAAACAACATTTTCCAGCAATTACCACTCCCTTCTGTCTAAGGCTCTCAGAAGAAGAATGCACTGATTGCCTCCGAAGATCAGTCTATAGCAAACCTAGAAATCGGAAGTTTCAATTGGTGACTCAGGCGCAATCCTTCTTCTGTTAACTTGACAAAGGGAGGGGGAATGATATTCGGAAAGGAGCACAGACATTTTCAGCTGCTGTGGTATTCTGAATGTCAAAACATTTTAGTATCGTGGTGACGAAATGATTAAACTAAGGAACTGGAAGAGTGGAGAATAACTGAATAAGCATGGCCCTGCGGATGATTATTCAGTTATTTGGTAAAAAATTTTGGAGACGTAAACAACGCATTTCCTACGGAAAATACGTAGGGCAGCATGAAATAAAACACAAAACTTATTACTTGGGAAAGTCCACATTATTTTTGAAGGTTAAATATCCGTTCATCCAAGGGGGTCCGGGTTCGAATCCCTGTCGGGCATGAATGTTGTGTTTGTCTTACGGCACTGGCTCTCTCTCCCTTCACTGAAACCAGTCTCTTAGATACCTGCGCCACCGGGGCGGGCGGAAGGGCGGGCGGCCGACTGTTTATAGTCCAACGAGTTGCTGACGGGGGTTGTTAAACCCTTAGCCAAGAAAAAAAGAAAGAAAGAAAAAATTAAATATACTGGAAAACGGAACATTTTTAATTAATTGGAGGCCCCCCGGTGGCGCAGTGGTCTAAGCGATGGCTTCTGATCATTCGTCCGAAAGGGGTCCGGGTTCGAATCCCGGTGATGCATGGATGTTGTGTTTTTCTTACGGCACTGGCTCTCTCCCTTCCCTGGAACCAGTGACCCTCAATTAGGGACGGGCGACTGCTTATAGCCCATTGAGTTGCTCACGGTGGTCGTTAAACCTCCGATAAAAAAAATGAAAATGAAAAATGCGACGTTCTCTCTCATACTCCGCCTCTTGCCGCAGTGGTCTAAGCGATGGCTTCTGGTCATTCGTCCAACAGAGGGGTCTGGGTTCGAATCCCGTTAAAGCATGGTTGGTTGTGCTTGTCTTTCGGGAGTTTCTTCGCTGAGTTCCTTGTTCACCTATGTACATTGATGACGCTGAAACAAAAATGTCTATCTGTATATACACTATATCGACAAAAGTCACCGGACACCCTTCAAAAGGAAATGAACGGATCCGCTGCGTTGTTAAGATGCGCGGTACAGCTGCAAGCGATATAAAAGCCAGCCTGCAGCTGACCGCGATCACATTGCACGGTGAGGTTGAGTGAAAATGTCATGGAGGAAGAGAACTGACTTTGAGAAAGGAAAGATTGTTGGGTGTTATATTAGTGTGTTGTCCACAAGAGAAACCGAGAGGCGTTTAAGCATACCCAAGTCAACTGTTTTGGATGTACTGAATAAGTGGAAGACACATGGCGCGCCTGAAGCATCAAAACGTACCGGCTGACCAAAGAAAATCAGTGATAGAGGACGTCAAGGTCTCAGGAGAGTCGTTAGAGCTAATCGACGGAGTACTGCACAAGACCTCAGTGTACAGGTGAGTAAAATTACTGGAACCTCGGTATGTACACGTGGACAAAGTGAACGTTGGACAAAGTGAACTGGACGAACAGTGGACAAAGTGAACGTTGGACAAAGTGAACTGGACGAACAGTGGACAAAGTGAACGTTGGACAAAGTGAACTGGACGAACTGAGCGTGGACTTTGAAATGAACACGGACGAAGTGATAGGGAATCAAAAAATATATATACGTATTTGAGGAAATGGTGACCTGTCAAACTCAAATTATTAATTTAGCTAAAAAAATTGACAATGTTTTTTGCTATTAAAAAATATATACATAACGTATCTTGTTTCTGGTTCATCAAACGATAAAAGGATGTTTGCCGAACACGTAGTTTCACAATTGAATTCGATCGGTCCAATAGGTTTTAAAATATCATGCCAGCCATTTGTGAAAAAGCTGTTTCGAGAAAAACGCAGTTAAAATTTCAAGTACAGTTTACGGAGGCATACCGAGTACTTAGAGTATTTTTCTGCTAAACTGCTATGCCATGGCTATACAGTGTTCCTTTCTCTGCTTCGTAGAACTCGTTTAGAGACATTTTCTTGCTTCTACGCCTTGTACGAGCCTCTTTTGTAGCCTCGGGGCTGCGTAACGACGATCTTTACAAACGCTGTTGGTACCGCGCGTTAGCAAATATCTTCGTTTGCTCGCCCATAACGAATCCTATCGTTGTCATCATTTTCAGGACGGCAGAAAAACCTTCATTAAAAATGCCTGCTGCTACAAAAGTTGCTATTTTGATGGTTTTTGAGCCAGAGTGAAGATGTTTGGGCGTGAACCGCCAAACAGTAGAATTGAAACTTTCATTGTTGTTTTGAGTGTCACCACCCAAACACTTTTCTAGCAACTCTCTTGATGACAAATCGTTGTAAATTGGCTTCATAGCATTTTCGACATCTTTGTGGCGGTTCGTGATTGTATTCTTCCAGAGTTTTCTGTCTGTGACCCCGCTGGATATTAATAGATTATAACTTGGCCAATTTTGCGTATTTCCACTTGAAATTTGCTACACATATTCTTAAGTCCTGAAATAACAAAATAACATAAAAAAAATTCGATTTTTTTTACAAAAAAAAAAAAAAAAAGGAAAAATGAGAGTCCCCCTCCTTAAGAGCGCAAATGTAGCTTTGGACTCCTTTCCGTGCAGGAAGCTCCTTTTTTGTAAAGATAACAAACAGCGGAGCAGTTAATAGCGATCCCCTCAGTGAATTCCTATCCACCCTCCTCATCAGACAGCTGGCAATACAAACATAAACCAGTTAGTAAAATCATGCAATGTATGTCTTTTCTAACATACCAGAAATCATTACTCAAGTTATCACTCAAGTTATGAGGATAATGGCTGTGGAATAAATCTCGGTCCTGACCCTGACCTTCGATCCCATTTTGATGATATTCAACAGAGCCGCTTCAGTATACCTCTGAAATAACATGATAAAGTTTTGTCGCAATCGAAGCATTTTTACGTAAGTTATGATGCATAAGGGCTATGTAATAGATCCCGCTCCTATGTCCTGACCTTTGACCCCATTTCACCCATTTTCAACAGGATTCGTCCCCACGCAGGCCCCTACAACATACTAACATTTCATCCAAATCGAAGAATTTTTACGTAAGTTATGACGCATAATGGCGATGGAAGTGATTCCGCTCCTATGTCCTGACCTTTGACCCCATTTCGCCATTTTCAATAGGGTTTGTCTCCAGTGGTCCCCTACCACTTACTAAAATTTCATCGAAATAGAATCTTTTTTACGTTAGTTATGACGCATAAGAGCAGTGGAATGGATCCCGCTTCTTTGTCTTGACCTTTGACTCCATTTCGTTCACTTTCAATAGGGTTCCTTCCCAGTGTTCCCCTTCCACATACTAAAATTTCATTGAAATCGAACGATTTTTACGCGAGTTATCGTGCGGACGGACATACGCACACAACGCTTGACGTAATGAGGCAGATGGGAATCGCGACCATCTGCTCGCAAGAGTGTGACGTCATTAAACTCTAATAGAATCCATACACAACGTGTGGCGTATTAAGACAGATGGCGTGACCGCACGCCAGCATATCAATGGCGAGATTGTGACGTCATAAGATTTCTAAAAACATGGATAACATCAATGGGACGACGCCATGACACTAAAAACGTGTTAATTCGGGGTGGTTATTTAACGCACTAAACGAATTTTCCTAAAGTCGAAATCAAGCTAAATCGATTTCTAGTACCAAAAAACGGTAGGTTAACGACTTTCATCAAAATCCTTAGAGCCGTTTTCAAAATAAGATTTACATACATAGAAGAATTGCTCCTTTAAGGTGGACGTCAAGTAATTTTGCTTCCTATACTTCCAATGGAAAAACGTCTGTACACATTTTCTTCACAATTAATGCGTTCCCAAGGATGAAAATTTGAACATCGATTAAAACAGCTTCATTTTATGACTTGGAATACTTAATATTTTCTAAAGCATAACCATAATTATGAAATCCAACATTTGTTAGTTTACTGATGTCATCAAAGTACTGGTCGCGCCATATTTTTTCTGGTTCCAACACCACCAAAGGAAAAGTTATCGCTTTTTTATATAATTATGGTTATGTTTCAGGAAATATTAAGTATTCCAATAATATGAAGTTATTTTAATCGATGTTCAAATTTCCACCCTTGAGAACACAATAATTGTTAACGAAATATGTACAAGTTTTACCATTGGAAGTATAGGAAGCAAAATTACTTGACGTCCACCTTAATAGTATGGGATAAGGGCGACGGAATGGATCCCGGTCCTATGTCCTGACCTTTGACCCCATTTCGTCCATTTTCAAAAGGGTTCGTCCCCAGGTGGTCCCCTACCACAAACTAAAATTTCATCGAAATCGAATCATTTTTACGCATGTTATGACGCATAAGGGCAATGGAATGCATCCCGCTCCTATGTCCTGACCCCACTTCACCCATTTTCAATAGGGTTCATTCCCAGGTGGTCCCCTACATTATACTAAAATTTCATCGACATCGAACCATATTTACGCAAGTTATGACGCATAAGGGCAATGGAATGGATCCCGCTCCAATGCCGTGACCTTTGACCCCATTTCGTCCATTTTCAATAGGGTTCGTCCCCAGGTGGTCCCCTACCACATACTAAAACTTCATCGAAATCGAACCGTTTTCACGCGAGTTATCGTGCTGAAAGACGAACAAAGCTGGAGCACATACGCTTCTTCAACCAACGGTTGGAAAGCGTAATAAAGAGGCTTAACCCTTTAGCTACCACAACGCCCGACGCGCCCGGATATGCAGACAACCACTAGCGCCCGAGCCTTCCGGATAGCATGAGAAGAATTTCCACCCCCTCCCCATGTTCTTTGAATTTGCATTGCACGGCATCCGAGGGATAAGCAGAAGCCACTCTCAGTCGTCATTGTTGTCACTAAACAAAGAAGTACACTATGAAAAAACAAGTTTGTCCGTTTCCTGACAAAGTATGCCATCTTAATGTGGCGGTAAAGCAACGTTACGAAGAAAAGTTTAAACATAATGGCATAGAAGATCCCTATGGCATACCTGAAAGATACTTTTATCGTCTGGAAGTTTGTGTTGCTACGGATCTCCCTGATCTAAACTATCACGATATTTATAACTATTTAGTAGGCAGGATTTCGTGTTATACCAGAGAAGCTCTAAAAGCCTTGATGCATATAAATATTTTACCAATGGGTGGTTAGAAATGTATTAATTCTGAAGACTGAAAACTAAAAATTTCTTATCCGGTCTAAGGTAAGTTGTTATATTTCTGACTGGTTCCAGTGTGCATGGGTGGTTCCAGTGTGTATTGCAATTAATAAAATAAAACTACCGACTAATTTTATCCCGAAAAACGGACTATTTTTTCACCCAAAAAAGAAAAAGAACAAGTTGTTAAAATCATGCAATGCACTGATTATGATACGCTTTCCAACATACCAGAAATTATTACTCAAGTTATGTGGATAATGGCTGTGGAATAAATCTTGCTCCTGTGTCCTGACCTTTGACCCCATTTCGATGATATTCTAAAGTTTTGTCGCAATAGAAGCAGTTTTACGCAAGTTATGAGTATAATGGCTGTGGAATAAATCTTGCCTTTGTGCAATGACCTTGACCCGATTTCGTTGATATTCAACAGAAACGGTTCACTATACCTCCGGAATAACATGATACCGATTTGTCGCAATCGAAGCATTTCTAGGTAAGTTATGATGCACAAGGGCAATGGAATGGATCCCACTCCAGTGTCCTGACCTTTGACCCCATTCCGCCCATTTTCAATACGGTTCGTCCCCAGTTGGTTCCTTACCACATACTAAAATTTCATCGATATCGGACCATTTTTACGCACGTTATGACGCATAAGGGCAATGGAATAAATCCCGCTCTTATGCCCTGACTGACCTTTGACCCCATTTCGCTCATTTTCAATAGAATTCGTGCCCTGTTGGTTCCCTACCACGTACTAAACTTTTATCGAAATTTGTTTGTCTACTGACGCCATGAAAATATAGGTCGCGCCATCTTTTTTCTGGACAATTAATGCGTTCCCAAGGATGAAAATTTGAACATAGATTAAAATAGCTTCATTTCATAAATTGGAATACTTAATATTTTCTAAACCATAACCGTAATTATGCAATCCAACTTTTATTTGTCCACTGACGTCATCAAAGTACAGGTCGCGCCATATTTTTCCTGGTTTCAACACCACCAAAGGAAAAGTTATTGATTTTTAATATAATTATGGTTATGTTTTAGAAAATATTAAGTTTTCCAAGTTATAACATGAAGTTATTTTAATCGATGTCAAAATTTGCATCCTTGGGAACACATTAATTGTGAAGGAAATGTGTACAAAAGTTTTTCCATGGGAAGTATAGTAAGCAAAATTACTTGACGTCCACCTTACTAATATGGGATAAGGGCGATGGAATGGATCGCAATCCTATGTCCTGACCTTAGACCACATTTCGTCCATTTTCAATTGGGTTCGTCCCCAGGCGGTCTCCTACATAATAGTAAAATTTCATTGAAATCGAACCATATTTACGCAAGTTATGATCATAAGGCCAATGGAATGATCCCGTTCCTATGTCGTGCCCTTTGACCCAATTTGTCCCATTTACAATAGGGTTCGTCCCCAGGTGGTTCCCTACCACATAGTAAAATTTCATTGAAATCGAACCGTATATACGCAAGTTATGACGCATAAGGCCAATGGAATGATCCCGCTCCTACGTCGTGACCTTTGACCAAATTTGTCCCATTTTCAATAGGGTTCGTCCCCAAGTGGTCCCCTACCACATAGTAAACTTTCATTGAAATCGAACCATATTTACGCAAGTTATGACGCATAAGGGCAATGGAATGATTCCGCTCCTACGTCGTGACCTTTAACCCCATTTGTCCCATTTTCAATAGGGTTCGTCCCCAAGTGGTCCCCTACCACATACTAAAATTTCATCGAAATCGAACCAATTTTACGCCAGTTATCGTGCGGACGGACGGACAAAGCTGGAGCATATACGCTTCTTCAACCTATGGTGGGAAAGCGTAAAAAGAAAACAGATCCGTGAAAACGGAAGACACAATACCGTACCCTCTAATTCTATGTGGACGTATTATCCTAAATTTCTGTTCCGAAAAAAAAAGCATCTGTTTCAGTATTTAGAAATCAGTAACAGTACAAAATCTTGAAAGTTCACGAAAGCTTAGCAATTTCCGATTCGACAGTAAAGTTAATCCGTTATGCATTCAGAGCATTTTGAACAGAATAACAAGGATTTACATAAAAACTTGAAAATAATACATACGAGTGAGCAAAAAAATGTACCGATATAAATTTGACTATTAACGTAGTAAAATTTGCATATTTACGATACCCGAAATGAAGTGTTTACTGCCCATCCTGTCATACGTCCTGGGCGGCCATGCCTTCCGATTTACGGCTATTTTCCACATAATCAGGAGTTTTTCTGCCGTTGGAAAGTGATAAAGGAAATTCCACTACCTTACTTGTACTTTGAGAAGCACCTATAAGTCACACAACTTTTAACCATTTCTAAAACTTCAAACAATCGAGTGACAGAGGCAAGGAGTTTATATTACTGAAGACACCACTCCTATCCACGCAGCATTGGCCGCCATAAGTCACCATCTGTGCTGCAAATGACGTCATGAGCAGGCACGAAGCAGCCGCAGAAAAGAAGTTGCTTTGAAACCAATGGAACAAAAGCTTCTAAGCGTATAAACAGATAAAATGAGTAATTCAATCATCTTTATCAATGATGCACAAGCTTACTGTTTCATCAACGGTATAATTTAGTTCGTTTTTGCTTGATTGTGACGTCACACCACAGATTAGCTGTGACCTATGGCGGCAGAGCCAGTGGTGTCTCCAGTAATATAACCTCCTTGGACACAGGGCCCAGAAATCGCTTCCCCATGTTAATCCTTTGGGAAACTTAGCAGCCGAACTTTCTCTTAACCAAGTAACCGTGACGTCAAAAATGACGTAGTGCAAAGGCTCTTCTGTCTTTCAAGGAGCGTAGCCGCCAATGATGTTATCGTAAAGCTTCTGTTTAACTACAAGTTCGGAGAGAAGTTCATTTTGTATCGCGTAACGATGTTCGTCTTTCCTGTGAAATAATTTTCCATAAGCAACTTCCTATTCGTTTCGAACAGGAAAACTTCTTTGTGTTGGCACAATAGTTGACAGTAAAGTAAGACCAGAAAAAACAATTTATACACTTCTTGGAATACATCTTTATGCATATTATATGTCTGCAACACCGGGCACACTGTATAATTTTCCGGGTTCATTTTTTTTTCAACAAAAGCATGAATCCAGAATGCACGCAGAATAATAATAAACAGTACTGAAACTAAAGTTCACACTTGATGTTGTTGTACGAATACAACGTATGAAAGCAGGATCGTCCAAACTCAAAACGGCAACTGCGAAGGCTGTCACTTCTTTCTTTTTTTGGTTGGAGGTTCAACGACCACCGTGAGCAACTGAATGGGCTATAAGCAGTCATCCGTCCCTAATTTAGGGTCACTGGCTCCAGGGAAGGGAGAGAGCCAGCACCGTAAGACAAACACAACATCCACGCATCACCGGGATTCGAATCCGGACCCATCTCGGACGAATGATCAGAAGCCATCGCTTAGACAACTGTGCCACCAGAGCGGCGTTGTCACTTCAGTGAAGTGACAACCAGTGGCGTGGGCTGAAATTTCACTTCGATCATTGACGTCCTTGGTTGCCATAGCAACCTCCTTATTCAGGAAACACCAGGTTCCTACGTCGGTGCTCTTCACGTTGCGCGAGAGAAATGATTTGGAACTACGGCTTTTAACCGCTTCATATGGACTGTGCGCAGTTACAACCGGAGCGGGAAATTAGAAAAATTGCCATGTGCAAAATCGCGCTTGCAGCAAAAATTTTAGGCGCAAATCTTACAGTACCGTACGCAAAATCTGTTTTTCAGTGAAAACCATATAACAGGTATGCTCACCTGCATTGAAGGCTGTCTTTGAATAAGTGTAAGAGAAATTCTATCCTATATCTGCAATGTAAATTCTTTTGCACACATTTTCTCGAAGACTATTACTTTGTAGTGTTTGAAATTTTGAGTACAAATAAAAACGACCTATGGCTAATATGTGCCAAATGATTATTCCGGAAAAAAAATTGTTGGATTTAAAAAAAATCAATTTATCTGACTTGAGAGTATTCCAATTTGGTCCCTAGATGGCGCGATAACTTAGCTTAGCAGTGTTTCAGTCTGGAAGAAACGAAATCTCTCATTCCTGTCTGATTTTTTTGAATTATCTAGGCCAAATGGAAATAACTGAATGGGGCCAAAAGTGAGACTGGAATCTTGTCTCCCAAAAGTCAACTTAAATCCCAATGTACGTTTATTTTTGAAGAGAAAATGTACATCAGCAGAGAACCCCTGAATTTGAGCTATAGAAACTCAGCTTACCTACTAAGCTCCACCCCATACAACGTTATTGGTTAAAACGTAACAGCGCGTATTTTGTCTTTTCATTGTTGAGCCAACGAGAGATCTCTTCCATTCTAGATCTGCAGTGATTAGCTTATGCCAGTTTCTGGGACAGTCCCTCAAGACGTAAAAGCTACGCCTAAGGAGTGATTTTTGCGCCATCTATCGCACAAGAGGAACTCTCACACTCATTCAAACACAGCCTTAAAAGAAATTGTGAATTAAATAATTAAATGTGGGTTATTTTGGGAATCCCTCTCATATGTTTGAAATTTGACCTATGTGAATAAAGCATTTTGTGCAAAGGTGGGATAATTTTTGCAGATTTTTAAACCACATTTTATCAAAACTCACTACAAACTGCAGTTTTTATTTTACCAGTAAAATGTTCTTTACTTCCTCCATCAGATCTACATGGTGTGTCTAAAGTCTTTCCCTGATTATGATAAAACGTATAAAATGAACCACGCTTGTTAGACACATATGGTTTTCCGATATGGCTTACCTGAAATCCAGTTTTTTCCTGGGTCGTCCGTATACCTCAACGTGGGCTCCTTTTGTTACACGGGGGATATCCAGTCCGTACTCTATCTCTTTCCATGTCTGCTACAAAAATGGTCGCAAACGCTTCAGTTATTCTTCCCTTCAAAGTGTTAATATTTGCACCTGGTGTTGCACAAACTTGATCCTTAATGTAGCCCCATAAAAAGAAGTCAAGGGGCGTAATGTCTGGGGATCTTGGTGGCCAGGGTATGGGACCATCTCTGCCTATCCACATATTAGGTAATTTGTCATCTAAGAATTGAATCTTGGTGGCCAGGGTATGGGACCATCTCCGCCTATCCACATATTAGGTAATTTGTCATCTAAGAATTGAATCCTGGTGGCCAGGGTATGGGGCCATTTCAGCCTATCCACTTATTAGGTAATTTGTCATCTAAGAATTGAATCTTAGTAGCCAGGGTATGGGACCATCTCTGCCTATCCACCTATTAGGTAATTTGTCATCTAAGAATTGAATCCTGGTGGCCAGGGTATGGGACCATTTCCGCCTATCCACCTGTTAGGTAATTTGTCATCTAAGAATTGAATCTTGGTGGCCAGGGTATGGGACCATCTCCGCCTATTCACCTGTTAGGTAATTCGTCATCTAAGAATTGAATCTTGGTGGCCAGGGTATGGGACCATCTCAGCCTATCCACCTGTTAGGTAATTTGTCATCTAAGAATTGAATCTTGGTGGCCAGGGTATGGGTCCATCTCCGCCTATCCACCTATTAGGTAATTTGTCATCTAAGAATTGAACCTTGGTGGCCAGGGAATGGGTCCATCTCTGCCTATCCACCTATTAGGTAATTTGTAATCTAAGAATTGAATCTTGGTGGCCAGGGTATGGGACCATTTCCGCCTATCCACCTATTAGGTAATTTGTCATCTAAGAATTGAATCTTGGTGGTCAGGGTATGGGACCACCTCCGCCTATCCACCTATTAGGTAATTTGTCATCTAAGAATTGAATCATGGTGGCCAGGGTATGTGACCATCTCTGCCTATCCACCTATTAGGTAATTTGTCATCTAAGAACTGAATCTTGGTGGCCAGGGTATGGGACCATCTCCGCCTCCACCTTATAACGAAGTGAATTTCTCCGTCATTTTTGGTCTACGCCGGGATTCGAACCCGAGCCGCTTATTCCGGAACAAGTTGCTCTACCAATTAAGCTACGCGGACATTTATTCTGATCCCTATCTGCCTTTATGTCGTGTGCGTCCTTCTGGCAGGTACGTCACATCTCCTTGTACGTTACATCATCTCCCCCTTATTTTTTTTTTTTTTTTCGAAGTGCTGGAGAAAGGATTCTCTTATTTTTCCCATCTCGCGGTGTGGAAATAACATCACACCAATGCGAGATTTTGAACGGTCGGATCATCCGGATAGTTCGGGCGCCATTATAACGAAGTGAATTTCTCCGTCATTTTTGGTCTACGCCGGGATTCGAACCCGAGGCCGCTTATTCCGGAACAAGTTGCTCTACCAATTAAGCTACGCGGACATTTATTCTGATCCCTATCTGCCTTTATGTCGTGTGCGTCCTTCTGGCAGGTACGTCACATCTCCTTGTACGTTACAACCTGTTAGGTAATTTGTCATTTAAGAATTGACGGTCACGTGTACCCCTGAGCGGGGACGCACCGTCCTACTGGAACGTTACCCATGTTTTTAGCTCTTCCAATTGAGGTGCAACATTCAGCCGCATCATGCCGAGGTAAATACCTATGTAATGGTGGGCTCAATAATAAAGAACGTTCCAATTACAGTAGTGGCCGAAATTGTGGAAAACTTTGGAAATAGTGTATTTTTTGGGTTTGATCGCTCATAACACCACTATTTTTTGGAGTAATACCCTAAAATTATAAAATGAGTGGCCACTTTATTATGACCACCTGACAGTTTTAAGCAAATGAGCTATGGCTGCACGCTGTTACTGCCAGAGGGCGAGCCTAGTGTAAAAAGGGAAAGCTTCGTGCTTGCGACAATAATAGAAGTGATTTTTTGGGAGACGAGATGGGTCAAAAATGCGATTTGACGGACTTTCAACGTGGGATGATTGTAGGAGCTCGGAGCCATGGAGGGAGTATCACCGAAACCGCCGCATTCGTGAAATGTTCCAGAGCAGCTGTTGTTAAAGTGCTTAAAGACTGGACTGTCAGCCAAAAAACTGGGTCTCTACGTGAAACGTGTGGTCGTCATCGACTAGTGACTGCTCGGGCAGAACGGAGAGTGTCCAGACTGATAACAGACAACAGAAGGGCAACAGTGCAGCAAATTACAGACCATCTTAATCAAAGATCCCCTCAAATGATATCTGCACGCACTGTTCGCCGTACACTGCATGGGATGGGATATGGCAGCCGAAGGCCTGTTCGAACACCTTTGCTGTCTGCAGTTAACAAGAGAAATCGTCTCCAGTTCGCTCAGGAGCACAAGGATTGGACAGTCGATAATTGAAAACAAATTATGTGGTCCGATGAATCACGTTTTCAGTTGCACCATGCCGATGGCCGAGTGAGAATTTGGCGGAAACAGCACGAAAGCGTGGACCCCAAATGCATTGCTACAACCCTTCAAGCTGGTGGAGGCAACGTTATGGTTTGGGGAATGTTTTCCTGGCATGCGTTGGGCCCTTTAATCCGTGTTGATCAATGTCTGACTGGCACATCATATCTAAACATCGTTGCGGACCAAGTGCATCCTGTCATGTGGATGGTTTATCCCAATGGCGATGGCTACTTTAAACAAGATAATGCGTCCTGCCATAGTGCTCGTATTGTACAGGGTTGGTTTCAGGAACATGCCGGTGAGTTTACTTTGCTTGGGTGGCCCCCACAATCTCCAAATCTCAACCCCATTGAGAATTTGTGGGATGAAATTGAACGAGCCATTAAGACAGCTGGATCCACAACCCTGCAATCTCACACTCCTGGAAAGTGCTATTCATCAAGCATGGTCTCAGTTTCCACAAACCACCTATCAACATCTCGTGGAGTCCATGCCACGAAGAATCGACGCAGTATTAAAGGCAAAAGGTGGCCCAACGAAGTACTGAAGGGGTGGTCATAATAAAGTGGGCACTCAGTGTATATCAATGGAAAGATAATTTCATCAAGAATATAATGCAATAACTTTTATGAAGGATTTTGTATTAGAACAACAGTTATAAAGAAGAAAAGTGAAAGACATAGAAAAAATGAGATATACAAAAATTCTCACCATGTCAGTTAGTACTTAATTGGGTAACCTTTAGCGTTAATTACGGCCTTACGACGCCTTCCCTTGTAGTGAACCAAGTTTTTAATTCTGCAGCTGTTATAATGTGAAACCATGATTGAATTATTGCTTCTATTAACTGGGTTTTATGGCTGGGTTGCTTCTGACTAACACGTTTCTTTAGTCGGCTCCATAGATTTTCAATGGGGTTAAGGTCTGGGCTATTCCCAGGCCATTTCAGCAGTAGAATATGATTATCTTGAAACCACTTTTTGCACACAGCAGCAATATGACATGGAGCTGAATCTTGTTGAAATATAAATGCTTCATTATCTTGGAAAAGATCACGGGTGGAAATCTTCAGTTTGGGCTCAAGTATTTCATTAATGTATTTTTGGCCATTTATATTCCCATTAATCACGCAAATTCTGCCCACACCTTTTGATGTTATACAATCCCAGATCATTACACTAACTGGGTGTTTCACGGTACATGTACTGCAATCAGGATGCAAATCTTCTCCGATTCTTCTCCTTACGTAGTTTATGCCATCACTACCAAACAGAGAGATTTTGGTCTTATCACTCCAAATAACACTGTCCCATTGTTCCGCTGTCCAGTTAACATGCGTTTTAGCCCAGTTCAATCTTTTCAACCTCTGTTAGAGAGAGATAAAAAGGCTGTTTCGTTGAATTCTAGCTTTTAGACCAAATTCCTGCAGTTTGCACCGAACAGTCCTTGCACTCAACGTCACATTGCATTGCGCCATTTCATCTTGTATACACCCAGATGATTTTCTTCTGTCACGTAGACTCAGTTTCTTAACTCTTCTATCATCACTTGCTGTTGTGCTCCTTCTCCTGTTTTTACCTGTCTGGTTTTGTAGTGACTGAGTCTCCTTATACCTCTTCAAAAATTCAGAAATGCCACCTTTGGTTAAGTTTCCACCAATTTTTCTTCTAATTTCTTCATAACTGAAGCCTTGTTCACTAAATAGTACTATTTTACATCGCTTTCTGGGTGACCAGTCAACTCTTTGCCCCATTTCTTTAATTTTATTACATATTTCAAGGTCACTAAATGAAAGAACACACACACACACACAAACCAAGTTGATCGCAATCACATAACACACTGACAAATGTCCTCCTCTCGGCTCCAATACATGATATCAGTATCTGAATCCTACTGTGACCTGATTGGCTCATTGCTAAAACAAGATGACACCTGATTGGCTCTCAAAACACTCATGCTCATTGGTTACATTCAAATGAAGGAAAGCTACTTCACATCAACCAAAGCAAGTTGTGCTCCCTTTTTCCGGTTATTTGCTATAACTTTTCATAGAATACAGATAATTGAACAAACTTTGGTGCATTACATTCTTGATGAAATTATCTTTCCATTGATATATAATTTTGTGGTATAATTCCAAAACAAGTGGTGTTATGAGCCATCAAACCTCAAAAATACAGTTTTTCCAAAATGTTTCCACAATTTGTGCCACTACTGTACTTTGTTGTGCATTAGTCCGCACCAAACATTGATTTTAGGGCAATCCCTCTATTTCTCCAAAACCACATGGGGGTTCTCTGAACTCCAGATACGGGCATTATGCGTGTTCACTTTACCTGAAGTATAAAAAATTGATTCGTCTGAAAAACAAATCCGCTTCAGTTAATCAATATCTTCCTCTATTCGTTCAAGGATATGCATATCAAATGTCGCAAGTCTGGGCCCATCTTTAGCTTCCAAGGCTTGAACAATTTGCAATTTGTATGCAAAAAAAAAAAAAAAAAAAAAAAAACGAAGCCGCTTTCTTACAATGCGGTGCACTGTCTTCATAGGTATTTTCAGTTCACTAGAGGCATGAAGAATTGATTTCATCGGGCTTCGAACGAATGCATCACGCACGGCGTCGACAGTTTCCTCACTAATGGAAGGTCTTCCACTTTTTGAACGCTCACCGGTACTGCTCGTCTATTTAAACTTTTGATTCCAATTCCTAATGCTCTTCGCATCAAGCGGAACTCTATCATACTCACGCCTAAACTTCCGCTGCACTGAAATTGCAGATTTGATTTCATGAAATCAGAGAACCCAATTAGATTTCTCCTGCATAGACGCCATTTCTCCCACTGACGCTTTCAACAACAAACTACGCTGCAGACGTACATCGCCACATATTCTTCCAAAAGTACAACGAACAAAAAACTTGAGAATATGACCCAACCAAGGAAACAAACCGCGTACCTCTCACTAGCTCATTTCATTTTATACGACTTATCGTAATCAGAGAAAGACTTTAGACACACCCTGTATAAAGAATTAACACCTAAACTAAACTGAAATTTGCTGTATTTTGATAATTTGGAGATAGAGGTTCACCGTATTTATTATTTTTTTTATTGGAGGTTAAACGACCACCGTGAGCAGCTCAATGGGCTATAAGCAGTCTCCCGTCCCTAATTTAGGGTCACTGGTTCCAGGGAAGGGAGAGAGCCAGTGCCGTAAGACAAACACAGCATCCATGCCTCAACGGGATTCGAACCCGGACCCCGTTCGGACGAATGATCAGAGGCCATCGCTTAGACCACTGCGCCACCGGGGCGGCCCACCGTATTCGGCTTCTTGTATACTTAAAATAAACTGCATGCATGAATTCACATATCTCTCAAATTCCACAGATTTCTCGGTTTAAAAAAAAAATTGAGAAATAGAAATCTTTAGCCCTTTGCTGAGTTTTCATCAGCCAACCTACATAAGTCACAGAAGTTAACATACTTAGTCCTTACGTAAAAAATTACAACTAAGCTATAACTACCAAAAATTATATAATATTTTTAGACACCTTTCTATGCATATGTGTGGCAAATTAAAGATTCGTTAACCTTCCTATGGACTTTTGGGTCTTTTAAGACCTGAGAAAATCTTTGGTAACTCTGTTGACTGTTTTATTTTCTTTTTTAAACGCCATTTCGTGACATTTTTTTTTATCTAGTACGAAGCACAAAACTTTTAGTGGTTATGAGTTTTGAGTAATTTGCAGGTGCTATACATCGATGAGCCATTACATTATGACCATCTACTTAAGAAGCTGTAGGATCCTCTTCAGCCTGCAAAACAGATCCCACGCGGGAAGGTATCCTGGGGTATCTGGTACCATAATGTCAACAACAGGTCCTCCAGTTCCCGTACATTTCGGGGTCGTGGTGATTCAGCGCCTACCCGCTTTTCCAAATCGAACCTAAAATGTTCCAATGTGTTCATGTCAGGTTAATTTGGTGGCCAGGGCATTAACAGAAAGTTGCCAGAATGTTCCTCGAACAACTCCTTGACGATTTTGTCAGTGGCGAATTATCCTGTTGGTAAAAGCCATCACCAGCAGGGAGCACAGTTGCCATGAATGGGTGAACTTGGAGATTAACAATATATTTCGAGATTAAGAGAAAGTCACCAGCATGTTCCTCGAACCACTCCTTGACGATTCTGTCAGTGGCGCATTATCATGTTGGTAATGGCCATTACCAGCAGGGAACACAGTTGCCATTATCCTGTTAACGATTCTGGCAGTGGCGCATTATTTTGTTGGTAATGGCCATCACCAGCAGGGAACACAGTTGCCATGAATGGGTGAACTTGGAGATTAACAATATATTTCGAGATGAACCGAACGCCACCAGCATGTTCCTCGAACCACTCCTTGACGATTCTGTCAGTGGCACATTATCATGTTCGTAATGGCCATCACCTGCAGGGAACAAAGTTGCCATGAATGGGTGAACTTGGAGATTAACAATATATTTCGAGATTAACATAACGTCACCAGCATGTTCCTCGAACCACTCCTTGACGATTCTGTCAGTGGCGCATTATCCTGTTGGTAATGGCCATCACCAGCAGGGAACACAGTTGCCATTATCCTGTTGACGATTCTGTCAGTGGCGCATTATCATGTTGGTAATGGCCATCACCAGCAGGGAACGCAGTTGCCATGAATGGGTGAACTTGGAGATTAACAATATATTTGGAGATTAACAGAAAGTCCCCAGCATGTTCCTCGAACCACTCCTTGACGATTCTGACAGTGGCGCATTATCCTGTTGGTAGTGGCCATCACCATCAGGCAACACAGTTGCCATGAATGGGTGAACTTGGAGATTAACAATATATTTGGAGATTAACAGAAAGTCACCAGCATGTTCCTCGAACCACTCCTTGACGATTCTGTCAGTGGCGCATTATCCTGTTGGTAATGGCCATCACCAGCAGGGAACACAGTTGCCATGAATGGGTGAACTTGGAGATTAACAATATATTTGGAGATTAACAGAAAGTCACCAGCATGTTCCTCGAACCACTCCTTGACGATTCTGTCAGTGGCGCATTATCCTGTTGGTAATGGCCATTACCAGCAGGTAACACAGTTGCCATGAATGGGAGAAATTGGAGGTTAACAGAAAGTCTCCAGCATGATCTTCGAACCACTCCTTGACGATTCTGGCAGTGGCGCATTATTTTGTTGGTAATGGCCATCACCAGCAGGGAACGCAGTTGCCATGAATGGGTGAACTTGGAGATTAACAATATATTTCGAGATTAACAGAACGTCACCAGCATATTCCTCGAACCACTCCTTGACGATTCTGTCAGTGGCGCATTATCATGTTGGTAATGGCCATCACCAGCAGGGAACACAGTTGCCATTATCCTGTTAACGATTCTGGCAGTGGCGCATTATTTTGTTGGTAATGGCCATCACCAGCAGGGAACACAGTTGCCATGAATGGGTGAACTTGGAGATTAACAATATATTTCGAGATGAACCGAACGCCACCAGCATGTTCCTCGAACCACTCCTTGACGATTCTGTCAGTGGCACATTATCATGTTGGTAATGGCCATCACCTGCAGGGAACAAAGTTGCCATGAATGGGTGAACTTGGAGATTAACAATATATTTCGAGATTAACATAACGTCACCAGCATGTTCCTCGAACCACTCCTTGACGATTCTGTCAGTGGCGCATTATCCTGTTGGTAATGGCCATCACCAGCAGGGAACACAGTTGCCATTATCCTGTTGACGATTCTGTCAGTGGCGCATTATCATGTTGGTAATGGCCATCACCAGCAGGGAACGCAGTTGCCATGAATGGGTGAACTTGGAGATTAACAATATATTTGGAGATTAACAGAAAGTCCCCAGCATGTTCCTCGAACCACTCCTTGACGATTCTGACAGTGGCGCATTATCCTGTTGGTAGTGGCCATCACCATCAGGGAACACAGTTGCCATGAATGGGTGAACTTGGAGATTAACAATATATTTGGAGATTAACAGAAAGTCACCAGCATGTTCCTCGAACCACTCCTTGACGATTCTGTCAGTGGCGCATTATCCTGTTGGTAATGGCCATCACCAGCAGGGAACACAGTTGCCATGAATGGGTGAACTTGGAGATTAACAATATATTTGGAGATTAACAGAAAGTCACCAGCATGTTCCTCGAACCACTCCTTGACGATTCTGTCAGTGGCGCATTATCCTGTTGGTAATGGCCATTACCAGCAGGTAACACAGTTGCCATGAATGGGAGAAATTGGAGGTTAACAGAAAGTCTCCAGCATGATCTTCGAACCACTCCTTGACGATTCTGGCAGTGGCGCATTATCCTGTTGGTAATGGCCATCACCAGCAGGGAACACAGTTGATATGAATGGGAGAAATTGGTCCACAGCGATGTTCAGATACCTGACAGCTTTCAGTGATTGTGCTATTGGGATAATGGGACACAAAGTGTCCCAAGAAAACATCGGCCACAGCGTAACACTGCCGGCCTGGTTCCGCCATACAGTGTAACCAGGTGCCTCCGTTGGTAATCGGCGTTTTCACGCTCGGACGTCTACATGATGAACCAGGAGTCTTCATTCGTCAGACCAGGTCACTTTTTTCCAATCATCCACGGTCTAATCTCCCTGATCTTAGGCCCATTTCGTGCGTTGTTGGCGATGACGTTCAGTAAGCATGGGTCTTCGGCTACGCAGGCCCATGCGCAGAAAGCTGCGATGAACTGTGTGCTGCGGCACATTGTCCTGATCAACGCTGTTGTAGCTACGGGCGATTTGTCGCACTGTGGCCCTGCGGTCGCTGTGAACAATGCGCGACAGCCTCCCCGTCTCTGGCATCAATGAGCTGCGGACGACCTACGGCTGGATAACGGTAAGCCGTTTAGCCATCTGTTCACCACCTTTGATACGTACTCACTACAGTAGCACGTGATCAACGTACAAGCAGCGCCGTTTCCCAGATCGCAGTTCCGAGACGCCGTAGCATCACAATTTGTCGTTCATCAAACTCCGATAAATCGGCTGCTTTTCCCATTCCAACTCCGAACACTCTCCTAACCGAAACCCGGTCCTCGGGATGTATATATACTGCTCTGTGAACATCACCTGCGCCACCGTTCGGTCTCCAGACGCGTCATTTCTCTAGGCTAGGGGTGGTAATAATGTAATGCCTCATCGCTGTATATTTAACCTTGAAGCCCTATATGACACCAAAGGTACTGTATGTATATCAGATTTGAGGGACTTAGGAAGGTTAATGAATGTTTCAGTAATACCCACCAAAATATCTGAAAATACAGTCGGACCTCCCTCCGTATATCGAAGTCGATGGTTTCACAAAAAAAAATCGATATACGGAAACTATCGTTTTTTATACATATGCATTGAATCGTATATTGTACACAGTCGAGTCACATGATTCTGACCACCTCCGACTTTTGACGTCAATAGCGCGTAGCCAATGAAAGAAGGCACATGTCGTGAGCTGGCTTGGAGGGTATATAAGGTGGGCTGTAGGCATTCTTAAAACATAGGGCCGCGAGTGGCCTAGTGGTCAACGTTCGTGACTGCCACGGAGAAGACCTCAGATTCGATCCCGGACAGGTACGAACGCTCGAACCACTAAATGTATCCGCCGTGCGTCGGATGGGCATGTTAAGCCGCTGTATCCCGGGTACTGTCCCCCCCGTAATAAATAAGGGCGTCTTCCTCCCCTTTTCTACTTCGCTTTCGTGTCACTTTTCTATCGGGCGCTCTAGCCCAAATCTCCTAGCTTCCTATTTCTAAAGGTTGTTTAAGACCTGGGGTCAGACACACCCTTCCTAAAATCCTCTACCTACGATCTGATCTGATCTACAAGAGCATTGTGGGCACGTTAAGCCGTCGGACCACGGGTACTGGCCCCCGGTAGTAAATAAGGGCGTCTTCTACCTCGCTTCCGTGTCACTTTCCTATCGGGCACTCTAGCCCAAATCTCCTAGCTTCCTATTTCTAAAGGTTGTTTAAGACCTGGGGTCAGACACACCCTTCCTAAAATCCTCTACCTACGATCTGATCTGATCTACAAGAGCATTGTGGGCACGTTAAGCCGTCGGACCACGGGTACTGGCCCCCCGGTAGTAAATAAGGGCGTCTTCTACGTCGCTTCCGTGTCACTTTCCTATCGGGCACTCTAGCCCAAATCTCCTAGCTTCCTATTTCTAAGGGTTGTTTAAGACCTGGGGACAGACACTCCCTTCCTAAAATCCTCTACATATGATCTGATCTGATCTACAAGAGCATTGTGGGCACGTTAAGCAGTCGGACCCCGGGTACTGGCCCCCCGGTAGTAAATAAGGGCGTCTTCTACCTCGCTTCCGTGTCACTTTCCTATCGGGCACTCTAGCCCAAATCTCGTAGCTTCCTATTTCTAAGGGTTGTTTAAGACCTGGGGTCAGACACTCCCTTCCTAAAATCCTCTACATATGATCTGATCTGATCTACAAGAGCATTGTGGGCACGTTAAGCCGTCGGACCCCGGCTACTGGCCCCCGGTAGTAAATAAGGGCGTCTTCTACCTCGCTTCCGTGTCACTTTCCTATCGGGCACTCTAGCCCAAATCTCCTAGCTTCCTATTTCTAAAGGTTGTTTAAGACCTGGGGTCAGACACACCCTTCCTAAAATCCTCTACCTACGATCTGATCTGATCTACAAGAGCATTGTGGGCACGTTAAGCCGTCGGACCCCGGGTACTGGCCCCCCGGTAGTAAATAAGGGCGTCTTCTACCTCGCTTCCGTGTCACTTTCCTATCGGGCACCCTAGCCCAAATCTCCTAGCTTCCTATTTCTAAGGGTTGTTTAAGACCTGGGGACAGACACTCCCTTCCTAAAATCCTCTCCATATGATCTGATCTGATCTACAAGAGCATTGTGGGCACGTTAAGCAGTCGGACCCCGGGTACTGGCCCCCGGTAGTAAATAAGGGCGTCTTCTACCTCGCTTCCGTGTCACTTTCCTATCGGGCACTCTAGCCCAAATCTCGTAGCTTCCTATATCTAAGGGTTGTTTAAGACCTGGGGTCAGACACTCCCTTCCTAAAATCCTCTACATATGATCTGATCTGATCTACAAGAGCATTGTGGGCACGTTAAGCAGTCGGACCCCGGGTACTGGCCCCCCGGTAGTAAATAAGGGCGTCTTCTACCTCGCTTCCGTGTCACTTTCCTATCGGGCAGTCTAGCCCAAATCTCCTAGCTTCCTATTTCTAAGGGTTGTTTAAGACCTGGGGTCAGACACTCCCTTCCTAAAATCCTCTACATATGATCTGATCTGATCTACAAGAGCATTGTGGGCACGTTAAGCCGTCGGACCCCGGGTACTGGCCCCCGGTAGTAAATAAGGGCGTCTTCTACCTCGCTTCCGTGTCACTTTCCTATCGGGCACTCTAGCCCAAATCTCCTAGCTTCCTATTTCTAAGGGTTGTTTAAGACCTGGGGACAGACACTCCCTTCCTAAAATCCTCTCCATATGATCTCATCTGATCTACAAGAGCATTGTGGGCACGTTAAGCAGTCGGACCCCGGGTACTGGCCCCCCGGTAGTAAATAAGGGCGTCTTCTACCTCGCTTCCGTGTCACTTTCCTATCGGGCACTCTAGCCCAAATCTCGTAGCTTCCTATATCTAAGGGTTGTTTAAGACCTGGGGTCAGACACTCCCTTCCTAAAATCCTCTACATATGATCTGATCTGATCTACAAGAGCATTGTGGGCACGTTAAGCAGTCGGACCCCGGGTACTGGCCCCCCGGTATTAAATAAGGGCGTCTTCTACCTCGCTTCCGTGTCACTTTCCTATCCGGCAGTCTAGCCCAAATCTCCTAGCTTCCTATTTCTAAGGGTTGTTTAAGACCTGGGGACAGACACTCCCTTCCTAAAATCCTCTCCATATGATCTTATCTGATCTACAAGAGCATTGTGGGCACGTTAAGCAGTCGGACCCCGGGTACTGGCCCCCGGTATTAAATAAGGGCGTCTTCTACCTCGCTTCCGTGTCACTTTCCTATCCGGCAGTCTAGCCCAAATCTCCTAGCTTCCTATTTCTAAGGGTTGTTTAAGACCTGGGGTCAGACACTCCCTTCCTAAAATCCTCTACATATGATCTGATCTGATCTACAAGAGCATTGTGGGCACGTTAAGCCGTCGGACCCCGGGTACTGGCCCCCGGTATTAAATAAGGGCGTCTTCTACCTCGCTTCCGTGTCACTTTCCTATCGGGCAGTCTAGCCCAAATCTCCTAGCTTCCTATTTCTAAGGGTTGTTTAAGACCTGGGGTCAGACACTCCCTTCCTAAAATCCTCTACATATGATCTGATCTGATCTACAAGAGCATTGTGGGCACGTTAAGCCCTCGGACCCCGGATACTGGCCCCCGGTAGTAAATAAGGGCGTCTTCTACCTCGCTTCCGTGTCACTTTCCTATCGGGCACTCTAGCCCAAATCTCGTAGCTTCCTATATCTAAGGGTTGTTTAAGACCTGGGGTCAGACACTCCCTTCCTAAAATCCTCTACATATGATCTGATCTGATCTACAAGAGCATTGTGGGCACGTTAAGCCGTCGGACCCCGGGTACTGGCCCCCGGTAGTAAATAAGGGCGTCTTCTACCTCGCTTCCGTGTCACTTTCCTATCGGGCACTCTAGCCCAAATCTCCTAGCTTCCTATTTCTAAGGGTTGTTTAAGACCTGGGATCAGACACTCCCTTCCTAAAATCCTCTACATATGATCTGATCTGATCTACAAGAGCATTGTGGGCACGTTAAGCCGTCGGACCCCGGGTACTGGCCCCCCGGTAGTAAATAAGGGCGTCTTCTACCTCGCTTCCGTGTCACTTTCCTATCGGGCACTCTAGCCCAAATCTCCTAGCTTCCTATTCCTAAGGGTTGTTTAAGACCTGGAGTCAGACACTCCGTTCCTAAAATCCTCTACATATGATCTGATCTGATCTACAAGAGCATTGTGGGCACGTTAAGCAGTCCGACCCCGGGTACTGGCCCCCCGGTATTAAATAAGGGCGTCTTCTACCTCGCTTCCGTGTCACTTTCCTATCGGGCACCCTAGCCCAAATCTCCTAGCTTCCTATTTCTAAGGGTTGTTTAAGACCTGGGGACAGACACTCCCTTCCTAAAATCCTCTCCATATGATCTTATCTGATCTACAAGAGCATTGTGGGCACGTTAAGCAGTCGGACCCCGGGTACTGGCCCCCCGGTATTAAATAAGGGCGTCTTCTACCTCGCTTCCGTGTCACTTTCCTATCCGGCAGTCTAGCCCAAATCTCCTAGCTTCCTATTTCTAAGGGTTGTTTAAGACCTGGGGTCAGACACTCCCTTCCTAAAATCCTCTACATATGATCTGATCTGATCTACAAGAGCATTGTGGGCACGTTAAGCCGTCGGACCCCGGGTACTGGCCCCCGGTATTAAATAAGGGCGTCTTCTACCTCGCTTCCGTGTCACTTTCCTATCGGGCAGTCTAGCCCAAATCTCCTAGCTTCCTATTTCTAAGGGTTGTTTAAGACCTGGGGTCAGACACTCCCTTCCTAAAATCCTCTACATATGATCTGATCTGATCTACAAGAGCATTGTGGGCACGTTAAGCCGTCGGACCCCGGGTACTGGCCCCCGGTAGTAAATAAGGGCGTCTTCTACCTCGCTTCCGTGTCACTTTCCTATCGGGCACTCTAGCCCAAATCTCGTAGCTTCCTATATCTAAGGGTTGTTTAAGACCTGGGGTCAGACACTCCCTTCCTAAAATCCTCTACATATGATCTGATCTGATCTACAAGAGCATTGTGGGCACGTTAAGCCGTCGGACCCCGGGTACTGGCCCCCGGTAGTAAATAAGGGCGTCTTCTACCTCGCTTCCGTGTCACTTTCCTATCGGGCACTCTAGCCCAAATCTCGTAGCTTCCTATTTCTAAGGGTTGTTTAAGACCTGGGGTCAGACACTCCCTTCCTAAAATCCTCTACATATGATCTGATCTGATCTACAAAAGCATTGTGGGCACGTTAAGCCGTCGGACCCCGGGAACTGGCCCCCGGTAGTAAATAAGGGCGTCTTCTACCTCGCTTCCGTGTCACTTTCCTATCGGGCACTCTAGCCCAAATCTCGTAGCTTCCTATTTCTAAGGGTTGTTTAAGACCTGGGGTCAGACACTCCCTTCCTAAAATCCTCTACATATGATCTGATCTGATCTACAAGAGCATTGTGGGCACGTTAAGCCGTCGGACCCCGGGAACTGGCCCCCCGGTAGTAAATAAGGGCGTCTTCTACCTCGCTTCCGTGTCACTTTCCTATCGGGCACTCTAGCCCAAATCTCCTACCTTCCTATTTCTAAGGGTTGTTTAAGACCTGGGGTCAGACACTCCCTTCCTAAAATCATCTACATATGATCTGATCTGATCTACAAAAGCATTGTGGGCACGTTAAGCCGTCGGACCCCGGGTACTGGCCCCCGGTAGTAAATAAGGGCGTCTTCTACCTCGCTTCCGTGTCAGTTTCCTATCGGGCACTACAGCCCAAATCTCCTAGCTTCCTATTTCTAAGGGTTGTTTAAGACCTGGGGTCAGACACTCCCTTCCTAAAATCCTCTACATATGATCTGATCTGATCTACAAGAGCATTGTGGGCACGTTAAGCCGTCGGACCCCGGGTACTGACCCCCCGGTAGTAAATAAGGGCGTCTTCTACCTCGCTTCCGTGTCAGTTTCCTATCGGGCACTACTAGCCCAAATCTCCTAGCTTCCTATTTCTAAGGGTTGTTTAAGACCTGGGGTCAGACACTCCTTCCTAAAATCCTCTCCATATGATCTGATCTGATCTGAAAACATATTACTCGTTGCTGTCATGGATAAAAGGAACGATTTATCAGATTTGCAAAAAGGAATGATTATCGGCTTTCGGGCCAAGGGTGGCAGTTTTTCTGAAGCAGCGCAGTTTGGGAACTTTTCAGGTGCTGCTGTGGTTAGAGTGTATCGTGATTGGAAAAATGGCACCATTCGGAATAAACGACTTGGAAACTGCGAAGCACCACGTGCCACTGATGTGAAAAGTAAACTTCGGCTTCTAAGGTGCGTGAGGGCCGATCGGCACACTACAGTAGAGCAATTAACTGTCCAAATGAACCGTGGGGCTACCGGAAGTGTGTCTAAAACCACATTTCAGCGAACCCTGCTGTTTTTGGGGCTCCGATGAAGACGGATGGTCACTGCACCAATGCTAACGAAGGTGCATCGGCAGAAAATGCTTACATTTGCACAGCAGTATCGGAATTTGATCTCTGCTCATTGGCAAAGGATTGCCTTCTCCGATGAGTCACATTTTCTGCTTTATCGAACGGATGGTCGTTGGCATATAAGGCAAGAAACATCGGAGAAGAAACACTTTTCAACCATTGCTGGATGAACACACGCTGTTATGGTCTAGGGAATGTTTTGGTGACATTCCTTGGGTCCAATCGTACCAGTGGAAGGCACTATGGACCAAATTCATTATGAATCCAACCTTGCAGACCACGTACACCCATACATACCGATTGTTTTCCCTGGGGCGGATGGGATCTTCCAGCACAACAATGCCGCATGTAACACAACTAGAAATGTCAAAGAATGGTTGGAAGAGCATGATGAAGACTTCAAAGTACTTCCCTAGCGCCCTAATTCCAGACTTAAACCCAATTGAGCATCTGTGGGACCACTTCGATCGTGTTGTTCGCTCTATGGATCCTCTACCACGCACCCTCCAGCAGCTGTCAGATGCACTGCAGTTAGCATGGCTCCACATACCTGTGAACACCTTCCAGCACCTTACCGAGTCACTCCCAGCCCGTCTAGCTGCTGTCCGCGCTGCACACGGCGGTTACTCGGGATATTAGTTGGTGGTCACAATAATGTGACTCGACCGTGTATTACTTACTCCAATTATTGTGTATTAATGTTACATCTGATGATGGGGCCGACGCGGCCCCGAAAGTTCTCATATTTTAAAATGTAACCTGTAGTTTTACTTGTACTTAGTAAAGTTTTTTAATATTATAGGCAATTTTTAACTTCTCGTGTTTTTATCGTCCAAAAACAGTATGTGTATTCTTTAGTTTCAACATTACTAGTAGCTAAATAATAACAAAAGTCAACATCCTTCTTAATTGTTATAGCACGTGACTATTTCCCCCGGTAAATTTGGGGTTCACCCCCACCTTGGGAAAACTATGTGCGCCACGGCCCACGGGCTTCCTTGGGAAATGTCTGGATGTGATACTGCTGTCTCGCAGACCCAGTTGTACACAGCGACATGAAACCTTTACCCTTTGCAAGTCATTGCCTTGAAAACTGTGTTCGTCTACCAGTCTCTGTTTCTGATCAAGTGGAAACCATACGAGACAAAGAACCACTATTTTACAAACCTCTCGCTCTCTCTACCTGCCTATTATTTGCCCAGGCATGTCTCCTGAGTCCTCGGTCCTGATGGGTCCCAAGGCTATAGCTCTTATAGGCACCCCTTAATCAGGCCCAGCCCTACGGGGGCTACGCTATGTCAGTAGATGAAGGACATTTCGAACACCTAAGAGACTAAATAGTGTCGGGGACAGATTCTAGGGATCGAAATCATACTAGACAAAGTAACACTATTTTACAAACCTCTCTCTCTCTCTCTCTAGATATTATTTGCATAGGCATGTCTCCTAGGTCTTTCGTCATGATGGGTCCCAAGCCAATAGCCCTTCACCCCTTAATCAGGCCTTGCCGTACAGGGGCTACGCTACGTCACTGGATGAAGGACCTTTCGAGCACCTAAGAGACAAACAGTGTCGGGGACGGATTCTAGGGATGGAAATCATACGAGACAAAGTAACACTATTTTACAAACCTCTCTCTCTCTCTCTCTCTCTCTAGATATTATTTGCATAGGCATGTCTCGTAGGTCCTTCGTCATGATGGGTCCCAAGCCAATAGCCCTTCACCCCTTAATCAGGCCTTGCCGTACAGGGGCTACGCTACGTCACTGGATGAAAGACCTTTCGAGCACCTAAGAGACTAAACAGTGTCGGGGACAGATTCTAGGGATGGAAATCATACGAGACAAAGTAACACTATTTTACAAACCTCTCTCTCTCTCTCTCTCTCTCTAGATATTATTTGCATAGGCATGTCTCCTAGGTCCCTCGTCATGATGGGTCCCAAGCCAATAGCCCTTCACCCCTTAATCAGGCCTTGCCGTACAGGGGCTACGCTACGTCACTGGATGAAGGACCTTTCGAGTACCTAAGAGACTAAACAGTGTCGGGGACAGATTCTAGGGATGGAAATCATACGAGACAAAGTAACACTATTTTACAAACCTCTCTCTCTCTCTCTCTAGATATTATTTGCATAGGCATGTCTCCTAGGTCCTTCGTCATGATGGGTCCCAAGCCAATAGCCCTTCACCCTTTAATCAGGCCTTGCCGTACAGGGGCTACGCTACGTCACTGGATGGAAGATTTTTCGAGCACCTAAGAGACTAAACAGTGTCGGGGACAGATTCTAGGGATGGAAATCATACGAGAAAAAGCAACACTACTTTACAAACCTCTCGCGCTCTCTCTGTCTATACCTATTATTTGCCCAGGCATGTGTCCTGGGTCCTAGGTCATGATGGGTCTCAAGGCTATAGACCTTATAGACACCCCTTTATCAGGCCCTGCCGTACAGGGGCTACGCTATGTTACTGCATGGAAGAACCTTCGAGCACCTAAGAGACTAAACAGCGTCGGGGACAGATTCTAGGGAAGGAAATAATACGAGACAAAGTACCACTATTTTACAAACCTCTCTCTCTCTCTCTCTCTCTCTCTCTACCTATTATTCGCCCAGGCATGTCTCCTGAATCCTTGATCATGATGGGTACCTATTGCCCTTATACACACCTTTAAATTAGGCCCTGCCCTACGGGGCTACGTTGTATCACTTGATGGAGGACATTTCGAGCACCTAAGAGACTAAACAGTGTCGGGGACAGATTATAGGGACGGAAATCATACGAGACAAAGTAACACTATTTTACAAACCTCTCTCTCTCTCTCTCTCTCTCTCTCTCTCTCTCTCTCTCTCTCTCTCTCTCTCTCTCTCTCTCTCTCTCTCTCTCTCTCTACCTATTATTCGCCCAGGCATGTCTCCTGAATCCTTGATCATGATGGGTACCTATTGCCCTCTTATACACACCTTTAAATTAGGCCCTGCCCTACGGGGCTACGTTGTATCACTTGATGGAGGACATTTCGAGCACCTAAGAGACTAAACAGTGTCGGGGACAGATTATAGGGACGGAAATCATACGAGACAAAGTAACACTATTTTACAAACCTCTTTCTCTCGCTACCTATTATTTGTCCAGGCATGTCTCTTGGGTCCTCGGTCATGATGGGTCCCTATTATCCTTATACACACCCCTTAATCAGGCCCTGCCCTATGGGTCTACGCTATGTCACTGGATGGAGGTCATTTCGAGCACCTAAGAGACTAAACAGTGTCGGGGACGAATTGTAGGGATGGAAATCATACGAGACAAACACTATTTGACAAACCTCTCTCTATCTCTACCAATTATTTGCACAGGCATGTCTCCTGGGTCCTTGATCATGATGGATCCCAAGGCTATAGTCCTTATAGATACCCCTTAATCAAGCCCTGCCCTACGTGCGCTACGCTACGTCACTGGATGGAGGACATTTCGAGCACCTAAGAGACTAAACAGTGTCGGGGACAGATTATAGGGATCGAAATCACACGAGATAAATAACACTACTATACAAACCTCTCTCTCTCGCTACCTATTATTTGCCGAGGCATGTCTCTTGGGTCCTTGGTCATGATGGGTCCCTACTGCTCTTATCATCATCATCATCATCATTGTCAACCATTATCAATCCACTGCTGGACGAAGGTCTCCCCAAGATTCCTCCACAACGGTCTGTCTTGTGCCAGTCTCCTCCATGTCACCCCTGCATACTTTCGAATTTCATCCACCCATCTCCCATGTGGCCTTCTTCTGGGTCTTTTCCTGTCCCTTGGAATCCAATCTAAAATTTCGGCTGTCCATCGATGGTCTGTTCTTCTGGCAGTATGTCCAGCCCATTGCCATTTCAGGGATTTAACTCTGATCATGATGTCTTCCACTCTTGTCATTTTTCGGATCCACGAGTTCCTCTTCTTATCTCTCCTGGTTACACCAAGTATGCACCTCTCCATGCTTCTTTGAGTTGTCTGCAGCCTTTGTATGTCTCTTTTAGTTAAGGTCCACGTCTCTGCACCATACGTAAGCACTGGAAGGATGCATTGATCAAACACTTTTCTTTTAAGACATAATGGCATATTGCTCTTGAAAATTATGCTGTTTCTTCCAAAAGCTCTCCAGGCAAGTTTTGTACGCCGATTAATTTCTTCATCAATGTGACCCTCACTTGATATCTGCTGTCCAAGATAAACGTACGTGTCTGTTATCTCCAGCTTTTCTCCATCAATCGATAAATCTTCATTTCTTGTAAAAGCATTGAACATCACTTTTGTCTTCTGAAAGTTCATTTTTAATCCCACTTCTTTACTCTTGTCAGCAAGTTCCTGGATCATACTCTGCAGCTCTGATGGGGTAGTTGCAAAAATGACTACGTCATCAGCAAAACGAAGGTGGGTTAGATAATCTCCATTAATCTTTATCCCCTTGTTTTCCCAGCTCAGCGACTGAAAAACACCCTCCAATGTGGCATTAAAGAGCTTCGGAGATATGGTGTCACCTTGTCTCACTCCCTTTCAATTTTTACGTGTGTTGTATTTTCAAACAGCCTAATCTTTGCACTTGCATTTTCATAGATGTTATTAATAATATTAATGTATGCATCTTCAATACCGCAGGTTCTCAGAGCCATTGTAACTGCTGATGGTTTCACCGAATCAAAGGCTTTTTCATAATCGATAAAAGCCATGCACAATGGAAGTTCATATTCCCTCGCTCTTTCAATTAGTTCTCTCAGCACGTGGATATGATCTATTGTGCTGTAGCCACTCCTGAATCCAGCTTGTTCCCTCGGTTGAGCCATGTCCAGTGTTACCTTCAAGCGGTGTGAAAGAACTTTAGTGAAGATTTTATAAACTACTGATAGGAGGCTGATAGGTCTGTAGTTTCCAAGATCCTCAATGTCACCTTTCTTATGTAGCAGGATCATTGTAGCGGTGTTCCAATCCTCAGGAATCTTTCCTTCATTAAGGCATCGAGTGAAAATTTGGGCGAGTACTGTTTCGATTTCTCCACTTGCTTCTTGTATGATGTCTACAGTAATTCCATCTTCTCCTGGAGCTTTTCCCTGCTTCATGTTCTTGATTGCATGTGCAACTTCTGCTGGAAGGACTAGAGGAACTCTGGTACTGGTATCTTTCATGATGTCTGGAGTGCATGTATCATCCCTTTCATATAATTTGGAGTAGAAATCTTTCACTCTTGTCAAAATTTCGCCTCTATTTCTTGTTACAGAACCATCTTCTTTTCTCAGTGCCATAATCTGTTTTCTTCCCTTACTGAGATGTCCCTTTGCTATCTTTAGGCTTTGGTTGTTTTCAATTGCTTTCCTCACTAGTTCACAGTTGAATTTTCTTACGTCTTCAGTGATACTTTTTCTTACTGTCTTGCATAGCTCTATATATTCCACTTTGGAAGTCACATCTTCTTTAGTTGTCCTCATCTCTCTTCTTTTTGCATCAACATTTTCGTTTTTCCTGATAATTTATTTACATGCAACTTGTTCTTAGACCCAGCTAATTTTGTTGCTGTTTCCATAAGAGCTTTGGTTACTTTTCTGTTAACTTCAGAGATGTCCACTTCTTCCGATGTTAGGCCTTCTAAAGCAGAGAACCTGTTCTTCAGTTCCAACTTGAAGGTATTATGGTGTTTTTTAAGGTTGGTTATGTCAATAGATTTTGTTTGTCTTATGAGCTTGCCACGTTCCAAGTTTAGTGTTGAGGTGCATCTTACATCTCACCAATCTATGGTCACTACCTGTGTTGAACTTGTTTAGCACACTGCAGTCTTCTATGACGAATTTTTGTTACACATAATAAAATCAATTTCACTTGTCGTCCCATTTGGATGTCTCCATGTCCATTTCCTGTGTGGCTTTTTCTTGAAGAAGGAGTTCAAGATGAAAAACCCTTCTGCCTCTGCAAACTCTACGAGAGTATTTCCACGCTGGTTTCTGTTGCCGTGACCGAATTTACCTACTGAAGTTTCATTCTGTTGCCGTTGCCCTATTTTTGCATTGAAATCTCCCATAATAATTTTCAAGTGCTGCTTACCTTTATTATTTAGATGCCAAATTTCCTCATAAAATTCTTCAATTTCTTCTTCAGGATGACTTGTGGTGGGTGCATAAATTTGAATAATCTGAGCCTGGTATCTTTTCGAGAGTTGGATAACAAGTCGTGCAGCTCTGTCAGAGGAACTTTCAACTTCTACAACTTTATCCTTCAGTTTCTTGTTTATTATAAATCCAACACCACTAGTTCTGCCAGTATCTGTCCCACGATAGTAGAAGAGATGTCCACTTTTCAGTTCGATGAGATCTTCTCCTTTTCTCCTTACCTCACTTAGCCCCACGATGTCCCACTTGATCCTTTGTAGTTCCTCTTCCAATTCAAGAAGCCTTGAATCAGAAGACAGGGAGCGTCCATTGTACGTAGCCAAGGTCAGCATCAGATGGCAGCCTAGTCCGGTCCTCCGGGGGATTCTTAGCACCCTCTGCCTTCATGTCGCACTGGCCGCTGCCTTGGCCAGGTACATTCCAGCTGCCGGAGACTGAGGGCCAAGATTTAAGTTGTGGAATCATTTTGGAGGGGTTTGGCCATAACTCACCACGCTGGCCAAGCGGGTTGGTGAGTGTGGGATAGCATTTCCTCTAATCCCGATGGTATAGTTATACCGCTATTGGCGGTCGTCAGAGCCCCTTTGGTGGGAACAGGATGCACCACGAGAAGGCGGGGTTGACATTTGTCAAGGAGAGGCTGTGATGTTACGCATCACCTGACCTTACATCCCTCTTATAGACTTATACACACCCCTTAGTCAGTCCCTGCCTTACGGGGCTACGCTATGTCACTGGATGGAGGACATTTCGAGCACCTAAGAGACTAAACAGTGTCGGAGACAGATTCTAGGAATGGAAATCACACTAGACAAAGTAACACTATTTTCCAAACCTCCCTCTCTCTCTCTACCTATTATTTGCCCGAGCATGTGTCCCGGATCCTTGGTCATGATGGGTCCTTATTGCCCTTATAGATACCCCATAATCAGGCCATGCCCTACGGGGGCAACGCTATGTCACTAGATGGAGGACATTTCGGGCACCTAAGAGACAAAACAGTGTCGGGGACAGATTCTGGGGATGGAAATCATACGAGACAAACGCTATTTTACAAACCTCTCTCTATCTCTACCTATTATTTGCTCAGGCAAATCTTCTGGGTCCTTGATCATGATGGGTTCCAAGGCTACAGCCCTTATAGATACCCCTTAATCAGACCCTGCCCTACGTGCACTACAGTACGTCACTGGATTGAGGACATTTCGAGCACGTAAGAGACAAAGCAGTGTCGGGGACAGATTCTAGGGAGAGAAACATACGAGACAAACACAATTTTACAAACCTCTCTATCGCTACCTATTATTTGCCCAGGCATGTTTCTTGGGTCCTTGATCATGATGTGTCCCAAAGCTATAGCCCTTATACTGTAGATACCCCTTAATCAGGCCCTGCCATACGGGGGCTACGTTATGTCACTTCATGGAGGACATTTCGAGCACCTACGAGACTAAACAGTGTCGGGGACAGATTCCAGGGTTGAAAATCATACGAGACAAAGTACCACTGTTTTACAAACCTCTCTCTCTCTCTCTCTCTCTCTACCTATTATTCGCCGAGGCATGTGTCCTGCAACCTTGATCATGAAGGGTACCTATTGCCCTTATACATACTCTTCAATCAGGCCCTGTCCTACGGGGCTACGCTATGTCACTGGATGGAGGACATTTCGACCACCTAAGAGACTAAAGGGTGTTGGGGTCAGATTATAGGGATGGAAATCATACGAGATAAAGTAACACTATTTTACAGACCTCTCTCTCTCTCTCTCTCTCTCTCTCTCTCTCTCTCTCTCTCTCTCTCTCTCTCTCTCTCTCTCTCTCTACCTATTATTTGCTCGGGCATGTCTCCTGAATCCTTGGTCATGATGGGTCCCTATTGCCCTTAAAGACACCCCTTAATCAGGCCCTGCCCTACGCGGGGCTACGCTATGTCACTGGATGGAGGACATTTCGAGCACCTAAGATACTTTATATTTGTCGTTTGTGAGTCTGGAGACAAACCTCTTTCTATCTCTACCTATTATTTGCTCTGGCAAATCTTCTGGGTCCTTGATCATGATGGGTCCCAAGGCTACAGCCCTTATAGATACCCCTTAATCAGGCCCTGCCCTACGTGCGCTACAGTACGTCACTGGATGGAGGACATTTCGAGCACCTAAGAGACTAAACAGTGTCGAGGACAGATTCTAGGGATGGAAATCATACGAGAGAATGAAACACTATTTTACAAACCTCTGTGTCTCGTATGATTTCCACTTTATTTTTACAAACCAACGTAGAATTCATACGAGACAAAAACTATTTTACAAACCTCTCTTTGCCTCGCATGATTTCCACTTTATTATTACAAACCAAAGTGGAAATCACGCGAGACAAAGTAACACTACTTTACAAACATCTCTCTCTCTCTTTCTTTCTACCTATTATTTTCCCATGCATGTCTTCTAGGTCCTTGGTCACGATTGGTCCGAAGACTACAGCCCTTATAGGCACCCTTTAATCAGGCCCTGCTCTACGGGAGCTACGCTATGTCACTCGATGGAGGTCATTTCGAGCACCTAAGAGTCTGAACAGCATTCGGAACAGATTCTAGGGATATTGCACCTCAGAGACTAAATATGACCTGATCATTACTGTATACCAGTGGCGTAGCAAGAAATTTCTTAAGAGGGGCAGGGAGGTCCATGGATTTGGTTTATCGGCGAAAGCCTGCAGGAAAAAAATACTCCAAGTGGGAATAAACCGAAAATCTTTAAAAGTCAAAAAATGAGAACATTACGGAGAAAACATTTTTTTCTTCATTGCTCCGTTAACGTGCGGAATGAAGAGTTTTCCGCATTTTACCTAGGTAATGTGCACATTAACGGCTTCCGTATTGTTAAAGTTCAAAAGTTTGTTTCTCTCAATTCCTTTCCCTACACCTTCCCCCTCTCCCTCCACTTTTAGTTTGGTCTCGCCTGTTTCTCTCATTTCCTTTCCCTACACCTTCCCCCTCTCCCTTAACTTTTAGTTTGGTTTCGCCTGTTTATCTCATTTCCTTTCCCTACACTTTCCCCCTCTCCCTCCACTTTTAGTTTGGTTTCGCCTGTTTCTCTCATTTCCTTTCCCTACACTTTCCCCCTCTCCCTCCACTTTCAGTTTGGTTTCGCCTATTTCTCTCATTTCCTTTCCCTACACTTTCCCCCTCTCCCTCCACTTTTAGTTTGGTTTCGCCTGTTTCTCTCATTTCCTTTCCCTACACTTTCCCCCTCTCCCTCCACTTTCAGTTTGGTTTCGCCTATTTCTCTCATTTCCTTTCCCTACACTTTCCCCCTCTCCCTCCACTTTTAGTTTGGTTTCTCCTGTTTCTCTCATTTCCTTTCCCTACAACTTCCCCCTCTCCCTCCACTTTTAGTTTGGTTTCGCCTGTTTCTCTCATTTCCTTTCCCTACACCTTCCCCCTCCCCCCACTTTTAGTTTGATTTCGCCTGTTTCTCTCATTTCCTTTCCCTACACCTTCCCACTCTCCCTCCACTTCTAGTTTGGTTTCGCCTGTTTCTCTCATTTCCTTTTCCTACACTTTCCCCCTCTCACACCACTTTTAGTTTGGTTTCGACTGTTTCTCTCATTTCCTTTCCCTACACCTTCCCCGTCTTCCTCCACTTTTAGTTTGGTTTCGCCTGTTTCTCTCATTTCCTTTCCCTACACTTTCCCCCTCTCCCTCCACTTTTATTTTCGTTTCGCCTGTTTCTCTCATTTCCTTTCCCTACACCTTCCCCTTCTCCCTCCACTTTTAGTTTCGTTTCGCCTGTTTCTCTCATTTCCTTTCCCTACACCTTCCCCCTCTCCCTCCACTTTTAGTTTCGTTTCGCCTGTTTCTCTCATTTCCTTTCCCTACACCTTCCCCCTCTCCCTCCACTTTTAGTTTGGTTTCGCCTGTTTCTCTCATTTCCTTTCCCTACACTTTCCCCCTCTTCCTCCACTTTTAGTTTGGTTTCGCCTGTTTCTCTCATTTCCTTTCCCTACACTTTCCCCCTCTCCCTCCACTTTTAGTTTGGTTTCGCCTGTTTCTCTCATTTCCTTTCCCTACACCTTCCCCCTCTCTCTCTACTTTCAGTTTGGTTCCCCTGTTTCCCTCATTTCCTTTCCCTATATCTTCCCCCTCTCCCTCAAGTTTTAGTTTGGTTTCGCCTGTTTCTCTCATTTCCTTTTCCTACACCTTCCCCCTCTCCCTCCACTTTTAGTTTGGTTTCGCCTGTTTCTCTCATTCCCTTTCCCTACACCTTCCCTCTCTCCCTCCACTTCTAGTTTGGTTTCGCCTGTTTCTCTCATTTCCTTTCCCTACACCTTCCCCCTCTCCCTCCACTTTTATTTTCGTTTCGCCTGTTTCTCTCATTTCCTTTACCTACACCTTCCCCCTCTCCCTCCACTTTTAGTTTCGTTTCACCTGTTTCTCTCATTTCCTTTCCCTACACCTTCCCCCTCTCCCTCCACTTTTAGTTTCGTTTCACCTGTTTCTCTCATTTCCTTTCCCTACACTTTCCTCCTCTCCCTCCACTTTTAGTTTCGTTTCGCCTGTTTCTCTCATTTCCTTTCCCTACACCTTCCCCCTCTCCCTCCACTTTGAGTTTGGTTTCGCCTGTTTCTCTCATTTCCTTTCCCTACACCTTTCCCCTCTCCCTCCACTTTTAGTTTCGTTTCACCTGTTTCTCTCATTTCCCTACACTTTCCCCCTATCCCTCCACTTTTAGTTTGGTTTCGCCTGTTTCTCTCATTTCCTTTCCCTACACTTTCCCCCTCTTCCTCCACTTTTAGTTTGGTTTCGCCTGTTTCTCTCATTTCCTTTCCCTACACTTTCCCCCTCTCCCTCCACTTTTAGTTTGGTTTCGCCTGTTTCTCTCATTTCCTTTCCCTACACCTTCCCCCTTCTCTCTCTACTTTTAGTTTGGTTCCCCTGTTTCTCTCATTTCCTTTCCCTATATCTTCCCCCTCTCCCTCAAGTTTTAGTTTGGTTTCGCCTGTTTCTCTCATTTCCTTTTCCTACACCTTCCCCCTCTCCCTCCACTTTTAGTTTGGTTTCGCCTGTTTCTCTCATTTCCTTTCCCTACACCTTCCTCATCTCCCTCCACATTTATTTTCGTTTCGCCTGTTTCTCTCATTTCCTTTCCCTACACCTTCCCCCTCTCCTTCCACTTCTAGTTTGGTTTCGCCTGTTTCTCTTATTTCATTTCCCTACACCTTACCCCTCTCCCACCACTTTTAGTTTGGTTTCGCCTGTTTCTCTCATTTCCTTTTCCCTACACCTTCCCCCTCTCCCTTCACTTTTAGTTTGGTTTGGCCTGTTTCTCTCATTTCCTTTCCCTACACTTTCCCCCTCTCCCTCCACTTTGTTTAGTTTCGCCTGTTTCTCTCATTTCCTTTCTCTACACCTTCCCCCTCTCCCTCCACTTTAAGTTTGGTTTCGCCTGTTTATCTTATTTCCTTTCCCTACACCTTCCCCCTCTCCCTCCACTTTTAGTTTGGTTTCGCCTATTTCTCTCATTTCCTTTCCCTACACCTCCCCCCACTTTTAGTTTCGTTTCGCCAGCGTCTTGTCGTCGCCGGTTGTTTTTATTTCTCATAATCATTACTGAGTTACCCTCAACTTCAGCAGAATCGCCATCACAGTTTCGTACAGAGCCTGTAAAGAGGACTATACAAGACATAGTCTGTATTGTTTACTCAAAAGCAACATCAGGTGCTCACAAGAGTGTAAATCGAGTGATATGTTTGTTCACGTAATTTGTGGTGAAATAGATCCTAAAGAGAAAGGGTACGGAAAGAATGTATTGTGCAACATCTGTAAAAAGAATATGGATCAGAAAATACTGCGTGATGAAGCCAAGAAAGGTTTAGAAAAGCAAGCAAAGAAAATGTTAGCAGTTTGTAATGCAAAGCACCCAAATGTCGATGAAGGTGTCACTGTGAGAATTAAAGTACCCGAAGTAGACAGAGCAAATACTGATGCCCGCTCGATTTTAGCTGTGGTTCTTAGTAAAACAGAGGATGGCTTTTATAAACTTGGTACTAAAATGGGTATTTTAAACCAATTGTATGCAAAATCTTAATTCAGTGTTTGCGAAGAGAGATTTTTAACGAAAGAAGATGTCCCTGTTGTAGAAATATATTTACGTCAAACAGCAAGAAAACAATCCCTTGGTACTGGGCAGGGTTTCAGAAAATGTGACTGCAAATCTAAATGTACCACAAATAGGTGTGTTTGTCGCAAAAACCAACTGCTATGTAATTCCAAGTGTCACCAATCTTTAGATTGCACTAATAAGTAAGCATAATTTTATCATATATTTTGCAACTTAATTTCCATAATTATAATAATATTTTAAACCGTTTGATTCTTTCTATTATAGTTTTTTAATTGATTGATTCTATCAACTAATTTGTTGATTGTTTGATTGTATTAACTTGGTTCTTTATATATCGAAAAATAAATAAATAACATTATGTTAATTCAAGCGTACAGAAACGTTGCTGTTGTTCCAGCAAAGATATTATTTTCACTTTAACGAGTACCTAGTAGGTAATGTGCAGGTTATCTAGGTAATTTGAGCAATGAAATTATTTTCGGCACTTTAACGGATCGCCCTAGTTAATCTGCACATTACCCAGATAATCTGTAGAATAACTGATTTCTGCACTTTAGCGGTAACGTATACACTATATTGACGAAGGTCACCAGACACCCCTTCAAAAGCAAATAAACGAATCCGCTGCGTTGTTAAAATGCTCGGTACAGCTGTAAACGGCATAAAAACAAGCCTGCGATTATATCGCACTATGAGGTTCAGTGAAAATGTCGCGGCGGGAGAGAATTGACTTTGAGAAAGGAAAGATTGTTTAATGCGATATTAGTGGGATGTCCATAAGAGAAACTGAGAGGCGTTTAAACATAGTCGACTGTTTTGGATGTACTGAAAAAGTGTTGAAGACACATGGCTTGCATGAAGCAGAAAAACGTATCGGCAGACCAAAGAGAATCAGTGATAGAGGACGTCGAAGACTCAGGAGAGTCGTTACAGCTAATCGACGGAGTACTGCACATGACCAGTGTACAGTTGAGTAAAAATGCAGGAACCCCGGTATGTACGACCATACCGAGGTTCGCACGACTACCGGTAACCATTGAATGCATGTATGTACTTCATTCCATGGGTTACCGTGGTCGTGCGGCTGCTCATATGTCTTTCATCTCCACTCGGAATGCTACTTATCGTTTAGCATGGTGTAAAGTACATTTATCGTGCACCGTATATTAATAGAAACGGGTCCTATGGACTGATGAATCCAGGTACACGATCCATCGGCCTGATGTCCGTGCGTGGGTATGGCCGCAGCTGGGGGCACGCTATTTACCACAGTGTACTGTTCCTAGGGTCAAATTTAGAGTTGGCAGTGTACTCGCGTGTGGGTGCTTTTCGTGGTATGGTCCCGCCCCATTGGCTATCGCGGACAAACCTGTTAACCAACACGTCTACCTCGATATTCTGAACAATTATGCCCTACCAACCCTGTGGCAATGCTATGGAACCGAGCCTTGTTGGTACCAGCAGATAATGCCCCGCGGCACAAAGCAAGGACTGTTACGGTGTGGTTTGACCATAATTCCGTATTGTGTGCGGACTGGCCAGCACAGAGCCCTGATCTTAATCCCAAATAACACCTATGGGATGAATTAGAGCGCCTCATAAGTAGTTTGGAACCAGGGCCTACTACTAAGCAACAGCCAGCGGCAGCATTATGTACTGAATGGAAACGCATACCTATCGTTGTGTTCCAAAACGTTGTCGAAAGGATGTCTTGAAGAGTCAGTGCCTGCAATAAGGCTAAAGGTGGACCGACACCGTACTGTAAGTTAATAAATCTTACGTTGGGCTTCTCTACTAGGTGTCCGGTGACTTTTGTCAATATACTCTGTACTGAAGGAAAGATTCCTGAGGATTGGAACAATGCTACTATGATCCTGCTACATAAAAAAGATACTGAGGATCTCAGACCTATCAGTGGTTTATAAAATCTCCACGAAAGTTCTTTCATACCGCTTGAAGGTAATACTAGACTTTTCTCAACAGAGAGAACAAGATGGATTCAGGAGTGGCTATAGCACCATAGATCAGGGGTCGCCATCCCGTGCGGGGACCACTTGTGGCACGTGGAGGCTTTCTAAGCGGCATGCGCACGCAGTCATTTTTTCCAATTTTAGTAATTTATTAAACAGACCGTCTAACCGGCTCATCAACGGTATTGTTGTTACTCGAACGCGTCCAGTTTTTTCACTCGAAAAACACTCATCCACCCACTCTTATTCCCTGCAAGGTCAAGAAGACACAGGTCACGAGATTGTAACAGTCCCGGGTTCTTTTGTTTGTCTGCGCAGCCGCAGGAGAGATGATACGCTTCCCCTTTATTCAGCTTTGGTTCTCACCCTGAGTCTTCTTAGAACTGCAGTGCCGCCAGTGCTGAGAATATGTCTCTGAGTAAGTTGTGTGGTTCAAAAGGAAGTATGGGCCCTGCGATATTGTTGCAGGTTCGTATCGACATGCATGTATGTCAAAATACATTTTTTTATTGGAGGTTTAACGACCACCTGAGCAACTCAATGGGCTATAAGCAATCTTCCGTCCATAATTCATGGTCACTGGCTCCAGGGAAGGGAGAGAGCCAGTGCCGTAAGACAAATCCAACATCCATGGTGAAAATCCTCCAAATACGTGGTGACAGTAAATAAATAAGTACATCGCTCTTTCCACGTTCAAAAAATTGAAAAATTGTTTTTCAGCCGCCGCTGTGGAATTGAACCACAGAACTCTCGATAACTAGCCGAGCGCGTTACATTTACACCACGGTGGCCAACAATCCACGGTGCTATGTGTATTTTTAAGTCAGCTTCTGTCATCATAAATCCGTAAGATGGGCTCAGGTACTGATATATATCATCATCATCATCATTGTCAACCATTATCAATCCACTGCTGGACGAAGGTCTCCCCAAGTTTCCTCCACAACGGTCTGTCTTGTGCCAGTCTCCTCCATGTCACTCCCGCATATTTACGAATTTCATCCACCCATCTCCCATGTGGTCTTTTTCTGGGTCTTTTCCTGTCCCTTGGAATCCAATCTAAAATTTCGGCTGTCCATCTATGGTCTGTCCTTCTGGCAGTATGTCCAGCCCATTGCCATTTCAGGGATTTAACTCTGATCATGATGTCTTCCACTCTCGTCATTTTTCGGATCCACGAGTTCCTCTTCTTATCTCTCCTGGTTATACCAAGCATGCACCTCTCCATGCTTCTTTGAGTTGTCTGCAGCTTTTGTATGTCTCTTTTAGTTAAGGTCCACGTCTCTGCACCATACGTAAGCACTGGAAGGATGCATTGATCAAACACTTTTCTTTTAAGACATAATGGCATATTGCTCTTGAAAATTATGCTGTTTCTTCCAAAAGCTCTCCAGGCAAGTTTTGTACGCCGATTAATTTCTTCATCAATGTGACCCTCACTTGATATCTGCTGTCCAAGATAAACATACGTATCTGTTATCTCCAGTTTTTCTCCATCAATCGATAAATCTTCATTTCTTGTAAAAGCATTGAACATCACTTTTGTCTTCTGAAAGTTCATTTTTAATCCCACTTCTTTACTCTTGTCAGCAAGTTCCTGGATCATACTCTGCAGCTCTGATGGGGTAGTTGCAAAAATGACTACGTCATCAGCAAAACGAAGGTGGGTTAGATAATCTCCATTAATCTTTATCCCTTTGTTTTCCCAGTTCAGTGATTGAAAGACATTTTCCAATGTGGCATTAAAGAGCTTCGGAGATATGGTGTCACCTTGTCTCACTCCCTTTCCAATTTTTATGTGTGTTGTATTTTCAAACAGCCGAATCTTTGCACTTGCATTTTCATAGATGTTATTAATAATATTAATGTATGCATCTTCAATACCGCAGGATTTCAGAGCCGTGGTAACTGCTGATGGTTTCACCGAATCAAAGGCTTTTTCATAATCGATAAAAGCCATGCACAATGGAAGTTCATATTCCCTCGCTCTTTCAATCAGTTCTCTCAGTACGTGGATATGATCTATTGTGCTGTAGCCACTCCTGAATCCAGCTTGTTCTCTCGGTTGAGCCATGTCCAGTGTTACCTTCAAGCGGTGTGAAAGAACTTTAGTGAAGATTTTATAAACCACTGATAGGAGGCTGATAGGTCTGTAGTTCCTGAGATCCTCAATGTCACCTTTTTTATGTAGCAGGATCATTGTAGCATTGTTCCAATCCTCAGAATCTTCCTTCATTAAGGCATCGAGTGAAAATTTGGGCGAGTACTGTTTCAATTTCTCCACTTGCTTCTTGTATGATGTCTATAGTAATTCCATCTTCTCCTGGAGCTTTCCCTCGCTTCATGTTCTTGATTGCATGAGCAACTTCTGCTGGGAGGACTGGAAGAACTCTGGTACCTTTCATGATGTCTGGAGTACATGTATCATCCCTTTCATATAATTTGGAGTAGAAATCTTTCACTCTTGTCAAAATTTCGCCTCTATTTCTTGTTATAGAACCATCTTCTTTTCTCAAAGCCATAATCTGTTTTCTTCCCTTACTGAGATGTCCCTTTGCTATCTTAAGGCTTTGGTTGTTTTCAATTGCTTTCCTCACTAGCTCACAGTTGAATTTCCTTACGTCTTCAGTGATACTTTTTCGTGTTGTCTTGCATAGCTCTATATATTCCACTTTGGAAGTCACATCTACTTTAGTTGTCCTCATCTCTCTTCTTTTTTGCATCAACATTTTGGTTTTTCCTGATAATTTGTTCACATGCAACTTGTTCTTAGACCCAGCTAATTTTGTTGCTGTTTCCATTAGAGCTTTGGTTACTTTTCTGTTAACTTCCGAAATATCCACTTCTTCCGATGTTAGGCCTTCTAAAGCAGAGAATCTGTTCTTCAGTTCCAACTTGAAAGTATTATGGTGTTTTTTAAGGTTGGTTATGTCAATACATTTTGTTTGTCTTATGAGCTTGCCACGTTCCAGTTTAGTGTTGAGGTGCATCTTACATCTCACCAATCTATGGTCACTACCTGTGTTGAACTTGTTCAGCACACTGCAGTCTTCGATGACGAATTTTTTGTTACACATAATAAAATCAATTTCACTTGTCGTCCCAATTGGATGTCTCCATGTCCATTTCCTGTGTGGCTTTTTCTTGAAAAAGGAGTTCAAGATGAAAAATCCTTCTGCCTCTGCAAACTCAACGAGAGTATTTCCACGCTGGTTTCTGTTGCCGTGACCGAATTTACCTACTGAAGTTTCATTCTGTTGCCGTTGCCCTATTTTTGCATTGAAATCTCCCATAATTATCTTCAAGTGCTGCTTACCTTTATTATTTAGATCACGAATTTCCTCATAAAATTCTTCAATTTCTTCTTCAGGATGACTTGTGGTGGGTGCATAAGTTTGAATAATCTGAGCCTGGTATCTTCTCGATAGTTGGATAACGAGTCGTGCAGCTCTGTCAGAGGAACTTTCAACTTCTACCACTTTATCCTTCAGTTTCTTGTTTATTATAAATCCAACACCACTAGTTCTGCCAGTATCTGTCCCACGATAATAGAAGAGATGTCCACTTTTATATATATATATATATCAGTATATATATATATACTGATATATATATATATATATATATAGCCAGTGTCGTTAATGCTCACCAGATGGAGACGTCTCAGTAGCTAAGCCCATCTTATGGATTTATGATGTCAGAAGCTGACTTAAAAATACACATAGCACCATGGATTGTTGGCCACCGTGGTGTAAATGTAACGCGCTCGGCTAGTTATCGAGAGTTCTGTGGTTCAATTCCCAAGCGGCGGCTGAAAAACAATTTTTCGGTTGCTGTGTGTTTCTGGAACGTGGAAAGAGTGATGTACTTATTTATTTACAACATCCATGCCTCACCGGGATTCCAACCCGGACCCCTTTTGTATGAATGATCAGAGGCCATCGCTTAGACTATTGCGCCACAGGGGCGGCAAATGCATTTTCTATCATGAACTTGGTGAAAAATAAGAACCGTTCAGCACTCACTCACCAATCAGCATCTCAAAAATCTGCTGGTTCTTGCTACTTCATCTTTGAATCCCAACATTAAAGAACTGGTGAAGAGGACAGACATCTAAAAGCCTCACTAAGAACTAACCCGGGTTTGTTTCATGTGAATGGAAATGTAATCATACAATGTTGGAATATGTTTTTTCTTTGAAAGTAATTTGTGTTTTTACAGGGTGTCTACTGATTTCCAATGAACCAAATTCATGACTTTTTCATGACATCTTCAGTTAAATTCATGACTTCTCTACAATGCGTGGCACAAAGATGAACAGCAGCAACTGAACAAATAACTAGAAAGAGAATGAATGATAAATAACTGGAATACCCTCGGATCGATTCGCGGTGGCGGCCGATGAAAATTTTTCCGTGACTCACTTATAAACTTGGAAAGAGCGATGACTTCTATTTGATGTTTAAAGAAACAAGTTTGTAAAATCATGCAATGCATTGATTATAATACGCTTTCCAACATACCAGAAATCATTACTCAAGTTATCACTCAAGTTATGAGAATAATGGCTGTGGAATAAATCTCAGTCCTGTGCCCTGACCTTTGATCCCATTTCGATGATATTCAACAGAACCGGGCCGCCCCGGTGGCGAAGTGGTCTAAGGCGTTGGCCTCTGATCATTCATCCGTAAGGGGTCCGGGTTCGAATCCCGGTCAGGCATGGATGTTGTGTTTGTCTTACGGCACTGGCTCTCTCCCTTCCCTGGAACCAGTGACCCTAAATTATTGCTCACGGTGGTCGTTAAACCTCCAATCAAAAAAAAAAAAACAGAACCGGTTCGGTATACCTCCGAAATAACATGATCAAGTTTTGTCGCAATCGAAGCATTTGTACGAAAGTTATGATGCATAAGGGCTATGGAATAGATCCCGCTCCTGTGTCCTAACCTTTAACCCCATTTCGCCCATTTTCAATACAATTTGTCCCCAGGCAAGCCCCTACAACATACTAACATTTCATCCAAATCCAATAATTTTTACGTAAGTTATGACGCATAATGGCGATGGAAGTGATTCCACTCCTATGTCCTGACCTTTGACTCCATTTCGCCCATTTTAAATAGGGTTTGTCCCCTGGTAGTCCCCTACCACATACTAAAATTTCATCGAAATCGAACCTTTTTTACGTTAGTTATGACGCATAATAGCAGTAGAATAGATCCCGCTCTTATGTACTGACCTTTGACCCCATTTCGTTCGCTTTAAATAGGGTTCCTTCTCAGGTGATCCCCTACCATATACTAAAATTTCATTGAAATCTAACGATTGTTACGCGAGTTATCGTGCGGACGGACATACGCACACAACGCGTGACGTAATGAGACAGATGGCGTGCCCGCGCGCCAACATTCTTAAACGCGAGATTGTGACGTCATAAGATTTCTAATCTTTGGTAAAATTAATGGAACAACGCCATGACACTGAAAACGTTATAATTCGGGGTGGTACTTTAACCCACTAAACGAATTCTCCTAAAGTCGAAATCAAACTAAATCGATTTCTAGTACCAGAAAATGGTAGGTTAACGACTTTCATAAAAATTCTTATAACCGTTTTCAAAATAAAATGTGTATACATACATACAAGAATTGCTACTTTAAGGTGGACGTCAAGTAATTTTGCTTCCTATACTTCCAATGGAAAAACTTCTGTACACATTTTCTTCACAATTAATGCGTTCCCAAGGATGAAAATTTGAACATCGATTAAAATAGCTTCATTTCATAAATTGGAATACTTAATATTTTCTAAACCATAACCGTAATTATGCAATCTAACATTTATTTGTAAACTGACGTCATCAAAGTACAGGTCGCGCCATCTTTTCTCTGGTTTCAACACCACCAAAGGAAAAGTTATTGATTTTTAATATAATTATGGTTATGTTTTAGAAAATATTACGTTTTCCAAGTTATAATATGAAGTTATTTTAATCGATGCTCAAATTTTCCTCCTTGGGAACATTAATTGTGAAGGAAATGTGTACAAAAGTTTTTCCATTGGAAGTACAGGAAGCAAAATTACTTGACATCCACTTTAATAATATGGGATAAAGTGGATGGAATGGATCGCAATCCTATGTCTTGAGCTTTGACCACATTTCGTCTATTTTCAGTAGGGTTCGTCCCCAGGTGGTCCCCTACTACATACTGAAATTTCATCGAAATCGAAACATTTTTACGCACGTTATGACGCATAAATAAGGGCAATGGAATGCATCCCGATATTATATCCTGACCTTTATCCCCACTTTACCCATTTTGAATAGGGTTCGTTCCCAGGCGGTCTCCTACCACATAGTGAAATTCCATTGAAATCGAACCATATTTACGCAAGTTATGACGCATTAGGGCAATGGAATGATCCCGCTCCTACGTTGTGGCCTTTGACCCCATTTGTCCCATTTTCAATAAGGTTCTTCCCCAGGTGGTCGCCTACCACATAGTAAACTTTCATTGAAATCGAATCATATTTACCCAAGTTATGACGCATAAGGGCAATGGAATGATTCCGCTCCTACGTCGTGACCTTTGACCCCATTTGTCCCATTTTCAATAGGGTTCGTCCCCAGGTGGTCCCCTACCACATACTAAAATTTCATTGAAATCGAACCATATTTACCCAAGTTATGACGCATAAGGGCAATGGAATGATCCCGCTCCTACGTTGTGACCTTTGACCCCATTTGTCCCATTTTCAATAAGGTTCGTCCCCAGGTGGTCCCCTACAACATAGTAAACTTTCATTGAAATCGAACCATATTTACCCAAGTTATGACGCAGAAGGACAATGGAATGATTCCGCTCCTACGTCGTGACCTTTGACCCCATTTGTCCCATTTTCAACAGGGTTCGTCCCCAGGTGGTCCCCTACCACATACTAAAATTTCATCGAAATCGAACCATTTTAACGTAAGTTATCGTGCGGACGGACGGACAAAGCTGGAACACATACGCTTCTTCAGTTCAACACAATTTTATTAACAGTTCAACACAACTTTATTAACAAGGTTGGGTTCAGGAGGCGAACATGGACGTCATGATAAATATATTGTACGGTAAAATATACAAACTCTAAAATTCTATGTACATTATATACAGCACGATGTATTGATTCACAAAGGAGCCTCGTGGTAAGAGGTACAGGCATTTTGCACAAGAACAATAAGAGAGATTGTCGAAACATTTCGTCTCGAAGCATAAGTATATTATAGTGCTGACAAATAACAGAACGAGAATATTATAATGAAGCACTGTACAAAAGGAGAACTGTAGATGACAAAATAGACAATGTGAAACCTAAGGCAAACGGAATTACGATGTCTTTGTACTGGTAGAAAAAATGATAATCAAAGAGAAAACAAGTAAGACTGTATACATTTGTACAGTATGGTGCATATATATTCACATGTGTTAGAAGATACAAGCTGTATGTTGAAGTTTGATTCCGAAAACCAATGGTGAGCATGCACGTTGAACTGAAGTTCAACAGAGCTAGGAGCAACGAGGTTATAAACTACCGACAGTCAGTTGTAACGTCGCTGGCATGCCGGCGAACCAGGAAGCGGCTGGAGACCAGGTAGAACGGAAATGTTGTTCTCTCTGTTGGGCGACGGCCACAAGGTTCTCTAGACGAAGTCTTGAGAGGAGACGCTCCCGAAAGTGGCACAGTAGTTCCACAGAAGCTTGGTGGATGGTATAAGGAGATGAGATATCTCGGCAGCGCTGATGAAATACGTAAATGACATGTTTCACCAGGATGAAAATATATGAGCAGATGGGTGGAAGCTTGACTGGCGGAGAGACCTGCAGGAGGAGTGTCTTATAGGCATCGAAAGGAAGATCAGTTGTGGCTGAACGTTGAGCAATGGAAAATGCAAGATGGAGTAGTGGAAGGAGGATGACACAATGTAGATAAACGTGAGAGACATCAGCTTCTTGAGCACAGAAGGGGCAAAGAGGGGAGTCAAGAATGGTCATGCGGTGGAGGATGGATGGAACGGGAAGACGGCGGTGGAGAAAAAGCCAGTGAGTGTTTATTTCAAGAGGAGCTGAAAGAGGAGAAAGGGTGGCAGACCAGACAGCGGTGAGAGAGGATTAGGAGACATCAGGGATGTGAAGGGGAGAAGGAGAGTGGGATTTTAAAAGTAACCGATAGAGAACTGAGGTTGAAAGAGAGGATAGTGGAAGTGTAGATCTGCCGACTGAAAGAAAGAAAGGAAGGGGAGGGAGGCGGAAGGAACAAAGGTCAGGCCGGTGGTGGCTGCGAGATGAGGAAACTTAGCAATGATGGTAGAGAGTAGTTAGTCATAGACAGAGCGAGAGGAGGGTGAAAGTAGAACGGTGGGTGGGAGGCTGGCGTAGGGTCGCCAGGACAGATCTGAGGTTACAAGATATTTGACGGTTACAACTCCGACTCGGAGCCAAGAAGGATAGGCGAAGCATGAAAGATGAGGGGGGGGGTGAAGCAAAGAGGAGAAGAACAGGGGTTAGGCAAGGAGTTCAGTGGTGGAATCGGGTGGGGATCGAGTGAGCGGGAGAGAGCGGAGAAAGGTATAAGAGTCTCCCGTAAGGCAGGAAGAAGGCGAGAGTGAGTGGTAGTACGGAGGTCCATTAGAATGAAAGAAGTGAAAGTGAAATCAGTGTTGCTCGAAGAGATGATGACATTCCTTGCGGTAACGGTGTCGGCAACAGGTGAGGTATGAAGACGGAGGAACGAGGTTATCCGGAGAGCTTGAGTAGTACAGTCGTGTATCAATTAGGCCAATGCCACCTTGGTCAGGAGGAAGGCTGAGCTTGGGGGCACTGAGCCAGTGGTGTCCGGTCCAGATAACTGAGGTGAAGCAGCGAGTGATATCATTGAGACGAAGAAGTGGGGATTTAGTAGCAAGCCAGGAATGTGTGCACATGGAGAGAAGATAGGTTTGCGCAAGACGTGCACGTTGAAAATATGAAGTGCAGAACTGCGCTTTTCGCCAAAACGCAGTTGACCGATGAAGACGTGGCTGGATGGTATTCCACGTTGTGCTGGAGGCTTCACCTGGGACGCCAAGATGTACGCCAAGGAAACGTTGAGAGGCTGAAGACCAGTGCGCTCCCCATGGGGAATCCAAACGGTCAACCAATGAGCCGCACCACAGGCCTGTGCTTTTGGTTGTATTCATCGCAGCTTCGGAGCAGGAGGCGTAATCGGCGAAAAGACTTTGAAGCAAAGAAAACTGTGAATCCAGGCGTATACAGAAGAAAACGTCGTCTGCATACGCCACGGAAGTGGTGACATGGTGTCTCGTGCGGGCGATGAGTGGCGGCAGGGTGGCTTGAAAGGAGCGTTGAACGGAGCGGAGAAAAGGTTCTAAGGCTATAGCGAAAAGTTGACCGGAGAGTGGGCAGCCTTGCCTCACTCCACGGCGGAAGAGGATTGGTGCTGTAAGAAAGGTGGGCAACTTGACCTGAAAACTGGCGTCCTGGTAGAGGGAGGTGATGAGAGAAATAAACGGAGATGGAAATCCAAATCGGAGAAGTGTGGCGGAGAGATAAGTGTGGCGGAGAGATAAGTGTGGGAGATATTATGAAAGGCGGACTGTTGGTCTAAAGAGAGGAGGGCGAGGGGTTCAGAGCGGGAGTGCGCAAGGTGAATTAGATCAGTCAGGAGATGGATGTTGTGAGATAGGGAACGGCCGGGAAACTGTGTAAGTCTGGTTAGGGGAGAGGATGTAAGTGAGGATGGGATTTAGTCGTTGTGAAAGAAGCTTGGTATAAAGTTTGTAGTCGAGATTCAGTAGGGAAATTGGGCGCCAGTTCACCAAGTCAAGGAGATCACCTTTTTTGGAGAAAAGGACAACGTATGCATTTGTGAATCCCCTCGGGAGAGGAGAGTAAGTAAAGGCAGCAGAGAAAGCGGATAGGAGAAACGGAAGAAGAAGAGGCAGAAAAGTTTTATAAAAGCTAAAGGTTAGGCCGTCCGGACCCGGAGCGGCACTAGAATTCAGAGAAAATAATGTAGTGTTTAGCTCAGAGGGCGTGGGGGAAGGGAGTAGAGAAGAAGCGAGATGGGGGGGGGCTGAGGTAGATTAGAAAGGAGAGAATCCATTGCTGCAGAGGATGGTTGAGGAGGCTCACTGAACTTCATGGAGAAGTACTGACGGACATGGGAACAAAGCGCAATCGGCTCATCTGATACCTCTCCAGAAGAAAGGCGTAGATGATGAAGTATGGACGAAGCTCGTCGGGTGTTTTCCACCGACGTCAGGAACTCATAGTTGTGAGCATCCGGCGTCAGGTGTTGCAAACGAAGTCGGCGGAGAGCTTGTTGCGCCAGAGGAGTGAGAAGAGATCGAAGCTCTTCTTGAAAGGAGGAGAAGAGAGGATCACTGAGACTGAGCATGGATAGCATTGAACGAACATAGTCTAGGCGCATGTTCTGGAGTGTCTTTAGTTGGAAAGAGTAGTTTCGGACATGCAGAACGAGCTGTTGCTTGATCTCCAACCAAGAATTTAATCCGCAGAGTGTAGATTGAAGCTGCGGTCGTCTGTCAATCAGGAATGACCGGACCGAAGAGCAGAATGCCGGGTCGGAGAGAAGTGCATCATCAAATGTCCACAGGCGAATTATCCTGGGTTTGAATGATGCAGTATGGACTATGATGGCAATGGCGCAGTGGTCAGATGAGGCAGTGGGATGCACACTCGATTCTGTCACGGCAGGAAGTAGAGTACTGGAGGCATAAAACCTGTCAAGGCGGGCTAAGAAAGGATTTTGCGCATGAGAGGAGCGCCAAGGGTAATTAGTCGACCATGGATGAATATGCCGATGTACATCATGAAGAGCGTTGTTGGTGACAACTGTCTGGAGCAGGTTCGCCAGGGCATGGCGGCGCTCTCTATTTGTAGAAGACCTATCCAGAAGAGGATCCAGGGTACAGTTAAAATCCCCACCAACGAGAACATGGTCTGACGGTGGGATACGATCGAGTGCTCTGCGAAGACGCGTGAAGTGAACTGATAAATGTGTTGTAGTGCTTGGAATATAGATATTGAATAAATGATATCTGGAAGTCGCGATGGTAAAGGATGCATGCTGTAAGAGATCTCGACAAATATTTCGCACAGAGAGGGATGTGATAATAGAATTGAGAGTATGACTAATGCCGATGGCAAGACCGCTGTGAGATGTTAGTCCATAGGCGTGATGAAACACAAAAATCCACTGGCGCCATCGAGAATAGACGGTAGATGGTTTGCAATTTGTCTCTTGAAGGAGGAGAATATCTGCCCCCAACGGGTTGAAGTCTTCATATGCTAGAGAGTTGCTGAGGGGGAAAGCGAATCCCCTGCAATTAAGTGACACGATCTTGAATTGTGGGGTTCCTTGCCTCTAGCTGAAGATCTTTCAGAGCTGGAGGAAAAGACTTGAGACGATTATAGAAAATGTGTGCCCACGGATGGGTGGGAACATTCTGGTGGCAGAAATGCGACACATTGAAGATCTGCTCCGGCACAAATTGGCGAAGCGATGGATTTTTGACTGCTAAGGCACGCGCTATTGCGTAGCTTGTCGGATTCGTTAAGTATGTATGGAGATCAATGTATGAGAGTGGTACGGGAGGTATATTGACTGTCTGGAGAAATGCAGTGAACTCTTCGACCGTGGGAAAGGAGACTTCGGCTGGCGAGGTGTGTCGAGGAGAACTGCTGGACAGGGAGGTTGAACGAGGTGAAGTAGAGTTTTGCTTCTTCGCTACTCGCCTGCTGCGTCCAGAGCCGCGGCGCTTCAGTGGAGGCTCGGTCGTCTCATCCTCACACTGCGTCTCTGGACCAACGGACTCCACATCAGCTGTTTCGGAGGTTCCAGTGGTAATAGCTGGTTGTAAACCCTCTGAAAGGGACTCAGTGGTGGAGCGACGACGTTGCGGGAGTGAGGAGGCAATTGTAGGAAAGTTCTCTAGTGAAAAAGAGGAAGCGGATGTGGGAGCGTTGCGTTGACCAACGTCTGTAAGCGAACTTTTTCATCATATCTTGGCTCCGAGGCCTGCTGTGCTGAAGTAGATGGTGTAGTACGCTTCGAGGTAGGAACAGCACCTGTAGGAACGCCAGTCGGAGTCGGTGGAACTTGATGTGGGCAGTGCACGCGAAGATGGTTTTCGCCATGGCAAAGCGTGAAGTGCAAGGAGGTAATGACGTCGATTCTCCGACGTTGCTGGCCACACCGTACGGTTAGGATCTTCGGGCACGCAAGCAGATGATCGTCCGACGGAAATATGACACGGGCACTTCGACGAAACCCTGCAATGGATTTGTCATCGGGATCTCTGGGTGCCGCCGAAAGGGTCGTAATTGGTCCAACCACTCGGCCAAATTTGCTGAGTATAGTGCATAGAGCGACATCTGAGACTTCAGGTGGGAAGTCTCAGATGTCGCTCTATGCACTGGGTGGAAAGTGACCTGGATAGGTCGCTGTGCCACAGGTTCAGCCAGAAGACGCACATCTTTGATGGATAAGCCATCAGTCATCACAAGGTCTGCATGTTCTTTACGGGCAAAATACACTAATACGGCCCGTGGCTTTCGAGCCATATGAGTAATATAAGCTCCTGTAGGAAGCATCTTCTTTAGGGCAATACTATATTCCTTGAATTTCGTGTCTGGTAATGCATCAAAACAGACACCGAAATCCATTGTGGAGAAAAATTGTTTCCCGGCTGGGGAATCCTCTGGGATATCGATGGTGGCAGAACTACCCTCAACACTGACGTAAGAGTCAGGAAAAACGGGAGCAATAAACTTGGAAGGAACTCTCGCTCCGGAGGTCACTGTGGAGTAAGTGAGAGACGTAGAGTTGGCAGCGGAAGGATGCGATACAGTGCTCATTGCTGGTAGCGGCTTGGTAAACTGAGTTGAGCCAGTTGAAGGCAACGCAACCGTGCAATCGGTCACATCCATAGCTTCGGCAAATGAACCAGGGCCGTGCGTCAAGGTGACGTCACTCTCTTGGGCAGGGATATCAGCTTGAGCCTTTGCAGAGGAGTCTCGCGTCACATCTTGTATGCGTATGACGTATCTGACGTGCATAAATGCTGATTGGTCTCCTGAGAGTGAGGAGGAGGAGGAGGTTGAATGAGCATCACTGATGTGGGCGTGGACATCACCCTTATGAGTGCCTGCCATTGAAAATGGCGAGGATTAACTTAAGGATCGATCAGCTTGATCGAAAATAGTAAAACGCTGAATGCAAACAAAATATGCAACTCACCGACTTGGGAGCTGGGCTAAAAGAATGTACAGATCTTCTTCTTGAAGGGGAACACAAAAATAGGAACAAACACTCACTATACACTTCCAAAAACTGAGCACAAACACAGAGCTCGAAAGGAACGTGACTATATCGGTTATACGCTTCTTCAACCTACGGTTGGAAAGCGCAAATAAAAACATTCAACTCTCCTCTAGGATGGGGTATGGCTATTTTCAGAAATATTTATCATTACATCTATTAATACACAAATTCTTTTAACATGGTAATGCTGTAAAAACTTACAAGTTTTTATTAAGGCAACATAAAAACTATGAATGTACAAAATTTATGGAGACTGAAATTTCACAGTGAAAGACTCAGTGTTTAAGTATCTTAGCTAAACTTGTTATCTCAGAATCTAGAACGTCAGCTTCTTCTTTTGCCTTTTCTATAAGCTTTCTTTTCTTATCTTTGAGTTCTTTTAGTTCTTGGACTGCTCTCCTTTTACGATTGGCCACTTCACCTTCGTCACATTTCTTCTTCTTTAAGGCTCTTTTTGATGAAACATTTTTGACAGCTAATGTATAACTAATTTTGTGATGTCCACATTCAGTTCTTTCTCACTATTAGCTAAACCATCTAACGACTGTATTGCACTGTAAACACTTCTTTCTGCAACAACTGCATCTTCTTCTAAGTTTTCAATTAAAAGTTCTTTGTTAACTGAAAAGCATCTTTCAACTGCAGTATTGCCATGAAACGTGCATGGCAGCTTCTGTAAGAACTTGATAAGTCATGGTTGGCACTTTGTAGTAAATTTATGAGGAAGCGATCAAGTTTGTCTTCCTCAGGATTGAACTGTTTCAGTTATTTTTCTAGAGGATTCATAAAATTGCGAATATTCCCTCTTCACAACATCAGCTTTTGATGAAGCCACAAGTTTTTTCATATACTGTATATGTCATGGGGCATTGAATACACGCCGGTTTATAAGAGTGCCAGTTCGTGTTTTTTTCTAGGTGCGCAAACTTGTCTTCATTCAGGTGCTGATAAAAAAAAACCGTTCATGACCACCCACTCAATTTCATTACTTCATGACCACATGCTCAATTTCATGACTTTTTCATGACTTTCATGACCAGTATACACCCTGTTTTAATATACTAGTAAACTAGTTGTTGATTGATTATAACAGCATAAATAATAAAATAGCATAATAATATTATTATAGAGTACAGGGTGATTCATAAAGAAGTATACAGTTTTAACGCACTATAAAACAGGAACAATGTAAGATATTTTGTTACCTGTAACTGAATTGTAGGGTAATGTTTCAAGTTTTTTTTTTGAGACAGTCACAGATGTTCTGTGTCTGCATCCTTAGTCACACGACACACATCGAGCCAGTAATCCATTTCCGCCCAAACGCGAGGTAAGATATCTGAATCAAGCGCAGTGATAGCGGCTGTGATACGCTGTTTCAGCTCCGCTAGATCAACAGGAAGTGGAGGGGAGAATACCTTGTCCTTTACGTACCCCCACAGGAAAAAGTCACAAGGTGTTAAGTCAGGACTTCTGGGTGGCCATTGGGTCAATGGCATGTTGTAGTCCGCGGCTCGTCCAATCCACCGGTGAGGAAGATGTTCATCGAGATAATCTCGCACGTCGCCTAACCAGTGCGGTGGTGCACCATCCAATTGGAGAATAAAGTTGTCACTGTCGTGCTGCAACTGTGGCAACAACCAAAGACATAACATATCCAGAAAAGAGCCTCCCGTAACAGTTTTCTCGTGAAAAAAGAAGAGGCCGTACACCTTCTTTTTGGACAGAGCACACAACACTTTTAAGTTTGCACAAACAGCCCGTAGTTTCACATTTTTTATGCCAATCGTAGATATATTTCTGGTTGGAAGTTCTTTTCCGAATCGTGATCGAAAATGCCGTTTTGCTCAATTCAAGAAAACAAAACGCATTCTCCACTGCAGACGCTGCCATTTTGACTGACTAGTCACGTGACACGCGCGCTATCGCCTACGTCACTTCCCGCAGTAACGGGACACAAACGTTATGAGTGCATCTACCTAACGGTTCGCAGTTGTGGTCCGTGTCTTCAACTGTTGCTGTTTTACAGCATCTGGAAACTGTATACTTCTTTATGAATCACCCTGTATATATAAAGCATTATTACGAATATGCCGCCCCGGTGGCGCAGTGGTCTAAGGCGCTGGCCTATGATCATTCGTCCGTAAGGGGTCCGGGTTCGAATCCCGGTCAGGCATGGATGTTGTGTTTGTCTTACGGCACTGGCTCTCTCCCTTCCCTGGAACCAGTGACCCTAAATTAGGCACGGGCGACTGCTTATAGCCCATTGTGTTGCTCACGGTGGTCGTTAAACCTCCAATAAAAAAAAAAAAAAATTACGAATATTTATATATATTACGCACATATAAACTACCTGCACAACAAATAGGCTCTAGTGCTTGTGCAATTAAACTTCGCATTTTTCCTTTGTACCCAATTTTCTTTCATTGTGCAAAATCCTTCAGGCATTGCTTCTTTGAAATCAAATTTCGCACTTCACAATATACACAGTGTGGCAAAGAATTTTTAAGACTGGGTCTGTAAAATGAAATAGAAACAAGAAATTAGAATTTGTTTTGGTTTGTTTTTCAAAATAAGTCCCTCCGTCTTCAATACACTTATTACAGCGATTTAATAATGATTCGAATGCTTGTTCCAGTTCATTTTGCGGAATTGCCTCCAAAGCACGCGTCGAAGCTGTTTGTATGGTCGAAATATCATCAAAATAACACCCTTTTAACGTCATTTTAAGTTTTGGGAATAAAGAAAAGTCGTAGGGTGCTAAATCAGGCGAATACGGTGGATGATTCAACACACAGGCGTTATTTTTCGCCAAAAATCTACGAACAAGAAGTGAGGTTTGACTGGGTGCATTATCGTGCAATAGACACCAACTGTTTTCATCCCGATATTCTGGACGAATGCGACGAAGTCTGCCCACCAAACGCCTCAAAACATTTTAAATAAAACTCACCAGTAATTGTTTGTCCACTTGCAACAAATTCTTTGTGGATAATACCCTTACTATCGAAAAATGTAATGAGCATTGTTTTGATTTTCGATGGAACTTTTCTTGTTTTTTTGGCTTGTGGTGAGTTTTTTGACTTCCATTCCGCACTTTGTCGCTTTGTTTTAGAATCATATTGAAAACACCATGTTTCATCACCAGTAACAATCGATATTACGAAGTTTGGATCATTTTCAGCGGCTGAAATGATGTCTCTGCAATGTGCACTTCTCCTTGATTTTTGTTCATTGGTTAACGTGTGTAGAACATATTTAGCACAGACTTTTGTCTTTGCCCAAATCTTCATGCAGGATGGTTCGAATCGTTTCTTTGTTGATGTTTAAAGACTCTTCCGTCATTATTAGTGACGCACATCGATTGTTTGCCACGAAATCACGCACTTTTTCAATAATCTCAGGTGTCCTAGATAAACTTGGTCATCCGGTGCGCAAGAGATATCTTTTGTCCAAAAAACGTTTGTGCCATAGGAAAGCATTTGATCTACTTAAACAAAGCTCACTGTAAACTTGTTTCATCATTTGGTACGTTTCCGAGGCACTTTTATCAAGTTTTGCGTTAAATTTAATGACAGCCCTTTGTTCCAACTTAATAATTCAACATTAAAAAAAATTTAACTTCTCTAATGAACGGCCGTTTCGTTTGAGTTACTTTAACAACTGAGCAGTACTTTTGGCAGAAAGCAAGCAGATGGTCACGGTTTATAACGCATTCGCGATTACACTGGTAACGCCACCGTAGGCTGAAATCTAGCGCCAGTATTAAAAATTCTTTGACGCACTATGTATGTTAATTGAGCAGTCTATGTGGATCAGTTTCACTTGAAGTCTACAGTGGATTTCATTCAATCTCTAAAAACAGCTCATTGGATTAACCGAATCTAATATAATCAAATTATTTAATGTAGGTGCAACTTTCAGAATAATGAAAGAAAGACTTCCTTTCAGCAGGCTGTTATCTTGAGAACTTGTTTGATAACAAAGGAAACACAATTCGTCTAATTCACCGTCCCCACGGACATGCAGTGTTTTTATTCAAACAGTGTAATTTCCAAAGAAAATGGAACTTGAACTTTTGGTTACGATTTCGTAGCATTTTTAGAAATGAAATGTCCGAAGCATCTCAAATTCTTCTAAAACTTAAAAAACCCAGAATTCCGGGCTACACCTGGATTACAAACAGGTCTGCGTTATGTTTTTTTTTTTTTTTTGAATTGGCACTAACATTCATGCAATTCAATCTAAAATAAAAGAAGGAAGGATCCTCAACATAATTAAGAATGAAAATACTCCGAATACGTGGCGACAGTAAATAAACAAATACATCGCTCTTAACCACGTTCTAGAAACACACAGCAACCGAAAAATTTTTTATTTGGAGTATTTTCAACTTGGATCTCGCCCTTTGATTTAATTGCTATAATATATATATAGCTAATGCCGTTAATGTCCACCAGATGGAGACGTCTCAGATGCTGAGCCCATCTTACGGATTTATGATGTCAGAAGCTGACTTAAAAATACACATAGCACCGTGGATTGTTGGCCACCGTGGCGTATATGTAACGCACTCGGCTAGATATCGAGAGTTCTGTTGGTTCAATTCCACAGCGGCGGCTGAAAAACAATTTTTCGGTTGCTGTGTGTTTCTAGAACGTGGTTAAGAGCGATGTATTTGTTTATAATTAAGAATATTACAAAAAACATCTTCATTAAAGCAGACAAAAATCTGTGACATGCTTGGAAGTGACCACACTGAGTAGAAAATGCAAGATTTCATCTGTGCTGTATTGCAATTGTACGTTTCTTTTACTGCGTATAGTACGTACACATACATTTTATGCTTTACTGTACCGATAATATGAAAAGATAATTTCATTGTTGTAAATGAGACAGTATAGTACGTACTGATCGTGTTCTTTTACTATTATCATATGCTTGTCTATTATTTATGTTTTTTTAAAGACATATGAACTACACATAGTAAACTTGTATAAAGAATTAAGGTGGTCGTCTAGTGATTTTCTTCCTATTCTTCCAATGGGCAAACTTCTGTACACATTTCCTTCACAATTAGTGTGTTCCCAAGGATGGAAATTTGAACATCGATTAAAATAACTTCATATTATAACTTGCAACACTTAATATTTTCTGAAGCATAACCATAATTAAGCAATCCAACATTTGCTTGTCTACTGACGTCATTAATGTACAGGTCGCGCCATCTTTTTCTGGTCTCAACACCACCAAAGGAAAAGTTATTGATTTTTAATATAAGTATTATTATGTTTCAGAAAATATTAAGTATTACATGTTATAATATGAAGTTATTTTAATCGATGTTAAAATTTTCACCCTTGGGGAACGCATTAATTGTGAAGAAAATGAGTACAGAAGTTTGCCCATTGGAAGTATAGGAAGCAAAATCTCTAGACGTCCACCATAAACTGAATTTTTATGCAGTCTCAGGGTTTCGGCACCCCTTTTTGCAAGGAATGCCCGGATTAGCGAGAGTCTACTGTAGTATTCTGTAATAGTATTATTATATTTAAATAGTATTATAATAGTACTGGTTTAACAGTATTTTTCTTTCCTTCAGTTCTATTTTATTTGAAGTATGCAGAGATACATAACTTTTTGTATCCTTTCTGGCAACCGTGGATGGAGGAGGAGGGGGGGGGTAGGTTAAGACGGAGCGGCACGTGGCGAGCCGTGGGATGGCCACCCCTGCTATAAAACATATCCACGTACTGAGAGAACTAATTGAAACAGCCAGGAAATATGAACTCCCATTATGCATGGCTTTTACTGACTAAAAAAAGCCTTTGATTCCGTGAATTCATCAGCAGTTACAATGGCTTTGAAATCCTGCGGTATTGAAGATGCATACATCAGTATTATTAATAACATCTATGAAAATGCAAGTGCAAAGGTTTGGCTATTTCAGAATACAGCACCAATAAAAATCGGAAAGGGAGTGAGACAAGGTGACAGCATATCTCCCAAACTCTTTAATGCCACATTGCAAAATGTCTTTCAATCACTGAACTGGGAAAACAAAGGGATAAAGATTAATGGAGATTATTTAACTCACTTTAGTTTAACTGATGATGTAATCATTTTTGCAACTACCCCAACAGAGCTGCAGAGTATGATCCAGGAACTTGCTGTCAAGAGTAAAGCAGTGGGATTAAAAATGAACTTTCAGAAGACAAAAGTGATGTACAGTGCTTTTACAAGAAGTGAAGATTTATCGATTGATGGAGAAAAGCTGGAGATAACCGATACCTACATTTTATCTGTGGCAGCAGATGTCAAGAAGGGGTCACATTGATAAAGAAATTAATCGGCGCACAAAACTTGGCTGGAGAGCTTTTAGAAGAAACAGTACAATTTTTAAGACTAGTATGCCATTATGTATTAAAAGAAAAATGTTTGATCAATGCATCCTTCCAGCGCGTACGTATGGTGCAGAGACGTGGACCTTAACTAAACAAGTTAGTAAAATCATGCAATGCATTGATTATGATACGCTTTCCAACATACCAGAAATCATTACTCCAATTATTACTCAAGTAATGAGGATAATGGCTGTAGAAAAAATCTCGCTCCTATGACCTGACCTTTAACCCCATTTCGATTATATTCGACAGAACCGGTAAAGTATACTTCCGGAACAACATGATAAAGTTTTGTCTCAATCGAAGCATTTTACGTAAGTTATAGCACATAAGTGCGATGGAATGTATCCCGATCCTATGTCCTGACCTTTGACCCCATTTTGCCCATTTTCAATAAGGTTCGTCTCCAGGTGGTCCCCTACCACATACTAAAATTTCATCGAAATTGAGCCATTTTTATGCGAGTTATCGTGCGACGGACAAAGCTGGAGCATATACGCTTCTTCAACCTACGGTTGGAAAGCGTAAAAAAGACATACAGAGACTGCAGACAACTGAAAGCAGCATGGAGAGGTGCATGCTTGGTGTAACCAGGAGAAATAAGAAGAGGAATTTGTGGATTAGGAAAATGACAAGAGTGGAAGACATTATGATCAGAGTAAAATTTGGGGATGGGATATTCGAATCCCGTGAATCTTGAGAAAGACTCGAATCTTCGCGCTTTTTTCTTCATTCGAATCTTAACCTAAAACACTTGGTGTTTGTTCTAGAGCGATATTTGTTCGAATGTATGTCAGCATGACGAGTTCTGACATTAGAAAACAATCGAAGATCGTCTATAGTGTGTACACAGCTTTTGAAATAGCGCGTTACTTCCAAACCGGATGCAACAGCGAAGGAATTGTTCAGCCAAACACAGAGAGCAACCGCCGAAGCGACTGGCATCTCCCATCTGACAGTACCTTAGCCACCACACCTCAAGTATAGTGGGAAATGCGACTTAGCCATATTTTATCTCTTTCGCGGCAGCCGTAACCGTGGTAACGAGCGTAAGAACGGAGGAGAGTGTGACCTTGAGCAGCGTCTCGCACATGACTGAAATTACTGTCTACAGATCAACGTTTCTAGTTCTACAAAACTCTCCGTAGAGTCTCACTTGCACACGCTATGAGTAAACGCTCGGCGTTGTCCGGACTGTACTTTTTGTCTCAATCTCAGTGTTTCTCACGCTTTATTTTTATTCCTACGTAGTTTCTATCGCTAACCACTGCATTTACGCATACTTAGGAGCGATTTACCTTGTGCCTGTCACAGAACCATCGCATCTCCTATAACCTGCAACAAATGTCAACCCATGAGATGACATCATCTCAAGCATCTTCTAATAAGTATGTAGAACTATTTCCAAATTTCGGATAATGAAAATTATGCAAATTGCAGTCTGTGTTCTACAGAAATATCCAGAGGAAAAGGGTCACATACTACTTCAGCGATATGGAAACATTTGAAAGCCAAACATTCATCCAAATTTCAAGAACTCAAAGATAGAAATTCACCATCCGATTACTGACTCCAGCTTCGCCTTTAAGCTATTTGACTGTCAGAGTTGACTCCCGATTCGAAGACAATAATGACCTAGATGATCCAGCTGTCACTGGGAGTCTTGCAGCAGTTAGTTTAACTCCCAGTCCAGGTTCAGAAGTTTCTTCTCATGGAGAAGGAAGTCCTTTCGAAGCACCCACAGTAAAATGCAAAGCAGTATCTTCTAACCAACCGACTCTGAAAGCATTTATTGATAAAATGCAAAGTTTAAAGCCTGTAGACAAAAGAGCTAAAACAATTACCAGATTAGTCGCCGAAATAATCTGCAAAGATAACCAACCATTGTCCATAGTAGAAGACAAAGGTTTTAAAAAGTTAGTAAACCACCTTGAGCCAAGAAATATCATCCCAAGCAGGAAACACTTTGCCCAAAAGGTAATTCCAGGTATGTATGACGAAGAAAAAATAAAAGTTAAGAATCTGTTAGATAAAACCGAGTTTATTGCAGTCACAACAGACATGTTGACATCAACATCTTCTGACGATTACCTCAGTTTCACAGTTCACTTCATAGATGAAAACTTTGAGTATTATCACTTATATTTACATTTTTTCACATCACTTAGTTTCACATACCGCACCTGCAATACAAACTTTCATTACCAACACTATAAAAGAATGGCATCTCTTAGAAAAAGTTGCGTGTTTCATGAGAGACAATGGGCTAAATATGGTTGCAGCTTTAGAACACAGTACCTTTGACCACTTTCCATACTTTGTTCATACATTTCATTTAGTTCCCTTCTCAAGCTAAGCTAAGTCTTAAACCGCATCGTTTGATACCAGACGGACCAACTAGATGGAATTCTCAGCTTCACATGCTCATTCGTCTCATGGAACGAAAGCAAGCTGTTTTATTATCTGTTTCAGAGTTAAATTTGCCGGTAGATCTTAGTGCTCGACAGTGGACCAGTACAGAAGAAGTGATACTAATCCTAGATGTATTTGATAGACCTACATTTGTGGCCCGTTCCAGAGAAGTAGCAATCTCAGAAATAATTCCTTTAATGAGTAGCACCATTAGTATTCTACAAAACTTCAAATCAACTTTAGGTTCCGTACAAGGTTTTCGAAAGGACTTGCTTACATTTGTAAAAGGCGCGAAAAATTGTATGCTCTTGGAACTATACTGGGTCCCCGATTCAAAGGAAGTGTATTTTCGAGCAGAGAAAACCTTGAGCAAGTTAACTCAACACTGGCCATTGAAATTTCTGATATTAGTATTTTGCAAGCAGATGACAGTGATCGGCAGTCATCAGAACAAAATCAAGGAGATACCACTCAAAAATCGTTAACTCAAAAAGGAGTTCATAGCATGTGGAGTTACTATTCTCAATTGATGACACCATCTACCAGCAGTGAGCAGAATTACAGTTTGTCTCCTGAAGAAGAAATGAATACCTACTTAGCAGGACAAGGAGGTTATATTACTGGAGACACCACTCCTATCCACGCAGCATTGGCCGCCATAAGTCACCGTCTGTGCTGCAAATGACGTCATCAGCAGGCACGACGCAGCCGCAGAACAGAAGCTGCTCGGAAACCAATGGAACAAAAGCTTCTAAGCGTATAAACAGAGTAATTCAATAATCTTCAGCAATGATACACAAGCTTACTGTTTCATCAACGGTATAATTTAGTTCATTCTTTTTATTGGAGGTTTTTTTTTTTTTATTGGAGGTTTAACGACCACCGTGAGCAACTCAATGGGCTATAAGCAGTCGCCCGTCCCTAATTTAGGGTCACTGGTTCCAGGGAAGGGAGAGAGCCAGTGCCGTAAGACAAACACAACCAGTGACCCTAATTTAGGGTCACTGGTTCCAGGGAAGGGGGAGACCCCGTTCGGACGAATGATCAGAGGCCATCGCTTAGACCACTGCGCCACCGGGGCAACAGTTCATTTTTATTTTTGCATGCTTATGACGTCACACCACAGATTAGCTGTGACCTATGGCGGCAGAACCAGTGGTGTCTCCAGTAATATAACCTCTTCGTAGCAGGAACACTGCTTCGCCGCCCCGGTGGCGCAGTGGTCTAAGCGATGGCCTCTGATCACTCGTCCGAAAGGGGTCTGGGCTCGAATCCCGGTTAGGCATGGCTGTTGTGTTTGCCTTACGGCACTGGCTCTCTCCCTTCCCTAGAACCAGTGACCCTAAATTAGGGACGGGCGATTGCTTATAGCCCATTGAGTTGCTCACGGTGGTCGTTAAACCTCCAATAAAAAAAATCAAACACTGCTTCTACCATCTTCCGACATCTTTTAAATGCTGGAAGGACAACAAAAAATATCAAAATTTGAGGAAACTCTCTAAAACGTTCTGAATCGCACCATCATCAACAGTAATGTCAGAAAGACTATTCAACACATCAGGTGTCATAGCTGACGAAAAACGAACGATTTCGAATGCTACTGCTTTTAAATAAAAATCTCCATTAAAAGTTTCCGATTTTTTTTTACATTGTCCTGAAAGAGTTCAGTGTTTTTATTAACTCTTAAAGCAACCATGTTTTTGATTTTTCTTCATTTTCTGAAAAGAATTTATTCAATTTAGTGTTCCATGTTTAGCATTTATCTGATACCTTAACTCTTGAAGTAATCCTCCCCAACTCTACACTTGCTTTAATTTTAAAAGGTTTGGAACCTTTGTTATTAAAAGTCGAAAATGTAAATTGTTACTCAAATGTTTTGTCAAATTATGTTCAGAAAATGAACCTCAAGACCTAAGTACTTCATTTATTAAATGTAAATTATAAATTTCATTTGCATCTTCTTAGTAAGTATGGGTATATTTTTTGAAAACTGTATTCTTAAATTTATTTTTCATTAAACACAGGTTAGAAATTTTGCTTTAATTAACAACTTTCAATTTCAAATAGAAGTCTTCGAGATTCAAACTTCAATTAACAACTTTTAATTTTAGGTAGAAGTCTTCGGAGATTCCAGAACCTTTTAAGATTCCTCCCACCTCTAACAAAATCCCTGAAATGGCAGTGGCCTGGACATATTGCCAGAAGGATGGACAACCGAAATTTTAGACTGGATTCCAAGGGACAGGAAAAGATTCAAAAGAAGATCACATGGGAGACGGATGGATAAAATTCGAAAGTATGCCGGAGTGACATGGAGGAAACAGGCTCAAGACAGACAGTTGCTGAAGAAACTTAAGGAGACCTTCATCCAGCAGTGGATTGATAATGGTTAACAATGATGATGAAGATACATAAATATCGCTTTAAATTCGTACCCAATCGCGCTCAAGGGGGCCGGACCCAAGGCTAAGCCTATGCTGTGTACCCACTTTTGGACCACTGTGTATGTCCAAGTATGTTATTCGAACACGAGTGTCTAAGAACGTCAGTTTTTTAAATGCTCTTCGGAAATTCAGTTCTTTTACGCTTTTATCATAAAATGCAGTTTTCGTCCATAATTTCTACTGTAGCCCTTCAACTAAGTGTCAGCACTGTACTACAGTAAATGTTGTCACAATGGCTGATATCTGTAAGTCGACAGTGGCGTTAAATGTCGCTATTACTATATCTGTGCAAAATATTTTACACAAAAGACAATGAGTACGAAAGATTACAATTATGAAAAAGTAAAGAGTAGAAAAGAGGCATACCTCAAAAAGAGTGGGTTAGCCAACCCTTTCAAGATTTCCATGAAAAATCTTCATGGAAGTGTGTCACACCAAACTGCATCAGCTGCTCATATATAACAGGGACTATTTAGACGCCAATCTTCCCGTTTCATGACGTCACTCGTCGGCTGATGTCGGTTTCTGAAGACCCTCGGCAAAGAATATAAGATATTTTTTGCTCTCATGCTTTCAGTTCGACGTCTGCGTTTTCCCCAGGAGCACACAAAATGTCCCACTCGCACATTACATTTCAAGCCCATGTTGGGTACTAACGACAGCTGTGTGCTTTACCATAGCTACAGAAAGAATGACGCAACGCACGCAAACGAAATGTCTCCCGGCATGCAATGCTACCGGAGCTGTGAGGAAAACCGGGTTGAGTCACGTGACCTGGGCAGATTCAAAATTCTCAGAACATCCATGGCATAACAGTGGATGGGGACCAGCGTTGCCAATTTAGATGATTTTCAACTACATCTGGTTGAATTTGTCCAGCACTTGGAAAATTTTTCATTAAGTTCATAGATGATACATCTGGTTCACTCTCGAAAAATGTAGGGACCTTTCCTGTTATCTGTCAGCCACTATTTGACTTCCGAATAAGAACGTTTTCAAGTAGTTCCCGATTTCGAAAGTAGATGCGCAGTGGCAAGGTTAGTTAAAGACGGTAAGGTCGGTTTTTACGAAGGAATAGCTGCCATTGGCTCATTGTCGTGACGTAACGACCGAGTGCGATGCTCCCAAAGATGGCGTATCGACGAAAATTCGTAACTCGCTATCAACCTGTCACCTCCGCCAGTGTACGGCTCACGTACCGAACTTTAGCTTTTGCAATATGCAAAATATTTTAAGCCAGTTATAATTTCGTTTTGTTCATACTCAGTAATTTCCCACCACAAACGCACACATAAAAAGCATATTCATGGTAGATTTTAGATACAGCGACACTTATTTAGCTAATATAAAGCGAGGCCCACAAAACTGTCCAAATGCGGAATAGGTACATGGGTTATTAGCATTTTTAATATATTTCAAACAAAGTTTAAAGTTCAGATTAGAATAAATAAATTGTATATAAAATTAAGTGGTAAAAGTGTATGATACTGTTTTGTAAACAAACAGCGAGAAAAGAAAAATATAGATCCCACAGGGACAGTTTTAACAAGCCTCCGACAAAAAAAAAAACAAAAAAAACAACTCATTATTAAATACTTAGCCAAATTACAGGGTGTATCAGTGTTGTAGGATTTAGTACTACAGTGTGTGCGTCTCTGTCTTTTGCGATACAAAATGAAAAACGTTGTTCCCGATCTGAGTGTGTCTTTCCGCTTTGTTTACATGCAACCTGATCACAACGAACGTGAAGACGTGAAGGAAAGTAGTTCATGATAAATTTTAGGCATTTCTTTTTTACGCTTTCCAACCGTAGGTTGAAGAAGCGTATATGCTTCAGCTTTGTCCGTCCGTCTGTCCGTCCGTCTGTCCGTCAGTCTGTCCGTCCGTCTGCACGTTAACTCACGTGAAAATGGTTCGATTTCGACGAAATTTTAGTATGTGGTAGGGGACCACCTGGGGACAAACCCTATTGAAAATGGGCGAACCAGGGTCAAAGGTCACGACATAGGTGCGGGATCCATTCCATTGCTCTTATGCGTCAGAACTTGCGTAAAAATTGTTCGATTTCGATGAAATTTTACTATGTGGTAGGGAACCACCTGGGGACAATTCCTCTTGAAAATGGGTGAAATTGGGTCAAAGGTCAGGACATAGGAGCTGGATTCATTCCATTGCCTTTATAGGTCATAACTTGCGTTAAAATGGTTCGATTTCGATGAAATTTTAGTATGTGGTAGGGAACCACCTGGGCACGAGCCCTGTTGAAAATGGGTTAAATGGGGTCAAAGGTCAGGCAGGGCATAAGAGTGGAATATATTCCATTGCCTTTATGCGTCATAACTTGCGTAAAATGGTTCGATCTCGATCAAATTTTAGTATGTGGTGAGGAACCACCTGTGGACGAACCATATTGAAAATGGGCGGAATGGGGTCAAAGGTCAGGACATAAAAGCGGGATCCATTCCATTGCCTTTATGCGTCATAACATGCGTAAATATGGTTGGATTTCGATGAAATTTCAGTATGTGGTAGGGAACCACCTGGGCACGAACCCTATTGAAAATGAGCGAAATAGGGTCAAAGGTCAGGCAGGGCATAAGAGCGGGATTTATTCCATTGCCCTTATGCGTCCTAACTTGCGTAAAAATGTTTCGATTTCAATGAAATTTTAGTATGTGGTGGGACTCACTGGGGACGAACCCTGTTGAAAATAGCCGAAATGGGGTCAAAGGTCAGGACACTGGAGTAGGATCCATTCCATTGCCCTTGTGCATCATAACTTACCTAAAATGCTTGGATTGCGACAAAACTTTATCATGTTGTTCCAGAGGTATAGTGAACAGATTCTTTTGAATATCAACGAAATGGGGTCAAAGGTCATTGCACAAAAAGCCTGATTTATTCCACAGCCATAATTCTCATAACTAGCGTAAAACTGCTTCTATTGCAACAAAACTTTATCACGTTGTTCCGGAGGTATAGTGAACCGGTTCTGTTGAAAATCATCGAAATGGGGTCAAAGGTCAGGACACAGGAGCGATATTTATTCCACAGCCATTATCCACATAACTTGAGTAATAATTTCTGGTATGTTGGAAAGCGTATCATAATCAATGCGTTGCATGATTTTACTAACTTGTTTAGAATGTTTCGTACTTTTGTTCTGGAAGTCATAAATTTTACGCGTTCGTTTTTCTAGAATTTGTTATAATAGACTCCTTAATGAGCTTAGATTTTGCAATAGCTTCGCTCAAAATTTGCCAACTGTACCCGAGTTATCGGCTACCGTTGGCGGCTTGTCCTAGTAATATTCTATAATTAACTTTCATTTATTTTGCTATTTTTGAGGCTTTCTATTTTCGAACTTTCTTTCGATGTTGCTCTACTGTTGTCCTCTTTGCTTTATTAACACTAAGGCGGCGCATCCTTAAGTAGGTTCTTCTCCTAGTGTACACTTTTATGAGTTTCTTGTGTGCTTCAGGATATTTTTCAGCCAGTAACTGACAAAAAGATTTCATTGCATGCGGCGTTTCTGGTAGCTTATCTGGTAGTCTTTTTGGTGGCCTTTCTCAGCGAAATGTTCAGAGCATACAGTTGCTTTTGAAAAATTTATTTTATCTAATCTTCTGCATTTGATGAGCCATTCCTTTCTCTTTGTATGATTTTTAAGAAAACTGTAGAAAATAATTCCCTTCCCTTTGGTGTTCTGATTTCATATTTTGCATATGGTCACTGCACAATTTGGCAGTATGCCAAGAATATCCAACACAAGAAGTCACAATACACACACCGCGCTTGATGATGGTAATATAACTAGAATAACTCAAATAATATAACTATAGAATAATTATATTAATATAACCAGGATTATTAAATTAATATAACAATTATAACTAGATAAATATAACAATTATAACTAGATAAATATAACAAGAATAACTAAGTTAATTACAACTCCCTGAATACAATTGACCTCAATAAACACAACACGAGTGCAAGAGAACGGGAGATTGGAGCCGAGACATGTTTACATCTGCGGTTGAATCGCACTGGATGATGACGGCATGCTCAAATCACCGAAAAGTTTTTAGAGCTGCGCATCGCTGTTATGGCCACCCCTGCCCAGTGGTCACGTGTTTCTCTATGCGTATCACCTATGCGCAGTGATCACGTTCTTTTGACTGTTTGTCTGCGCTTTGGAATATTAGTATGTGTGGTCATTCAGAAGGAATGTTCTTTTAACCGTTTTCGCTAATTTTAAAAATAAAACTCGTTGGGGCACTCATAGGAGCATGTTGGATTCGTAGCTATGTGAATTAATGTGGCGAAAAAAACAGAAAACTAATGACCCATTTTTTAGAAATTATGAAAGATATCGTAGTGTATTGATCCCCAGAGTGATATTGGTACCTAATTTGTAGCTACAGTAAGCCACAGTAAGGCGAGTATGGATTCGGTGGGTGCAGGACGGGCGGAGGGACGGACCGACGTGAGCGACTGCCGCAGCCGCGGCACACAACCGATCGAGAGTACCGGCATGTTGTGCGGCGGGCATTGACGGCTCGCACCGCCACATCACGAACGTTAGCGCAGGAATTAGGGTGTGTTGCGCAACAACCTGTGTCATCACGTACCGTTCGACGTCGTCTGCAGCAGCGGGGACTTGTCGCACGGCGCCCATTGCTCCAATTACCATTGACGCTACACCACCGGCGAGTGCGGCGGCAGTGGGCCGTTAAACGCCGCACCTGGACTGCGGAATGGCACGACATTGTCTTCTCCGACGAATCCCGCTTCTGCATGCAACACCACGATGGTCGGATCCGCGTGTGACGGCACCGCGGCGAGAGACTGTATGACGCCTGCATTATGCATCACCATACCGGTCAGTCGCCTGGCGCTATGGTTTGGGGCGCAATTGGATATGACACCCGCACCTCTCTGGTACGCATCGCCGGTACACTCAACAGCTACCGCTACATATCCGTCGTTTTGGAGCCTGTAGTCCTCCCTTACCTACAGGACCCGCCAGCGGCCACGTTTGAATGCGCGCTCGCACGTGGCGCGCATCGTGCAACAATTCTTCACTGCCCATCAGGTGTCACTGCTGCCATGGCCCGCCTGTTCTCCCGATATGTCACCCATCGAACACGTCTGGTCGCTGATCGGCAACCGAGTGGCCCGGCACGCACCACCCGCTGCTATACCTGATGAATTGTGGCTACGTGTGGAAGCAGCCTGGACCGACATACCCCAAACCCACATCCAAAGCGTTTTTCGTTCGATGCCGCGGCGTGTAGCGGCCGTTATTGCCAGCCATGGGGGCCACACGAACTATTGATGTCTGCGTGTTTCGCAAGTCGCACGGGCCTGTAAGCTCAATCGTTTCATCTTTGTATCCGTTGCTATGTGTCCAGTAAATCTGGCTTTGCTATCTCGTGTCTTTCTTGGTGTTGCATTTTGGGTGGCCAGCAGTGTAGTTCTTTTTTTTTGTTGGAGGTTTAACGACCACCGTAAGCAACTGAATGGGCTATAATCAGTCGCCCGTCCCTAATTTAGGGTCACTGGTTCCACGGAAGGGAGAGAGCCAGTGCCGTAAGACAAACACAACATCCATGCTTCACCGGGATTCGAACCCGGACCCCGTTCGGACGAATGATCAGAGGCCATCGCTTAGAACACTGCTCCACCGGAGCGGCCCACAATGTAGTTCCGGCATTGTCTGGTGTTTCATTATGGGAAGTAAGAAATGTTCATTTGAATATTACTTTTATTGATAAAATGTTGCAGGCAATTCGGCATGTGGACGAAGAAAATTTCGCTGAACTTATTACTTCCAAAATTGCATGTACATGTGATGCATACGTTCTGAGGAAGGAATTGGTTTACGTGCTGAAATGATTGAATTTTTTTACAACTTTTATAGAACCTATGTGTAAAGGACACAACTAATCTCTTTTTCGGATATGTTTTCGAATGACTGCACATTTTCTTCAATCGCTGCGTTGATAATTTTCGATGGTCGCTGAGTAATGTCCTATTCCGCCATTTTCTTCAATCGCTGCGTTGATAATTTTCGATGGTCACTGAGTAATGTCCTATTCCGCCATTTTCTTCAATCGCTGCGTTGATAATTTTCGATGGTCGCTGAGTAATGTTCCATTCCGCCATTTTCTTCAATCGCTGCGTTGATAATTTTCGATGGTCGCTGAGTAATGTTCTATTCCGCCATTTTCTTCAATCGCTGCGTTGATAATTTTCGATGGTCGCTGAGTAATGTCCTATTCCGCCAGTTTCTTCAATCGCTGCGTCGATAATTTTCGATGGTCGCTGAGTAATGTCCTATTCCGCCATTTTCTTCAATCGCTGCGTCGATAATTTTCGATGGTCGCTGAGAATGTCCTATTCCGGCAGTTTCTTCAATCGCTGCGTTGATAATTTTCGATGGTCGCTGAGTAATGTCCTATTGCGCCATTTTCTTCAATCGCTGCGTTGATAATTTTCGATGGTCGCTGAGTAATGTCCTATTCCGCCATTTTCTTCAATCGCTGCGTTGATAATTTTCGATGGTCGCTGAGTAATGTCCTATTCCGCCATTTTCTTCAATCGCTGCGTTGATAATTTTCGATGGTCGCTGAGTAATGTCCTATTCCGCCAGTTTCTTCAATCGCTGCGTCGATAATTTTCGATGGTCGCTGAGTAATGTCCTATTCCGCCAGTTTCTTCAATCGCTGCGTCGATAATTTTCGATGGTCGCTGAGTAATGTCCTATTCCGCCAGTTTCTTCAATCGCTGCGTTGATAATTTTCGATGGTCGCTGAGTAATGTCCTATTCCGCCATTTTCTTCAATCGCTGCGTTGATAATTTTCGATGGTCGCTGAGTAATGTCCTATTCCGCCATTTTCTTCAATCGCTGCGTTGATAATTTTCGATGGTCGCTGAGTAATGTCCTATTCCGCCATTTTCTTCAATCGCTGCGTTGATAATTCTCGATGGTCGCTGAGTAATGTCCTATTCCGCCATTTTCTTCAATCGCTGCGTTGATAATTTTCGATGGTCGCTGAGTAATGTCCTATTCCGCCATTTTCTTCAATCGCTGCGTTGATAATTTTCGATGGTCGCTGAGTAATGTCCTATTCCGCCATTTTCTTCAATTGCTGCGTTGATAATTTTCGATGGTCGCTGAGTAATGTCCTATTCCGCCATTTTCTTCAATCGCTGCGTTGATAATTTTCGATGGTCGCTGAGTAATGTCCTATTCCGCCATTTTCTTCAATCGCTGCGTTGATAATTTTCGATGGTCGCTGAGTAATGTCCTATTCTGCCATTTTCTTCAATCGCTGCGTTGATAATTTTCGATGGTCGCTGAGTAATGTCCTATTCCGCCAGTTTCTTCAATCGCTGCGTTGATAATTTTCGATGGTCGCTGAGTAATGTCCTATTCCGCAATTTTCTTCAATCGCTGCGTTGATAATTTTCGATGGTCGCTGAGTAATGTCCTATTCCGCCATTTTCTTCAATCGCTGCGTTGATAATTTTCGATGGTCGCTGAGTAATGTCCTATTCCGCCTTTCTTTTTGCACTATTGCTTAGTTTTCTGTAACAACTGCTTGAACATTTTTTTCATGCGAATAATGCGTGTCGCTTCTAATTACCGCATCTTCTGAGCCGATTGTAAAAACCTTTGCTTTACAATTCTTAACTGTTCATAACCAAAAACACTCCTCACTTTTCAATATCTTAATTTTGCGGTAAGTGTAGGCGTCTACGATTTACAAATCTTATCCTTTTTCAGAGATCGGGAGCGCCCCTTCCATCGTAAAAATATTCGAGTAACAAAATATATATCTAAAGCAAGGCAATAAAAAAAAAAAGACGAGCTAGCTTAAGCGTAGCCTACGAGGATCGTTAAAGAAGCATGTTATTTTGGGCCAAATTTTCTGAAAAAACGGAAGCACTTTTGATATCCCCCAACGCCACCAGAGGCCGCTTTTACCGAAGACAACATTGCCTTTACCGTTAGTGCTTTTAGTATATTGCCGTAGGTTACAAAACTGCCTATTTCTCGTTTGTTTTTTTTTTCAATTATTTTTATATAAAAGAAATGAAGTAGTGCTGTGTTCCTTTTGTATATTTTTACAAGCAAGTTTAGAGCAGTTAACTGTGGGAATTTTGATTTGTTTACATGATACTTCTAGAGCTTCAGCTGGGTGCATCTTGGAATTTCGTGGTTTTTGATAGCCGTAATCGTGTTAATATCAAACTGGAATGAATTATGCTTCATAAAAGAGTGAAGGTTTTAATTTTAACGTTATATTTGTTTTGAGTTGTGGAGTCATTTTGGCTTTTATCAATTATGAAAAGTCCTTTGATTCGGTGAAACCATCAGCAGTTGCAATGGCTCTGAAATCCTGCAGTATTGAAGATGCTTACATTAATATTATTAATAACATCTATGAAAATGCAAGTGCAAAGATTCGGCTATTTTAGAATACAGCACCCATAAAAATTGGAAAGGGAGTGAGACAAGGTGACACAATATAACCCAAACTCTTTAATGCCACATTGGAAAATGTCTTTCAATCACTGAACTGGGAAAACAAAGGGATAAAGATTAATGGAGATTATCTAACTCACCTTCGTTTTGCTGATGACGTAGTTATTTTTGCAACTACCCCATCAGAACTGCAAAGTATTATCCAGGAACATGCTGACAAGAGTAAAGAAGTGGGATTAAAAATGAACTTTCAGAAGACAAAAGTGATGTACAATGCTTTTACAAAAAATGAAGATTTATCGATCGACGGGGAAAAGCTGGAGATAGCCAATATCTACATTTATCTTGGACAGCAGATATCAAGTGAGGGTCACATTGATGAAGAAATTAATCGGCGTATAAAACTTGCCTGGAGAGCTTTTAGAAGAAACGGCATAATTTTTTGCCATTATGTCTTAAAAGAAAAGTGTTTGATCAATGCATCCTTCCAGTGCTTACGTATGGTGCAGAGACGTAAACCTTAACTAAAAGAGACATACAAAGGCTGCAGACAACTCAAAGCAACATGGAGAGGTGCATGCTTGATGTAACCCGGAGAGATAAGAAGAAAAACTCGTGGATCCGAAAAATGACAAGAGTGGAAGACATCATGATCAGAGTAAAATCCCTGAGATGGTAATGGGCTGGATGTATTGCCAGAAGGACGGACCATCGATGGACAGCTATAATTTTAGAATGGATTCCAAGGGACAGGAAAAGACCCAGAAGAAGACCACATGTGAGATGGGAGGACGAAATTCGAAAGTATACAGGAGTAACATGGAGGAGACTGGCACAAGAGAGACCGTTGTGGAAGAAATTTGGGGAGACCGTCCAGCAGTGGATTGATAATGTTGACAATGATGATGATGATGATGATTTGTTTTGAACTTGCACGAACGTTTCATCAATTTGAGTTTGAAACAGAAATGGGCCTCAAAATAATTACGAATTTTATAAATTCAGCAGCGTTTTCTCACACATCGACGGAAAATTACGTTGAACAATTAGAAATATTTGCTAAGAAAAACTGCGATTCAGCGAAAACAACATGCATTGCAATAGCCTTGGAAACCACCAGCTTTCCCGCACTTTAATGGCTGCCCCTCGCGGTAGTAGGCTTCAAGCAAAGTGGTACTGCCCAACTAACGTTATATTTGTTTTTAACTTCTACGAACGTTTCATGGCGGCCGCCTCCAGATATCTCATTCTAACCTCCTTGGGTATATAATTGAGTGACACATACCATCCTATTCATTTTGTGCACAACATGCATTCTAATATGAAGAATTACCCATCTGCCTCATTTTTATAATGTAAATTTTTAACCAAATTCTGGACAATTCCCTAGATTTAACTAAATTAAAAATTGAACAATTAATAAGCCAGAGCATTATGTTGCTCTTAAATATTTTCGCTCAAGAAATTGCATAGATAGCAAAGCATGAGCATAACGAACCCTTTAATGGTGGAAAGAGTTGAAATAAAGAAGGTAGTTATGTAATCTTACCTTTCAAAATGATTTGGAAACAGTGAATTACTAAAAAATATGTATTAAAATTCTTAAAATTCTACATAGCAGGTCATCGATGTGTCTAAGTAATGTTTCCCGAAAGGCATAACTTATTTATTGATGCAGAACATAACAAAATGCTAGATTATAGGAGAAAACTGATAAACTATACCATCAGTGTTATTTATAAGTCGTATAATATTATGATTAATCACTTTCGTAAGGAAAAATAAAAAATTCAAGCGATTATGGAGAAAATTTGTGTTTTAATTCTATAAGTCAGCACACCCACCAGCCACCAGCAGCTGTTCGTTGTTGTTGTCTTCGATAAAAGCGCCACCTGGTGAGCTTTCCGGCGTAAGTGCTTCCTCGTTTTGAAGGCAGAAATAGCAGGCTTCTTTCACGATCCCCGTAGGCTACGGCTTAGGTAACAAGATTGTAACAAAATCAGTTGCTAGATCCAAGGAGGTTAGAAGAAGAGGAGGTGAAATGACCCGTATTGTGTGTTCCACAGAAAACAGATCAGCTGTTCCGATCCTCTCTCTGTGGTGGTGGAAGTCTGAGAGAGTCCGGAGACGTGACGTCACTTCCTGTGCCAAAAGCAGTTTCGCTTAGCGCATGCAAACCATGAAAATCAAGGACGCAAACAAAGAATATTTCGGACTTCGTATTTCTCAACATTAGGGTTTTGGTTATATTTTAAAAATGGTTCATTGCACATGCGCAGTGTGCAAGTAACCATGTGCAGTATGCACTTCCGCTCAAAAAATCATTATTTTGTTCAATTTTTTAAAGAAATACCAACACATATTTTCCTTTTTTTTCTGGAATTTCTTAATTATGAGAATGAATAATTCAGCCTCAACTTCTTTCATGACTGTATGGGTCCGAAAAACCCGTTCGAAATCGCGATTTCCCCGTAGAGATATACAGGAGATTCTCGGGTTGGGCGCATTGGCGTAGTCAGCTGATAAAAAGTGGCGTCACGCCAGTAGCACAGTGAGAATAGCTGTTGCCATCTCCTCCTTATTCTAACCTCCTTGGCTAGATCACAAAGGTTTGTAAGAAAATCTGTTGCCAGATCCCAAATGTTGAATTCCCGAGGTTGTTCAGAGAAGGGTGTTCGGAATTTACATATAGCGGTCACGATCCTTGGTTCGCAATTTACATACAGAGCTTTAATGGCGATCCGATTTTGGTTCGTAATTTACATACCACGCACAAACTCGACCATACACAAACAAAATGAATGCTATATAGAAATATTTCACCAAAGGGCATGCAAAATAAATTTTTTAATAATATCTAGAAAGTAACATTTTTAATTTAATACAGTAAAGTAATTATTCATAAAAACGGGTGCGGTTAGAGAATAAAAAGAGAATAGCAAGATATTTTAATTCGTAACTGTAGTAAGGTTATAGTGGCTAGAAGAGATATTAAAGAGATCAACAGAAGATAAAAAGCAAGACTGAACTATACATCTTTTTCATCTCAAATGAAATTCTATATACACCTCTACCTTCACTGACGCCAAAAGAAAAAGTCTTGAAAACTTCTGCACACAGCGTTTACCTATACAGCAAGGGAGAAAGCTTACCTTGCGCTTATATTGTCTTCTATATGAGGTCTATCTTTCGTTCTTTCTGTTTAGCGAAGTGATTTATTATATGGTCATACCATGTCTGTTCTGCTTCCATCCCCTTCACAAGCGCCTTCTCGATGGACAGAACTGATGAACTTGACAACCTTTCTTGCCCAATGGAGTTTATCTTGTGGTTTTTTTTATCCTCTTCAGGCACGAGAAACTGCGTTCCACAGAAACCGATGTTACAGGAATTGTTACTACGAGGGAAAGAAGTCTAAACAACTCTGGCCGTGCCTGTGCTAAATTATTATTGTATATGGCCGATATAAGTTATGTTGTACTTTTGGCATTGTTCCACAGATCTCTGTCTGAATACAGAACCTGCAGCTCACTATGCAATTTGGTGCTGTCAAAGTATTTTTCATAAGTTTGAAGCAGAGCTTTAAAACAGTGTTCAGGAAAAATTCTAGAATGAGCTTCAAAGTAGTGTACATCGACCAGCTGAAGAAATGTTAATTTCTCAATGTCAGAAAACCGGCATTTTAACTGAGTTGTAACATTGTCTGTATTGTATTGCACGTTGGGTGGAATATCATAGCTTCCTTTAAATCTTTTATTCGGAGAACCAACCTTACTGCACACGTTATGATAGAGATCATCAAACTATCTCTGATCTCGAAAGTACAACAATTTTTCACATAAGCCAGTAATTCGTTAGTTACAGAATGTAACATCCGAACTATTTGATTGTAGTACAGAGAAAGTAACCTCAGTTAAATCAAATATTTTTTTTATATGAGAAGAGAAGAAAAACGAAATTAAAATCTTAGAGCCACCGTTTTAGTCCTGCTGCTTCGTGAATTGTCTCATCATCATAGTTGGAATCATCCTCAATTTTTTCAAATATTTCAGTTAGCAGCAACCTGTGATCAGCTATGGTAGACACTAGACGAGATTTGAAGTTCCACCTGGTCTGAGATACACGAAGTGGTCTGAGTCCACCAACAGATTCTAGTAAATGAACACGCTTTGTCGATTTGAAAAGAATGCACAAATTGCATTTAAATTTGCAAAAAAAAGAAAAAACCGTTATTCTTTCAAGACTGACGCTGCTGTGCTCAAAACTAAGTTCAGCCTGTGTGCGTAGCAATGAACTAATAATGCTTGAGGGGCATCACACTTCACTTTTGCTTGTAATCCATTCAGCTCTGATCCCATCACTGCTGCGCCATCATATGTCTGTGAAACTAGTTTTTCTTTGTAGCTAAATCTTTCCAGCTCATGATCCAGTAATTCTTCAAGCGAAGTAGCACACCGATCAGAACTTACGTCAAAAAATCCCAAAAATCTTTCTACTGGTACTCCATCTTTCACGAATCGAACTATAATTGATACTTGTGCATGGGAGCTAATGCCTGTTGCTTCATCAATCTGCCAAGAAAAAAATTGGGTATTTTAAATATCTGTATTGATTTCATTCCTAATTATATGAGCAACTGATTCGATTAAATCATTTTGTATTGTTTTTGAAGTTCCTGAAAATGTTGTACTATTCTCCATAAACACTCTCAATGTCTCGTCACTCTTGGAGAGTAAATCAATCATCTCGAGGTAATTTCCCTTATTTTCAGAGACTTCGTGTCCACGAAATGGGAGCTCTTGCCGGGCCAGCAGTGTTGTAATATCAATCAACTTCTTCATTACATCACGATTCTTTTTACTTTTTCATTATGACGTAAGTTACTTGTTATCTTCTCTTCATTGAGAGAGTAGTCTATCCTTGTTTTGCATAGCAACTCTAATTTAACAACTGCCAGAATGTGATCTTTACACTTTTTGTGCCTGTCCAAAGCACGTGGTAAGTTTTTCATATCATTGAAGCCTTTCTCTTGCCAGACTTATTGCCACTCACAGGAAACAGCAAACATGGCCAACAATATAGTTTGTTCGTTGATTCACTACCAGTTAGCCATTGTTCTTTTCTGTACCAGTCAATATTAAAACCTCTACAAATTTTGAAGATGGCAATCCGAATTTTGGCGTAAATGTGACAAACACGGGATAAGATTCTTAACCTCCAGATTCGCTAAACATTAATGCCGGTTGCTTCGACTAGCGAATCCAGTGATGGTTAAATTAAAATTGAACGGAAACTTGAAACTCGGTCGTTCTGGGTGGTGTAGTGGTTAGCATACCCGGGAGATTTCTGTGAGACGCGGATTCGAGTTCCGCTCCAGGACGATGAAAATTTTCAAGTTTTCAGATATTATCTGACTTACCATCCTTGTCACATTTACGCCAAAAATCGGATTGTCATCTTCAAAATTTGTATTATATGGCATAATCCCGTATTTCTTTCATGATTAAAACCTCTGTTTGAAATTTTACCCTTTGAAGTCATCTTTTTCATTTCAGGTGTAGTGCTACCATAATTCTTAATTTGATTCTTTTCTTCAAAATCTCTCCTACTGAAATGCTTTTCCAGTTAGGTCTCCACCATATTAGATATGTTTGAAGCAGAGGCCATGGTCTGACAAACAACTCTTCATGAAACATAAATAAAATTAGTTACACAAACATTAGTGTGGAAAAAAAAAAGCAACTAGGAAGAAGGCGCTATGGAATGCCGCTCGAAGCTGTCAGAATAAGGAGTTAACACAGCGGAGCTGCCTACAGGGAAACAGCTGTTTCCGTGAGGCAATATAACATCTGCCTCACAGGAAGTCCACGGTGCGCTTGCGCTCTCTGTGTTCGCCGTTCCACCGCCTACCCTTCGGATCTACCGTAGCCTACGAGGATCGTTAAACAAACCTGTTATTTTGGGCCAAATTTCCTGAAAAAAAACCGGAAGCACTTTTGATTTTCTCCAACGTCACCAGGGGCCGCTTTTATCGAGGACAACTTTGCCTTACCGTTAGTGCTTTTAGTATACTGCCACGGAACTGCATACTTCTGGTTATTTTCAATTATTTTTATATAAAAGAAATGAGGTATTGCTGTGTGCCTTTTGTATATTTTTACAAGCAAGTTTAGAGCAAGTAATTGTGGAAATTTTGATTTGTTTACATGACACTCATGCAGTTTCACCTGAGTGCATTTTCGAGTTGGGTGGTTTTTGATAGCAGTAATTGTGTTAATATCAAACTGGAATGAATTAAGCTTCATAAAAAAAGTGAAGTTTTTAATTTTAACGTTTTATTTGTGAACCAACACGGACGTTTCATCAAATTGAGTTTGAAATAGAAATAGATAGGTGCCTCAAAAGAATTACGAATTTTTTTTTTCATTCAGCAGCGTTTTCTCACACATCGGTGGCAAATTACGATGAACAATTAGAAATATTTGTTACGAAAAAATGCGATTCAGCGAAAACAACATGCATTGGAAACCACCAGCTTTCCCATACTTTAATGGCTGACGCTCGCGACAGTAGGCCACAAGCAAAGTAGTACTGCCGCCCGATTAACTCTATATTTGTTTTGAACTTTCACGAACGTTTCATGGCGGCGGCAGCCTCCAGATATCTCATTCTAACGTCCTTGGGTATAACTGACTGACACATACAATCATATTCATTTGTGTACGACATACATTCTAATATGAAGAATTAGTACTCTTCTGCCGCATTTTATAATGTAAAACCTTTAACCAAATTGTGGGCAATTCCCTTGATTTAATTTAATTAAAAATTGGACAATTAAGCCAGAGCATTACGCTCGTCCTAAATAAATATTTTCCCACGAGAAATTGTGCAAACAGTAAAGCATGACCATAACGAACCTTTTAAGTGTGGAAAGCGTTCAAATAGAGAAGAAAGTAGGTAGTTATGTAATCTTACCTTTAAAAATGATTTGGGAACAGTAAATTACTAAAAAACATACATATATTAAAATTCTATATAGCAGGTCTTGGATGAATTTAAAAGACCGAAGGCTATTTTAAATAAAATTCCTGAAAAGAATCCAGTTCACAGTTATACTTCCAAAAAAATAACTGGGACTAAATTGAAATTATTCCTCACACGTAGGACGAAAGCAAAAAATTGAATAGCAGTTTTGGGTAAAAAAAAAAAAAAAAAAAAAAAAAGGCCATATTAGGGGCCGAGCAAAATGTTGCATAAAAGATTTATCTTTTTTGTACTAAATATCTCTGCCCCTAAAAAACAAGGTGTTGTTGGTCTTGTCTTTTATATTAAAATTTGTTGTTGTTTTTTCCTGATTAAAAAAAAAAATACGGCTCTTTTAAGAGCCGAGCAAAATGTTGCATAAAAGACATCTTTTTTGTACTGAATATTCTGCTCCTAACCAAACAAGGTGTTGTTGGTCTTGTCCTTTATATTAAAATTTGTTGTTGTTGTTTCCAGATTAAAAAAAACAAAAAACAACAACAACAATAAACGAAAGAAAAAAAAACGGCTCGTTTAGGGGCCGAGCAAAATGTTGCATAAAAGACATCTTTTTACGCACTAGTTCTGAAAAAAAAAAATAATAATATTTAAACAAAACAGGACTAAATTTTTTCCGCTGTTGCACATAATTGTGCAACAAGCAGGCAAGTAGCGAAGGAAAAAAAAATGATGAATGATTGGCCCATAAACTAACGGCTTCCTAAATAAGGAATAAAAAAAACCCCTGGTTGTGGCTTTTTTTTTAATTTCTCTGTTGTTTACTCAAAATGAGTATCTTGAACTTTGATCGGTGTAATATTGTGATCACACCACCTCAGCTATGGTTACTCTGACATGCCCACATGTGAAGAAACCATGTTAAATGAAAAATGAGGGGGGAAAAGAAGGGCTCTTTTAAGGGCCGTACTCTGTTTTTCAAACATGTGATCACACCACCTCAGCTATGGTTACTCTGACATGCCTGTCAAGAATCAACAAAAGTAAACCTGTGAAAAAATCCTGTAAACCAATGGGGAAAAATCTTTTTTCTCATTGGCTGGCAGAGAAACACTGAGCAAATGGCCAGTTTTGTCTTACCCGGTGTTCAAGACGATTTTTCTCTGGGAAAGATGTTCTGTGTGTGATGTTTTTTTTTTTTTCAGGTTCCCCTTTCCCGTGTCCTTTCCTTCCTTTCCCCCTGTACTCTTCTGTGGCACAGGTGTACCGGGCATTTTTCTGCGGAGAGAAATATCACTTGAAATGGCTTGTTGTTACAGGTAAGTATGTAGGGCAGCTTACAACTTCACTTCTTAAAGGGTAACCGTCTACTCCCTCTCCTCTAATATTTCCATACTTTTCTTTCGTACTATTCTATCAGGGAAATCTGTTCCCAAATATCTAATATTCCTCTTTTTCACCTGACAAAAGGTGCAGAGCGCTGAGGGTTCGGGTCTCTCAACCTCAGATAGGAAATCTCTCTCGGCAGTCATGGATGTATTTAATGTGTCCCGAAATGTGTAACTTCATTGATCATATCGGAATACTAGATTACGGTAGAGGACTGATAAATTAAACCATCAATGTTATTTATTAGTTATATGATATTATTCATAACTTTCGCAAGAAAAAATAAAACAATTCTGGCGATTATGGAGAAAATTTATGCGATTTAATTCTGTATGACAGCGCTTCCACCAGCAGCATTGTCGTTATCCTCGGTAAAAGCGCCATCTGGTGAGCTTTCCGGCGTAAATGATGCCTGTTTTTGAAGGCCGAAATAGCAGTCTTCTCTCACGATCGTGATTCCCGTAAGCTACAGATCTACTGATTCAGTGGAAGTAAACAGGTTTGGCGCAGGCATTTCGCTTCCTACCTTACGGACAGAGATCGCTAACTGAGTATATTTCGTAACTACGCACTACCGATTGTTTTCCAAAAGCGTCAATTTAAAAAACTGAATGAAAGCATGGACATTTTATTCAAAAGAGTTAACTAGCATAAACGTTTGCTCTCCTATACCCAAAAGTACTGAATGAACAAAACGAATTATTCTAACTAAGAGTCTTGAAATTCTGAGGAGGCACTGCCTCCCTTGCCTCCTCTAAAAAGCCGCCACTGATGATTAGGTAGAAAACTAAAACAAATATGTAAGACATATTGTTTATTACTAAATGAAAGCATCAGTAGTGAATGATTTCTCGAGGGGAAGATTCATCAAAACTATTTTTTGCGAAAACTTCGGAAAGTTTTCAAAAACAGAATTTTCCGTTAACGATGCTCTAATGACTTACGCAAAAACGGATATTCCACGTTAAAATTGCTCCTCGGAATGTACAGCACCACTCATTTTACAAGAAGTACAGTTTTTTGGACGATAAAAGGTCTATTTTCTGTTGCCTCAGTAAAAAAAAAAAATTCAGCATCGTCTGATGAGAAATCGTGACTTAAAGAGTACTCATTCTGTGGCTAAAAAAATGCAAATATAAAACGCTTATTTGACGAATTCCATGTGATAGGCACAAAAGTGCATGTTTGTGAAGCGTTCCAGGTTATTGTTTTGTTTTTTAATTCCAAGCAAAATAGCATTCGTAAAATATGAATGTTTCTGACGCTTCCTCCCGTAAGAAGGCATACATGTTGTATCAAATCATTGGCCCACACGTTCGTCGCGCCATCTAGTGCCAAGTGACATTAACGGGTGATTTTTGTTTCCAGAGTCGTATCACCTGACCAAGGCTGAACTGGTTTCTACCAGGATGTAACATTAACCAAAAACGGCGAGAACGGAAAAGATTAGTTGGGAAGGAGCGCCATCTATTGACGTAGTTCGCATAAACAAACTGATTCCGTATCATTATTTACATTTGAGATTTCATTTATATTCACTTTCACGTGAACAGTTGGATATTTACATTCTGAATTCGTAGTACTTATTTTTTCCGACGAAATATTTTTCTAGGTGCTAATATTTTCCCGAAGAGAATCGAATTTTTCTATAGGAACTGGTGTAATTTATGAGTAAATCTCATTCCTCCTTTGTTCTTCAACGATCTAGGGATGAGATTTTGGTAAATTTGTAGATTAGCGTCTTAAATTATTTCGTTGGAAAAATGTTAGTGCCTGGAAAAAGTGCGACATACAGATTTTAGAGTATGGAAATTAATGGCAAATGATGCAGAAATTTCGTATTTTAAATGTCTTTTAAAGATTTTTATCGTAACATTTACCTGTAAGTTCGACGCTGTGAAGAGACTCTGCCGTATGCCTAACGCAGTGTCTCTTCACGGCATCGCACTTACACGTAAATATGACGATAAAAATCTTTAAAAGACATTTGAAACAGGAAATTTCTGCACCATTTGCCAATAATTTCCATAATATGAAATCTGTAAGTCGCACTTTTTCCAGGTACTAATATTTTTCCGACGAAATAATTTAAAACGCGAATCTACACATTTACCTACTATTTTACTTAATATGAGTTTATATAGCTGAGGTTTTTTTTTCTAAAATTGAGTTAGGTACGTAATTATCAGAATCAAAATGCTTACCACAAATAACAGTTGAAGGTGACTTGTCATTCCGAGCAAATTCCTGACGAGATATTGCTTTCAGCCACAGTTGCCTTAGGTTCTGAACTGAGGAGAACTCGTGGAATGATAATCCCACGTTTTTCTTCTCAGAAGATGTGCACATCGGCACACAAAAGTAAACCATTTTGAAAATGGGTTAGATTTTGTTGTGGAAACAACAGTTTGGTTTTAAAACTATAAGGGTTTTTTAAAAGAAACACAAGAAAAAACGACGAACATGCATCCAGACAACGTGGAAACTGAGTTGTTTATACCTTGCGACGTTGCGCCATCTAACGGCTGAAATCGTCCTTAACGCCCATTGGCCAATCACCAAAAGTCTATTGTCTTCAACATTAATGTTATAGCTTGTTCTTCATCCAGTTCAGCTTTAACCTGACTATCATACACCGTGGTCATGGGTGCAGTATATACTGGCTTCTGTGATGTGGATAAAGTTCCCAGATAAAATTGCTTACATACTTGAATTTTCTCATCCTTGATGAAAGAAATACTTGAAAGAGTAATTCCTTCTCGACTGCATTCGATTATTTCTTGGGAACTCGTTAACATTATCAATGTCTTCATCGTCAGACACATTAGGATCATCAATTCTTTTTCACCGTGTGAGAATGTTCTGTAGTGTTAATTATGAAATGTCTGTTTTCTATTGCATTTTACAAAGAATAGTACGTTTTGTGTAGTTCAAAATGTTCATCTTCAGATATCTTTTGACTATATTTGAATTTGAAATGCATTAGACAATTTTTTAATGTTTTTACTTCTTTCGCAGGGACAGTCTTTCCTCGTCGACTTACATATAACTTATCTGATTGATGTGCTGCCTGTCTTACATTGCTTTTCGATTTCCATGTTTTGGCAATACCTTTTCGAACCCTCTTCCATGGGGATTCTGGAGTTTTGTCGCTGCAGTTTGTTGATGACTGTGTGCTGATAGAAATGCAACTCGCATTTTCTATTTCACTTTCTCTGTCCATTGCAATTAGTTACGTAACACCAATAATACCTACTCAAATACTAACGTCAAACTAAACAACTTCTACCGTTGGCCACCAGGAATCAGTGAGGTATAGGTGCCCCGTGACACATCTGCGGGTTTAAGGTGGACGTCTAGTGATTTTTCTTTTTATACTTCCAATGGGCAAACTTTTGTACACATATTCTTCACAATTAATGCGTTCTCAAGGATGAAAATTTGAACATCGATTAAAATAACTTCATATTATAACTTGGAACACTTAATATTTTCTAAAACATAACCATAATTAAGCAATCCAACATTTGCTTGTCTACTGACGTCATCAATGTACAGGTCGCGCCATCTTTTTTCTGGTCTCAACACCACCACAGGAAAAGTTATTGATTTTTAATATAATTATGGTTATGCTTTAGAAAATATTAAGTATTCCAAGTTATAATATGAAGTTATTTTAATCGATGTTCAAATTTTTATCCTTGGGAACACAATAATTGGGAAGGAAATGTGTACAAAACTTTTCCATTGGAAGTGTAGGAAGCAAAATCACTAGACCTTAAAGGCAAATATATCGCCCTGGCAGTAGAAAACAGTAGGACTCAGCGTTTTACCGAAAAGCTAATACCGCCCAAACAATTTCGTCAGTATTTTGACAAAACATAATATGTTTTGTCAAGCTACTGGCTTTCGTTAAAACGCCATACTATGGCTTTTTAACAGTTACAACCTTGCCACTCTATGATTTCTTTTAGTAGCACTGCAGTTACAACTGTGCCGCTTTTGCTTATTCCATAAAATGTTAACATAGATTGTTCAAAGTCAGTCCCTGGATACAGAATGACAAATAATACACATTGAAGACATAACCTCAAAATTCTGTTTAATATCATCGAAATGGGGGCAAAGGTCAGGACACAAGAGCGAGATTTATTCCACAGCAATTATCCACATAACTTGACTAAAAATGCTTCTATTGCGACGAAACTTTAATATGTTGTTCCGGAGATATACTGAACCGGTTATGTTGCATATCATCGAAATGGGTTTAAAGGTCAGGACACAGAAGTGAGATTTATTTCACAGCCATTATCCTCATAACTTGAGTAATGATTTTTGGTATGTTGAAAGCGTATCATAATCAATGCATTGCATGATTTTACTAACTTGTCTATTTATATTTCCATTATTTTTTATTTCTCAAAACTCGCACGTCAAAGGTTTTTGAAACTTTTCCGCCCTTAAAATTTGCACGTGTTTTTCATATTAGCCTGGGTGTTAACATCACTGAACTTCATCGGAAGGGTCGTTAAGGGATTTAAAGATAGTGGTTACATTTAACGTAGTATAAAATTCAGAATAGTTTACACTGAATAACTTTCAGTTATTCTTATACAAATGTTGTTTGGCTTCGATATTTTATTAGTTCCTTTAGATGTAGAGGCGAAACACATTTGGTTTGTTAACAGTATTTTGTTTGAAAAAAAACATATGTATAAACATTTTACAAGAATGCGGAAATGTGAACATTAAAGAAACTAATTGGGTTTCATGCACGTAGCAGGCCTAATGGTCGCGCTGTACTGTAAGTGGTTAGTAGTATGGGTGGCTTGTCTGAATTTTTTTTTTTTTTTTTGCCTTTCTTGAGTTTATAACCGATATAATAAGTCTGTAAAGTTTTGTTGCATTTCTTCTTCAGATGTTGCGCTAGGTTTTGTGCATCCCAGACAAATCTTAATTAAAACTATAACGCATATGGAAATAAACAATACACGGTTTAAAAGAGCAAGAATGAAAGAATGTCACGCGACATTAGCCTTGAGTACGTGACGTCACATGCCGCCACAAGATAGTTGCCAAGTCGGAGTGGAAAATCACCGGTTCGCCGCGCGGCAGAATTAGTATAGCTCGGGAAAGCGTAAGCGTAGGGGTATTGTGTGAAGTGTCGTTTAACAGAGCTCGGCGAGTACTATAAAATTAAACACTCATAGTGACAATAGTGAAAGAACTTGAAAAAATATACAGTGACAAAATGTTAAACTTGGACAATTTTCGTCGAAATTTCAAAAATGTAGAAATATCTTCAAAACAAGAAAGTAAAATGCCCATCGTAAATGCTTACAAAGTGAAAGAAGAATAAATGAGAAATCCAAAAAGGCCCCCTATGACAGAACCAGAACGAGTACGGAGGATGAGGCAGCGTCGACAAGTTGAGTACTAGTCGCGCAGACGCCGCAGCGCCTAACGCCAGTTCACAGGCAATGGATGTCGACAGTGAGATAGAACCGATGGAATGCGACGAAATACAAGCAGATGAGACGTTTGAGAATCGAGATTTAGCGTTTACAACCCATTGGCGTCTGGCGACGAAGCACTTTGAAAAGACGTTCTATGGTAACAAGTTGGGTTTTGTTTGTGGAGTTTGGGATCGCATATGGTTCCAAAATGATTTAAAACGGCCCAATGCAGCTATGTTGCAATTCTTACAACAGGAATTCACAGATGAAGACGTTCAACAGTTTATGTTGTGCTCAAACTGCTGGACATCAGTTAAGCAAGGAAAGGTGCGAACGTTGAGTACGAGCAGCGGCTTCACGTATCACGCTCCAACTACTAGGCACTCACGGAGACTTGGATGGATAAAGACAAAACCGTCGACATACCCGGCTTCAAACACATTGAGCCCAAAGAGTGCTACAGACACGGCAATAACGACGACCAACAGCCCAGTACGAGTCGTGGCACTGGCAAGAAGAAGCGTACTGGACTCTACGGTGGCACGGCAGTCTTCAAGAAAGAGAAAACGTGCAGGGCTCATGTCGCTAGACCCATTCCACGACGGCCAATTCCCAAGTGTTCTGGATTCAATTGTCTGCAGTATATTCATGTCGGCGAAGGCGTACTAATGGAAGTTGAGATACCCAACCAATTCAAATTCGTTCTAGTGTCAGTCTATATATATACACAGACACCACTCAACTACATCGAGCTGTTTTTCTTTCAACTAATGCTTTACTACATAGAGCATGTCAGAACAATAATTAGCGACTGGCCCTGAGATCCCAACATACCTCTTCTGCTCACCGGGGACTTCAACATTGAGGCGTCAAATGAACCAGTTTCTGAACGACAAGTTCAGATTGGTGTTGGCCACAGATCCAACTGACTTCACAACTTTTAAGAATACCACGATAGAGTTAACGTTCTCTACAGATATAAGTGTAGCATGTAAGTCTTACATATCGTACTACTCGTACCATTGTCCTGTCTTCAACAAAATTTTACAAATTAGTCAGCATTGTGAGAAATAAATAAAATAAAAGACATGCAAGTTCGTTGCGCTCATTTCTTTCTTACCAACCCTACAAACACCCCGCCCCGACTACACCGCCTGGGTAAGTCATCTCAGCGGTAGTGACCCCGACACTACCTACCCCGAATTTTTAATTATGATCACCCGTGATGATTTAGCACGAACCTGATTTTCCAAGTCGAACCACAAATGTTCGAAATGTTCTTTGTCAGGGGAATATGGATGGCAGGGCATTCATTAACAGAAAGTCACTAGCATGTTCTTCGAACCACTCCTTGATGTTTCTGGCAGTGTGGCCTGGCGCATTATCTTGTTGGTAATGGCCATCACCAGCAGGGAACACAGTTGCCATGAATGGGCGAATTCGGTCCGCAACGATGTTCAGGTACTTGACAGTTGTCAAGGATTGTGCTATTGAGATAACGGGACTTAAAGTGTTCCAAGAAAACATCGCCCACAGCATACATAACACCGCCGCAGCCGCCGCCGGCCAGCTTCCGCCCAATACTGCATCCAAGTGCCATAGCCTCCATTGGTAATAGGCGTATCCGCGCCCTGTTGTCTACGTGATGCACCAGGAATCTCGATAGGTCAGGCCACTCTTTTCCAATCATCCATGGCCCAATCTCGATGATCTTGGGTCCATTTCAGGTGTTGTTGGCGATGACGTGCACTGAGCATGGGGACCCAGCCGGGTCTTCGTCTACGCAAGACCATGCGCTGAAGGCTGCGATGAACTGTGTGCTGTGACACACCCTGACACCACTGTTGTAGCTGCGGCTGATTTGTCGCACTGTGACCCTGCCGTCGCTGTGAACAATGCACGACAGTCTCCGCTCCCCTCTGGCATCAATGAGCTGCGGACGGCACACGGCTGTAGTCGGTTCGTCGTTTGGCCATATGCGCACCACTTTTAATGCGTACTCAATACAGCGGCACGTGAACAAGAATTTGTGTTTTTATCAGACTCCGATAAATCGGCAGCTTTTCCCATTCTGACTCCGAACACTCTACTAACCGAAAGCCGGTCCTCGGACTGTATACACTGAGTGGCCACTTTATTATGACCACATGACAGTTTTAAGCAAATGAGCTATGGCTGCACGCTGTTGCCGCCAGAGGGCGAGGCTAGTATATAAAGGGAAAGCTTAGTACTTGCGACAGTAGTAGAAGGGATTTTGTTTGACGAGATGGGTAAAAAATGTGATTTGACGGACTTTCAACGTGGGATGATTGCAGGAGCTCGGAGCCATGGAGCGGGAATCACCGAAACCGCCGCATTTGTGAAATGTTACAGAGCAGCTGTTGTTAAAGTATTTAAAGTCTGGACTGTCAGCCAAAAAACTGGGTCTCTACATGCAACGTGTGGTCGTCATCGACTAGTGACTGCTCGGGCGGAACGGAGAGTGTCCAGACTGGTAACAGACAACAGAAGGGCAACAGTGCAGCAAATTACAGACCATCTTAGTCAAGGATCCCCTCAAATGATCTCTGCGCACACTGTTCGCTGTACACAGCATCGGATGGGATATGGCAGCCGAAGGCCTGTTCGAACACCTTTGCTGTCTGCAGCTAACAAGAGAAAACGTCTCCAGTTCGCTCAGGAGCACAAGGATTGGACAGTCGATAATTGGAAACAAATTATGTGGTCCGATGAATCGCGTTGTCAGTTGAACCATGCCGATGGCCGAGCGAGAATTTGGCAGAAGCAGCTTGAAAGCATAAACCCCAAATACACTGCTACAACCTTTCAAGCTGGTGGAGACAACGTTATGGTTTGGGGAATGTTTTCTTGGCATGCTTCGGGACCTTTAATTCGTGTTGATCAACGTCTGACTGGCACATCATATCTAAACATCGTTGCGGACCAAGTGCATCCTGTCATGTGGATGGTTTATCCCAATGGCGATGGCTACTTTCAACAAGATAATGCGTTCTGCCATAGTGCTCGTATTGTACAGGATTGGTTTCAGGAACATGCCGGTGAGTTTACTTTGCTTAGATGGCCCCCACAATCTCCAGATCTCAACCCCATTGAGAATTTTTGGGTTGAAGTTGAACGAACCATCAGACAGCTGGATCCACAACCCTACAATCTCACACTCCTGGAAACTGCTATTCATCAAGCATGGTCTCAGATGCCACAAACCACGTATCACCATCTCGTGGAGTCCATGCCACGAAGAATCGACGCAGTATTAAAGGCAAAAGGTGGCCCAACGAAGTACTGAGGTGGTGGTCATAATAAAGTGGCCATTCAGCGTATATACCGCTCTATTAATTTCACCGGCGCCACCGTTCGGCCTCCAGGCGCTCTCATTTCTCTAGGCTGAGGGTGGTCGTAATGTAATGACTCAAAGATGTATTCACTGTTTTCATGTCCTTTAGAAACGAATTCAATATGTCTGATGAGCTGGTGAGTCATGGCATGCTTGGTCCGGAGACCGTCCTGTTCACCAGGAATGTCTCTCTTAGCATCACAGAACTCGTTTAGCCTAGTAGGGATGATTTTTTTGGGGGAGTTTGCCCAGAACGGGCGTAAGCAAGATCGGACGATATAGTTCGGTAAATGCGTAGTTTAGCGTCCAAAATTATTTAGTCGGAAATGTTGAATTATTTCGAAAAAGTGAGACGTGTTCTTTTTTTTTTTTTTTGAATGAGGGTTTAACGACCACCGTGAGCAACTCAATGGGCTATAAGCAGTAGCCCGTCCTTAATTTACGGTCACCGGTTCCAGGAAGGGAGAGAACCAGTGCCGTAAGACAAACACAACATTCATGCCTCACGGGATTCGAACCCGCACCCCTTTCGGATGAATGATTTTTTTTATTGGGGGTTTAACGACCACCGTGACCAACTTATAACGAAGTAAATTTCTCCGTCATTTTTGGTCTACGCCGGGATTCGAACCCGAGGCCGCTTATTCCGGAACAAGTCGCTCTACCAACTGAGCTACGCAGACATTGATTCTAATTGCTATCTGCCTTTATGTCGTGTGCGTCCTTCTGGCAGGTACGTCACATCTCCTGGTACGTTACATCATCTCCCCCTTATTTTTCTTTTTTACTTTCGAAGTGCTGCTCATATTTTTCCTATCTCGCGGTGTGGAAATAACATCACACCAATGCAAGATTTTGAACGGTCGGGTCATCCGGGTAGTTCGGGCGCCATTATAACGAAGTGAATTTCTCCGTCATTTTTGGTCTACGCCGGGATTCGAACCCGAGTCCGCTTATTCCGGAACAAGGCGCTCTACCAACTGAGCTACGCAGACATTTGTTCTGATTGCTATGTGCCTTTATGTCGTGTGCGTCCTGCTGGCAGGTACGTCACATCTCCCCCCCGAAAGAGGGCCGGGGGCATGGCCCACGGGTCAGCCGTGAGCATGAATCGTTGCAGGCAGCCATCCACTGTAGAACTCCCAGTCAATCTGCTGTGTGGAATGCAACATCACACATTTTTATTTTTCGAAGCGCTGGAGAAGGAATTCTCTGATTTTTCCTGTCTCGCGGTGTGGAAATAACATCACACCAATGCGAGATTTTGAACGGCCGGGTCATCCGGATAGTTCGGGCGCCATTATAACGAAGTAAATTTCTCCGTCATTTTTGGTCTACGCCGGGATTCGAACCCGAGGCCGCTTATTCCGGAACAAGTCGCTCTACCAACTGAGCTACGCAGACATTGATTCTAATTTCTATCTGCCTTTATGTCGTGTGCGTCCTTCTGGCAGGTACGTCACATCTCCTGGTACGTTACATCATCTCCCCCTTATTTTTCTTTTTTACTTTCGAAGTGCTGCTCATATTTTTCCTATCTCGCGGTGTGGAAATAACATCACACCAATGCGAGATTTTGAACGGTCGGGTCATCCGGGTAGTTCGGGCGCCATTATAACGAAGTAAATTTCTCCGTCATTTTTGGTCTACGCCGGGATTCGAACCCGAGGCCGCTTATTCCGGAACAAGTCGCTCTACCAACTGAGCTACGCAGACATTGATTCTAATTGCTATCTGCCTTTATGTCGTGTGCGTCCTTCTGGCAGGTACGTCACATCTCCTGGTACGTTACAAACTCAATGGGCTAAAAGCAGTCGCCCATCCCTAATTTAGGGTCACTGGTTCTAGGTAAGGGTGAGAGCCAGTGCCGTAAGACAAACACAACAGTCATGCCTCACGGGATTCTAACCCGCACCCCTTTCGGCCGAATGATTTTTTTTTATTTGGGATTTAACGACCACCGTGAGCAACTCAATGGGCTATAATCAGTCACCCATCCCTAATTTAGGGTCACTGATTCTAGGGAAGGGAGAGAGCCAGTGCCGTAAGACAAACACAACATTCATGCTTCACGGGATTTGAACCTGCACCCCTTTCGAACGAATAATTTTTTTTATTGGGGATTTAACGACCATAATGAGCAACTCAATGGGCTATAAGCAGTCGCCTATCTCTAATTTAGGGCTACTGGTTCCAGGGAAGTGACAGAGCCAGTGCCGTAAGACAAAGACAACATGCATGCCTCACCGGGATTCGAACCCAGACCTTTCACGGACGAGTGATCATAAGCCAGCGCTTAGACCACTGCGCCACCAGGGCGACCCTTTGGAGTTCTCCGAACGAGCGTGTTTCTGACCTGTCGAGGTCACGAGAAAAGTTATGACGAACGTTTACATCTGCGCAAAGGCGTAACAAGGCATTTCTGCGCCCGGGGCAAAGCACAAAATATTGCGCCCCCATCTATCTTATAAATTAGTTATATATACAGGGTGATTCATAAAATACTATACAGTTTCAACGCACTGTAAAACAAGAACAATGTAAGATATTTTATGTTACCTGTAACAGAATTGCAGGGGAATGTTTCAAGTTTTTTTCAGAGACAGTCACAGATGTTCTATGTGTGCACCCTTAGTCACACGACACACATCGAGCCGGTAATCCATTTCCGCCCAAACGCGAGGTAAGATATCTAAATCAAGTGCAGTGATGGTGGCTGTGATACGTTGTTTCAGCTCCGCTAGATCAACAGGAAGGGGAGGGGCGAATTCCTTGTCCTTTGCGTACCCCCACAGGAAAAAGTCACAAGGTGTTAAGTCAGGACTTCTGGGTGGCCTTTGGGTCAGTGGTATGATGTAGTCTGCGCTTCGTCCAATCCATCGTTGAGGAAGATGTTCAACAAACTGCAACGTCTGCACTTTGTATGGAATCATTTTCAGCTTCTTTCTCAAAATTCTCCAGACAGTGGGCTGTAAGATCCGCACTTCACGAGTCACCCTCCGCGTTGAATTTCCCGGGCTTTGTTGAATGGTGGTGCAAACACTATCGACAACTTCTTCCGTTACACGCGGTAGTCCAGGACTTTTAAGTTTGCACAAACAGCCCGTAGTTTCAAATTTTTTATGCCAATCGTAGATAGATTTTCTGGTTGAAGGTTCTTTTCCGAATCGTGATCGAAAATGCCGTTGCACAACAGTTACATATTCCGCTTTGCTCAATTCAAGAACACAAAACGCCTTCTCCACCGCAGACGCTGCCATTTTGACTGACTAGTCACGTGACATGCGCGCTATTGCCTATGTCACTTCCCTAAGTTGCGGGACACAAACTTTATGAGTACATGTACCTAACGGTTCGCAGTTGTGGTCCGTGTCTTCAACTGTTACTGTTTTACAGCATCTGGAAACTGTATACTTCTTTATGAATCACCCTGTATTTTTGATTTAATCGCGTATACATATGCAAACACATAAATGTAGATTGCTCTGCAAAACAACGCGTCTCATTACAATCTATCTATCTATAGGGAGGCATAATCGAACTGTCGTTCCGGTGGTGCAGTGGTCAAAGCATCGGCTTCGTTCGAGATGGGCGAGGGTTCATATCCCGGTGAGGCATGGATGTCGTTTCCCTGGAAACAGTTATCTTAAATTTGGGACGGATCCTCCCTTTCCTGGTACCAGTGGCTCACAATTAGGGACGGGCGACTGCTTATAACCCATCGAGTTGTTCACGGTGGTCGTTAACCACCCCCCACTCCCAAACAAAAAAAAAACTCGGACTGTGCGTATTTGCACGGCTTAGGACTTGACGACGTCCAGTACCACATCAAATGGAAGTCGAGGTTCAAAGTCTCAGCGTGAACGACATCCTTATCTTGCACCACACGTACAACTGCGCCTTCATTTTTGAATGTGAGCAATTAATACCCCTATAACCTCCTTGGCCTCAACTATACTCCAATTCACCCTGAAAGTGTACTACTGGGAAAGGCGGGAGAGCCTTATCACATCGCGTCGTGGAACGCAAGAACGGTATCCATCCGCGTTAATGCGCTCTTCTACTGTTTCCTTTCTGATACCTCCACCCACCCACACATCTTATCAGCAGTGGGGATTGTGAGTGGGGTCTGGTGGGGGCCGAAGTGCTGCCCCTACTGCCTGCTTAAGTAACGCACCCTTCTAGTTTCCCGGATTGTCAATTTATTGCCTCTTTGTTGTTAATGTTGATAGAGGTCTTCCACCTCTTACCCCTGTCCGAGTTGTGTCCCATGTGGGCAGAAAAAGCCGAAAGTGCGAAACTCTTTATTCAGCAACTTCTCAGAACAAATTTATTTCTAAAAGCGCTCTAACTTTTAGAATTTTTTTTTTTTTTAGATAGCAATTTTGTCTGATAAACTGTTGAGCAAACAAAAATGGATTCTAATCAATAATTCTTATGCTTTTCGCTCTAAACGCTAGGGACTATTTTTCGTAGCGGAAGTAGCTGTTTCGTACCCTTCATAGTGGTTCACTCTTAGGTTGCCTCGGAGTATAGTGTCACGTGTGTATTACAATTATTAATTATTCTTTTTGATATTGCAAAAATGTTTATTCCTTTTGTGCATAAAACGTCTACAGCGACCTTCGCTTCTCGAAGTACGCTCATAGGATTCAATACTATCAGCTTAGCTCCACGTGAGTTTGTCAACAATAACAAATAACTATTACGAAGGAACCACATTAGCGTCCTAAATTATTTCGTCGGAAAAATGTTATTACCTGGAAAAAGTGCGACGTACAGTTTTAGAGTATGCAAATTAATGGCAAATGGTGCAGAAATTTCATATTTTAAATGTGTTTTAAAGATTGTTAACGTAATATTGACCTGTGAGTCCGACGCTGTCAACAGAAACTGCGGTAGGCCTAACGCATCGCTCCGGCGAAGATGTGAAACTTTGGTCCATTAAAAGGAAGGTTCGTTGCTGTGCCAAAATGTCGGGCGGAAGAGTACAAGCGAAATAAGTTACGTTGTTTGCAGGAGAGCGATAAATATTGTATTCATACGCTACAGAAAATAGGTCCACATCATCTACCCATTATTTTCTGGAAAACCCTGATGAAACCTCTCAGATTTGCAAAAGATACGTGTCAGTGAGATAGAAACTGACCTGCGAAGAAAGTATTAACAGGAGAACCAAAAGTACAGTATCACAGCAACTCAGCTACGAATGGGAGCCGTTCAAAGCAGAACCGAAAGTTATAGTTCCCCAGTTTCCTGTACAGCATAAAAAGGCATATTCGTACTTTCTATTTGGAATCAGAGAATCATGTGTGAAAGAACGAAATATTTCTCAACATCTGCTTTATAAACAATGACAAAACATGAACGAACTATATTCTGTAGAGTATGAGTACATGATGCTTCGCTCCCCTGGCAAGAACGTACGCGGCTGTACTTGTAGTCATCCGCGCGTGAATTACACGCCACAGCGAATCTTCCTTTCAACGGAGCAAAGCTTGACATTGTCGCGGAAGCGATGTGTTAGGCCTACCGCAGCGTCTCTTCATAGCATTGCACTAACAGGTAAATGTTACGATACAAATCTTTAAAAGACATTTAAAACACGAAATTTCTGCACCATTTGCCATTAATTTCCATACTCTAAAATCTGTACGTCGTACTTTTCCCAGGTACTAATATTTTTCCGACGAAATAATTTAGGACGCTAATCTGCACATATTAATGTACCCCTCTCCAAAATTTGGGGGTACATTGCACCCCCCGTTCCTACGATACTGATGCACTAATTCACCAGATTACATGCAAAACGTGCATTTCTAACCAAAAATCTGTAATCTGTTCCCCAGGTAGTTAGAATGAGAGAAGGTAGGTCAATGACTTCGCCCAACCCACTCCGGATTAGGGTTCCAGGACTCAGTGGAACCCTCTTGGAGCTGTCCTACGTCCACTCGTTTTCAGATCAAGGTAGTTCTATTTCTTTGTTTAATCTACGGATCCGGGCCCGGCACTTAAATAAAAAAAAACAAATCATTTTTTGTAGGATTTTTTATAATTATTTGTTTTTTTTTGTAAGTTTTGGAGCGCGAGGCACTTAAAAAGATTTTTATTAAGTTTTTTTGTTTTTGTTTCCAATCCCCCACCCCTTTCTTCGAATAGGTTATCGCCCTTCGGCGTACAGATACTGAGATTTTCAGATTTCATAATGATTATTGTAACCACCATAATATTTTCCGTATTCATGAAATAGCAAATTAAATGTCATCATTTTGCGGACCCTACTTTTATATATTCAACAACTTGTGTATACACGAAATACTTAAATTTAACAAAATAAAAAAAGCAATCACTGCAACATGCATATGGAAAAAAAATTATGAATTGATTTTAGAAGAGTCCTTAATATTTCCTACATAAAAATATTCGCTACACTGGTAACTTTTTATCATTTTGTGAGGAAGTTTTTATAAAAGTCACAATACAACCTCGACCGCCCTGGACCTGGAAAGAAAATCGTGGACTTTAACACTTTTTACTCTCTCTCTCTCTCTCTCGGAATTTTCAATCCATATTATTGTCTTTTTCTTAAGCTTAAAGCCAATACGTATTCCTGTGAGATAATCATTATGTCCTTAGGACAGTTTTCGTGTGTGTTCTTTACGAACGGCATTTTTCACGTAATGATTTTATTAAAATATGAGATTTATTTTCTAGTGTCCGAAATGAAATTTTGCTTCGAGCCCCGCAAAAGCTCCATCCGGCCCTTCGACGAAGGCAAAATAATAAGGGTCAATTTATTTCTTAATTTAATAGAAACACGAGACGAGGCAAAAAATTCGAATGCCTGTGAGATAGACAATGTGTCTGTTAATGCTTGCAATTTTGCTAATTCTGAAGAGGAAGAAGCCATAAGAAGCCTCTTTTGCTGGATATTTAGCCTTTCGTCACAGGGATAAAGAATTGGAAACGTTTTCCTACTTAGCGGGGAACCAAAAAAAAGCCTGGATTGAGACTTTATCAAGAGGTGGGCTAAATGATACCAAACAACATTTGGATAGAAACTGTCAAACAGTTTGAATCAGTTTTTTTTTCAGAATTTCATGGTGCTAGCATATACACTGACGGAAAAAAAAAATCCCAACACCACGAAACAATAGTTGTAGAGGAATGAAATGGCGGCAATACATTTGTATAGGTAACATATTTAATCGATTAAGGTTTCAAGATCACAGCTTATTGTAAGCGCGAGAAGAGCCATTTTAAGTGTGAAATGCTAGTACATTAATAACCGGTGTAACCGCCAGAATGTTCAATGCAAGCACGCAAACGTTCATGCATTGTGTCGTACAGGTGCTTGATGTCAGTTTGTGGGATGGAGTTCCATGCCTGTTGCACTTGGTCGGTCAATACAGGGACGGTTAATGCTGGTTGGGGTGACGCTGGAGTTGTCGTCCAATGATGACTCATACGTGATCGATTGGTGAAAGATCTGGTGATCTAGCAGGCCACGGCAACATGTCGACACTCTGTAGAGCATGTTGGGTTACAAAAGCGGTATGCGGGCGAGCGTTATCCTGTTGGAAAACACCCCTGGAATGCTGTTCATGAATGGCAGCACAACAGGTTGAATCACCAGACCGACGTACAACTGTGCCGTCAGGGTACGTGGGATAACCACGAGAGTGCTCCTGCTGTCATAGTAAATTGCTCCCCAGACCATAACTCCAGGTGTAGGTCCAGTGTGTCTCGGCCGCAGACAGGTTGGTTGCAGGCGCTCACCTGGCCACCTTCTAACAAACACACGGCCATCACTGGCACCCAGGCAGAACCGGCTTTCATCAGAAAACACAACAGATCTCCACTCCGTCCTCCAATGAGCTCTAGCGTGAAACCACTGACGTCGCAAACGAAAGTGGTTTGGAGTAAGTGGAATGCACGCTACAGGGCGTCTGGCTCGGAGCTGTCCTTCAAGTAACCGATTTGTAACAGTTCGTTGTGTCACTGTGGTGGCAACTGCAGCTCGAATTGCAGACGCGGTACGATGCGCCACGGCCGTACACGGTGGTCTTCCCTCTCATTAGTGCCACGTGGCTGGCCGGAACCCAGTCTTTTTGAGGCAGTACCTTCCCTTGACCACCGCTGCCAACAATCCTGCACAGTGGCTACATTCCTGCCAAGTCGTTCTGCAATATTGCGGAAAGAAAATCCACCTTCTCGTAGCCCTATTACACGACCTCGTTCAAACTCCGTGAGCTGTTGATAATGGCTTCTTCGTCTTCTTAAAGGCATTCTTGACTAACATCAACACACTACGTCGAATCTCAACGATAACTAACGCTCACGAACGTTACAGCGTGTATTTACAGCAAACCTGCTTAGCATGTTCCGAGGGGCGCTACTAGCGCCACACGTATGCGCTGAGCGCGAAATTTACATAGACGTCATCTTACAGATGTACTCTCATCGCCTACCAACTGTCGCTTATCTAGCAGAACCCCTTCTTGGTGTTGGGATTTTTTCCGTCAGTGTATAAATCCCAAGGGGCGATAAACAAACTTCAATCAAATTGAAATTAAACTTTCCAGAAGTCGGCGTAAACCTATGCGAGAGCAAGAACATTTTTCGTATTAAATATATTAAGGACGTCAACCAACAAAACTTAGCGAAGAGAAAAAACTAAGCACATGCATTGAATTCCAGGAGTTAAAAAAAGGAAACAATGGAGGGAAAGTTCCAAGTTTTAGTAATCGGTAAGTTTTGTTTTAATTCTGTAATTCCTATTTTAAAAAGTCCTGCATATATGCATTCTTAAAATCTTCTAAATTGAACTAAGTATCACTCATTTCACCATTCTTTACCACCACGACAGAAGACTGCTGGGGACCAACTACGTCACAGGCCTCCGCGAGGGAGACCATCCGCTGTTTGTTGACAATCTTTGACCTACCTCTCTCATTCTAACTACCTTGATCTGTTCCTACTGGTTTAGGACTCTCATGTGACCATTTTGGTTTGCCAATCACCGCCAGATGGCACTGAGGTTTCGGGGATCCATTACTTCCATTAGAGTTCCTACGCTTACTATGTACTCGATTTAGTGTACACTTCTTCATGAAAATCATTTAGCCGGAGATAGATAGAAATTTATTGTGACTACTGATATAGGATGGATCTACCGAAACGACTGGAATAAGGAAAGGTCGATTTGCTATCGAAAAGAGCAGAAAAAAGACTTACAGAATTGGTTCCAAGAATCCAAAGGAAGTTTCAGCAAGGGATACATGATTATAGCTGGTTTCTGGTACAACGGTAAATTGAAGTTAAGAAAAATTAAAAAGAATGTTGAAATCAATTCTACATATTACCAAAGTTTTAACTCCTATATTTAAAGAGGAAGTACCATTTCTTTTCCCACTGAGTCTTCAAAGAGTAGCAATCCATCAGGATAAGGATACTAGTCATTAATTCAAATCTACCATTCTATTTTTTGAAAAAAGAGACGGGTCTATACCTTTTGTTCACATTCAAAGCCCTGTGATGTGTCGCGAATGGTGCCTTCGTACTGCTAGAGAGAGCGCTTTTCTGAATGTAGACCTAAAACAATGATTGGACTACGGAAAGCAGTGGAATGAAATAGCACTACCAAGTTTGAGAAATGCCCTGTTATTTTGGAAATCTAGATGTAGGTTCATAGTCATCAATTCGTCTAATTGTCGTGCTAATGTAAGAGATTGAAGAAGATTAGAAAGTCCGTCGATGCACGATATTAAAATCACTAAAGCTAAGATCAGTTAAAACCTTTAATTACATACTTAGCATAGTTAAAAATATTATTTACACTAAAATACGTTAGATCTTTCGAGCCCACTGGGCTGATCCTCAGACGTGATTACAATGGAAGAAGCTCCGGGTTACGTTATCATATATATAGCCATAACACAGCCCACTAGAAAAACCAGGCCCTGAAACGAACAGTCATGTGACCAACTTAGTCCAAATTTTCAGCTTGTTATTTGTAATAATTTATTATTTTTTACTACTGCAAGCAAATTATATTTATAAGTGCTACAGATATAGTAATCTAAACCCTACACACAATTTAATATTACACCCACTTACTGTTTTTTCACGAAACTGACACAGGAATAAAGCAGTTTTCACTGGAAAACATAATGCAATAACGGTTTTTAAGAGACTTTAATCACAAGAATAATAACTGTATTCACTTGCGGTAGAAACTTGGAGAAATTTCGCAAAATTGAGAACATTTTGGTCACATGACGACGGTTCGTTTCAGGGCCTCCTCTTTCCAGTGGGCTATGTAGCCATAATAAATGACGTCATAACTGTAAGCTGCATGAGTTGAAGGTGTTACATAAAATTACAGGTATAAAAAAAAGCTTTAATATAAATAACTGAGGAGCACAGCAATTACATTTCACTTAAATACGTCATTATAATTTGTACTTGAATAGTTATTCAGGTTCAGTTCTATTTAGAACTTGTTTCCAAGGCTGTGGATTATTAACCGGTACTTCATCATTACAACAGGAGTTCCATAAATAGTATCTCAAATTTTGTTCTAGGGGAAGTCATTATGTAGGAGTCGTTCCAGCTAGGGTGGTAAGATCCCTGGCTGGAGAGACGTGATAACGCTGTAGTTTGTGAATGCAGTTTCGCATTATAGCGGTGTTCGTTTATTCTCGTACCCAATGTCCGTGTAGTAGAGCCGATGTATACTAAATGGCTGCTGGATGCGTCTACTGATTTTAAGGGGATCGCATATACCCCACATTTACTTTCAGCATCTACTTGATCACGATCACCCTTAACCAGAGACAATACATTAGAAGTTCGAACCCCAAAGTCCAATTTATTTTTGACAGGCTCAACTTTGACACTCTCAACTTTGCAACGAGAGAGCCGAATAACCAAATATGTAGGATCAATGGAATTTGTACCACAACTTATTATTACCTTAAAAAAATGCCTGTCATAAAAAAAAATTGGACTTTCGGGTGTGAGCGTCTAATATACTGTCTCTGGTTAAGAGTGATGGTGATCAAATAGATGCTGAAAGTAAACGTGGGGTATATGCGATCCCCTTAAAATCAGTAGACGCATTCAGCAGCGATTTAGTATACATCGGCTCTACTACACGGACATTGGGTACGAGAATAAAGGAACACCGCTATAATGTGAAACTGCATTCACAAACCACTGCGTTATCACGTTTCTCCAGCCAGGGATCTTACCACATTAACTGGAATGACTCCTACATAATGGCTTCCCCTCGTATAAAATTTGAGATACTACTCATGGAAAGTCTGTTTATTTACAGCTTTGCTAACTCCTGTTGTAATGATGAAGTACCGGTTAATATTCCACAGCCTTGGAAACAAGTTCTGAAAAGAACCTAACCTGATGAACATGAATAACTATTCAAGTACAAATCATAATGAGGTATTTAAGTGAGATGTGATGTTGTGCCCCTCAATTATTTATATTAAAGCTTTTTTGTTATATATCTCTGTGATTTTATGTAACAACTTCAACGCATGCAGCTTACACATAGCCCACTGGAAAGAGGAGGCCCTGAAACGAACCATTGTCATGTGATCAAAATGGTCTGAATTTTGGGAGATATTTCCAAGTTTTCACCGGAAGTGAATAGAGTTATTATTCTTGTGATTAAAGTCTCTTAAAACCCCTTATTGCATTATGTTTTCCAGTAAAAAGAAACTGCTTTATTCTTGTGCAAGTTTCGTGAAAAAAAGGTAAGTGGGTGTAATATTAAATTTCGTGTACGGTTTAGATTACTATATATGTAGCACTTATAAATATCTTTTGCTTGCAGTAGTAAAAAATAATAAGCTGAAAAATCGCACTAAGTTGGTCACGGCCTGTTCTTACCCATAGCCTACTAGAAGGAACAGGCCCTGAAACGAACGTCGTGTGACCAACTTCGAACGAAATTTCAGCTTATTATTTGTAATTATTTATTATTTTTTACTACTGCAAGCAAATGATATTTATAAGTGCCGCAGATATAGTGATCTAAACCCCACACAAAATTTAATATTACACCTACTTACATTTTTTTCACAAAACTGGCAAGAGAATAAAGCAGTTTTGACTGGAAAACATAATGCAATAAGGATTTTTAAGAGACAAATGATATTTATAAGTGCTACAGATACAGTAGCACTTATAAATATCATTTGATTTTTAAGAAACAAATAAGGATTTTTAAGAAAACAAATGATTTTTAAGAAACAATAAGGATTTTCAAGAAACAAATGATATTTATAAGTGCTACAGATACAGTAATCTAAACCCTACACAAAATTTAATATTACACCCACTTACCTTTTTTTCACGGAACGGGCACAAGAATAAAGCAGTTGTGACTGGAAAAAAAATGCAGTAAGGGTTTTTAAGAGACTTTAATCACAAGTATAATAACTGTGTTCACTTGCGGTAAAAACTTGGAGAAATTGCACTAAATTCAGACCATTTTGGTTACAGGTCAACGGTTCGTTTCAGGGCCTCCTCTTTGCAGTGGGTTATGCTCACTGCCCGTGTGACGTCATTTCGCCAGCCGATAGTAGCTCGTATCCGAAGTGGCTCAACCTAAAGAAATATCTAAGAACCTTGTGTGCAACAAAAGGAGCCCACGTTGAGGTAAACTGATGACCCGAGAAAAAACCTCTGCGATGATAAATCGCAGAAATTTGTTTCTAAGCCTCAACAGGAAGAGCTGCTCAACTCCGAAGCCAAGTAGCGAATCTTGATAAAATTAGGAACAAAAATGTGTACCGAGAAAAACATTACACACCATTTCAGTATTGCAACACATTTCTTAAATAAAATAGTGAAACCTTTTATTATATTTCGTCAGCTGGAATACTTCACTGTATTTTTGTGTCAAGTTATTGGGTCTGTATTTCTGTGTGCTAAACTATGTCTTTCTTAAATGCTCTATCCGATAGCCCTTTCTGTTGACTATGAACCTACGATATTGTAGAAGTCCGTCAATGCAAAATCATAAAATCACTAAAAGCTAAGATCAATTAAAACCTGTAATTACATACTTAGCATAGTTAAAAATATAGTTTACACTAAAACACGTGAGATCTTTTGAGCCGACTGGGTTCATCCTCAGACGTGATTACAATGGAAGAAACTCCGGGTTACATTATCATATATATAGCCATAATAAATGACGTCATAACTGTAAGCTGCATAGCCCACTAGAAAGAGGTGGCCATGAAACGAGCCGTTGTATGGGATCAAAATGGTCTCAATTTTGTGGAATTTCTCCAAGTTTTTACCGCAAGTGAACACAGTTATTATACTTGTGATTAAAGTCTCTTAAAAACCCTTACTGCATTATTTTTTCCAGTCACAACTGCTTTATTCTTGTGCCCGTTCCGTGAAAAAAGGTAAGTGGGTGTAATATTAAATTTTGTGTAGGGTTTAGATTACTGTATCTGTAGCACTTATAAATATCATTTGTTTGCAGTAGTAAAAAATAATAAATAATTAGAAATACTAAGCTGAAAATTTGAACTAAGTTGGTCACATGACCGTCCGTTTCATGGCCTATTCTTTCTAGTGGGCTATGGGCAGTGAGAGGGAAGAGCCATCGCTGCTATGGCTTACACGTTAGCAAGGAATGTAAATCAACGCGAAGGAAAATGTTTTCAAATACCAGTAGTTTCAAACTTCAAAGGTTAACATATTTATCAGTGATCTGTTATTTTCTCTTTCGCGAATTAATTAATTTTGAAAACAAAATGCATTAACAGCTTTTGCATAAAGAAATATAAGGGCATTGCTGTAAACAAACATATTGCTGAACTTCGTAGTTACGTAGTTCGCAGGAAGTTATATTTACAAAAGATTTTTGTCCCAGTGCGAAAGTAAATTCTTAAAAATCCAAACTACTTATAGTCTGGCCTTTCGATTTTCTGCGCATCAAGTATTCCCGTTAACGGGCAAAACAAATAAGAAGTAAATATGTCATTCAGCATTTCATCATAGCCTATTAGAAAGAGGAGGCCATGAAACAAACCGTTGTCATGTGACCAGAATGGTCTCAATTTTGAGAAATTTTTCCAAGTTTTTGCCGCAAGTGAATACAGTTATTATTCTTGTGATTAAAGTCTCTTAAAAACCCTTATTGCATTATGTTTTCCAGTCAAAACTGCTTTATTCTTGTGCCAGTCTTGTGAAAAAAATGTAATTAGGTATAATATTAAATTTTGTGTGGGGTTTCGATCACTATATCTATAGCACTTATAAATATCCTTTGCTTGCAGTAGTAAAAGTTAATAAATAATTACAAATAATAAGCTGAAAATTATGACTAAGTTGGTCACATGACCGTTCGTTTCAGTGCCTGTTCTTTCTGGTGGGCTATGGCATTTCATTTTTGTAAAATAAATATTATTGTTGTTTACAGAATTCCACTTAGTAGCCTTCAAAAACAAACAAAAATTCGCACGAAATGTTCGCTTTTCAATTTATTTTAACAGGTGGCACTAAAGCACAAAAAGCTATCAAAAATTATATAATGCTATTGCAATGGCAGGCAGAATTTAAATGAAAACAAAAATAAGGCTTATGATAGTGTGCCACCGTTCATCCCTGCCTTTACCTTCCTCCCAACCCAGGCTAGATCAAATCCACAGAAAGGGTCTGCCTTAAGTTAAGCTGACATGATATTAAGCTACTGACAGCACACAAAAAACTTAACAGCATAATTTTTTGAACTCAGTTGTTTAACTTAGATTTAGTATCTCAAATTTAATACAGAAGAAAAAGTTGTAGAATTTAACAGATATGGCCCGCAATGTAAATTGCTTTACATATTTCATCCTTTACCCCAAACACATTTTTTTTTTGTTATAGAGCAAACAACGAATCTGGTTTTCTGTAAATATTTTAACGTAAGACTTTACTCACGTCAGCTGCCACTTGTGAAGCTGAGTTATTCAGACATTCACGCAAATCCTTTTCAGTAGATGCAAGTTTGTTATTAAGGCACTTATTTTGCACCCTTAATTTGGTGCACTCAACACTTAATCTTTTATTTCTTATTTCCATTGACCTTATCTTCGTAATTAGAAGTTGAACACCAGCTGAAGATGATGACGTAATATCAGTTGACACAGATTTATCAATTTTTGTTTCTTTGGATACACATTGTGAAAGGCTTCCAGTGCTCGTTTTCTTACTTCACGTCCATGTAATCTATCTGCTGCAGGACTGACATTCAGAACGCTAGGAATGGAGGATGACGATTCATGAGGAATAGCAGTTGTAATATGTTTATGGCCAATTTGACCTGGAAGATTGACTATAGGAACAGCATTTGCTTTCAATTTCTTTCTGCCAGGTAATCCAAGTAATTCTAATTTTAAGACACGAACATAATTGTCAACAGTAAAATGTTTCGAGCAAATTCTTGCATTTTTAACTTTAAAATTATCCTTTCGTTTACATTTCAGTACCCGGAGTTTTTCCAAATCAGGATTTGCAGGAAAATAATGTAAATAATATCCGAACCTTGAGTCTTCCTACTGTAGGATAAACATCCTGCTATTGCACATCCAGGCATATTGTGCTACACTGATATAAGACAATAATATGCTCCACTGACGTTGAAAAATAGCTAGTTATGAAGTATATTTAATAATTATGACGAAAAGTAATGAATTGCAAAATATCAACAGGCCTATTCAACGGAGCGAAATGCCTTTTTAAGCATGTGTACGAGTTCAAAACCCGCCAAGAAAACTTAGTAATTATAAAGTATATTTACAAATTATGAAGACAGAGTAATTGCAAAACATCCACACAGGTCTATTCACCAAAGTGAAATGCTTTTTCATCTAATAACCTTGGTTTTTTTAAGAACGTGAACGAGTTTGAGTTTGCATTCCCAAGCCAAAGATTCTGTGCGGCGTCGTTATCGGCTTGGTTAACTGGTGTCACGTCATGCGCAAATCCGAGAAAACGGAGACTGCAACTGCACATTGAAATGGCGCCCCCCTCCCCTGGTTGCACAGATGATATCAGTCGGTACTTTATCTATTTCCATGTCTGCTGCAACTTGTTATCTCCGATGGTCGCAAACGTTTCAGTTATTCTTCCCTTCAAAGTGTTAATATCTACAAAGGGGGATGCATAAACTTAATTCTTAATGTAGTTCCATAAAAAGAAGTCAAGGGGCGTAATAACTGGGAATCTTGGTGGCTAGGGCAAAGAATATGTAACGATTAAGGAAGGTCAACTCTCATAGAGATAACGTAAAACTGGCTGCAACAGCGCCACCGCATCTTAAGAGGTAATGTGCTTTGCGGGAAAGTTAATATTCTGGAGCAAATCCCGTTAGGGGGCTACGGCATTGAAGCTTTTCTTTGATCCGCGATGGTTTCCTTCGATCTGATGACTATTTGCTTAGAGCAGTTTTTTGATATCCCGCTCATCTTTATTTTGGTGAGAAAAATATGCAATAGCATTAGTATTACTACTTAAATTAAATTTCAGCAAATATTACAGTTAAGCCTGAGGATCCGTACAAAATTCAGACATTCTCTAGTATTTGGCATTACTGAAAGTGTTTCTGAGAAACTGAAGAACAAACAAAAGATTTAACTAACCCGATTGGCGTAACAAAACTAAAATATCCGATTTGCGAAGTGATTATGCTACCAAGAAAGTAACAATCACGTGCTGTGAGTAGCTCGGCTGACTGTTCTTTACCCAAAGAATTGAAGTAAACAGAAATATGCATGCGCAGTCTGCTCCGGCATCAGCCTGTATGTTGGCCTCTGTGCACTGCATTTTTTTCTCTGAAAATATGGCGGCGCTATTTACGTCTCGCTGAGCCTTAACTTCTTCTCGTTAGATATTCTTTGTCCAGGGTATGTGACCATCACTGCCTATCCATCTGTTAAGGAATTTGTCAGCTAAAAATTGACGGACAGGCACACCCCAGTGTGTGTGTGTGGGGGGGGGGGGGGGGGGCACAGTCCTACTGGAACATTCTCCATGGTTGCAACTCACCCAATTGAGGTGAAACATACAGCTGCATCATCTTGAGATAAATAGCCGATGTAAGGAACGGTCCAATTGCTTCGTTGTGCATTAGTCAGCACCAAACATTGATTTTAGGGCTATACCTCTGTTTCTCCAAAACCACATGTGGGCCCTCTGAACCTCAGAAGTATGAAAGCTGATCCGTCTGAAAAACAAATTCTCTTCAGGAAATCATCATCTCCGTCTATTCGTTTGAGAATTTCCATAGCGAATATCACACCTCTGGGTCCATCATTAGGTTCCAAGGCATGAAGAATTTGCAATTGTATGCAAAAACACGAAACCGCTTTCTTAAAATGTGGTGCATTGTCTTCATAGGTATTCTCAGCTCACTAGAGGCATGAAGAATTGACTTCCTCGGGCTTCGTACGAATGTATCACGCACGACGCTGACAGTTTCCTCACTACTGGAAAGTCTTCCACTTCTTGCACGGTCACCGACACTGCCCGTCTGTTTAAACTTTTGTTACCAGTTCCTACTGCTCATCACATCGGGAGGAGCTCTATTATACTCACGTCTAAACTTCCGCTGCACTGAAATTGCAGATTTGGTTTCATGAAACCAGAGAACACAATTAGCCTTGTCCTGCAGGGAGATGCTAAGTTCACAAAGGCAGGATACATGCTGACGTCACAGATTTAGTCAGTTGTGCCTGTGCGATAAAAGATATCGAAAACCGATATACATGCATTCGATAAGGTCTTCATCAAATGGTGCAACGTGGAACTGGACTCACATTAGCAATTTGGAAGTTTCTCTGAAGGTTATAGAGGTTTCTTTCAATGACGTTTTCCAGAAATTTTTGAGGGAATGCTTTATTGATAAAAGATGGCTTTGTTTCTGATTAATTAGAATCGGAGAAAGAGTGCGGAAAACTGCTGAAAGACTTGAATCTACTGGGGTATTCGTACTCTATCCGTTGAAGCAAATATTTCCGTTTTCGGCAATGTTTAAATAACGAAACAAAGCTAAATACCGCAAATTAATTTTTACTGTGTTATTACGGATTTTTATAATACATTAATTACTAACCACCTCAGTAATAATGTTAACAATGATGTTATTTCACGCGAATCGTGTCAGACAGCTGGGAAAGGTTTTTAGATCATCTCATGCGGCGACATCTACCGGTGGTCACAACAAGTCGAAACTCTAATAACTAAAATTATTTAATGTCAGGAGTTTTACGTTCCCAGAATACAGTTTCCTACCTTTTCAATTGGCTCCGGTTTTCATCAACTTTGATCAAAACATGAAGAAAAAAATTACAATTTTTGATCTTAATGAAACATTATTTTAAAAATTATTTGCTATAGTTTTAGTGGAATTACCAATATCTATATAATTTACAATGCCGTTAGTTTTATTAAAAATAGTGTTCTGCATACACTGATGTCAATTATCGGATTACTATTCTCATTAATAAAAGCAACGCAACTCAAAAAATTCTCCGAAGTTATTTAATTTTCAGTTTACACTCCATTCAAGAGAACGCATGTCGCCATTTATGGTATGCACTAGTCATTACCAAAAACAACTGTACTTGTAACTTTGTCGCGAATCAGAACCTCTATAAAATATACGAAAAATATTTAGAATCAGAAATTTATTGAAATCCTGCGAATTAAATACTTCAGGTTTCCTTAAGAAGTGATTTGTTTAAAATACCTCTGCCCAAGCAATGTTGTCTGGTACCATTAGGTCTGCTCACTTATGATTGTTCAGTGAATAGTTATTTGTTGCATCTGCTTTATTTCCATTTTGGTCATATGAAGATTACAGAGAAACAAGATACGAACCAGTCTTTTATGTTTGCATCTGCTTTATTTCCGCATACACGTATTTTCTGACTGCTTCAAAAAACACAATGTTTACATCTGTTATGCCTATAGTGATATTATATCGGTTTATCGGTAGTACAGGCATATCATCTGTGACGTCAGCATAGTATCCTCGCCTTGTGAACTTAGCATCTCCCTTCTCCTTCACAGACGCCATTTCTCCGACTGACGCTTTCAACAACAAACTACGCTTCAGACGTTCAGCGCCACGTATTGTTTCAAAAGTAAAACGAACAAATATCTTGAGAATATGACCCAATCAATGCAACATACCGCGAACGTCTAACTAGCTCGGTTCCTTTTATACGATTTATTGTAATCAGGAAAAGACTTTGGACACACCCTGTATGTTTCTTTATTTTTTATAAATTATAGAAATTTTGTGAATCAAATACATTAATGCTGTACAAAAATGTATGCGATGGAAAAAAAAACTCTAACCAACACCAAACTAAAACTTTCAAAAAGAAAAGTAGTTTGAGTAGTAAAATACTCCTGAAACGCGTATAGCGCAGTAAGTCCGTTAATGTTTTTAGTGTAATGCGCACAACAATTCGACAAGCTTTCTCTCTCCCGTAGGAGACTTTCTCAAGTAGACATTTATGGCACACATTATGGTAGACATATTATATTTTATGGCACACATTATGGTAGACATATTACATTTTATGGCAGACATTATGGTAGACATATTACATTTTATGGCACACATTATGGTAGGCATATTGCATTTTATGGCACACATTATGGTAGACATATTGCATTTTATGGCACACATTATGGTAGACATATTGCATTTTATGGCACACATTATGGTAGACATATTACATTTTATAGCACACATTATGGTAGACATATTGCATTTTATGGCACACATTATGGTAGGCATATTACATTTTATGGCACACATTATGGTAGGCATATTACATTTTATGGCACACATTATGGTAGACATTGCATTTTATGACACACATTATGGTAGATATATTGCATTTTATGGCACACATTATGGTAGACATATTGCATTTTATGGCACACATTATGGTAGACATATTACATTTTATAGCACACATTATGGTAGACATATTGCATTTTATGGCACACATTATGGTAGGCATATTACATTTTATGGCACACATTATGGTAGACATTGCATTTTATGACACACATTATGGTAGATATATTGCATTTTATGGCACACATTATGGTAGACATATTGCATTTTATGGCACACATTATGGTAGACATATTACATTTTGTGGTAGACATTTTATGTGTACCATTGCATTGAAAACGCTTTTCAGTGAAAACCTAAAGCTTGGCGAATCTTTGCGTGTACTACACCGAAAAATAAAATTAACGGATTTACTCAGTGGCGTACATTCTAGACTAGCTGCCAAGGCCAGAGAATGAATGCACAAATAAAAGTTAATTAAATATACACAAATAAAAGTTAATTAAATATACACAAATAAAAGTCAATTATCAACGGTATTAAGATACGTCGATGTTTTCGGTGTGAAACAAACACGAGCGGATTCGGTTCTTTCGGTTATGAGAATCAGTCTGGCGATCGATGATCAACGGCATAACGCAAAAGCTCTGCGAGAGGCTTCGCTGTTCTGATGCGAAGAGCTTCCATACTATTGCCTGCTGGCGTTTACATGACAACTTGAATGAGTGTATGGACCATTGCTTGGCGCAAAGGGTTCGCTGAAAAAAACGAAGTCTTCGGACTACCTGAGTTCCTCCATGCTTCCAGCGCGTGCTTCGCGAGAGTTGCCTCAGTTTGTGTGAAGTGTCAATGAATTAAAATCAGTGATTTTATATCTTAAATTCGTGGCTTTGTTGGATTCGAACTGTTTTGATAAATTTTGTGAAAACTTCCCTGAACATCTACTGTCAGAATTTAAAAAACTCTATGCTTCAAGTTTTGATACAGCTCGATTAAAGCAAAGGTGTTTAATTCCCTTGATGAATGCAAAACAAATCAGTAAGAGACATTACTTGTTACATAAAATTGAATAACTGGACATAGTGTTTATTGAGGTATACAAATAAGCAGATCTAATATTAAACTTTTCATCAACAACTGCAACTGCTGAAAGAAGTTTTTCCGTATTAAAAATAATCAAGATATATCTTAGAGCCACACAAGGACATGCACATACGAGCAACTTGGCTGGTTTGTTAATAGAGAAAAACGTTATTTTTAAATATGAAAAAGTACTCGGAAGAAATATTTTTTGTGAAAACGTAACACTCAAGTTCACACAAAAGGAAAGAAGAATGGAGTTCACGTACACATAAGTCTTCAAATCCTAATCCTCATAATTATTTGGTATCATGTTAGCTATAGCATGTACCTTAGAAAATATGTTACTTCTATTACTTAACAATTAAAATATAAACTTCGCAATTTTAAGAAAACCAGTACTGTGGGGGAAGAGGGGGGGGATAGCCCAGGCCTCTGACTCAAGATACGCCACTGGAATTACTACATTACAAGCATTTCTTGAGTATTCGTGATCTGGAGTATTTAAAATACATAGAGTAATAAAATTCTTCATTTCAAATAAAAACAAATCGCACAGATTTAAATTATATTTCTTTACAAAAAATTCTTAAATGACTTTTCTTCAAGAAGCAGGATACAGTCAACGTCTTTCATGAGAAGCTCATGGGTAGGTGCGTGCAGATATTTTTGATGGGAGAAATAAATTATAGAAAACTCCCGTCGTTTCGCGTATCACTAAATATGAAAACCCGTTTGGATTTCATACCGCAATGGACACATTGGCATCCACTATATCTGTTTTCGAAAACACGATAATGTGAGACAGCAAAAATTTGAAATTTTAGATTCAATGATCAGGTAAAAACGCTGTGTTGTGCACGATTAAAACGAAGTCTGAAGAAAATAGATGTACTTCGTAAAATTACATTTAAGGTGGACGTCAAGTAATCTTTCTTCCTATACTTCCAATGGAAAATTTTTTGTACACATTTCCTTCACAATTATTGTGCTCCCAAGGATGAAAATTTGAACATCGATTAAAATAACTTCATATTATAACTTGGAATACTTAATATTTTCTAAAACATAACTATAGTTATATTAAAAATCGATAACTTTTCCTTTGGTGGTGTTGGAACCAGAAAAAAGATGGCGCGACCTGTACTTTCATGACGTCAGTAGACAAACAAATGTTGGATTGCATAATTATAATTATGTTTTAGAAGGTATTAAGTATTCCAAGTTATAAAATGAAGCTATTTTAATCGATGTTCAAATTTTCATCCTTCGGAACGCATTAATTGTGAAGAAAATGTGTACAGAAGTTTTTCCATTGGAAGTATAGGAAACAAAATTACTTGACGTCCACCTTAATCACGCTTAACTATACGTAGCGCGATCAAAAAGTTCTGAGACGAGGTACGTTGCGCGCCAACAGATGGCAGTAGGCGGATGCGCGAGCAGCAGTCGAGGGCAGTGACCTTCATGAGCCATTTTGTCGAGTGGGGTCGTTCTGTGAACATCGGGAGCTGTGCTTCACGATATTTGGTGACCACCTGCAGAACACAGCTTCTATTTTGGTATGGACAGCAAACTAGAGCAGCGAGCGAACATCAAATTCTGCGTCAAACTCGGCAAATCGGGAACGGAGAAGCATGAAATGTTGCAGCAGGCTTATGGCAATGAAGTAATAAGTTATTCGAGGTGTTTTGAGTGGCACTCGGGCATCAAGAACGGCACTGGAAGACGACGAGAGGTCAGGGCGACCGTCCACGAGAACCCCCTCCCCCCGAAAATGTGGACAACATTAGGGAACAGGTGCATGAGGATCGTCGGAGAACCATTCAAGACATTGCTACCATCGCCAATGTGTCACACGGCGATGTTCTGCGGCGTCTTTCGGAGGATATTCGCTGCAAATGGCCTGAAATGCGGCGGAGGGGCGATTTTCCGCTCCATATCGATAATGCTGCAAAACGCCAGTTTTACAGCCCCAATAGCATGACTACCCTTCCTCACCTGCCTTACTCGCCGGATTTGGCCCCCTGCGACTTCTTTCTGTTCCCGGAGATGAAGCTGAAGCTCAAGGGTCGCTGTTTTGCAACCGTGGACGATATCCAGCGCCAATCGCAGACGGTGCTTGACACGATTCGCGAACAGGACTTCCAGGGAGCGTTCCAACAGTGGCAAAAATGCTGGCATCGGTGAATCGCTGCCCAAGGAGACTACTTTGAAAGAGATCATAGCCAGAATTAAGTATCGTAAGTACCTTGTTGTATATCGGCCTACTCTCGGAATTTTTTGATCGGACCTCGTATACAAAGATTAAAATGACGCTCATAAGATCTTTCAGACTCCCCTGGGCTCCTTCATCAGATGAAAAGGTAACTGCATAAAAAGTTGTCGTGGCATACATATAAGATAGTTGTTGCCACTTAATAATTCAATTCGCAGAAACAAATAAAAGTCAATAAATTTACATACCGGAGGCCTGCACCAAATACAAGTAGGAGGGGACACACACACACTGTTTCAAACCTCAGGGTTGGATGGAATTTTCTTTAATTTTAACAGGTACAATGGCTTTTTAAGCCTGGGAAACTTGGGTAGGTGAATTCTCATTGCAAAACATTTTTTTAGTGCTTAAGGACCATCTTGAGCAACTGAATAGGCTATAAGCAGTCGCCCGTCCCTAATTTAGAGACGGGCGACTGGGAAGGGAGATAACCAGTGCTGCAAGACAAACACAACATCCATGCCTCTACGAGATTCAAACCCGGACGCATTTAAGCAAACCTTACATCGATACGGGACTGGGAAAATCTCGGCCAATCAGAGGGCGGTATTCAGCTTCAGTGACGACACATATGGGTGGGATTACTTCGGAGATACGATCTGAACGGCTTTGGTTTATGTGATTTCACGTTCGCTGCCTTTCGGATTAAAAAATAAAGTAAATTTACATACACAAACATAATAAAGACATACACAAACAAATAAATAAATATATATAAATAGAAAAATATAAAGCTAAGTAGTAAGGTATTTTTTTTAAATTATGTAACGGTTATTTCATATCTTAGGTAACGATGTGAAATGTAGAAAGTGTAGATTAGCGACCAAAATTATTTTGTCGGAAAAATATAAGTACCTGGGAAAAGTGCGACGTACAGATTTTAGAGTATGGAAATTAATCGCAAATCGTGCAGAAATTTCATGTTTTAAATGTCTTTTAAAGATTTTTATCGTAATGTTTACCTGTAAGTGCGATGCTATGAAGAGACGCTGCGGTAGGCCTAACGCATCGCTTCCGCGACGATGTCAAGCTTTACTCCGTTGAAAGGAAGATTCACTGTGGCGTGTAATTCACGCGCGGATGACTCAAGTACATCCGCGTACGTTCTTGACAGGGGAGTGAAGCATCATGTACTCATACGCTACAGAACATAGGTCGTTCATGTTTTGCCATTGTTTTTAAAGCAGATGTCGAGAAATGTTTCGCTCTTTTACAGTTGATTCCGAATAGAAAGTACAAATATGGCTTTTTTCTGTTATACAGGAAACTGGAGAAGTATAACTTTCGGTTCTGCTTAGAACAGCTTTCATTCGTAGCTGATTTGCTGTGCCATTGTAGTTTTTCTTCTCCTGTTAATACTTTGTTTGCAGGTCAGTTTCTTTCTCACTGATACGTACATTTTGCAAATCAAAGAGTTTTTTTCTGGTTTGTCCAGCAAACAACGTACAGGATACAACAAAATGAAGGAAAAAAACAAATAGGTCACAAAATGAATTTGGACCTATCATCTGTAGCGTAACACTACAACATTTATCGCTCTCCTCTCAACAATGTAACCGCTTTCTCCTGTACTCTTCCACCCGTCCTTTCGATACAGGAACGAACCATCCTTTAACGGAGCAAAGCTTGACATTGTCGCCGTAGCTATGCGTTATACCTACCGCAGCGTCTCTTCACAGCATCGCACTAACAGGTAAATGTTACGATAAAAATCTTTAAAACACATTTAAAATATGAAATTTCTGCACCATTTGCCATTAATTTCCATACAGTAAAATCTGTACGTCGCACTTTTCCCAGGTACTAATATTTTTCCGACGAAATAATTTAGGACGCTAATTTACCCATTCTACATTTCACATCATTACCTAAGGTATGAAATAACCGTTACAGAATTTAAAAAAAAAACTTACCTTACTGCTTATCTTTATATTTTTGTATTTATATATTTATTTATTTGTTTGTGTATGTCTTTATTAGGTTTATGCATGTAAATTTCTTTTATTTTTTAATCCTGAAGGCAGCGAACGTGAAAATGACATAAAATCACATAAACCAAATCCGTTGAGATCGTATCTCAGAAGTAACCCCACGTGACACATGAAGATAAGCCCTTCCCATATGTGTCGTCACTGAAGTTGAATACCGCCCTCTGATTGGCCGAGATTCCCCCAGTCCCGTATCAATGTAAGGTTTGCTTAAGTCTGTCTTTGAATGAGTGTAACGGAAATGCTGTCCTATATCTGTAATGCAAATTCTTTTGTACACATTTTCTCGAAAACTATTACTTTGTAGAGTTTAAAATTTTGAGCACAGATAAAAACGACCCATAGCTAATACGTGTCGGAGTTATTTTTCCGAAAAAATTGTTAGAATGTTTTTTTAAATTCAATTTATCTGACTCGAAAGTATTCCAATTTGGAGCTAGTTGGCGCCAGAAGTTAGCTTCGCAGTGTTTCTGTGTGGAAGAAACGAAATGTGTCATTTCTGCCTAATTTTTTTAATTATCTAGGCCAAATAGAAATCAAAGAAAATGCACTTAAGTGAGATTGGAATCTTGTCTTCTATAGATCATCTTAAATTCTACTGTACGTTCATTTTTTGAAGAGAAAATGTGTACATTACCAGAAATCACTTGAAGTTGAAACAAAAACTACGCCTATCTACTAAGCACCAACCCCAAACAATGTCATTGGTTAAAACGTAACCGTGCGTACTTTGTCTTTTCATTGTGGAGCCAACCGCTTGCATTCTGAATATGGTAAGGTCTTCAGTCATTCGCTGACGCCAACCTCTGGGACAATCCCACAAGACGTAAAAGCCACGCCCAAAGAGTGATATTTTGCGCCATCTATCGGCGAAGATGAAGCCTAATACTCATTCAAAGACAGCCTTAATGCAACCCGGACCCATTTCGGGCGAATGATCAGAAGCCATCGCTTGTACCACTGCGACACGGGGGCGACCAACACATTTATCTCACTCGTCACTTCCGGAACTTACTACTCACACTGGGAAAAAGCCAGGATTTAGATAACCCTAGCCAGTAAGACTCAAGTCAGATTTACAGAGAGTCCGTACATGCCCAGGTTCTTTATTATGTGTTGCAACGATTATTCACCTACCCAAGTTTCCCAGGCTTGGAAAGCCATTGTACCTGTTAAAATTAAAGAAAATTCCATTCCACCATGAAGTTTTGAACAGTGTGTCTCCCCTTCTATCTGTCTGTGTTTGCTGCAGGCCTCCGGTATGCAGATTGTTTGACTTTTATTTGCTTCTGTGAATTATTCAGTGGCAACGACTGAAAAATTTATATTATATGCCATGACAACTATTTAAGCGGTCACTTTTCCATCTAACGAAGGAGTTCAGAGGAGTCTGAAAGATCGTATGAATGTCATTTTAATCTTTGTATATAGTTAAGTGTGATTAAATGTAATTTTAGGAAGTACATCTGTCATCTCTAGACTGCGTTTTAAGATGGACGTCTAGTGATTTTGCTTCCTATACGTTCAATGGGCAAACTTCTGTACACATTTTCTTCACAATTAATGCGTTCCCAAGGATGAAAATTTGAACATCGATTAAAATAACTTCATATTATAACTTAGAATACTTAATAGTTTCTAAAACATAACCATCATTAAGCAATCCAACATTTGTTTGTCTACTGACGTCATCAATGTACAGGTCGCGCCATCTTTTTCTGGTCTCAACATCACCAAAGGAAAAGTTATTGATTTTTAATATAATTATGGCTATGTTTTAGAAAACATTAAGTATTCCATGTTATGATATGAAGTTATTTTAATCGATGATCAAATTTGTATCCTTGGGAACGCATTAATTGTGAAGAAAATGTGTACAGAAGTTTGCCCATTGGAAGTATAGGAAGCAAAATGACTAGACGTCCACCTTAATCGGGCATAACACAGCATTTTTACCTGATCACTGAATTTTATTTTGCACGCACTGTCATGATCATCAATTAAATTTTAGAGCTAAAATTTCGGGAGGTGTGGATTCGACTCCCACTCCAGGACAGCAAAAATTTTCATGCTTTCTGAATGAAGTAAATACATGGAACAAAGTGAAAATATGCCAATAATCCGTGGAATATTCCTGTAGCCATGATTTGGTGATTCTGGATATGTGCGGAGGCATAAAACCAGCATAGATGCCTACCATGTATAAATGAAAAATTATTTCTTTCGACAAATTCGTTTCTCAAATATATGATCTATTTCAACAACTGAAATGTGTGACATAAATTTGACACTGGATGTAAGAAAAGGATGTTAGACGCTACAATGGAGCAGGAACAACTTCGACAAGCACAAATCTGATGGTAATCAGATTACCACTTTATTGACAAAAGTCACCGTACATCTAGAAGAGAAACGCAACATAACATTTATTGACACACATTAGTATGATGTCGGTCCACCTTTGGCCTTAGTGCATGCACTGACCCTTCGAGACATGCTTCTGTCAAGGTTTTGGAACACAACGACAGGCATGCGCTTCCATTCAGTACATGATGCTGCCGCTAACTGTTGCTTAGTAGTAGGCCTTGGTTCCAAACTTCTTATGCGGCGCTCTAATTCATACCATAGGTGCTCTATGGGATTAAGATCAGGGCTCTGTGCTGGCGAGTTCACACATTATACGGAATTATCGTCAAACCACGCCATAACAGTCCTTGCTTTATGGCTCGATGCATTAACCTGCTGGTACCAACAAAGCTGGATTGCATAGTATTGCCACAGAGTCGGTAGGGCATAATTGTCCAGAATATCAAGTTAGACATGCTGGTTAACAGGTTTGTCCACCATAACCAATGTGCCGGGACCATACCACAAAAAAACAACCCCACACGAGTACACTGCCAGCTCCAAACTTGACAATAGGAACAGTACACTGTGGTAAATAGCGTTCACCTAGCTGCCGCCATACCTGCACACGGCCATCAGACTGATGGATCGTGCATCAGGATTCATCAGTCCATATGACCTGTTTCCATTGATCTACTGTCTGCGATAAGTGTTCTTTACACCATGCTAAACGACGAGTAGCATTCCGAGTGGAAATGAAGGTCTTATGAGCAGCCGCACGACCACGGTAACCCATGGAATGAAGTTCACTGCAAATGGTTCGTGTACATACTGAGGTTCCAGCATTTTTACCCACCTGTACACTGAGATCTTGTGCAGTACTCTGTCGATGAGCTGTAACGACTCTCCTGAGACTTCGACGTCTTCTACCACTGATGTTCTTTGGTCTGCCGGTACGTTTTACTGCTTCAGGCACGCCATGTGTTTTTCACGTATTCAGTACATCCCAAACAGTTGACTTGGGCATGTTTAAACGCCTCTCGGTTTCTCTTATGGACAACCCACTAATACTGTATAACACCTAACAATCTTTCCTTACTCAAAGTCAGTTCCGCGACATTTTCGCTGCAAGCTTGTGTTTATACCGTTTGCAGATGTACCGCGCACCTTAACAACGCAGCGGATCCCTTCATTTGCTTTTGAAGGGGCGTCCGGTGACTTTTGTCTATTTAGTGTATATATGTTTCAATTGCTTGGGATTTCCTTGTCCTGGGTAATGTAATGACTACCATGCTCAACCGGAAATCGGGAGGTGTGGTTTCCATTTCCACTCCAGGATAGCGAATTTTTTTCAAATTTTCTGAATGAAGTAAATACATGAAATAAAGGGAAAATATGGCGATAATTCGTGGGATATTCCTCTGGCCATGATTTGGTGATCGTGGGTGTCTGCGGAGGTATAAAAACAGCATGGAGGCCTACCATGTATAAATGAAGAATTATTTCTTCGGAGAAAGTCGTTTCTCAAATATATGAGCTAAGTAAATATTTTAAAACTCAGGCTTGATGCTCCCCTTCCCAGGGGCTGTTTTTCTGTGTATTAGTTTTAATCAATTGTTTTCTACAGAAAAGAACCTTTTAAAAATTTGCATCGAAATTCAACCATGCGTCTCTTAAAGGCTTTCGTTTTACTTACATTGGGGAACCCAGCTATAAACAATTTGCGATCAAGTGGCAGGAAATTATCTTAAGTCAGATCAAAATGTTTGTGAAAATAGTCTATCACTTTTATAATCAGCCGGAAATTGAAATTGTTATTTCAAAACACATTGTCATACGATTATGACGTCTCATTACAAGGAAAATTGAAGCCACGAGAAAACGCTAATTCTATGCCAAAAACTTGTTTAACTACCCGGCTTTGCCCGGGATTTAGGCTTATTAATTTCATATTCCCTTACATGTCACTGAAAAAATCAGGGGGGAAATTGATGCTTGCAAGAAAGAAAAAAGCTGATTTCACAAATTCGGTCATTACAAATTATTTATTCCTAGTGTGATTATTTCAGCACTTGGCTGTACACAACATTTTTGGTTTCTCCTTCATCGGGGACAATATATAATTTTGTTGGATCCTTTGCTCTTGACATTCCAACATACAGCTGTATGTAGAATCAAACGGACCAAAAGCGTTACGAATTATTTAACACTCGCCCAGGAGACACAGCATTGGAACACTGACTGAACGAAATTCGTTAACAATTTGTTATCGACGATCAAATGCATCACGTGCTTTCAGTTTCAGACGTCTTTGGGGGGAGAATCTCTGGGATAAAAAAGTTAAAAACGATTTTTGCGAATATTGTATGAAACTAGATGAAATTTTAATGAACACCAAAAATCGTTAATAGGAACATGGCCTCCAAATTTTGCCTGAATCGGTAAATACATTTTTAAATTATCCATCAAAATTTTATTAACCGTTTATGCGTATATATTTCTGTTTACCGATGATTTAAAAATTCCATGCCTATTTTAAAAAGTTTTGACCGGATTCAGGTGAAATTTTGGGGGACTCCTCTTATTACCAATTCATGATGTTGATAAAAATTTCAGCCCGTTTCGTTATGATTTCGCAAAGTTCGTTTTTGCATTTTTTTATGCACAGTTCTCAAAGAATAGAAACACCTGTGGATGTGCCGCGGCGATGAATGCAGTCACGTGCTTTCAGATTCGGAACAGCATAACGATGACGTAGCAAACGACGCTGACTTTATTGATTAGCTTATTATTTATTCATAACTCGCGAACGGAACAACGTAGAGATCTTAAAATAGTTGCGTTGGCCTAGAAATTCCAATATTAATAAGCTATGCAAATTTCACGATGCCACAGTTCGGCGTTCGAGAGTTTTTGCTGCTTCAGATGAAGATAATATCAATAATAGTACCCGACGCCAATTTAAAGAGACAAGGGGCCCTGGGGCTGGGCAGTATTTTGAGGTCCCAGTATTTGTGGCACATCTAGGATTTCATTATGGGTGGCTAAACCCAGGAGAAAATATTCGCAAAATATGACGAAGGAGCCATTGAAATATCCCCACCGTGAATGGAATACGGGATTATACCATACAATACAAATTTTGAAGATGAGAATCCGTTTTTTGGTGTAAATGTGAAAAGGATGGTAAGTCAGATAATATCCGAAACCTTGAAAATTCCTTCGTGCTGGAGCGGTAAGCAAATCCGCGTCTCCCGGATAGCCCCCGGGTATGCCAACCACTACACCACCCAGAACGACAAAGTCACAAATTTCCGATCAATTTGAATATAACCATCACAGGATTCGCTAGTTGAAGCAACCAGCACTCACGTTTATCGAATCTGGAGGTTATAAGAATCCTATCCCGTGATTGCCCGGAGGAGCAGGTAAATCATGAATGAAATACGGGATTACACTATATCAGGGGCGGTTCGTCATTAGGGGCCAGAGGGGCCGGGCCCCACCTAAAAATTTCTATTTCTAGAATTTTTTATTTTTTATTTGCCCTGATTCTTATTCTCTCTCTTAACTACATGGTGATAAATATTTCCCTTCAAAAACCATTACCTAAGGGAAAAGTTTCCTTCAAAAACGAAAAACTATTCCCTGAGGAAAGAGATCACGTTCAGAGTGTGAGGTTATTGGGGCCAGCTCCAACAGGCCCCAGTAACATCACTACGAAAGCGAAGAGATTTCCTCCCCGTCTCATTCAGTATGAAGACCTGCATACAACACTGTCTTAACCGCGTGTGCAAGAAAGCTGTGGGGCCAGATCTATCTGGCCGCGCGCTAATTTGATTGGCTGGGAGAGTATCCATTTCCTTAACACCCTGGGTTGACAGAGAAGCTTACCCCGACCAAGCTCAATGGTGGCGGGAGTGTTTCAAATGTAGCAAAGCTTAGTTAGTTGTTTTTTCTGTGTGTGTCTCTCTTGGTGATGTGTTGTTCCTTTGTGTCGTGACTTTTTTGCTTATCGAGTACAATGAATGGAGTGGATATTTTGTTAAAATCTCCGTTCTTTGCTTTAAATCTGGAAGAAAAGCTTCATTTAAAAAAATTCAGTGCTTATCACCCCAAGAATTTTTAGTTTGAGCTTCACTTAAAAAAACAGAATGCTCATCATCCCAAGAATTTGAGCCGAAAAGCTTCACTTAAAAAAACTCGGTGTTTATCAGCCCAAGAATTTGAGTTTCCCAGAGTATGAAGTTTACAAAGCGCTTTGCAGAACTAATTTCAGTTTTAACTAAGATGATTTTTTATGTTAAAAATAAATAAATAAATGAGAAAACCTGTAAGTTTAATTTTCACATGAGTACATATATGTTTTTAGGTTTCACAAATTCTTTTAAAAAAAGGTTAAACCTTTCAAATAATGCAAATGGTAGTATGGTACTCATTCTATATGGGACGAAATTCGTGAAACATTCCCTCGCTGCATATATTTGGAGTTATTATTTTTTCACTACATTTTTTTATCCTGTGATTATTCCTCAGATGAGAAATCTGAAGAAACACAACGCACAACTAACATAAATTGATGCTCATATGTTTTAAGGTAAAAATGTTATTTAAGGAGTTTTGACATTTTTCTGTTAATACAGTAGTTAAGCATTCTATTCTGAGGAAATTTTTTTCGTGTGCAATACAATAACTGACACATTCCTACCTGATTTGGGCATTATTCTGAGTCAAGGGGGTAAACAGAGGCAGAATAAAGGAGTCTTGGGGGTAGGGTGTGGTGGGGGTCTGAATAGTTGGCCTAATAATGACAGTTTTTTATTTCATTGTTTGACTTCGGCTACTTGCCCCAAATGCTTCAGTTGCCACGAGCCGCCACTGCACTATATAATAAAAATTTTGAAGATGACAATCGTTTCTTGGCGTAAATATGAGAAGGATGGTAAGTCAGGTAATCAATACACACAATTGACGTGGATTAATGTCGCCTCTTAGCTATTTGTTCAGTTGCTGCTTACCATCTTTGGTGAATCCCCAGCATTGTGCGGGGCTCCAAGAAGCAACCTGCCATGTGGTTTGTCAGTTAGTCGTATGTGAGTCTGGATAATTCAAGGCCGCTGGGGTGCCGTGGTAGCATGTCCGGGACGTAACTGGAAGGCCCTGGGTTCGATTCCCGGTGGCGGCCGATGATAATTTTTCCGTGACTCACTTATAAACGGAAAGAGCGATGACTTCTCTTTGAAGTCAGATAATATCCCAGAACTTGAAAACCTCCAGATACGCTAAACATGAACGCCGTTTGCTTCGCCTTGCGAATCCTGTGATGGGTATAATCAAATTGAACTGAAATTTGAGACTTGGTCGTTCTGGGTGGTGTAGTGGTTAGCATACTCGGGGCGCTATCTGGCTGACGCGATTTTGATTTCCGTTCCAGGACGAAGGCATTTTCAAGTTTCCGGATATTATCTGATTTACCATCCTTGTCACATTTACACCAAAAAACGGATGATCATCTTCAAAATTTGTATTGTATGGTGTAATCCCGTATTCCATTCATGATTTATCTGCTCCTCCGGGCAATCACGGGGTAGGACTCTTAACCTCGAGATTCGCTAAACATGAATACCGGTTGCTTCGACTGTGATGGTTGTATTCAAATTGATCGGAAATTTGTGACTTGGTCGTTCTGGGTGGTGTAGTGGTTAGCATACACTCGGGCGCTATCTGGCTGACGCGGGTTTGATTTCCGTTCCAGGACGAAGACATTTTCAAGTTTTCGGATATTTTCTGACTTACCACCCTTGTAACATTTAAACCAAAAAAACGGATTGTCATCTTCAAAATTTGTATCCCCACTATATTGAAGTGTGTATCCCATGATTCATGAATGAATCAGTGTAAGCAAGAAAATGTAAAAATGCATGGTTGATAAATGGACATAATTTCAGTTCTGCTTTACACTCCCCCTTCCCCCAGGGTTCAGTCTGTTGAAATTATATCAAAGTAGTGGACAACATAATGTGATCCAAATATCATAACTCAAAAGAATTCTCAATACATGAAAATTTCCTCCAATTACAGATGTGTGCAAAAGAAACATATGTAATGCTTTCGAAAGCTTTTGAGGATGGACTGCGGGTGACTATACTTTTTGCAGACTCCTCCCAAAAAAGGTGAAAACAAATCATAAGGCAGTTTCTTATTGTTTTTGTTGTGCTATTTTCCAAAAAAACTGTAGAGTTCAGTGAATTCTTCAAGAGTCATGCATAATTCTGGGGCCCTTGAAAATAAGGTGCCCAGGCAGTGGTCTGAGCGATGGTCTCTGATCATTCGTCCGTAAGGGGTCCGGGTTCGAATTCCGGTGAGGCATGGATGTTGTGTTTGTTTTACGGCGCTGGCTGTCTGCCTTCCTTGGAACCAGTCGCCCTAAATTAGGGACGGGCAACTGCTTATAGCCCATTCAGTTGCTCACGGTGGTCGTTAAACCTGCAATAAAAGAAAACAAGTTAGTAAAACCATGCAATGCATTGATTATGATACGCTTTCCAACATACCAGATATCATTACTCGAATTATGAGGATAATGGCTGTGGAATAAATCTTGCTCCTGTGACCTTTGATCCCATTTCGATGACATTCAACAGAATCGGTTCATTATATCTCCGGAACAACATACTAAAGTTTTGTTGCAATAGAAGCAGTCAAGTTATGAGGATAATGGCTGTGGAATAAATCTCGTTCCTCTGTCCCGACCTTTGACCCCATTTCGATGATATTCCACAGAACCGGTTCAGTGTACCTCCTGGGCAACATGATAAAGTTTTGTGGCAATCGAAGCATTCTTGCGTAAGTTCTGACGTATGAGGTCGATGGAATGGATCCCGCACCTATGTCCTGACCTTTGACCCTATTTCGCCCATTTTCAATAGGGTTCGTTCCCAGAGATCCCCTACCACATACTAAAATTTCATGGTAATCGAACCATTTGTACGCGAGTTATGACGCATAAAGGCAATGGGCCGCATCGGTGGCGCAGTGGTCTAAGCGATGGCCTATGATCATTCGTCCGAAAGGGGTCGGGGTTCGAATCCCGTGAGGCATGGATATTGTGTTTGTCTTACGGCACTGGCTCTCTCCCTTCCCTGGAACCAGTGACCCTAAATTAGGGACGGGCGACTGCTTATAGCCCATTGAGTTGCTCACGGTGGTCGTTAAACCTCCAATCCAAAAAAAAAAAAAAAAAGGCAATGGAATGAATGGATTCCGCTCCTATGTTCTGGCCTTTGACCCCATTTCGCCAAATCTCAATAGGGTTCGTCCCCAGGTGGTCCCGTACCACATACTAAAATTTCTGCGAAATCGAACCATTTTTACGCGAGGTATCGTGCGGAAGGACAGACAGATGGACAAAGCTGCAAAGCTGGAGCTTATACGCTTCTTCAACCGTAGCGTAAAAAATGTTTCGTGGAGATGATTGAAAAATTTCTACATTTGTTCAAAGAAAATTGTCAAACTTCGTTGAAGCTGAACAACAATTCAGAACTGAATTCCTTAAGGATAAAACTCTATTCTGTATCCTTTATTTTTGGAGGAGACAAAAGCTCTAAAAATTTCGCCGTCTCACTCTATCGAGCTTTGGAAAGCAAATACAGTGCAGCTAATATGGAGATTACTCTGCGAAAGCAAAACATGTTTTCGTATTTAGTGATACGCGAAACGACAGGATTTTTCTATAATTTACTGTACTGTATTTCTGCCATCAATGAACCAAACCCCCCCCCCCACCTTAAGAAATTTCTGGCTACACCACTGCAGTTGCCTTTGACCTTCTCATGTCAGGACGTAAAGATTGTGTACAGCTTCTTAGGGAAAAGTCATTTAATAATTTTCTGAAAAGGACTATAACTCAAATCTGTGCGAACTTTTTTCAATTTGAAGTAATGACTTTCATTAGTCAAACTACCTAGCTTTTGAAAGATTTATCTTGGAGTCGGTTAATGCTTTTTATGTCAAACAGAAGTCATCGCTCTTTCCACGTTTATAAGTGAGTCACGGAAAAATTCTCATTGGCCACCACCGGGAATCGAACTCAAGGTCTTCGAGTTACGCGTCGGATATGCTTCCACTGCGCCACAGCGGCCTCGAATTCCTCCAGAATCACATACACTAACTGTCAAGCCACTTTGGCAGGTTCCCGAAATATCAAACAGAGCGATGAGCTATGTTTGATGTTTCAGTTCACGTCAAATGTCTGTATAACTCACTTATAAATGTGACTCACTTATAAACGTGGAAAGAGCGAAGATCTTTGTTTGATGTTCCTGGCCTACATCAAATGTCTGTATTTATTATTCATTCGCCTTCTAATTATTTGTTCTGTTGTTGCTTACCATCTTTGGTGAATCCCCAGCATTGTGCGGGGCTCCAAGAAGTAACCTGACAAATGGGCTTGGAAGTTAGTGTATGTGAGGCTGGAGGAATTCAAGGCCGCTTTGGTGCAGTGGTAGCATATCTGGCGCGTAACTGGACGACCCTGGGTTCGATTCCAGCTGGCGGCCAATGAGTATATTTCTGTGACTCACTTATAAACGTGGAAAGAGCAAAGAACTTTGTTTGATGCTCCTGGTCCACGTTAAATGTCTGTATTAATTAAATATTCATTCTTCTTCTAATTAGTTCTTCAGTTGCTACTTACCATCTTTGGTGAATCCCCTGCATTGTGCGGGGCTCCAAGAAGTAACCTGACAAATGGGCTTGGCAGTTAGCGAGTGTGAGGCTGGAGGAATTCGAGGCCGCTTTGGTGCAGTGGTAGCATATCTGGCTCGTAACTGACAGACCCTGGGTTCGATTCCAGGTGGCGGCCAATGAGAATTTTTCCGTGGCTCACTTATAAACGTGGAAAGAGCGAAGATCTTTGTTTGATGTTCCTGGCCTACATCAAATGTCTGTATTTATTATTCATTCGCCTTCTAATTATTTGTTCTGTTGTTGCTTACCATCTTTGGTGAATCCCCAGCATTGTGCGGGGCTCCAAGAAGTAACCTGACAAATGGGCTTGGAAGTTAGTGTATGTGAGGCTGGAGGAATTCAAGGCCGCTTTGGTGCAGTGGTAGCATATCTGGCGCGTAACTGGACGACCCTGGGTTCGATTCCAGCTGGCGGCCAATGAGTATATTTCTGTGACTCACTTATAAACGTGGAAAGAGCAAAGAACTTTGTTTGATGCTCCTGGTCCACGTTAAATGTCTGTATTAATTAAATATTCATTCTTCTTCTAATTAGTTCTTCAGTTGCTACTTACCATCTTTGGTGAATCCCCTGCATTGTGCGGGGCTCCAAGAAGTAACCTGACAAATGGGCTTGGCAGTTAGCGAGTGTGAGGCTGGAGGAATTCGAGGCCGCTTTGGTGCAGTGGTAGCATATCTGGCTCGTAACTGACAGACCCTGGGTTCGATTCCAGGTGGCGGCCAATGAGAATTTTTCCGTGGCTCACTTATAAACGTGGAAAGAGCGAAGATCTTTGTTTGATGTTCCTGGCCTACATCAAATGTCTGTATTTATTATTCATTCGCCTTCTAATTATTTGTTCTGTTGTTGCTTACCATCTTTGGTGAATGCCCAGCATTGTGCGGGGCTCCAAGAAGTAACCTGACAAATGGGCTTGGAAGTTAGTGTATGTGAGGCTGGAGGAATTCGAGGCCGCTTTGGTGCAGTGGTAGCATATCTGGCGCGTAACTGACACACCCTGGGTTCGATTCTAGGTGGCGGCCAATGAGAATTTTTCCGTGACTCACTTATAAACGTGGAAAGAGCAAAGAACTTTGTTTGATGTTCCTGGTCCACGTTAAATGTCTGTATTAATTAATTATTCATTCTTCTTCTAATTAGTTCTTCAGTTGCTGCATACCATCTTTGGTGAATCATCAGCATTGTGCGGGGCTCCAAGAAGTAACCTGACAAATGGGCTTGGCAGTTAGTGTATGTGAGTCTGGAGGAATTCGAGGCCGCTTTGGTGCAATGGTAGCATATCTGGCGCGTAACTGACAGACCCTGGGTTCGATTCCAGGTGGCGGCCAATGAGAATTTTTCCGTGACTCACTTATAAACGTGGAAAGAGCGATGACCTCTGTTTGACATTTCTAGTCCACGGCAAATGTCTGTATTAAGTTAATGTTTTTCTCCATTGCATAATCTTTGTACAGCATTAATAACCCATTTCATATCCAAGGTTTCAGTAATTTATGAAAATTAAATGATATATAATACAATTAAAATGTCTGAGAATTAGAAAACTAAAGCCCGCAGAATGAAGTTCTGGGAAACTAGCAGCTGAGGTTGGCAGCTAGTCACCACATTGGGAAATGTTGATCGCACGTATAATGATAAAACATAAATAGCAGATTACCAAATTAGGAGATGTTGTTTTATACACGATAAAAATGATATTTAAAATTTTTTAATGATATGCTAAAACAAATTTCATGAGCATTTTCAATCCTACTTTAGGACCAACCTCAGATGAAATGAACACGACCTAGAGATCACACAGGTTAATACGTATAACATACACATTGCCAGATTACTGTTTACGCATGATTAAGGTTTAACACACTATTGACGTAAGCAATTAATGTCCTATGAAACTGAGTCAGCATTCAAGGTGATTAATAGGGTTGTGACGTCCAGACTGTATGAGGTTCTTCTGTACACCCGATACAGATACCAGAACCTCATCATTGCAGCCCCAGTCCATATTCTTAAAAATTAACAAACTCTCTGCGAATAACAAAGATGACTTACTTGATGGGGTCACCACTATAGCCGCTTTGTCCCATTCTCGTTCATATCCTCCTCCCGCAAACAGTCCTTGCCAACGTTGTGTTTTATGCACCAATGCGGACACTGTATTTGTGTTCCATAATTCTTGTCTGTAATTTCCTGGAGGTAGAGCCGATGTACGCAGACTCCGAGTTACCTGCATCATTATAACGTAATGGAATATTGTAAATTCCCCATTTGTCCTTGTCTTTCACAGAATCTCGGTCGCTGCAGATCAGGGTACGGATGTTTTTTGCTCTCACCCCAAAATCAATATGATATTTTCGGCAGATATTCTTTAGGGCTTGAACAATAGGGGTCGTATATTGTACTGATCCTACATTTCCTGAGATTCGGTCCTCACTTGACAGCGTGATAGTTGTCCGGTTCGAAACTCTGTATCATGTCCTCACAGTACCCGAAGGTTCGAGCTTGGTTTAAAAAGGGAGAATGCGAGAGAGCACGTTTGACCAAGAAATGAAAAGCTGACACCTGCTGACTTCAAGGGTGAGCCGACGTTAAGGGGAATCAGAGATGGAACTGCAGAAAGTTTGCGATAAACCGAATAAGCAACACCGTGCAAAACTGGATCCCGAACTATTAAAATATCTAAATAAGAAGTGAAAATTATTTTCCATTTCTACTGAAAACTTAATGGAAAGATAGAAAGAATCAAGTAAGTCAACGAATTCTTGTAAATCATTATTGGTAAACGGCCAGAAAAGTAAAACATCATCGACATATCGCATGTTTAGAATTGTTGAAAGCCTACAATGATGGCTAAGAGCTCGATTTTCTAAATTTTGAAGTAGAATTTCTGCTAAAAGCGGAGACAGGGGGATCCAATAGGGGCCCCTTCCAACTGCCGATATATTTGGTTATCAAACTTGAAAAAAGACTTGTCTTTGATTAACTGAAGAGCTTGGTAAATAGCCTGAAACTCTGCTTCTGGGTAAAATCCTGAAGATGTCAGCAGAGACCTAATACGGTAGTGAACTGTGTCAAGAGGAATATTAGGAAATAACGAAATACAATTCTGGTGACCAGGTGCTCCCAAAGCTTCAAACATTGCACCCTAACGGTGGTGCCGTGTAGCAGGGGGATAACGAACCGATACACAGAGCCAAGGTGGTGGAGGCATGGTTTACGGATCGTGAAAGTGAGGTTGAACATCTGTCATGACCGATACAGTCACCCGAGAAGAACATTATTGAGCCACTCTGAGGTGTTCTGGAGGAGGGAATCAGGAAATGTTTTCCTCCACCAACATCACGTCGTGAACTAACCACTTTCCTGCAACAGCAATGTTTTCAAATCCCTCTGGCCGCTGTACAGGACTTGTATCGGTCCTTTCCACAACGAATTGCAGCTGCATTGGTCTGCAAGAGGAATGGCTTCAAATCCCTCTGGACACTGTACAGTACTTGTACCGGTCCTTTCCACGACGAAATGCAGCTGTATTGGTCTGCAAAAAGAATGGCTTCAAATCCCTCTGGCCACTGTACAGGACTTGTACCGGTCCTTTCCACGACGAATTACAGCTGAATTAATCTGCAAGAGGAACGGCTTCAAACCCTTTTGGCCACTGTACAGGACTTGTATCGGTCCTTTCCACGACGAATTGCAGCTGTATTGGTCTTCAAGAGGAATGGCTTCAAATTCCTCTGGCCACTGTAGAGGACTTGTATCGGTCCTTTCCACGACGAATTACAGCTGTATTGGTCTGCAAGAGGAATGGCTTCAAATCCCTCTGGCCACTGTACAGGACTTGTACCGGTTTTTTCCGCGACGAATTGCAGCTGTATTGGTCTGCAAAAAGAATGACTTTAAATCCCTCTAGCCACTGTACAGAACTTGTATCGGTCCTTTCCATGACGAATTGCAGCTGTATTAGTCTGCAAGAGGAATGGCTTCAAATCCCTCTGACCACTGTACAGGACTTGTATCGGCCCTTTCCACGACGAATTGCAGCTGTATTAGTCTGCAAGAGGAATGGCTTCAAATCCCTCTGACCACTGTACAGGACTTGTATCGGTCATTTCCACGACGAATTGCAGCTGTATTGGTCTTTGTATATATTAATATATAAAAACCAATGTATATATATGTATATATATATGTATTTTTGTGCCAGCCCGTTGTGGAGGAAACTTGGGGAGACCTTCGTCCAGCAGTGGATTGATAATGGTTGACAATGATGATGATGATGATATGTATTTTATATTCCATTCAAGTCGAAGATTATTTTAGGCATTTTTTCAAGTTACGCATATATTCACCGCTAGGGGGCATAAAGTAAATTGCTTTTCCCCAGATATCTCGGCTTCTAAAATTCCGATTTGAAAAATGTTTCTAACAGTGGATACAACTCGTGATGGGAAATATTTTGCATATAATTTCTAATTTTTGGTCTAAAATGGTTTGGCCATCAGAGGGCGTAAGCGTTGATTTCTGCTTCTAATGTTTTTGCAGCAAAATCTGAGCTTCTAAAATCTGGATTGAAAAATTCTTTCGTAGACGGACACTACTCACGTACAAAAATTTCTTCCAGAACATTTTCTCCTTAAAATAATGCATGGTTTCTCCGCCAGTGGGCGCAAACATATAACTTGTTTTTGTCAATATCTCTGCTTCTAATGATCCAATTTGAAAAAATTCTTATTCGTTGCGAAGTTTCCGGCGCGACATGTTTTTAATATCATTTCAAAATTTTAAAATAATTCATTGACTTCTCGCTAGGGGGAGTAAAGGTAAATTGCTTTTCCACCGATATCTCTGCTTCTAAAACTCCGATTTAAAAAATTCTTCCAGCATCGGATATAGCTCCTGGTGGGAATTTTTTTTACTGTAATTTCTGATTTTTTATAACATACGGTTCGGCCACCAGGGGGCGTAAGCGTTGAATGTCTGCTTCGTATGTATTTGCAGCAAAATCTCAGCTTCTATAATCTCAATTGAAAAAAAATTTCGTGGACCGATACCGCACAGTCGATGAACATTTGAGAATAATTTCATCTTAAAATAATGCATGGCTTCTCCACCAGAGGGCGCAGATATCTATTTTATTTCTGTCAATATCTCTGCCTCTAAAAGTCGCATTTCAAAAATTATTTCTTTGTCAGATAGTGTATCCGGTGTGAAATGTTTCTCATATAAGTTCAAAATTTTCAAGTAATGCATAGACTTTTTGCTAAGGGGCGTAAAGTTAAATTGTGTTTTCCGCAATATCTCTGCTTCTAAAACTCCGATTTGAAAAATTCGTTCTGCACCGGATATAGCCCCTGATAGAAAATTATCAGCATATAATTTCTAATATTTGATAAAGAATGGTATGGCCACAAGGGGGCGCAAAGTTAATTTCTGGTACTGATGTATTTGCAGTAAAATTTGAGCTCCTAAAAAATAGATTGAAAAAATTACTTCATGGACCGATACCACTCACATGGGAAAACCTTTTGAAATACTTTCTATTTAAAGTAATGCATGTTTCTTCCGCGGGCGGGGAGGGGGAAGTAGATGCATATCTTACATTTGTCGATATCTCTGCTTCTAAAATCCCGATTTGAAAATTTCTTCCTTTGTTGGAGAGCGTTCCCGCTGCGAAATGTTTCTCATATAAATTCAAATTTTTCTTAACGCGCAATTCTGCCACCAGATGGCGTAAGATGACGTTTCCGTTTACAGCAATTTCTGCATGATTAAAAACTAGACTGATATTTTTTCTTCTTCGTTCAGATACTACAGTTTTTCCATACCGTTTCCATTGATTTTGAATAGCTTTGGTAAATTTAATGCGCATCAGAACGGATTCCAAAGACGTGCTCATTACACCCGAAAATTCAGTGTCATCTTTCTTGTTGTTTTTTTTTCAAGAGTTTGCAACTCAGATCACATATAGAAGTTCTTGGGAGGGTGTGTCTGACCAAAGATCTTAAACAACCCTTAGAAATAGGAAGCTAGGAGATTTCGGCTAGAGTTCCCGATAACAAAGTGACACGGAAGAGCGGTAGAAAGGAGGAGGAAGACGCCCTTATTTATTACCGTGGGACCAGTACCCTTGGCCCGACGGCTTAACGTGCCCATCCGACTCACGGCGGATATTTAGTGGTTCGAGCGTTCGTACTTGCCTAGGATCGAACCTGAGGTTTTATCCGTGGCAGTCACGACCGTTGACCACTAGGCCACCCGCGGCCCTTAAATTTTCAACTCCCTCTGTGGTGCTACTTATATAGCCACTGGTACCGTATCACGTGACAGACGCTATCGTAGTTTCATGTCCGACCACTCGGGCGCTGTCTTAAACACGAGAGTTGGACCTCTGTCTCTCCTCCTGTGTGGTGCTACTTATGTAGCCACTGGTTCCGTAACACGTGACAGACACTACCGCAGTTTCATGTCCGACCACTGGACCTCTGTCTCTCCTCCTCTGGGAGCTTCTTATATAGCCACTGGTACCGTATCACGTGACAGACGTCTATCGTAGTTTCACATCCGATCTACCGGGGCGCTGTCTTAAACACGGGATTTGGATCTCTGTCTCTCCTCCGCTGTGGTGCTACTTATATAGCCACTGGTACCGTATCACGTGGCAGACGCTATCGTAGTTTCATGTCCGACCACTGGGGCGTTGTCATAAACACTAGAGTTGGACATCTGTCTCTCATCCTCCTCTGTGGTGCTACTTACATAGCCACTGGTAGTGTTTCACGTGATACACGCTATCGTAGTTTCATATCCGACAACCGGGGCGCTGTCTTAAACACGAGAGTTGGATCTCTGTCTCTCCTTCGCTGTGGTGCCACTTTTACAACGACTGGTTCCGTATCACGTGGCAGACGCTATCGTAGTTTAATATACGACCACTGGGGCTCTCTTTTTAACACGAGAGCGTGACATCTGTCTCTCATCCTGTGTGGTGTTACTTATATAGCCACTGGTACGGTATCACGTTACAGACGCTATCGTAGTTTCATATCCGACCAGTGGAGCACTGTCTTAAACACAAAAGTTGGACCTCTGTCTCTTCTCCTCTGTGGTGCTACTTGTATAGTCACTAGTACCGTATAACGTGACAGATGCTGTCGTAGTTTAATGTCCGACCACTGGGAGCTGTTACAAACACGAAAGTTGGACCCTGTCTCCTCCTTGTGTTAATAGCAAGAAGATCATCAGATCATATGTAGAGGGTCCTATGAAGGGAGTGTCTGACCCCAGCTCTTAAACAACCCTTAGAAATACGAAGCTAAGATTTGGGCTAGAGTGCCCGATAGGAAGGTGACACGGAAGCTAGGTAGAAATTTGGAAGAAGACGCCCTTACTTATTCCCGGGGGAGCAGTACCCGGGTTCTCACTGCTTAACGTGCATATCCAACGTACGTCGGATATTTAGAGGTTTCAAGCGTTCGCACCTGCCTGGTATCAAACCCGAGGTTTCTCCGTGGCAGTCGCGAACAATGACCACTAAGCCATCCGCGGCCTTAATAGCAAGAAGTCCTTTCTACAGTGGTGATGAAATTAATGCAGTCGATCACCAGGGACGGCGTGGATCTTGACGCAAGCCAGCGTAATGTATTACTTCATTGGTCGAGCGGCACAACTGGCGTCATAATTTGAAACGCCAGTGTGATGATGCAGCGATGTGTTAGACGTGCATAGCCACAATTTTCCTCACAAATATCTCATGGCACATAAACATAAAGAAAAATTTAGTAACGAATAGTTCAGTGAAACATACGGTAACGGACGCCTCCAAGCAACTGTAAAGTTTCGTTGGGGCTGAACAGCTTCCATAGGATTAATACACTGCCGGACAATTGCTAAGGACGGATGACAATAGCAACGATAGCAACCATAAAATGGAAGGTAGAAAAATGTGGAAATTAGCATAAGTGCGGGATACAGTAAGACGTGTTGTGCGTATGCAGATTTTGGATTGCCGAACTTGTTCGTGACGTCATAGCGCTGATAAGAGATATAAAGGATTTGACGCGTATTGACCGTTGTTGTTCAAACGCAAAGTTGCAAGGGAAAGAATCAATTGACGAACTCGCAATTTTCAGTATGTCTTCCCGACATCACCTAGATGATTTTACGCGTGGCCGTATTATTGGCAAGATTGAAGAAGGGCGAAAAATAACAGATGTTTCCAGGGAGTTCGACGTCAGTCACAGTGTTATTTCAAGGCTTTGGAAATCATTTCAAACAAATGGAGAGTGTAGCAAACGTCACGGGGGAGGTCGTGTTCGCAGTACGACACCTGCAGAAGATCGGTACATAGTGCTATCAACAAAAAGACACCGGCGCAGCACAGCTAGTGAGGTAGCAAATCAGTTTATGGCTGCTACTGGCAAGCGGATCTCCCGAAAAACTGTCGCCAGACGTTTGCATGAAGGAGGACTATACGCCCGCCGTCCTGTTGTGTGCATCCTATTGTCCAGACGTTACCGTACCGCCCGTTTGCAATGGTGCCATCAACATCGCAATTGGACTGATAACGACTGGTCTGCTGTCCTCTTCTCAGATGAGAGTAGATACAGTCTATCATCTGATTGTCGACTACAACTGATCTGGCGTGATAGTGGTACTGCATATTGTCCAGCAAACATACAGGAAAGGGACTGATATCCGACATGCAGAGTCATGGTATGGGCTGGCATCATGATCAATGGCCGTACGTCCCTCTATGTGCTTCTAACTGGGACTATGACTGTCCAACGATACATTAATGATGTTCTGCTACCTCATGTTCGCATGTTCCGTGGTGCTGTCGGTGATAGATTCATTTTCATGGACGACAACGCAACATGTCATCGAACAGTCGCTGTCCAGGAGTGTATTGAGAGCGAGGATATTCAACGCCTCGTATGGCCAGCACGTTCTCCAGATCTGAATCCCATTGAAAATGTGTGGGATGCTTTGGGGAGGAGTCTTGCTGGTCGCCAATGCCCTCCAATAAAGAAGGACACCCTCATCCGTGCACTGACAGAGGAATGGGATAAATTACCCCAACAGCTGCTTGATAATGTTGTGCAAAGCATGACACGACGTGTGGAATCTTGAATCGCCCTCCATGGTGGCCATATCCCGTATTGACATCTTACGCCGGAACGCCTGCGGACGGAAATTGCATTTTTTTCACGTTTACGTATTCTGCACAAAATGGCCTGTTTGTCCCTTGAACACGTTCCAAAGCCTTCTGGATTTCAGAGCACAATAAATTGTCTTTCTTGTAATGTCCTGGCATTCTGACATTATTTTATTTCACTTGGCATCCAACCACACTTACTTTTTTATGCGCTATATAGCCGTTTATGATCCGTCCTTAGCAATTGTCCAGCAGTGTATTAACGTTAACGTCCGAACAACGAAACCTCTTGACAGAGGTCAACGGACACCCCAGTCTACCTCGAAGAACATTGTGTCTCATAAAGGTGTAACCAATTTGAAATAATCATAGCAGTTTTAATGTAAATTGTTTTAAAACACGGCTTTTGCTTACTGACATAACAAATCGTGCAGTTTCATAGACATTCGACATGAGCACCATTTGTCACCTGAACAATGTCTATACGGTATTCCTGTACCAGTCATGTTCCTTCGAGAATGTCCGTATTAACTTTCTGCAGTGCGTGTGTAAACCTCCTCTTTAGGTCAACAATGTTTGTAACAGTGGTGCTGTAAACCTTGCCCTTGATGAATTCCCATAAAAAAGTGTCACACGATTTTAAGTACGTTGAACGTAGGGTCCATGCGATGGTGCCACCACGCCCAATCTATCGATTGGGAGATTTGGTATCCATAGATCTCGTCACAATCAAGTGGCACCATCTTGTTGGAAAATGACCGGAGTTGCAAGTTCATCCAAGTGGGGATACATAAACTGCTGAATCACGTCCAGGTAATTATCAGCTCGCTCGTCCAATAACACGATCGAGCATTATGCCACACCAAACATTCACTTTTCTGCTGGCATATTTATGTTTCATGGTGTAATGCGGGTTTTCAGTTCCCCAAATTCTCACATTCTGTTTATTAACCTTTCCAGAGACGTGGAAAATTCACTCATCCCAGAAACAGATTTGTCTCAGGAAAGATTCAGCACTTGCAATCTTCTCCAACATCTCTTCAGTTTACGTTTCACATTATCATCTGGGGGTATGTCATGGGTTACCTGCAGTTGTCACGGGTACGTTTCCAATCTCTGACGACGTGGAGATGTCCAGCTATTGTGCTGCTTGTCTGATTAACTTTCGAGGTCTACGAGTGAATGTTTGTCTCACAACCTCCTCCCTTTCTGGAACCAGCAATGGTCGTCCAGGGCTTTTCTTTGCAAGGACGCTACCAGTTTCCTGAAATGACTTGCACCACTTTTTGATGCTGTTATGTGTGGGCGGTTTGCTCCCACATTTTTTTCTAACATTCCGCTGAACCTGCGTTTTGTATCGGGGTTCAATAAAGCTCTTTACGATCGGTACTTTTGTCGCAGAATCGATTGGTTACAATTCTCGAAAACTTGAGGGTATTCTTTACCACCTGCAACAAACATAATGCTGAGTTTTGTTTTGTATCATCACTTGAAATTGGTTACATCTCTTTGGGACAACCTGTAGATCTACGGGATACGTTGCCCATTGGTTTTAAGTACTAACTCCTGTACTTAAGCAACAGGATTAGATAGGGAGAAGGAATATTTATACCTAGAGGCATAAAAGGCATAATGGGTTGGATTAGGGCTGGTACAATGGTATTCTTATGTGAAAAGAAAGGAGTTAAAAGTTTAGTCCTACATAAGACGTGCTGTAGCTTCCATGTATGTTTGAATCCCCCACGAGTGCTGTAGGGAGGGATGACGGGGCCTGGAATTTTCCCTGTTCTGGCCGATATCTATTGGTTTGATTCACATGGACTCTATTCCTGCTTTACGATGTCTAGGCAGCTAACTGCTCAGTTATATTTTCCTTTCTAACATTTATTCTTTTACTTTCCTGTAGCGTACTCTAACCAAAATCTTCTTGCTGAGGGCCGTTTAACACCAGGTGAAAGACACTGCCTTTATAAAATCCTCTATAGCCTTAGGTATTTCATTATATTCAGTTTGATGGAGGAGTCACATTTGAAGAACGGCTGCAACGGTTTTTGTACTATGGGTAAGCTTCAATACATTTATTCTGCTTTTAAAGAAACGCAACTGCCCATTACTTAGGCCTCACTTCCGAACAACGACCACATCCCAACAATGCTAACTTTCCCTCCGTCCAAGGTGGGATCATTTTTCATAGGTTTACGGTTGCAGAAATTAATCTTTTTGCTATAGTCATGTAGTCGACCATCATTTACAATTAGTAATACTGCTTTTTAACCTCCACTTCACATTTCGACTTCCAATGGATTTAATACACGCTCATTCTTAGCGCTTTCTGTTCCAACGACTTCGGAATATCGAGGATTTCGGAAATATTGATAAAAATTAAGCTTCAAATTTACTTACAACGTAGCTAAAATTTATTTATTCCTACGGAAACATCTTCTTTGTTTATAGCACTCTTAGAAGTGTTGATTCCATATAATAAGACTCTACTTCACATACAGGTGATTAATGTACTTAAGTTATCGCGCTAGACAGCCAGGCTCCGACTCATGAAGAAACAGGAATTTTCCATTCCAATACATATTTCAGAGGAGAAATGCGCTGAACAATATTAAAGGATTTTATCAGGGCTAAGTAAACTACTAAGGCAAATAGGTTCTGCCATCTCTTGCATCGCCCGATAGATGTCAGCACTCATTCCCGGGCCAAGGAGCTAATGAAAGAAATAGAACATTTCAGTAGCGAATACAAACATTTTTGTATCATAATTATATATAATAAGAATTATTTATAAGGCAGAGTCGTGGTTTTGTTTGCTGTTGTTTTCTAACAGAAGGAATTCAATGTTTAAGGACTTGGTATTCTTTGTTCTCTGCCAAACAGATCGGCTGCTGTTTCGTCATGCCAATTGGTCCGCGCTGGGATCCGCTCGACCAATGAGCTACAACATTAGACATATCGTTTGCCTGTTCCGAGACAGTATTTAAGCACTTGCGCTTTCCTAATTTACGACCACCAGTTTCAGGGATAGGAGAGATCCAGTGCTGTATGACAAGCACGACATCCATGGGTCACGGGGTTTCTAACCCAGACCCAATCCGGTCGAATGCTGCTAGTATTGTGTTGTGCAGAAAACACGTCCGTGCGAATTTCTGGCAGGAATGTGATTAGGCTTTCAGAAAAGAATATGAATTAAATTAAAAGACAAAAACATTCGTCACTCACAGGGATCCGAACCCGGACTCAATTCAGACGAATAGTCACAAGCCAGCACTTAGGCCACTTTGTCGCTTACAATTCTCTCATGAGGTCAGTTCCTTGCACAGAATTCTTTCTGACACTTCAAAAACTATTCCTGGATGGAGCTATGATGTTACTTTGGAATTATATTTACACATCACGTGTTTGCATTTTTTAACACCTATTAAATGAGGCTCTATAAGATTTGGTAGATTAACAATACAATACAAAGTGTTAAATTAAAAACACACATAAACAAGTTTATCTGTTCATCATTTACCTAAAAGGAGTTTTGGAAGACTACTAGCTTGCAGTATTATACTGCAAACTTTTATTATATATCACAATTGTTCGCAGTTGCTAAACTTTCTAAAATTTTTCAAAAGAAACTGTCGTGGCATGGAGTAGATAACTAAATGTCTATTCTGAAGCTTAGCAATAAACTTTTGGTTATGGTGCTCATGAAATTAATATGAGTTTGTTGTTTTGTTTGAATTTGGTGTCCAACTAAAAGGAAATTCCGCCTAGCCGCTGCAACGCACAGCATCTAAGAGTATTTCTCAGATTGCCTTTAAATGTCCAATGACATCCATCACCGCGTTTATTAAGAATAGAAAAATCCTATTATATTTTTAAGTTTTTCAGTGAATTTGGAAAGCTTGCATTGCAATAATTTTTACACATTTCATAGCAAAATAATCCTGGTATAACGTGCATAAGGATGTATCACAATTTGGATAACCAAATTCCTTACAACAGCATCTGGCCACTTTTGTTTACACAGTGCTTTGCTTTTAGTTAATCCACCCGAATTTTCATTTTCGTCGTTAGAATGATTGGCACGGTTCAATTGAATTCATTTATAGGCTTGGACGAATTTCGGCTATTGCTGAGTCTTTCAGGAGTACAGAGTAAAAAAAACAGTAATTTTAAGAAGCTCTTCCTTTATATCCTGGATTAACCCATCGAATTCATCAAAAACGAATCACAAAATCATATGATTTGTTAGACATCAACGAATAGTATCGAATAAATGACATCGCCAAACGCTGTGATGGTTTTTTATATTCATTTCTTAAAAGACCTAATTTTTTTCTAAGATTCATTTAGATAATGAAAGCAAGAATCAACTGTTAAAAACTGAAAAAACGATTTTCACGCACAGATGTGGATTCTTTAAAGTCGCACATCTGAGAAACTACTGAACGGAATTTAATAAACATGGTCTCATTTTAAAGCACCATGTTTTTATCTGAAAGAAAAACTATCGCACATTTTGCTGTAAATAAAATAGTTTTCGTTTTAGTCTTAAAATACGAGGTTTTTTTTCATATTTTTTGCAATTTCTCTTCCCATCCACGTCGCAAATGACATATTTACCCAAAATTAAATATACATTGCTTAAAATAGTTTCTATAATATAAATATAATTTTAGAATAGGTTTTACCTACCTAAATTTGCGCCTGGTTGATTTTTTATTCACACGTACATCAGTAAACAGTGAAAGGTTTGAATACTAATACAAGGTATCATTTCAAAATAATACTTATTTTCAACAAAGAAATTACATTAGCAGTTTTACTTTGAATAAAATGGTTTTCATTTAAATTTAACATTTTCTTAAGATTAAGAGTTTCCCCAAAAAACTTTCAACAATTACTTAAGCTGCACAACATTTGGAATTCGTGTCAATATGATCAGTTCATTATTCATCTTTTTTCGGGCAGTGACTTTCGCATGTACATACATCAAAAAAAAAAAAAAAAAACAACAAACAAAAAAAAAACAACAACAACAAAAAAAAAAAAAAAACCGAGCCACCCCTTTAACTTTCGAACCGTTTGTCGCATCTAAACAAGTAAGGTACCGTTGGAAAGCACTTGAAAGGAACTATTATGTGATGTGAAGAAACATGCTAATTAAGCTAATTAACATGCTAATTAGCTATCTATCTCAGAATTTTTCTATATAAGAGGTATGTTATTTTACGCGCATTCTATTCAGCACATAATAAAACCCTTAAATTCCAAATTTCATACGAATCGACCAATAAATACATGTACAGTGAGCTACGGAAAAGAGATGCCGCTAATGTTAAACTGCAAAAAGTATTTTTGACTTGTATAATGTAATCGAGAACAGATACCGGGATTAGGTGTTGCAACAGTAAAACACAAGGAGGCCCAGATAACATGAGCCTCTATACAAGATCAGAACGGGTATATTAAAGGTAATATAAATTATGAAATATGATCGTGAAAAAAAATGAATTATGACCATATCTGGTGAGTAGTCCATTGAATGCGAAATATCATTAAATGCTTAAATTCAAATTTTCAGCGCGGTAGCATAAAATCTTGCTGAGATATAAGCGAAAACTCAAGCATACATCGATTAAGGGGCCGTGCATAAAATACATATTTTCCTCTACTTACTGTAGAACGGTTTACCCCGCAGTACTAAGAAACACTTAGGAGAAAGTGTTTCTACGTGAAGTTGGTTGAATGAAGCAGTAATGATATTATACACTTAAATTCAGAATAGCAAATTTTAATGATGAACATCATAAGTTAATAGTTTTGCACATAACTAACTTAACTTACGACATAGTTCGTGCCATTACATATTTAAATTTTTCCTATTGCTCACATAGCAATAAGAAAAATTTCTGTGACTCTTGCATATTGTTTAATCCAAAAACGCAAAAAAAAAACAGTACGTTTCACAAAACGAAAGCTTCTTTGCCGCCCCGGTGGCGCAGTGGTCTAAGCGATGGCCTTTGATCATTCGTCCGAAAGGGGTCCGGGTTCGAATCCCGGTGAGGCATGGATGTTGTGTTTGTCTTACGGCGCTGGCTCTCTCCCTTCCCTGGAACCAGTGACCCTAAATTAGGGACGGGCGACTGCTTATAGCCCATTGAGTTGCTCACGGTGGTCGTTAAACCTTCAATAAAAAAAAAACAAAAAAAAAAAAACGAAAGCTTCGTATGTGTATTCTGTGTACTTTTTACATAAATACCTTTACAGCTTCGTTATATTATGAAACTGTAGTCATGAAAATGAAAATTCCAAATTGTTCCCTGCGCAAGTGAACCCGTGTGCCTGGTTTTTTTCGTATTGCAGATTTTGTGTTGTCTCCATTCCGTCTCGAATTACGATATAATACGATTGTAATTGCATATCGTTTCGATTCATTGATATATTCCACTGTAGTTATACTGCTTAAACTGTCTGTAATATATTTAGTTGCAATATAGAAGCCGAATGAATCTACGTGTGTAACCTGGATCTGCACAAAAATTTCCTCTTCGGCATTCGTCGTTTTCGACTACCGGATAAAAAAAATAACCGTAACCAGTAGGATTTGAAGTCACTAAGCTTACTTAGTGTAGTTTAATTTGGTTCTAATTGCATTTTTCTTTTCTTCTACAAATATAAATAAAATAATAACTGGTTATACTCCGCGATAAGAAAAAATAGTTATATTCTGAGAATTTTGTAGTTTAAGAAAAAAGGTCAAGGTGGAAAAACATAAATGGATTTAATTGTTTTTTTTATTTTATGATGTTGTGTAATAATTAAATAATTCACTGTGTACTTAATAATATTTCACAGTAAAATGTTGAAATCTTAAAGAAAAAGATAAATTTGAATTTATAATTATATTATTATTTTTTTAATACAATACCGGCAAAAAGTCGAACATGATATTGATATATGTTTTAGTTTGATACTTTATAATTTTCAGTTTTATTTAACTTTCACATTCCCAAATACGTTTTTCTTACAATAACTAATATTTACCCTTGCTCCAAAGTTGCAGCACACACTATCTAGGGCATTTAAGTTAAAAAAATTTTTCTGAGCATTTTAGATGCAAAAAGTTGTTATCTTTAGTTAAGAAATCATTTTGCACCGTCAGTTCAATACTTCGAAGTGTTCTCATCTTTGTCCCAACAGTGTGCCATAAATAGTAGCATCACCTTAGGGAATTGAAATTTAAAAGTAATAAAACTTAGTTTTACCACCCTGTTGGTGGAAAAAAATATATTAATCCAATTGCTATAAACAAATAAAGACATCGCTCTTTCCACGTTTTAGCAACAGTCAGCAACCGAAAAATTGTTATTTGGCCACTGCTCGGGAAACGAGTCCCAGATCTCTCGATATCCAGCCGAGAGATTTTGAATTCGTTTCCCAAGCAGTGGCCAAATAACAATTTTTCGGTTGCTGTGTGTTGAAAAAACGTAGAGAGAGCGATGTGTTTGCTTATTTGGAGGATTTTCACCAATTGCTATAGATTTTTCATGCATGGTCTTCGAAAAATGTAACATTTACAGTTACAAAACTATTGCGTGTCAAAAAGTGTCTTTTTACTGTTAAAAAAGGATTTTTGATTTGATTAAGCGAACTTTAAGGTCAGTTCCATATACCAGAAGCAATTCAGGGTTTTCACATTTTTTTTTCCGTTTTGAAGGAATAAAAAAAATTGTGCTCCATAATAATGTATAAAAACCAGAGTTTTCAGAATATCTTAAGGAATGAATCAGTTTGAAATTCTGAAATTCTAGTGAATAGAAAAATGTACAGCCGTAGAATTAGCAAAACCACAATTAACTTTATTAACAGTACATTACAACCTAGTTTACAGATTGGTAATCATTATATACTACGCGATTTAATGGCAGTTTAAACATCTTCAGATAAAACACTTTATTGCGGCACAGTACTAAGGTCGTTCTCTCAACTAGACTACATTTCACACTAAATACAAAACTGCAAAGGAACTGTATTATAAAGAGCTAATAAAACATACATACCCTTGAAGCTCCTGTAGGCTGGAAATCTCGAGGAATTTTACGAATCCGTTTGGAGCGTAGTTCTTCATTCCCGGGAAATTTAAACACTGGCGCTTTAGGACCTGTGTCGTAATTGCTACGGCAATTTAGTACACAACAATGTGAAGGCATATTAGAACTAAAAAATAATTTTTTAACACCGTGAAATAAATAGCAAAGAGTTGAATGATATGAATCAGTCAGCTGCAACAATACTGAACAACCTCAGGGAGGAACGCTACAATAATCTCACAAGATCACAGACGCTAACTATGGTTACGGCTGTTCGTCAAATTTAACAGGTCTTCCTGTAGTGACGTCAGACGTCGGAGAGCAGGAGGTGTTTGAGCCCTGTTTCAGGGGCCGTTGGCTGTGAGCGACAAAATAGGAAAAAGTTCATACTTTCGAACAAAGAAAATTATATTGTTTTAAATTGACACGTGGAATTATTATATGACAGGTGCAATTTTAAATTAAAAGACATAGCTGTTCCCATTAATTCGTATGTTAAGCACCATAACTATGAAAGGAAAGTGCGTTTTTGAGGTGGAAATTAACAAATCATTTGGAACAGATCGCACGGTTTCGTAACACTTTGCGAAAGCCATTTCCAAAAAGAATAATGGCTGTGGAATAAATCTCGATCCTGTGTCTTGACCTTTGACCCCATTTCGATGATATTAAACAGAATTGGTTTAGTATACCTCCGGAACAACATACCAAAGTTTTATTTTAATAGAAGCATTTTTAGTCAAGGATAATAGCTGTGGAATATATCTCGCTCCTGTGGCCTGACCTTTAACCCAATTTCGATGATATTAAAGAGAATTGGTTCAGTATACTCCGGAACAGCATACTAATGTTTTGTTGCAATAGAAGCATTTTTAGCCAAGTTATGAGGATAATGGCTGTTGAATAAATCTGGCCCCTGTGTCCTGCTCTTTAACCCCATTTCGATAATATACAACAGAACAGGTTCAGTATATCTACGAAACTATATGATAAAGTATTGTCGGAATCAAAGCATTTTTACGTAAGTTATGATGCATAAGGGCGAAGGAATAGATCCCGCTCCTATGATCTGACCTTTGACCCCATTTCGACCGTTTTCTGCAGAGTTCGTCCTGAGGTTGTCCCCTACCACATACTAAAATTTCATTGAAATCGAATCATTTTTACTCGAGTAATCGTGCGGTCAGGCAGACAGACAGACAAAGCTGGAGCATATACGCTTCTTCAACTTACGGTTGGAAATCGTAAAAGATCGGATTTCGTAGTTCTGCTCAATTTTCTATTATGAGAGAACGTTTCAGTGATACGCGAATGCTCAGTGCCTCGAGAAAATGTATGGATCGGAAACCAGAAGATTCAAAACAAATTTAACTTGCACAGATTCAGGTTTTCCGTTATTAGAAAAATGCATACTGTTTATTCTAATATTAATTCAAGTTACTAATACGAATAAATGAAGCTGTTATAAAAGAAATGGCAAGGGTAAATGAACTCCGTCCTTGGATGGCCCAAGTTACCGTACAAATCACTGTCAGGGCCTTTGCTCTGTACTCAGCATTCAATTTGTCTGAGGTTCGGGTAAGACTCCAACTTTCCAGCATTATCACTGTCCTTGCAGGGAAAGAAACATTCCAGGTGTTTTTTCCCAGATGTAGATATATGGATGCCCCCTCTAACTTTATTTGCAAATATCTTCGCTATTAATCATCCGATTTGGAGGATATTTAGAATTTAAGGGTTTTTCCGTGCGCTAAATGGAATGTGCATAAAATAACATACCCCTTATATGGAAAAATGTGGAGATAGCGAGCAAATTAACATGTTAATTAGCTTAATTAGCATTTTTATTTGCATCACGAGATAGTTCCCTTCGAGTGCTTTCCAACGGTACCTTACTTGTTTATCTGCGGCGAGTGGTTCCAAAGTTAAGGGGGTGGCTCGTTTTTTTTTTGAGGACTGTACACAAAGGACAGCATCATGTACACAAAAGACTTTAGCGTGGTCCAGTTTTTGCACAGCGGTACTGTGTACAATGTTCCTTGCACTTGCACCATACCAGTCGTTGGCAATTTTTGCTTACATCTCGAAGTGTTGTCCAAAGATATTTGAACATGGTGCTATCATCCGTTTCCATCCCCACTGACATAGATCGTGAACTTGAGGATTTCTAGTCAAGCAGCTTCTTCAAACGTTACATTGAAACATTGCTCGTTTTAAATGTTGTAATTAGGAATCCGCTGTTGGTGCGACATGTTAGATGTTTCTACTCATCTGTCCAAAGCAATGGTACAGTACTGTATTGAAGAAAATGCGAAACCAAATTTTGAAGATATTCAAATAAAAAGTGGATATAAAAATGAGTGGGATTTGAGGTACTCAGAGGCTCTCACCATAGAAAAAAATAAACACAGAGCCTGTAATAATAATAATGAACCAAACATCATAGCGGAACCTTGGAAGGTCTTAATAAAAAGAGAAAAAGAATGTAAAGAACAGCAATGGAGAAGGAAGAGTGGGAAAAAGAGAAATGTCGGAAACACAGGATAATTGAACAACGAACGAAATATAGATGGCAGCACAGTATCAAGAGAAAAACATAAAACTCAGGAATGCAGAGAGGGGCACGTGATCCTTGGCCCTTTCACACAAGTAAAGAGGGAATCTGGTGCACATGGCCGGTTTGCAACATGTGGTTAGGACAAGTGTTCTTCTGAAGATGGCCATATAGAGGTTGAAAAGCTTCAACCAGAGTTTAGTGGAATGATGGTGATCTCAGACATGCCGTGATTTTAAGCTTCTTAACGGATTTTAATAGTGAAATATTTTAAACTAGTGGTGCAAGTAAACATCGATGGAATGTGATTTTTAATTGATGAATTTCTAAACTTCAAATTAAACTGCTGGTGCAGTGAGTACAGGGAACATCGATGGAATAGAGTATTTTATCAACATGTATATAGTAATTTCAACATTAAAAGAGCCGCAACGATAGTGCAATAGTGTACATAAAAGAAAATATTAAAACCAAAAAGTCTCATCTGCCGAGGAATTGCCATAGGAATATCGCGACATGTGTTGAAAAACGTCAATGAATCCACAAGTAAGAAAAATGACACACCAACAATGGCAATCATTTCACTGAGGATTAGAGGTACATAATAGTACTTAATCTGTTAGTGTATATATATCATGGTCGTTCTGGGTGGTGTAGTGGTTAGCATACCTAGGCGTTTTCTGGGAGACGCGGGTTCGAGTCCCGCTCCAGGACGATGAAAATTTTCAAGTTTTCAGATACTATCTGACTTACCATCCTTGTCACATTTACGCCAAAAATCGGATTGTCATCTTCAAAAAGTGTATATATAATTGTTACTATGAACTTTCGGTGTGAATTATCAACGTGGACCCGAAACAAACTTTTGTGATTCTTCTAAGATATTTTATCATCTGAGTAAACAATATCATGCGTGCTTTTTTTACATGTTCTGCAGTACTTGTAGCATGGTACATTAATATCACAAAACGTTCAAGTACAGAAAAAGCCACACTGTAAGGTATAACTGCTGTTGCTGACATATTAGAAAATTCTTGGAAAGCCAAATGAACATTACGAAATAACATCCGTGTTTTCCAGGCAATTGTTTTCGCCGATACCGAAAGAAGACGACATCGTGTCAGATCCAATGAAAGAATGGAAGACTGGAATTAGCTCTGATACACCACTGAGAAGCTTAGAACATAATTCACGAATGCCCAAATATTGCAAGTTCTTCTCAGTTCCATACTCAATCTACAGTTCTTCGTCTTCTGCATTGCGTGGAAATGCAAATAAAGCTAAGGACATTACATCGGAATCTGCTGTTTTAATAAAAACTTTGCTGTGATCATGAATAGCACCATCCGATGCATGCAAAAGAAACCGTGTATCTGCTTCCTCGCGCGTAGATGGTGCAATTGAGGCTACACTCTCTTCTCTAGCTGACGATAACACTTTATCCTTGAAATTGCAAAAAACTTCTTTGCCGGGTTTTACAGTTGTAACTAGATTAGTTGCCAACATATTAAACAGTTCCTCTTTATCCTTATCTTCATTTAAAAACTTTTTAAAATTGCGAAGGATCTTCACTCCAGGTTTGACTGCTATCCTTTCACCAAAACTCCTAAATTTGCGAGTTTACAACTTTAGAAGTCATTAATATACTGATCAAATGTCCACTCTATTGTTTATATTCTCATCTTTATACCCTGACGGAAAAAAAAAATTCCAACACCACGAAAAAACAGTTGTAGAGGAATGAAATGGCGGCAATACATTTGTATAGGTAACATATTTAATCGATTAAGGTTTCAAGACCACAGCTTAATGTAAGCGCGAGAAGAGCCATTTTAAATGTGAAATGCTGGTACATTAATAACCGGTGTAACCGCCATAATGTTGAATGCAAGCACGCAAACGTTCATGCATTGTGTCGTACAGGTGCTGGATGTCAGTTTGTGGGATGGAGTTCCATGCCTGTTGCACTTGGTCGGTCAATACAGGGACGGTTAATGCTAGTTGGGGGTGACGCTGGAGTTGTCGTCCAATGATGTCCCATACGTGCTCGATTGGTGAAAGATCTGGTGATCTAGCAGGCCACCGCAACATGTCGACACTCTGTAGAGCATGTTGGGTTACAAAAGCGGTATGCGGGCGATATAATGTTGGAAAACACCCCCTGGAATGCTGTTCATGAATGGCAGCACAACAGGTTGAATCACCAGACCGACGTACAACTGTGCCGTCAGGGTGCGTGGGATAACCACGAGAGTGCTCCTGCTGTCATAGGAAATTGCTCCCCAGACCATAACTCCAGGTGTAGGTCCAGTGTGTCTCGGCCGCAGACAGGTTGGTTACAGGAGCTCACCTGGCCTCCTTCTAACCAACACACGGCCATCACTGGCACCCAAGCAGAACCGGCTTTCATCAGAAAACACAACAGATCTCCACTCCGTCCTCTAATGAGCTGTAGCTTGACACCACTGACGTCGCAAACGGCAGTGGTTTGGAGTAAGTGGAATGCACGCTACAGGGCGTCTGGCTCGGAGCTGTCCTTCAAGTAACCGATTTGTAACAGTTCGTTGTGTCACTGTGGTGGCAACTGCAGCTCGAATTGCTGCCGCAGACGCGGTACGATGCGCCACGGCCATACGCCGTACACTGCGGTCTTCCCTCTCAGTAGTGCCACGTGGCCGGCCGGAACCCGGTCTTCTTGTGGCAGTACCTTCCCTTGACCACCGTTGCCAACAATCATGCACAGTGGCTATATTCCTTCCAAGTCGTTCTGCAATATTGCGGAAAGAAAATCCACATTCTCGTAGCCCTATTACACGACCTCGTTCAAACTCCGTGAGCTGTTGATAATGACTTCTTCGTCTTCTTTAAGGCATTCTTGACTAACATCAACACCCTACGTCGAATCTCAATGATAACTAACGCTCACGAACGTTACAGCGCGTATTTACAGCAAACCTGCTTTGCATGTTCCGAGGGGCGCTACTAGCGCCACACGTATGCGCGGAGCGCGAAATTTGCATAGACGTCATCTTACAGATGTACTCTCACCGCCTACTAACTGTCGTTTATCTAACACAACCCCTTCTTTGTGTTGGGATTTTTTTTTCCGTCAGTGTATAAAGCATTGCAAGACAGTTGTTGAAAGGTCATGCTCGCTCTTTGTGTCAACCTGTGCACAAGGGCAACTCCATCATAATTAGGGCAGGTTTTATGAGCACATAATACAATATGGGCATGACTCGAAGGCAGAGGTAGTTCACCAAATTCGGAAATTGGAGGAGTCTTCCGCGTAAGAACGAAAAAATACATTAGAATTCTTCCTCAGATGCGCCAATTTTTGTTTATTTTTGGACTTGATGGCAGCTGTTTTCTTGCTGAACAATGAAAGGTTGTTTTGACTTAAAGAATATTCGTGCATTTGTTACTTTGGGAATAAACGAGGAGCAAGCCACCGTTGCACAATATATGAAGACAAATGGTCAGAGATGGATAATTTAAAAACGTTTATTAACAATTAAAATAAAAGAAATAAAATGACCACATGAGATCTTTCGACTACCACTTTGGCGTCATCATTAGATGTTTGACAAAGAGCGGAACGGAGACCGGCATTAAATAAAGTAAATACGTATCATGTGACCAGTACGATTGTATAGAGTGATTTACATAAAGATTCATATATTCATAACATCCAGAACTGAATTTTGTCCATGAGAGATCAGTGATCTGCAAGTTTGTGATATGTAACTAAGCAAATTATCATTACAGCAAAAGGCAGTGTTAGCTATAATATGTAAGCTTTCGCACAACAGTAAGGAATTATTATTAGATGCTTTTTGCAGTATAGCTGCTTCATTCCATTGTGGATAATCCTGTCCTTCCTGAACACAACGGGCTAAAGCCGTAGTTTTTGAGATTACACTTGTGTTCATTCATTCTAGTCTTTAATGTCCTCCTAGTAGAACCGATATATATATTTTTTTAGTTTGTGATGGGTCATGGGGAAATAGAGGAATCGAATAAATTCCATGCATGTTTTCCACACTCACCATAACACGATCACTCCTGATTAGATGTTAGAGATTAGGAGTCTTTGAGCCAAAGTCAATGTCATGATGTCTGCACGGGTTCTTTAACACCGGAGTTAAACTTGGGTGGTAGTTGCGTGAACCTGCGTGCCTCCTTTTTGGGGTAACACGAATTAAAGAGCATTCTCGTGAGAACAGGTTTTTATTGTAGAGTCTGTCTACAGTGGTATTATTGAAACCAAAAAAGGAGGTCAGTTCTTTGATCTTTAAAAGTTCAGAACATCTGAGAGCGTCATTCGAGCAATGAGTTACTGCCCGTCTAACCATAAACGAAATTGAGGCTAACTTATAGTTGCTCGGGTGAAAAGAGTCCTTAGGTATCATCGTAGGCGAAGAAGTTGGTTTACGATAAACTGTAAAGTTGAGTTGATGGGTAACAGGATTGCGTATTAAGCTAAAATCCAGATATGGCAAGGTGTAGTTTCTTTTCACACTCCACTGTAAATCATATGGTAGGATATTGTAGTGATATATGATCCCAGAAAACTATTAGCTCATCGTAAGAGTGAGGCCAAATAACTAAACGTCATCAACGTACCTTATATAAAGAAGTGGCTTGTAGTTGCAAGTCTCCAAGGCGGAGTTTTCGAGATGCTGGAGAAAAATCTCGGCTAGACATGCTGATAGGGGGATCCCATGGCGGCCCTCTCTGTTTGTCTATATATTACATCCTGGACACGAAAGTAAGTACTTTGATGAACAAGTTTTAATGCAGAGATAACAGAATCAGTTAAGTCGGGAGCCAAGCCAGAGTTTATAAGTTTTTGACGAATAAGCATGTGAGTCACAGCAATAGATACGTTATGATAAAACGAAACCAGATCAATTTTAGTATGTGGTAGGGGACCAGATGCTTTTGGGAAACACTTAATTTTAAGAAAATTTCGTCACTGTGTTCTTCAGCTCAAAACGCGAGTCCTTTAATCACAGGGGCATTCATTTCTTGCCTGAAAAATGGAAAAAGATCATTGAAGCTTTTCTATACCGTAGGTTGAAGGAGCGTATATGCTCCAGCTTTGTCCGCCTGTCCGTACGATACATCACGTAAAAATGGTTCGATTTCTATGAAATTTCCGTATGTGATAGGGAACCACCTGGGGACGAACCCTATTGAAAATGGGCAAAATGGGATCAAAGGTCATGACATAGGAACGGGATCCATTCAATTGCCCTTATGCGTCATAACTTGCGTAAATATGGTTGGATTTAAATGAAATTTTAGTATGTGGTAGGGGACCACCTGGGGACGAACTCTATTTAAAATGGGCAAAATGGGATCAAAGGTCATGACATAGGAACGGGATCCATTCAATTGCCCTTATGCGTCATAACTTGCGTAAATATGGTTCGATTTAAATGAAATTTTAGTATGTGGTAGGGGACCACCTGGGGACGAACCCTGTTGAAAATGGGCAAAATGGGGTCAAAGGTCATGACATAGGAACGGGATCCATTCAATTGCCCTTATGCGTCATAACTTGCGTAAATGTGGTTCGATTTCAATGAAATTTTAGTATGTGGTAGGGGACCACCTGGGGACGAACTCTATTTAAAATGGGCAAAATGGGGTCAAAGGTCATGACATAGGAACGGGATCCATTCAATTGCCCTTATGCGTCATAACTTGCGTAAATATGGTTCGATTTAAATGAAATTTTAGTATGTGGTAGGGGACCACCTGGGGACGAACCCTATTGAAAATGGGCAAAATGGGATCAAAGGTCATGACATAGAAACGGGATCCATTCAATTGCCCTTATGCGTCATAACTTGCGTAAATATGGTTCGATTTCAATGAAATTTTAGTATGTGGTAGGGGACCACCTGGGGACGAACTCTATTTAAAATGGGCAAAATGGGGTCAAAGGTCATGACATAGGAACGGGATCCATTCAATTGCCCTTATGCGTCATAACTTGCGTAAATATGGTTCGATTTCAATGAAATTTTAGTATGTGGTAGGGGACCACCTGGGGACGAACCCTATTGAAAATGGGCAAAATGGGATCAAAGGTCATGACATAGAAACGGGATCCATTCAATTCCCCTTATGCGTCATAACTTGCGTAAATATGGTTCGATTTCAATGAAATTTTAGTATGTGGTAGGGGACCACCTGGGGACGAACTCTATTTAAAATGGGCAAAATGGGGTCAAAGGTCATGACATAGGAACGGGATCCATTCAATTGCCCTTATGCGTCATAACTTGCGTAAATATGGTTCGATTTCAATGAAATTTTAGTATGTGGTAGGGGACCACCTGGGGACGAACCCTATTGAAAATGGGCAAAATGGGGTCAAAGGTCATGACATAGGAGCGGGATCCATTCAATTGCCCTTATGCGTCATAACTTGCGTAAATATGGTTCGATTTCAATGAAATTTTAGTATGTGGTAGGGGACCACCTGGGGACGAACCCTATTGAAAATGGGCGAAGTGGGGTCAAAAGGTCAGGACATAGGAGCGGGATCCATTCTATCGCCCTTATGCGGCATAACGTACGCAAAAATGCTTAGATTGCGACAAAACATCATCAAGTTGTTCCGGATGTATACTTTGCCGGTTCTGTTTAATATTACCGAGATGGGGTCAAAGGTCAGGCCATAGGAACGAGATTTATTCTACAGCCATTATCCTCATAACTTGAGTAATGATTTCTGGTATGTTGGAAAGCGTATCATAATCAATGCATTGCATGATTTTACTTACTTGATTACTGATCCTGTCTCTTTTCTCCTTAAAAGGGCGGAAATTTTGCATACCCCTAACAGAAATGAAAGAGACAAAATTAATTAAAAAATAAAAGTTTCTACGAACTTTTCACACCTGCAACACTAACGTGATTTTTGAGCTGGCTTTTCATGTAACAATTTGTCAATGTTGGGTGTAATTCTCGATGTTACTTAAAAAAAGCATAGCAACAAGTTGTGCGTCTGTGATAGTTGAACGAAATTTACTTTTTACAACATTTATGGATGAAAATGTTTGTTCACTATGTGGTTCCGAATCTGCAAATGAACATCAGAGGAAGGTTATGTAGCTCGGGAAACCGTTCTTTAGGAAAGTATTTCAAGAACTAACTCAAATTAGGAGTAGTGGGTGATTCAAATTGTTCTTTAAACTTAACACTAATTCCAGGAGTGGCTTTGGATTTTTAATATTTCGATTTGCATTGATGGGGAATATTTATGTACATCAGACTCTGAAATAGAAAATGGATTTATAAATAAGTCTATGGTACTCCTTTCAGATTCAAAAGCAGAAAATCGAGTTAAGAATGAATCGTAGAAAGATGTAATAGCTAATTTGTATTTTAAATTTTCCAGGGTAAAATTACTATACTTAATTAAGATTTGCTGAATGGTTGGGAAATGATCAAATTTGCCCTGCTCTAAATTGTTACAAAATAATTTCAACTTTAATTATAAACTGTCGACTTCACTGAACATGAATGGAAATAAAGAATCTTTACTTTGCAATCTTCTGTTAAGAATATTCAAATGATGTATAATGTCCACTAAAAACGCTATGTCACAAACACACTCTAGATCTTTAAGTAGTCCACAGGCATGATACTGTATCTTTCAGCTCCAAAAATGTAAGTACTTGGTCTTTTAATTTGAAGAACCGTCAAACCACTTCTTCCTTAGAAAGCCATCTAACTGAGTTGTTAAGTAGATGTTCACCATATTCATTTATTTCTTCATCTAAAAGTTCCCTAAAAATCCCGTCGGTTAAGCCGTTACCTCCGAGATCGTGACGTCACAACTCGTGGATCCATAGCCCACTGGAAAGAGGTGATCCTGAAGCGAACTGTTGTCATATGACCAAAATGGTCTAAATTTAGTGCAATTTCTCCAAGTTTTTACCGCAAGTGAATACAGTTATTATTCTTGTGATTAAAGTCTCTTAAAAACCTGTATTGCATTATGTTTTCCAGTCAAAACTGCTTTATTCTTGTGCCAGTTTCGTGAAAAAACGATAAGTGGGTGTAATATTAAATTGTGTGTAGGGTTTAGAATACTATATCTGTAGCACTTGTAAATATAATTTGCTTGCAGTAGTAAAAAATAATAAATAATTAAAAATACTTAGCTGAAAATTCGGACTAAGTTATTCACATGACCGTTCGTTTCATGCCCTGTCTTTCTAGTGGGCTATGTCGTAGATCATAGCCACTGGATAGAGGAGGCCTTGAAATAAACCGTTGTCATGTGATCAAAATGGTTTCAGTTTGTGATATTTCTCCAACTTTTTACTGGAAGTGAATACAGTTTATAAAAAACCCTTATTGCATTATGTTTTCGAGTCGAAACTGCTTTATTCTCTCGCCAGTTTTGTGAAAAAAATGTAAGTATTTGTAATATTAAATTCTGTGTAGGGTTTAGATTACTATATCTATGGCACTTATAAATACAGTTTGCTTGCAGTAGTAAAATTTATTAAATAATTAAAAATAATAAGATGAAAATTCAGACGAAGTTGGTCACATGAACGTTCGTTTCAGGACCTGTTCTTTACAGTGGGCTATGTCGTGTCTGTATTACCACGCTGCGCCTAACTGTGGGACTTAATAGTGTCCTTTTCCCGTGGTTTGCTTCAACTAACATTTTAATTGCAGTTTTATATACCGGTAATTGAATGAGATAGGTATTTGATTATGCCACAGGGGTACAATGTACCCCCCAAATTCTAAGGAGGGGTACATTAATATCTACTATACCACCCCCAGATATGAGCAAACACAAACCAATCATTCATAAAGAGTGAACTGTAAAATTTATATGCTACTTGTTTTTTTTTATTCTCTTTTTTTTTTCAAAGAAATGTCACGGGTCATCTGTTTTTTTATATCCGAAGCTTGTAGTGGGAGGCTTTTCATCCACCCAAAACTGGCCAACCATCTGGGAAACTCCAGCAAATTAGTTCTGCAGGGAAAAACGACGAGTGCGAGGTTTTTTGTTAATAACTTCAAACAGCATATGGTAGGGCTAGGGCTTGATAATATACTTGTGATCAATGTTTCTTTTCCCTTAAAATTCCATGCATCTTGATCAGGTAGTTTTTTCTGCACTTTAAAAAAAAATTTAATGCACAAGTGGACATATCAGCGCCCGCAGCCCCGCCACTAAAATTGTTTTCTCTCTTAAGATCTGTAGCAATACAACAAGGGCATTACGGATTTCACGTACCACTCATAGAACTCCAATTCATCGATATCTCCACCATCATTTAGCTTTGCACTAGACCTATGTGCTTTTTACATCAATTGTCAGCCTATGTATCGTTCAAAGTTTTTAATATAGACTTCATAAGGCTTCAATGGTTACTGTCTTCGCGGGTAGAGCAGTTTTTATCTTACTGCGGTTTTACTTTATTAACGTAAACAAAAATTATAGGAAATTTAATTCGTTCTTGTAAAGAGTTATATAACATTTCCTGAGAAATCCCTCTTTTCCAAACCCTGCTGACAGAAATTCATCCTAACGTTGACTTATCCTTGCTCAATATTTTAATGGGAAAAAAAGTACAAAAATTAAAAAGAGAAAACACGCAGAAAAAAAAACCTTCTCCATTCATTTTCTGATAAGAAATTAATAATGCGAACTTTTTGTCAGCAACAAAAATAATAATGTTCATTCGGATGAATTCCTGATCAGTATACGTATTTTATAAAAACCCTAATATACTATCCCCCCCCAAAAAAAAATAAATTCGGAAGGGGTCATCCATAGATGGCTTAATCCTTGAGATGTAAGGTTCATGAGCTTGTACCCCCTAAATCAAAAGCGTTCCAACGCCACTGATCTGTCATGTCATCTATTGCAAGAGAGAATTATGTGGAATTAGTAGTTAAATACTTTATTTGTTTTCATACATCATTCGCGATTTCTTCAATGCTCCTCATAACTGTATTTTGAGAAGGGGAAATGTTGCCCGGCATTTTTTTAATGTTTGTATCACCAGTGTGTTAGGCAAATATAGAGAGACTTTCTACCTCGCCATCTGAGAAAGATTTTTCTTTTGAGTGAGTAAATACGATATTTCATATGACGCTCTAAGCGTGTCATTCATCTCTTCACATTTTGTTACAAATAAGCTTTGCTGGTAATGAAGTCCCCTTTTTATCTTTGAAATACACTGAGTGGCCACTTTATTATGATCACCTGACAGTTTTGAGCAAATGATCTATGGCTGCACGCTGTTGCCGTCAGATGGCGAGGCTAGTATAAAAAGGGGAAAGCTTAGTGCTTGCGACAGTAGTAGAAGTGATTTTTGGGTGACGAGATGGGTAAAAAATGCGGTTTGACTGACTTTCAACGTGGGATCATTGTAGGAACTCGGAGCCATGGAGCGAGTATCACCGAAACCGCTGCATTCGTGAAATGTTCCAGAGTAGCTGTTGTTAAAGTGTTTAAAGACTGGACTGTCAGCCAAAAAACTGGGTCTCTACGTGAAACGTGTGGTCGTCATCGACTAGTGACTGCTCGGGCGGAACGGAGAGTGTCCAGACTGGTAACAGACAACAGAAGGGCAGCAGTGCAGCAGTGCAGCAAATTACAGACATCTTAATCAAGGATCCCCTCAAATGATCTCTGCATGCACAGAAGGCCTGTTCGAACACCTTTGCTGTCTGCAGTTAACAAGAGAAAACGTCTCCAGTTCTCACAGGAGCACAAGGATTGGACAGTCGATAATTGGAAACAAATTATGTGGTCCGATGAATCACGTTTTCAGTTGCACCATGCCGATGGTCGAGTGAGAATTTGGCAGAAACAGCACGAAAGCATGGACCCCAAATGCATTGCTACAACCCTTTAAGCTGGTGGATGCAACTTTATGGTTTGGGGAATGTTTTCCTGGTATGCTTTGGGCCCTTTAATTCGTGTTGATCAACATCTGACTGCACATCATATCTAAACAACATTGCGGGCCAAGTGCATCTTGTCATGTGGATGGTTTATCCCAATGGCGATGGCTACTTTCAACAAGATAATGCGTCCTGCCATAGTGCTTGTACTGTACAGGATTGGTTTCAGGAACATGCCAGTGAGTTTACTTTGCTTAGGTGGCCCCCACAATCTCCAGATCTCAAACTCATTGAGAATTTGTTGGATGAAGTTGAACGAGCCATCAGACAGCTGGATCGACAACCCTGCAATCTCACACTCCTGGAAAGTGCTATTCATCAAGCATGGTCTCAGATTCCACAAACCACCTATCAACATCTCGTGGAGTCCATGCCACGAAGAATCGACGCAGTATTAAAGGCAAAATGTGGCCCAACGAAGTACTGTGGGGGTGGTCATAATAAAGTGGCCACTCAGTGTATAGTCAGTTCTTAAGGCAGAGGTATCACGTTTTAAATGTATCATGAGTTTGCTTGAAATGCCTCTCAATTTTGTATTTTTTAGGTACTGCAATTGTTGTTGAACAGAAAAGACAAATCGGTTTCGAGGACTTCCATTTGTTAAACAGAAATTGTTCTTACCATTCTTCATTGAATGTCCGGAACACCACGTCACTGTCACATTGCCTTTTTGATGCGTCATGTTTACTAGAAACCGCTTTACTTCGCACTTCAAAACAATATACATGTACTACGAATTAAACTGAATATCAACACGTTTCTTAGAATCTTAAGAAACACAATGTGATGCGAGACGACTGAGACTGAAAATGGGGCCAGCTGGCGGGGGGAGACAAGCGCTGTGTATAGTCACGTGATAACTCTCCTCCATTGCCCCCCTCCCACAAACGCACTGACTCACGCTCGTGTTTCCACAAAAATATGTCAGTATGTGTTTTTGAAATCGCGACCAATTTCACATCGGCGTAATTTATAAAATTCGAATAAATACGGTCAAGAATTAAACAAAAAAAAAATTAATTCGAAATAAAAAGAGATAAATATTAATAACATAAAAATAATTATTATTGTCAGGAAGAATTGAATTATAAAAACAAAGTTAGTGCTTAGGCTACTGGGAAGCTACGCTTGGCCAACCCTGCACTAGGACTGAAACTTACTAAACCCGCTAAGAAAAGAGTGGACGTGCTGCCATCTATCGGCTAATCTCAAATTGCAATAAATAAAAATAGTTAACGGAAAACAGGCAGCAGTTGGAAGTACAGACGACGCGCGTTGCATAGAAGGATTACGTGTGTCCCCCTACACTTGGAACGTGGTTCCATATTTCTCATATTCCTCTATATATCCCGTGAAATGTAGATTAGTAGTCCTCCCCTCAGGGGCGGCTCCTGCTATGGGGCTGTGGGGCTGCAGCCCCCTACCCAAAGCAGTTTTTTTCATGCCGTACCAAGGGAGAGAAGTTTGTGAACACCGCTGTAAGTTTTCCCAGCATAATGCCACGACTACAGTTTTCTGAACTCAACTGGAAGTTTTCCCTGAATAACACCAGTGGGAGCGGGAAGAACGTTACGGACTGCGCTTATTGCAGCCCTGACGGCTATTGAAACCAACTCATGTGGGAAACTCTGCCTATTCCCACATCAGTTCGTTTCCTTTGAATAAAACTTCCCTGGGGACTGCATTCATGGCAGCTCTCGCTAGCAGGGTTGCTCGCGAATGCAGTCTCTCGTTGAGTGAGAATGCATCGCCGGGCCTATGTGCTTTGTTGATAAATACGGTTCTTGTGCTTCCGAATAAGACATAAAGTAGGGGAATAAATTAAAAATAATGACGAATGTTGAAATAAAGTATTAAATAAAGAACGTTTGAATGTATTTCTCAACCTGGGGGTTTTTTTTCTTCCAATTTTTGGTTTGTTCCTGCTTTTATTCAACGTAATAATTCTAACAACAATGTTGCTCCCATCTAATAACAAATACTCAGTTGCCGGGACTTTTGCAAAAAAACGTTTTACTTATATTTTCTCTTCTGGTCAAAATGGGCATGTAAACAAATTGCGATTAAAAATAGAGTTCAGTATTGGATAAATTGAAAAAAAAAAAAAAAAAAAAAGAGAGAGAGAGAGAGATACTAATTTCTGCAGCAAAATACTTGCACAAAATTGATTTCTTCACTTATCAAGCACAGCGAAATTTTCGCTTTTAAACTCACGTAAATTTGTATTCACCAAAAATCATTGAAGTCACTCTACTGGATACATTTTATTTTTCTGCTGCATCCCCCTCCCTCCCAAAAATCAGCTGTGCATTTCAATTGAGGTAGTGTACTTAATTACTTTGAAAAGAACATTTAATCAGATATCATTGGTTAGAAAATTTACGAAGTTGGTAAATTTTGGAAAACAAATTTTTCTACACTAAATTGTTATCATGATGACTTCAGAATTAAAACTGGACTGAATATGTTTGCAACCCGTTTTTATTAAAGAGAATGCTGGTGTGTGAGTATCGCAATAACAACTCATCGCGAAATTCTGGCAGACCCTTCAAAATTCCACAAAATGTTTTTCATCGCCGTCCAAGTTGCAGTGGTTGGTATCAAGTTGAAGTTCCAAAGGGAGTGTATCAGAAGAAAAAAATATTTATTCTCATATTTCTAGGGGTCACAATGAGACACCTGAGAACGCGTAACGCGTACATGACCTTGAGTGTGTCTCTGCTACCACTGGCACACGTATTAATTTTTTAAACTTTTTTGTCCTTATATATATATATATACGCACAGTACAGTATATGCATGTATATATAATTTGCAACCACTATCAATCCACTGCCGGATGAAAGTCTCCAAGTTTCTTCTTCCACAACAGTCTGCCTTGAGTCAGTTTCTTTCATGCTTTCGAATTTCATGTACCCATCTCCCTCTTGTCATCTTCTGGGTATTGTTTTTTCCCTTGCTATCCAGTTCAATATTTCAACTCTCCGTCGGTGGTTCTTTCTTCTAGCAATATGTCCATCCCATTGCAATTTCAGGAGTTTTGACCATGTCTTCCACTCTTGACTATTTTCCCGATCCACGAGTTCCTATTTGTATCATTCCAGGTAACATCAAATATGCATCTCTACATGCTGCTTTCACTTGTCTGCAACGTCTGTATATCTATATTAGTTGAGGTCCATGTCTGTGCTCCATGCGTAAGAACTGGAAGGATGCACTGATTAATCAGTTTCTTTTTAAGAAATAATGTATTCGACGAAGTTTTATAGGTCTATTATTTTCTTCATAAATGTGACAATGTGGCCATCGCTTAATATCTGTTGCCTAATTTAGGTATCGGTACTTTTACATTTTCCATATCAATCGTTAAATATAAAATCTAAATATTAATTTCTTGTAAAAAAAGCACTTTCGATCAGTATATATATATATTATTGTTATTATTATTATTATTATTAAACGGACAGCATCAGCACAGGCGTAGTAACTTAGCCTTCGAAGTGTATCATGATATCTACAAAATTGAGATGCAGCCCCCCCCATCTCAGCTTACCACGAACCGCCACTGCCTCCACTCCAACTTAAGCTAGCAAAAGGAAATAAAAAAAGTCATTTGCCAGACAGTATGTTTGCCGGAATTGTTTTCTTCTCAGAACACTGCTTGGTGGTGTTGATTTGGTTCATATGACAAAACAAAAAAAAAAAAAAAAATCACTGTGCTCGTTTTATTCTGGTAGACACAGACGTTTCGATTCATGAGGAAACAAAAGATTTCCTTTCGGCTAATTTTTTTAGTACGGACGCAATTAACTTTCGCAAATGTCCTTTTAAGGGCCAGCCAAAATAGTGTTGTGGTCGCGATCCCACTGCGGACCACCAATGTTGAAACCATGGTTCCACCGCGGAGCACCAATGTTGTAACTATGGTTCCATCAGCGGACCACCAATGTTCTAACCATGGTTCCATCGTGGACCACCAATGTTGTAACTATGGTTCCCACAGCGGACCACCAATGTTCTAACCATGGTTCCATCGTGGACCACCAATGTTGTAACTATGGTTCCCACCGCGGACCACCAATGTTGTAACCATGGTCCCACCGCGGAACACCAATTAATACGTTAATGAATTCCGAGCGGTTATTCTTCAAAATAAAAGGATTGGGTTCGTTTTCTCGTGAATACTGCTCTAATGGGGCATGCACTTAAACTTACTTTTACTATTATAAGAGCATCCAGGAATCAACTGCTAGGATTGCCGGCACATCATCATCATCATCATCATCATCACTGTCAACCATTATCAATCCACTGCTGGACGAAGGTCTCCCCAACTTTCCTCCACAACGGTCTGTGTTGTGCCAGTGTCCTCCATGTCATTCCTGCATACTTTCGAATTGCATCCACCCATCTCACATGTGGTCTTCTTCTGTGTCGTTTCCTGTCCCTTGGAATCCAATCTAAAATTTCGGCTGTCCATCGATGGTCTGTCCTTCTGGCAGCATGTCCAGCCCATTGCCATTTCAGGGATTTAACTCTGATCATGATGTCTTCCACTCTTGTCATTTTTCTGATCCACGAGTTCCTCTTCTTATCTCTCCTGGTTACACCAAGCATGCACCTCTCCATGCTTTTTTGAGTTGTCTGCAGCCTTTGTATGTCTCTTTTAGTTAAGGTCCACGTCTCTGCAGCATACGTAAGCACTGGAAGGATGCATTGATCAAGCACTTTTCTTTTAAGACATAATGGCATATTGCTCTCGAAAATTATGCTGTTTCTTCCAAAAGCTCTCCAGGCAAGTTTTGTACGCCGATTAATTTCTTCATCAGCACATATATATATACTTTAATTTAGACAGTCATATTTACATAATTTATATATGCTGATGAATTACGTCTGATCATGGCTATTGACAGGTCACTAAGACCAAACTTGGCAAATTTTTAACAGTTTGCACTGTTCATCGATCGATTTCGAGACAGTCACTCAAACGTCTTGTTTCGGGTGTTTTGAATATCGGTTTCTATCTTGGTAGAACAAAGTTCCGCGTGACAAATAAACTGAGCTTAAAAATCAAAGAACTGTTACTTACTTCTTCTGATCATAATACTTGATATCAAACGGAGTAAGAAACTGCCTTATGCCATCTTTAAACACGCAGAGACGCACATGCGCGTTCACTGGCCCGGCTGCTGAAGCGTGGGATCTTCTTCTCGATAGGAACTTCCCGATGCAACGGGGAACGGTTTTTTAACTTCTGGTCACTTGTCGCTCTATTATAACAAGAACACTAGCAAATACACTACCGGAAAGTGAAAAAAGAACACCAAGAAGGAATTGGCGGACGTTCATGAAATTTACATATGTTAATGGGGTCGAGGTTACGTAGGTGTGATGTTAATTTCTGGACCAACCGGTGAGCACGTACGCCACAGCACGGCATAATATGCAAATTATCGTCGGTGGTATTTAAGGAGTACGGCGAAGTGAATGTAATCAGTCGTCGGCGTACGGACACGTGCGAAGACCCTAAAGAATCTGCAATGCCTGGACATGGAAGACGTGTACGATTTCAGCAGTTATCGGACTTTGGGCGAGGTCGTCTAGTCAGACTCCGCGCGAGGCCGGGTGGTCGTATCGTCGTATTGCGGAGCGAATTGGACGGGAAGTATCGGTGGTGGTACGATGGTGGCGTAGATGGTCCGAGGAACATTTCCACACGAGAAGACGTCGAACCGGGAGTCATAGACGGACTGATGAGCGGACCGATCGACGCATAAGAAGAGCGGCGTTGTCAAGCAGAGCATCCACTGCGATGCGAATCCGGGCTGCCGTTGCACTTGAGGTGACTGTGCGAACAATCCGCAACCGTCTAGTGGATGCAGGACTACGTGCACGTGTGCCTCTGGCATGTGTACCTCTGACTCCAGCCCACCGTCAGGAACGGCTGCAGTGGTGTCGCCAACGTCTGCACTGGAGAACGCAATGGCGATCTGTCGTGTTCAGGTATGAAAGCAGATTCTGCTTGGGAGCCTCCGATGGCCGTATGCGTGTTCGCAGACGCACAGGGGAGCGTCTCCACACTTCTTGCACCCGCCAGCAACACACAGGGCCTACACCTGGTCTCCTGGTGTGGTGAGAGATTACCTATCACTCCCGTACACAAGTAGTGTTTGTACCGGGTACGTTAAACAGCACCTCCTACATCAACAACATCATTCAGCCCGTTGTTGTGCCATTTGTAAGGTCGGTCCATCGTGGTGTTTTCCAGCAAGATAACGCACGCCCACACACGGCATGTGCAACGCAACATGCACTTCAGGGTGTGAGACAACTTCCATGGCCTGCACGTTCACCGGATTTGTCCCCCATTGAGCACGCGTGGGATTTTATGGGACAACGACTTATCCGGTCTCCACGGCCAGCCACGACCATCTCCGATTTACGCGTCCAGGTTGAGGATGCTTGGAACTCAATACCCCAAACTTACATCCAACATCTGTACGACAGACTCCATGCCAAAATTGCACAGTGTGACGCAGTTCATGGCGGTTCAACCTCGTACTAACCATGTTACATGGAAATGTTATTTTTCAGTTTACCAGCAAATACAGCTGTATTTTGCCGTAATGTTTTGATCACGTCATCCTCTGTATTCCATTATTATGCTGTATAAATTTCGTTGGTATCAGACGTCTCCTTCTTGGTGTTCTTTTTTCACTTTCCGCCAGTGTAGTTTGCACTTGTTAACTCGCTACTTCTTGCCATGTTAGCCAAAGGTTGGCCATCCGTCACTTTTCCTGTTGTTGTATCAGGCAAACTTCTTCTGATCAGCTCTTTTATCTGAGCCAAGAGTGCAGCTCCCTTTTTCTCTCGTGTATCGGGAAACAACTGCTTATTTCTTTCTTCTGTTGATTTCAGCTACTCGGTAGAGACCCTCGCTTTTCTTTTCCTCACATGCACACAAGTGCACGAGAATATTAGGAGCACTCAAAGATGCGTTCGTCGGTCCCTCAGTATTACACTTATAGAACAAATTTCTTCACCCAAACTGCAACCTCTCCCCTAAATCTGTCCTGCTAATGGCGTTCGCGACCCCCTTGTTTAGTCTCGATCCCCGACACGTCGGCTGAATTACGACTGTTTTCGTCGCCTTCGGGATTCCACACGCAATAGCAAAACATTTTGTGTGGTCCATGCTTCGCTTTGGAACTTCTCTTTTCTTTGTTCAAAACTCAATCAGAACCAACGCATTAATTAATCAAATCATTAATCGGTCAGATTAGCCACGGTCATTATATTAAAAAATAATGAGGCAAAAGTCGTAACAATAATAATAATGAAACGGGTTCGTTACTAAATTTACGTGCTTATACAGTAGTGCCCGAAATTGTGGAAACCTTTTGGAAAAAGTGTATTTTTGAGGTTTGATGGATCATAACACCACCTTTTTTTTTTTTTTTTGGAGTAATACCATAAAATTATATACTAAAGAGCAATTGAATTAGAGCCAGCTGACGTTATACAAATGTGGCGCTGTGGGCGGCCCTGTAAACGGAAACGACATAACGTATGCAGCGATCCGACAATATAAGGTGTGATGCGACGGGAATCAGTAACAGTCGGACGCAGTATCTGTAAAACGAAGGATCTAAGCGCATTTGATCGTGGGAAAATTGTCGGGGCCCGACGATTGGGTCACTCCATCTCGAAAGTCGTGCAGGCACTAAGAGTTCCAGGAGCAACTGTGTCACGGGTGCACCGTGAGTACATCGAATCCAGTAAAACCATTCCTGCAAGGGCCAACTGCCGTAGACAGCAGCGTGTGGATGAGCAGGGTCATCGTCGGCTAGCTCTCATTGTAACAGCGGATACACGGGCCACAGTGCAAGAAATCACTCGGAAATTTAACGCTGCTGCACAAAACCGTGTAAGCAACCACACCATCCAGAACCATCTCCTCGCTATGGAGTACAGAAGCCATCGTCCCACGAGGGTACCGCTGCTAACCGCACATCACAGGGTGCAAAGATTAGCATGGGCGCGGGAACATCGCCACTGGACACTAGACATGTGGAAAAATGTAACCTGGACTGACGAGTCGAGATTGATGTTGGTACATGCGGATGGCAGGATACGAGTACGGCGCAAACCACATGAAGCGATAGATCCTTCTTGCCAGCAGGGTACTCTTCAAGCTGGGGAGGGGGGTGGCATTCTTGTCTGGAGACTGTTTACGTGGACAGAAATGGGATCCCTGGTACGTGTGGCATCGTCCCCCACAGGTCAACGTTACCGGGATATCGTGGATGACAATTTGCTCCCGTTTGTGCGTCTTCAACATCCCACTGGGGACCTCATCCTGCAACAAGACAATGCACCGTGCCATCGCTCCCGAATTGTATCCGAATTTTTGGATGAACACTCCACCGACGTGACTTCGCTTCCTTGGCCAGCTAGGTCACCTGACCTCAATCCCATCGAGCACATCTGGGATGCCATCGAGAGAGATGTTCTAGGCTCTGACCCCTTCCATCAAATCTTCGTGAACTGTGGAAGCTTGTTCAGGGGCCGTGGATCCGTATGGCTTCCCAACGCTTCCATTGTCTTGTCGAGTCCATGCCGAGACGAATCGCTGCCGTCATCAGGGCGAAAGGTGGTGCTACACGTTACTAGACAGGTATCTCTAATTCATTTGCTCTTCAGTGTATGTCAGTGGAAAGATAATTTCATCAAAAATGTAATGCAACAAAGTTTGTTCAATTATCTGTATTCTCTGAAAAGTTATATCCAAATAACCAGAAAAAGGAAGCACAACTTGCTTAGCTAGATATGAAGTAGCTTTACTTCATTTGAATGTAGCCAATGAGCGTTTAGAGAGCTAATCAGGTGTCATCTTGTTTTGGAAATGAGCCAATAAGGCCACACTAGGATTCAGCTATTGATGTCTCATATAATGCAGCTGAGAGGAGGACATTTGTCAGTGTGTTATGTGATTGCTATAAAGTTGGTTGGGTTTCTTTTGTGCTCTTTCACTTAGTGAGCTTGTAAAACGTTATAAAATTGAAGAAATGGCGCAAAGAGTTAACATAAAATAGTAGTATTAAGTGAACAAAGCTTCAGTTATGAAGAAATTAAAAGAAAAATTGTTGGAAACTTAACCAAAGGTGGCATTTCTAAATATTTAAAGAAGTATATGGAGACTCAGTCACTAAAAAACCAGACTGGTAAAGGCAGGAAAAGGTTCACAACAGCAAGTGATGATAGAAGAATTAAGAGACTGTGCCTAGGTGACAGAAGAAAATCATCTGGTTGTATACAAGATGAAATGGCACAATGCAATGGGAAGTTGAGTGCTGGGACTGTTCGGCGCAGACTGCAGGAATTTGGTCTAAAAGCTAGAATTCCACGAAAAAAACCTTTTTATCTCTCAAACTAAGGTTGAAAATATTAAACTGGGCTAAAACCCATGTTAACTGGACAGCGGAACATGGGACAGTGTTATTTGGAGTGATGAGACCAAAATCTCCCTGTTTGGTATAGTGATGGCATAAAATTCGTAAGGAGAAGAATCGGAGAAGATTTGCGTCCTAATTGCATTATATGTACCGTGAAACACCCAGTTAGTGTTATGATGTGGGGTTGTATGACATCAAAAGGTGTGGGCAGAATTTGCGTGATTAATGGGATTATAAATGGCCAAAAATACATTAATGAAATACTTCAGCCCAAACTAAAGCCTTCCACACGTGATCTTTTCCAAGATAATGAACCATTTATAATTCAACAGGATTCAGCTGCATGTCATGTTGCTGCCGTGTGCAAAAATTGGTTTCAAGATAATCATATTCCACTGCTGGAATGGCCTGGGAATATCCCGGACCTTAACCCCATCGAATATCTATGAAGCCGACTAAAGAAACTTGTTAATCAGAAGCAACCCAGCAATAAAACTCAATTAATAGAAGCAATAATTCAATCTTGGTTTCACATTATAACAGCTGCAGAACTAAAAAACTTGGTTCACTCCATGGGAAGGGGTTGTAAGGCCGTAATTAAAGCTAAAGGTTACCCAACTGAGTATTAACTGACATGGTGAGAATTTTTGTATATCTCATTTTTTCTATGTGTTTCACTTTTCTTCTTTATAACTGCTGTTCTAATACAAATTCATTCATAGAAGTTATTGCATTACATTCTTGATGAAATCATCTTTCCATTGATATATAATTTTATGGTATTACTCCAAAAAAAAGTGGTGTTATGAGCCATCAAACCTCAAAAATACACTATTTCCAAAAGGTTTCCACAATTTCGGCCACTACTGTACATTTTATATCAGCCGAAAAATGACAGCACATCCCTGCTAAAACTTCTATCGCCTAGTGCGAGCCACATTGTGAAGTATAACCTAAAATTTATCCAGTCATTCAGAGTCAATGAAACCGGTTAAATATAAAATAAAAAATCAGCTGGAATTGAGGTCACTGGTAGGTGATAATTGTGCGAGTGGGAACTCATCAGAGAATATCAGTCTTTTTTTTCTTTTTGATCTCAAAGACTACAATCTTGTGACGGTTATATACAGGGTGCATAGAAAAGTCCCTTTAGCCTGGAATAACTTACGAACGGAGAGAGGTACAGTTAGGCAAGTAAGATAACGGTATAGTAAAGCGACTACGACCGATCGAATATAACCAATAGCAGCGCCCCTAGTGGCGAAATGCGGACGAAAGAGCAAAATTTCCAATTACAAAGTTGTAGAGCATCAATTATTTAGTACAAACCAACCCTTGACCACCGCTGCCAACAATCATGCACAGTGGCAATATTGCGGAAAGAATATCCACCTTCTCGTAGCCCTATTACACGACCTCGTTCAAACTCCGTGAGCTGTTGATAATGGCTTCTTCGTCTTCTTAAAGGCATTCTTGACTAACATCAACACACTACGTCGAAACTCAACGATAACTAACGCTCACGAACGTTACAGCGCGTATTTACAGCAAACCTGCTTTGCATGTTCCGAGGGGCGCTACTAGCGCCACACGTAAGCGCCGAGCTCGAAATTTGCTAGACGTCATCTTACAGATGTACTCCCAGCGCCTACCAACTGTCGTTTATCTAACACAGCCCCTTCTTGGTGTTGGGATTTTTTTTCCGTCAGTGTATATGGGAATAAGTGTCCAGAATACGAGACTGTGGCAGAGTGGAAAAGACATTTTCAAAGTGGTCATATGACCATTTTTGACGAACCAAGGTCCGGACGGCCATCTTTGACAGATGACCAGAGTGTTGTGAGCAAAGTGGAGAAGTTAATCCTTAAAGATAGGCATACATCCATTGAAATGCTTTGTCAAGATGTTAAGTTAATCCTTAAAGATAGGCATACATCCATTGAAATGCTTTGTCATCAAGTTAATCTAAGCTATGAGTCAGTATGGACAATCATGCAAGATCAATTGAACATGTCCAAGGTCTCAGCGCGATGGGTACCTAGACTTCTCACCCCACTCCATAAGGAAACTCGAGCACAATCCGTGCAAAAAATGTTGGATCTTTGTAACGCGAATTCCGAATATATTTTTGACCGTTTGATTACTATGGATGAGTGTTGGTTTTACCTCTATGATCCAGTAACCAAAGAAAGCAATGGAAACATCCCTTTTCACCACCCCCAAAAAAGGCAAAAGTCTGCCGCTAAAGTGACGCTCTCTGTTTTCTGAGATAAAAGTGGTATTATTTTAACAGACTACCTTCAGAAGTGTTAAACGATTACCTCTAACTACTATTGCGACCTACTGACCAAATTAAGAGACAAAATTAAAAGCAAAAGACGCGGAATGATCACAAAAGGGGTCCATTTGTTGCACAACAACGCACCAGTTCATTCAGCAGCATGGTCACTGCGAGTCGTCTTAAATACAGCGTATTGCCTCATCCTCCATATTCTCCTGATATGGCACCAAGTGACTTATTTTTGTTCCCCAAAATGAAACGTCCACAACGTGGGAGGCGATTTGATGACACTGATGACGTCATTTTTGAGGTAGAACAGTGGTTTCAGGCACAATCTGAGGTGTTCTACACTAAGAGAATAAAGAGGGTCAAGCGAAGGTAGGAGAAATGTGTAGCACTGGGTGGTGCCTATGTAGAAAAGGCCCAAGCACCTGAATAAAAAGTTCTTTTTCTAGCTTGCTTATTTCTTGGTGATTGCACGAACATTTTGATACGCCCTCGTATTCGTACATCAAACGAATGATCGTGTTACAATCGGTTCACGCTCTATGGCGTTTCATGAATCACAAGAGTTTTAGTGTTAAGAGAATGATAGCTTCTTTTTTACGACCGCAATCTTCAAAATAACGTCAGAGGAGGTAGATTATGCGTATGTTAAAACTTTACTAAAAAGAAATATATCAGTACAGAAAAAAATCTAAACAAGTTATAACGAAGTAAATTTCTCCGTCATTTTTGGTCTACGCCGGGATTCGAACCCGAGGCCGCTTATTCCGGAACAAGTCGCTCTACCAACTGAGCTACGCAGACATGTATTCTGATTCCTATCTGCCTTTATGTCATGTGCGTCCTGCTGGCAGGTACGTCACATCTCCCCCCCCCCCCCGAAAGAGGGCCGGGGGCATGGCCCACGGATCAGCCGTGACCATGAATCGTTGCAGGCAGACAACCACTGTAGAACGTGCACTTGAGAACTCCCAGTCGATCTGGTGTGTGGAATGCAACGTCACACACATTTATTTTTCGAAGCACTGGAGAAGGGATTCTCTGATTTTTCCTATCTCGCGGTGTGGAAATAACATCACACCAATGCGAGATTTCGAACGGTCGGGTCATCCGGATAGTTCGGGCGCCATTATAACGAAGTAAATTTCTCCGTCATTTTTGGTCTACGCCGGGATTCGAACCCGAGTACGCTTATTCCGGAACAAGCAGCTTTACCAACTGAGCTACGCAGACGTTTATTCTGATTCCTATCTGCCTTTATGTCGTGTGCGTCCTGCTGGCAGGTACGTCACAAAGTATATAGCATAACTGACAAGCGTTTCATGGTTGCAGTGGGATTCTTTTTTGCTGAAGTTGTTATTTAGCACATCTCCTGGTTCATTACGTGCAACGCGAAAGGAAGCCCCTGCAGACAAATGGTCAGACCCGAAACTAAGATGACGCAGTGCCCGGGGCTCTCCCCTTCTCGAGGCCGGTGGCCCCAAATCAGCGACGGGCGATTTCCTATGGTCCTGTGGATATTCATACTCCCTCCCCCACTCTCTCTCGAACAAAATATATATTGGGTAGGGGGGGGGGGTAACTAACACCGTGAGCAACTCGCTGGGCAGTCCTCCTTCCATAATATAGGGCCAATGACTCCAGGGAAAGAAGAGATCCATGCCTCAACTAGACTCGAACCCGGACACAATTCGGACTAATGGTCAAAAGCCATCACTTGGACCAGTGCGCCACTGGCGGGGCAGATATCCATTACTACCTCCCCTAATTCATAGGAGAGGCTAATAGGCCAAATCAATGAAAACACGTTGAATATTTAAAATATTATTAACATTTAATATTTTGAATCATTTAGAGTCACGTTCACCGCAAAGGCACTTTCTTTTATGGAAATAAAAACAAGAAAGATGACACCGAATTTTCTGGTGTAATAAGCACGTCTTTTGAATCCGTTCTGACGCAAATTAAATTTATCAAAGCTATTCAAAGCCAATGGAACCAGCATGGAAAACAATAGTATCTGTCGGAAGGAAGAGATTTTTCAATCGGGTTCTTAATCCCTCAGATATTGCTGTAAACGGAATCGTGAGCTTACGCCCTCTGGTTGCAGACTTGTGCGTTAAGAAAAACATGAATTTATATGAGAAACATTTCGCACCGGAAACGCTCTCCAATACGAAATTTGTTTTCAAATCGGACTCTTAGAAACAGAGATATCGACAAAAATAAGATGTGACTTTACGTCTCCTGGTGGGAAAACCATGTATTATTTTAGGAAGAAAGTATTCTCAAAAGGTTTTTTCATATCAGCGGTATCAGTCCAAGAAAAAAAAAATTAGTCGAGTTTTCAGGAGCCCAGATTTTGTTACAAATACATCACAAGCAGAAATTAATAATTATGCCACCTGGTGGCCAAACCATTCTTTACCAAATATTAGAAATTATGAGAAAAATACTTTCCATCAGGTCTTGTATGCGGTCCAGGAAAAATTTTTCAAATCGGAGTTTTACAAGCAGAAATAACGCAGAAAACGCAATTTACCTTTGTGCCCCCTAGCAGAAAGTCTATGATCTACTTGAAAATTTTGAATTCATAGGAAAATCATTTCGCATCAGAAACACTATCCAACAAAGAAGGAATTTTTGAAACTTTACTCCTAGAAGCAGAGATATTGACAAAAATAAGATCCACATCTGCGCCCCCTGGCGTAGAAACCATACATTATTTCAAGAAGAAAATGTTCCTAAAAGGTTTGTCGACATGAGTAGTATCGATCAACAAACGACTTTTTTTGCAATCGAGATTTTAGAAGCTCATATTTTGCTGCAAACACATCAGAAGCGGAAATTAAGTCTTACGCCATCTGGTAGCCAAACCATTTTTTACAAAAATTAAAAATTGCGTGCAAAGGATTTTCCATCAGGAGTTGTATCCGGTGCAGAAAGAGTTTTTCAAATTGGAGACTTAGAAGCAGGGGGAAGAGCAATTTACCTTTACGCCCCCTAGCGGAAAGTCTATGAATTACTTGAAAATTTTGACATTATATGAAAAACATGTCACACTGAAAACAATATCCAACAAAGAAGGAATTTTTCAAATGGGACTCCTAGAAGTAGAACTATTGACAAAAATAAGATATACATCTACGCCCCCTGGCGGAGAAACTGTGGAATATTTTATGAAGAAGATATTTCGAAAAGGTTTATCGATGTGAGTGGCATCAGTCCACGAAATAATTTTTTCAATCGATATTTTAGAAGCTCAGGTTTTTTGGCAAATACATCAGAAGCAAAAATTAACGGTTACGCCCCCTGGTGGCCAACGCATTCTTTACCAAAAATTTGAAATTATATGCAAAAGATGTTGCATCAGGAGGTGTATCCGCTGAAGAAAATATTTTCCAAATCGGAGTTTTAGAAGAACAGTATCGGTAAAAATGTAGTTTACTTTTACGCTCCCTATCGGAAAATCTATGCGCAATTCGCAAAAGTAACTATATCTAAAATACTCTTCGACATAAATGGAATCGAAAGATAAAACAATTTTTTAATCGGATGTTTAGAAGCAAATATGAGGAATAAAACGTATTTTTGAATTCGACATCATCTGCATTCACGCCCTCTAGCGGCGAAATTGTGCATCGTAAAAAAAAAACGAAAAAAACGAAATGAAGAATCATCATTCGCATATTTCAAGCTTTCGAATGCAAAAAAAAAAGTTTTCAAATCGGACTAATAGTTGCAGAGATATCGTGGGTACAGATGGACTGACTGACGGACGAGCGGACAAAGCGGTAACATAAGCACGATCTTTTTTTACAAAAGACGTGCTAAAAATATATGTATTTTTGGCATGTGACTCACACGTAACATTCATTCTGTTTTAAATTGCTTAAACGCAGCAGTTTGAACAAAATTAATAACATCAAGTAAAATAAAATTTATTTAACAATCATAAATGTTTGAAGCAAGTCAAACTTTAAATAGCTTTTGAAAGTCTTCGTTCCGGGTTGTCTTTGACTAATACGTTCACTGCTACGGCACTTTTTTTATTTAGAGCTACATCACTGTTTTGACAAACTGCGACAGAAACGAAGAACTATTTTCTGTCAGGCAGCACTACAAATTGGAACGTTCCCTGTTTCTCTTGTATTCTTCCGCCAGTAAAATTAGCGCAGGAACGAGACCTTTGTTCCCGCGGCGTTGTGTTAGGCGTGTCGCAGCGCTGTTCACGACGTCATACTTACATATAAATATTACGGTAAAAATATTTAAAATGCGCTATACAGATGACGTTTTTTCACCATTTGCCATGAAATTACATACTTTAAATTCTTTACGTCCCAGTTTTTCTAAATCCTTCAACATTTCGGACGAAATAATTTAGGACCCTAAACTACATATTTACCCTTTCTCCTTGCTCTTCTCTGACGTATAAATTTTCTGGAAAGTAGTCAATGTGCAAATTCAAAAAATGAGCGCTCAAATTTATGTTGCAACCAAGTTCTTCAAAGTTTTTCCAAATGTATTTAACAATAGTATTGTAATTTGAATCTGTATGTTTCCCAAAGAGCTACCAATTACATTTTAAAGTTTATCCACGCATATTTCTCATATGCATTCAGTGTTTCTCAAATTGTTTACCCATGAATTTTTTTAATTTGTGGCCCAAAATTAGGGCTCTTTTTAAGCTTTTTAATTTATGATAAATGGGAATTTCTTGCAAATGAATTTAAAACAGTCATGCTCTCCATTAAATGCATTTAACTAACTGTTTCATTAAACGCATATTCAAATCTAGAGAAGATAGTAACGCTTTTGTGTGATCAACCAACAGTTCATGTCATATGGTTTTCAGAACCAGTCAGTAAACGCACTTTGTAGATGTCACATTCCTCTTTTCATATCGCTCATATCGCTTGCTTTCGGCCCGAATATCCCACTTGCACAAAAAGAAGAAATTTTCGTGTAACCAAATTGTCGTCCAAGCAGTAAGCCAAGCACTTCAAAACCACCGCACAGAAACCACCAGTGTTCCTCGTATTTCATCGAAATTAAGACAAGCTTAAGGCTCTACGAGACCCGCCATCTTGTATTGCAGCCTTCTCTTGTTAACCAACGGGCAAGCGTATTTCACAAATTGCTCGGATTACACATTTTGGAACACCGTTTGTGGCTAACGCAAGATATATGATAAATAAAGAGTTCCCTGGTTTAAGAATGTTTATTGACCTTTCTCTTCTTTTTTTATCTGCGGCGAATGTCGTACCAAGGCGTCTTCCATAGTTTTATTAATTAATAAAAAACACTTAAAGAGTCCAAAATTAAAATCTGAATCCAGGTAACTCTTTATTTATCATATATCTTGCGTTAGCCTCAAACGGTGTTCCGAAATGCGCAAAATTGCCCGAGCAATTTGTGAAATACGCTTGCCCGTTGGTTAACAAGAGAAGGCACAATACAAGATGGCGGGTCTCGTAGAGCCTTAAGACATTTACAGGAGTCTTTTAATACACACAATTGACGTGGATTAGGAACATGAAAGAGAAGTCATCGCTCTTTCCACGTTTATAAGTGAGTCACGGAAAAATTCTCATCGGCCACCACCGGGAATCGAACCCAGGATCTTCCAGTTACGCGACGGACATGCTACCACTGGAAAGAGTGATGGCTCCTGTATGAGGATTCTTTTAAATGTGCAGATTGTGCCGCTGAGTTATGGGCCACGTTTCATGAGGATATGACCACTCATCGTTGGAAAAAAACTGTACAAAAAGCATCGTTAATTTTAAAGCAGTATAATCCCCTATAATAGTCTTTTATGTGATAGTGCATAGTTGAAATAAAAATGTCTTATTTCAGTTCCGCTGCATCATCACATTTTAACTGGCATTTCAAACTATCACGCCAGTTGTCCCTCTCGACCAATCAAGTAGCTTTGTTTAGAACCTCAAGGCTCTGTTTAAGTGCATTTAAAGTGTCTTCCTGCAAAATTTATTTCTCTCTACCAATGAAGTAACACAGTTGTCCCTCTCAACCAATGAAGTAACACAGTTGTCCCTCTCAACCAATGAAGTAACACAGTTGTCCCTCTCAACCAATGAAGTAACACATTACGCTGGATTGCGTCGAGATCCGCAAGTCCCGGGTGCGCTGCGGCATTAATTTCACCACCGCTGTCGCAAGGGCATCTTGTTATTGACACAAAGAAGACGAGACAGAGAGCCAACTCTCGTGTATATGACAGCGCCCCAGTGGTCGGATATGAAACTACGATAGCGTCTGTCACGTGGTGCGGTACCAGTGGCTTTGTAAGTGGCACCGCGGAGAGAGTTGGGCTGCGGATGGCCTAGTGGTCAACTTTCGTGACTGCCACGGAAAAACCTCAGACACGATCTCAGGCAGGTACGAACGATCGAACCACTAAATATCCGCCGTGCGTCGGATGGGCGCATTAAGCCGTCGGACCCCCGGTAAAAAATAATGGCGTCTTCCTCCCCCTTTCTACTTCGCTTCCGTGTCACTTTCCTATCGGGCACTCTAGCCCAAATCTCCTAGCTTCCTATTTCTAAGGGTTGTTTAAGACCTGGGGTCAGACACTCCTTTCCTGAAATCCTCTACATATGATCTGCTCTGATCTATAATACATTTTTATTAGAAATGTTGCAAAATCGTATGAAATAAAATGTAATCAAAATCGACAATTTCCCCTGAAAGGAAAACGGTCGAATTACTAACCTGAAGTACCACTTGAAACGGGGAGTGTACACAATTGTCACAAGGTCAAAAAACTATGTTGAGCCACTTATATCATACAACCATTCCAGAGACTGATTGTAAAACACCAGGTTGGTGTTACTCAAAATTAATATACAGTAAGGTTTACCATCCGCTTTCCTCGCAGAAGAATAATCATGACGTCACTCAGTGACGTCATCGTCCTAACATGCGAATCGTTGATCGGGAATGTAGCTATGGAGCAAGATGTCTTGTCAACAATTTTTATAACTCAAACACAGAACAAAAGCTTATGAACAAGTCATTAAAATCATGCAATGCATTGATTAGTATGCGCTTTCCAACATACCAGAAATCACTACTCATGTTGTTACTCAAGTTATAAGAATAATGGCTGTGGAAAAAATCTCGCTCCTGTGCCCTGACCTTTGACCCCATTTCGATGATATTCAACAGAACCTGTTATGTATACTTCCGGAACAACATGAAAAAGTTTTTGTCTCAATCGAAGCGTTTTTACATAAGTCATGACGCATAAGGGCAATGGAATGGATCCCGCTCCTACGTCCTAACCTTTGACCCCATTTCGCCCATTTTCAATAAGGTTTGTCCCTAGGTGGTCCCCTACGACATACTAAAATTTCATCGAAATCGAAACATTTTTAAGCAAGTTATAACGCATAAGGGCGATGGAATGGATCCCACTCATACGTCCTGACCTTTTACCCCATTTCGCCCATTTTCAATAGGGTTCGTCCTAAGGTGGTCCCCTACCAGATACAAAAATTTCATCGAAATCGAACCACTTTTTCGCGAGGTATTGTGCGGATGGGCGGACAGACAACCCTGAAGCATATACGTTTCTTCAACCTACGGTTGGAGAGGGTAAACAAGTTAGTAAAATCATGCAATGCATTGATTATGATACGCTTTCCAACATACCAGAAATCAGTACTCATTACGGATTTATTTATTCAACTGACGCCTAGTACATGATGTTTTTCACATTGGATCTCGCCGATTGGATTATTACTATGCTTATAAAGGGTGTCCGAAACGTCTTTCCCTGATTACAAACGTCATTCATATCCTCTGTATATACGTTACAGATGTGAAACTGGTACCAAAATGTTGGAAAACTAACCAAGTTTTTTTTGTTGCAGGTTTCCGCAATGTGGCTGTAGTGTAGCAGTGTCAGTGTCCCAGGAAACCAGAAATGTTCACAAATCAAGAACATAACTTTTTATCATGAACAGAACTTTTTGGCATCTGTAATTCACGTGAGACCCTACGCACTAATTTCTTGGGACTTCGCACAAAAGACTGTCTCACTGCTTCCACCCTTTCAGCTGAGGTTGATGGTCGGCCAGTTCTCGGTAAGTCAGCAACGGATCCTGTGATCTTCAACTTGTCGTACCACGACTTAATGCTCTTGACATCGGGCGGCTTCTTTCCATACGTTGTTTGAAAGTTCCTCTGCACTGTTATTGGTGAACAGGGTGTCGTGATACCAGAGGACACACTGAACTTTTTCCTGATTTGTGAACATTTCCGGTTTTCTGGACACTGACACTGCTACACTACAGCCACGTTGCGGAAACCTGCAACGAAAAAACTTTGTTAGTTTTCCAACATTTTGGCACCAGTTTCACATCTGTAACGAACATACAGCGGATATGAATGACGTTTGGAATCAGGGGAAGACTTTTCGGACTCCCTGTACATATAGCTAGTGCCGTTAATGCCCACCAGATGGGGTGTCTCAGTAGCTGAGCCCATCTTACGGATTTATGATGTCAGATTCTGACTGAAAAAGAAAAACACACATAGCACCGTTAATTGTTGGCCGCTGTCGTGTAAGGCTAACGCGCTCGGCTAGATATTGAGCGATTCGGGATTCGATTCCCCGACAGCGGCCGAATAACAATTTTTCGGTTGCTGTGCGTTGCTTAACGTGGAAAAAGCAATGGATGTATTTATTCAACTAACGCCACGTATTTGATGATTTTTATCATTACTCAAGTTATGAGGATAATCGCTATGGAATAAATCTCGCTCCTGTGTCCTGACCTTTGACCCCACTTCGATGATATTAAACAGAATTGGTTCAGTATACCTCCGGAACAACATACTAAAAATGTGTTGCAATCGAAGCATTTTTTAGTCAAGTAATGAGGATAATGGCTGTAGAATAAATCTCACTCCTGTGCCCTGACCTTTGACCCCTTTTCGACGTTATTCAACAGAATTGGTCCAGTATAGCTCCGGAATAACATACTAACGTTTTGTCGCAATAGAAGCATTTTTAGTCAAGTTATGAGGATAATGGCTGTGAAATAAATGTCGCTCCTGTGCCCTAACTTTTGACCCTATTTCGATGATATTTAACAGAACCGGTTAAGTATGCTGAAGTGTCAGAAAAACTGGTACACCAGTCTAATACATGTTAGGTCCCCCACGGAAGCACAGGACTGCAGAAATACGACGGGGCATGGACTCCACTAGCATCTGAAAATATGCTGTAGGCAATGCACACCATACTTCCTGCAGAGCGTTCCACAATTCGGGTGTATTCCGAGGTCTCGGATTCCTGTGTTCGATAGCACGTTGCATGGTATCCCAAATGTGTTCTATGACGTTCAGATCTGGGGACTTGGGTGGAAATGGCAACACCCCAAACTCAGATGAATGCTTCTCTAACTATAATGTCGCGTCCCGACATTTGTGTGGAGGTGCACTATCCTGTTGGAACAGGCCCAACCCATCAGCATAAATGCAGGACATGAACGGTTGTACCTCGTCAAAAAGGATGCGCACATAGAGTTGGCTAGTTACAGACGTTTGTAGACGTACCACGGGTACCAGTGAAGTCCATCTAAACACACACCATACCATTACAGACCCCCACCATCCGGTACAGTTCCCTGTTGACAGGCGGGATCCATGGCTTTATGGGGTTGGCGCCACACACGAATCTTTCCATATGCCAGACACATTTGGAAACACGACTCGTCAGACCAGGCTACTTGTTTCCTGTCTTCAAGTGTCCAGTGGCGGTGTAGCAGTGCCCAAGCTAGGCGCATAGCTCTGTGTCGTGCAGCCATCAAGGGGACTCGAGTCGGGCGTCGGCTCCCAAACCCCATATCGTGCAGGGTACGTAGCACAATCCGGATGCTGATGCTTGTTGAGGCTCCAGCAATGAATTCCGATGATACCTGTGAGAGTGTTGCACGCCTATCGCGTGAAACAATTCTTGACAGCCAACGATGGTCACGTTCACCCAATGTCTTTTTACGGCCACACTGGTATCGTAGGTTGGAGGTTTTGCCGGAATTCTTGTAGTCACGGTACACCCTTGCAATGGTCATCCGTGAAAATCCGTACTTCTTTTCTAACTCTGAAATACTATGGCCCATCTCACGAGCGCCAACTATGACACCGCGTTGAAAATCGCTTAAATCGTTATTACTTGTCATTCTCATGCCGAAAACAGCTCTGACAGCTGGCAAGGATGTCTATCACTTTATATACGCACTGGCGGACGTAACCGAGTACGCGCATAGGTGACGTTGCTTTGTATTTTGAATAAGCTCGTCCGTACCAGTTTTTCTGGCACTTCTGTGTATACTTCCGGAACAACATGAAAAAGGTTTGCCGCAATCGAAGCGTTTTTACATACGTTATGACGCATAAGGGCAATGGAAAGGATCCCACTCCTACGTCCTGACTTTTACACCATTTCACCCATTTTCAATTGGGTTCGTCCCTGGGTGGTCCCCTACCACATACAAAAATTTCATCGAAATCGAAGCATTTTTGCGCAAGTTATGACACGTAAGGACAATGCAATGGCTTCAGCTCTTATGTCCTGACCTTTGACACCATTTCGTCCATTTTCAATAGGGTTCGTCCCTAGGTGGCCCACTACCACATACAAAAATTTCATCGAAATCAAAGCATTTTTACGAGAGTTATCATGCAGACGGACGGACAGACAAACCTAGAGCATATACGCTTCTTCAACCTACGGTTGGAAAGCGTAAACAAGTTCCTAAAATCATGCAATACATTGATTATGATACGCTTTCCAACATACCAGAAATCATTACTCAAGTTATGAGGATAATGGCTGTGGAATAAATTTCGCTCCTGTGCCCTGACCTTTGACCCCATTTCGATGATATTCTACAGAACTGGTCCAGTATACCTCAGGAACAACATACTAAAATTTTGTCGCAAATAAGGCATTTTTAGTCAAGTTATGAGGATAACGGCTGTGGAATAAATCTCAAACCTGTGCCCTAACCTTTGATACCATTTCGATGATATTCAACAGAACCGGTTAAGTATACTTGCGGAACAACATGAAAAAGGTTTGTCGCAATCGAAGCGTTTTTACATAGGTTATGACTCATATGGGCAATGGAATGGATACCGCTCCCACAACCTGACCTTTGTCCCGATTTTGTCCATTTTCAAAAGGGTTCATCCCTAGGTGGCACCCTACCACATACTAAAATTTCATCGGAATCGAACCATTTTTACCCGAGTTATCATGCTGGCAGACAGACAAACCTTGAGCATATACGCTTCTTCAACCTACGGTTGGAAAGCGTAAAGAAGCACATTGACATTAAATACAGAAGAAATTTACTGTATGTGAATATTTTAGAGACGGATATCTCAAAAAATATCTCCCGCACATTTTTATTACGTAAAGGGTGAAAAAACGGTTACAGTTTTAAATGTTAATTTAGTTACAAGGGCAATTTTTGCTGTTTTATATAAGTTTAGAAAGAGAAAGTCACAGTTGGACGTATTATTGTCACATATTAAAGATTTTCTTTATGAGAAACAGGAAAAGCATCTCAGCAACATTCCCAATTTTTTTTTAAATTCAAAATTGAAAACGATATAGTTTGGGATTTTAAAAAAAACTGCACGAAGTTAGGAAGATTATTCCAGCTGTTTTACAATTAATAATTCCGGCACGCTGTTGTTGTGCAAATACAAATAAACGTGGCGATTCCGTAGCCTTAGGATAGCGATTTGGACAGTGACATCACAAAGCATTCAAACATAGCCCACTGAAAAGAGGAGGCCCTGAAACGAACGGTTGTCATGTGACCAAAATAGTCTTAGCTTTGTGAAATTTCTCCAAGTTTTTACCGGAAGTAAATACATTTATTATTCTTGTGATAAAAGTCTCTTAAAAAACTTATTGCATTATGTTTTCCAGTCAAAACTGCTTTATTCTTGTGCTAATCTTGTGAAAAAAATGTAAGTGGGTGTAATATTAAATTTTGTGTAAGGTTTAAATTACTAAATCTGTGGCACTTATAAATATAATTTGCTTGCAGTAGTAAAAAATAATAAATAATTACAAATAATAAGCTGAGAAGTAGGATTTAGGTGGTCACATAACCTTTCGTTTCAGGGACTGCTCTTTCCAGTGGGCTATGGCATTCAATGAAAGTGAAGAATGTGCATAACCTATTCATCTACAAACGTTGGGTGTTTCTAGAGTATTAAGCGACGCTTTGGATTCCTGTATTCATTATAATATTTGGCAGCGCTGGAGTAGAGCGCACCAACAACTCGTCAGCAAATGCGTTGGAAGATAGAGACCATTAAAGGCATGCGTAGAAGTATTTATATTTTAAGCCCTGCATATTTATTTCTTGTATACTATCTCGTGCCCAGCATGAAACTTAATAGCATGGAGGAAACCGTAGACGCGTGTGAGTGTATGTGTGTGGGGGATGGGGGGGGGGGAGGCGTCAGAGCTACCGAGAAAAAATAAAAAAATACCGTCGTTGGACGCTGTGCACTTTTAACATTTGCATGTATACATAGAGCGCATTGGGAGCAAATATTTTTCATGGTTAAAGGATTTGCAGATCAACTACGACGGGGCTTACACATAACATAGGCCTGAAGGTCAACTAGAACGGGGTTTACACATAACATAGGACTGAAGGTCAACTAGGACGGGGGTTACACATAACATAGGACTGAAGGTCAACTAGGACGGGGTTTACACATAACATAGGACTGAAGGTCAACTAGGACGGGGGTTACACATAACATAAGACTGAAGGTCAACTAGAACGGGGTTTACACATAACATAGGACTGAAGGTCAACTAGGACAGGGGTTACACATAACATAGGACTGAAGGTCAACTAGGACAGGGTTTACACATAACATAGGACTGAAGGTCAACTAGGACGGGGTTACACATAACATAGGACTGAAGGTCAACTAGAACAGGGTTTACACATAACATAGGACTGAAGGTCAACTAGGACGGGGGTTACACATAACATAGGACTGAAGGTCAACTAGGACAGGGGTTACACATAACATAGGACTGAAGGTCAACTAGAACGTTGTTTACACATAACATAGGACTGAAAGTCAACTAGGACGGGGGTTACACATAACATAGGACTGAAGGTCAACTAGGACAGGGTTTACACATAACATAGGAATGAAGGTCAACTAGGAAGGGGTTTACACATAACATAGGACTGAAGGTCAACTAGGAAGGGGTTACACATAACATAGGACTGAAGGTCAACTAGAACAGGGGTTTACACATAACATAGGACTGAAGGTCAACTAGGACGGGGGTTACACATAACATAGGACTGAAGGTCAACTAGGACAGGGGGTTACACATAACATAGGACTGAAGGTCAACTAGCACGGGGGTTACACATAACATAGGACTGAAGGTCAACTAGAACAGGGTTTACACATAACATAGGACTGCAGGTCAACTAGGACGGGGGTTACACATAACATAGGACTGAAGGTCAACTAGGACAGGGGTTACACATAACATAGGACTGAAGGTCAACTAGAACGTTGTTTACACATAACATAGGACTGAAAGTCAACTAGGACGGGGGTTACACATAACATAGGACTGAAGGTCAACTAGGACGGGGTTTACACATAACATAGGAATGAAGGTCAACTAGGAAGGGGTTTACACATAACATAGGACTGAAGGTCAACTAGGAAGGGGGTTACACATAACATAGGACTGAAGGTCAACTAGGAAGGGGGTTACACATAACATAGGACTGAAGGTCAACTAGAACGGGGTTTACACATAACATAGGACTGAAGGTCAACTAGGACAGGGGTTACACATAACATAGGACTGAAGGTCAACTAGGACAGGGGTTACACATAACATAGGACTGAAGGTCAACTAGAACGGGGTTTACACATAACATAGGACTGAAGGTCAACTAGGACAGGGTTTACACATAACATAGGACTGAATGTCAACTAGGACGGGGGTTACACATAACATAGGACTGAAGGTCAACTAGAACGGGGTTTACACATAACATAGGACTGAAGGTCAACTAGGAAGGGGGTTACACATAACATAGGACTGAAGGTCAACTAGGACAGGGGTTACACATAACATATGATTGAAGGTCAACTAGGACGGGGGGTTACACATAACATAGGACTTAAGGTTAACTAGGACAGGGGTTTACACATAACATAGGACTGAAGGTCAACTAGGACAGGGGTTACACATAACATAGAACTGAAGGTCAACTAGGACGGGGTTTACACATAACTTAGGACTGAAGGTCAACTAGGACAGGTTTACACATAACATAGGACTGAAGGTCAACTAGGACAGGTTTACACATAACATAGGACTGAATGTCAACTAGGACGGGGGTTACACATAACATAGGACTGAAGGTCAACTAGAACGGGGTTTACACATAACATAGGACTGAAGGTCAACTAGGACAGGGGTTTACACATAACATAGGACTGAAGGTCAACTAGGACAGGGTTTACACATAACATAGGACTGAAGGTCAACTAGCACGGGGGTTACGCATAACATAGGACTGAAGGTCAACTAGAACGGGGTTTACACATAACATAGGACTGAAGGTCAACCTGGACGGGGGTTACACATAACATAGGACTCAAGGTCAACTAGGACGGGGTTACACATAACATAGGACTGAAGGTCAACTAGAACGGGGTTTACACATAACATAGGACTGAAGGTCAACTAGGACGGGGGTTACACATAACATAGGACTGGAGGTCAACTAGGACGGGGTTTACACATAACATAGGAATGAAGGTCAACTAGGAAGGGGTTTACACATAACATAGGTCTGAAGGTCAACTAGGAAGGGGGTTACACATAACATAGGACTGAAGGTCAACTAGGACGAGGGTTACACATAACATAGAACTGAAGGTCAACTAGGACGGGGGTTACACATAACATAGGACTGAAGGTCAACTAGAACGGGGGTTACACATAACATAGGACTGAAGGTCAACTAGGACGGGGGTTACACATAACATATGATTGAAGGTCAACTAGGACGGGGGTTACACATAACATAGGACTTAAGGTTAACTAGGACGGGGTTTACACATAACATAGGACTGAAGGTCAACTAGGACAGGGGTTACACATAACATAGAACTGAAGGTCAACTAGGACGGGGTTTACACATAACTTAGGACTGAAGGTCAACTAGGACGGGTTTACACATAACATAGGACTGAAGGTCAACTAGGACGGGTTTACACATAACATAGGACTGAAGGTCAACTAGGACGGGGGTTACACATAACATAGGACTTAAGGTCAACTAGGACGAGGGTTACACATAACATAGGCCTGAAGGTCAACTAGGACGGGTGTTACACATAACATAGGACTGAAGGTCAACTAGGACGGGGTTACACATAACATAGGACTGTAGTAAAAATCAGGATGTACAGCTTCCATTTTAAGTGGTAAACCCAAGCGTTTGCTTTAAAAGTTTCTCGGACAAAGAATGAACATGTACTAGACTATTGGCCACCCAAAATGCAACATCAAAAAGGAAGCATCCGAATGGCCTGAAATTCGCAGAATGCTTCGCCCGTGAGAGGACATGCAAACGATTAGTATTGCAGGGCATATGCAAATCATGTGCGCTGGGATGCCAACAAGAAGCACTATACGAAGGGTGCAAAGAAGGCGCGGTGTTAGTAGTGGAAGTGTGTTGTGCTGCCGGACCTGCGCGTGAGAAGCTTCCTGATGCCTCGTCGCAGAATACGAAAGTCTTTCCAGCACGTTTCGGAGTTCGACAGATGACGAATAGTGGCTTATCGCGACAGCGGTTTATCGTACCGAGACATCAGCGGCCGTGCGGGACGACATCCAGCCACAGTGAGGTGAGTATGCATTCGGTGGGTGCAGGAGCGACGAACGGACAGACACAAGCGATTGCCGCAGCCACGGCACATCCCATAACGAGATGACCGGCATGTTGTGCGGCTGGCATTGACGGCTCGCACCGCCACATCACGAACGTCAGCGCAGGAATTAGGGTGTGTTGCGGAACAACCTGTGTCAGCACGTACCGTGCGACGTCGTCTGCAGGAGAGGGGTCTTGTCGCGCGGCACCTGTTGTTCCGATTACCATTGACGCTACACCACAGGCGATTGAGGCGGCAGAGGGCCATTGAACAGCGCACCTGGACCACGGAATGGCCCGACATTGTCTTCTCGGACGAATCCCGCTTCTGCCTGCAACACCACGATGGTCGGATCCGCGTGTGGCGGCACCGCGGCGAGAAACTGTATGACGCCTGCATTATGCATCGTCATACCGGTCCGTCGCCTGGCGTTATGGTTTGGAGCGCGATTGGATATGACACCCGCATCCCTCTGGTACGCATCGCCGGTACACTCAATAACCGCCGCTGCATCTCCAACGTGTTGGAGCCTGTAGTCCTCCCTTACCTGCAGGACCTGCCAGCGGCCACGTTTCAACAGAACAATGCGCACCCGTACGTGGCACGCATCGTGCAACAATTCTTCACGCCCCACCAGGTGTCACTGCTGCCGTGGCTCGCCTGTTCTCCCGATATGTCGCCCATCGAACACGTCTGGTCGCTGATCGGCAACCGAGTGGCCCGGCAAGCACCACCTGATGAACTGTGGCAACGTGTGGAAGCAGACTGGACCTACATACCCCAAGCCCACACCCAAAGCCTCTTGCGTTCGATGCCACGGCGTGTAGAAGCCATTATTGCTAGCCATGGGGGCCACACGAAGTATTGATGTCTGCGTGTTCCGCAAGTCGCACGGGCCTGCAAGCTCAATCGTTTCATCTTTGTATCTGTTGCTATGTATCCAGTATATCTGGCTTTGCTATCTCGTGTCTTTCTTGGTGTTGCATTTTGGGTGGCCAGCAGTGTAAATTTACTATGCAAGCCTTTTTGGCGCTTACCAACCGTAGGATGAAGAAGCGTATATGCCCCAGCTTTGTCAGTCTGTCTGTCCGCACGATAACGCACGTAAAAATGGTTCAACTTCGGTAAAATTTTAGTATGTGGTAGAGGACTACCAAAGGACGAACATTATTGAAAATGAGCGAAATGGGATCTAAGGTCAGGACATACGAGCTGGATCAATTCCATTGCCGTTATGCGTCACAACTTGCGTAAAAATGGTTCGATTTTGATGAAATTTCAGTATGTGGCAGAGGACCACCTAAGGATGAACCCTATTGAAAATGGGGGAAATGGGATCAAAGGTCAGGACATAGGAGCGGGATCCATTTCATTGCACTTATGCGTCATAACATACGTAAATATGCTTTGATTGCGACAAAACTTTCTGATGTTGTTTCGGAGGTATACTGAACCTGTCCCGTCGAATATCATCGAAATGGGGTCACAGTTCAGGGCACAGGAGCGAGATTTATTCCACAGTCACTATCCTCATAACTTGAGTAATGATTTCTGGTATGTTGGAAAGCGTATCATAATCAATGCATTGCATGATTTTACTTTCTTGTTATATTACAAATGTATATCCCATGAGCTGTCTAGAAGAGATAGTCATTCTTTTTACTGTTCTAACAGAAAAATAAATTTAATTTTGAACTGACGCCAGAATAGTATATTTTGGAATTTATATCTGCTAAATTTTATTACTGTTTCATCATGACATGTTCGACTGTAGCCCATTGGAAAGAGGAGGCCCTGAAACGAACGGTTGTCATGTGACCAAAAGTGTTTAAGCTTCGTGAAATCTCTCCAAGTTTTTACCGAAAGTGAATACAGTTATTATTTTTGTGATTAAAGTCCCTTAAAAACACTTAGTGCATTATGTTTTCCAGTCAAAACTGCTTTATTCTTGTGCCAGCTTTGTGAAAAAATGTGAGTGGGTGTAATATTAAATATTGCGTAGGGTTTAGATTATTATATCTGTGGCGCTTATAAATATTATTTGGTTGCAGTAGTAAAACACAATAAATAATTACAAATAATAAACTGTCGCATGACTTCATCTTTCCGCCGCGGAAGGCTTAGTGGTTAGTGTTTCAGACTATCGATGCTGGGTCCCCAGGTTCAAGCCTGGGCTGATCACTAGCGTCTCGAGGTAGAGACATCCACATGTATCGAGTTATCTCATTGGCAGCAATACAACTGGGACCCACCAATTGGCGAACGGCTTTAACAGTTTGGCGGAAATCTATAAAAAGAACACTGATTTCTCACAGTCTGGTGATTGGTGATTACAGTAAGCTGCAAAACATAAAAGCACATCAAATAAATCCAATTTCACCTTAAAATATCAATTGTACAGGACTATCGACAACCGCCAACGAAGAAACTAATGTTAACTAAGATGTAAACAACCTGTGTCACGACTTCGACGACGTATATCTGGCTCAAATTGTATTTCTACCCGAATGAAACAGTACAAATCGAACAACTTAACCTGTTCGCAGTATCCATCCAAATATAATGATTAACTAGATAGAAGTTTTAAAGAAAACTACTTACTTATTCTCTCAAACTTACCTCTTCGCAGCGTAGCAGTAGCCATTATCCACCATTATTACCGCCAAACTGTTAAAGCCGTTACGATGCCGTTCGCCAATTGGTGGGTCCCAGTTGTATTGCTGCCAATGAGATAACTCGATACATGTGGATGTCTCTACCTCGAGACGCTAGTGGCTGATCTTTCAGAGATGGTGTGATATGCTAACAATCGCTGAATATCCGCTGTGCATCGGACGAGCACGTTAAGTGACGGCCCACTGGTTAAATGGGTATTCTTTCACCCATCAATGTGCAACATCGTACTTGTACGGTTGCGCCATCTACTGTTCTCTAATCTCACTACAAACTGTTCTGTCAAAGTCGCTAGACTTGCTCTCGTTCCTTCCGTTTCTGTGTACTGCCCAAAAGGCGATCTCGCTGTAGGTGGCTGGGACCTAAACTCTACTCTCTGTGGACGGAAGTCCTACATGAAAATCGCAAATTCTGCATCCTCACTGTGTCTGACTGAATGTATAACATATATCGACTTCATCTTTCCAGTGGGCTTTGATGTTCGACATACAATTCAAACGGATATGACAAGTCGTTATCTAATTGGTCCGCGCTAGAATAGCGGGGACCAATGATATAACGCGTAGATGGATTTCAAGCCTAGCTAGGCAAGTAGAACCAACTGGTTGCGAAGACGTCATGTGAAAGCGTCCTCCCTTATCTGCAAGTTCGTCGCTCTTTCAAAATATCAATGAGAATCAACGCGTGTACACAAAAGCGTGTGTTGCTTGTAAAGTCTTTGGGGTTTACGTCCCACCCTATATTCATTTTGAAGTCTTCGAACTCCAAAGTTCGTGCTAGAATACAGTGCTTTTGCACCGGAAAAACAAAACTAAATTGAGATTGTTTTCTTTATACATTACTTTTGGGAGAAACTACTGAAAAATGCATATATGTGTTTCGCCTTAGAAGTTTTTTTGTACGCCGATGAGTCATTACATCATGACCACGCCTGGAGACCGAACGGTGACGCAGGTGAAGTTCACCCATTCCAGCCGGAAGGAGGAAATTGGTGGTGAACAGGACATAGCTGTTCACCACCAATTTTTTTTTACTTCAAAATTAAGAATCAAGTATTTAAATCGCAAAAATAGCGATTTTAAACCTAAACAAACGCGACAACGATCGCAGCGGAGGGATATATGCCACACTATACAAGTGTTTCCAAAATAACTTTATGCGATAGCTTTGCGTGTTGGTAGTAAAAATGTTTGGAAATGAAAAACAGCAGAGAAGTAGGTTCCATAATGAAACTTTTACGTCATACTACGCAGTAGAAATCTTCGATTTTTGCTGGTAAAATTGGGAATCTCTACGCTGCGCAGTAGATATGGGCGTTTTCCGCTTTAACGCATGACGTAAGAAAGGAAGCAGGAACCATGTATGAAGATGATGGTTAGTTCATGTGATTTTTAAGGTTCGAAACCATGCTTCGCTGTTGAGAGCTATTAGTATTGATATTCCATCCTTTACCATCCATTTTTCTAAGATCTTGAACAACGGCGTTCTTATATGTTACATTTTCTTATGTCAGTGTGGTTGGGAAATTGTTTACCGCAGGTATCGTAAAGATTCTGGGTTATAAAAATTCTGCGTACTAAAGCAGCACGAAAAGATAATTTCAAAGTAAAAAAATATCAGGATTTGTGCTCTTAGAGTTTCACTGGTAACTCATGACTTATTCCTGACAAATGATGTTCTTAGTGTTACACATTTCCGTTAATTTCGAAAGCGGACAATTAATTATCACAAGTTACGAATCTGATATGCACAGCCGCTAGAAGTGCTAATATATTCTTAGCAGCAAGTGAATGCAGCCAGGTAAAATAGGTTCTGTAGGAAACGATTAAATCAAGCAAAATTTCTGTGTCACAAAATAGGCTCGATACCACGCCCTCTAGCGGATGTTTGCCCCCATTAAGGTGGACGTCAAGTAATTTTGCTTCCTGTACTTCCAATGGAAAAACTTCGGTACACATTTTCTTCCCAATTAATGCGTTCCGAAGGAGGAAAATTTGAAAATCGATTAAAATAGCTTCATTTTATAAATTGGATTACTTAATATTTTCTAAAACATAACCATAATTATGCAATCCAACATTTGTTTGTCTACTGACGTCATCAAAGTACAGGTCGCGCCATCTTTTTTCTAGTTTCAACATCACCAAAGGAAAAATTATTGATTTTTAATATAATTATGGTTATGTTTTAGAAAATATAAAGCATTCCAAGTTATAATATGAAGTTATTTTAATCGATGCTCAAATTTTCGTCATTGGGAACATACTAATTGTGAAGGAAATGTGTGCAAAAGTTTTTTCCACTGGAAGTATAGGAAGCAAAATTACTTGACGTCCACCTTAAATGTGGAAGTATTACCGCAATTTTAAGGAACACATATCCCGCTGCAATAATGTTCTCCGTCCATATTTTGTATTACGATTCAATTTGAGAGATCAAAACGCTTTAAACTGGGTGTTTCTTTAATGATACGATAGTCTTGTAATCACAGCTTGTTAAATCACTGCTCAAAAGGGAGACGGGTAAAATTACAAATGTAAGAGCTTTATAGAGTGCGTACGACAATAATATTCAATGCCACAAATTATTGTATAAAATTGGGCAAATCACTGAGTGGGGTTTTCTCACCTGTTTTTTTTTTTTTTTTTTTTTTCAATTTCTATTTTGTTTTTAGTTTTTGATGTAAAAATCACTCTTTCAATCCCTCTTCCATTCACAGTGATGAGAGGTGTAAAAATGCCTAGATAAGGGGTGTTTGTACTGGGTGCGCCGCATAAACGAGGCTCCGTGGCTAGACGTTTTTAGGCGGATTTCCAGTAAAAACCGCTTTGTTCCACTGCTAACCGGTTTCTGCGTGTACAGCTGCAAAGGAATTCTCCGGAGCGATTAGTCACAGCCAGAGAAGTGTATGTAAGCGGTCATAAGTGCAAGTGAAGAAATAACAAAGGCAATGGAAATGGTTTTAAGTACGGAACAGCGAATTTTTACTGTGGAACAGTATTTTAGAAATAACTTATAGAAGGTTTTAAATGAGTTCTTTACAGAAAAATTTCCACATTGTGCAGCACAGGCGAAATCAGTGGTACAGAAGTTAATTCGGAAATTTCGTGAAACCGGCACGGTGTGCAACAGAAAAAGAAACAAACCCAAGACGATTCGTACTGAAGACAATATGAAGGATGTGTGCACAATGATGTTACAAAGCCCTCGGAAGTCGACTCGCCGATTATCGTCTGCAACGAGAATATCTGCCACGTCATGCCGACGCATACTTAAGGTGGATTTGCATTTTCGGCTGTACAAAGTTATGGCGCTCTAAGAACTTAAAACTCCTGATTATGCAAAACGGATGCAAAGTGGTTTCAGGAGACCATTGTCAGCGGTGAAATGGACCCAACACTTTATTACATGACATGTGAAGCATTGTTTCATCTGTCCGGGTATGTCAATGCGCAAAACATCAGGATTTGGACCGACACGAATCCCAGACGGACAATGGAGACTCCTCTGTGCTACCAAAAGATAGGCGTTTGGTGTGCTGTGTCTGCAAAGAGAACAGTCGACCCATTCCTTTTCACTGACACCATCAACTCGGAGCGCTATGTTCAGCAACTGTTCAACCTATTTGTTGCCGCGCTTACAGAAGAAGAGCGAACATATGCTTTCTATCAGCAGGATGGTGCAACGGCGCGTACTGCGCGGAACAGTCTACGTGCTGTGCATGAAGTGTTTGGGGAGGACAAAACTCTATCGAACAGACTATGGTCACCCAGATCACCCGATCTCTTCACCTGTGACTTTTATCTGTGGGGAGCATTGAATGGGAAAGTGTACGCAACTAATCCGCACACTCCTGATGAATTAAAAGTGAACATTACGGCTGCCATAGCCCAGATTACTGTCGATGAGTTGTGGCGCGTTACGAAGAACATGTTCCGTCGGGTGCAGTTGTGTTTTAATGTCGGAGGACAGCACTTTCAGCAATTGTTGTAAACGCAGGTAAATTACTCCTGTTTTCTGTCATTTCAACTATTCGTTACCATGCATAGTAACATTGCCTGACTGTTGTCGTTCACTGTACTCGGGCCACTTTTATATGGCACACCCTGTAGTTCTTAGGTAAAGACGAACTTCGGTACTCTCTAAGGAGTACCGAAATTCGTTATGTTTTAAGATACAGTCCCTTGGGCTACATCCACTAAGTACCTAGGGCTCCAACTAGATTGTCAACTTTCATGGATGGCGAACGCCAGGTACCGCACGAATAAAGATAGAGAATGCCTCGGGCAGCTAGCTATAGTACTCCACCAGAGATGGTTTCTTTTCAACAAGGCACAGGTACTGCTGTAAGACACGGTCGTCAGGCCAGTCCTTACCTACGCTTGCCCTATCTAGATAGGTATTAGTAGGAATCAGCGAGAGAGAATCGAGAGGGTGCTGAGCCGAGCACTTCGTATGATCACTGGGGATCCCCCTTGGACCCCACTTCGGAACAGACTTGGAATTGAGAAGGAACTCGGGTTTTTAACCATACTCGCCAAGAAGTTCTTCAAGAAAGCGGAAGCCCATTCTAATAGACTTGCTAGGGGCGCGGTTGATTCCATTCCCAGATAATACTTTAGGTATCCCAGAACTAAGGCGGCGATCGTTGACCCCCCTTGACAGAGAGGGTAAGTATGTGAACACTGGTGGGTGTTAGACAGACCACCACCTATTTTTTCAGATTGGCATCGAGATGGTGAAAATGGATTCTGCTCGGGCATTTGGATTTGGTCTCGTTGAATAGCAGTTACTCCCTGGTGCGTCGGCGGCCGGGTGGTGTTGTGGTTCTCTGTGATGTTGTGTGGTGCTTGGCTCCCCTTGACCCCCTTCCCCTCGGACTGGTGTCACGGTTCAGAGTTTGAAAGATATATCACCCTCTCCTTTCACTCATTTTCTGTTTATCTTTCCTATTGAGTTCACTTACTCAGATCTCTTAGCTTCCTATTTCTAAGGGTAGTTTTAGATCTGGGGTCAGACACTCCCTTCCTAAAACTTCTTCAAATATCGTAAATATCGTATCGATACCTAACGTACAAAGTTACGAACTTATTACTTTTTTTATTGGAGGTTTAACGACCACCGTGAGCAACTCAATGGGCTATAAGCAGTCGCCCGTCCCTAATTTAGGGTCACTGGTTCCAGGGAAGGGAGAGAGCCAGTGCCGTAAGACAAACACAACATCCATGCCTCACCGGGATTCGAACCCGGACCCCTTTTGGACGATAGATCAGAGGCCATCGCTTAGACCACTGCGCCATTGGGGCGGTGAACTTACTACTTTCGCTTTATCAAATAATGCTTTAATGAAAACAAATTATTTCTACTCTTATATTGGAAAGAAAGAATGTTGAATTTAGAATTCTTGATTTATCATGTATTTTTTTCTAATTTGAAGAATTACATCCTTATATAAAAAAGGCTAAGTTGCCGACGACCCGGATCACTTTTTAAATCGTCATAGCAACAACCGAGAAACAAATGCTTGTGACGCCACAATTAGCTTTTCGTGCTTTCGTGCAGGTGACGTGATGACCTACACGCGCACAGTTCACGCGTATATCACTTTGTTTTGTTTTTATAGCAACAAAGAGCACAGCTGCTGGTGTGACGTCATCTGATCCAAATCATTCTCACATGACGTCAGAGATGCGGTACGTCACAAGGTCAACTGACATCCAGCCCTCTACAGGCACGCAGCAGGAGGTTATGACATTTTAGTCAGAAATGGTTTAAGTGCATACATCGCACCCTTCAAGGATCTCAAGGGTATTGAGTCACTGGCTGTCAAGCTAAAAACAGGCTGAGGCTTGATTAAATTAACATCCGATTATAACAGTCCAGGGAAGATACCTTCTGACGATGATCTTGACATCCTCTTTAGGGACCCCATCCACACTGTAGTGGCTGGTGATTGGAATGTTTAGCATGGCTGGTCTTGTCGTTCAACTAATAGTGCTGGGGTGGCATTATCGCAATACATTGACCAGCTAGATCTTGCAAGTCCGGTCAATCCTACTTGCACGCCGTCCCACGGGGTTGGCGATGTCATCCCGTGGGACGGGGTGCAAGTAGGATTGACCGGACTCATTGATTTTGCTCTCCTCCAGTTTGTGAGGCACTTTCATCAGGTGATCACGACCCAGTCAAACTGAGATTTAACGGAGTCACAGACACCCAGAGGACGATTAGGTGTACTGATTGGAAGTTGTTCCAAGAAATTATTTCTGAGGTTGATCCTCCTACGGTGGACACTAATACTCGCTCGAACGTCAACAGTGCAGTGGAGGAACTCACTCGTTGCATACAGGCAATCTTCGATCAATTCAGGAAGCCCTCAGCTCCCGCCCGGAATGACTGTATATTGCTTTTTAATTCTGCCACACCTGCGGATATACATTTTCGTTCATCTTATTAAAGCCACGTGAACGGGATTCATTTCGTCACGCTTAATGTAAAGAACGCATGCGTTCCGGAGAGTTGGGTAATTACCATCGACTTTATATATAGGTAAACAATAGGAAGATTATTTTCGTGCAGTATATAGATGAATGTAGACTTTAGCCGTAGTTGCACGATGACACAATAAAGTTTAGTGATACGTTTAAACTTTAATGACATAAAAACACATACACATTAGTTAAAATACCATTAGACCTTTCAATGCTACATCAGCCTCATCTTCAGATGGAAGAAACTACATCGTGAAACACACATGGGCACATATACAGAGTGTTTCATAAAGAATGTCCCGATTTGAAAAGTGGATATCTCGGCAACCACGAACCACCGATGAATGCAACTCGTATCATGTCTACGGGCGTGACTCAGAGTTTGTTATGACTATCGCTAGATGGCAGCATGAGCGTCTAAACTGCCGCTACGTTTAGTGAGTGAGAAGATGGCGTCGAGGCAACAGAAGGCGCTTTGTGTGCTCGAATTTAGCAAGACCAAGTCTGTGATTACGGTGTAGCGTGCGTTTAAACGGCGTTACAGCAGTGATCCACCAGTGGGCAAAACCATTCGTCGTTGGTATCGACAATTTGAAGAAACTCAGAGTCCTGGACGACTAATGACCTCAGCGACGAATGTGCAACGAACTCACGAGGCGTTTCAGCGAAGCCCACGGAAGTCTACTCGTCGTGAGAGCTGCGAACTTGCCATCCCCCATGTGACTGTTTGGCGTGTATTGCTGCTGAAGCCGTACAAATTGCAACTGGTGCAAGCTCTTCGTTGAGGTGACAAAACGCAACGAAAAGATTTTTGCGCAACTCTGTTAGAGGACATGGAGGACGACACCGTAGTACAAAGTTGTTTTTTAGCGATGAAGCAACCTTTCTTGTAAGCGGAAAAAGTTTCGCGCCACAATGTTTGCGTAGGGGGACTGGAGAATACACATGAAACTCCCCAACATGAACGCGATTCACCAAAACTCAATGTTTGTTTCGCGGTTTCTGTTAGAAAGGTTTATGGCCCTTTCTTTTTTGCGGACAACACGGTTACGGGCAACTCCTATCTTGCAATGCTGAAGGACTGGCTACTTCCACAGCAGCAGGGCGACTCTGAAGATTACATTTTGCAGCAGGACGGCGCACCGCCACATTGGAACCTCCAAGTTCGTGGGTTTCTAAACGACACATTGCCTCAGCGTTGGATTGGACGCATGGGTCCCCATGACTCGGCACTACACGTTTGGCCTCCGAGATCTCCAGACATCACACCATGTGACTTTTTTTTATGGGTATACGTAAAAGACCGTGTTTATGTCCCCCCTTTACCCACTGACTTGGATGAACTCCGAACGAGAATCACGGCCGCGGTAAATTCTGTGATTGAAGACACTCTCCAACGCGTTTGGGATGAATTCAGCTATCGGCTTGATGTTGTCCATGCAGCAGGTGGAGGACGCATTGAACATTTGTAATTGTGGTGAGTGAAACCTTAGACCTTCCTTCATACATGGCCCTTTGTTTTGTAACTATCCACATTTGCCTTATTAAATATACTATTTTGAAATCGGGTCATTCTTTTTGAAACAACCTGGTATATGTAGGAGTAAATTAGAGCATTTGCCCACTCAAATAAACACAAAGGTAATAGTAAAAAATTTGGTAAATGTGTAGATTAGCGTTCTAAATTATTTTGTTGCAAAAATATAAGTACTTGAAAAAAGTGCGAAGTACAGATTTTAGTGTATGGAAAATAATGGCAAATGATGCAAAAATTTCATGTTTTAAATGTCTGTTAAAGATTGTTATCGTGATATTTACCTGTAAGTGCGATTCTGTGAAGAGAATCTGCGGTAGGCCTAACGCATCGTAACCGCGATGATGTCAAGCTTTGCTCCGTTAAAAGGAAGGTTCGTTGCTGTATCGAAATGACGGGCGGAAGAGTACAAGAGAAAGCGGTTACATTGTTGGCAGGAGAGCAGTGAATGTTGGAGTGATACGCTACACAAAATAGCTCCAGATTATTCACCCATTATTTTGTTGTATCCTGTACGTTGTTGGCAACGTACAGGATACAACAAAATAATTTTGGATTTGCAAAAGATACGTATCAGTGAGATAGAAAGTGACCTGTGAAGAAAGTATTAACAGGAGAACCAAAAGTACAGTGGTACAGCAAATCAGCTATGAAAGGAAGCCGTTCAAAGCTGAACCAAAAATTATACTTCCCCAGTTTCCTGTACAACATAGAAACCCATGTTCGTACTTTCTATTTAGAATCAGGGAATCATGTCTGAACATCTGCTTTAAAAACAATCACAAAACATGAACGAACTACATTCTGCAGTGTATGAGTACACGATGCTTCGCACCCTTGGCAAGAATACGCGGCTGCACTTGTAGTAATCTGCGCGTGAATTACATGCCCCAGCGAATCTTCCTTTCAACGGAGCAAAACTTCACATCGTTGGGGTAGCAACGCGTTAGGCCTACCGCAGCGTCTCTTCACCGCATCGCACTTAATGGTAAATATTACGATAAAAATCTTTTAAAGACATTTAAAATAAGAAATTTCTGCACCATTTGCCATTTAATTTCTATAATCTAAAATCTGTACGTTGCACTTTTTCCAGGTACTAATATTTTTCCGTCGAAATAATTTAGGACGCTAATTTACACATTTACCAAAACGTTTAGGTCATGACTCCTAGGTACGAAGGTGAAGTGAAATAAAGTCTGAAGTCGGTAGACTTGTGAGAAACGACACTTAGTGACAAATATCATTTAGCAAAAGTTTCCACGCTTGATGAACAAAAGCAGGTAGGCCCTCATTACAACAGGTATTTAAAAAATGTACCAACTCTCGGTGAATAGTACAGAGGCCTTTTTGGGAGGTATAACAAAGTAAATCGTCATTTTTTGTCCACGCCAGGGATCGAACCCGAGTCCACTTATTCCGGAACAAGTCGCTCTACCCACTGAGACGTTCGTTCTTGCTGCTATCTGCCTCCATGTCGTGTGCTTCCTGTGGGACAGGCACGTCACATCTCCCTCCCCCTCCTGAAAGAGGGCCGGGGGAGTGGCCCACGGGTCAGCCGTGACCATGAATCGTTGCAGGCCGCCATCCGCTGTAGAACGTGCACTTGAGAACTCCCAGTCAATCTGGTGTGTGGAATGCAACGTCACACACATTTATTTTTCGAAGCGCTGGAGAAGGGATTCTCTTATTTTTATTGTCTCGCGGTGTGGAAAGAACATCACACCATTGCGAGATCTTTAACGACCGGGTCATCCGGGAAGTTCGGGCACCATTATAACGAAGTAAATTTCTCCGTCATTTTTGTTCCACGCCGGGATCCTAACCCGAGTCCACTTATTCCGGAACAAGTCGCTCTACCAAATGAGCTACGCAGACGTTCGTTCTCGCTGCTATCTGCCTTTATGTCGTGTGCGTCCTGCGGGGCAGGCACGTCACAGAGGGCAAGCAAGGATAGTTGCTTCGGTCTAGGAGAGGGGTGTGAGCCCTTATTAACAAGGCGAGACAAGGCGGTAGATCGTGAGCCAACTTTAATGTTACACACGTGTCCAGGAAGTCTTGTTTTAAGCCTCCTTGATGTTAACATTCGCAGTCTACCTGTGTACTGTGAATGGCATATTCTGGCATTCGCAGTATACAGGTAGACGGCGAATGTCACAATGTGTGGCTCCAACATCAGGAAAGGAAATGTCACGTGATCTTAGTCAAAATTCTTAAACAAAAATTCTGCAACTCGTAACCAATGAAAAAGGAATAAAGTTGTTAAGCAGATGTATGATAGTAACGCGTTCTCAATCAACCGGTGAAATAGAAATAAAGTTGTTAAGCCTGTATGATAGTAACGCGTTTTCGATCTCCAGTACATTTTTTTACGGGCTAGTATGGGCCACCATTCCATCTGAGTTTTCATATTTGCAGTAATGATTATTATTTACGGGAGGAAATAATCAATATTGAGGCTCAATTCCAAATCTAGAAAACGTGTGCCTATTAAAGAAATAATAGTCATTTGTCTTAAAAAATGAAACTACATGTTCCAAATTTTTTACAAATATCTATCGCAATATTCTAATCATGGCCTATAATAAAGTCTACCTATGCACATAGGTACGTACACTGCCGGACAATTGCTAAGGACGGATGACAATAGCAACGATAGCAACCCTAAAATGGAAGGCAGGAAAATGTGGAAATTAGCATAAGTGCGGGATACAGTAAGACGTGTTGTGCGTATGCAAATTTTGGATTGCCGTACTTGTTCGTGACGTCATAGCGCTGATAAGAGATATAAAGGATTTGACGCGTATTGACCGTTGTTGTTCAAACGCAAAGTTGAAAGGGAAAGAATCAATTGACGAACTTGCAATTTTCAGTATATCTTCCCGACATCACCTAGATGATTTTACGCGTGGCCGTATTATTGGCAAGATTGAAGAAGGGCGAAAAATAACAGATGTTGCCAGGAAGTTCGACGTCAGCCACAGTGTTATTTCAAGGCTTTGGAAATCATTTCAAACAAATGGAGAGTGTAGCAAACGTCACGGGGGAGGTCGTGTTCGCAGTACGACACCTGCAGAAGATCGGTACATAGTGCTATCAACAAAAAGACACCGGCGCAGCACAGCTAGTGAGGTAGCAAATCAGTTTATGGCTGCTACTGGCAAGCAGATCTCCCGAAAAACTGTCGCCACACGTTTGCATGAAGGAGGACTATACGCCCGCAGTCCTGTTGTGTGCATCCCATTGTCCAGACGTCACCGTACCGCCCGTTTGCAATGGTGCCATCAACATCGCAATTGGACTGATAACGACTGGTCTGCTGTCCTCTTCTCAGATGAGAGTGGATACAGTCTATCGTCTGACTGTCGACGACAGCTGATCTGGCGTGATAGTGGTACTGCATATTGTCCAGCAAACATACAGGAAAGGGACCGATATCCGACATGTAGTGTCACGGTATGGGCTGGCATCATGATCAATGGCCGTACGTCCCTCTATGTGCTTCCAACTGGGACTATGACTGGCCAACGATACATTAATGATGTTCTGCTACCTCATGTTCGCATGTTCCGTGGTGCTGTCGGTGATAGATTCATTTTCATGGACGACAACGCAACATGTCATCGAACAGTCGCTGTCCAGGAGTGTCTTGAGAGCGAGGATATTCAACGCCTCGTATGGCCAGCACGTTCTCCAGATCTGAATCCCATTAAAAATGTGTGGGATGCTTTGGGGAGGAGTCTTGCTGGTCGCCAATGCCCTCCAATAAACAAGGACACCCTTATCCGTGCACTGACAGGGGAATGGGATAAATTACCCCAACAGCTGCTTGATAATGTTGTGCAAAGCATGACACGACGTGTGGAATCTTGCATCGCCCTCCATGGTGGCCATATCCCGTATTGACATCTTACGCCGGAACGCCTGCGGACGGTAATTGCATTTTTTTCACGTTTACGTATTCTGCACAAAATGGCCTATTTGACCCTTGAACACGTTCCAAAGCCTTCTGGATTTCAGAGCACAATAAATTGTCTTTCTTGTAATGTCCTGGCATTCTGACATTATTTTATTTCACTTGGCATCCAACCACACTTACTTTTTTATGCGCTATATAGCCGTTTATGATCCGTCCTTAGCAATTGTCCAGCAGTGTATTTTAAGTAAACTTACTCTTGAGTACGGCAACGTCATTTCCGTATATTTTACGTGGTATTTAACTGTATACTTCTGGATTTTTCACATTTTTATACACTGAGTGGCCACTTTATTATGACCACCTGACAGTTTTAAGCAAATGAGCTATGGCTGCACGCTGTTGCCACCAGAGGGCGAGGCTAGTGTAAACAGGGAAAGCTTAGTTCTTGCGACAGTAGTTGAAGTGATTTTTGGGTGACGAGATGGGTAAAAAATGCGATTTGACGGACTTTCAACGTGGGATGATTGTAGGAGCTCGGAGCTATGGAGCGAGTATTACCTAAACCGCCGCATTCGTGAAATGTTCCAGAGCAGCTGTTGTTAAAGTGTTTAAGAACTGAATTGTCAGCCAAAAAAGTGGGTCTCTACGTGCAACGTGTGGTCGTCATCGACTAGTGACTGCTCGGGCGGAACGGAGAGTGTCCAGACTGGCAACAGACAACAGAAGGGAAACAGTGCAGCAAATTACAGACCATCTTAATCAAGGATCCCCTCAAATAATCTCTGCACGCACTGTTCACCGTACACTGCATCGGATGGGATATGGCAGCCGAAGGCCTGTTCGAACACCTTTGCTGTCTACAGTTAACAAGAGAAAACGTCTCCAGTTCATACAGGAGCACAAGGATTGGACATTCGATAATTGGAAACAAATTATGTGGTCCGATGAATCACGTTTTCAGTTGAACCATGCCGATGGGCGAGTGAGAATTTGGCGGAAACAGCACTAAAGCATGGACCCCAAATGCATTGCTACAACCCTTCAAGCTGGTGGAGGCAACCTTATGGTTTGGGGAATGTTTTCCTGGCATGCTTTGGGCCCTTTAATTCGTGTTGATCAACGTCTGACTGACACATCATATCTAAACATCATTGTGGACCAAGTGCATCCTGTCATGTGGATGATTTATCCCAATGGCGATGGCTACTTTCAACAAGATAATGCGTCCTGCCATAGTGCTCGTATTGTACAGGATTGGTTTCAGGAACATGCCGGTGAGTTTACTTTGCTTAGGTGGCACCCACAATCTCCAGATCTCAACCCGATTGAGTATTTGTGGGATGAAGTTGAACGAGCCATCAGACAGCTGGATCCACAACCCTGCAATCTCACACTCCTGGAAAGTGCTATTCATCAAGCATGGTCTCAGATTCCACAAACCACCTATCAACATCTCGTGGAGTCCATGCCACGAAGAATCGACGCAGTATTAAAGGCAAAAGGTGACCCAACGAAGTACTGAGGGGGTGGTCATAATAAAGTTGCCGCTGAGTGTATAATGTAGCTCTGTACCATTAATTGTTAAAGAAAACACCACTTTACATAAAGTACAAAGGTAACCGGTTCATACAAGAATGCACACTAAACATATGACCTCCTTCGTCCTAACGACTCATCTTGTAACTCTGAAGTGGTTGAAATTAGATTTCTATAAACGACGATTTTTTAATGAGTATGTCTTTCGGTTTATTATTCCTAAAAATATTACTTTATATCTTCAAGATTTACAAAATGGGGATATTTAAAAGTAGATTGTTTGGTTATACGAAGGCATTGAAACTGGATAGCACGAAATCAATTCCGCCTAATGACACTTGATCGGACGGCTCTTTACGCTTTCCAACCGTTGATTGAAGAAGCGTATATGCTCGAGCTTTGTCCGGGTGTCTGTCTGCCCGTCCTCCCGATAACTCGCGTAAAAATGGTTCGATTTCGATGAAATTTTAGTATACGGTAGGTGACAGGCAACCTGGGAAAGAACCTTATTGAAAATAGACGAAATGAGGTCAAAGGGCAGGACATGGGATGGGATCCATTCCATTGCCCTTATGCGTCATAACTTACGTAAAAATGTTTCGATTGCGGCAAAACTTCATCATGTTGTTCCGGAAATATACTTAACCGATTCTGTTTAATAGCATCGAAATGAGGTCAAAGGTCAGGGAGCAGGAGGGGATTTACTCCACATCCATTATCCTCAACACTTGACAAACAATACTTCTATTGCTACAAAACTTTAGTATGTTGTTCCGGAGATATACTGAACCAAATCTGTTTAATATCATCGAAATGGGGTCAAAGGTCAGGACACAGGACCGAGATTTATTTCACAGCCATTATCCTCCTAACTCGATTAAACATGCTTCAATTGCGACAAAACTGTAGTATGTTGTTCCGGAGATATACTGAACCAAATCTGTTTAATATCATCGAAATGGGGTCAAAGGTCAGGACACAGGACCGAGAATTATTCCACAGCCATTATCCTCATAACTTGACTAAAAATGCTTCAATTGCGACAAAACGTTAGTATGTTGTTTCGGAGGTATATTCTGTTTAATGTCATCGAAATGGGATGAAAGGTCAGGGCACAGGAGCGAGATTTATTCCACCGCCATTATCCTCAAAACATGAGTATTTTTTTTTTTATTGGAGGTTTAACGACCACCGTGAGCAACTCAATGGGCTATAAGCAGTCGCCCGTCCCTAATTTAGGGTCACTGGTTCCAGGGAAAGGAGAGAACCAGTGCCGTAAGACAAACACAACATCCATGCCTCACCGGGATTCGAACCCGGACCCCTTTTGGACGAATGATCAGAGGCCATCGCTTAGACCACTGCGCCACCGGGGCGGCACTTGAGTTATGTTATCTGGTATGTTGGAAAGCGTTTCATAATCAATGCATTGCATGTATTTACTAAATTGTTTTGTGATGTTTTTAATACGCAGTTGGTCAGAATTTTCAGAACTTGCTTGGGTTCAGAAGGAGGCATATCCTTGCTAATAGCGTTAGTCGTTGGATTAGGTGGCTATGAATTAGTTTGGATGGTTTTATTACGCAAATATTTATATTGGTGGCTCCCTAGTCATACCCTCAGCTATACTCCAATTCACCCTAAATGTGAACTGCTGGGAAAGGTGGAGAGCCTTACCACATCTCGTTGTGAAACGCAAGAACGGTATCCATCCGCGTTAATGTGTTCTACTGTTTCCATTCTGATACCCCCATCCACCCACTCACACAACTCACAAGCAGTGGGGATTGTGTCAGTTGGGGCAATGGGGGTTCTCGTGGAGGCCGAACTGCTTCCCCTACTGTCTTCGAGTTTCCCCGATTGTCAATTTATTGCCGCTGTGTTATTAATGTTGGGAGAGGTCTGTCACTCCTTCCCCCTGTCCGAGTTGTATCCCATGTAGGCAGAAATAGCCGAAAGTGCGAAGCTCTTGATTCAGCAACTTCTCAGAACAAATTTATTTCTAAAAGCGCTCTAACTTCTAGATTTTTTTTTTAGATACCAATTTTGTCTGATGAACTTTTGAGCAAACAAAAATGGATTCTAATAATTAATTCTGATGCTTTTTGCTCTAAAATGCTAGGGACTATTTTTCGTAGCGGAGGTAGCTCTTTCGTATCCTTCATAGTGGTTCACTCTTAGGTTGACTCGGAGTATAGTCACCCTTTTCGTCGGATGGGGGAGGGGGTGACTCATTTCAAAATGACCAATCTGTTTTTTTAAAGGTCAAAAGCCTCAAACGAAACAAACGTGTGGTGGGCAATGACGCGTAGCAATACACTTATCACTGCGGAACCACTTTGCTTGTGAAATAGGAACACTTCAAAGAAGTAATGAACGTTGTATGAGTAAAACTGTCTGATAAAGTTGCTAATGAACAACAAATTCCCTCGCATACCTCTGTAATAGATATAACTCTTCTTATCTGTATACAAAGAGGTGTTTATTCTTTGCAAACATGTAAGACAGACACCAATTGCGAAGAATTTTGACAAATTTTAAGACCCAGTGCTCTCCATGTAAGGGGGAAACTCAGGATTTAAATCAATTGAAAACATTGAAAAATGCTAATCAAATAAATGTGCAGGCAGATAGATGCCAAATTAATCAGGCAAGTAGACATACATGCCTCAGAAAACATGAAAATTACATTGCCTTGGAACGGGAATCGAACCCGCAGCTCCCGATTTATATTCAAGTAACACATCCTCAGTTGCTTGGGGGTTCTTCGTTCTGCGTGGTGTAATGGTAACACACCTAAATGCAAACCTTAAGGTACGTGATCGATTACAGGTTCTTCGTTCTATGTGGTGTAATGGTAACGTACGCCACCCCGATGGAGCATTGGTCTAAGCGATGGCTTCTGATCATTCGTCCAGAAGGGGTCCGGGTTCGAATCCCGTGGTGTGGAATGGTTGTTGTGTTTGTCTTGCGGCACTGGCTCTCTCCCTTCCCTGGAACCAGTGACCCTAAATTAGGGACGGGCGAATGCTTATAGAACATTGAGTTGCTCACGGCGGTCGTTAATCTTCCAATAAAAAAAATAAAAAATAAAAAAATGGTAACGTACCTGACCGTAAATTTGGAGCTACGGGTTCGATTCCAGTTTCTTAATTCTCGGTGGTGTAATAGAAACGTACCTGACCGTAAATCTGGAGCTACGGGTTCGATTCCAGGTTCTTCGTTCTGGGTGGTGTAAAGGTAACATACCTTAGTGTAAATCTGGAGCTTCGGGTTCGTTCTGGGTGGTGTAAAGGTAACATACCTTAGTGTAAATCTGGAGCTTCGGGTTCGATCCCAAGTTCTTCGTTCTGTGTGGTGTAATGGTAACATACCTGAACGTAAAGCTGGAACTTCAGGTTCGATTCCAAGTTCTTCGTTCTGGGTTGTGTGATGGTCCCGTACCTGACCGCAAATCTGGAGCTACGGATTCTATTCCCGGTTCTTCGTTCTGGGTAGTGTAATGGTGACAAACCTTAACGTAAATCTGGCGCTACGGGTTCGATTACAGGTTCTTAGTTCTGGGTGATGTAATGGTAACACACCTGAACGTAAATCAGGAGCTACGGGTTCGATTCCAGGTTCTTCGTTCTGGGTAGTGTAATGGTAACATACCTTAACGTAAATCTGGAGCTTCGGGTTCGACTCCAAGTTTTTCGTTCTGGGTGGTGTAATAGTAACGTACCCGACCGTAAATCTGGAGCTACGGGTTCGATTCCAGGTTCTTCGTCCTGGGAGGAGTAATAGTAACATACCGCAAATCTGGAGCTTCGGGTTCGATTCCAAGTTCTTCGTTCTGGGTAGTGTAATGATAACATACTTCAATGTAAATCTGGAGCTACGGGTTCGATTCCAGGTTTTTCGTTCTGGTTGGTGTAATGGTAACATACCTCAACGTAAATCTAGAGCTACGGGTTCAATTCCAGCTTCTCAGTTCTGGATGGCGTAATGGTAACACACCTGAACTTAAATCTGGAGCTACGGGTTCGATTACGGGTTTTTCGTTCTGGGTTGTGTAATGGTAACATACCTGAACGTAAATTTGAAGCTACTTGTTAAATACCAGGTTCTTCGTTCTGGGCGGTGTAATGGTAACATACCTTAACATAAATCTGGAGCTTCGGGTTCCATTCCAAGTTCTCCGCTCTGTGTGGTGTAATGGTAACATACCTTAACGTAAATCTGGAGCTTCGGGTTCGATTCCAAGTTCTTCGTTCTGGGTGGTGTAATGGTAACGTACCTGACCGCAAATCTGGAGCTACGAATTACATTCAAGGTTCTTCGTTCTGAGTGGTGTAATAGTAACGTACCTGACCGTAAATCTGGAGCTACGGGTTCGATTCCAGGTTCTTCGTTCTGGGTGGTGTAATGGTAACATACCTTAACGTAAATCTGGAGCTACGGGCTCGATTCCAGGTTCTTCGTTCTGGGTGGTGTAATGGTAACATACCTCAATGTAAATCTAGCCGCCCCGGTGGCGCAGTGGTCTAAGGCGTTGGCCTCTGATCATTCGTCCGTAAGGGGTCCGGGTTCGAATCCCGGTGAGGCATGGATGTTGTGTTTGTCTTACGGCACTGGCTCTCTCCCTTCCCTGGTACCAGTGACCCTAAATTAGGGACGGGCGACTGCTTATAGCCCATTGAGTTGCTCACGGTGGTCGTTAAACCTCCAATCAAAAAAAAAAAAAAAAAAAAAAAAAAAAACGTAAATCTAGAGCTTCGGGTTCGATTCCAGTTCTTAGTTCTGGATGGTGTAATGGTAACACACCTAAACTTAAATCTGGAGCTATGGGTTTGAATACAGGTTCTTCGTTCTCGGTGGAACTACGGGTTCGATTCCAGGTTCTTCGTCCTGTGCGGTGTAATGGTAACATACCTTAACGTAAGTCTGGAGATTCGGGTTCGATTCCAAGTTTTTCGTTCTGGGTGGTGTAATGGTAACATACCTGAACGTAAAGCTGGAACTTCGGGTTCGATTCCAAGTTCTTCGTTCTGGGTGGTGTAATGGTAACGTACCTGACAGCAAATCTGAAGCTAAGAATTCCATTCATGTTTTTTCGGCCGCCCCGGTGGCGCAGTGGTCTAAGGCAATGGCCTCTGATCATTCGTCCGAAAGGGGTCCGGGTTCGAATCCCGGTGAGGCATGGATGTTGTGTTTGTCTTACGGCACTGGCTCTCTCCCTTCCCTGGAACCAGTGACCCTAACTTAGGGACGGGCGACTGCTTATAGCCCATTGAGTTGCTCACGGTGGTCGTTAAACCTCCAATCAAAAAAAAAAAAAAAAAAAGTTTCTTCGTTCTGGGTGGTGTAATGGTAACGTACCTGACCGTAAATCTGGAGCTACGGGTTCGATTCCAGGTTCTTAGTTCTGGGTGGTGTAATGGTAACACACTTGAACAAAAATCTGGAGCTACGGGTTTGATTCCAGGTTCTTCGTTCTGGGTGGAGTAATTGTAACATAACTTAACGTAAATCTGGAGCTTCGAGTTCGATTCCAAGTTCTTCGTTCAGGGTAGTGTAATGATAACATACTTGAACGTAAATCTGGAGCTACGGGTTCGATTCCAGGTTCTTCGTTCTGGGTGGTGTACTGGTAACATACCTCAACGTAAATCTGGAGCTACGGGTTCGATTCCAGGTTCTTAGTTCTGGGTGGTGTAATGGTAACACACCTGAACTTAAATCTGGAGCTATGGGTTTGAATACAGGTTCTTCGTTCTGGGTGGATCTACGGGTTCGATTACGGGTTTTCTTTCTGGGTGGATCTACGGGTTCGATTACGGGTTTTCTTTCTGGGTGGATCTACGGGTTCGATTACGGGTTTTCGTTCTGGGTGGTGTAATAGTAACGTACCTGACCGTAAATCTGGAGCTACTGGTTCGATGGATTTCAGGTTCTTCGTTCTGGGTGGTGTAATGGTAACATGCCTTAACGTAAATCTTGAGCTTCGTGTTCGATTCCAAGTTCTTCGTTCTGTGTGGTGTAAGGGTAGCGTACCTGTCCGCAAATCTGGAGTTACGGATTCCATTCAAGGTTCTTCGTTCTGGGTAGTGTAATGGTAACATACCTGAACGTAAAGCTGGAACTTCAGGTTCGATTCCAAGTTCTTCGTTCTGGGTGGTGTAATGGTAACGTACCTGACCGCAAATCTGGAGCTGCGGATTCCGTTCCCGGTTCTTCGTTCTGGGTGGTGTAATGGTGACATACCTCAACGTAAATCTGGAGCTACGGGTTCGATTCCAGGTTCTTAGTTCTGGGTGGTGTAATGGTAACACACCTGAATTTAAACCTTGAACAATGAGTTTGATTACAGGTTCTTCGTTCTGGTTGGAGCTACGGGTTCGATTACAGGTTTTTCGTTCTGGGTGGTGTAATGATAACATACCTGAACGTAAATTTGAAGCTACTTGTTCGTATACAGGTTCTTCGTTCTGGGTGGTGTAATAATAACACACCTGAACGTAAATCTGGAGCTACGGGTTCGATTACAAGTTCTTCGTTGTGGTTGGTGTAATAGCAACGTACCTGAACGTAAATCTGTAGCTACGGGTTCAGTTACAGGTTCTTCGTTCTGGGTGGTGTAATGATAACATACCTGAACGTAAATCTGGATCTATGGTTTCGATTACAGGTTCTTTGTTCTGCGTGGTGTAATGGTAACACACCTGAACGTAAATCTGGGGCTTCGGGTTTGATTTCAAGTTCTTCGTTCTGGGTGGTGTAATGGTAACGTACCTGACCGCAAATCTGGAGCTACGGGTTCGATTCCAGTTCTTAAGTCTGGGTGGTGTAATGTTAAAATACCTGAACGTAAATCTGGAGCTTCGGGTTCTATTTCAAGTTCTTCGATTTGGGTGGTGTAATGGTAACATACCTGAACGTAAAGCTGGAGCTTCGGTTTCGATTCGAAGTTCTTCTTTATGGGTGGTGTAATGGTAACGTACCTGACCGTAAATCTGGAGCTACGGGTTCGATTCCAAGATCTTCTTTCTGGGTGGTGTAATGGTAACGTACCTGACAGCAAACCTATAGCTACGGATTCCATTCAAGGTTCTTAGTTCTGGGTGTTGTAGTGGTAACACACCTGAATGTAAATCTGGAGCTACGGGTTCGATTCCAGGTTCTTCGCTCTGGGTGGAGTAATGGTAACATAACTTAACGTAATTCTGGGGCTTCGGGTTCGATTTCAAGATCTTCGTTCTGGGTAGTGTAATGATAACATACTTGAACGTAAATCTATAGCTACGGGTTCGAATCCAGGTTCTTCGTTCTGGGTGGTGTAATGGTAACATACCTCAACGTAAATATGGAGCTACGGGTTCGATTCCAGGTTCTCAGTTCTGGGTGGTGTAATGGGAACACACCTAAACTTAACTCTGGAGCTATGGATTTGAATACAGGCTCTTCGTTCTGGGTGGAGTTACGGGTTCGATTACGGGGTTTTCGTTCTGGGTGGTGTAATGGTAACATACCTGATCGTAAATTTAAAGCTACTTGTTCGATTACAGGTTCTTCGTTCTGGATGGTGTAATAGTAACATACCTGAACGTAAATCTGGAGCTACGGGTTCGATTACAGGTTCTTCGTTGTGGTTGGTGTAATGGCAACATACCTTAACGTAAATCTGGAGCTTCGGGTTCGATTCCAAGTTTTTCGTTCTGGGTGGTGTAATAGCAACGTGCCTGACCGTAAATCTGGAGCTACGGGTTCGATTCCAGGTTCTTCGTTCTGGGTGGTGTAATTTTAACATACCTTAACGTAAATCTGGAGCTACGGGCTCGATTCTAGGTTCTCCGTTCTATGTGGTGTAATGGTAACATACCTAAACTTAAATCTGGAGCTATGGGTTTGAATACAGGTTCTTCGTTCTGGGTTGAACTACGGTTTCGATTCCAGGTTCTTCGTTCTGGGTGGAACTACAGTTTCGATTCCAGGTTCTTCGTTCTGGGCGGTGTAATGGTAACATCATCATCATCATCATTATCAACCATTATCAATCCACTGCTGGACGAAGGTCTCCCCAAGTTTCCTCCACAACGGTCTGTCTTGTGCCAGTCTCCTCCATGTCACCCCTGCATACTTTCGAATTTCATCCACCCATCTCCCATGTGGTCTTCTTCTGGGTCTTTTCCTGTCCCTTGGAATCCAATCTAAAATTTCGGCTGTCCATCGATGATCTGTCCTTCTGGCAGTATGTCCAGCCCATTGCCATTTCAGGGATTTAACTCTGATCATGATGTCTTCCACTCTTGTCATTTTTCGGATCCACGAGTTCCTCTTCTTATCTCTCCTGGTTACACCAAGTATGCACCTCTCCATGCTTCTTTGAGTTGTCTGCAGCCTTTGTATGTCTCTTTTAGTTAAGGTCCACGTCTCTGCACCATACGTAAGCACTGGAAGGATGCATTGATCAAACACTTTTCTTTTAAGACATAATGGCATATTGCTCTTGAAAATTATGCTGTTTCTTCCAAAAGCTCTCCAGGCAAGTTTTGTACGCCGATTAATTTCTTCATGAATGTGACCCTCACTTGATATCTGCTGTCCAAGATAAACGTACGTGTCTGTTACATACCTTAACATAAATCTGGAGCTTCGGGTTCCATTCCAAGTTTTTCGTTCTGGATGGTGTAATTGTAACATACCTGAACGTAAAGCTGGAACTTCGGGTTCGATTCCAAGTTCTCCGTTCTGGGTGGTGTAATGGTAACGTACCTGACCGCAAATCTGGAGCTACGAATTCCATTCAAGGTTCTTCGTTCTGGGTGGTGTAGTGGTAACGTACCTGACCGTAAATCTGGAGCTACGGGTTCGATTCCAGGTTCTTCGTTCTGGGTTGTGTAATGATAACATACTTGAACGTAAATCTGGAGCTACGGGTTCGATTCCAGGTTCTTAGTTCTGGGTGGTGTAATGGTAACACACTTGAACGTAAACTGGAGCTACGGGTTTGATTCCAGCTTCTTCGTTCTGGGTGGAGTAATTGTCACATAACTTAACGTAAATCTGGAGCTTCGGGTTCGATTCCAAGTTCTTCGTTCTGGGTAGTGTAATGATAACATACTTGAACGTAAATCTTGGGCTACGGGTTCGATTCCAGGTTCTTCGTTCTGGGTGGTGTACTGGTAACATACCTCAACGTAAATCTGGAGCTACGGGTTCGATTCCAGGTTCTTTGTTCTCGGTGGTGTAATGGTAACACACCTGAACTTAAATCTGGAGCTATGGGTTTGAATACAGGTTCTTCGTTCTGGGTGGACCTACGGGTTCGATTACGGGTTTTCGTTCTTGGTGGTGTAATAGTAACGTACCTGATCGTAAATCTGGAGCTACTGGTTCGATGGATTTCAGGTTCTTCGTTCTGGGTGGTGTAATGGTAACATACCTTAACGTAAATCTGGAACTTCGGGTTCGATTCCAAGTTCTTCGTTCTGTGTGGTGCAATGGTAACATACCTGAACGTAAACCTGGAGCTTCGGGTTCGATTCCAAGTTCTTCGTTCTGGGTGGTGTAAGGGTAACGTACCTGTCCGCAAATCTGGAGTTACGGATTCCATTCAAGGTTCTTCGTTCTGGGTAGTGTAATGGTAACGTACCTGACCGTGATTCTGGAGCTACGGGTTCGACTCCAGGTTCTTCGTTCTGGGTGGTGTAATGGTAACATCATCATCATCATCATTGTCAACCATTATCAATCCACTGCTGGACGAAGGTCTCGCCAAGTTTCCTCCACAACGGTCTGTCTTGTGCCAGTCTCTTCCATGTCACTCCCGCATACTTTCGAATTTCATCCACCCATCTTCCATGTGGTCTTCTTCTGGGTCTTTTCCTGTCCCTTGGAATCCAATCTAAAATTTCGGTTACCCATCGATGGTCTGTTCTTTTGGCAGTATGCCCAGCCCATTGCCATTTCAGGGATTTAACTCTGATCATGATGTCTTCCACTCTTGTCATTTTTCTGATCCACGAGTTCCTCTTCTTATCTCTCCTGGTTACACCAAGTATGCACCTCTCCATGCTTCTTTGAGTTGTCTGCAGCGTTTGTATGTCTCTTTTAGCTAAGGTCCACGTCTCTGCGCCATACGTAAGCACTGGAAGGATGCATTGATCAAACACTTTTCTTTTAAGACATAATGGCATATTGCTCTTGAAAATTATGCTGTTTCTTCCAAAAGCTCACCAGGCAAGTTTTGTACGCTGATTAATTTCTTCACCAATGTGACCCTCACTTGATATCTGCTGTCCAAGATAAACGTACGTGTCTGTTATATCCAGCTTTTCTCCATCAATCGATAAATCTTCATTTCTTGTAAAAGCATTGTACATCACTTTTGTCTTCTGAAAGTTCATTTTTAATCCCACTTTTTTACTCTTGTCAGCAAGTTCCTGGATCATGCTCTGTAGCTCTGATGGGGTAGTTGTAAAAATGACTATGTCATCAGCAAAACGAAGGTGGGTTAGATAATCTCCATTAATCTTTATCCCTTTGTTTTTCCAGTTCAGTGATTGAAAGACATTTTCCAATGTGGCATTAAAGAGCTTCGGAGATATGGTGTCACCTTGTCTCACTCCTTTTCCAATTTTTATGTGTGTTGTATTTTCAAACAGCCTAATCTTTGCACTTGCATTTTCATAGATGTTATTAATAATATCAATGTATGCATCTTCAATACCGCAGGATTTCAGAGCCATTGCAACTGCCGATGGTTTCACTGAATCAAAGGCTTTTTTATAATCGATAAAAGCCATGCTCAATGGAAGTTCATATTCCCTCGCTCTTTCAATTAGTTCTCTCAGTACGTGGATATGATCTATTGTGCTGTAGCCACTCCTGAATCCAGCTTGTTCTCTCGGTTGAGCCATGTCCAGTGTCACCTTCAAGCGGTGTGAAAGAACTTTAGTGAAGATTTTATAAACCACTGATAGGAGGTTGATAGGTCTGTAGTTCCTGAGATCCTCAATGTCACCTTTTTTATGTAGCAAGATCATTGTAGCGTTGTTCCAATCCTCAGGAATTTTCCCTTCATTAAGGCATCGAGTGAAAATTTGGGCGAGTACTGTTTCGATTTCTCCACTTGCTTCTTGTATGATGTCTACAGTAATTCCATCTTCTCCTGGAGCTTTTCCCCGCTTCATGTTCTTGATTGCATGTGCAACTTCTGCTGGAAGGACTGGAAGAACTCTGGTACTGGTACCTTTCATGATGTCTGGAGTACATGTATCATCCCTTTCATATAATTTGGAGTAGAAATCTTTCACTCTTGTCAAAATTTCGCCTCTATTTCTTGTTACAGAACCATCTTCTTTTCTCAGTGCCATAATCTGTTTTTTCCCCTTACTGAGATGTCCCTTTGCTATCTTTAGGCTTTGGTTGTTTTCAATTGCTTTCCTTACCAGTTCACAGTTGAATTTCCTTACGTCTTCAGTGATACTTTTTCGTACTGTCTTGCATAGCTCTATATATTCCAATTTGGAAGTCACATCTTCTTAAGTTGTCCTCATCACTCTTCTTTTTTGCATCAACATTTTGGTTTTTCCTGATAATTTGTTCACATGCAATTTGTTCTTAGACCCAGCTAATTTTGTTGCTGTTTCCATAAGAGCTATGGTTACTTTTCTGTTAACTTCAGAAATATCCACTTCTTCCGATGTTAGGCCTTCTAAAGCAGAGAATCTGTTCTTCAGTTCCAATTTGAAGATATTATGGTGTTTTTTAAGGTTGGTTATGTCAATACATTTTGTTTGTCTTATGAGCTTGCTACGTTCGAGTTTAGTGTTGAGGTGCATCTTACATCTCACCAATCTATGGTCACTGCCTGTGTTGAACTTGTTTAGCACACTGCAGTCTTCTATGACGAATTTTTTGTTACACATAATAAAATCAATTTCACTTATCGTCCCATTTGGATGTCTCCATGTCCATTTCCTGTGTGGCTTTTTCTTGAAAAAGGAGTTTAAGATGAAAAACCCTTCTGCCTCTGAAAACTCTACGAGAGTATTTCCACGTTGGTTTTTGTTGCCGTGACCGAATTTACCTACTGAAGTTTCATTCTGTTGCCGTTGCCCTATTTTTGCATTGAAATCTCCCATAATTATCTTCAAGTGCTGCTTACCTTTATTATTTAGATGACGAATTTCCTCATAAAATTCTTCAATTTCTTCTTCAGGATGACTTGTGGTGGGTGCATAAGTTTGAATAATCTGAGCCTGGTATCTTTTCGAGAGTTGGATAACAAGTCGTGCAGCTCTGTCAGAGGAACTTTCAACTTCTACAACTTTATCCTTCAGTTTCTTGTTTATTATAAATCCAACACCACTGGTTCTGCCAGTATCTGTCCCACGATAGTAGAAGAGATGTCCACTTTTCAGTTCAATGAGATCTTCTCCTTTTCTCCTTACCTCACTTAGCCGGACGATGTCCCACTTGATCCTTTGTAGTTCCTCTTCCAATTCAAGAAGCCTTGAATCAGAAGATAGGGAGCGTCCGTTGTACGTAGCCAAGGTCAGCATCAGATGGCAGCCTAGTTCGGTCCTTCTGGGATTCTTAGCACCCTCTGCCTTCATGTCGCACTGGCCGCTGCCTTGGCGAGGTACATTCCAGCTGCCGGAGACTGAGGGCCAAGATTTATGTTGTGGAGTCATTTTGGAGGGGTTTGGCCATAACTCACCACGCTGGCCAAGCGGGTTGGTGAGTGTGGGATAGCATTTCCTCTAATCCCGATGGTATAGTTATACCGCTATTGGCGGTCGTCAGAGCCCCTTTAGTGGGAACAGGATGTACCACGAGAAGGTGGGATTGACATTTGTCAAGGAGAGGCTGTGATGTTACGCATCACCTGACCTTACATCCCAATGGTAACATACCTCAACGTAAATCTGGAGCTATGGGTTTGAATACTGTTTTTTCGTTTTGGGTGGTGTAATGGTAACATACCTGAACGTAAATTTGAAGATACTTGTTCGATTCCAGGTTTTTCGTTCTGTGTGGTGTAATGGTAACATACCTGAACGTAAAGCTGGAACTTCAGGTTCGATTCCACGTTCTTCGTTCTGGGTGGTGTAATGGTAACGTACCTGACCGCAAATCTGGAGCTGCGGATACCGTTCCCGGTTCTTCGTTCTGGGTGGTGTAATGGTGAAATACCTCAACGTAAATCTGGAGCTACGGGTTCGACTCAGGGTTCTTAGTTCTGTGTGGTGTAATGGTAACACACCTGAATTTAAACCTGGAGCAATGGGTTTGATTACAGGTTCTTCGTTCTGGTTGGAGCTACGGGTTCGATTACATGTTTTTCGTTCTGGGTGGTGTAATGATAACATACCTAAACGTAAATTTGAAGCTACTTGTTCGTATACAGGTTCTTCGTTCTGGGTGATGTAATAATAACACACCTGAACGTAAATCTGGAGCTACGGGTTCGATTACAAGTTCTTCGTTGTGTTTGGTGTAATAGCAACGTACCTGAACGTAAATCTGCAGCTACGGGTTCAGTTATAGGTTCTTCGTACTGGGTGGTGTAATGATAACATACCTGAACGTAAATCTAGAGCTATGGTTTCGATTACAGGTTCTTCGTTCTGCGTGGTGTAATGGTAACACACCTGAACGCAAATCTGGGGCTTCGGGTTTGATTTCAAGTTCTTCGTTCTGGGTGGTGTAATGGTAACGTACCTGACCGCAAATCTGGAGCTACGAATTTGATTCCAGGTTCTTTGTTCTGGGTGAGGTAATGGTAACGTACCTGACCGTAAATCTGGAGCTACGGGTTCTATTCCAAGTTCTTCGTTCTGGGTGGTGTAATGGTAACATACCTGAACGTAAAGCTGGAGCTTCGGTTTCGATTCGAAGTTCTTCGTTGTGGGTGGTGTAATGGTAACGTACCTGACCGTAAATCTGTAGCTACGGATTCCATTCAAGGTTCTTAGTTCTGGGTGGTGTAGTGGTAACACACCTGAATGTAAATCTGGAGCTACGTGTTCGATTCCAGGTTCTTCGCTCTGGGTGGAGTAATGGTAACATAACTTAACGTAATTTTGGGGCTACGGGTTCGATTTCAAGTTCTTCGTTCTGGGTAGTGTAATGATAACATACTTCAACGTAAATCTGGAGCTGCGGGTTCGGTTCCAGGTTCTCAGTTCTGGGTGGTGTAATGGTAACACACCTGAACTTAAATCTGGAGCTATGGGTTTGAATACAGGTTCTTCGTTCTGGGTGGAGTTACAGGTTCGATTACGGGTTTTTCGTTCTGGGTGGTGTAATGGTAACATACCTGAACGTAAATTTGAAGCTACTTGTCCGATTACAGGTTCTTCGTTCTGGGTGGTGTAATAATAACATACCTGAACGTAAATCTGGAGTTACGGGTTCGATTACAGGTTCTTCGTTGTGGTTGGTGTAATGGCAACGTACCTGAACGTAAATCTGCAGCTACGGGTTCAATTACAGGTTCTTCGTTCTGGGTGGTGTAATGATAACATACCTGAACGTAAATCTGGAGCTAAGGGTTCGACTACAAGTTCTTCGTTCTGAGTGGTGTAATTTTAACATACCTGAACGTAAATCTGCAGTACAGGTTCGATTACAGGTTTTTCGTTCTGGGTGGTGTAATGATAACATACCTGAACGTAAATCTGGAGCTATGGGTTCGATTCCAGGTTCTTCTATCTGGGTGGTGTAATGGTAATATCATCATCATCATCATGGTCAACCATTATCAATCCACTGCTGGACGAAGGTCTCCCCAAGTTTCCTACACAAAGGTCTGTCTTGTGCCAGTCTCCTCCATGTCACCCCCGCATACTTTCGAATTTCATCCACCCATCTCCCATGAGGTCTTCTTTTGGGTCTTTTCCTGTCCCTTGGAATCCAATCTAAAATTTCGGCTGTCCATCGATGGTCTGTCCTTCTATCAGTATGCCCAGCCCATTGCCATTTCAGGGATTTAACTCTGATCATGATATCTTAAACTCTTGTCATTTTTCGGATCCACGAGTTGATCTTTTTATCTCTCCTGGTTACACCAAGCATGCACCTCTCCATGCTTGTTTGAGTTGTCAGCAGCCTTTTTATGTCTCTTTTATTTAAGGTCCAGGTTTCTGCACCATACGTAAGCACTGAAAGGATGCATTGATCAAACACTTTTCTTTTAAGACATAATGGCATATTGCTCTTGAAAATTATGCTGTTTCTTCCAAAAGCACTCCAGACAAGTTTTGTACGCCGATTAATTTCTTCATCAATGTGACCATCACTTGATATCTGCTGTCCAAGATAAACGTTCGTGTCTGTTATCTCCAGCTTTTCTCCATCAATCGATAAATCTTCATTTCTTGTAAAAGCATTGTAAATCACTTTTGTCTTCTGAAAGTTCATTTTTAATCCCACTTCTTTACTCTTGTCAGCAAGTTCCTGGATCATACTCTGCAGCTCTGATGGGGTAGTTGCAAAAATGACTACGTCATCAGCAAAACGAAGGTGGGTTAGATAATCTCCAATAATTTTTAACCCTTTGTTTTCCCAGTTCAATGATTGAAAGACATTTTCCAATGGAGCTTCGGAGATATGGTGTCACCTTGTCTCACTCCTTTTCCAATTCAGTAAGCATATATATATATATTTTAAGTAATGTTAGTATATTAATATCAATTAACTCCACAGGTAATAAGCCATTCCAGTACTCAGGACCAATGTAGTTAATACCTTGCGTTGTGTCTTTCGTAAAATAGGCCGCAGTAATGTTCTTTTCCTTGTTTCATAATTATGAGTAATGAAATTTAGATGTATTACATTGGAAAACAAATTATTTTTTTGACAATTGTTTCATTTTTTTATAATTTTTTTATCATGGTGTGAAACAACACTATGAAGTGAAACGTCACTTCCCATAGCTTCCTTTGGCTTCTTCAATGTCTGCACATAGTGAGCACTGTTTATTGTTGCACTCGATTCAAGGAAATCAGTTAAAATGACACCACGCTTCCCCAGAAAATTGTCACCATCACTTTCTCTGCAGAACGAGTTGTTTTCTCCTTTTTCTGTCGAGGTGAAGATGTGCGGTGCTATTCCATTGACACACGTTTTGTTTCTGGGTCATGAAAGAACACCCAGGTTTCATCCCCCGTCACAACATTAGAGAAAAACACCTCACCTTCCCTTTCACAACAGTCCAAGAGGTTCCGGCACGCACCCTTTGCTCACATTGTTCACGGGTTAGGTTTCTCGGGATCCCCTTTGAACAAATTTCTCTGTAGCCCGGATCCCTGAAGAATATTTCCATAGCACTATAACCACAATGAATTGCATCACACAACTCCTAGATGGTGACACGACGATCAGCTGTGATGAGGTCTTTCACTCGTTGCCTGTTGGCATCTGTCACTGCAGTTGCGTGTCTTCCACTGCGTTGTTTGTCCGACACTGAACTTTCTCCCTCTCGAAACCTCTTCATCGATTTTCGGAAATTATTGATATCGATTGTCGCAGCTCCAGGAGTCTTCTGTGGATTTCTGTAGCCTCACATCCCTCTTTCTTCCAGGAATTCAACTTCGGCTCGCCGCTTTTCTCTGTCATTCATGATCTTAATTTTCGTTTCTGAAAAAAATATTGTTCACACATTGGTAACGCATCATAGTACATGCCAGTGCAGTTTCCTTAAAATCTCTTCAAAATTTCAAAACTTATTAAGGAAAAGGGATTACTTTCAGGATGCCCATTGTCCTCAATAACATACGGTACATCGAATACTACTTGTGCTGACACGAATAGTCCGTTTTATAACTAATTGGGGGTCGAATACGAAAGAATACTAGAACATTCTTTACAAAAGGTAATAGAGGTACAAAAAATTAAAAAAAAATTGACCGCGTTCCGATTTACCGCAAGAAATTCAGAACCAAACTTCCACCTGCTGTAGATGGTTATACGTGAAATTAGTAATCTGTTGCTTAGACTCACCATACATTGAAGAGAAATTGAATTAGAGATACCTGTCTAGTAACGTGTTGCACCACCTTTCTCCCTGATGACGGCGGCGATTCGTCTTGGCATGGACTCGACAAGACACCGGAAGCGGTGGGAAGCCATACGGATCCACGACCCTTGAACAAGCTCCCACAGTTCACGAAGATTTAATGGAGGGGGCCATCTCTCTCGATGGCATTCCAGGTGTGTTCGATGGGATTGAAGTCAGGTAACCTGGCTGACCAAGGAAGCGAGGTCACGTCGGTGGAGTGTTCATCCAACCATTCGGATACAATTCGGGAGCGATGGCACGGTGCATTGTCTTGTTGTAGGATGAGGTCCTCAGTGGGATGTTTAAGACGCACAAACGGGAGCAAATGGTCGTCCAGGATATCCCGGGAACGTTGACCTGTGAGAGACGATGTCATACGTACCAGGGGTCCCATTTCAGTTCACGTAAACAGTCCCCAGATGAGAATGCCACGCGCACCAGCTTGAAGAGTACCCTGCTGGCAAGAAGGATCCATCGCTTCATGCGGTTTGCGCCGTACTCGTATCCTGCCATCCGCATGTACCAACGTGACTCATCAGTCCAGGCAACAATTTTCCACATGTCTAGGGTCCAGTGGCGATGTTCCCGCGCCCATGCTAATATTTGCACCCTGTGATGTGCGGTCAGCAGCGATACCCTCGTGGAACGATAGCTTCTGTACCCAATAGCGAGGAGATGGTTCTGGATGGTGTGGCTGCTTACACGTTTATATGCACCAGCGTTAAATTGCCGAGTGATTTCTTGCACTGTGGCCCGTCTATCTGCTGTTACAATGCGAGCTAGCCGACGATGACCCCGCTCATCCACACGCTGTTGTTTACGGCAGTTGGTCTTTGCAGGGGTGGTTTTACCGGATTCGATGTACTCACGGTGCACCCGTGACACAGTGGCTCGTGAAAATCACAGTGCCTGCACGATTTCCGGATGGAGTGACCCATTCGTCGGGCCCCGACAATTTGCCCACGATCAAATGAGCTTAGATCATTCGTCTTACCCATACTACGTTCGACTCTTACTGATTCCCGTCGCACCAGTCCTTATATTATCGGATCGCTGCATACGACATGTCGTTTCCGTTTACAGGGCCGCCCACAGCGCCACATTTGCATAACGCCAGCTAACCAACGGCATAACGCAAGTAGCTCTTCCAGAGTCTTCGCAGTTCTGATGCGAAAACCTTCCGTACAATCGCCTGCTAGCATTTCCATGACAACATGAATCACTTGGTAGAAGGGAATGGGCCATTGCTTTGGGGAAACGGTTCGCTCAGAAAAAGAAGAGTTAGACTATCTCAGTCACTCGCATACTCTCGCTCATAAGAATGTTTCGCGACAGTTGTTTCAGTTTTTGTGAAGTGTCAATGAATTAAAATCAGAGATATTATATCTTAAATTCGTGGCTTAGTTGAATTCGAACTGTTTTGATAAATTTTGTGAAGGCTTCCCTGAACATCTACTGATAGAACTTAATTCTAATTATGCTTCAAATTTTGATACAGTTCGACTAAAAAATGAACTTAAGGTTAATTTATTTTTAGGAAAAATGAATAAAATAGTTTCTACAGCAGATAAGAAAGCAGCCCATAAAGAAGAGCTTAAAGTCATACTTGCAGAAAATAACTATCCTAAAGAAGAAATTGAGAAACTTCTAAATTTTAATGGTACGAAGAACCCGCAAAAACAACAAGTAAAATTCACTAAAAAAAAATTCTTATCACAAAGGTTTATTTGAGTCTTTAAAGAGAATTAGTAAGAAGTACAATATTAGGCTAGCTCCAAGTTTAGAGAACAAGGTTAAAAAAAATTCCGTAAAATACTTTAAAGAGAAGAAGATATTTCAAAAATGCAAGGTATAATCAACGAAGTAAAATGTAGTTGTGGACTATCTTACATAGGTGAAACAGGTCGCAGACTAGAAACTCGTATAGCTGAGCATAAAGCAGCTATGAAAAATTGCTCCAACAAGACTGGATTAGATAGGCATGTTAGAGAAACTAGTCACAGCATGGATTGGAATTCCCTTAAAGCCGTCAGTTTCCGAAGCAATTTCCAAAAAAGAAAGCTAAAAGAAGGAATAGAGATTGAGAAAAATAAAAATTCCATTATCAATGACTGCAGAGGATTTTCCTGCCTAACATCTTGCAGGATTTGATGAAAAATAACCGTAACTGTCAAGGTTAACCGTAACCGTGATAGTGACGGGAATAAGTAACACCAAAAAGACAGCCTGAAGAAGGAGAAGAGTTTTCTCCGAAAATTTGTAATTAAAATAAAACAATTTCCTAGTAAAAATTCCCATAATAGTAGTTTTTGATTAGTAATTGAACTGAAGGTGTTTTATTCCCTTGATGAATACAAAAACAAATCAGTAAGAGACATTACGTGTTATATAAAGTTGAATAAATTGGACATAGTGTTTAGTGAGGTGAACAAATTAGCAGACCTCATATTAAGCTTTCCATCAACAACTGCAACTGCTGAAAGAAGTTTTCCTGCATTAAAAAGAATCAAGATATATCTTAGAGCCACACAAGGACCAAATAATAATGACGGAGATGACGTAACGGAGGCAGACACATTCGAAAAACTTGACTGTTTGGCCAATAGAGGAAAACATAATTTTTAAATATGAAAAAGTACTCATTTTATGAAAACGTAGCACTCAAGTTCACACAATAAGATAAAAAGAATGGAGTTCGTGTACAAATAAGTTTTCAAATCCTTATCGTCTTTATTATTTGGTATCATGTTAGCAATAGCATGTACCTAAAATTTAGAAAAAAAGTAGCTTCTATTACTTAACAATTAAAAATTAAACTTCGGAATTTAAAAAAAAAACAGCACTGGGGGGACGGGGGAGGGGTGAGATAGAACAGATCTCAGACTCTTCTTTTGCGATTAATGGATATCGTCCACGACGCTGAATTTCGGCAGTGAAATTTCTCAGCTTCATGTATCAAATCGTTTAGAAAAGCTTTCACTCGCTTCTACGATCTTTCTTTGGCAAAACCAAAAAGGAAAATACGAAAATATTTTCCTCAAACTCGAAAATTAGGAAAGCGGGATCCTTCTTTTACATGCAGTTGAAAAAGTAAGATGTTGCTACAACAGCATTCGTTTTTTCAATGTACCAATGATGGAGGCACTTCGGTTTGCGACTCCCGTTGTCTGCTAAAAGGAAGTAACGTGGAATCATGGGAAATCACACGTTTCCCGATAGGTGGCGCTTCCGCTCCTTCCTCCCAGCGTTGCTGCCCCCGTTACGTCATCTCCGTGCGTCTGACTTGGTTCGCCATGCTTCTGTTATTGGAAGCGTTTCATCGAGGAAGTTGCGAAGGATGAGGGTACAAAAAAAAAAAAAAAACAGTCCCTCAATTTCGTGGATCCATGTACTGGTGCCCATACTCAAGGTGTACAGAGGAAGTGGCGGCCCCTGAAACGCAGACTTTCCGATGGGTCTCACAAAACATCATTTGGCAGACCACATTCCGGAATATTTATTCCGACGGAATTCCCTTCATTCCTCAGAATACTGCTTTGAGGCGATAATTCGCATCATCAAACAGTTCTTTCCTGGTACCTAATAAATATACGTAATTTAATTATTGTACCAGAAAGACAGGTTTTCATTCAGGTGAAAACACATGTTTTCCTTCCCAGTAAATGCTCAAAATACTGCACAAACACACTCGTTACAGAAATAACCCACGCCGCGTGTTTCATGCCGCCCGATAGATGGCAGCACGTTACTAGCACCGCGTGTCTGGTAGCAGACGACGGTGTTTCCCATTTCGGTCTCTCAATTTTATTTAAAATATGAAGCTTCAAGAGTAAAAGCAAGAAGAATTTACAGAGAAGAGTATGTGCATCAAATTTTGTGAAATAGTTTACTCTCTGCTCTTTGGAGTGGTAGTAATAACTAGATGGGGGCAAAGGTGAGATGGAATCTTTTCTTCCGTAAATCATCTTAAATCCTATTGCACGTTCATTTTTTGAAGAGAAAAAGTGTATATTAGTAGAGAACCCTGAATTTGAGCTATAGAAACTCCAGCTATTTACACAACTACACCTAGTTACTGAGCTCCACCCCCAAAGAACGTCATTGGTTTAAACGTAAAAGCTCCTTCTTTGCCTTTTCATTCTGGAGCCAACGAGAGACCGCTTCTATTCACAATATGGTGAGGTCTGCAGTGATTCGCTGACGCCAACTTCTGTGACAGCCACTCACGAAGTAAAACCCACGCCCAAGAAGTGATTTTTGTGACATCTATTGCAGAAGATGAACCCTAACACTCAATTAAAGACAGCCTTAAGTGGAACAATTGGTAAAGCCCGAAATATGTTTTTGTCGATTAAGAAACCAACAAGAATGGCTTTTTCTTTTTATTGAAAGCTTAACGACCACCGTGAGTAACTCAATGGGCTATAAGCGTGGGTCTGCTTCGCTTCGTCGACAACTCATTTCGTCGCCGCCACTTCGTCGACACTATGCAGTATATTCAAACAGTCAATTCCTGAAAAACCGAAAAAAGTTCAGAACCACCGAATTTGGTATACTATCTCATGGTACTCTAACTCAGATCGTAGACGGTTTTTGGAAGAGGTCGAGCCCGGCATGCAAGGGGCCCCATACAAAGTTTTCATAAAATCTACAGTTTTCAATTTAGAACCACCAAATTTTTTATACTATCTCATTATACTCTAACTTAGACCGTACACAGTTTTTGGAAGGGGTCGGGGTAATGGGGGCCCCATACAACATTTTCATAAAATCATCCCATTGTATCCTTACACCAAGTTAGACCGTAGAAGGAAGGGGTCGGGGCCCGGGGTCAAGGGGCCCCCATACAAAATGTTCGCAAAATCTACAGTTTTCAATTGAGAATCACCAAATTTGGTTTACTATCTCATGGTACTCTAACTTAGCTCGCAGATGGGGTATTAGAGTGCAGAACTGTTCTGCAGTTCTTTAGTAAAAAATGGAAATTTTTGAGAAAATTTTGCATGGGGTTCCTTTTACCCCGGGCCCCGATCCCTTCCTAAAACCGTGTACGGTTTGAATTAGAGTACCATGAGATAGTATACCAAATTTGGTGGTTCTAAAATGAAAACTGTAAATTTTACGAAAATGTTGTGTGGGGGCCCCTTGACCCAGGGCCCGACTCCTTCCAAAAACCGTGTACGGTCTAAGTTAGAGCACCATGAGATAGTATACCAAATTTGGTGGTTCTAAATTGAAAACTGTAGATTTTACGAAAATTTTGAGGAATCGACTGTTTGCATGTAAAGTGTCGACGAAGTGAGTATCGACGAAATGTACCTGTCGACGAAATGAACGAGGCCGATAAGCATACGTAATAATCAAAGTTACTTCGTGCTAATTGAAGGCAAAAGGTTGGAAACGCTGTCAAAGCACGGTAATATTTTGGAACCAAAGCACACACACTATATCCCCAAATTATCTTTTAAAAATGTAAGATTTCAAAAACATCTTTATTTACAATTTAAAAACATGGTAGATAAAAGCTCTGGAGAGCACTTTCGCGACCACTATGGCCGCATCATCAGGCCGATGATTGAAACCAGAATTGGAACGGCACAAGGTTAAATAGTGATAGATAGGAGCACAAGTAATACACATTATGTAAATGAAACACATTAGTCATTGCCATACGCTACTAATTATTACAAGTCTTTGTAATTACTTAGTTTCTTCCTCCCGTGAATACTGTAAAACCAGGTTTCTCCAGACGGTGGGAATGTATACAGACACGTCCTCATTACATCATTTTGGTCCAAGTTTTATGATATATAGACTCTCAGTAAAGAGCATAGAGCGTTTATTAGAAGCTGTCGATAGTAAGTTCGCATTGTCCCAGTCAGGTCTCAAGTCTTTTTCAATAACAGTTTTTGACAATGTCGAAGTAGCAGATTTTTTAAGGATGGCATGTCTGTGTTCAGCCAAACGACTACCTGTCGAGCTCACATAACAAAGATCCACCGATTGCCCATTGTTGTCCATTAGAGGGATATTATACACTCCAAAGCGGGAAATAGGTGGAACTATGTCTCTGTCACGTCTAATTATTCTAAAAAGGTTTCGGGTTTTTACACCGAATCCGATAGAGTATTTTCACATGTGTTTTTTTACGCTTTCCAACCGTAGGTTGAAGAAGCGTATATGTTCCAGCTTTTTCCGTCCGTCCGTCTGTCGGCACGATAACTCGCATAAAAATGGTTCGATTTCGATGAAAGTTTAGTGTGTGGTAGGGGACCACCTGGGGACGAACCCTATTGAAAATGGACGAAATGGGGTCAAAGGTCACGTCATAGGAGCGGGATCCATTCCATTGCTCTGTTGCATCATAACTTGCGTACATATGGTTCGATGTCGATGAAATTTTAGTATATTGAAGGGGACCACCTGCGAATGAACCCCATTGGAAATGGGTGAAGTATGTTCAAAGGTCAGGACATAGGTGGGGGATGCATTACATTGCCTTTATGCGTCATAACGTACGTAAAAATTGTTCGATTTCGATGAAATGTTTGTATGTGGTAGGGGACCACCTGGGGACGAATCCTATTAAAAATAGACAAAATGGGATCAAAGGTCAGGACATAGGATAGGGATCCATTCCATCGCCCTTATCCTATACTATTAAAGGAGCAATTCTTGTATGTATGTAAATTTTATTTTGAAAACGGCTCTAAGGATTTTGATAAAAGTCGTTAACCTGCCGTATTCTGGTACTAGAAATCGATTTAGCTTACTTGATCTCGACTTTAGGAAAATTCGTTTAGTGCGTTAAATAACCACCCCGAATTACCACGTTTTAGTGTCATGGCGTCCTATTACTGTTATCCATGCTTAGAAATCTTATGACGTCACAATCTCGCGATTCAAATGCTGGCGCGCTGTCACGCCATTTGTCTCATTACATCACGCATTGTGTGTGGATCCTATTAAAGTTTTATGACGTCACACTCTTTCGAGCAGATGGTTGCGATTCCCATCTGCCTCCTTACGTCACGCGTTGTGTGCGTATGTCCGTCCGCACGATGACTCGCGTAAAAATCGTTCGATTTCGCTGAAATTTTGGATAAACCACGAACGGGAAGACCATCAACCAGAGTGCAACAGTGTCAAGCGGTCGAGGAATCAGTTATCATGTCACCGACGAAGTCGCTCCACAAAACGATCAGCGGAGCTCCGAATACGACGATCGACACTGTATGTGGAAGGGGAACACCTGGGAAGGAACCCTAATGAAAGTGAACGAAATGGGGTCAAAGGTCAGGACATTGGAGTGGAATCACTGCCATCGCCATTATGCGTCATAACTTACGTAAAAATTCTTCGATTTGGATAAAATGTTAGATGTCGTAGGAGCCTGCCTGGGGACGAATCCTATTGCAAATGGGCGAAATGGGGTCAAAGGTTAGGACACAGGAGCGGGATCTATTCCATCGTCCTTATGCATCATAACTTACGCAAAAATGCTTCGATTGCGAGAAAACTTTATCATGTTATTTCGGAGGTATACTGAACCGGTTCTGTTGAATATCATCGAAATGGGATCAAAGGTCAGGGAACAGGACTGAGATTTATTCCACAGCCATTATCTTCATAACTTGAGTAATGATTTCTGGTATGTTGGAAAGCGTATTATAATCAATGCATTGCATGATTTTACTAGCTTGTTTAATAAAGTGACCACAGATTTCTGGTAGTCCAATTTCCCCACACATTATAATCGTGGGTACATTTCTAATCAGGGTTATAAAAGTTTTTCGTTCATGCTGTTGAACAAGCCTTTGAACACAACCCGTGGGTTATCCATGCACATCAGCAATCTCCGTTATTTTTCTCAGTTCCAAATTTCGACTATCAGAAGTTGAAGAGTCCGAAAATGTCCTGTGTACAAGAAATCCGAGTGCTGAAAATTTGTAGGTGGTTGGAGTACAGGAATTGAAGGGAATATAATAACCGGTGTTGAGGTTGGTTTTCGGTAAAGTCGAAATGTGGGCTATAAGCAGTCGCCCGTTCCTAATTCAGGGTCACTGGTTCCAGGGAAGGGAGAGAACCAGTGCCGTAAGACAAACACAACATCCATGCCTGACCGGGATTCGAACCCAGACCCCTTACGGACGAATGATCAGAGGCCAACGCCTTAGACCACTGCGCCACCGAGGCGGCACACGAGAACTTTTACTTTACGCGACTACGGCATTGGTTGATGAAATGACTCGGATTACTGTGGAATGTCTTGGCAGGACAACAGAAGTTCAATCCAAGTTCTTCTGCTCTGGATATCGCGCATTACTAATTTCGTAGATGAGGTATTTGTTTTAAGAAAGATTTCTACAATACTGGCCTTAGCCTTCAGTTTAATATCCATTGCAGTGTACCACTCATTAAGAGGGGCTGCTAAGTAGATAACTGGCGGAACAGAGACAGATTTCCAAATACACCCACTAGGCCTAGGGCGATAAATTTTAGTGGTAATAAATATTCATAATTTGTTAAAGGCCCATAAAAAATAGTGAAATAAAAAAAAAATAAAAAAAAAGTGGAAGCTAACATTTTGTCCGAAAACTGCTGTATACAAGATTTTGTCTCCGAATTCCCGTAATTCTCTTCCTCTTCGACTTGACAAACATATGTTTATCTGTTTGACTATACTTAAGAACCGAAACGAATACGAACAGGTGCTGGGGAGAACGAGTGGGGTGTTAACTTTGCTCTTTGGAGTCCTATTTTCTGCCTTAGATAAAAGAAGATCGCCGTGGGCGTTAGAGTGGAGATATTTGCAGGATGTTCACGGTAAGCTATCCCATCTCCCCTCAGAATGAATGCAATGGTAGGGGCAAGGGCTGAAGTGCGCTGCTATGTAGCAAATCATTAAAAATTGTTAAAAAAACAACAAAAACAAACAACTTATTAAAATCATGCAATGCATTGATTATGATACGCTTTCCAACATACCAGAAACTATTACTCAAGTTATGAGGATATGGCTGTAAAATAAATCTCGCTCCTATGTCCTGATCTTTGACCCCATTTCGTCCATTTTCAATAGGATTTGTCCCCATATGGTTCCCTACCACATACTAAAATTTCATCGAAATCAAACCATTTTTACGCAAGTTATGACGCATAAGGGCAATGAAATGGATCCCGCTTCTATGTCCTGACATTTGACCCAATTTCGTCCATTTGCAATAGGGTTCGTTCCCAGGTGGTCCCCTACCACATACTAAAATTTCATCGAAATCGAACCATTTTTGTGCAAGTTATCGTGCGGACAGACGGACAAAGCAAGCTGGAGAATATACGCTTCTTCAACCTACGGTTGGAAAGCGTAAAAGAAGGGGTAAAGAAAGAAAAGAAAGGAGACAGAAATTTCTACCAAAGCAATGGATTAATTACAATTATTTTATTGCACACATTTAAAACTTACAGTTATATGAAAATGCAATACACCAGGAGGAATCTGAACACATTGGTTGTAAGGCGATTCCTCCTATCAGATGTAATAAAAGGAATAAAACAAATGGCATACATGAAAGCAAGAAAGATGGTTATAACAGAAGCACCACTGTTAGCAGCATGCTTGGAACTACAATTTAATGATAGGGTTGAGATTCGTTATGGAGATCAGGGGGATTTACAATGTAATTTCGCAGAGACAAGGAAAACGTTTTGATATTTTCCAGAGATTAGCTATCAGTGTTCCACTCCTTATGTACCTTTGCCGATCTTAAACGTTTCTTGCATTGTACATTGGTAATGGCTTCTTTACCGCCCTATGATACGTCGACCCATAGAATGCAACCTGTTCCTCACTTTTCGAGGACAAACAACAGGACCACAGCTCTCCCGCAATTCTTTGGCAAGAACTGTTTACAAGACGAACCTGTTTCGCAGACATCGTTTCAACGCGTTGTTACTTCTAGGAGTTGTTTTCATTTTTCGGCCACATTTACCCAGCCTGCCATTCTTGATTCCACATATATCACGGAACTTAGTCAGCTGCCGTCCAAACGGTATTCTTGTGCACCCCAGTTATCCGGGCAATTTCTGCATTGCTTTTGCCGAATTCACTTAAAGTCACCATTCGCGAACCTTTTCGTTCATTTAATCTTCCCATAACTGCGACACAGTTTTCACAGAATAAACGAAATGCGCCTTAAATTTCAGATTTGTACACACTCACCAATGCAAACAAACTATCTACGCTCACTGCGAAAACTTCTGTAATAACCCCATGCATATCGCTTGCACTTTATGTCGCCTCTACGCGAATGTGCAAGCAAGTTCCGTCGACTTGTAGCAACGACGATGACATTTCACATAACGAAGTGTGCTTCCTTTGCAGCAGATTTCTGGTCATAACTTGAGTTCTGTTAAAGGTATTCCCATTCTGCAAACTGATTTGGCTTCTGCATGAAATGTGTTTTGAAATTATATATACACTATCTACCAATAAGTATTTGGACACCTGTGATAGTAAAGGAAAATGAAGTTTATTCACCTTCAATATTTGGTGGAGCCTCCACGAGCGGCGATTACAGCTGCGACCCTCCAGGGCATACTCTCAACCAAGCGTTGTACGACGGCTAGCGGTATTTCCTTCCACTCGGCTTGGAGAAGACAGGTCAGTTCCTTCACCGATTTCGGACGGCGGGGGCATCCCTTAAGTCGACGCTTCAACTCGTCCCAGAGGTGCTCGATAGGGTTAAGGTCCGGGCTCTGCGCGGGCCAGTCCATTCGATTAACCCCAATGTCACCATACCAAGCCATGGTGGACCTCGCAACATGACAGGTGGCATTGTCATCCTGAAAGTAACATGGGTCCACCCCGTAAAACTGCCACAACGTAGGAAGCGCATGGTCATCCAAAATGGTGCAGTAGGTCTCGGCGTTGAATCTACCAGGAATTGCGACCAAGGGTCTCGTGCCATACCAGTAGTAACACCCCCATACCATATTTCCACCGCCGCCGAACTTCACAGTTGGCACAATACATTCCAGCGTGAGGCGTTCTCCAGGCAGACGCCAAACCCAGACCCTGCCATCCGAACGGTAGAAGGTGAACCTTGATTCGTCGCTCCAGAGAACCTGTTTCCACTGTTCAACGGTCCACTGTCGACGTTCTTTGCACCACGTTAGCCGAGCAGCGCCATTGGACTTGGTGATCACAGGCTTGTGGACGGCAGCACTCCCATGATAACCGAGCAGATGGGCTTCCTTACGGATGGTATTCATCGAAAGAACACTCCCGGATGCCTGTTGAAACTCCTCGCGGATGTGGCCCATCGATTTGGTGCGGTTCTTCCGAATTTCTCTGGCCAGCACCCGTCGGTCTCTAACTCCCAGTTCTGTGGGTCTGCCGGGTCGGGCACATTCCGACAGTCACCTGTCCCATCTCCCACTTGCCAATCACGTAGGCCACTGTCGATTTTTGGTACTTCAACTTGCTGGATATGTCACGTATGGATCGGCCTTTTCTGAGATACCCGACGATTACATCTTTCTCGAAATCAGAGAGCACCGAACTGCGTTGTTGTTTCCCACACGATATTTAACGGCGGCGGCCGTGACGTGTATCAGGACCGCAGATATCGTCGATTGCAGGGGTGTCCAATTACTTGTTGGTATATATATATATATATATATTGTGAGTATTATCTGCATGTTTACTTTTGTAGCAACACTGAAAACCACAAAATGTCAGAAATTTCCAGAGTTGCAGTTAATTTTTCCATAACTGTATCTTGGAAATTTATGTTTCACACTTGTAAGGGAATGGAAGGTGACATGAAAAAAAGGGAGTGTATTTTTCAAACCGAATGATACTCTGCTTTACCTGTACAAAGTTGGATAGGACAAAACAACGTCACTCAATACGTACTCAAAGATACCTAAGGGGGAAATAATGGAGAGTTGAGCAGATGTCATTTCTTATATTTCCCATATTACTCCGTTTACCTGCGACGAGAGGAATCACCAATATTATAATAATTGTTATTAGTTACGGTTTATTTTTTAAGTTGAATAACTGGCTACGTTGTTTTCCATCTAAATCTTTAGATTATATTTAAGTAGATGGAACTGTTAGTATGCTACATCGTGGATATAAATAGCAACAGATCAGCAATCCAATAGTAATCAATCAATACATTACCTGTCGATAATATTGAGTTGGTGCGAATGAAGTGTCCTGCGCGAACGAGCAGTGGAAACAGGTCCCCCCCCCCCCACAGCGGAATGGAACCACCCACAGGTGTTGCGGGTATTACGTCACAGAGTTACTATAAATAGCTAACACGTGTGAGAAGAACAAGGTGCAGGCGTGGTTTGTTTGGATGTAACATAACTTGCAAAGGAAAGCTACAGACGCCGGATTTGAGAGTTCTCTTCCTTTACGAATTTAAACTGGGCCATTCTGCAGGAGTTGCCGCTCGAAGCGTTAACAAAGCGTTTAGGGAGAATACAGACAAAGAACGAACCATTTGGCGATGGTTTGTGAAGTTTCAAAACGGAGATACGGACCTGCAAAATGAAGCACCAGGTCACCCACCTGTTGCTGTTTCTAACGATGTTCTGTTGCGTGTGGTTAAAGCGCACCCTGAAAAACGTGTCGTGAGATAACGGCAGAGGTAGGTGTTCACTACACGACAGTTATTCGGCGTCTGGCTGCGCTGGATAAGGTTCAAAAAGCTGGACATGTAACTGCCGCATGAGTTGACAACTGCCAACAAGGCCAGGCGTTTGGAAGTCTGCACGTCGCTGCTTGCTTGGAATAAAGAGGAGCCTCTACTGCATCGAATCGTCACCTGCGACGATAAGTGTGTCCTTTATGATAATCTGAAACGATTTGCACATTGGTTTATTATTTTTATTTTTTTTATTTTTTTTATAAAATTTCTGCTGTACGCTATTATTGAAAAGTAATATAATACTCAGTGACAATACAGTATGTGCCACAATCATAAACTAACTGTACAAATAAATTAAACAAATTCACCAATGAAACTCACAAAATACGACAAATCACCAAAACTTTTAGAATAAGTACAAATTCTGCACAACAACAAAACTCATTCCATTGAAAATTAATATCAATGAAATAGACTAATTACCAATTGTCAATATGAATCAAATATTATATGTTAACAATAATTAAATGTACAGCAAGGGGCCAGGAAAAAGGCAGAAATACTGCCTGACAAGCCCCTGATCCCTTCTAAATAAAATCAAAATATTCCAGTCCAGTCAAGAAAACGAAAAATCCTCCAAATACGTGGCGTCTGTGAATAAACAAATGCATCGCTATTTCCATGTTTCAGTAACACACAGCAACCGAAAAATTATTATTGGGTCACCGCCGGATAATTGGATTTTCACTTTGGATCTCGCCCTTTGGATTTAACTGCGCAGCGTGTTGTTGCTTCGCGATTTTCGTGTGATTTGGGTGTGCTATTGGACTCTCTGCTCCTTAATTTCACGTTCACCTTAAGTATAAAGGTATCGTCTTTCATTTTGCTTCGTTCTGAGCGCGGTGAGTGACTATTTTGTTGTATTTCATCTTGTTTACGTTTGGCCGAGCTGGCCAAGCTCGCTACTGGGCGCCGCCATTAAAGATGGCGACTTCCGGTAGAGATAGTGATAGCCCTAATCTCTCTTCCTTTTCTGATGCCCCAGATGGGGGTGTTACCACGCAAGTGTCCACTCGTGGCGTTGCCAATTTGCCTTCTCCAGCTACGTCACATCTCCCGGCTTCCGCTATCGATGATGACGCAATGGACATCACTGGAAATGCAGCCTCTTCTAGCACTGCCGAGCCCAACGTATCATTACCTTCGTTTTCTTCTGTTGCAGCCTCCAAAGTCTCTCGTCCAGCATCCAAGAATAATTATGTTGGCGCTGAAAAGCTGAAATCTTTCATTTCCCAAGCTGGCAATAATATCGTGCTTAATATCCCAGCCAGCTCTCCAGCTGGCACAGCTTTTACTGAGAATCTTGCAAAAGGCGTCCATTTAGAAGCCCTTCCGGACACTCCTTTGCGAGTATATGCAGATGCCATTGCACAGCGGTTACCATCTCAATCTATTCCGCAAATGTATCGTAGAGGACGACTTGTGGTTGTTTATCTGGCCACAGCTGAAATGGCGAAATCTCTCCTAACATCTGGCCTCACAATTGGTGATAGACATCTTTCTGCAGAACCGGTGGGCCAAAGACCCATTAACGTTTCTTTCTACCCGGTCCCGTTGGAAGTGACAGATCTCATGCTGTATGCTGTCTTATCTTCGGTTGGTCGGGTAGTTGGAGGCATACAAACGCATCTTGCTGCCTGAAACGACTCATTACGTGATCCACGACATGCGTCAATACAAGGTGCTCGCCGTGTTGCGAGGGTCATATTTTCATCACAAGAAGCAATCGAACGGCTTCCAACACGCTTCACTGTTCGGTGCGAGGATCAGGTCAGGAAAATAAACTTCCTGACGGAATTCCATTGTAGTCAATGTCACCAGGTTGGTCACTACTATAAGCAGTGTCCAGTTGCTCCACCAAAGTCTGTTTCGCCCGTCTATCAAGACCCGACGCCTTCTCATCAAGATCCAAGTAGCGCTCTGTTACCGACGGTGGTTTCTGCGAACAACCTACCTTCGGTGGCAACCTCTACGCCAATTGTTGTCCCACCTTCTCTTTCCGAGGACCACTACCCAGTTTTACAATCTTCAACATCTTTTCGTGTTCCTGCGGACCCTACAGCAGTTGCTGAGTCCGTTGCGACTGACCAGTCTGATACCGAGACCTCGACCGCTGATGACAAAGCCTATCAAAGCGTCAGCGACCAAGCGATGAGTGATGGGACGGAGGGCTATCTTCGGACCCGTCCTGACAAAAGGGATGCCAAACCTCCTCGCGGCTCTACGAAACGACGGCGACAATCTGGCCACTCTACTCAAACCTCTCCGACTAAGGCTTCTGGATCACCTGCTTCGGGTCGCCCTGTCAAGTCTTCCAAGCCAGTTATCTACCTCCTGCCTCTTGAGGAATTTTCCGCACGCCTACACATGAATGTGTTTCCGGACACTCCTCTCCCTTATAACGAATTGCAGGACTTTGCTTGTGCCAAGACTCTTCTTCCTAATTTACCCACCTATGTCAACCGATTTGAAGGTCGCTACCCAGCAGTTGAGAATCAAGTGGCACAACTGTTAACTCTTTACAATACTATCAAGAGTCCATCTTCCGAGGATGCTGCCACTCAGAAGTGCATCCAACGGCGGTACAACAACTTCCGTTCCCATTTGGAAAAGATTGTCACTGCCACTAGAGACATGGCACTTTCACTGTGACTTCCTTGAATTGTCGCGGGTTCGCCACACCAGTGTTGAACTCCCTCGTTTATGAGGACATTTCTGCCGCTGGTGGAGATGTTCTCCTTCTCCAGGAAACTCACTGCTCTGCTGGCACTCCCACTCACCTATGGAGACGCTGGCCGTACACCTTTTATCACTCGTATTGCCTCTCGCGGTATGGTGGTATAGCTGTAGGTGTGCGCTAGCGGTTTTTGACTCAGATGACTTCTATTTCTGTGACAAATTTACACCTTGATTTTCTTCAGTGTTTTACCTTTTGTGTGCATAATGTTACTTTTCATATCTTTAATGTATATATTCCCACTGATGAAATATATGTTGCTCATCTTTTCAGTAATATTCGTGCAGCGATTGCAGCGATTCCTCCCGGGGATTTTTTCGTTCTTGGGGGGATTTTAACTGCACGCTGCAGCCTTCTCTTGACAGAAATTCGTCTTTTGGCGAATACCGCATGAATTTAGTTTCACAGCTGACTCAGCTCCTTGATGATTTTCATCTTGTCGATTCCTTCAGACGGCTAAATCCTGATTCCATTTCCTTCACGTGGTGTAATCCGCCGACGTTCGGTTCTACTGCTGCGCGGTTGGACCGAATATATGTTTCTGCTTTTACTCCCTGCTATCACTGCTGCTCGACATTCACCTACTGTTTCTTCCGACCACTCTGCCGTTTCACTATCAATTTGCGTCTCTCCTGCACCTTCATCTACGCGTCGTCATTGGACGTTTGATGACACTCTCTTGCAAGACCGTTCCTTTTGTGAGGAAGTTGAGAAGTTCCTTTCTGATCGAAAGCTGCTGCTCACAACGACCCCAAGCGCCTTGCGTTTGTGGCTTGATGTCAAACGAGATCTTCTCTTGCTCGTTCGTCAACTCTCCTTTACTATTTCCACCACTCGCTCGATGGAGGTGAGTAACCTACGAGGACTCCTCTCCGCGACGCCAATGTCTGACCCACACTATGCCTCCGTCCGTGATGAACTTCATGCTTGCCTCGAACCGTTTGCTCAGCAAGCAGTCCGTCGTCTTCGGCTCCTACGTATTTCACCATCGACGCATTCTTTCGAAGTCCTTTCGAAGATGGAATCCACGCGACGCACGTCATCTTCCATCAGACATCTCCGATTGCCTGATAGCACTGTTACTGGCAATACAACTCTCATCTGCTCTCATGTCCGTCACTTCTTTCAGGAGAAGTTCCGAGCGGTTGCGCAGGGTTCTTCTTTTTCTTCCTCCTCTTTTCTTTCTTCTCTTTCTCAGGTCCCGTCTTCTCTCTGCGCCCCTCTCATTGCTGATTTTTCTTTGCCTGAATTGAGAGAGGCTTTTGCCTCCCTCAATTTTCACTCTTCCCCGGGACCTGATGGCCTCCCGCTGTCGTTCTATCGGGCCTTTCTTCCGTCACTCCTTCCTTTTCTCTCTGCCGCTTTTTCGTGTGCTCTTTCTTCTCCTGCGCTTCCGCCGGAATTTACAGTTGCACATGTCATCCTCCTGCCGAAGAAGGGTGACCTTCTGGACTTGTCGAATTGGCGCCCCATCTCCATTCTCAACCTGGATTACAAATTCTTCACTAAACTTCTTTCTCGCCGTCTAAATTCTGTTCTTCCGTTCCTCATATCCCCCGACCAGACATATACCGTGCCTGGTCGTTCTATTTCTAACAATATCTCCTTTCTTCATAACCTTTCCTTTCTTGCACTAAAACATTCCGAACCCCTAGCTTTGTTTAATCTTGACCAGAAATCCGCTTTTGATAACGTCTCTCACACTTACCTTTCTGCCGTATTAACTCACTTTGGTTTTCCTCCCGCTTTTGTTTCTCTCATTCTTAGCCTCTACCGGGGCGCCCATTTGCACGTTCGGACGGCCACATTTTTGACGGCCCCGATTCCTTTTCGATCTGGCATCAGACAAGGTTGTCCATTATCAGGACAACTCTTTGCTCTCGCCTTTGAGCCCTTTTTGATTGCGAGTCGGGCGTCTCTCTTACCTGCGGTAGGACCGATTGTCTGTAGTACTCGGTACCACCGTTTTCTTGTCTGTGCTTACGCAGATGATGTTACCTTTTGTCTTCGCCGCAATGACCAATTTGATACTCTTCTTGCCACTTATGAACAGTATGCTGCTCTCTCTGGTGCTGCCCTGAATATTCAGAAAAGTGCTGGCCTGTGGTGGGGTTCTTGGAGAGGCCGCACTGACTTACCGTGGGGAGCAGTGTGATCGTCGTCGACCCAAAAATTTCTTGGAGCTCATTTTGGACATTCCTTACCGCAAACAAAGTCACTTGGCAAGCTCTCCGCCCACGATTTCATCGCACGGCTGGTTTTTGGCGATTTACGTTTTCCTTTTCCTCTTACTTTCAACGTGCTCAAATTGTTCATCGATATCTTCTCTCACAATGCTTCTATTCCTGGGATTCCTGTGAGTTTAAATCGCATCATTTCTCTGCCATCAATAGTATTTTCACTTCAGTGATATGGTCATCTAGACATTGGATTTCTGCTGCCACGCTTTCTCTGCCATCATCATTTGGTGGTCTTCATTTCCCGGATGTCAGAACATATTATCGAGCTCACCGAATCGTCTCCTTCATTCGTCTTCTCCTTTCGCCCTCCCCTGCACTGTCTTCTACCCTGAATACTCTTATTTCTCTTCATGATCCATCCTTCACTTTCCTCCTTTTTCTTCGGATGGATTCATCTCCTTCTACTTCTAAACGCCTCCCACCACTTCTTATCGACGCTCTAGCAGCATTTCATTCTCTCCCGCTACTCCGCGCTCCTCCTCTACCACCCTGGACCTGCTTGCAGAACCTCTTTTCTTTTCCACTCAGATTCATCCACCCGATCAACCATACTTTCTTTCCCCCTTGGTTCCGCTCAGGAATTCTCACTGTCGAAGCTTTATTAACTTCCGATTTGACCTGGAAACCCCTCTCTTCTCTTTCCCCTAACCCTTCTTCCACCTTGGAAGAGGAGTATGACCTTCTTCGCTCCGCTCTCCGTACCGTGTTCCCACTTCTGGTTTCTGACACTGGTCTTGTTTCTGTCTCTGGACCGAGCCTCTCTCTTCCTTTCTTTCTTCCCTTTCGGGACTCTGTTGCTCCCATTTCTTCTTTTTCCACTGCCTCTATCTATGCGCTCCTCCGTGCGCCCCTCACTTCTCCGCATGATCTTCCTGATGCTTCTCCTTCTCTTCTGCTGCCTATCTGGTCTGCCTCTTTCTCTCGCCTTTCTACCCCGTTAGAGCGAAACATCCACTGGCGGTTTCTTCACTGTCGCCTTCCTGTTCCTTCTTCTCTCTTTCACATGTCTATTTCTTCTACTTCTCTCTGCTGCTTTTGTGGTGTTGAAGGTGATGTTCCTCATGTCTACTGTCACTTTCCTGTTCTCCTTCCACTTCTCAATACTGCCTTTCGTCTTGTAGGCACCATTTGCTCCAGAGACATTCCTTTTCAAGCGTACGAGTGGCTTTTGCTTACCAAACATCCCCCGGCTATTTTGCCGGATGCCTGTGCCTATCTCTTCGTACTTGTCAAACATGTCGTTTTTCTTTATCATCAATCTCTCCGCTCTCCTGCTACCACACCTAGTATTCTCTCTGCTGGTGCGGCCTTACGGTTAATTTTTAGGAATCGCATCGTGTCTCGACTACGCCTGGAGAACTTAGCTGCTTCCACTCCTCAATCTCAAGCCTCTTTCCGGTCTACCTGGGCGCAGGGGACCGGTTGGTTCGAAATCACTGAATCTTCCATTCATCTTTCTTTCTGATTTTCTTTTTTTTTCCAGCTTCGAAGATCTGAATGCATCAGTTGAGATTTTGTGTTCTCTCTTCCTGGTGCTTCGTCACAGCTTCTACTAAGTGTTTGTTATGTAACTGCTTATGATTTGTATTGTAGGGGTTTTCTGCAATTTTTGTGTAATTCGTGTGCATGTACCGGGTTGTATTTGTTTCTTCGTTGCACCTGTCCTTAATACTTATTCTTCACTCATGTGTCTGCTTTTGCCTGCCTGTACCTTCATTGAGTTGCGCACCGTGTATTTGTTTTCTAGGAGCAATACGAGAGGTATTGCCCTGCGAGACTTTGTTCCTTTCTGTTTTTTCTTGCTGCATTGTGTTGTACCTTTTAATTTATACCTTATTACTGTCTTGCATTTTCACATTCTTTGACGTCATGTATTTCTTGCTCGTCCCATGTCATTGTTTTTTTGGACCGATGCAATACTGCACGGCTTGCTGTTTGTATTTTGTGTATCCTTGTGTTTCACTTGGGGAGTTTGCCCAGTTTTCCAATATGTTCTGTAACAGTTATCATGTTTTTGTCACATATCGTGTGGTTTCATCGATTGTGGGAACTTCTGTACCTTTATCGTAGTATATGCTTTTGTTGTGTTTTACATGTTCCCTTCTTTTTGTGCACTGCGTTATACAGCTATATTCTTGCAAATATATTTACCTATTGCTTTGTGCTCTGCTTTCACTGTGCACGTCATCGCATGCTTTATTAATTAATCATTACTTCTGCTTGTGCATCATCTTCCTCAAGCATGTATTGTTCCTTATTAATGATTTTAACAGTTTGTCATCCTTAGTTGACTGCCGTATCACATTCACCTGTAATATTTCATCAGTGTCGCTCATTGTTTTGTTGTTTATTTTGCCATATGTAGTACGCCTGTATTCCCTATGTTTTTGCCAATAAAGTATATTTTGAAATAACTGCAGTAATTAATATATAGCCAGTGTCATTAGTGCCCACCAGATGGAGACGTCTCAGTAGCTGAGCCCATCTTACGGATTTATGGTGTCAGAAGCTGACAGAAAAACACACGTAGCGCCGTGGATTGTTGTCCACCGTGGTGTAAGGCTTACGCGCTCGGCTAGATATCGAGAGATCCGGGATTCAATTCACCGGAGATGACCGAATAACAATTTTTTGGTTGCTGTGTGTTACCAAAACGTGAAAAGAGCGATGTATTAGTTTATTCGCTGACGCCACGTATTTGCAAGATTTGCACGTTGCCCAGGATGAAGAGACTTGTGTTTCGTCGTGATTCTAACCAGTAGAACATGTTCGGAAAGTCATTCAATGACTCTCAGAGTCGATAGGGCCGCCCCGGTGGCGCAGTGGTCTAAGGCGCTGGCCTCTGATCATTCGTCCGTAAGGGGTCCGGGTTCGAATCCCGGTCAGGCATGGGTGTTGTGTTTGTCTTACGGCACTGGCTCTCTCCCTTCCCTGGAACCAGTGACCCTAAAAAAAAAAGAGTCGATAGGTCCCATCCTTATGAACAATTCAGGTGTCAGAGGAATCAAGTTTCAGAGAAATATGAGTAGTCTTCCCGTGCACTTGAGACATGTGCCGATTGGATCCTTGTTATCTTTGAACGGGATACCAAGCGATTCAGGATTAAGATCTGCCCTGAGAATGACAGATCTGCGAGCACATTGCTGCCGCTCATGCACAAACATGTACAACCACGAACTACTGTCATGAAAGATCTGTGGGCTGCATATCGTAACTTCGGATGCTGTGGATACGAATATCTTACAATTAACCCCTCACTGAACTCAGGGCGAGAAACAAGGGGGTACAGCAGGTGCAAAGCACCCGTGCCCCGGAATTTACAGGGCCCCGGGAAATTAAAAAAAGGGGAAAAGTTATGAAACCGAAGAAAAATAAAGATACATTTTTTTATAAAGTTAATTAGTAAAATTAAGTTATAAACTCAATCTGAATTGTTGTAACATCAAGGGGCCCACGTAACCGAGCTGGTGTTTGTTAACGACCCCATGCACTTTCTTCTGAAATTACGTAGGGTGAGCCAATGAGGTTACAATTGATGGAGTAAGGGTCCGCCGTTCCCCTCGTGTGATCAAAATGAAACCAGCGAACGTCACGATTCTGACGTCATAGCCTTCGCCGTCACAGCCCATTAAAAAGAGAAGGCCTTGAAACGAACTGTTGTCATGTGACTAAAATCGTCTCTATTATTTGAAATTTCTCCAAGTTTTTACCGCCAGTGAATACAGTTGTTACTCGTGTGATTAAAGTCTCTTAAAAACCCTTATTCCCTTATTGCATTATGTTTTCCAGTCAAAACTGCTTTAATCTTGTGACACCTTTGTGAAAACAATGTAAGTGGGTTTAAATTATTATATCTGTGGCACTTATAAATATCATCTTCTTATAGTAGTAAAAGTTAATAAATAATGAGCTGAAAATGTACACTAAGTTGGTCACATGACCGTTCGTTTCAGGGGTCTTTACTTCGCCGCAAATCCCCTAGAAAGAACAGGCCATGAAACGAAAGGTCATGTAACTTACTTAGTCCAAGTTTTCAGCTTATTATTTATAATTATTTATTATTTTTTACTACTGCAAGCAAATGATATTTATAAGGGCTGCAGATATAGTAATCTAAACCCAACACAAAATTTAATATTACACCCACTTACCTTTTTTCACGTAACTGGCACAAGAATAAAGCAGTTGTGACTGGAAAAGGTAATGCAATAAGGGTTTTTAAGAGACTTTAATCACACGAATAACAACTGTATTCACTTGCGGTAAAATCTTGGAGAAATTTCACAAAATCGAGACCATTTTGGTCACATGACAACGGTTCGTTTCAGGGCCTCCTCTTTCCAGGGATATATGCTTCGCCGCCATGTTGGTGAGCCGACTGAGATCATAACATCACATTGACTAGTGAAGATGTGGCTGCCTATGTCTTTAAATTTCAGTATGTGGATCAGTAAAAGAAAGCTAGCGGTTACTAGATATCATATAATAAACGTTTTATGATACACTTTTACTGACGTTTTTCGAACTTTGTTTTAGTTTTTTAACTGCAGAAGAGTATAAGCTTTCGTCACCGAGGTCACAAATAGCTAACATAACATTTTCTACTTGTCGTGTTTTATAGAAACCTCTGTATGAAACTGAATCAATTAATATTTTTAGGGACTCAAATCTCTGGGCTCTTTAAAGACCCTGTGTACTCGCAAACCTAACAAACCGACTATAAATAACAGCACATTATTTTTGCGAGTTCCACTTGACAAAAGTACAAATGATGGGCTGTTATTTATTTTAATAAATAAAAGCACATTTCCTAACACAAGTAAAAATAATGTGCTGTTATTTATCAAAAATAAATAACAGCACATTATTTTTACGAGTTCCTCTTGACACCTTTAAACTGAGAACAAGTCTCCTCTAACATAATGTTTTTGTTCATTCTTTATATATGTCTCTTATTATTCAGATTTTGTTAGGGCCCCCAAATGTTTTTGCACCTGGGGCCCCTGTTTGGAGAAGGCCCGGCGTGACTGACCTTTTAGTACTGTGGGCTCATACCCAAGGTGTTGAGAACAATTAGCGACCTCTCCAACGCAAACCTATTGATAGAACTCACAAACTTCATTTGGAAGACCATATTCTGGAATATTGATTCCAACGGAACTGTCGTCTTTCGTCCGAACATTACTTCGAGGTCATGATTCGGATCGGTAAACAATTCTTTCCTGGACGTAATTATTTAATTTAATTATATGTCAGAAAGAAAGGGTTTAATCCTGCCCAAAACCCGTCTCTTCCGTCCCTGTAAGTTTTGCAGAATACGAACAAAATCATCCGTCACGAAAGGGCATTTCAAAGGGTTAGCCAGAATACCGCAGAAACATTCGTATCCTGGATGCACAGCAAGCTGTGTTTTTAATGTCGCTCGATAGATGGCCGCAGTGTATCTCTCGATTAACGTCATATTACCCGTGATTCTGCGTTGCTGTAATGCACCAGACGACGCAAGCCAGATATGGAAGTGCATCAGTTAGACAAACCACCACCGCCTTCTTTTTCAGTCTGGCTTTGAGACAGTGAGTACAGATTGCTGCTCCGGCATCCGGATGTGGTTTCAGTGAATTTCATCCTCCCCTCCCCCTTTCTCCGGGATCATCGGAGGCTGGATGGTGTGGTGCCCGGAGGATATCTGAGCGATATTCGATTTAACTCCATATTTTGTTTAACATCTCAGCAGAGACAGGAACAATGACATCCGTTATTCTGTTCCTCAGCGTCTGGACATCCGGAACACTGCTAGAGTAAATTTGGTGTTTCATATAACCCCACAGGAAAAAATTCTAGAGTGGTTATGTCGGGCGATCGAGGTGGCCATGTCATGCGGAAGTCGCTGGGAATCCATGTGTCCGGAAATGCTGCATACAGGAACTCGCGAATCATCATTGACCAATGTGGTGGGGCACCGTCTTCTTGGAAAATGACAGAATGTTGGAGTGCAAGGAACTGTGGTGCTACAAAAGTTCCAGCATGTCCAGGTACATGTTATCGTGGGCTCTGCAGAAAAGAAGGGCCCGATAATTCTGTCATGCATCAGGCCGCACGATACGTTCACTTTCGGGCTAGTCCTCTGTTGTTCGGTGACATAATGAGGATTTTCTGATCCCCAGATTCGCACATCGTACTTATTTACTGTACCAGAGACGTGGAATGTGGCTTCATCTGGGAAACAAACACGGTACAGATAATTACTATCATGGACTATGCGCTGCAACATCTCCGTGGCAAATGCAGCACGACAAGGCCGGCGATCAGGCTGAAGAGCTTGAAAGATCTGTACCTTATAAGCATATAAATGAAGACGTTTGTGTCAAATTTCGTGAACCGTGGCACGACGAATGGTTTTTCTGGGGCTCCGCAGAAATGTCTCCTAAACAACTGCATCTGCCTCTTGAGTAACCGGTGGTCGGTCCGTTCGGGAGAGATAGCCAACAGTACCCGTCGCTTTAAACTTTTCATACCAATCTTTTAAGCTTTTAGTGCGGTGGTGCTCGTCTGTACTCTTCTCTGAAATGGCGCTGACAGTAACCGCTGACATGGTCTCATGGAACCACAACACGCACTCTGCTTTTCCTTCCATGGAAGCCATTATCTACGAAATACTCCTCTTATTCAGCAGATGTGCTCACCTAAAATACACAAAATAAACTTTATGAGCGCTGCTATATTATGTTACCAAACATTTTATTTTAACTTACATAGACTATTTTATATTAATTTTTGTAATGAGGAAAAGACTTTACGGACAGCCTGTATATTGATTGAAGGGGAGATTCGACCGTTAAAACAGGAAAGTGCGTTTCCACTTTACCACCAAAACGGGACAAATTTTCAGACAAAGGAAATTATATTGTTTGTGATTATTATTATTATTATTATTATTAACGGAAGGGAAATTCATTAAGGATTAATCTTTTCCTAAATTTGCCATTTTTAAATTGCCACGAGCGAATGCTAACAGTACTGAATCATTACTTAAAACATATACAAGCTTCCAATGGCGTCAATAAGTTACTGAGGTTACAAATGACCTAACACAAGTCGTCGTTTTTTAAATTATTATTTCATAGCCTTCGGCCTTTTCTAGGACGGTTGTTTTTTAAGCTTTATAATTTTTTTAATATATAGGTGATGTTGCTCGTCCTAGGACGGCGTGAAATTTTCAATTCAAGCAGATTGAAAACAAATCAAACAGACACCGGATTTTGCATGGAAACACGGGGTGATTCATAAAAAGGTATACAGTGTCAACGCACTATGAAACAAGAACAGTGTAAGATATTTTATGTTACCTGTAACAGAATTGTAGGGCAATGTTTCAAGTTCTTCTAGAGACAGTCAGGGATGTTCTATGTGTGCACCCTTAGTCACACGACACACATCGAGCCTGTAATCTATTTCCGCCCAAACGGGAGCTAAGATATCTGAATTACGTGTAGTGATAGTGGCTGTGATACGCTGTTTCAGCTCCGCTAGATTTTTTATGCCAATCGTATATAGATTTTCTGGTTGAAAGTTCTTCTCCGAATCGTGATCAAAAATGCCGTTACACAACAGTTACAGATTCCGTTTTGCTCAATTCAAGAACAGAAAACGCCTTCTCCACTGCAGACGCTGCCATTTTGACTAACTAGTCACGTGTCACGCGCGCTATCGCTTACGTCACTCCCCTCAGTAGCGGGACACAAACCTTATGAGTACATCTACCAAACGGTTTGCAGTTGTGGTCCGTGTCTTCAACTAGTACTGTTTTACAGCATCTGGAAATTGTATACTTCTTTAAGAACCACCCTGTATAGTAAAACCTCATGAATGTAAGAGCTGAAAATTACATGGTATTAATTTCCGTTTTTAAAGGACTTCGCGAAAAATCACATTCTGTGTAAAATATTTGTTTACGTTTAAAAATTTTCTTTGTAAAGTCCAGTTGAACCGTCTTTGTGGCGCAGTGGTCTAAGCGATGGCTTCTGATCATTCGTCCGAGATGGGTCTGCGTTCGAATCCCGGTGAGGTATGGATGTTTTGTTTGTCTTACGGTACTGGCTCTCTCCCTTCTCTGGAACCAGTGGCCCTAAATTAGGGACGGGCGACTGCTTATAGCCTATCGAGTTGCTCAAGGTGGTGGTTGAACCTCCGATAAAAAAATAAGCACCGTTGTTTTCATGTTCCTTTGAAAATATATTGAAATGCACGCAGAGAAGTGCAAACTTCGACGTTAATGTGGGCGTCGTATTTTAGCAGAAGATACGCATTGTTAGATACGTGGCGAAGTATTTTTGCAAAATGTGTAATATTGTGGCCTACCTGACAGCATTTCCTCTCAGCGTAAAGAGATGGCACCATAATGCAGACTTTATTTAAAACCCCTCCCGAAAGATATATCTGGCTTGTATTATGTGTAATGTGGTAGCTCTTTTGAACTGATATACACTCACGGACAATGAAATTTGCAAATCCTAGAAGAATACAATCTAGAAGCGCGGAACTTTGCAAATAGCTAGAGTGCGTGCTGGTATGCAAATGATCCACGTTTGGTGCGATTTCGCATGACCGCACATCCTGCGGTGGAGCTGCAAGCACGAACCTGCAGCCTTATTAACCGGCGTGTAGTCGATGCCCCATAAAAACGTAGAGAGTGACAAGAATTCCGGGCTGACGCGAGAGACGTCGATTCACGCAACTTACGGACTTTGAGAGAGACCTAATCATTGGACTGAAAACCGCAGGGTGGTCTGCGCGCCGTATAGCACGCAAACGTGGAGAGTTTCGACCATACCGTCCGACTGTGTTGTGACTTGGTGGACACGTGACGGCACACCCACATTATGAAACGGCTCCGGACGGACCGGCAGGACCACCGGTAGAGAGTGTCGACGGATCGTGCGCCAAGCACGAACGGTTCCCACGGTGACCCGATAGACTATACAGACAGACAAAGCGGCTCCTGTGTTCCCACGAACCATTTCCAAACGCCTCGCGGAAGCGAATCTGCGACCCCAGTGCCCCTTAGGCTTGCTGCCATTAATACCGGAATATCGCCGGCTCCGCGTTCAGTGGTGGCAGACCAGAGTGACGTGGAACACCACAGATTGGCGACGTGTGGTGTTTAGCGATGAGTGCCGATGCGTTTTGGGGACAGATGTTCATCGTGTCCTGGTGTGGAGGGATCCGGGTCAACGACACAATCCCTAAGTCGCTAACGAGTGACACACCTATCCCATTGCAGGCATTAGGGTCTGGGGAGCCATTGCCTACGATAGCCGATCAACTCTAGTAGCGGTACGTGGATCATTGTCAGGCCAGTAGTATATGAATGAGATCCTCCGTCCCCATGTGCTCCCATTCCTGGTCGGGACTACAGGGGCGCTATACCAGCAGGATAATGCCAGCTCGCACATGGCTCGGGTTGCCCAGGACTGCTTACGTCATGTCCAGAAACTTTAATGGCCTTCCCACTCGCCGGGCATGTCCCCTATCGAGCATGTGTGGGATCAGTTGAAACGCCAGCTGCCGCCGTACAGCATTATCCGGGATTTGGAGAGCACACCTTCCAACACGTGCCGGGCCAGTCCGCCGCAGGACAACATCAGGCGTCTGTTCGACTCCATGCCGGACAGTATTGCAGAATGTATCGCTGCTAGAGGTAGTGCGACACGTTATTGAAGTTGACCAGACCGCGTGCCACAGATCCCTCTGTAATTGTCCTGCAGCTCTGTTTTTGTCATCATGTGTATCATTCATCGGTATCATTACTTTCATAAAATTGCAGTTCAATCCGATGCTTCCTTCTTGGTGCGCCAATTTCATTGTCCGTGAGTGTATCTTAAACCCATTTGCTTGAACTGACTTCGAAATGTCTAGTAGTCAGATTATTGTGGACACGAAACAATTTCTCACAAAGAACAACAACTTGACGTCGAAAATAACAGTTCGATCATTTTTGTTTGAACTCGTTTAATCTTCAACTGTCCGAGCATAGCTGTACATACTCTCCCAGAGAGAGAATAAGAAAGAGAAAGGGAAAGAGAGGAGGAGGAGGATGTGCTGACGTGCTAAGAAGACACATAGCAGCAGCTGTCGGCAGTGAGCGCGAAATGTCAAAACGGAAATTTAGTCGGAAATGTAGCAGCTTATGTGTACATCACTAAATTATGAGGGTTCATGTTACCAAAAATTCTAGACATTGTCTTCCATCATGCAGTTTGGTAGCGTGGAATGAAGATATTTTAACAAAAGTACAAAGCAAAGGTAGGAAGTATTGTGATCTACAACAGCAGCCAAAAATAATGTTTCTCAATGGTCGTTATAAGGTGTTTACATACCATGAAAGGGAAAATTTAACATTTTGAAGAAAGCTATACGATTTTCCTAACCTGAAGATGTTCTATTATAATATTGGGTATATGAAACATAAAACTCTATATAAACTCAGTGTCACGATCTTTTTGTACCTTGTAATATTAAAATAAATACGACATAATTATTATTACTTAGCTTTTAGTAATTTATTTGAATCTTTTATTATAAATTAAATTTGTAAACAATTGTTAACAGTTCTTTTTATTTCCTTAAATGTATCTAAATATTTGCTGAAATAATTGTTCGGCAAATTTGAGGCATTTCGGAAAGGAGGAAGTATAATAGATTTCTGCTCAAAATTTGATTTTCAGGTGTTTCACTCACAAGGGAACTGACTGTGCCGTAGTCGCTAGATGCACAGTGCTAGTTATATCATTCGACAATACTGAAGGGGGGAATGGATAATGAACAACTTTTAGGTGCTATGGAATATAAATGATTTAGTTATAGGACATCAAAGAACACTGGCAGGTACAATATCAAAGGAATCGGCGTTATTCTTGCGGCCACTATCGGAAAGGTTTCTGTTGTTTTAAGCAATTGGTATACATTACACTCACCTTTCGCGTACGACAAAAAAAATATGCAGATCTTTAATTATGGGATGATCCAAACAAAAGTAGTTCACACAGTGAGCACAATTCATGAATGCTATTTCCTTGCAATCTTCTTTACCACATTCCTCAATTAGGCCTGATTCAAAACAATACTAGAAATGTATTTGGAAGTATGCAAAATTAGTAGTGACATAACCACTGTGATAAAATGCAAAGCGGATTAGGTTTTGAAATCGAGGCGGTGAAAACTGATAGAGAACACATGACTGCAGACGTATAATGACTGCAGACGTCTCTGTGCCAAAAGTTCATGCCTGATGTTACCAACACAGTGTCCGTTATGAATTTAACCATATCTTATATGGACTTCTTACACTTAGTTTTATAGAAATTGAAATTTAAGTTCTAATATAACATTCATACTACACATACATATCACAACATAATGCTCATGAACAAAGCTCCAGTGGCTCCCCCTGTTGTCGATAGCAGCTCGAAATTTGGATATAAACATATCTTATGAACCTCTATCTAAACAACATACTTTGGTTTTGCAATCAGCGATAAACAGATGTCCGTTTCCTGGTGAATAGTGTATTGCAAAAAACGTTTAGTTGTACTTCGAACTGCGGCCTGCTGGCTTCGAGTTACATGTTAGCGGTGGCGTACTGCCATCTTTCAGCAGCTCAAAAAGATACTTCGTGTGAGTTCTGTCATAGCACCGTTTCGTGGTTACATTTGGGTGGCCCTAAAAAGAATTTTCATGACTGTTAATTGTGTGCCCACTCTAAAGTAGTTATTATGACGAAAAGGTTTTGTTTCCTCGTGAATAGGAAAGTGTCTATTCGGCAGAAATATCCAATGATTACATAAATTTAAATTCAATTGATTACATGGCTGGGAAGAACTGTCTGATAAAGTGAAGAAACTGGAATTTTATTGGGGACAGGAGAAATTTTTTGTGAAACTTCCGTATTTGGCACCCCGAAGTTGTTCAAGCACTTACGAAGTGCGACGTGTATCCATCCGCGGTGTTTGCCAAAGTTTATGTTTGCGAATATGAGTTTTGTGATCAGTTATATCCTCAACAGCGCCCCCCTCCAACTGATAGGGGTACCCAGCTGAAGAAATAATAAGAAAGCCAACAATATACATATATGCTCAATAACATCATCTATTCCAACGAAAAGCCTTGTGCAATAAAAGCAGCCAATCGGATCCAACGAAGAGCCACCGAATCCAGCAAACAAACGCTATGGGTTACGGAAAAAGGACTACAGAAAAACACACCGCAGGAACTCACGGCATCCTTCTACCAAACGCAATTTCTAATCACACCGGAGCTGATCGTGCTCGTATTGGGCGAGATCAGAAGAGGACAAGGCGAAAAAGCAGAAGAAATAGCCCTGACGTGCTGCCAGCAATCGTCCATTTAGAACTATTAATAATTGGGAGTCAAATACGAGAGGAAAGCCAATTGTCTTCCCTGCAAAAAAATTTACCCTTGAAATGCTCTTCTTTCTCTAAAAATCCTGTTTAGAACACTGTTTAAACAATATTTCCCTAAACACGTTTATTTCTGAAGAGTGATAAACACTTTTCAAAATCATTTCTCTGAAGATTAAAAGACAAAGCTGTGAATTTCCGCATTGAACATCACATTTGCTAATTTTATCCAGTACAGATCCACATTGGCAAGGGAATTAGTGAAACCGTTGATGCAGATGCGTAATTGAAGCAGATTTTAGGTGGGGTGCTGAAATGAGCTCATTTGGAAAACAGGTCTCCTCATACACCAACCACAAGTTTTCAGAAAACTTGTTACGATTTCCATCAATTTGGTGATTTCAACAGGGGATTTATCAAAAGATCTACGTATTCAGCAGATCATGTGGTCTATGTGAGAGGACCACGCCAATCGCTGGCAATCTGTAACTCGACCCGAATTTGCTGATAACGGGTGAATCCGCACCGTTTACTACCGTCATACCAGGTTTAGCAAGAGAGCTACGACATGATGCAAATCGGGGTCTGCTTCCATGTTTGGCCCGGAAGTAGTTAAAACGCAAATGTTTTAGGGCAGCACATGAGCAAAAATATTTTCCTTCCATTGGATTGGACGATGTCATTGAGCAAGTACTTTTGCTAACGGGTCCGCCATATTACACCCTCAGCTGTGTTGGAGCTAACCGGAATAAAGGCGACGTAGCTGAAGCATAACTCATCTAATAATTAACAATCAGTTGTTAAAATCGTAGAAATCACGATTTTGAATTTAAAGAAACTAGAAAGCAAACGCTATGGAAGGATTCCTGTACAACTTTGTCAGTGCTTGAACTAATTGAAATTCGAATACGAAAGTTATACCAGTTATTTTTCTTTGGTAAATTGATATTCATTATGGTTCCAATTATAAACAATAAACAGAAAACGCACGAAGAGAAGCACAGAACTGAACTGCATTGTGTGCTGATAATTAATAGGACGGCGACTAGCCATCGTTAGTGCCCCAAGCGAGATCTACAGATTTCTCAACGCAAACTACAGGAAATGGAAGGCGTTGATATTTTACCCCATTCCCCATATAGTTCAGGGCATTCTTTGTTCGACTACTACCTGTTGTGCTTCATGATCAATTTCCTAAGAGAATGGCACTTTGCTTCAGCCGCGAATATGGGATCTGGAATCTTACAGTTTCTCTCCTGCTTACCTTAAAAGTATTACTGCCGTGCGATCATTTTTTATGCGGGATGTTGGCAAAGAACTATAGAAAACAACGGCCTATACCTTACAGAATTTGGTTAGCGTGGCTAACTGGCAGTGTTAAGAATTTATGGAAAAGGTTACTTCATTAAGAATTAATCTTTTCCATAATTTGCTACGAGCGAATGCTAACAGTACTGAATCATTACTTAAAACATATGCAAGCTTCCAATGGTGTCAATCAGTTACTGAGGCTACAAATGACTTAACACAAATCGTCGTTTTTTAAAGTATTATTTCATAGCCTTCGGCCTTTTCTAGGACTGTTATTTCTAAGCTTTAAATAAATTTTAATATATAGGTGATGTTGCTCGTCCTAGGACGGCGTGAAATTTTTAACTGAAACAGACTGAAAACAAATAAAACAGACGCCGGATTTTTTGCAAGGAAATACAGTAAAAGCACATCCATGCAAGAGCTGAAAATTATATGATATTTATTTTCGTTTTCAAAGGACCTCGCTATAAATCACATTGTGTATAAAATATTTGTTATTGTTTAAAAATTTTCTTTGTAAAGTCCAGTTGAGCCGTCCTGGTGGCGCAGTGTTCTAACCGATAGCTTCTGATCATTCGTCCGAGGTGGGACTGGGTTCGAATCCCGGTAGGGTATGGATGTTGTGTTTGTCTTACGGTACTGGCTCTCTCCCTTCTCTGAAACCATGGCTCTAAATTAGGGACGGCCGACTGCTTATAGCCCACCGAGTTGCTCACGGTGGTGGTTATACCACCAACAACAAAAAATTAAGTTCCGTTTTTTTCATGTTTTTTTTGTAAATATATTGAACTGCACGCAGAGAAATGCAAACCCCGACGTCAATGTGGGCGTCGTATTTTAGCAGAAGATACGCATTGTAAGATACATGGCGAAGTATTCTGCAAAATGTATGATATTGTGGCCTACCTGACAGCATTTCCTCTCAGCGTAAAGAGATGGCGCCATAATGCAGACTTTATTTAAAACCGCTCCCGAAAGATATATCTGGCTTGTATTATGTGTAATGTGGTAGCTCTTTTGAACTGATATACACTCACGGACAATGAAATTTGCACACCTAGAAGAATACAAGCTACAACCGCGGAACTTTGCAAATCGCTAGAGTGCGTTCTGGTATACAAATGATCCACGTTTGGTGCGATTGCGCATGACCGCACATCCTGTTGTGGCGCTGCAAACACGAGCCGGCAGCCTTATAAACCGGCGTGTGGTCGATGCCCCATGAAAGCGTGCAGAGTGACGAGAATGCCACGTAGACGCCTGAGACGTCGATTTACGCAAATTACGGACTTTGAGAGAGGCCTAACCAGCGGACTGAAAACCGCCTGGGTTTCGGCGCGCCGTATAACACGCCACGTAGAGCGTTCCGGCAGGACTACCGGGAGAGGGGATCGACCGATCGTGCGCCAGGCACGAACGGATCCCATGGGAACCCGGTAGATTATACGGGCAGATATAGTGGACTCCTGTGTGCCTACGAACCATTTCCCAATGCCTCGCGGAAGCGAATCTGCGATTACAGCGCCTCTTACGGGTGCTGTCAATAACACCTGAACATCGCCGGCTCCATGTGTAGTGGTGGCAGGCCAGAGTATGGTTCCGAAAATTCTAGACATTGACTTCCATCATGCAGTTTAGCAGCGTGGAATGAGGATATTCTAACAAAAGTACAAAGCAAAGGTAGGAAGTACTGTGATCTACAACAGCAGTCAAAGAAAATGCTTCTAAATGGTCGTTATAAGGTGTTTATGTACCATGAAAGGGAAAATTAAACATTTTCAAGAAAGTTATACGATTTTCCTAACCTGAAGATGCTCTATAAGAATATTGGTTTATAAACATAAAATGCTATATAAACTCAGTGTCACGATCTTTTTGTACCTTATAATCTTAAAAAAATTACGACATATTTATTTTTACTCAACTCTGAGTAAGTTATTTGAATCTTTTAATGTAATAATTTAATTTTTGTAAATCCAATCAAATATTTCCTCAGTTATCGTCTTAAATGTATCTTGCTATTTGCTGAAATACTTCGGCAAATTTAAGGTATTTGGAAAGTATATTTGATTTAAACTTAATATTTTTGTACAGGTGTTTGTTATATCATTCGACAGTACTGAAAGGGTAATGGAGTTTATTTAAATGATGAAGTTATAGGACATCAAAGAACACGTGCAGAGACAATATTCAAGGAATCTTCGTTACTCTTGTGACCACAATAGGAATGGTTTCTGGTGCTTTAAGCAATTGGTATACATTACAAAGTATGCATGAATGGACATACACTATAACATATTCACTAATGGGATGATCCAAACAAAAGTAGTTCTCAACAGCGAGCACAATTCATGAATGCTGTTTTCTCGCAATGTTCTCTACCACATTCCTCAATTAGGCCTGATTCAAAACAATACTAGAAATGTATTTGGAAGTATTCAAGATTAGTAGTGACATAACCACACTTGAAAAATGCAAAGCAGATTAGGTTTTGAAATCAAGGCGGTGAAAACTTATAGTGAACAAATGACTGCAGACGTACATAATGGTCTCTGTGCCCAACGTTCATGTCTGATGTTACCAACACAGTGTCCGTTACGAATTTAACCATATTTTCTAAGGACTTCTTACACTTAGTTTTATAGAAAATAAAAATTAAGTTCTAAGATAACATTCATACGCAGCTGAAGACATAACTTATTTCAAAATTAACAACCAGTTGTTTAAATCGTAGAAATCACGATTTTGAACTTAAAGAAATGTAGAGCAAACTCAAGGGAAGAATATCAAAGTGAAGTTATCTCTCTTTCCACGTTTATAAGTGAGTCACGGAAAAGTTTTCATTGGCCGCCACCGGGAATTCAACTCTGGGTGTTGAAGCATAAACAAAGCGATCCATTCGGCATTTCCGTCTTCCCAGTTATCGCCATTATATGCAAATCTTTACACTGCAATCTGATGACCTGATCTTCGCTTTTCTATTGGACTCAACAATAATAATCGAACCAAAGTGTTACTCTCGAGTTCTTTAGCAGCACCTGTGTAAGCTCACATGAAGACATAATGAAACAGCAAGTGTTGCATTGTATCATTTCTTCACACAATATTTCAACACATTTCCTAAACGTGGCCGAATCCCAGAATTAGCACTGAATTACATGGTGAAGTTTAGGTTTTAGTTTTGTACAACTCAATTACAGTTACGGAAAGTTTAATAGCACTTCTGGAAATTTCTGACGTTTTTGGGTTTCCAGTGTTGTTACAAAAAGTAAATATGGAGATAATAATCACAAGATATATATATATATATATATATATATATATGGATGTAAGGTCAGGTGATGCGTAACATCACAGCCTCTCCTTGACAAATGTCAACCCCGCCTTCTCGTGGTACATCCTGTTCCCACTAAAGGGGCTCTGACGACCGCCCATAGCGGTATAACTATAAAATCGGGATTAGAGAAAATTCTATCCCACACTCACCAACCCGCTTGGCCAGCGTGGTGAGTTATGGCCAAACCCCTCCAAAATGATTCCACAACTTAAATCTTGGCCCTCAGTCTCCGGCAGCTGGAATGTACCTGGCCAAGGCAGCGGCCAGTGCGACATGAAGGCAGAGGGTGCTAAGAATCCCCGGAGGACCGGACTAGGCTGCCATCTGATGCTGACCTTGGCTACTTACAATGGACGCTCCCTATCTTCTGATTCAAGGCTTCTTGAATTGGAAGAGGAACTACAAAGGATCAAGTGGGACATCGTGGGGCTAAGTGAGGTAAGGAGAAAAGGAGAAGATCTCATCGAACTGAAAAGTGGACATCTCTTCTACTATCGTGGGACAGATACTGGCAGAACTAGTGGTGTTGGATTTATAATAAACAAGAAACTGAAGGATAAAGTTGTAGAAGTTGAAAGTTCCTCTGACAGAGCTGCACGACTTGTTATCCAACTCTCGAAAAGATACCAGGCTCACATTATTCAAACTTATGCACCCACCACAAGTCATCCTGAAGAAGAAATTGAAGAATTTTATGAGGAAATTTGTCATCTAAATAATAAAGGGAAGCAGCACTTGAAAATAATTATGGGAGATTTCAATGCAAAAATAGGGCAACGGCAACAGAATGAAACTTCAGTAGGTAAATTCGGTCACGGCAACAGAAACCAGCGTGGAAATACTCTCGTTGAGTTCGCAGAGGCAGAAGGGTTTCTCATCTTGAACTCCTTCTTCAAGAAAAAGCCACACAGGAAATGGACATGGAGACATCCAAATGGGACGACAAGTGAAATTGATTTTATTATGTGTAACAAAAAATTCGTCATAGAAGACTGCAGTGTGCTAAACAAGTTCAACACAGGTAGTGACCATAGATTGGTGAGATGTAAGATGCACCTCAACACTAAACTTGAACGTGGCAAGCTCATAAGACAAACAAAATCTATTGACATAACCAACCTTAAAAAACACCATAATACCTTCAAGTTAGAACTGAAGAACAGGTTCTCTGCTTTAGAAGGCCTAACATCGGAAGAAGTGGGCATCTCTGAAGTTAACAGAAAAGTAACCAAAGCTCTTATGGAAACAGCAACAAAATTAGCTGGGTCTAAGAACAAGTTGCATGTGAACAAGTTATCAGGAAAAACCAAAATGTTGATGCAAAAAAGAAGAGAGATGAGGACAACTAAAGAAGATGTGACTTCCAAAGTGGAATATATAGAGCTATGCAAGACAGTAAGAAAAAGTATCACCGAAGACGTAAGGAAATTCAACTGTGAACTAGTGAGGAAAGCAATTGAAAACAACCAAAGCCTAAAGATAGCAAAGGGACATCTCAGTAAGGGAAGAAAGCAGATTATGGCACTGAGAAAAGAAGATGGTTCTGTAACAAGAAATAGAGGCGAAATTTTGACTAGAGTGAAAGATTTCTACTCCAAATTATATGAAAGGGATGATACATGCACTCCAGACATCATGAAAGATACCAGTACCAGAGTTCCTCCAGTCCTTCCAGCAGAAGTTGCACATGCAATCAAGAACATGAAGCGAGGAAAAGCTCCAGGAGAAGATGGAATTACTGTAGACATCATACAAGAAGCAAGTGGAGAAATCGAAACAGTACTCGCCCAAATTTTCACTCGATGCTTTAATGAAGGAAAGATTCCTGAGGATTGGAACACCGCTACAATGATCCTGCTACATAAGAAAGGTGACATTGAGGATCTCGGAAACTACAGACCTATCAGCCTCCTATCAGTAGTTTATAAAATCTTCACTAAAGTTCTTTCACACCGCTTGAAGGTGACACTGGACATGGCTCAACCGAGAGAACAAGCTGGATTCAGGAGTGGCTACAGCACAATAGATCATATCCACGTGCTGAGAGAACTAATTGAAAGAGCGAGGGAATATGAACTTCCATTGTGCATGGCTTTTATCGATTATGAAAAAGCCTTTGATTCGGTGAAACCATCAGCAGTTACAATGGCTCTGAAAACCTGCGGTATTGAAGATGCATACATTAATATTATTAATAACATCTATGAAAATGCAAGTGCAAAGATTAGGCTGTTTGAAAGTACAACACACGTAAAAATTGGAAAGGGAGTGAGACAAGGTGACACCATATCTCCGAAGCTGTTTAATGCCACATTGGAGGGTGTTTTTCAGTCGCTGAGCTGGGAAAACAAGGGGATAAAGATTAATGGAGATTATCTAACCCATCTTCGTTTTGCTGATGACGTAGTCATTTTTGCAACTACCCCATCAGAGCTGCAGAGTATGATCCAGGAACTTGCTGACAAGAGTAAAGAAGTGGGATTAAAAATGAACTTTCAGAAGACAAAAGTGATGTTCAATGCTTTTACAAGAAATGAAGATTTATCGATTGATGGAGAAAAGCTGGAGATAACAGACACGTACGTTTATCTTGGACAGCAGATATCAAGTGAGGGTCACATTGATGAAGAAATTAATCGGCGTACAAAACTTGCCTGGAGAGCTTTTGGAAGAAACAGCATAATTTTCAAGAGCAATATGCCATTATGTCTTAAAAGAAAAGTGTTTGATCAATGCATCCTTCCAGTGCTTGCGTATGGTGAAGAGACGTGGACCTTAACTAAAAGAGACATACAAAGGCTGCAGACAACTCAAAGTAGCATGGAGAGGTGCATGCTTGGTGTAGCCAGGAGAGATAAGAAGAGGAACTCGTGGATCCGAAAAATGACAAGAGGGGAAGACATCATGATCAGAGTTAAATCCCTGAAACGGCAATGGGCTGGACATACTGCCAGGAGGACAGACCATCGATGGACAGCCGAAATTTTAGACTGGATTCCAAGGGACAGGAAAAGACCCAGAAGAAGACCACATGGGAGATGGGTGGGTGAAATTCGAAAGTATGCGGGAGTGACATGGAGGAGACTGGCACAAGACAGACCGTTGTGGAGAAACGTGGGGAGAGCTTCGTCCAGCAGTGGATTGATAATGGTTGACAATGATGATGATGATATATCATTTTAAAGCACATTTAATGAAGAACCCAAATCTGTTTACAGAATGCGAATATTTTTAACAGAACTCAAGTTTGGAAGAGAAATATGCTGCGAAGCAGAAATAATTGCTAAGTAACGTGTTCAAATTTAAATACAGTTTGTAACGTACCAGGAGATGTGACGTACCTGCCAAAAGGACGCACACGACATAAAGGCAGATAAGAATCAGAATAAAACGTCCGCGTAGCTCAATTGGTAGAGCAACTTATTCCGGAATGAGGTGACCCGGGTTCGAATCCTGGCGCCGATAGAAATGACGGAGAAATTTACTTCGTTATAATGGCGCCCGAACTTTCCGGATGACCCGACCGTTCAAAATCTCGCATTGGTGTGATGTTATTTTCACACCGCGAGATAGGAAAAATAAAGGAATCCCTTCTCCGGCACTTCGAAAAAAAATAAAATAAAATAAAAATAAGGGGGAGATGATGTAACGTACCAGGAGATGTGACGTACCTGCCAAAAGGACGCACATGACATAAAGGCAGATAAGAATCAGAATAAAACGTCCGCGTAGCTCAATTAGTAGAGCAACTTATTCCGGAATGAGGGGACCCGGGTTCGAATCCTGGCGCGGATAGAAATGACGGAGAAATTTACTTCGTTATAAGTTACGTACCTAATATTTCGGTTGGTTGCCTTTTGATTTGACAACGGCTGCACACCTGTTGGGCTTGGAGTCAACCAAATTACGAAACATATCGGATGAAATACAGTTGTGCCAAATGTCAGTAATTGCGCGTTAACCAGTTCCACTTTATTTGTGGGTGACGATCGTGCACTTTTCTTTTCAGAATGCTCCACAAATTCTCAGTAGGGTTCACGTCTGGCGAATTACCAGGCCAAGGAAGAGACACATAAGCTTAAATTGTTTTTGCAGGGTGGCATGGGGCCGAATCTTCCTGGAAAATGTATGGCTGACCCTGGAACAAATCACATCCTGAAGGCACCAACTTGTCCTGGAGGATACTTTTGTAAACCTCTGCATTAACAGGGCTCTCACACACATGGATTCTGCCCACTTCAGCAGCAGCAAAACCTCCCCAAATAACAACACTACATGGATACTTTCGTGTCTTAAGTGTGCAAGAGGGATGCAACGCCTCGTTATTTCGTCGAAACACTCGGCACCCCGCGTCGTTACCCTCGATGTTCAATTTTGTCTCTTCACTAAATAATACTTGACATCATCTGTTAGTGTTCCACTGCTTATGTTCCTTTGCCAATTCTGGTTAGCAATGGTTTCTTCACCGCCCTATGAGACTCCGACCCATAGACCGGAACCTGTTACTCACTGTTCGAGGACAAACAACAGTACCACAGCTCTCCCGCAATTTTTTGGCAAGAACTGTTGACGAGACAAACCTGTTCCTCGACATAACCATTTCAACGCGTTGTTACTTCTAGGAGTTGTTTTCGTTTTTCTGCCACATTTACCCAGCCTGCCCTTCTTGATTCCACCCATATCACGGATCTTCGCCAGTTGCCGTCCAACTGTACTCTTGTGCACCCCATTTATATGGGCAATTTCTGCAATGCTTTTGCCAAATTCACTTAAAGTCACCATTCGCGAAGCTTTTCGTGGTGAAACATAACCTAATCGTTCCAGAACCGCAACAGCTTGCCCAGAATAGACGAAATGCACTATAAAATTCAGATTTGCACTGCAGTCCACAGGAGTATCGACCACACATTCAGCAATGCAAACGAACTATATATACACTATCTACCAACAAGTAATTGTACACCACTGCAATCGACGATATCTGCGGCCCTGATACACGTGACGACCGCCGCTGTTAAATATCGTGTGGGATACAACAACGCAACCAGTCGCATGCAAGTTGCCACGCAGTTCGGAGCTCTCTGATTTCGAGAAAGGCGTAATCGTCGGGTAGCACAGAAATGGCCGATCCATACGTGACATATCCAGCGAGTTGAAGTACCCAAAATCGACAGTGGCTTACGTGATTGGCAAGCGTAAAATTATAGGTGACTGTCGGAATGTGCCCTGACACGGCAGACCCTCAGAACTGGGAGTTAGAGACCGACGGGTGCTGGCCAGAGAGTTTCGGAAGAACCGCACCAAATCGATGGGCCACATCCGCGAGGAGTTTCAACAGGCATCCGCGAGTGTTCTTTCGATGAATACCTACCGTAAGGAAGCCCATCAACTCCGTTATCATGGACGTGCTGCCGCCTACAAGCCTTTGATCACCAAGTCCAATAGCGCTGCTCGGCTAACGTGGTGCAAAGAACGTCGACAGTGGATCGTTGAACAGTGGAAACAGGTTCTCTGGAGCGACGAATAAAGGTTAACCCTCTACCGTTCGGATGGCAGGGTCTGGGTTTAGTGTCTGCCTGGAGAACGCCTCCTGCCGGAATGTATTGAGCCAACTGGGAAGTACGGGGTCGGTGGAATTATGCTACAGGAATCTGGACCCTTGGTCGCAATTCCTGGTAGACTCAACGCCAAGACCTACTGCATCATTTTGGATGACCATGCGCTTCTTACGTTGTCGCAGTTTTACGGGGCGGACCCATGTTACTTTCAGGATGACAATGCCACTTTTCATGTTGCGAGGTCCACCATTGCTTGGTATGGTGACAATGGGGTTAATCGAATGGACTGGCCTGCGCAGAGCCCGGACCTTAACCGTATCGAGCACCTCTGGGACGACTTGGAGCGTCGACTTAAATGGTGCCCCCACCGTCCGAAGTCGGTGAAGGAACTGACCTGTCTTCTCCAAGCCGAGTGGAAGAAAATACCGCTAGCCGTTGTACAACGCCTGGTTGAGAGTATGCCCGGGAGGGTCGCAGCTGTAGTCGCAGCTGTAATCGCCGCTCGTGGAGGCTCTACCAACTTCCTTGTTGGTAGATAGTGTATATATATATATATATATATATATATATATATATATATATATATATATATATTGTGAGATGTAAGGGCAGGTGATGCGCAACATAATACAGCCTCTCCTTGACAAATGTCAACCTCGCCTTCTCGTGGTGCATCCTGCTCCCACTAAAGGGGCTCTGACGACCACCAATAGTGGTACAACTATACCATCGGGATTAGAGGAAGTGCTATCCCACACACACCAACCCGCTTGGCCAGCGTGGTGAGTTATGGCCAAACCCCTCCAAAATGACTCCACAACTGAAATCTTGGCCCTCAGTCTCCGGCAGCTGGAATGTACCTGGCGAAGGCAGCGGCCAGTGCGACATGAAGGCAGAGGGTGCTAAGAATCCTCGGAGGACCGGACCAGGCTGCCATCTGATGCTGACCTTGGCTACGTATAATGGACGCTCCTTATCTTCTGATACAAGGCTCCTTGAAATGGAAGAGGAACTACAAAGGATCAAGTGGGACATCATCGGGATAAGTGAGGTTAGGAGAAAAGGAGTAGATCTCATTGAACTGAAAATTGGACATCTCTTCTACTATCGTGGGACAGATACTGGCAGAACTAGTGGTGTTGGATTTATAATAAACAAGAAACTGAAGGATAAAGTTGTAGAAGTTGAAAGTTCCTCTGACAGAGCTGCACGACTTGTTATCCAACTCTCGAGAAGATACCAGGCTCAGATTATTCAAGCTTATGCACCCACCAGAAGTCATCCTGAAGGAGAGATTGAAGAATTTTATGAGGAAATTCGTCATCTAAATAATAAAGGCAAGCAGCATTTGAAGATCGTTATGGGAAATTTCAATGCGAAAATAGGGCAACGGTAACAGAACGAAACTTCAGTAAGTAAATCGGTCACGGCTACAGAAACCAGCTGGGAAATACTCTCGTAGAGTTTGCAGAAGCAGAAGCTTTTCATCATAAATTCCTTTTTCAAGAAAAAGCCGCAAAGGAAATGGACATGGAGGCATCACAATGGATTGAAAAGTGAAACTGATTTTATTATGAGTAACAAGAAATTTTTCATGGAAGACTGCAGTGTGCTAAACAAGTTCAACACAGGTGTGTTGAACTTGTTTAGCACACTGCAGTCTTCCATGAAAAATTTCTTGTTACTCATAATAAAATCAGTTTCACTTTTCAATCCATTGTGATGCCTCCATGTCCATTTCGTTTGCGTCTTTTAGGATGGTATGATGTAAGATGCACCTCAACACTAAATTCGAACGTGGCAAGCTCATAAAACAAACAAAGTGTATTGACATGACCAACCTTAAAAAACATCATAATATCTTCAAATTGGAACTGAGAAACAAATTCTCTGCTCAAGATGGGCTAACGTCGGAAGAAGTGGACATCTCTGAAGTTAACAGAAAACTGACCAAGGCTTTTATGGAAACAGCAACAAAAATAGCTGGTACTAAGAACAAGTTGCATACGAAGTATCACAAAAAACAAAACAAAATTCTGATGCAAATAAGAAGAGATATGAGGACAACTAAAGGAGATGTGACTTCCAAAGGGGAATATATAGAGCAATGCAAGACGGTACGAAAAAGTATCCTTTAGGATGTAAGGAATTCAACTGTGAACTAGTGAAGAAAGCGATTGAAAACAACCAAAGCCTGAAGAGAGCAAAGGGACCTCTGTGTAAGGGAAGAAAACAGATTATGGCTTTGAGTAAAGAAGATGGTTCTGTAACAAGAAATAGAGGTGACATTTTGACAAGACTGAAAGATTTCTACTCAAAACTATATGAAAAAGATGATACATGTACTCCAGGCATTACATTTATCAATAAGCGGACTCGAATATCAAGCTTAATGTATTAGAAGCTTTCCACATATAACGGAACTCGCCACGGCTTGTCAACGGCATGACGTCGATTACATTTCTTTCAAGCGCGTGGAAACAACTCTCCAAAACCCGTAACCGTCAGAATTCTGATGATGTCACAATGATTTGAATGTGTACGCTCCATTTGCCCTGAGGAAGCCGAGCCAAACGCTCTGCGAAACTAAGTTCGATGTATAATAAACATTTAATTGTGCAAAATGTTGTTATTATTATTCTATAGACAAATCTAATCTTGCAAATTTAGGTGATGATCAAATCACTGTATTAACAGAACATTTCAGTGAGTTGTTGACTGACAACAACACTGACAACGATAAAATTCTGGAGGACTGGGATTATTTCAAAACCTTTTGGGTTAACAAATGAGCAACACCTGTCAAAGCAACACTTATGGAAATGTTAGAAAGAAATGTATGTGAATGAATTCCTAAATCTAAACCACATGTTAAATATCATGAGATTATTGCCTGTGTCCAATGTTAAGGTCAAAAGGTCTTTTCTGCTCTAAGGTCTTTTCTGTGATGAAAAGAATCAAGACAGATTTCCGTAATCAGATTAATTCTGGTGCTTTGAACCGTCTATGGCGGATAACGCTGGAAGGACCAGAACTATGCGAGTTTCACCCTGAGCAAGCGGTGCAGGTAAGTTTTTGTAAAGAAATCCAGAAGCATAAGTGTGTCTTACGGAAAAAGAAAGAAAACAGATGCAGAACCTGAAGCTACCACAAGTTCAGGAATTTTCTTATTGTCAAGTGACAGACAGTAAGTAGCGGCTGCAATGTGCGGCCAGGTAAAATTTCACCATATATCCATTGAAATACAATTTGCACTTTTTACTTATCGACTAAAATATTTTTAAATTTTTCTTTTCATTACTGATTAGAGTATCCTCGATAGATATTGAAAGGTGCTAGTAATAGTTTTATTTGATAATAAATTTTTAATCACTTAAATAAAAAAAAAGTCTCAAAAGTGCTCCACATAATTACTCAATTGCTCCGCAATGCTAAATTTGAGGAGCAAAATTGCTCCCCAAAAATGTTTTGTTATTTTTCACCCTGCCGAGACATCAATGGGATACTTTGACGTCTAGTAAAATGTAATTCTGGTTGATTCAAGGTGAAAATCTTCCAAATACGTGGCGTCAGTAAAGTAATTCACCCTGCCGAGACATCAAGGGGATACTTTGTCGTCTAGTAAATGTAATCTGGTTGATTCATTCAGGGAATCAACTCTTTGGGCAATCGATTCTTCTCAGGAAGGATTCTTTCGCCAACGACACAGTTTGCTGTTTAGTTCTTTTGAACTAATTGTTCGCGAACGATACTTCTCTATTAGTATGTAGAGCAGCATCTATTTGGTATGTCAGTTTTAGTAAAGTTTGCCATTCCTGATATTCAAGACGCAAAATGGTCCGGCTACAATTTATGTTGTTGTCGTCTAACCTATAGCACACAGGATGCACTTTTAAGTTCCAGGATTGACCTTCAGCTGATTACTTCTTCCTAACACCAGTTTCTGTTCTTCATGGCAAAATCATTGTCTAAAGTCTGGCTTTTGTATGGCCGATGCCACCATTCGCTGTCTTACAAGCGTCCTCGAGAAAGTTAATACCCGTAGTCCTTCATGGTATTGCGATTTCCACAAATAATAGTGTAATACAGTAATACATTTATTACTTCCTGATAATAAATTTTCAAACTAAGAAGTCGCCCAGCGAAAAAACCACAATTTAAAAATTGCTGAAAAATGTTTTACATTTAGGAAAAAAACAAACAACCTTCCCGCTGAAATTGCATACGAATCAAATTTCACTGTGATGTTTAGTTTGCTGTCCTATCTTTATTAGAATTTGGAATCAATCAATGTCCTTGTGAATATTTTGGATTGTGAATTTTCAACCATAATAAATCACTTATGCTTTGCGATGAACAATATCAGAATAAAACTATAACAAATGTTAAAATTTCTTATTCTACTTATTCCAGGAATCTTGAATGGTATAAGTTTCGCATATCCTACAAGTTTGACTGTATTTACAAATTATGTAACATTTTTCTTTTTCTACTCCCTTAGCTGTATCTGGAAATGAAAGTCTTTCTTCTCACAGTAAATGTATTTTCACCCTGTCAGACTGTTCAAGTGTTCATTTGCGGTTTTGTAGTCTCCAAAGACGGATGCTTTCTATTCCATACCACACATAAAATTATTAACAAAAAAAATAACTTTCACTTTCGTAAAATTATTCAACTAAAAACGTTGTTACATCCAATAATTTAGACATTCGTTCAAATGTACAAAGAAGATTATAAACTCTCAAGATATTACATCATATAGTGATTAAAGATCAAATATATTTTTTTCATGGTTTATAGTATTTTCATAAAAAATGTAATATATAAAAATGTTTAAGCACCTGACTTTGTCATTGGAGCCGCGGATGGCTTAGTGGTTAGTGTTTCAGGCTATCGATGCTGGGTCCCCAGGTTCAAGCCTGGGCTGATCTTTCAGAGATGGCGTGATTTACTAATAATCGCTGAATATCCGCCGTGCATCGGACGAGCACGTAAAGTGACGGCCCCCAGGCTGGACCCACTGGTTAAATGGGTATCCTTTCCTATGTCCTCCCTGAAATTCTCTCACCCATCTATGTGCAATATCGTACTTGTACGGTGGCGCCATCTACTGTACTCTAATCTCACTACAAACTGTTCTGTCAAAAGTCGCTAGACTTGCTCTCATTCCTTCCGTTTCTGTGTCCTGCCCAAAAGGCGATCTCGCTGTAGGTGGCTGGGACCTAAACTCTACTACCTGTGGACGGAAGTCCTACAAGAAAATGACGCTGACACCCATATCTGACTTTGTCACTGGTAAATTGGAATAAACACAGGAATCGAGAACGAACGTTTGCTTTCGTGGAGCAAACGAAGCTTAAGTATGTAGAGATGGAATCTGAAAAGATTCATTCCTTTTGATTGTTCCAGTTTCGAGAACAATTTGCATGTAGGGAAACGATTCTGAGTCCGATCCTTTCGTTCGTTTAAAATTTCCGGTTTAGTGGCTGATTTTTATGTTAAAATTAGTGTCTCAGTTTTTGTTATAAGTTCCTTTCGAAACGTTCTTCTTATTTATTATATTTGTTCGCTTCTGAATAAGGGAAGATTTCCTGACCAGAATAAGAACCTCACCGAGACACAAAACGGATATTTTGACTTCTAGTAAAATGTAGTTCTGATTGATTCATTCAGGGAATCAACTCTTTGGGTAGTCGATTCTTTCACCAACGAATCAGTTTGATGATTAGTTCTTTTTGAACAGATCGTTCGCGAACGATACATTAGTACGCAGAGCAGCGTTTTTTTTTTATAAGTCAGCAGAGTTAGGCAAAATCGTAACCAAATCGGTAATGCATTACAGCATAAGGGTAAAAGAACTCAGCGTTACCATCGCATGATATTAGTAACGACATGTAGCTGTTACCCATTATAATCGTAATGGTTAATGGTTAACTATATATTGGTAATTAACCAATAATTTATGGGTAACAATACAACTTGAATAAACCAGCAAACAGTACATACACCTTTACATGTTGTGTAGGTTATTTGATAATTGTTCCACCCCTCGGAACTGAAATGCGTGTATGTAGGTATTGGAGATTGTACGTGTATGACATGAGTAGTTGCCCCTTCTTCGCCGCAAGTAAAGTGATTTGAACGAAATAATACATATGAAGAAGGTACGAATGGGATTTTTATTTCGGTTAGAGATACTCATTTCGTCCATCTCCAGTACATTATTCTCGTCCATTACATGCGTTTCACTGTCCAAACTAATTACCCCACTATAGCGACAAGCACATGTTTCCACTACACTCAAATTCAGCAACTCAGGCTGCACTGCCGAAAATTACAGACATTTGCGAACTCTTGACATTTTTGCCGTATTTCTCAAGTGTTGTTGTCCATTAATTGTTCGATACTAACACTGAACTAACGAGCGACTGACTCTTTTATACAGGGTGTTTGTAAACTGTTATGACAAAAGAAGAGAGGTGATGGTATCCATCAAGACGAACAATATTCACAATGGAACCTAGGGTCGCATTCCACTCTGAGTGTCAGAAAAGAGTAAATTCGAAATACCTCCAACAAGCACAAGTCGTCCCCTCAGACGTCATTTCTTTCGTGCTGGAGAAGTAACACATCGCCAGAACATCACCGTCGAGCATTTACAGTATGAAAATTGCCAGAGAAAAAACTCAGCATTGATGGTTGCAGCTGATTGGCCTATCAAGGTGCAGTAGACACTTCCTGAATGCCACATATCCCGCACGATGGATTGGACGTGGCGGACTTAAGGCACGGCCTCCACGCTCACCGGACTTAAACCCACTGGACTTCTTCTTCTGGGGGGCACGTGAAATCACTGGTGTACGAGACGCCTGTGGACTCCGTGGAAGATCTCGTCGCGAGAATCGTTGTTGCAGCGGACAGGATAAACACGACACCAGGAGTCTTCGAGACGGTGCGCCAGTCTTTCATTCGCGGGTGTGAATTGTGCAACGGCACCCGTGGCCGCCACTTTGAGCATCTACTTTTAGTCTGTCCCTGATCTCCATAGATGGGATTGTGCAACTTATGATGTCGTTAATTTTCTTTCTTTGCACTGTTGAAAGTTCAACTTGGGCATCTAACTTTACTCTTTTCTGACACTCAGAGTGGAATGCGACCCTAGGTTCCAACGTAAATATTGTTCATATTGATGGGTACTATCACCCCTCTTCTTTTATCAAAACAGTTTACGAACACCCTGTATATACTTCATGAAGCCGCCCCGGTGGCGCAGTGGTCTAACCGATGGCCTCCGATCATTCGTCCGAAAGGGTTCCGGGTTCGAATCCCGGTGAGGCATGGATGTTGTGTTTTTCTTACGGCAGTGACCCTAAATTAGGGACGGGCGACTGCTTATAGCCCATTGAGTTGCTCACGGTGGTCGTTAAACATCCAATAAATATATATATTCGGTGAAACCATCAGCAGTTACAATGGCTCTGAAAACCTGCGGTATTGAAGATGCATACATTAATATTATTAATAACATCTATGAAAATGCAAGTGCAAAGATTCGGCTGTTTGAAAATACAACACACATAAAAATTGGAAAGGGAGTGAGACAAGGTGACACCATATCTCCGAAGCTCTTTAACGCCACATTGGAGGGTGTTTTTCAGTTGCTGAACTGGGAAAACAAAGGGATAAAGATTAATGGAGATTATCTAACCCACCTTCGTTTTGCTGATGACGTAGTCATTTTTGCAACTACCCCATCAGAGCTGCAGAGTATGATCCAGGAACTTGCTGACAAGAGTAAAGAAGTGGGATTAAAAATGAACTTTCAGAAGACAAAAGTGATGTTCAATGCTTTTACAAGAAATGAAGATTTATCGATTGATTTAGAAAAGCTGGAGATAACAGACACGTACGTTTATCTTGGACAGCAGATATCAAGTGAGGGTCACATTGATGAAGAAATTAATCGGCGTACAAAACTTGCCTGGAGAGCTTTTGGAAGAAACAGCATAATTTTCAAGAGCAATATGCCATTATGTCTTAAAAGAAAAGTGTTTGATCAATGCATCCTTCCAGTGCTTACGTATGGTGCAGAGACGTGGACCTTAACTAAAAGAGACATACAAAGGCTGCAGACAACTCAAAGCAGCATGGAGAGGTGCATACTTGGTGTAACCAGGAGAGATAAGAAGAGGAACTCGTGGATCCGAAAAATGACAAGAGTGGAAGAAATCATGATCAGAGTTAAATCCCTGAAATGGCAATGGGCTGGACATACTGCCAGAAGGACAGATCATCGATGGACAGCCGAAATTTTAGATTGGATTCCAAGGGACAGGAAAAGACCCAGAAGAAGACCACATGGGAGATGGGTGGATGAAATTCGAAAGTATGCAGGGGTGACATGGAGGAGACTGGCACAAGACAGACTGTTGTGGAGGAAACTTGGGGAGACCTTCGTCCAGCAGTGGATTGATAATGGTTGACAATGATGATGATGATGATGATGATGATATATATACTTCATGACAATACTAGAACCTTCTGGAATATTCTTGATTTACATAAAGCTCTCCAACTTCCCCCTGCGCGATCATTCTGGAACATTCTACAAACGTCTAACCCATTCTTGCAGCTTCTAGAATATTCTGCACAACACTTGGGTCTCTGTCTGCTATGTTACATAGCCGACTTTTCTGCACATAGCTTTTGGCACACGTACATTTCTACAAACTATTAGTATGTAAATATTATTTGTAAATTGTGTAATTTCATTGCCAAATAATCCCATTGCGTTTGAATGGCATTATTGAATAATTGAATTATATCCTCTTTGTTGTAATGCATTACAGATAAATTCTATTGCCTTGTGCAAACCATACTTTGTATTACCTTGTGCAAACCATACTTGGGATTATCTTGTGATGCATTACCTGTTACTTCATTACCTTGTAATGCATTACACGTTAATTGTAATCTGTACTTCCATTACTTTATAATGCATTTCTGCCCAACTCTGTATGTCAGTTTTAGTAAAAGTTTACCATTCCTGATATTCAAGACGCAAAATGATCAGGTCACACTTTATGTTGTTGTCGTCCAATCTATAGCACACAGGGTGTTCTTTTAAATTCCAGGATTGACTTTCAGTTGATTACTTTTTCCTGACACCAGTTTCTGATCTTGATGGCAAAATCAGCGAATGTGGCTGATACCGACATGCGCTGTCTTACAAGCGTCCTCGAGAAAGCTTTTATGATACCTGTGGCTCAGGATAGTGTTCTGGACTTCTGTTATATATAATCCCAGTTATGTCGCCACTCCATGGGAAAGACGAAGCTACGGATTCCAACTGATACATACAGTAGTGGCCAAAATTGTGGAAACCTTTTGGAAATAGTGTATTTTTGAGGTTTGATGGCTCATAACACCACTTATTTTTGGAGAAACACCATAAAATCATACATCAATGGAAAGATAATTTCATCAAGAATGTAATGCAATAACTTTTATGAAGGATTTTGTATTAGAACAGCAGTTATAAAGAAGAAAAATGAAACACATAGAAAAAATGAGATATACAAAAATTCTCACCAAGTCAGTAAATACACTGCTGGCCACCCATAATGCAACACCAAGAAGGAAGCATCCGATTGGCCTGAAATTCGCAGTATGCGTCGCCCGCGAGAGGACATGCAAACGATTAGCATTGGAGGACATATGCAAATCATGTGTGCCCGGCACGCCACCGAGACGCACTATAAGAAGGGTGCACAGAAGGCGGGGTGTAAGTAGTGGAAGTCTATTGTGCTGCCGGACCGGTGCGTGGGGAGCTTCCTGATGCCTCGTCGCAGAACACGGCAGTCATTCCAGCAAGTTTCGTAGTTCGACAGAGGACGACTAGTAGCTTATCGCGACAGCGGTTTATAGTACCGAGACATCGGCGCCCGTGTAGGACGACATCCAGACACAGTGATGTGAGTATGAATTCGGTGGGTGCAGGAGGGACGGACGGACCGAAGTGAGCGATTGCCGTAGCCGCGGCACACCACCAAAATAGAGGACCGGCATGTTGCGCGGCGGGCATTGACGGCTCGCACCGTCACATCACGAAAGTTAGCGTAGGAATTAGGGTGTGTTGCGCAACAACCTGTGTCAGCACGTACCGTTCGACGTCATCTGCAGGAGCGGGAACTTGTCGCACATTGCTCATTGCTCCGATTACCATTGACGTTACACCACCGGCAAGTGCGGCGGCAGTGGGCCATTGAACGCCGCAACTGGGCTGCGGAATGGCACGACACTGTCTTCTCCGACGAATCCCGCTTCTGCCTGCAACACCACGATGTTCGTATCCGCGTGTGGCGGCACCGCAGCGAGAGACTGTATGACGCCTGCATTATGCATCGCCATACCGGTCCGTCGCCTGGCGTTATGGTTTTAGGCGCAATTGGATATATTACCCGTACCCCTCTGATACGCATCGCCGGTACACTCAACAGCCACCGCTACATATCCGACGTTTTGGAGCCTGTAGTCTTACCTTACCTGCAGAACCTGCCAGCGGCCACGTTTCAACAGGACAATGCGCACCCGCACGTGACACGCATCGTGCAACAATTCTTCACGGCCCACCAGGTGTCACTGCTACCGTGGCCCGCTTATTCTCTCGATGTTTCACCTATCGAATACGTCTGGTCGCTGATCGGCAACCGAGTGGCCCGGCAAGCAGTACCCGCGGCTAAGCCTGATGAATTGTGGCAACGCGTGGAAGCAGACTGGACCGACATACCCCAAACCCACATCCAAAGCCTCTTTCGTTCGATGCCGCGGCGTGTAGTGGCCGTTATTGCCAGCCATGTGGGCCACACGAACTATTGATGTCTGCGTGTTCCGCAAGTCGCACGGGCCTGTAAGCTCAATCCTTTCATCGTTGTATGTGTTGTTATGTGTCCAGTAAATCTGGCTTTGCTATCTCGTGTCTTTCTTGGTGTTGCATTTTGGGTGGCCAGTAGTGTATTTAGTTGGATAACCTTTGGCGTTAATTACGTACGGCCTTATAACACCTTCCCATGGAGTGAACCACGTTTTTTAGTTCTGCAGCTGTTATAATGTGAAACCAAGTTTGAATTATTGCTTCCATTAATTGGGTTTTATTGCTGGGTTGCTTCTGATTAACAAGTTTCTTTAGTCGGCTCCATAGATTTTCCATAAGGTTAAGGTCTGGGCTATTCCCAGGCCATTCCAGCAATGGAATATAATTTTCTTGAAACCACTTTTTGCACACAGCAACTACATGACATGGGGCTGAATCCTGTTGAAATATAAATGCTTCATTATCTTGGTAAAATCACGTGTACAAAGCTTCAGTTTGGGCTTAAGTATTTCATTAATGTAGTTTTGGACATTTATATTCCCATTAATCACGTAAATTCTGCCCACACCTTTTGATGTCATACAACCCCAGACCATAACACTAACTGGGTGTTTCACGGTACATGTAATGCAATCATTGTGCTAATCTTCTTCGATTTTTGTCCTTACGTATTTTATGCATTCAGTGTCAAACCAGGAGATTTTGGTCTCATCACTCCAAATAACACTGTCCCATGTTCCGCTGTCCAGTTAACATGGGTTTCAGCCCAGTTTAATATTTTCAACATTTGTTTGAGAGATAAAAATGCCTTTTTTTCGTGGAATTCTAGCTTTTAGACCAAATTCCTGCAGTCTGCGCCGAACAGTCCTTGCATCCAACTTCACATTGCATTGCGCCATTTCATCTTGTATACACCCAGATGATTTTCTTCTGTCACCTAGGCACAGTCTCTTAATTCTTCTATCATCACTTGTTGTTCTGAACCTTTTCCTGCTTTTACCAGTCTCGTTTTGCAGTGACTGAGTCTCTTTATACCTCTTCAAAAATTTAGAAATGCCACCTTTGGTTAAGTTTCCACCAATTTTTCTTCTAATTTCTTCATAACTGAAGCCTTGTTCACTAAATAGTACTATTTTACATCGCTTTCCGGGTGACCAGTAAGTTCTTTGCGCCATTCCTTTAATTTGATTACGTTTTACAAGCTCACTAAGTGAAAGAACACACACAAAAAAACCCCAACTTGACAGCAATCATATAACACACTAACAAATGTCCTCCTCTCAGCTCCGATACATGACACCAAGTGCTGAATCCTACTGTCACCTGATTGGCTCATTGCCAAAACAAGATTGCACCTGATTTGCTCTTTAAACACTCATGCTAATTGGCTACATTCAAATGAAAGAAAGCTACTTCATATCAACCTAAGCAAGTTGTGCTTCCTTGTTCTAGTTATTTGGCTATAACTTTTCATAGAATACAGATAATTGAACAAACTTTGTTGCATTATATTCTTCATGAAATTATCTGTCTATTGACATATAATTTTTGGTATTATTAAAACAAAAGTGGTGTTATGAGCCATCAAACCTCAAAAATACACTTTTTTCAAAAGGTTTCCACAATTTTGGCCACTACTGTATATTTAATGAGGTGAACATGTTTTTTGCGCCATATGGTTATTGTGCTTTTCAAAATAATAAATGTGCGATTCTGTAGCGGTGAAGCACTTCCTCTTTACAGCTCTCAATGACCGAAAACGTGGTAGAAAACGTCACGTATGCTTTCAGCCAATGACGTACATTCGTTGTATTCGGCAGTTACGAAATCAGACCTATGGGCACCCGCTTTCATCGTTGGCCAGGATTGTCTTTTTTTTTTTTTTTTTCATCACGTCTGCTGTGTCGCCGTCTGTCAGCACTATGTATACCGGGTGTAACCAAAAGTCCTGAAACAGCCACATAACTGGTGATATAATAGTCGTACAGGAACGAAACTGGTCGCTAGGTATCAGTAAAGTGCCATGGCCGATCGAATGAGACCAACAGCGGCGCCCCCTGGCGGATATTAGCGGTACTTATCAAAACTAGCTTCGAAACAAAGCGAGATAGGGCAAAAAAGTCAATTGCAAAGTTGTAGAGCATCTGCTGGTTAGTAGGAAACGACACGTGATTCGTCGGAAACCAGCAAGGAAACACCTGCAAATGCAACGAATGCGAACGTCCGACGGACAGTGTCAGTGGAAAACCGTTGGGCAGCCCCGGTGGCGCAGTGGTCTAAGCGATGGCCTCTGATCATTCGTCCGAACGGGATCCGGGTTCAAATCCCGGTGAGGAATGGATGTTGCGTTTGTCTTACGGCACTGGCTCTCTCCCTTCCCTGGAACCAGTGACCCTAAATCAGGGACGGGCGACTGCTTATTGCCCATTGAGTTGCTCACGGTGGTCGTTAAACTTCCAATCCAAAAAAAAAAAAAAAAAAAAGAAAAAAAAAGAAAACCGTTGGCTACGGTTTGCAGGCGTAATTGCATTATTACATAAAAATGTTTACTCTGTTTCATTAGCGTCATCATTCTTGTATCTGTCGTGGTGTATCGTGCGTGTTGCATGTCGGTTTCTGAACAAGGTTTTCCGACAGACTGACACCTTTCGGAAAACGTTCCCATTCTTTGCGTTTAAAGGCTTTTCCATGTTGGTTTCCGGAGAACCACGTGTTGTTTGTTACTAACCAGCGGATGCTCTACAACTTTGCAATTGACTTTTTCTCCTATCTGGCTTTGTTTCGAAGCTAATTTTCATAAGTACCGCAAATATCCACCAGAAGGCGCCGCTTTTGATCCCATTCAATCGGCCATGGCCCTTTAGCCACCAGTTTCGTTCCTGTATGACCATTATTTCACCAGTTATGTGGCTGTTTCCGGACTTTTGTTTAAACCCTGTATACATACATACAAGGTGTCCATAAAATCTTTCACACATTACAGAAATAAATATAAAAAATGTATTGCAGTTACAAGAAAGGGATTACACGGCAATGATGGTGGACAAATAATTTTTTTTTTACCAGTGTCGGTACACCGCGCCATTTGTGGGCCGGAGGACATCTAAGCGATATGCGATTTCACGCCAATGTTTTGTTTATCATCTCAGCAGAGACAAAAAAAAAATGACGTCCGTTATTCTGCTCTTCAACGTCTCGACATCCAGAACGTTGCTAGAGTAAACTAGGTCTTTCACATAACTCCACAGGAAAAAATCTAGAGGGGTTAGGTCGGGCAATCGAGGTGGCCATGCCATGGAAGCGTCGCGGCAATCCATCTGTACGAAAATGTGTCAGTCAGGAACTCACGAACCATTATTGAGCAATGTGGTGGGGCGCCGTCTTGTTGGAAAATAATCAAAGCATGCAACTGAAGTGCTACAAAAGTTCCAACATGTACACGTACACGTTACCGTAGGGTCTGTAAAAAAGAAAGGTCCCCGATGATTCTGCCTTGCATTAGGCCGTCCCATACGTTCACTTTCGGGCAAGCCCTCAGTTGTTCGATGTCATAATGGGGATTTTTTGAACCCCAGATTCGCACATTGTGCCTGTATTTACTGTACCAGAGACGTGGAATTTGGCTTCATCTGAGAAACAGACACGGTACAAGCGCGGCAACATCTCCGTCGCAAATGCAGCACGGGAAGGCCTATCATCAGGCTGAAGAACGTGAAATATCCATACCTTATAAGACTAAAGATGAAGACGTTTGTGGAAAATTTTGTGAACCGTGGCATGGTGAATCCCGCTTTCCAGTGAAGCTGGAAAGCTTCGCAGAAATGTCTCCAGAACGGCTGTCTCTTGTGTAACAAGAAGTCGACCCGCTCGGTTTAGATCGGCAACACTACCCGTCGCTTTAAACTCTTCATACCAAGTTTTTATGTTTTTTTTGGTCTGGTAGTGATCGTCTGTACTCTTTTCTGAAATGAAGCTGGACAGTAACCGCCGATTTGGTCTCCTGGAACCAAAACTCACACTCCGCATTTTCTTGCGTGTAAGCCATTATCGACAAAATGCTCCCCTTATTCAGCTGTAGCGCTCACCTACAGATAAGAGAAAAAAAAATTATGAGTGCTGCTATATTATGTTGCCAACCATTTTATTTTAACCTACATAGATATTTTCATATTAATTTTTGTAATATAGGAAAGATTTTATGGACACCCTGTATAATCAGTTTATGGCGTCTGATGTCGCCTTCCAATCTCCAACAGTTTTTTCCAACAAAATACACTGGCGGAAAGTGAAAAAAGAACACCAAGAAGGAGACGTCTGATACCAACGAAATTTATACAGCATAATAACGGAATACAGAGGATAACGTGATCAAAACATTATGGCAAAATACAGCTGTATTTGCTGGTAAACTGAAAAATAACATTTCCATGTAACATGGTTAGTACGAGGTTGAACCGCCATGAACTGCGTCACACTGTGCAATTCTGGCATGGAGTCTGTCATACAGATGTTGGATGTACGTTTGGGGTATTGAGTTCCAAGCATCCTCAACCTGGACGCGTAAATCGGGGATGGTCGTGGCTGGCCGTGGAGACCGGATAAGTCGTTGTCCCATAAAATCCCACACGTGCTCAATGGGGGACAAATCCGGTGAACGTGCAGGCCATGGAAGTTGTCTCACACCCTGAAGTGCATGTTGCGTGGCACGTGCCGTCTGTGGGCGTGCGTTATCTTGCTGGAAAACACCACGATGGACCGACCTTACAAATGGCACAACAACGGGCTGAATGACGTTGTTGATGTAGGAGGTGCTGTTTAACGTACCCGGTACAAACACTAGTCGTGTACAGGAGTGATAGCTGATCGCTCCCTACACCAGGAGACCAGGTGTAGGCCCTGTGTGTCGCTGGCGGCGGATGCAAGAAGGGTGGAGACGCTCCCCTGTGCATCTGCGAACACGCATACGGCCATCCAAGGCTCCCAAACAGAATCTGCTTTCATCGCTGAACACGACAGATCGCCATTGCGTTCTCCAGTGCAGACATTGGGGACACCACTGCAGCCGTTCCTGACGGTGGGTTGGAGTCTGAGGTGCACATGCCAGAGGCACGCGTGCAAGTACTCCTGCATCCAGTAGACGGTTGCGGATTGTTCGCACAGTCACCTCAGGTGCAACGGCAGCTCGGATTTGCGTGGTAGTGGATGTTCTGCTTTACAACGCCGCTCTTCTTATGCGTCGATCGGTCCGCTCATCAGTCCGTCTGTGACTCCCGGTTCCACGTCTTCTTGTGTTGCAATGTGTGGGAATGTTCCTCTTACCATCTACGCCACCATCGTACCACCACCGATACTTCCCGTCCAATTCGCTCCGCAATACGACGATACGACCACCCGGCCTCGCGGAGTCCGACTAGACGACCTCGCTCAAAGTCCGATAACTGCTGAAATCGTACACGTCTTCCATGTCCATGCATTGCAGCTTCTTCAGGGTATTTGCACGTGTCCGTACGCCGACGACTGATTACATTCACTTCACCGTAGTCCTTAAATACCACCGACGATACTTTGTGTATTGTGCCGTGCTGTGGCGTAAGCGCTCACCAGTTGGTTCCGAAATTAACATCACACCTACGTAACTTCGACCCCAATGACATATGTAAATTTCATGATCGTCCGCCAATTCCTTCTTGGTGTTCTTTTTTCACTTTCCGCCAGTGTATTTCCATCAAGCCATTTTGATTAAGTGCTCTCTTTATTCCATCAAACCATGTTCTTCTAAGTCGTCCTCAATTTTTTTCGCTTGTTGGATTTAAATTCCATAGCAATTTTGGGCAGTCTTTCATTGGTCATTTTTTGACATGGCCAAACCAACGTAATTAGCTCTTCTGTATGTCTTCTAAAATTGTTGCTTTCACTTCCATCAATTCTTTAATCATTTCATTCGTTCTTTTCTGTCTTCTTTGGGCTCTACGTCATCTTCTTAAAGCATTCATATCTACCGCAGCTACTTTCTTCTTGTCCGCTTCTGTTAATCGCCAGGGCTCAGCTCTATACTGGGTGATTCATAAAGAAGTATACAGTTTCCAGATGCTGTAAAACAGTAACAGTTGAAGACACGGACCACAAATGCGAACCGTTAGGTAGATGTACTCATAAAGTTTGTGTCTCGTTACTGAGGCATAGCCCACTGGAAAGAGGAGGCCCTGAAACGAACCGTTGTCATGTGACCAAAATGGTCCGAATTTTGGGAAATTTTTCCAAGTTTTTACCGCAGGTTAATGGAGTTATTATTCTTGTGATTAAAGTCTCTTAAAAACCAGCATTGCATTATGTTTTCCAGTCAAAACTGCTTTGTTCTTGTGCCAGTTTCGTGAAAAAAGGTATGTGGGTGTAATATTAAATTTCGTGTAGGGTTTAGATTGCTATATAAGTAGCACTTATGAATATCATTTGCTTGCAGTAGTAAAAAATAATAAATAATTACAAATAATATGCTGAAAATTCAGACTAAGTTGATCACATGACCGTTCGTTTCAGGGCCTGTTCTTTCTAGTGGGCTTTGTACTGAGGGAAGTGACTGCAGTGGAGAAGGCGTTTTTGCGTTGTCGAATTGAGCAAAATGGAATCTGTAACTGTTGTGCAACGGCATTTTCGATCACGATTCGGAAAATAACCTTCAACCAGAAAATCTAGCTACGACTTTTTCTGGTTGGAGGTTCTTTTCACGTGCGATATTCCCCTAAGGTAAATGTGTTCTGTGCTGTGTCCAAAATAAAAAGTGTACGGCCCTTTCTTTTTTCAAGAGAAAACTGTCACGGGAAGTTCTTTTCTGAATTATGTTAAGTCTTTGGTTGATGTCACAGTTGCAGGACGACAGAGACAACTTTATTCTCCAATTGGATGGTGCACCACTGCACTGGTTAGACAATGTGCGAGATTATCTCGATGAACATCTTCTTCACCGATGGATTGGACGAGCCGCGGACTACAACATGCCACTGACCCAATGGCCACCCAGAAGTCCTGACTTAACACATTGTGACTTTTTCCTGTGGGGGCACGTAAAGGACAAGGTATTCGCCCCTCCCCTTCCTGTTGATCTAGCGGAGCTGAAACAGCGTATCACGGCCACTATCACTGCACTTGATTCAGATATCTTACCTCGCGTTTGGGTGGAAATGGATTACCGGTTCGATGTGTGTCGTGTGACTAAGGGTGCACACATAGAACATCTGTGACTGTCTCTAAAAAAACTTGAAACACTCCCCTACAGTTCTGTTACAGGTAACATAAACTATCTTACATTGTTCTTGTTTTATAGTGCGTTAAAACTGTATACTTCTTTATGAATCACCCTGTATAGTAAGATGCTCTTAACAACTCAATTACAAGTTCTCATTTCTGTTTTCTGATTATTTCATCATTTCACCAGATTCCAATCAGAGGTTTAACATCTTTTCTTCGCTGTGCAATTCTATTTCTTAGTTCCATTGTATATCTATCTTCTTGTGTAATTTTAACAAAAAATTACGCAAGAAGATAGATAACAACTACGTAACAATAATGATCACATTTTTCAATTACTTCATTATTTTTCAGATGTAAGTTTGTTTCATTTCTTCCAAAGCATAAATATTTTGCTTTATTTGAATTCATAGTTAGTCCTCATTTTTCATATTCTGCTTTCATTCCTCTAGTCATATACTCTAGAGCATTCTATATCATTCAATCAATTCAATGGGCCAAAGTATACACCAAAGCTTCACCAATTCCTTTGAAAATTGCGATATACACAGTGCGTCAAAGGATTTTTAAGACTGGCGCTAGATTTCAGCCTACGGTGGCGCCACCAGTATAATCGCAAATGCGTTATAAACCATGACCATCTGCTTGCCTTCTGCCAAAAGTACTGCGCAGTTGTTAAAGTAACTCAAACGAAACGGGCGTTCATTAGAGAAGTAAAATTTTTTTAATGTTGAATTATTAAGATGGAACAAAGGGTTGTTATTAAATTTAACGCAAAACTTGGTAAAAGTGCCTCGGAAACGTACCAAATGATATAACAAGTTAACGGTGAGTTTTGTTTAAGTAGATCAAATGTTTTCCTGTGGCACAAACGTTTTTTGGACGGAAAAGATACGCTAGAAGATGATAAGCATACCGGAAGACCAAGTTCATCTAGGACACCTGAGATTATTTAAAATGTGCGTGATTTCGTGGCAAACAATTGATGTGCGTCACTAAGAATGGTGGAAGAGTCTTTAAACATCAACAAAGAAACGATTCGAACCATCCTGCACAAAGATTTGGGCAAAACAAAAGTCTGTGCTGAATTTGTTCCACACACGTTAACTAATGAACAAAAATCAAGGAGAAGTGCACATTGCAGGGACATCATTTTAGCCGCTGAAAATGATCTAAACTTCTTAAAATCGATTCTTACAGGTGATGAAACATGGTGTTTTCAATATGATCCTAAAACAAAGCGACAAAGTGCGGAATGGAAGTAAAGAAACTCCCCACAAGCCAAAAAAGAACAAGAAAAGTTCCATGGAAAATCAAAACAATGCTCATTACATTCTTCAATAGTAAGGGTATTATCCACAAAGAATTTGTTCCAAGTGGACAAACAATTACTGGTGAGTTTTATTTAAATGTTTTGAGGCGTTTGATGGGCAGACTTCGTCGCATTCGTCTGGAATATCGGGATGAAAACAGTTGGTGTTTGTTGCACGATAATGCACCCAGTCACACCTCACTTCTTGTTCGTAGATTTTTGGCGAAAAATAACGTCTTTGTGTTGAATCATCCACCGTATTCACCTGATTTGGCACCTGCGACTTTTCTTTATTCCCAAAACTTAAAATAACGTTAAAAGGGTGTTACTTTGATGATATTTCGACCATACAAACAGCTTCGACGCGTGCTTTGGAGGCAATTCCGCAAAGTGAACTGGAACAGGCATTCGAATCATTATTAAATTGCTGTAACAAGTGTATTGAAGCCGGAGGGACTTATTTTGATTAACAAACCAAAACAAATTATTATTTCTTGTTTCTATTTCATTTTACAGACCCAGTCTTAAAAATTCTTTGCCACAGTGCGTACATTTCATTTTTCTGAAATTAAAGACACCTTCAGAAATGAAATTTCTCTGTTGTGATCGTCAGAAAAATTGCTCAGAAATGCAAATTGATATATACACTATATTGACAAAAGTCACCTGACACCTAGAAGAGAAACTCAATATTGCATTTATTGACGTACATTAATACGATGTCGGTCTACCTTGGCCTTAATGCATGCACTGACCCATCGAGATATGCTTTCGACAAGGTTTTGGAACACAGCGATAGGTATGCGGTTCCATTTAGAACATAATGCTGCCGCTAACTGTTGCTTAGTAGTAAGCCTTAGTTCCGAACTTCTTATGCGGCACTCTAATTCATCCCATAGGTGCTCTATGGGATTAAAATCAGGGCTTTGTGCTGGCCAGTCCACACAAGATGCGGAATTATCGTCAAATCACGCCGTAACAGTCCTTGCTTTATGGGACGTAAGTCGTGTCTGTTTTGAGCTCCGTGTTTCGCCGTCTACTGAGTGTGTTTTGTATGCTCTGTCGTTTAATTTTTGTGCGTGCCTTCAAGACGAAGGTTGTATCTTTCATTTAAGACATCTCCCGAGTCGGTGAGTACTATTTTCAATTAGCTATCAGCACTTTATTTTCTCGACCAGTTGGTCGTTTTTACTAAATTAGGCCTCGCCATCGGCGATGGCGACTGCTGATAAGAGCAGAATTCCCGCTCTCGTCACAGCTTCTCCTACTACGTCGATCCTTATCTCTGACGGAGCAAACCAATCAGCGTCCGTCCTTGATGATAGGGAATATCGTCCTCCTCCTGATGCCTATTGCTCTTCTTCTTCTACGCTTCAACTCTCTGACTCCACCACCCCTCCTGGTGGTGAGGCTATGACGTTCGTTCCTGATGCTACCGATGACGTAATGGATATCTCTGAGGGCGTTGCTTCTCTGCCCTCGGTAGCCTTGCCAAGCGTTGTGTCAGCTCCTTCATCCAGCGCTGCACCTCTGCCTTCCAATGGAGGATTGCCTTCCCGCTCTTATTCTAGCGTTACCTCAGGTGCGTCCCTACCGACGCAATCGACTCGCCTTCCCCTTGCAGATGCCCATGTCCAGATACATGGTGACTCACTTCAATTGGACGTTCCGCACTTCTCACCCGCTGCGCAGGAACTTCACTCCACCCGCGAGTTTTGAGTGTGCCTGGATGCTCTTCCGAATACACCGCTGAAAGTCTATTGTGATACGCTCCTTGCTTTTCTTCCAGCCGGAGCCATTACTCACCTCACCCGCCGGCCGCGGACGGTGATTGTTTATTTCACATCCAAAGAGCATGCGGACACGCTTCTAAACTTTGGTCTTGACCTGGGAGACCACCACCTGGAAGCTGAACCGATTTCCAGGCGCCCTGTTCAGGTCTCCTTGCATCCGGTGCCCCCGAAATCTCGGATGCGATGATATGTACTGCACTTAGTAAGTGTGGTAAGATTGTTGGTCCTGTTATCACACATTCAGCTGCGCCCAAGGATCCTGCAAATAAGAATGTTCGTAGTTTTCGCAGGAGTGTTCGACTCATCTTTCCATCAGAGGAGCATCTCCGTAAGTTCCCACGGATCCTAAACGTCCGATGTGGGCAGCTCTCCTACAGAATTGACATGCTAACATCAGAACACTGTGCTAATTGCAAAGAACTTGGGCATCAGCGTGCTCGATGCCCCAACAACCAGTACCCAGCTCCCACGGCTTCTACAGTGCCTACCGCCTCTAAGCAGCTTCCTGCTACATCTCGCTCTCGACCTGCACCGTCTTCAAATGTGCCAACTGCCCCAGGGCCGAGTTACACAAAAAGTACATCTACAGCCTCTCGTCCACGAGCGTCTTTGATGCTGATCTCACCTCCCACTTTCATTTTCCAGTGCTCACCTCACCTATTACTCCTCATCCCGTGGCAGCATCGGGAGACTTCGCCGCTGGTTTCCCACCAGTCTTCACTGTTGGTGTCTCCGAGTGTGACGGCGGTGCCGATAACTCCTCTGACTCTGCGTCAGCTTCCCGAGCATCGTCGCTCCCTGGAAAACGAATTTCTGGCACTCGTACAGGTACCCGACGTAAGAGGAAGAAGAAGAAATCTTCCTCTGCGGATGGGCAACCGTTCCGTACTACCAAATCTTCAGGAGATATCTCTCCCTCTCCTGCGCCAACAGAAATTGAAAGGGACACTGATGATGATGGGTCTCCGCCTTCGTTTGAGGTCTTTTCAAGTGTTCTCTCCAAATGTGGTGCTCCTTCAGAACCTCTCAATCTTGGAGATTACTATCAGTTTTGCACCCACACCACGAACCTGAAGTCGACGTATGACTACCTCCGAGAGCGCGAAGACATTCTTCCCGCGCTGCTCCTGCAAGCCGGATGCATTGCTAAGTACCTTCGTGGGTTTGTTCATGACCCCCTGCACCACTCATGGACCATTGGCTGCGTAAACCGATTACAACAACTCCTGAAAGTTGCTCCGCGACTCCTCCAACCAACGACTGACCAGTCCATTCAAGGTCACGACCCTTAATTGCAGAGGGTTCGCTAGCCCCCCTAGCGAATGCTCTTGTAATGGAAGACCTCTCGCCCCTCGGGGCCGATCTGTTACTACTACAAGAAACAAACTGCCATTCCTCCACTTTGTTTACTCGCTGGCGCGCTAGCGATTATGTGTTCCATCATGCTTTCCGCTACTCATCTCATGGTGGACTTGCTATCGGAATACATCAACATTTCCGATCCACCCTCACTGCACTCTCAGTGCAGAACTTATGCCGAGATTTACTCCAGCAAGTCTCCTTCACAGTTGGCGGAGCTCGATTTCACATCTTTAATGTGTATATTCCATGCACCTCTATTCATTTATCCATCTTGTTCACCAAACTCCGTAAAGCTCTCTCGAAAGTCTCACCTTCGGATCGTGTGCTCTTGGGTGGAGACTTCAATTGCACCCTTGACCCGGCTCTGGATCGCTCTCCTTCGTCACGAGAGCGTCGGACGGATCTCGTCGCACTACTCCATGACCTTGTTGCTGATTTTTCCTTCACCGATGCTTATAGGCACCTTCATCCACAAGAGACCTCACACACGTGGCGCTCGCCTGGGAGTCAGCTTCCATCAACTGCACGCTTGGATCGGGTTTACATTTCCACACCGCTTCTTGCGTCTATTACCGAGTTGCAACATCAACCTACTGCTTCCTCAGACCACTGCACGGTCACCCTCACAGTGTTTGTTGCGGCGTCACTCCCTCGGACTGTACGTCCGTGGACATTTGACTCCAATCTTCTCACTGATCCTGAATTTTGTGCCTCTGTCCGTTCTTTTCTCGCTGCTCGTCACGCAGGGTTGCATTCCGCGCCCTGTACCTTGACGTATTGGCTTCGTGTCAAGCATCAGCTCCTCTTACATATCAAGCAACTTTCCTTCACCATGAAGACTTCTAGTCAGATGCGCCTCGATCACGCCAGGCAGATGCTCACAATGATTGGGTTATCAGATCCGCTTTTTCCAGCATATCAGGCGGAGCTCCAGGCTTTGCTGAAACCTCTTGCGCAACAAGCACTTTTACGTCTGCGCATTAAACATCTCAATCCGGAGGAATGCACCTATGATTTTCTAACATCAATGGAATCTGCACGTAAGTCTTCTACCTCGCTTCGTCATCTTCGCCTCCCCTCTGGCAAAATCACATCCGATTCGGCAGCGATTTGCTCTCACGTTCGTCAGTTCTATACCACCAAGTTCAGTGAAACTCCTCCCCCTTCTCCCTCTGCTCTCCCCCATCTTCTCAATAACCTACCTCAAGTTCCGTCTCATCTTGCTCACACCCTGTCTCTTGCACCCACATCCACGGAGGTGTCCGACACCTTCTCTTCCCTTAACCCCCATGCCGCTCCGGGTCCGGACGGCCTCTCTTTCCTTTTTACCGTGCCTTCTTGCCTCTTTTGTTGCCTTTTCTCCTCTCCGCTTTTTCTGCTGCATTTAACTGCTCCCCCTCCCGAGGAGTTTCACGGACGCACATGTGGTCCTATTTCCCAAGAAGGGTGACCCTCTTGACTTGGGAAATTGGCGCCCCATTTCTCTTCTCAATCAAGATTATAAACTCTATACTAAGCTTCTTTCCCGTCGACTAAACTCTATCCTCCCTCACATCCTTGCTGACTCTCAAACCTATACTGTTCCTGGCCGTTCTCTTTCCTCCAATGTTCAACTTCTTCGCGATCTCATTCATCTTGCCAAGACTCATTCTGAACCTCTTGCTCTCCTTTCCTTAGACCTCCGTTCCGCTTTCGATAATATCTCACACGCCTATTTAACACAAACCCTGCTACACTTTGGCTTTCCTCCACAATTTGTCTCCGTTCTTCTCTCCCTCTACCGGGACGCCGTTTTCCATGTTAAGACGGCATCTTTTCTCACAGCACATGTTCCCTTCAAGCGGGGAGTTCGTCAGGGCTGCCCGCTTTCTGGTCAACTGTTTGCGATTGCCGTCGAGCCTTTTCTACGCTCTCTGCAAACATCTCTTCTAGCACAACTTCCACCACCAGTTGCCAGCTCACGGCATCACTCAGTCATTTACTCTGCTTATGCAGATGACATCACCGTCTGCATTCGTAGTGACTCACAGTTCCAACTGCTTCGTCGTTTGTTCTCCGCATATGCTTCATGTTCTGCAGCTGAACTGAATACGTCTAAGAGCACTGGATTGTGGTGCGGGTCGTGGTCCAATCGCTTGGATGCTCCATGGGGGCCACATGGTCATCCACTACCCAACGCTTCCTGGGTGTGCACTTAGGTGCACCACAAGCTACATCCAGTGCAACTCGCTCGGAACTCCATCCTCGCCTCCTCCGCACAGCTGCATTCTGGTGTCGTGCGCACTTCTGTACGTCCTACTACCAGCGTGCAAATCTCACCAGGACATACCTTCTGTCCATCTGCAAGCATTCTTGGATTGCATCTACGACCCCGCTTTTCTGTCTCCAGGAGGTTACACGCTGCCTTACTCGAGTAATGTGGGCGGGTCATCACTGGATTAACGTCCACAAGCTCTGTGCTCCTCCCTCCTATGGTGGTGCTGGCCTACCTGATGTCCCGCTGTGCTACAAAGCAAGCCGAGTGATCAACTTCATTCACCTTTTCACGGCTCCAGTGGCTTCCGCAGTTCAGGTACGTGACGTTCTTGCCTCCTTGCGTAACCCACATTTCTCCTTTCTTTCTTTAGTTCTCATGGATTGCTGTCCTTTCCCCCCTCCAAACTCCCACCTGCATATTCTGAAGCCCTCATTCACCTTCGCTCTCTCCCCCTCATTCGCTCCCTCCCTCTTCAACTCTAGAGCTTCTTTCTGAACCCCTCTTCTTCAACTCCCTTGTTCATCCCCCCATCTCCCCTGTTTTTCATTCCCCTCTTGGCTCCGAGCAGGTGTAGTAACTGTACAAGATCTCACTAACTCGGATCTATCCTGGCGCCCTTTCTCTGGCCTCCCCCTGCTATTCTCTCATCCCCATCCGCCCATTTGGTCTATGACTCTCTGCTAACTGCACTTCTTTCGCTTTTCCCTGATCTTGTCTCCCCCACCGGTCTCGTCTCTGTCTTTTCTGCCCCTCTTCCGCTGCCGTTTTTCCTCCGACTCACAAACTCGGTTCTTCCTCTCTCCTCTCTCTCCTCTAAATCTCTTTATCGTTTTCTAGTGCACCTTGCCACCCCTTCACCGCTTTCTATTCTGGAGGTTCCCCCTGCTTCTCTTCCTCTTGTCTGGGCCGCTGCCCGCTCACCCTTATCTGCCCCTCTTGAAATTAATACCCACTGGCTCTTTTTGCATAATCGCCTCCCTGTTCCGTATTTTCTCTTTCGCATGTCTCTTCTCTCCTCCCCTCTCTGCTCCTTCTGCGCACAGGAGGCAGACGTTTCTCACGTCTACCTTTACTGTCCCATCCTGATGCCTCTCCTCCACCAGGCTTTCCGGATTGCCAGTCGCTCTTGTTCTCAAGATCTTCCGTTCACTGCCTACAGACATCTTCTTCTGCGGGCTCATCCACCTACAACTCTTCCTTCAGTATGTGCCTATCTTTTCGTGCTGGTTAAACACGTTATTTACGTATACCTTCAACAACTCCGCAGCATTTCCTCGCCGGTCTCTTTACACCAGGCCAGCGCAGCACTTTTGTGCCATTTTCAAGATCGATTGCTTTCTCGACTCCGCCTGGAGTACCAGTCGGCTTCTTCCAGTCGTCGAGAAGCCACCTTCTATGCTACCTGGGCGCCGGCCGCTCCATGGTTTGCGATTGATTCTGGACTGCTACACCTATCAGTACCCTAGGACTTTCTACACCTCCTTTGCTGAGTTCCGTGGCACCCTGGTGGCCCTCCTCCACTCTACGACTCGTGCAATCCACGCTACCGTTGAATTGTGAATGCTAATGCCATCTCAGTGTATTTTCATGCTTACTCGTGTACATTACTTACTTTCACCCCGCCTGTATTATGTTGCTTTGGTGCCCTCGTTAAATAACTTGCACAATTGTGCACGCTGTGTTTTTATCTCATGTATGTAATGTTTTACCTTCACGGCGGTGTTTGTGCTGTTCTTTTTCTAATTGTGTACTATTGTTTCGCCTGTGTTATCCTGTAAATCATGCCCAGCCAATGTCATGTGACACGATGTGTTTCTCTTTGTCACTTCTGCAATTTTTATTCAATAAGCTTTGCTTGCAGCATTTGTTATTCATCCCCATTGTCATTACAGTGTATATACCATCATGTTTTAACAGTTTTGTATTATTTCCCAGTGAGACGCCCAATACTGTACGTCTCCCTCTTATGTTTTCTTATGATAAATTAGAATAAAGCGATTTTGAAACCTTGCTTTATGGCTCGGTGCATTATCCTGTTGGTACCAACAAGGCTCGGTTCCATAGTATTGCCACAGAGTTGGTAGGGCATAATTGTCCAGAACATCGAGGTAGACGTGCTGGTTAACAGGTTTGTCCACGATAAACAATTGGCCGGGACCATACCACGAAAAAAAAAACCACATGAGTACACTGCCAGTTCCAAACTTAACCGTAGGAGCAGTACACTGTGGTAAATAACGCAGCGCCGGCTGCTGCTATAATTACACATGGCCATCAGACTGATGGAATATGTATCTAGATTCATCAGTCCATAGGACGCGTTTCCATTAATCTACGGTCCACGATAAATGTTCTTTACACCATGCTAAACGACGAGTAGCATTCCGAGTGGAAATGAAAGTCTTTTGAGCAGACGCACGACCGCGGTAACCCATGGAATGAAGTTCTCTGCGAATGGTACGTGTACATACCGAGGTTCCGGCATTACATACCGAGGTTCCGGCATTTTTACTCATCAGGCCTTGTGCAGCACTCCGTCGATTAGCTGTAACGACACTCTTGAGGCTTTGACGTCCTCTATCACTAATTTTCTTTGGTCTGCCGGTACGTTTTGCTACTTCAGGCACGCCATGTGTCATCCACTTATTCAGTACATCCAAAACAGTTGACTTGGGTATGTTTAAACGCATCTCGGTTTCTTTTATGGACAACCCACTAATATAACACTCAACAATCTTTCCTTTCTCAAAGTCAGTTCTCTCCCGCGGCGACATATTCACTCCACCTCACATGATCGCGGTCAGCTTCGGGATTGTTTTTATACCGTTTGCAGCTGTACCGTGCATCTTAACAACGCAACGGATCCGTTCATTTGCTTTTGAAGGGGTGTCTGGTGACTTTTGCCAATACAGTGTATATCACTGAGCGAGAATGTCGAAAGATGTGATGCAGATTTTTTTTTTTTTGTAATGTTGTTGCTTACGGTAAGAGAAATACCGGGAGAAATAATTATTCTACCGTTGTTGCCGGAGAAAAAAAATTAATTCGCTAAAAAGGCTGTTTATTAAAAACACAGTGTCTCGCAATCTCAAGTGGAGTATTTTTTTCTGGAGATGACTCTAAATGTTGTTGGAAAAGTTCGTGGTATTATTTTGTTTTGGCTTAGAGTGAGTCCCTGAATTGTCCTTACGGATAGTATATTATGTTCAAATCTGATGAGCCAGTGGTTTATCCTATGGTTTTGTGCCCTGGCAGAAATGCTTTGGCTCTTCTCAAATAGAGCCTGTTGGAGTTCGTGTTTACCTTCTCCAACGTGACTTTCCGTACACCACTTCGCGATGAAAATGGTTACTAAATGAAATGCAAATGACCTTGTGTCACCTTTACATTAGAATATTGACAGACTTTTGCAAAGTGTTAAATTGCTTTCTCTGGCTGTTCGGATGGTTTTTCATATGGTTTTGGACTGACTGTCTAAATTTGCTTGGTTTTAGAAACAGACAGAGCCTTAGTGGAGTCTTTTGTTGGAATAGACTGGATGGTTTTATTGCATAAATAATATCAGTAAGATTGAATTGGGTCGTTTCATTGCCAGATTATTTTTACTATCGGCTATCAAGTTATATCTTCCGCTTTGTTACCCCTTGAAGAAGGAACACAGCTGAGGTTGTAAATAATTACAAAATCAACAATCGTTAATTAGTATAAATTTCAAAAGACACGATTTCAAACATAAGCAAACGCGTGGGCAAAAGACGCGGAAGGATACACGTGGGACATTTTTTTTGGTTGGAGTTTTAAAGACCACCTTCAGCAACTTATAACGAAGTAAATTTCTCCGTCATTCTTGTTCACGCCGGGGCTCGAACCCGGGACCCCTCATTCCGGAATAAGTCACTCTACCAATTGAGCTAGGCGGACGTTCGTTGTCGCTGCTATCTGCCTTTATGTCGTGTGCGTCCTGCACGGCAGGCACGTCACACCTCCCCCCCAAAAAAAACAAGAGGGCCGGGGCATGGCCCACGGGTCAGCCGTGACTATGAATCGTCGCAGGCAGCCATCTGCTGTAGAACGCGCTCTTGAGAACAGCCAGTTAATCTGGTGTGTGGAATGCAACGTCACACACATTTATTTTTGAAGCGCTGGAGAAGGGATTCTCTTATTTTTCCTCTCTCGCGGTGTGGAAAGAACATCACACCATTGTGAGATCTTGAACGGCCGGGTCATCTGGAAAGTTCGGGCGCCATTATAACGAAGTAAATTTCTCCGTCATTCTTGTACACGCCGGGGCTAGAACCCGGGTCCCCTCATTCCGGAAAAAGTCACTCTACAAATTCAATGGGCTATTAGCAGTCGCCCGTTCCTAATTCAAGGCCTCTGGTTCCAGGGAAGGGAGTGAGCCAGTGGCATAAGACAAAAATCAAATCCATGCCACACCGGGATTCGAACTCGGACCTCTTCCGCAAGCATGATCAGAAGCCGTCGCTTACACCTCTGCGCCACCGGGGCGACAATGATTTCCCAATCAGCCTTGTTGAAGAAAGGCGCAAAGAGAGAAGTTGCGGGACATTCAATTTAATTGTTTACAAAAGGGGCAACATGTTTTCTTCAGAGTCGAAGCAGGTAAGCAGCTGAATTATGGCAGGAAAAACCGCGAGAAATGTTTTGCCTATTGTTACTAATTCTTGTTAATAACCGGAATGACTACCAGGGGGCGTGAACGAGCAGGAGGATTCTGGTTTGAACTCCCCTTCAACGTCAACATTTGTGTTTTCACGTTGATGCACAATTTCGGAAATGGATTTACTGGGTGTCAGGTTCCCCGAAAAATGTGTAATGTTCGTTCCGCACATCGTCTGGAATTAATGAGAATTCCTTCTTCGCTTCGAAAAATGCGTGATGCATGTTCCCCACTTCGTGTGGAATAAATGAGAAGTATTTCTTCGCTTCGAAAAATATATGATGTTCTTTCCAGACATAGTCTGAAATTGATGAGAATTTCATCTTCGGTTCGAAAAATGCGTGATGTTTGTTCCATACATCTTCAGGAATTAATGAGGGTTTCTTCTTCTTCGCTTCGAAAAATGTGTGGTTTTCGAGAATTCCTTCTTCGCTTACAAAAATGCATGATGCTCGTTCCACGCATCATCCGTAATTATTCAGAATTTTTTATTCGCTTCGAAAGCTATGTGATGTTCGTTCCACTCATCATCTGGAATTAATGAGAACTCCTCCTTCGATTCGAGAAATATGAGATGTTTGTTCCACACATCGTCTGGAATAACAGAGAATTTCTTCTTCGCTTCGAAAGATGTGTGATGTTCGTTCCACACATCGTCTGGAATTAATGAGAACTCATTCTTCGCTTAGAGAAATGTGTGATGTTCTTTCCACATATCACCAGGAATTAATTAGAATTCCTTCTTCGCTTCCAAAAATGTGTAATATCTGTTCCACACATCATCGGGAATTAATGAGAATTCCTTCTTCGCTTCGAAAAATGTGTGATGTTCGTTCCACACATCGTCTGGAATTAATGAGAACTCATTCTTCGCTTCGAGAAATGTGTGATGTTCTTTCCACATATCACCAGGAATTAATTAGAATTCCTTCTTCGCTTCCAAAAATGTGTAATATCTGTTCCACACATCCTCGGGAATTAATGAGAATTCCTTCTTCGCTTCGAAAAATGTGTGATGTTCGTTCCACACATGGCCTGGAATTAATCGTAATTCCTTCTTCTCTTCGAAAAATGTGTGATGTTCGTTCCACGTATCGTCCGGAATTGATGAGAATTCCTTCTTCGTTTCGAAAAATGTGTGATGTTCGTTCCACTTTTCGTCCGGAATTGATGAGAATTCCTTCTTCGCTTCGAAAAATGTGTGATGTTCGTTCCACTTATCGTCCGGAATTGATGAGAATTCCTTCTTCGCTTCGAAAAATGTGTGATGTTCGTTCCACTTATCGTCCGGAATTGATGAGAATTCCTTCTTCGCATCGAAAAATGTGTGATGTTCGTTCCACTTATCGTCCGGAATTGATGAGAATTCCTTCTTCTCTTCGAAAAATGTGTGATGTTCGTTCCGCACATGACCTGGAATTAATCGTAATTTAATGAGAGTTCCTTCTTCTCTTCGAAAAGTTGACCCGGAAACAAATGACTACGTCACAGCTACTTCTCAATGGGAGGGGTGGGAGGAGAGAAGTACGTGTGACGCACTACAGAGTTTAAGTACATGTAAAGACGGGAAAGTTGCATCGATATGATCATGATCATATGTAGAGGATTTTAGGAAGGGAGTGTCTGACCCCAGGTCTTAAACAACCCTTAGAACTAGGAAACTAGGAGATTTGTGTTAGAGCGCCCGATAGGAAAGTGACACGGAAGCGAAGTAGAAAGGGTGAGGAAGACGCCCCTATTTATTACCAGGGGGCCAGTACCCGGGATCCGACGGCTTAACGTACCCATTCGACGCACGGCGGGCGGGTATTTAGTGGATCGAGCGTTCGTACCTGCCTGGGATCGAACCTGAAGCCTTTCCCGTGGAAGTCACGAACGTTGCCCACTAGGCCACCCGCGGACCTTGCATCGATATATTCCGTCGGTGTTGCTTAATTGGGAAAGCATTCAGCTCCGGAGCAGAAGGATGCTGGTTCGAACCTCTTCTCCGGCAGAAGGTGTCTGTTCACAAGACGTTCTGAGCTCACCGTCTATTTTGCTTTTTCTTGGTGCATAGAGTGATCCGAAATTTCTTGGCGCAGAATAGAAATAAAAGTTGCAATCGGAAAAATGTTTAGGGGCAAAGTGGCCCAGCTACGTAACTCTAAATTTTGTTGGAGCAAGAAATTACTGTGTCGCGATAACAATATGTTTTGCTGCAGGAGCAAAACGTTTTATCACGATAACAATACATTCACTGAAGAGCAGTTGAATTACAGACAACTGGCGTTATGCAAATGTGGCGCTGTAGGCGGCCCTGTAAACGGAAACGACATGACGTATGCAGCGATCCGACAATATAAGGAGTGATGCGACAGGAATCTGTAAGAGTCGGACGCAGTATCAGTAAGACGAAGGATCTAAGGGCATTTGAACGTGGGCAAATTGTCGGGGCCCTACGAATGGGTCGCTCCATCTCGGAAGTAGTGCAGGCACTTGGAGTTTTACGAGCCACTGTGTCACGGGTGCACCGTGAGTACATCGAATCCGGTAAAACCATCCCTGCAAGTGTCATCTGCCGTGGACAACAGCGTGTGGATGAGAGGGGTCATCGTCGGCTAGCTCGCATTGTAACAGCGAATAGACGGGCCGCAGTGCAAGAAATCACTCGGCAATTTAACGGTGGTGCACAAAACACGTGTAAGCAGCCATACTATCCAGAACCATCTCCTCGTTATGAGGTACAGAAGCTATCGTCCCACGAGAGTACCGCTGCTGACCGCACATCACACGGTGAAAAGATTAGCATGGGCGCGGGAGCATCACCACTGGACCCTAGACATGTGGGAAAATGTTGCCTGGACTGATGATTCGAGGTTCACGTTGGTACATGCGGATGGCAGGATACGAGTACGGCGCAAATCACATGAAGCGATAAATCCTTCTTGCCAGCAAAGTGCTCTTCAAGCTGGTAGGGGTGACATTGTCGTCTGGGGACTGTTTACGTGGACTGAAATTAGACCCCTGGTACGTGTGACATCGTCACTCACAGGTCAACGTTACCGGGATATCCTGGACGACCATTTGCTCCCGTTTGTGCGTCTTCAACACCCCACTGGGGACCTCATCCTGCAAAAAGACAATGCAGCTCCCGAATTGTATCCGAATGGTTGGATGAACACTCCACCGACGTGACCACGCTCCCTTGGCCAGCTAGGTCACCTGACCTCAATCCCATCGAGCACAGCTGGGATGTCATCGAGAGATATGTTCGAGGCTCTGACCCCCTCCATCAAATCTTCGTGAATTGTGGGAGCTTGTTCAGGGGTAGTGGATCCGTATGGCTTCTCAACACACCCGGTGTTTTGTCTAGTCCATGCCGAGACGAATCGGCGCCGTCTTCAGGGCGAAAGGTGGTGCTACACCTAACTAGACAGGTATCTCTAATTCAATTGCTCTTCAGTGTATTGTTCGATCAAAGAAATTTCCAAAAATCGACAAAATAATTTTGTTAAATGAACAAAACGTTTTGTCCTGATAATAATAAATTTTGTAGAATTAACAATAATTTTCAACAAAAGAAATTTGTTAGTTCAACAAACATTTTTGTTGACTGTATATCGACGGAATTTTTTGGTTGATTCAACAGTTTTGTTTTGCTGAATTAACAAAACCTTTTTCTAAGTGATTCTGAGCTGAACGGTCGGATTTGGAAAGAGGCATAACATTTGGATGCTATCTCAGTAAGCAACCAATGCGTAGAGCTGTTACACTTTAGGGACTCTCCAAATCCAATGTCGCGGACGTTTTTCATTGGTTGAAAGCAGATGGTGTCATCACAGCCAAGCCGCGTTCTGGATCGTCCCGCGAAATGAGTGATCCTGCCAAACGAATGTAATGCGAATGAGGCACGCACGTCCTCTTTCACAGACCTGGATGGTAGCGTCGCACCAGCCATTTTAACAGCTACACTGGTGTCCAAAAATTTAGGACGAAGAGGAGAAATTAGCATAACAGCGGAACGAGCAGGCAAAACAGACCGAAAGACCACTCAGGAGATAGACTAGGTTCCCGTACGGTAGGGCTTGCGCATATTTGCAGCATGACGTGGGGGGGTGAGTGTCGGAAGGGGATAAAGCACACGGGCGGCGTACGCTCAGCAATTCGGTGAAAGCTATTGCACGGTGTACATCGGTTTGAACTACTTCGAGTTGCTGCCACCGTGTGATATGGCCAACAGGCAATCCAGTAGACGAAATCTGGATGACTTTATCCGAGGTCGCGTCGTTGGGAAGTTGGAAGAAAGTCGAAGTGTGACTAGTGTGGCCGAGGAGTTCGCCATCGCTCACAGCATCGTTTCACGAGCTTGGAGAGCATTTCAAACGACAGGAACAGCTGTCCGAGAGTTTAGCAGTGGTCGTCCACGAGCAACCACGGCGGCGGACGACCGGTATATTTTCCTACAGGCGAGAAGAGACAGCAGAGAAATCGCAAGATAAATGCAAGAGACAACTGGACGTCCGTTATCGTGTTTTACCATGGCTAGGATTCTGCACAAAGGTGGTCTATTTGTACGACGACCAGTACGGTGTGTGCCATTAACGCCTGCTCATCGGAGACGGCGGTTTCTGTGGCGCCAGGAACATAAAACTGGACACATCAGCAATGGGGTCGAGTTCTCTTTACGGATGAGAGCCGATTTAGTCTGACCAGCGATTATGGACGTATACACATCTGGAGAGAGTAGGGAACACGCAATCACACCTCCAACATCATCGAAACGGTCCGGTTTGGAAGGGGCGGAGTTCTCGTTTGGGGCGGTATCATACTTGGTAGCCGTACTGACCTCCACATCATTCAAGGAGGTTCAATCACTGGTGTCCGCTATTGTACCGAGGTTCTCCTGTCTCACGTGCGTCTGTTTAGAGGTGCTGTGGGTCCTGAGTTCCTCTTCATGGACGACAACGCTACTCTTCATAGTGCAGTGGCTGTCGCAGAGCTGTTGGAGAGTGAAGTAATTTAACGCATGGATTGGCCCGCAAGGCTCCCGGACCTAAATCCAATCGAACAAGTGTGTGACTTTCTCGGGAGACGCTTGGCAGCACGTCATCAGTCGCCAGCAACGATTCCGCAGCTGCGATTGGCGCTACAAGAGGAATGGGCCGCGATGCCTCAACAGCTCCTTGACAACGTCGTCCTCAGCATGAACAGAAGTTGTAAATCCTGCAACGCAGTCAGGGGTGATCATATCCCTTAATAAAGGCTGGATTTTTCTTGGCAGCCGCCTGTCATATAGAAGGTTGCTGTCTTCTGTACAGTTGTGTTCGAAGCTACGTTTTCAATAAAGTGCCTTTGTATCCTTTGGATTCCTTGTTTCGACGGTTTTGCTCACTTTTCCCATATTCTTACATCTTGGGGATCTTATGGTATGATTTGAGTCGATGTGGAGCACTTCTGCACGACGTTACATTCGAATAACCGTCTCGTCCTTAATTTTTGCACGCCAGTGTATTTGCACCAGAACAGTATTTTACGAACTGCATGCCAACGGTTACCATGCCATCTCAGCTGCATATAAACCCTACATTACTGCAGGTAATGAAAGACGATGACGGTAATGGTTCCTTGCTAACTATTCATGGACAATATAAGTGTGGAAGTGGGTCATGTGAAGAGACGAATCAAGCTACTCACTCTTTTGTTCGAATGGACATATTTCGGTGTGGCATTTGCTCTAGGAATGCTGTCATCAAATGTAGAAAACAATCTTTGAATAGGTGAGGCTGATTATCCTGGGAAGAACTCAGTACATTAGTTGTGGTTCCCTCTAGTGTAAGAAACGCCAGGTTCAAAGATATTCTGAACAATTCCGCACCATTTACGCTGTGGGTGTACTTTGGCATTGACATCAGTCTTTCGTCTAGACCCAGCGCCTTGCCACCATGCAAGGGTTGCCGAAAGCTTGTTTGAGAAATGGGAGGTCGAAGTGTTGAATTGCCCTGCCAAAAGTCTCAATCTGAATTCAATAGAATATCATCATCAACCATTATCAATCCACTGCTGGAGGAAGATCTCTCCAAGCCTCTTCCACAACGATCTGTCTTATGCCAGTCTCCTCCATGTAACTCCCGCATACTTTCGAATTTAATCCACCCATCTCATATGTGGTCTTCTTCTGTCCCTTGGAATCCAATCTAAAATTTCGACTGTCCATCGAAGGTCTATCCTTCTGGCAGTATGTCCAGCCCATTGCCATTTCAGCGATTTTACTCTGATTATGATGTTTTCCACTCTTGTCACTTTTCTGATCCACGAGTTCCTCATTTTATCTCTCCTGGTTACACCAAGCATGCACCTCTCCATGCTGCTTTGAGTTGTCTGCAGCCTTTGTATGTCTCTTTCACCATACGTAAGCACTGGAAGGATGCATTGATCAAACACTTTGCTTTTAAGACATAATGGCATATTGTTCTTGAAAATTATGCTGTTTCTTCCAAAAGCTCTCCAGGCAAGTTTCATACGCCGATATTTCTTCATCAATGTGACCTTCATTTGATATCTGCTGTCCAAGATAAATGTACGTATCTGTTATCTCCAGCTTTTCTTCATCAATCAATAAATCTTCATTTCTTGTAAAAGCATTTTACATCACTTTTGTCTTCTGAAAGTTCATTTTTAATCCCACTTCTTTACTCTTGTCAGCAAGTTCCTGGATCATACTCTGTAGCTCTGATGGGGTTGCTGCAAAAATGACCACCTCAACAGCAAAACGAAGGTGAGTTAGATAATCTCCATTAATCTTTATCCTTTTGTTTTCCTAGTTCAGTGATTGAAAGACATTTTCCAATGTAGCATTAAAGAGCTTGGGAGATATGGTGTCACCTTGTCTGACTCCCTTTCCAATTTTTATGGGTGCTGTATTCTGAAATAGCCGAATCTTTGCACGTGCATTTTCATAGGTGTTATTAATAATATTAATGTATGTATCTTTAATTACGCAGGATTTCAAAGCAGTTGTAACTGCTGATGGTTTCACTGAATCAAGGGCCTTTTCATAATCGGTAAAAGCCATGCACAATCGAAGTTTATATTCCCTCGCTCTTTCAATTAGTTCTCTCAGTACGTTGATATGATCTATAGTGCTGTAGCCACTCCTTAATCCAGCTTGTTCTCTCGGTTGAGCCACGTCAAGTGTCACCTTCAAGCGGCGTGAAAGAACTTTACTGAAGATATTAGGCTGTTTGAAAATACAACACACATAAAAATTGGAAAGGGAGTGAGACAAGGTGACACCATATCTCCGAAGCTCTTTAATGCCACATTGGAGGTTGTTTTTCAGTCACTGAGCTGGGAAAACAAGGGGATAAAGATTAATGGAGATTATCTAACCCACCTTCGTTTTGCTGATGACATAGTCATTTTTTCAACTAGCCCATCAGAGCTGCAGAGTATGATCCAGGAACTTGCTGACAAGAGTAAAGAAGTGGGATTAAAAATGAACTTTCAGAAGACAAGTGATGTTCAATGCTTTTACAAGAAATGAAGATTTATCGATTGATGGAGAAAAGCTGGAGGTAACAGATACGTACGTTTATCTTGGACAGCAGATATCAAGTGAGGGTCACATTGATGAAGAAATTAATCGGCGTACAAAACTTGCCTGGAGAGCTTTTGGAAGAAACAGCATAATTTTCAAGAGCAATATGCCATTATGTCTTAAAAGAAAAGTGTTTGATCAATGCATCCTTCCAGAGCTTACGTATGGTGCAGAGACGTGGACCTTAACTAAAAGAGACATACAAAGGCTGCAGACAACTCAAAGAGCATGGAGAGGTGCATGCTTGGTGTAACCAGGAGAGATAAGAAGAGGAACTCGTGGACCCGAAAAATGACAAGAGTGGAAGACATCATGATCAGAGTTAAATCCCTGAAATGGCAATGGGCTGGACATACTGCCAGAAGGACAGATCATCGATGGACAGCCGAAATTTTAGATTGGATTCCAAGAGACAGGAAAAGACCCAGATGAAGACCACATGGGAGATGGGTGGATGAAATTCGAAAGTATGCAGGGGTGACATGGAGGAGACTGGCACAAGACAGACCGTTGTGGAGGAAACTTGGGGAGACCTTCGTCCAGCAGTGGATTGATAATGGTTGACAATGATGATGATGATGATGATGATTAGAATAAACATAGTTGAACAGAATAATGTGAACACCGCGCTCAGAGACATAACTTTCAATGCACCGGCGTACGTCGCAATACGCAAAGGTATCCACCACATTTTGGTTGTAATAGCTTTGTTTAGAACCTCAAGGTCGTGTTTAAGTGCACCTAATTTGTCTTGTTGCAAAATTTCTCTCACAGTAACCACAAAATGAGCGACCTAACGGACTTTGAAAGAGGACTAATTGTTGGTGGCCGGCTAGTTGGTGCCTCCGTGACAACAGCTACCAGGGCAGTGAAGGTATCGACAGGTACTGTGTATAGCGTCATAACAGCATACCGCGTTCGTGACAAAACCTCGTCTGCGAATCACAAGAGCGGCCGGAAAACGACCCTGACTTATAGAGACAGGAGAGTATTAAAGAAGGTTGTTACCCGTAATAAAAAGACCACGGCTCCGAATCTTAGTGCGGAGTTCAGTCTGTATCTCCAGACCCCAACATCAACAAAAACAGTGCGCAGGGAACTATATAGACAAGATATTCACGGCCGAGCTGCTATTGCAAAACCTCTGGTGACCCGGATGAATACAAAATGGCGACGGCAGTGGTGCCAGGATCATACAACGTGGACTGCTGATGCATGGAAGCGTGTGATGTGGTCGGATGAATCCACATTCACACCATTTCCCACCGCAGGACGTGCTTACGTGTGCAGACCACCGTCAGAAGCGTACAACCAAACCTATCTACCCCCTACACTGGAGCATGAGGGTGGCTCTGTCATAATCTGGGCGGTCATTCCGTAGTTTTCAGGCTGATCACCTTCAAAAGACCGATGACTGGCAGGGTATGAAATCATTCTGGCCGCCGAGGTCGATCCAATGGCTCAGGCATTGTTTCCTGCAGGGGATGCCATCTATCCGGATGATAACGCCCAAATTCACAGAGCTCCGAATGTCCAGTCATGGTTTGAAGAACGTGAGTACGAAGTTTAACACCCTCCTTGGCCTCCCCAATCACCAGACTTAAACACTATCGAGCCACTGGTCTGTGAGGGAAACCAGGGTAAGAACCCGTTATCCTCCTCCTGCATCTCTCAAGGACCTTTCCTGCATAAAGAATGGTGTAACATCCCACTAACCACTATCCAGGATTTGTATGCGTCCATTCCAAGGAGGATTCAGGCGGTTTTGAATGCCAAAGATGGTCCCACTCCCTATTAGGTACGTAAAACCTTCTTTCTGCATGAAGAATGGTGTAACATCCCACTAACAACTATCCAGGATTTGTATGCGTCCATTCCAAGGAGGATTCGGGCGGTTTTAAATGCCAAAGATAGTCCCACACCCTATTAGGTACGTAAAACCTTCTTTCTGCATGAAGAATGGTGTAACATCCCACTAACCACTATCCAGGATTTTTATGCGTCCATTCCAAGGAGGATTCAGGCGGTTTTGAATGCCAAAGATGGTCCCACACCCTATTAGGTACGTAAAACCTTCTTTCTGCATGAAGATTGGTGTAACATCCCACTAACCACTATCCAGGATTTGTATGCATCCATTCCTAGGAGGATTCAGGCGGTTTTGAATGCCAAAGATGGTCCCACACCCTATTAGGTACGTAAAACCTTTTTTCTGCATGAAGAATGGTGTAACATCCCACTAACCACTATCCAGGATTTGTATGCGTCCATTCCTAGGAGGATTCAGGCGGTTTTGAATGACAAAGATGGTCCCACACCCTATTAGGTACGTAAAACCTTTTTTCTCCATGAAGAATGGTGTAACATCCCACTAACCACTATCCAGGATTTGTATGCGTCCATTCCAAGGAGGATTCAGGCGGTTTTGAATGCCAAAGATGGTCCCACACCCTATTAGGTACGTAAAACCTTCTTTCTGCATGAAGAATGGTGTAACATCCCACTAACCACTATCCAGGATTTGTATGCGTCCATTCCAAGGAGGATTCAGGCGGTTTTGAATGCCAAAGATGGTCCCACACCCTATTAGGTACGTAAAACTTTTTTCTGCATGAAGAATGGTGTAACATCCCACTAACCACTATCCAGGATTTGTATGCGTCCATTCCAAGGAGGATTCAGGCGGTTTTGAATGCCAAAGGTGGTCCCACACCATGTTAGTTGCGTTAAACCTTTTTGCATGAAGAATGGTGTAACATCACACTAACCACTATCCAGGATTTGTATGCGTCCATTCCAAGGAGGATTCAGGCGGTTTTGAATGCCAAAGGTGGTCCCACATCCTATTAGGTACGTAAAACTTTCTTTTTCTAGGTGTTCACATTATGAAGAATGGTGTAACATCCCACTAACCGCCATCCAGGATTTGAATGCGTCCATTCCAAGGAGGATTCAGGCGGTTTTGAATGCCAATGATGGTCCCACACCCTATTAGGTACGTAAAACCTTCTTTCTGCATGAAGAATGGTGTAACATCCCACTAACCACTATCCCGGATTTGTATGCGTCCATTCCAAGGAGGATTCAGGCGGTTTTGAATACCAAAGATGGTCCCACACCCTATTAGGTACGTAAAACCTTTTTGCATGAAGAATGGTGTAACATCCCACTAACCACTATCCAGGATTTGTATGCGTCCATTCCAAGGAGGATTCAGGCGGTTTTGAATGCCAAAGGTGGTCCCACATCCTATTAGGTACGTAAAACTTTCTTTTTCTAGGTGTTCACATTATGAAGAATGGTGTAACATCCCACTAACCGCCATCCAGGATTTGAATGCGTCCATTCCAAGGAGGATTCAGGCGGTTTTGAATGCCAATGATGGTCCCACACCCTATTAGGTACGTAAAACCTTCTTTCTGCATGAAGAATGGTGTAACATCCCACTAACCACTATCCCGGATTTGTATGCGTCCATTCCAAGGAGGATTCAGGCGGTTTTGAATACCAAAGATGGTCCCACACCCTATTAGGTACGTAAAACCTTTTTGCATGAAGAATGGTGTAACATCCCACTAACCACTATCCAGGATTTGTATGCGTCCATTCCAAGGAGGATTCAGGCGGTTTTGAATGCCAAAGGTGGTCCCACATCCTATTAGGTACGTAAAACTTTCTTTTTCTAGGTGTTCACATTATGAAGAATGGTGTAACATCCCACTAACCGCCATCCAGGATTTGAATGCGTCCATTCCAAGGAGGATTCAGGCGGTTTTGAATGCCAAAGGTGGTCCCACACCATATTAGGTACGTAAAACCTTCTTTCTGCATGAAGAATGATGTAACATCCCACTAACCACCATCCAGGATTTGTATGTGTCAATTCCAAAGAGGATTAAGGCGGTTTGGAATGCCAAAAGTGGTCCCACACCCTATTAGGTACGTAAAACCTTCTTTCTGCATGAAGAATGGTGTAACATCCCACTAACCACCATCCAGGATTTGTATGCGTCCATTCCAAGGAGGATTCAGACGGTTTTGAATGCCAAAGGTGGTCCCATGCCCTATTAGGTACGTAAAACCGTCTTTTTCCTAGGTGTTCACATTATGAAGAATGGTGTAACATCCCACTAACCACCATCCAGGATTTGTATGCGTCCATTCCAAGCAGGAGTTAGTCGGTTTTGAATGCCGAAGACGGTCCCACAGCCTATTAGGTACGTAAGATCCTCTTTTCCTTAGGTGTTCACATTATTCTGTCCAAACCCTGCATGTGCATCTAGCTTGAATGCTGAATCCGATCTCGGCCGGTGAGGCCTTCTTCTACCGTACGTGGGGCTGGGGTTATGCGGGAGGAATGGATGAAATGTTTGGTACCGATCCACCGGCATCTCGTGGAAACCGTGCCTAGAATGATTGCTGTTTTCATAAGGGCCAAATGTGGGTGGACTATTTTCTGATGTGGGCTAATAGATGCTCTGAAAACACATTTTTTTTTCTGTGACGCTGATCGAATACGCGCCCCCTCGCTCCGGAGTAAGTTCGTCTCCCAACTAGACGAAATGTGTCGCTGCAGATTTGTCGTCTTGACAGGTGCACTACCTCTGTAGTACGTCACAATGCTTTTATGTCCGTTCTACACGGTTGTCCGAAGAGTTTTGTTTATATGTTATACATGGGTTGTCCAAAATATTGGAAACACCTCGCTGAAAACAGTGACTTTGGTATGTGCTGCTTTTTGAGTAAAACGAACATGTAGCTACAATTCTATTTTGTAAAATAGTGTTGCTTATAGTCTCAAGGGTCTGTGCGATTGCATTGTAAATTGGTGTTTGCATAATTTCGTTCCAGGTGAAGGCACAATGAGTGACCTGTCGGAATTCTAAAGAAGGCAGATTGTAGGAGCCCTTCTGGTTGGTGCGTCCGTAACCACAGTGGCACAGGTATTCGGGGTATCGAGAGGTACCGTGTCGAAGGTCACGACAGCATACAATGTTCACGGCACAGCATCATCTGCGAGACACAACTGTGGAAGGAAAACCAAACTCATTACGAGAGAGAGAGGAGGAGGACATTAAAGAGGATTGTGACCGCAAGGAGGAAACCCGCGGCGACGAAAGTGATTGAGCTTAATGCACATCTCCAAAACCCAGTGTCGACGCACACCGTACGAAGAAAATTGCATAAGCACTATATTTACGGCAGAGCCGCTATTGCAAAACCCTTGGTGTCACAGGTGAATATGAAACGGAGACTACAGTGGTGCCAGGAAAATAAAACGTGGATGTCAGATCAATGGAAACAAGTCTTGTTTTCCGATTAATCAAGTTCCTCACTATTCCCCACCAAAGGACGGGTTTACGTGTGGAGAACCCCCGCTGAAGCCTACAACCCAGACTGTCTCCTTCCTACAGTGAAGCATGGGGGGTGGTTCCGTAATCGTTTGGGCCATGATCACGTGGTTTGCAACAGGTCCCATTATCACCTTACACGAACAGATCACTAGCGGTGACTACGTCACTCTTTTGGCCGACCACGTGCATTCAATGGATTGTTTCTGTCAGGGGATTGCACCTTTCGAGATGATGATTCACAGAAGTCGAACTGTTCAATCATGGTTTGAGGAAAATGAGGATGAAGTTGCACACCTTCCCTGGCCTGCACAATCACCGGATTTAAACATCGTTGAGCCCCTGTGGTCTGTGTTGGAAAACAGAGTGCGATCCCGTTATCCTCCTCCGGCGTCTCTCATGGAATTGGAGCAGTTTCTGCAGGAAGAATGGCACAACATACCAGTTACCACCATCCAGGACTTGTATGCGTCCATTCCAAGGAGGTATAACGAAGTAAATTTCTCCGTCATTTTTAGTCCACGCCGGGGCTCGAACCCGGGTTCCCTCATTCCGGAACAAGTCACTCTACCGATTGAGCTACGTGGACGTTCGTTCTGACTGATATCTGTCTTTATGTCGTGTGCGTCCTGCTGGCAGGTACGTCACATCCCCTCCCGAAAGAGGGCCGGGGCATGGCCCACGGGTCAGTCGTGACCATGAATCGTTGCAGGCAGCCATCCGCTGTAGAACGTGCACTTGCGGTCTCCCAGTCAATCTGGTGTGTGGAATGCAACGTCACACATTTTTTTTTTTTCGAAGCGCTGGAGAAGGGATTCTCTGATTTTTCCTATCTCGCGGTGTGGAAAGAACATCACACCATTGCGAGATTTTGAACGGTCGGGCCATCCGGAATACGTCGCTCTACCAATTGAGCTACGCGGACGTTCGTTCTGACTGCTATCTGCCTTTATGTCGTGGGCGTCCTGCTGGCAGGTACGTCACACAGGATTCAAGCAGTTTTAAATACCAAGGGTGCTCCCACACCATATTAGGTGCGTAACACCTATTGTTGCAAGGGGTTTCCATTATTTTGGACAACCCCTGTATGTTGGAAAGCCCTTTAATATGAAATTGTGTCGCTTCCCGATCGCGTAACTGACAAATATTAAACCAAACTAATATAATTCATTGCTTGGAAGAAATCCATTTTCTTTTTCATTTTAAGCGGTTTCTGATTATTAATATTATCTCGCTATTATTGAATCACTCACAATTTGTTCCGTTATCATTCAACTTCTTCTCACGCGATACAAAGAATAACAAGGTGCGCAACTGCAATTTCAAAGCACTCCGTCAATATTTCATTAAAGCGTTATTATAGGCAACTTATTCAATTACGCAATAGAAAGGAAACCTCATGTCTTCCTCCTGTCAATTTCATCTTCAATTGTCTTTTCTTTAAGTGGTTTTCTAAAAAAAGACAGAACAGCAACGCATTTGCTCGCACGAATCGATAAAAAATGCGCTTTTCGTGGGCTTTTGTCAGATACGAGGATATTCAGCAGCTGACATTGCCAGCATGTTCACATTTTTAAAAATGCATGAATTACCGAAGTCTTCGTGCAGTTGTGTAAAGCGGAAACATCGGAGTTAAAGGTCTTGTTCCTCGAATATCTAGTAAAGAAATGGATCAGATGAGAGGAGTTTGTTGTTGAAAGAAAAAGTTCGAGTCAGCGTTCTCGGAACGAAAACTATATGCGTGGAATTTGGCTAAAGTATAAAACTTAAAAACTGTACTCGGAGCAAGAAAATTACCTTCTGTTAGAGCAAAATTACATTTTGCATCGGCCTGAATCAGATTATTACATTTCGCATCATAGGGAGGAGCTATGTTGAATTTCTTAGTCTTTTTTGAAGCGCAAATTAATGGGAAAGGTGAGCTCCGATTTCTGTTTTTTAATCGTCCAAAAGGACATTTATTTATGTCAAATTCAACTTTAGTACCAGATATCGAGTTTACTTTTGTGTTGGAAGCAAGACATGAATCAAATGTGCAAGAAGATAAATTTTTTCCGCTTTAATATTTTGGATTCCATGAAGTACGTATGGAGTTTTAAGCTGTATTTTGTGTATTTTGCTACTAGTAAATGTTCTGAAGTTGCTTCGTTGACCTGCATTCAGCTCTTTGAATAATTAACAACTATTTACGGTCAGAGAACAGAATCAACATGGGAAAACAGACTTACGTTGTTCTCTAACACTTTATTCCCTCTTTCGCTGAAAGGTTAAATATACCGATCTCAGGTCTTCGGAAAGAATTTCATCGAATTGTAGCAAATAGTCTGTAATGCATAACTCAACAAGCTTTATACAACATTTTTCAATCCATTTGTATTCGTTTTCAACGCCGCATACTTCAATCTTGAGAACACTACAACCTGCTATCTTTACAATCGCATTGTTATTTCTAATCAATCTACAAGAATCTTTACATCTGCGCTCTACTACATTGAAAGTTGTGATTTCATCGTGCTGTGACCCGCTTATGGCGTTGATAAATCACTTCGGAAGTAATGCGCCATTTGGTAAGAACATTTTTGATTAAGAAATAACTAAATTCACCTAAGAAAGAAAATCAAATGGAAGGCTATTTTGAGGTATTCGTTAAAAATGCTTATAATTGGATGTTATCCAGTTTTCATCAAAACTTCTTACCATCGGATTTATATCCTACAAAGATCTGTGATTTTACAAGCGTGCGTGCTCTTATGTGATTTCTGTTTCTTTTATAACGCACAAGTCGCGGTGCAGGACTTGCTTTTGATTGGATGACTGAAACTCTGCTGTGTTGACCTGATTGAACCGGAGACTCCGTGCTAAGTTAAGCATATAATAATGCTGATTGGTTTTTAAATAAGATTATTTTACTATTTATACCATTGCGCTCACATATAGTTTAATGAAGTATATTACTGTGAGCACAAAGCGGCCGAATTTTCTAAAGATGTATAAGCAAGCTTGAACTTAGATATTCATTCCACGATTGAGTCAAAATGAGAAGATGGTGAATTCCAAATCAATCAGAGTTATAATGTTCTTAGTGCTTTGAAGTTATTTTTTAGAAATGTCCTAGTTAACACTTTTTGAACTCATAACTTAGCTAACTAAATCAGACTAATTGGATAACGTCCAATGGTCAAAAGAATGAGCAAAATTAACGATCCCACTTGTTTATTATACCAAGTGGTAGTCGACATATGAAATTAAGTAGTAATAACCCTTATCTTTGTAAAGCTTCTGTTTGACAATCATCTATGTACTTCAACAATCATTGCAATCTCTACAATCACGCATTTTACCTCTCCATTCTTCACCGTACTCTATCTGGTGTTCTTATTTTCAATTGACTGTTGCCAAAACGCCGAAGCAGTACGGGAAAATAATGTGCCGTTTAGTAGGAAAATATCTAATTTAGAATTAACAAAATTTACGTAAAAAAAAAAACAGAAATTCAAAAAGCAAGGCTAAATTAAAGGTAGAGTGTGCATAAATCTTGGAAGTATGGCTGACACCTTCAAAGGAAAACAATCTGATTTCGATAAGAATATGCAATTCGCTATCAGTCGTCTTTCTAATTTGGGGATAACCCTCAGCAAGGAGGATTCTTCGATAAAGACTTTTCAAGACATTTTCGCTATGGTATGTCGCATGCTGCATTTTGGAGTAACTTTGCAGATGTTATTTATGGAAATTTATTGCTTGAAAGTATGGGGTATATCTACAGCGCTCGTGTTTATTTTCATCGTGTGGCTCATTATATGTTTACTATGGATGTCACTTCAAATAAAGAGGGCAGACATACAAATGGTAATGGACAATATCAAAGTGTTACGCTGTGAAACGGACACTACTATACCACGTTATAACGTGTCATCATCGTGCTGGATAACCTTTGCCTCTCTTACCATTTCATGTATGCCGGTTGTATTATCTCTGGCCCTAGTTATCCTAGCAATTTGCGGACACAATCATGACATTCACAAAATAACTAAAGCGTTTACACTGGGATTCTATGAGGATATTCCAGGAGATCTACAGTATGCATATCTTTTCTTATTCCTATCTTGCCATTCACACTTCCTTTTTACGCTGATAGGCTATTCATCGCTGTATTTTTCTGTTTTGTGCTCTGAGATCTGTAGAGTCATTGATTACGGTGAAAAGAAGATGGAGATGAAATTGGATAATCTTCTACTTTCTTCTGAAGTACGCGATGTTTTCAAAATTTACAGTGCTTCGCAGAGTTTGATTCAAAATATGAATTCTGCTTCTCAGTATCCAGTGCTCTTCTCGCTGTCCGCATTGGTAACGAACATGTTCACCTCTGCGACATGGGTGTTGGTCTACATGAAACGGAGCGAGAAATCGATTTTCTTTTATTACGACATCTGTTGCTACATCTTAACTGTGTTATTATTATTGGCTACTATTCTGTCGCTCTCTTCTCTCCATGAAAGGAATCGAAATCTGACGAAGAAGCTTGCAAAATTGAAAGAGTTTTACACTTGGGAAATGAGAGAATTTTCCAAGAATGAATTTATAGTTAATCTTGTTTGTTCCGATGAATTAGGTTTAATGGTAATGGGACTGTTTCCTATTAATAGAAAATTAATTTTAACCATTTTGAGTTTCTTTATCACATACATTGTTCTTATTGCGCAGTTTCATTGAGCTCGGACCTTATACTTGTGTTATATTTTTCATCGGTTTTTCTTATTTCATTGACTGTAAATTTGAGTCTGATGGAATGACAAAAAAATTTACGATATTCCTGAACTATTACGCATTTCAGTGCTTTTGTTATGAAATTATATTTTGCTTGATTTATTTCACTTTTGTTTTTCATTTCATTTGCCGTTTTTTTACACTCAACCTCGTCCAATAATTTTCCAGGTTATAACGTAGAAGTCTTTTCTTACTCCTACGTTATTTTAACAAGTTAGTAAATTCATGCAATGCATTGATTATGATACGCTTTCCAACATACCAGAAATTATTACTCAAGTTATGAGGATAATGGCTGTGGAATAAATCTCGCTCCTCTGTCCTAACCTTTGACACCATTTCGATGATATTCCACAGAACCGGTTCAGTACACCTCAAGAATAACATACTAAAGTTTTGTCGCAATAGAAGCAGTTTTACGCAAGTTATGAGAATAATGGCTGTGGAATAAATCTTGCTTTTGTGCAATGACCTTTGACCCCATTTCGTTGATATTCAACAGAACCGGTTCACTATACCTCCGGAACAACGTGATAACGTTTTGTCGCAATCGAAACATTTTTTGGTAAGTTTATGATGCACAAGGGCAATGGAATGGATCCCACTCCAGTGCCCTGACCTTTGACCCCATTTCGCCCATTTTCAATAGGGTTCGTCTCCAGTGACTCCCTACCACATACTAAAATTTCATCGAAATGGAACCATTTTTACGCAAGTTATGACGCATAAGGGCAATGGAACAAATCCCGCTCTTATATCCGGCCTGACCTTTGACCCCATTTCGCCCATTTTCAATAGGGTTCGTGCCCAGGTGGTTCCCTACCACATACTAACATTTCATCGAAATCGAACCATATTTAAGCATTTTATGACGTATAAAGGCAATGGAATGGATTCCACATTTATGCCCTGAACTTTGACCCCATTTCGCCCATTTTTAACAGGTTTCGTCCCCAGGTGGTTCTTTACCAAATACTAAAATTTCATCGAAATCGAACCATATTTACGCATGTTATGAAGCATAAAGGCAATGAAATGGATCCCGCTCTTATGTCCTGCCTGACCTTTGACCCCACTTCACCCATTTTCAATAGGGTTCGTCCCCTGGTGGTCTTCTACCACATACTAAAACTTCATCGAAATCGAACCATTTTTACGTGAGTTATCGTGCCGACAGACGGACGGAAAAAGCTGGAGCATATACGCTTCTTCAACCTACGGTTGGAAAGCGTAAAAAACATAACCATAAGATGAAATAGTTCCTAAATTAAACCTTAACGGCCAGACGAAACATGTAAGCAACAGAAGTCAAACTTACAGAAAAGATGCTTCATTCAAGGTTTTCTCCAACACATCGTAACATAACATAGCACTACGCATTAAACGCACCACACATCTCCACAACACAACGCTCTCCAAGCAACAGTTTACTCGTAGTTTATATCTCTCGTTCTTATCAAAACAGGCATACGTCACGTTCATTCAACCTCAATTATGTTGCCAACAATATTCGTTTGAGAGAAAAGATATCACGTTAAGAGTGAAGTATAACTGAGAATAAACTCAAGATTTACATAGGGAAAGAAACTAAAAAAGAAAAGTTAATTTAAAATATACGTCACAAGGCGCTAATATCACTAACATAGCTTAGCATGAAAATATGGACCCACAGGATAAATGCAACAAATTTGTTCACGTCCTACTTAGGGCCATAGCTTTCAATTTTCGATATGAACCGCCTCCTCCGGCGGCTATCTTAAATTTTATAGCGGCCATCTTGAAAAATAAATACACTGAAGTGCCAGAAAAACTGGTACACCAGTCTAATACTTGGTAGGTCCCCTATGGGAGCACAGGACTGCAGAAATGCGACGTGGCATGGACTCCACTAGCTTCTGGAAATCTGCTGTAGGCAATGCACACCATACTTCCAGCAGAGCGTTCCACAATTCGGGTGTATTCCGAGGTCTCGGATTCCTGTGTTCGTTAGCGCGTTGCATGGTATCCCAAATGTGTTATATCCCGTTCAGATCTGGTGACTTGGGTGGGAATATCAACACCCCAAACTCATATGAATGCTCCTCTAACCATACACTTAGAAATAAAGTTTGTTTGAAACAACAAAATAACTGTGTTGAGCTGTTTTGTCGATTTATTTTGTTGCTTCAGCAAAACTCCATCGGAATTGTTTTGTTGGCAAAACAAAAATATTTCGTTGGCTATATTTTGTTAATTCAACTATATGGAGGCGCACTGAGAAAAAAAGTTTGTTTCAAACAACAAAATAATTTTGTTTAGCTGTTTTGTCGATTTATTTTGTTGCTTTAGCAAAACCCCATCGGAAATGTCTTGTTGGCAACACAAAACTATTTTGTAGGCTATATTTTGTTAATTCAACTATATGGAGGTGGCATCGACCTTATGCCAAAGCGCACGTGATTACTAACCACTACATACGGGCTCTACCAGACTACTACTGACCAGAAGAATCTCGTTTCCCGCTTAAGATTTCGCTTTAAATTATGGCTGACTACGAAGTGAGTGCTTTGTTAGAAGACTGCGAACTGTCAAGTCTGATAGAGACATTTAGAGGTAAGAATTTCTAATATTTCTTAATGATTCCCACGTATGCTAGTGTTTATTGTGTTATTTTGGTTGGATTCGGTGAATTTGAGTGATAATTTGGCCTCACTTTGTAGACTCATAATTATAATGAACACGATAGAATCCGCATCTCATTACACGCACAAGGGCACGTATTAAATTTAAACTCAGATTTCTGATAAAGCAATAATACATTTCTTATGACGGCTTGCGGTTCCTGATCGCAAATAAAAATTTGCACATGAGGTAATGATAAGAGTTAGAGCTTGATTTAATGTATAGGTTATATATACAGTGTGTTGCAAAATTCTTGCGGCAACCAAAGATTGCATGGTGATAGTAGCCTGGAACATATACAGTAGAACGTTAAATATTACGATTATTTTTTGTCTAATCAAAAATGTCAATAATATGTTTCATCAAAAAACTAAGGAAAACATTTAAAAAAAATCGGATTTAGAAACATGTTACACACGCACCAAAATAGTGTCAATACATTGTTATGTCAAGGACAAATCGTCCATGAACATTCCAGAAGGTAATAAACCCACCTTCAAATAATGCTGAATTCACAGATAAGAATTTGCTAGCATTGGCCGGTGTAGCCGAGCGGTTAGCACGCCTAATTCCCGAACTAACGGCCTCAGGTACGAATCCGCCCGGCGCGAGATTTTTCGCTGCCTCTGAAAAAATTTCCTCGAGGAGTAACACCATCCAAATTCATTGAAACACCACTACAAAGACAATACGTCGGGAGAAATTAAAATACGGCGGAGTAAAAAAAGATTGAGGACACCCAGTGTCGAAGGGCACCGGCAAACTATTGCAATCGAGGAAAAAGGTTTAGGGACAAAGTGGCACAGCTGCATAACTCTAAATTTTGTTGGAGCAAGAAATTACTGTGTCACGATAACAATCTGTTTGATTGCAGCAACAAAAGGTTTAATTAATAACAAGGAACAATACACCAACTGTACTTGAATAGTATAACTATATTAGTGATCCGAAGTTTCTTGGCGTAGAATACAAATAAAAGTTGTAATCTGAAAAAGTTGAGGGACAAAGTGGCCCAGCTACAAAACTCTAAATTTTGTTGGAGCAAGAAATTACTGTGTCACGATAACAATATGTTTGATTGCAGCAACAAAAGGTTTAATTAATAACAAGGAACAATACACCAACTGTACTTGAATAGTATAACTATATTAGTGATCCGAAGTCTCTTGGCGTAGAATAGAAATAAAAGTTGTAATCTGAAAAAGTTGAGGGACAAAGTGGCCCAGCTACGTAACTCTAAATTTTGTTGGAGCAAGAAATTACTGTGTCACGATAACAATATGTTTGATTGCAGCAACAAAAGGTTTAATTAATAACAAGGAACAATACACCAACTGTACTTGAATAGTATAACTATATTAGTGATCCGAAGTTTCTTGGCGTAGAATACAAATAAAAGTTGTAATCTGAAAAAAGTTGAGGGACAAAGTGGCCCAGCTACAAAAATCTAAATTTTGTTGGAGCAAGTAATTACTGTGTCACGATAACAATATGTTTGATTGCAGCAACAAAAGGTTTAATTAATAACAAGGAACAATACACCAACTGTACTTGAATAGTATAACTATATTAGTGATCCGAAGTCTCTTGGCGTAGAATAGAAATAAAAGTTGTAATCTGAAAAAGTTGAGGGACAAAGTGGCCCAGCTACGTAACTCTAAATTTTGTTGGAGCAAGAAATTACTGTGTCACGATAACAATATGTTTGATTGCAGCAACAAAAGGTTTAATTAATAACAAGGAACAATACACCAACTGTACTTGAATAGTATAACTATATTAGTGATCCGAAGTTTCTTGGCGTAGAATACAAATAAAAGTTGTAATCTGAAAAAAGTTGAGGGACAAAGTGGCCCAGCTACAAAAATCTAAATTTTGTTGGAGCAAGTAATTACTGTGTCACGATAACAATATGTTTGATTGCAGCAACAAAAGGTTTAATTAATAACAAGGAACAATACACCAACTGTACTTGAATAGTATAACTATATTAGTGATCCGAAGTCTCTTGGCGTAGAATAGAAATAAAAGTTGTAATCTGAAAAAAGTTGAGGGACAAAGTGGCCCAGCTACGTAACTCTAAATTTTGTTGGAGCAAGAAATTACTGTGTCACGATAACAATATGTTTGATTGCAGCAACAAAAGGTTTAATTAATAACAAGGAACAATACACCAACTGTACTTGAATAGTATAACTATATTAGTGATCCGAAGTTTCTTGGCGTAGAATACAAATAAAAGTTGTAATCTGAAAAAAGTTGAGGGACAAAGTGGCCCAGCTACAAAAATCTAAATTTTGTTGGAGCAAGAAATTACTGTGTCACGATAACAATATGTTTGATTGCAGCAACAAAAGGTTTAATTAATAACAAGGAACAATACACCAACTGTACTTGAATAGTATAACTATATTAGTGATCCGAAGTTTCTTGGCGTAGAATACAAATAAAAGTTGTAATCTGAAAAAAGTTGAGGGACAAAGTGGCCCAGCTACAAAAATCTAAATTTTGTTGGAGCAAGAAATTACTGTGTCACGATAACAATATGTTTGATTGCAGCAACAAAAGGTTTAATTAATAACAAGGAACAATACACCAACTGTACTTGAATAGTATAACTATATTAGTGATCCGAAGTTTCTTGGCGTAGAATACAAATAAAAGTTGTAATCTGAAAAAGTTGAGGGACAAAGTGGCCCAGCTACAAAAATCTAAATTTTGTTGGAGCAAGAAATTACTGTGTCACGATAACAATATGTTTGATTGCAGCAACAAAAGGTTTAATTAATAACAAGGAACAATACACCAACTGTACTTGAATAGTATAACTATATTAGTGATCCGAAGTTTCTTGGCGTAGAATACAAATAAAAGTTGTAATCTGAAAAAAGTTGAGGGACAAAGTGGCCCAGCTACAAAAATCTAAATTTTGTTGGAGCAAGAAATTACTGTGTCACGATAACAATATGTTTGATTGCAGCAACAAAAGGTTTAATTAATAACAAGGAACAATACACCAACTGTACTTGAATAGTATAACTATATTAGTGATCCGAAGTTTCTTGGCGTAGAATACAAATAAAAGTTGTAATCTGAAAAAAGTTGAGGGACAAAGTGGCCCAGCTACAAAAATCTAAATTTTGTTGGAGCAAGTAATTACTGTGTCACGATAACAATATGTTTGATTGCAGCAACAAAAGGTTTAATTAATAACAAGGAACAATACACCAACTGTACTTGAATAGTATAACTATATTAGTGATCCGAAGTCTCTTGGCGTAGAATAGAAATAAAAGTTGTAATCTGAAAAAAGTTGAGGGACAAAGTGGCCCAGCTACGTAACTCTAAATTTTGTTGGAGCAAGAAATTACTGTGTCACGATAACAATATGTTTGATTGCAGCAACAAAAGGTTTAATTAATAACAAGGAACAATACACCAACTGTACTTGAATAGTATAACTATATTAGTGATCCGAAGTTTCTTGGCGTAGAATACAAATAAAAGTTGTAATCTGAAAAAAGTTGAGGGACAAAGTGGCCCAGCTACAAAAATCTAAATTTTGTTGGAGCAAGTAATTACTGTGTCACGATAACAATATGTTTGATTGCAGCAACAAAAGGTTTAATTAATAACAAGGAACAATAGTACTTGAATAGTATAACTATATTAGTGATCCGAAGTCTCTTGGCGTAGAATAGAAATAAAAGTTGTAATCTGAAAAAGTTGAGGGACAAAGTGGCCCAGCTACGTAACTCTAAATTTTGTTGGAGCAAGAAATTACTGTGTCACGATAACAATATGTTTGATTGCAGCAACAAAAGGTTTAATTAATAACAAGGAACAATACACCAACTGTACTTGAATAGTATAACTATATTAGTGATCCGAAGTTTCTTGGCGTAGAATACAAATAAAAGTTGTAATCTGAAAAAAGTTGAGGGACAAAGTGGCCCAGCTACGTAACTCTAAATTTTGTTGGAGCAAGAAATTACTGTGTCACGATAACAATATGTTTGATATAGCAACAAAAGGTTTAATTAGTAACAAGGAACAATACACCAACTGTACTTGAATAGTATAACTATATTAGTGATCCGAAGTCTCTTGGCGTAGAATAGAAATAAAAGTTGCAATTGGAAAAAAGTTTAGGGACAAAGTGGCCCAGCTACGTAACTCTAAATTTTGTTGGAGCAAGAAATTACTGTGTCACGATAACAATATGTTTGATTGCAGCAACAAAAGGTTTAATTAATAACAAGGAACAATACACCAACTGTACTTGAATAGTATAACTATATTAGTGATCCGAAGTTTCTTGGCGTAGAATACAAATAAAAGTTGTAATCTGAAAAAGTTGAGGGACAAAGTGGCCCAGCTACAAAAATCTAAATTTTGTTGGAGCAAGAAATTACTGTGTCACGATAACAATATGTTTGATTGCAGCAACAAAAGGTTTAATTAATAACAAGGAACAATACACCAACTGTACTTGAATAGTATAACTATATTAGTGATCCGAAGTTTCTTGGCGTAGAATACAAATAAAAGTTGTAATCTGAAAAAAGTTGAGGGACAAAGTGGCCCAGCTACAAAAATCTAAATTTTGTTGGAGCAAGAAATTACTGTGTCACGATAACAATATGTTTGATTGCAGCAACAAAAGGTTTAATTAATAACAAGGAACAATACACCAACTGTACTTGAATAGTATAACTATATTAGTGATCCGAAGTTTCTTGGCGTAGAATACAAATAAAAGTTGTAATCTGAAAAAAGTTGAGGGACAAAGTGGCCCAGCTACAAAAATCTAAATTTTGTTGGAGCAAGTAATTACTGTGTCACGATAACAATATGTTTGATTATAGCAACAAAAGGTTTAATTAGTAACAAGGAACAATACACCAACTGTACTTGAATAGTATAACTATATTAGTGATCCGAAGTCTCTTGGCGTAGAATAGAAATAAAAGTTGCAATTGGAAAAAAGTTTAGGGACAAAGTGGCCCAGCTACAAAAATCTAAATTTTGTTGGAGCAAGAAATTACTGTGTCACGATAACAAACGTTTAATTAATAACAAGGAACAATACACCAACTGTACTTGATTGGTGTAACTATATTAGTGATCCAAAATTTCTTAGCGTAGAATACAAATAAAAGTTGTAATCTGAAAAAAGTTGAGGGACAAAGTGGCCCAGCTACAAAAATCTAAATTTTGTTGGAGCAAGTAATTACTGTGTCACGATAACAATATGTTTGATTGCAGCAACAAAAGGTTTAATTAATAACAAGGAACAATACACCAACTGTACTTGAATAGTATAACTATATTAGTGATCCGAAGTCTCTTGGCGTAGAATAGAAATAAAAGTTGCAATTGGAAAAAAGTTTAGGGACAAAGTGGCCCAGCTACAAAAATCTAAATTTTGTTGGAGCAAGAAATTACTGTGTCACGATAACAAACGTTTAATTAATAACAAGGAACAATACACCAACTGTACTTGATTGGTGTAACTATATTAGTGATCCAAAATTTCTTAGCGTAGAATAGAAATAAAAGTTGCAATTGGAAAAAAGTTTGGGGACAAAGTGGCCCAGCTACAAAAATCTAAATTTTTTTGGAGCAAGAAATTACTGTGTCACGATAACAATATGTTTGATTGCAGCAACAAAAGGTTTAATTAATAACAAGGAACAATACACCAACTGTACTTGAATAGTATAACTATATTAGTGATCCGAAGTTTCTTGGCGTAGAATAGAAATAAAAGTTGCAATTGGAAAAAAGTTTAGGGACAAAGTGGCCCAGCTACTAAAATCTAAATTTTGTTGGAGCAAGAAATTACTGTGTCACGATAACAAACGTTTAATTAATAACAAGGAACAATACACCAACTGTACTTCAATAGTATAACTATACTAGTGATCCGAAATTTCTTGGCGTAGAATAGAAATAAAAGTTGTAATCTGAAAAAGTTTAGGGACAAAGTGGCCCAGCTACGTAACTCTAAATTTTGTTGGAGCAAGAAATTACTGTGTCACGATAACAATATGTTTAATTGCAGCAACAAAACGTTTAATTAATAACCTGGAACAATACACCAACTGTACTTGAATAGTATCACTATACTAATGATCCGAAATTTCTTTGCGTAGAATAGAAATAAAAGTTGTAATCTGAAAAAGTTTAGGGACAAAGTGGCCGAGCTACATAACTCTAAATTTTGTTGGAGCAAGAAATTACTGCATAACGATAACAATACGTTTGGTTGCAGCAACAAAACCTTTCATCACGATAACAATATGTATCGTCGAATCAAACAAATTCTCAAATATCGACCAAGGTATTTTGGTAAATGAACAAAACGTTTTGCCATGATAATAATAAATTTTGTAGAATCAACAATAATTTTCAACAAATAAATTTGAAAGTTCAACAAACATTTTTGTTGACTGTATATCGACAAAATTTTTTGGTTGATTCAACAAAATTTTTGCTGAATTAACAAAACGTTTTTCTCAGTGTAATGTGGCGTCCCGACACTTGCGTTCAGGTGCATTGTCCAGTTGGAACAGGCCCAACCGATCAGCATGAATGCAGGACATTAACGGGTGTACCTCGTCAGAAAGTATGCGCACATGGAATTGGCCGGTCACAGACATTTGTAGACTTACCAGGGGTCCCAGTGAAGTCCAGCTAAACACACCTCATACCATCACGGACCCCTCACCAGCCGGTACAGTTCCCTGTTGACAGGCGGGATCCATGGCTTCATGGGGTTTCCGCCACACACGAATCCTTCCACCTGCCCGGTGCAGTTGGAAACGTGACTCGTCAGACCAGGCTACTTGTTTCCAGTCATCAAGTGTCCAGTGGCGGTGTTGCCGTGTCCGAGCGAGGCACATAGCTCTGTGTCATGCACCCATCAAGGGGACTCGAGTTGGGCGTCGGCTCCCAAAGCTCATATCGTGCAGGGTACGTTACACAGTCCGGACGTTGATGCTTGTTGAGGCTCGAGCATTGAATTCCGATTATACCTGCGAGAGTGTTACACGTCTATCGCGTGAAACGATTCTCGACAGCCGACGATGGTCACGTTCACCCAATATCTTTTTGCGGCCACACTGGTATCGTAGGTTGGAGGTTTTGCCGGAATTCTTGTAGTCACGGTACACCCTTGCAATGGTCGTCCGTGAAAATCCGAATTTCGTTTCTACCTCCGAAATACTATTCCCATCTCACGAGTGCCAACTATGACACCGCGTTGAAAATCGCTTAAATCGTTATTACTTGTCATTCTCATGCCGAAAACAGCTCTGACAGCTGGCAGCTGGCGTTATTGTCTCGGGAAAGTTTTCGTGGCATTCTCCGGGTCCACTCATACCTGTGGAAGGCACTATGGACAGAATTCGTTATGAATCCATCTTTGCAGACCACGTAACCCATATATGCTGATTGTCCTCCCTGGAGCGGATAGGATCCTTCAGCACTACAATATGACGAGCCACACAGCTAGAAATATCCGAGAGTGGTCTGAATAACAGGACGAACAAGACTTCAAAGTACTTCTCTGGCCCCCTAATTCCCCAGACTTAATCCCAATTGAGCATCTGTGGGACCACCTCGATCGTATTGTTCGCTCTATGGATCCTCCACCAAGCACCCTCCAGTAACTGTCAGATGCACTGCAGTCAGCATGGCTCCACATACCTGTGAACACCTTCCAGCATCTTATTGAGTCACTCCCAGCCCGTCTAGCTGCTGGCCGCTCTGCACACGGCGGTTACCCTGAATATTAGCTGGTTGTCACGATAATGTGACTCAACCGTGTATAGTTAAGCACACCAAGTTTACCTTTTGTTGACCTTTTTTGTAGACAGATGGCGCTGAATCATGCAAGGTCACGTTTCGCCAGCACAAAACGCGCGATTGCTCCCATCAGCATTTTTTCATTGTTTCCGGTACGATGGCGACGTGCAGTTCTTTCTTTGCTGAAAGAACTGTTGCCAGAATCACATACCTGGACATGCTTCAGGTTTACCTAATGCCAGCCCTCAAGGACACGATGTAAGAAGGTTTCGTTTTCCAACAACAAGGGGCGCCTACTCACTACCACAAGGACGTCACTTCTTACCTCGATGCTGAAATCCCATGTTGGATTGGTCGCGGCGGCCCAACTGCATCCCGCCCTACCGATCACTGGACCTAAATCCCCTAGATTTTGGTCGATGGGGTTTTGTTAAAGATCAGGTTTGCCTTCCGCCGCTTTCCAAGTCCCTTCCTGAACTGAAATCTAGAATCACTGCTCCACTCGCATTGGTGCATGGCGACATGTTGACAGCAACGTGGGAAGAACTGTTTTACAGATTGGACAATTCCAGTGTATCTAAGGGAAGCCACATCGAGCATTTGTACAAAAAGGTAAACTTGGTGTGTTTAACTATATAATTAATTATTCGTACTAACTAATTTTTAACCATCGTGTAGTTTAGGACTACACACTTATGATGTTGAGATAGAATAAATTATCAACGTTTATTCACAATTAAATGTCTAATAGATGGGCTCTGATCATTCGTCCAAACGGGGTCCGGGTTCGAATCCCGGTGAGACATGGATCTTGTGTTTGTCTTACGTCACTGGCTATCTCCCTTCCCTGGAACCAGTGACCCTAAATTAGGGACGGGCGACTGCTTATAGCCCATTGAGTTGCTCACGGTGGTCGTTAAACCTCCAATAAAAAAAAACAAAAACAAAAAAAAAACAATTAAATGCTTTTCTAATATCGACTATACTTTCGCAGAGCGTTTGGCTTGGCATCATGAGGATGAATGGAGCGTAAACATTCAAATCTTTGGGACATAATCAGAGTTCTGACGCTCACAGATTTTGGTGAGTTGTTTCCATTCGTTTGTTTGAAAGAAATGTAGTAGACGTCATGTCCAAGTGAAGAGTTCCGGTATATGTGGAAAGCTTCTAATATATTAAGCTAGATAGTTGAATCAGGTTTATCAATAGTCGCAGCATTTCGAAATAAAAATTTATGGTTGCTTTCGTGACAATGTTGGACTATTGATGACTTCTTCAGTTTTTTTTTAGTTTTTTTATTGGAGTTTTAACGACCACCGTGAGCAACTCAGTGGGCTATAAGCAGTCTCCCGTCTTTAATTTAGGGCTACTGGTTACAAGGAAAGGACAGAGCCAATGCCCTAAGACAAACAAAACATCCATGCCTCACCAGGATTCGAACCAGAGCCCATCTCGCCCGAATGATCAGAAACCAGCGCTTAAACCACTGCGCCACTGGGGCGGCGACTTCTTCAGTTCATATACACTGACGGGAAAAAAATCCCAACACCACGAAAAAATAGTTGTAGAGGAATGAAATGGCGGCAATACATTTGTATAGGTAACATATTTAAACGATTAAGGTTTCAAGATCACAGCTTATTGTAAGCGCGAGAAGAGCCATTTTAAATGTGAAATGCTGGTACATTAACAACCGGTGTAATCGCCAGAATGTTGAATGCGAGCACGCAAACGTTCATGCATTGTGTCGTTCAGGTGCTGGGTGTCAGTTTGTAGGATGGAGTTCCATGCCTGTTGCACTTAGTCGGTCAATACAGGGACGGTTAATGCTGGTTGGGGTGACGCTGGAGTTGTCGTCCAATGATGTCCCGTACGTGCTCAATTGGCGAAAGATCTGGTGATCTAGCAGGCTACGGCAACATGTCGACACTCTGTAGAGCATGTCGGGTTACAACAGCGGTATGCGGGCGAGCGTTATCCTGTTGGAAATCACCCCTGGAATGCTGTTCATGAATGTCAGCACAACAGGTTGAATCACCAGACCGACGTACAACTGTGCAGTCAGGGTGCGTGGGATAACCACGAGAGTGCTCCTGCTGTCATAGGAAATTGCTCCCCAGACCATAACTCCAGGTGTAGGTCCAGTGTGTCTCGGCCGCAGACAGGTTGGTTGCAGGCGCTCACCTGGCCTCCTTCTAACCAACACACGGCCATCACTGGCACCCAGGCAGAACCGGCTTTCATCAGAAAACACAACAGATTTCCACTCCGCCCTCCAATGAGTTTTAGCTTGATACCACTGACGTCGCAAACGGCAGTGGTTTGGAGTAAGTGGGATGCACGCTACAGGGCATCTGGCTCGGAGCTGTCATTCAAGTAACCGATTTGTAACAGTTCGTTGTGTCACTGTGGTGGCAACTGCAGCTCGAATTGCTGCCGCAGACGCAGTACGATGCGCCACAGCCATGCGCCGCACACGGCGGTTTTCCCTCTCAGTAGTGCCACGTGGCCGGCAGGAACCCGGTCTTCTTGAGGCAGTACCTTCCCTTGGCTACCGCTGCCAACAATCATGCACAGTGGCTACATTCCTGCCAAGTTGTTCTGCAATATTGGGGAGAGAAAATCCACCTTCTCGTAGCCCTATTACACGACCTCGTTAAAACTCCGTGATCTGTTGATAATGGCTTCTTTGTCTTCTTAAAGGCATTCTTGACTAACATCAACACCCTACGTCGAATCTCAACGATAACTAACGCTCACGAACGTTACAGCGCGTATTTACAGCAAACCTGCTTTGCATGTTCCGAGGGGCGCTACTAGCGCCACACGTATGCGCCGAGCGCGAAATTTGCATAGACGTCATCTTACAGATGTACTCTCACCGCCTACCAACTGCCGTTTATCTAACACAAACCCTTTTTGGTGTTGGGATTTTTTTCCGTCAGTGTGTATAGGACAGACCCGCAGGGCTTTAATTTTCCGTGTGAAGGAACACAAGACTCAAGTATGGAACTATGAACTGAAGAAGTCATCTATAGCTCAACATTGTCTTGAAAATAACTGTAAACTTTTGTTTGGAAACGCTAAACTTATTGGTAAACCTGATTCGACTAACAAGCTTAATGTATTAGAAGCTTTCCACATATACCGGAACTCTTCACGGCTTGTCAACGACATGACTTCAACTCCATTTCTTTCAAGCGCGTGGAAACAATTCATCAAAATCCGTGATCGTCAGACTCTGATGATGTCACAATGATTTTTCTGTTTATGATGCCGAGCCAATCGCTCTGTGCCGCCCCGGTGGCGCAGTGGTCTAAGCAATGGCTTCTGATCATTCGTTTGAGATGGGGCCGGGTTCGAATCCCGTGAAGTATGGGTGCTGTATTTGTCTTGCGGTGCTGGCTCTCTCCCTTCCCTTGAACCAGTGGCCCTAAATTAGGGACGGGCGACTGCTTATAGCCCACTGAGTTGCTCACGGTGGTCGTTAAACCTCCAATAAAAAAACAACAACAACAGGAAAGATGACACCGAATTTTCGGGTGTAATAAGCACGTCTTTTGGATCAGTTCTGACGCAAATTAAATTCATCAAAGCTATTCAAAGTTAATGGAGCCGGTATGGAAAACAATAGTATCTGATGGAAAAAAGAAGTTTTTCAATCGGGTTTTTAATCCCTCAGATATTGCTGTAAACGGAATCATGAGCTTATGCCCTCTGGTTGCAAACTTGTGCGTTAAGAAAAACATGAATTGTTATGAGAAACATTTCGCACCGGAAACGCTCTCCAACACCGAACGAATTTTTCAAATCGGACTCTTGGAAACAGACATATCGACAAAAATAAGATGTGACTTTACGTCCCCTGGTGGGAAACCATGCATTATTTTAGGAAGAAAGTATTCTCAAAAGGTTTTTCCATTATAGCGGTATCGGTCCAAGAAAAAAAAAATTTAGTCGAGTTTCAGGAGCCCAGATTTTGCTACAAATACATGAGAAGAAGAAATTAACTCTTATTCCCCTTACCAAACATTAGAAATTATGGGGGAAAATATTTTCCATCAGGTCTTGTATGCGATACAGGAAGAATTTTTCAAATCGGAGTTTTAGAAGCAGAAATAACGCAGAAAACGCAATATACCTTTGTGCCCCCTAGCGGAAAGTCTATGATTTACTTGAAAATTTTGAATTTATAGGAAATACATTTCGCATCAGAAACACTATCCAACAACGAAAGAAGTTTTCCAATCGGACTCCTAGCAGGAGAGATATTGATAAAAATAAGATATACATCTACGTCCCCTGACGTAGAAACCGTGCATTATTTCAAGAAGAAAATGTTCCTAAAAGGTTTGTCGACATGAGTAGTATCGGTCTACAAACGGCATTTTTTTCAATCTAGAATTTAGAAACTCATATTTTGCTGCAAATTTATCAGAAGCGGAAATTAAGATTTACGCTCCCTGGTGGCCAAACCATTTCTTTTAGAAAAAATAGAAATTATGTGCAAACGATTTCTCATCAGGAGCTGTATTCGGTGCAGAAGGTGTTTTTCAAATCGGACTCCTAGAAGTAAAGATATCGACAAAAATAAGATAGATATATATATACGCCACCTGGCGGAAAAACTGTGAAATATTTTAAGAAGAAAATATTCCGAAAATGTTTATCGATGTGAGTGGTATCAGTCCACGAAATAATTTTTTCAATCGATATTTAAGAAGCTTAGGCTCCTTGAAGATCATCAGCGGTATTCTGACTTACTCAGAGAACGACTGAAGGATCTGAAATCTTGTGAGAAGGATGTAGAATAGAAGTGGGAATGTTTTAAGAACTGTGTTGTTACTGCTGCTAAAGAGGTCTGTGGCACCACAATAGTGGGTAACAATAGAGGTGATGCTTGGTGGAATAGTGAGATTGATGAGGCAGTAAAGAAAAAGAAGGAAGCCTATTTGGGGATGTTGCAAGGTAGAGTATCTGTGGATGAATATCGCTGTAAGAAGCGTGAAGCTGCTATGCTGGTTTGCCACAGTAAGGCAAAAGATAGGAAAGAGAAAGTGGAAAGGCATGAACTGGCTTTTTGGAAAGATAGAAAATCCTTCTGGAAGTACATGAGACTCAGGAAAAATAGGGGAAACAAAGTTGTAAGTTGTGTGAAGAATGAGATTGGGGAAATGATATGGGAGCCCAATGAGTTAAGTGACAGATGGGGCGAATACTTCTGTGAGTTATTAGATCAGGAGAGCAAAAATGATTCTGAGACAGACGCAGATGATGTCACAATGAGGGATGAAAGCACAGGAGAGATCTCAAGAGAAAAAGTGTGTAAAGCTCTAAAATCTCTTCAGAATGGTAAGGCTCCAGGAGTTGATGGCATAACTGCAGAGATGTTGAAGTATGGTGGTGACTCTATAATTGACTGGTTAACTGAAATTTGCCAGTTGTGCTGGGAGTTAGGAATGATCCCTCGGGATTGGAAGGATGCTATCATTGTTCCCTTGTATAAGGGAAAAGGTGATCAGACTGAATGCAAGAACTATCGTGGTATTTGCCTACTGAGTGTGTCAGGGAAAGTGTTTGGTAAGGTTGTTATTGAAAAAGTACGGGGTCTTACATCAGAGAAAGTGTGGGATGTTCAGAGTGGTTTTATGCCTGGTAAAGGCTGCACTAACCAGATTTTTGCATTACGCATGATGATTGAAAAGTATCTGGCTGTTGGGAAGAAAGTTTTTACTGCCTTCATAGATTTAGAGAAAGCTTACGACCGAGTCAATAGGACACTTTTGTGCAAGGTATTGAATGAAAATGGTGTTACTGGGAATCTACTTAATAGTGTAAAAGCCATGTATGCTGGTAGTAGAGCTTGCGTACGATTGAATGGCGTTTTATCAAAATGGTTTTCCATTGGTGCAGGAGTTAGACAAGGTTGTGTAATGTCACCATGGCTGTTTAATATATTTATGGACGCATGCATGCGTGAGGCCAAAATAGATAATAGTGGTTTATCTCTTGGTGATATCCGTGTGTGCAGATTGCTGTATGCTGATGACACTGTCCTGTTGGCAGAGCAAAAGTGAGTTGCAGAGTATGTTGACTCGGATGCACGAAGTTTGCATGAAATTCAAACTGAGTATAAATAAGGGAAAAACCAAAGTTATGGTGTTTGAGAGAGGAACAGGTAGCACTGAATGTAATGTAAGTATAAATGGCACTGTGATTGACCAGGTGAGTGAGTTTGTGTATTTAGGAAGCATGTTTGACAGAGAGAACAAGTTGGATGGTGAAATCAGTAGGCGAGTGAATTCTTCTTTGAAAGTCATAGCTGCTCTGGGAGGTTTTCACAGGAATGATGGGTTCTCTAGAAAGTCCCGCATGGCTGTGTATGAAACAGTAATTGCTCCTACTCTGATGTATGGCAGTGAAACCTGGGTACTGCAGAAGAAACATAGGAGTGGAGAAATGCGTTACTTACGTGGGGTTTGTGGCAAGACACGATCTGATTGTGTGAGGAATGAAGATGTATTGCAGTTGTGTGATGTAAAGCAAAATGTTGTTAGCAAGGTGGAGACCAATATGCTTCGGTGGTTTGGCCATGTTGAAAGAATGAGTGATGAAATGCTTACTAAGAAAATATTTTCAGCCCAAGTGGCAGGAAGGAAAGGCAGAGGAAGACCAAAAAAGACATGGGTGGATCAGATTCTGGAGTGTCTGTATGAGAAAAAGATTATGAGTATGAAGTATAAAAGACCTTGTGTACGGCGTGTAATGGATATCAGTGAAGCACGAGTTGTATGTCAAGATCGCTCTAAATGGCGAAGTTTGATACAACAACAATAGGTAAAAATATCTGGAAGTTTGTATTTCTTTTTTCTTTTTGGAGCTAACCTCTGAATCTCAGAGAACAGCTTAGTGATATGTATGTGTGATGTATTTAAGAAGCTCAGGTTTTATGGCAAATACATCAGAAGCAAAATTTAACACTTACGGCCCTTGGTGGCCAAAGTATTTTTTACAAAAATTGGAAATTATATGCAAAAGATTTTCCATCAGGAGGTGTATCCGCTGAAGAAAAAAATTTCAGATTGGAGTTTTAGAAGAAGAGTTATCGGGGAAAATGCAATCTACTTTTACGACCCCTAGCGGAAAATCTATGCGTAATTTGAAAAAGTAACTATATCTAAAATACTTTTCGACATAAATGGAATCGAAAGATAAAAGAATTTTTTCAATCGGATGTTTAGAAGCAAATATGTAGAATAAAACGTATTTTTGAATTCGACATCATCTGCATTTACGCCCTCTAGCAGCGAGATGGTACATCGTAAACAAAACAAAGGAAATGAAGAATAATCATTTGCATATTTCAAGCTTCCCAATGCAAAAATAATTTTTCAAATCGAACTAATAGTTGCAGAGATATCGCGGGTACAGACGGATGGACGATTGGACGGACAAACCGGTAACGCATAAGCACGATCCTTTTTTACAAAAGACGTGCTAAAAACGCTCTGCGAAATTATAATTGATGTTAGTAAAACATTTAATTGTGAATAAACTTTGATACTTTACTCTAACTAAACAATTTGGTTGAGAGCGAGTACGAAACGAATCGACGCCGTTACCCGCCACTTAAACGGATTTAACGAATATGGAGCAAAAGTTAGCAAATAACCGTAAATTTGTCCTCTTTTAATGGAATGCCAAGTAACCAAGACCCCTGTGCAGAGGTGTAAAAAGGGTAGGGCTGCCGAGCCCTCTTTACAACTCAGCTCAAGATAGGGCGGAAATAACACTGCTAGACATCTGATTAAAATTGGAATTGTAACTTTCACCAGTTTCTGGTACACTTATAATACGAATTTCTTCCACAAAATTTAGAGATGATAGTTATTCACATTTAGAAATGAAGGAGAGGTTCTACAGTCCGTTCAATTAAAGACGAACCGTGGCGTGTGTTGAAAACAATGTGGACCACGATTTTTATTCAGTTGGATGGATGAGAATGCCGTTCACGTTTATGATCGAGCATAGCCCTCACTGCCAGTCATCACTATCAGTTGCATTCCAACCATTTGTTGTGTCACGGAAGGTCTCAGCTCCGAAGCAGTTGCGAAAAGCTGTAGAACCAGTCACAGTTGGATTGTGCCTCTGGCACAGAGAGATAACATTGGGTTATGATATTAATTTTGTTTTGCCGAGCATTATATACACTGAAGTGCCAGAAAAACTGGTACACCAGTCTAATACTTGGTAGGTCTCCCACGGGAGCGCAGGACTGCAGAAATACGACGGGGCATGGACTCGATTAGCTTCCGGAAATATCCTGTAGGCAATGCACACCATATTTCCTGCAGAGCGTTCCACAATTTGGGTGTATTCCGAAGTCTCGGATTCCTGTGTTCGATACCGCGTTGCAAATGTGTTCTATAACGTTCAGATTAGGGGACTTGGGTGGGAATGGCAACACCCCAAACTCAGATGAATGCTCCTCGAACCATACTGTGGCGTCCCGACAGTTGTGTGGAGGCGCATTGTACTGTTGGAACAGGCCTAACCAATCAGCATGAATGCAGGACATGAATGGGTATACTTCGTCAGAAACGATGCGCACATAGCGTTGGCCGGTCGCAGATATTTGTAGACGTACCAGGGGTCCCAGTAAAGTCCAGCTAAACACACCCGATACCATTATGGACCCCCACCAGCCGGTACAGTTCCCTGTTGACAGGCGGGATCCATGGCTTCATGGGGTTTGCGCCACACACGAATCCTTCCATCTGCCCGATGCAGTTGGAAACGCGACTCGTCAGACCAGGCTACTTGTTTCCAGTCATCAAGTGTCTAGTGGCGATGTTGCCGTGCCCAAGCGAGGCGCATAGCTCTGTGTCGTGCACCTATCATGGAGCCTCGAGTTGGGCGTCTGCTCCCAAAGCCCATTTAGTGCAGGGTACGTTGCACAATCCGGACGCTGATGCTTGTTGAGGCTAAAGCATTGAATTCCAATGATACCTGCGAGAGTGTTGCACGCCTATCGCGCGAAATGATTCTTGACAGCCGAAGATGGTCACGTTCACACAATGTCTTTTTACGGCCACACTGGTATCGTTGGTTGTAGGTTTTGCCGGAATTCTTGTAGTCAAGGTACACCCTTGCAATGGTTGTCCGTGAAAATCCAAACTTCGTTTTTACCTGCGAAGTACACTGGCGTGCAAACATTAAGGACGGGACGCTTTTTCGAATGTAACGTCGTGCAGAAGGGCTCGTCATCGACTCAAATCATACCATAAGATCCCCAAGATGTAAGAATATGTGACAAGTGAGCAAAACCGTCCTAACAAGGAATCCAAAGGGCAGAAAGCCACTTTATTGAAAAGGTAGCTTCGAGCACAACTGGCCAGAAGACAGAAACGTCCGTGTGACAGACAGCTGCCAAGAAAAATTCAGTCTATAGTAGGGAATATGATCACCCCTGACTGCGTTGCAGGATTTACAACGTCTGTCCATGCTGAGGACGAGGTTGTTAAGGAGCTGTTGAGGCATCGCCGCCCATTCCTCTTGTAGCGCCAATCGCAGCTGCGGAATCGTTGCTGGCGGCTGGTGACGTGCTGCCAAGCGTCTCCCGAGAAGGTTCCACACGTGTTCTATTGGATTCGGGTCCGGGGACCTCGCGGGTTAATCCATGCGTTGAATATCTTCACTCTCCAACGCTCTGCGAAAGCCACTGTACGATGAGGTGTAGCGTTGTCGTCCATGAAGAGGAACTCAGGACCCACATCACCTCTAAACAGACGCACGTGAGGCAGGAGGACCTCGGTACGAAAGCGGACACCAGTGACTTAACCTTCTTGGAAGATATGGAGGTCAGCACGGATACCAAGCATGATACCGCCCTAAACGAGAACTCCGCTACCTCCAACCGGTCTCTTTCGGTGATGTTGGAGGTGTGATTGCGTGTTCCCTGCTCTCTCCAGATGTGTATACGTCCAGAATCGCTCGTCAGACTAAATCGGCTCTCATCCGTAAAGAGAACTCGACCCCATCCGTAAAGAGAACTCGACCCCAGTTCTTGTGTTCCTGGCACCACAGAAACCGCCGTCTCCGATGAACATGCGTTAATGGCACACACCGTACTGGTCGTCGTGCAAATAGACCACCTCTGTGCAGCCTCCTGGCCACGCTAAAACGCGATACCGGACGTCCAGTGTTCTGTTGCATGTGCCTTGCGATTTCTCCCGCTGTCTGCCGTCTGTCTCTTCTCGCCTGTAGGATGATATACCGGTCGACTGCCGACGTGGATGCTCGTGGACGACCACTGCTAAACTCTCGGACAGCTGTCCCTGCCGTTAGAAATGCTCTCCAACCTCGTGAAACGATGCTGTGAGCGATCCCGAACTCTTCGGCCACACTAGTCACACTTCGACCTTCTTCCAACTGCTCAATGACGCGACCTCGGGTAAAGTCATCCAGATGTCGTCTACTGAATTGCCTGTTGGCCATATCATACAGTGGCAGCAACTCGACGTCGTTGAAACCGATGTTTACCGTGCAATAAGTTTCACCGAATTGCTGAGCGTACACCGCCCGTTGCTTTATACCCTTCCGACACTCCCCCCCCCCTACGTCAATCGGCATATATGCGCGTGCCCTACCGTACCGGACCCTAGTCTATCTCCTGAGTGGTCTTTTGGTCCGTTCTGCCTGCTTGTTCCGCTGTTATGCTAATTTCTCCTCGTCGTCCTTAATTTTTGCACACCAGTGTATTAAATGTTCTGAAAACTAGTTTGCTTAACATGATTTAAGATAAATAATATTGGTAGTTCTTATGTTCTGTAGAGTTACTTATATTGGTCTTAAAGTTCGAAACAAAAACTTTGAAACCATATTTGTTTTCCTAAATGTAACATATATCTGCAAATGCTTATTGTATTTACAATGTTGCAGCTCCCGTTTTATAAATCTGAAAATCAATTTGCGGATTCCGTTTTTGTTTTCGTTCTTTTTTCAGTCAGTAACCTTAGTTACAGGAATGAACGATTGTGGGACAATGTTTTCAAAGACTACGTCATTGTTTTTAGCTGTTATAAAAAATATCTGAACTAATTGTAATGAAAACAATATCATCATAATTGTAAACCATTATCAATCCACTGCTGGACGAAGATCTCTCCAAGCCTCTTCCACAACGGTCTGTCTTGTGCCAGTATTTCCCATGTTACTCCGGCATACTTTCGAATTTCATCCACCTATCTCCCATGTGGTCTTCTTCTGTGTCTTTTGCTGTTCCTTGGAATCCAATCTAAAATTTCGGCTGTCCATCGATGGTCTGTCTTTCTGGCAGTATGTCCAGCCCATTGCCATTTCAGGGATTTTACTCCGATCATGATGTCTTCCACTCTTGTCATTTTTCTGATCCACGGGTTCCTCTTCTTATCTCTCCTGGTTACAACAAGCATGCACCACTCCATGCCACTTTGAGTTGTCTGCAGCCTTTGTATTTAGTTAAGGTCCACGTCTCTGCACCATACGTAAGCACTGGAAGGATGCATTGATCAAACACTTTTCTTTTAAGACATAATGGCATATTGCTCTTGAAAATTATGCTGTTTCTTCCGAAAGCTCTCCAGGCAAGTTTTGTATGCCGATTAATTTCTTCATCAATGTGACCCTCACTTGATATCTGCTGTCCAAGATAAACGTACGTGTCTGTTATCTCCAGCTTTTCTCCATCAATCGATAAATCTTCATTTCTTGTAAAAGCATTGAACATCACTTTTGTCTTCTGAAAGTTTATTTTTAATCCAACTTCTTTACTCTTGTCAGCAAGTTCCTGGATCATACTCTGCAGCTCTGATGGGGTAGTTGCAAAAATGACTACGTCATCAACAAAACGAAGATGAGTTAGATAATCTCCATTAATCTTAGATTAATGGGATAAAGATTAATGGAAAACTGTATATATATATATATATATAGTATTCCTCCAGAAGATAAATATGAAACAAGAAGTGTTCACTGTTGCCATAATTGGCAGTAGGCATCTAGAAATATATTTCACTTTTAAAGTGGACCTCAACAATATCCATTTGCTAAAAACGCTTTTTTCCAAATGCTTGACCAAATTAATCAATTAACTAAGGACCTGAATTTAAATTCAATTAAAAAAATGTTCTTTGTACATACCTTACTACGTGATGTAACTGTGAAGTAACCCCTTTTAATAGCACGAATCCACTTAGAACACAAATCTTGGTCTTTTGGAAATCCATGCACACGACACGAAGTTTGAGTCCTGTTTCATAATTTCCACAGCAGCCGTGAACACAACAGGGAGGAGGCACAACCAAATAGCTATCTCATTCAATTGCCGGAATATAAAAACTGCAATTAAAATGCTGGTTGAAGCAAACCACAGGAAAGGAACACTGTTAATTCCATGCAAGCATGGACAACCATAAAAATCACAAGTCACGCGGTGAAGCGTAGCGAGTGGCCTCTGATCATTCGTCCGTGAGGGGTCCGGGTTCGAATCCCGGTGAGGCATAGAATTAGAGATCGGATCTGTATTCTTTTTTTTTTTTACGATGTACAATTTCGCCGCAAGAGGGCGTAAATGCAGATGATGTCGAATTCAAAAATACCTTTTATTCCACATATTTGCTTCTAAACATCCGATTGAAAAAAATCTTATCTTTCGATTCCATTTATGTCGAAGAGTATTTTAGATATAGTTACTTTTTCAAATTACGCATAGATTTTCCGCTAGGGGGCGTAAAAGTAAATTACATTTCCCCCGATAACGCTTCTTCTAGAACTCCGATTTGAAAACTTTTCTTCAGCGGATACACCTCCTGATGGAAAATTGTTTGCACATAATTTAAAATTTTTGGTAAATAATGCTTTGGCCACAAGGGGGCGTAAGTGTTCATTTTTGCTTCTGATGTATTTGCCATAAAAGCTGAGCTTCTAAAATATTGATTGAAAAGCTTCTTTCGTGGACTGATGTCACTGACATCGATAAACCTTTTCGGAATATTTTTTCTTCAAATAATCCACAGTTTCTCCACCAGGGGCGTAGAGGTATATCTTATTTTTGTCAATATCTCTACTTCTTGGAGTCCGATTTTTTGAAAATTTCCTTTGTTGGATAGTGCTTTCAGTGTGACACGTTTTTCACATAATTTGAAAATTTTCAACTTATTCGTAGATTTTCCGCTATGGGGCGTAAAGGTAAATTGCCTTTTCCCCTATATCTCTGCTTCTAAATCTCCGATTTGAAAACTTCTTTCTGCACCGGATACAGCTCCTGATGGGAAATCGTTTACACATAATTTCAAATTTTTGTAAAAAAAATAGTTTGGCCACCAGGGCGCGTAAATCTTAATTTCCGCTTCTGATGTATTTGCAGCAAAATATGAGCTTCTAAATTCTCGATTGAAAAAAAAAAAGTCGTTTGTAGACCGATACTACTCATACGACAAACCTTTTAGAAACATTTTTTCTCAAAATAATGCATGGTTTCTGCGCCAGGGGGCGTAGATGTATATGCTATTTTTGTCAATATCTCTACTTGTAGTATTCAGACTTGAAAAATTCCTTCTTTGTTGGATAGTGTTTCCAATGTGAAATGTTCTTCCTATAAATTCAAAATTTTCAAGTAAATCATAGACTTTCCGCCACGGGGCACAAAGGTAATTTGAGTTTTCTGCGTTATTTCTGCTTTTTTTTTTTTTTTTTTGATTGGAGGTTTAACGACCACCGTGAGCAACTCAATGGGCTCTAAGCAGTCGCCCGTCCCTAATTTAGGGTCACTGGTTCCAGGGAAGGGAGAGAGCCAGTGCCGTAAGACAAACACAACATCCATGCCTCACCGGGATTCGAACCCGGACCCCAGACGGACGAATGATCAGAGGCCAGCGCCTTAGACCACTGCGCCACCGGGGCGGCACTTCTTTCTTCCGCCAGATACTATTGTTTTCCGTACCGGTTCCATTGACTTTGAATAGCTTTGAAAAATCTAAGTTGCGTCAGAACGGATTCAAAAGTCGTGCTTATTACACTCGAAATTTCGGTGTCATCTTGTTTTAATTGTAATACACACTGGAACTAGTCAGAAATCTAACAACTTACCTTAGACCGGATAAAAGTTTTTTCGTTTTCAGTCTTCAGAATTAATACATTTCTAACCCACCCATTGGTTAAATATTTATATGCATCAAGGCTTTTATAAGCTTTCAGAGCTTTCCGGTATAACACGAAAAACTTATTAAATGGTTATAAATATCGTGATAGTTCAGAACAGGGAGAACCGTAGCAACACAAACTTCCAGACGATAGAAATATCTTTCAGGTATGCCATAGGGATCTTCTATGCCATTATTTCTAAGCTTTCCTTCGTAACGTTGCTTTTCCCCTACATTAAGATGACAAACTTTGTCAGAAAGAACAGTTTTTTAACTTTATTTACAGCAGCCATTGAAAAGCATGGAGAGAGACCAGCTCGGGTACGTTTTCATTTTTTTCATATGTAGAGGATTTTAGGAAGGGAGTGTCTGACCCTTAAACAACCCTTAGAAATAGGAAGCTAAGAGATTTGTGCCAGAGTGCCCGATAGGAATGTGACACGGAAGCGAAGAAGGGGGAGGAAGACGTCCTTATTTATTACCGGGGAACCTGTACGTGGGGGGTCCGACGGCTTAACGTGCCCATCCGACGCACGGCGTATATTTAGTGGATCAAGCGTTCATACCTGCCTGAGATCGAACCTGAGGCCCTTTCCGTGGCAGTCACGAACGTTGCCCACTAGGCCCCCCGCGACATCAGCTCGGGTACTTTCTAACCACCCGGAAGTCTAGCAGACATTTTTGTGACGTCACGTGCAAAGGCTCCAATAACAGTCGCCCGTCCCTTATTTAGATCACTGGTTCCAGGGAAGGGAGAGAGCCAGTGTCGGAACACAAAAATAACATCCATGCCACAGCGGGATACGAACCCGGCCCCATTTTTTTTTATTATTATGATTAGAGGTTTAACGACCACCGTGAGCAACTCAATGGGCTATAAGCAGTCGCCCGTCCCTAATTTTTTTTTTGATTGGAGGTTTAACGACCACCGTGAGCAACTCAATGGGCTATAAGCAGTCGCCCGTCCCTAATTTAGGGTCACTGGTTCCAGGGAAGGGAGAGAGCCAGTGCCGTAAGACAAACACAACATCCATGCCTGACCGGGATTCGAACCCGGACCCCTTACGGGCGAATGATCATAGGCCAACGCCTTAGACCACTGCGCCACCGGGGCGGCCGTCCCTAATTTAGGGTCACTGGTTCCAGGGAAGGGAGAGAGCCAGTGCCGTAAGACAAACACAACATCCATGCCTCACCGAGATTCGAACCCGGACCCCTTACCGACGAATGATCAGAGGCCAACGCCTTAGACCACTGCGCCACCGGGGCGGCAAATTTTCTGCTTCTGAAATTACGATTTGAAAACATCTTCCTGTATCGCATACCAGACCTGATTGAAAATATTTTTCACATAATTTCTAATGTTTGATAAAGAATGGCTTTGCCACCAGGGGGCACAAGTGCTAATTTCCGCTACAGATGTATTTGCAGCAAAATCTGGGCTCCTGAAAACTCGGCTAAATTTTTTTTTCTTGGACCGATACTGCTCATATGGAAAAACCTTTTTGAGAATACTTTCTTCCTAAAATAATGCGTGGTTTTTCTACCAGGGGACGTAAATACATCTCATTTTTGTCGATATCTCTGTTTCTAAGAGTCCGATTTGAAAAATTCTTTAGGTGTTGGAGAGAGTTTCCGATGCGAAATGTCTCTCATATAAATTCATGTTTTTCTTAACACACAAGTCTGCAACCAGAGGGCGTAAGATCACGATTCCATTTACTGCAATATCCAAGGGATTAAAAACCTGGTTGAAAAACTTTTTTTTTTTCGATTGGAGGTTTAACGACCACCGTGAGCAACTCAATGGGCTATAAGCAGTCGCCCGTCCCTAATTTAGGGTCACTGGTTCCAGGGAAGGGAGAGAGCCAGTGCCGTAAGACAAACACAACATCCATGCCTCACCGAGATTCGAACCCGCACTCCTTTCGGACGAATGATCAAAAGCCATCGCTGAGACCACTGCGTGCGACACCGGGGCGGAGTGTAGATCTGTCGATCAAAAGTACATCAGTGGCATAGAATTCTTTCGTTCTTTCTCTGGAACATACGTTTAAATAAAATTGTGAATTTTAATTTGTAGAGAACATACCAGATTTTAAATAGGACAATTTTTTCTCCTTGTTATTTAACATGGGCGTTTATGAATCACAGCAATTAAAGACTTCTCCACATGAAGAACAATATCTTATAAAAGCGAAAAATTTTAATAACAGCTTTCTAATAATTGATACAACGCTAAAAATCTAACATCGGAAGCTCAGAAAAGCAGACAATAAAATGTAAAACTCGCACCACAATACAATTTGCATTACGCAACACAATTTGTGGTAACATTATTTTAATACCTCCAGGGATTTTGCTTTGCGACTAAAAATATCTTACTAATTTCTTCGTTCCTTAATTTCTTCTCCAAGTAATATATTTCACGTTCGGCATTGAGTACCAAAAGCTTTAAAAGGACACAAATCCTTAAACATTTTTCTCTTTCTAGTTTTCTGGGACCAGTATCCAAAATGTATTTCAGCACTTGTAGTTTCATCTCGTTATTTCGAGCTTCGTCCGAGACAACACCAGATGATCCGTGATCGGGAAACAAAGTGTCTTTAATATCCATAAGGCACAGCCGAAATTCTGCAAAGACAAAATAAATTATTTTGAAAGCATATAATCTTGAAATCTTTACAGGGTTGTCATTATAAATATGGAAAGATTTCAGATACTTACAGGGGTGGACAAAAGTTCTGGCACAAAGCCGATAACTAAAGTCATTGCAGGATATCGGAGCGACATCCGTTCCATCGCTCTTATGCGTCATAACTTACATAAATATGCTTAGATTGCGAGTATGTTGTTCCGGAGGTATACTGAACCAATTCTGTTTAATATCATCGAAACGGGATCAAAGGTCAGGGCACAGGAGCAATATTTATTCCACAGCCGTTATCCTCATAACTTGAATACAAATGTTTGTAATGCGACAAAACTTTAGTATGTTGTTCCGGAGGTATACTGAACCAATTCTGTTTAATATCATCGAAACGGGGTCAAAGGTCAGGGCACAGGAGCAATATTTATTCCACAGCAGTTATCCTCATAACTTGAATACAAATGTTTGTAATGCGACAAAACTTTAGTATGTTGTTCCGGAGGCATACTGAACCAATTCTGTTTAATATCATCGAAACGGGGTCAAAGGTCAGGGCACAAGAGCAATATTTATTCCACAGCCGTTATCCTCATAACTTGACTAAAAACGCTTGTGTTCTGACAAAACTTTAGCACGTTGTTCCGGAGGTATACTGAACCCATTGTTTATTATCATCGAAATGGGGTCAAATGTCAGTGCACAGGAGTATAATATTTATTCCACAGCCATTATCTTGAATAAAAACGCTTGTATTCTGACAAAACTTTAGTACGTTGTTCCGGAGGTATACTGAACCAATTCTGTTAAATATCATCGAAACGGGGTCAAAGGTCAGGGCACAGGAGCAATATTTATTCCACAGCCGTTATCCTCATAACTTGAATAGAAATGTTTGTAATGCGACAAAACTTTAGTATGTTGTTCCGGAAGTATACTGAACCAATTCTGTTTAATATCATCGAAACGGGATCAAAGGGTCAGGGCACAGGAGCAATATTTATTCCACAGCCGTTATCCTCATAACTTGAATAGAAATGTTTGTAATGCGACAAAACTTTAGTACGTTGTTCCGGAGGTATACTGAACCAATTCTGTTTAATATCATCGAAACGGGATCAAAGGTCAGGGCACAGGAGCAATATTTATTCCACAGCCGTTATCCTCATAACTTGAATAGAAATGTTTGTAATGCGACAAAACTTTAGTACGTTGTTTCGGAGGTATACTGAACCAATTCTGTTTAATATCATCGAAACGGGATCAAAGGTCAGGGCACAGGAGCAATATTTATTCCACAGCCGTTATCCTCATAACTTGAATAGAAATGTTTGTAATGCGACAAAACTTTAGTACGTTGTTCCGGAGGTATACTGAACCAATTCTGTTTAATATCATCGAAACGGGATCAAAGGTCAGGGCACAGGAGCAATATTTATTCCACAGCCGTTATCCTCATAACTTGAATAGAAATGTTTGTAATGCGACAAAACTTTAGTACGTTGTTCCGGAGGTATACTGAACCAATTCTGTTTAATATCATCGAAACGGGATCAAAGGTCAGGGCACAGGAGCAATATTTATTCCACAGCCGTTATCCTCATAACTTGAATAGAAATGTTTGTAATGCGACAAAACTTTAGTACGTTGTTCCGGAGGTATACTGAACCAATTCTGTTTATCATCAAAATGGGGTCAAAGATCAGGACACAGGAGTATGATATTTATTCCACAGCCATTATCCTCATAACTTGACTAAAAACGCTTGGGTTCTGACAAAACTTTAGCACGTTGTTCCGGAGGTATACTGAACCCGTTGTTTAATATCATCGAAATGGGATCAAAGGTCAGGGCACAGGAGTATAATATTTATTCCACGGCCATTATCTTGAATAAAAACGCTTGTATTCTGACAAACCTTTAGTACGTTGTTCCGGAGGTATACTGAACCCGTTGTTTAATATCATCGAAATGGGATCAAAGGTCAGGGCACAGGAGTATAATATTTATTCCACGGCCATTATCTTGAATAAAAACGCTTGTATTCTGACAAACCTTTAGTACGTTGTTCCGGAGGTATACTGAACCAATTCTGTTTAATATCATCGAAACGGGATCAAAGGTCAGGGCACAGGAGCAATATTTATTCCACAGCCGTTATCCTCATAACTTGAATAGAAATGTTTGTAATGCGACAAAACTTTAGTACGTTGTTCCGGAGGTATACTGAACCAATTCTGTTTAATATCATCGAAACGGGATCAAAGGTCAGGGCACAGGAGCAATATTTATTCCACAGCCGTTATCCTCATAACTTGAATAGAAATCATGAAAGAAATACGGGATTACGCCATATAATACAAATTTTGAAGATGACAATCCGATTTTTGGCGTAAATGTGACAAGGATGGTAAGTCAGATAATATGCGAAAACTTGAAAATTTTCATCGTCCTGGAGCGGGGCTCGAACAAAATTTGTATTATATGGCGTAATCCCGTATTTCTTTCATGATTTATCTGCTTCTCCGGGCAATCACGGGATAGGATTGTTAACCTCCAGATTCGCTAAACATGAATGCCGGTTGCTTCGACTAGCGAATCCTGTGATGGTTAAATTCAAATTGATCGGAAACTTGAAACTTGGTCGTTCTGGGTGGTGTAGTGGTTAGCATACCTAGGCGTTTTCTGGGAGACGCGGGTTCGAGTCCCGCTCCAGGACGATGAAAATTTTCAAGTTTTCGCATATTATCTGACTTACCATCCTTGTCACATTTACGCCAAAAATCGGATTGTCATCTTCAAAATTTGTATTATATGGCGTAATCCCGTATTTCTTTCATGATTTATCTGCTTCTCCGGGCAATCACGGGATAGGATTGTTAACCTCCAGATTCGCTAAACATGAATGCCGGTTGCTTCGACTAGCGAATCCTGTGATGGTTAAATTCAAATTGATCGGAAACTTGAAACTTGGTCGTTCTGGGTGGTGTAGTGGTTAGCATACCTAGGCGTTTTCAGGGAGACGCGGGTTCGAGTCCCGCTCCAGGACGATGAAAATTTTCAAGTTTTCGCATATTATCTGACTTACCATCCTTGTCACATTTACGCCAAAAATCGGATTGTCATCTTCAAAATTTGAATAGAAATGTTTGTAATGCGACAAAACTTTAGTACGTTGTTCCGGAGGTATACTGAACCAATTCTGTTTAATATCATCGAAACGGGATCAAAGGTCAGGGCACAGGAGCAATATTTATTCCACAGCCGTTATCCTCATAACTTGAATAGAAATGTTTGTAATGCGACAAAACTTTAGTACGTTGTTCCGGAGGTATACTGAACCAATTCTGTTTAATATCATCGAAACGGGATCAAAGGTCAGGGCACAGGAGCAATATTTATTCCACAGCCGTTATCCTCATAACTTGAATAGAAATGTTTGTAATGCGACAAAACTTTAGTACGTTGTTCCGGAGGTATACTGAACCAATTCTGTTTAATATCATCGAAACGGGATCAAAGGTCAGGGCACAGGAGCAATATTTATTCCACAGCCGTTATCCTCATAACTTGAATAGAAATGTTTGTAATGCGACAAAACTTTAGTACGTTGTTCCGGAGGTATACTGAACCAATTCTGTTTATCATCAAAATGGGGTCAAAGATCAGGACACAGGAGTATGATATTTATTCCACAGCCATTATCCTCATAACTTGACTAAAAACGCTTGGGTTCTGACAAAACTTTAGCACGTTGTTCCGGAGGTATACTGAACCCGTTGTTTAATATCATCGAAATGGGGTCAAAGGTCAGGGCACAGGAGTATAATATTTATTCCACGGCCATTATCTTGAATAAAAACGCTTGTATTCTGACAAACCTTTAGTACGTTGTTCCGGAGGTATACTGAACCAATTCTGTTTAATATCATCGAAACGGGATCAAAGGGTCAGGGCACAGGAGCAATATTTATTCCACAGCCGTTATCCTCATAACTTGAATAGAAATGTTTGTAATGCGACAAAACTTTAGTACGTTGTTCCGGAGGTATACTGAACCAATTCTGTTTAATATCATCGAAACGGGATCAAAGGTCAGGGCACAGGAGCAATATTTATTCCACAGCCGTTATCCTCATAACTTGAATAGAAATGTTTGTAATGCGACAAAACTTTAGTACGTTGTTCCGGAGGTATACTGAACCAATTCTGTTTAATATCATCGAAACGGGATCAAAGGTCAGGGCACAGGAGCAATATTTATTCCACAGCCGTTATCCTCATAACTTGAATAGAAATGTTTGTAATGCGACAAAACTTTAGTACGTTGTTCCGGAGGTATACTGAACCAATTCTGTTTAATATCATCGAAACGGGATCAAAGGTCAGGGCACAGGAGCAATATTTATTCCACAGCCGTTATCCTCATAACTTGAATAGAAATGTTTGTAATGCGACAAAACTTTAGTACGTTGTTCCGGAGGTATACTGAACCAATTCTGTTTAATATCATCGAAACGGGATCAAAGGTCAGGGCACAGGAGCAATATTTATTCCACAGCCGTTATCCTCATAACTTGAATAGAAATGTTTGTAATGCGACAAAACTTTAGTACGTTGTTCCGGAGGTATACTGAACCAATTCTGTTTAATATCATCGAAACGGGATCAAAGGTCAGGGCACAGGAGCAATATTTATTCCACAGCCGTTATCCTCATAACTTGAATAGAAATGTTTGTAATGCGACAAAACTTTAGTACGTTGTTCCGGAGGTATACTGAACCAATTCTGTTTAATATCATCGAAACGGGATCAAAGGTCAGGGCACAGGAGCAATATTTATTCCACAGCCGTTATCCTCATAACTTGAATAGAAATGTTTGTAATGCGACAAAACTTTAGTACGTTGTTCCGGAGGTATACTGAACCAATTCTGTTTAATATCATCGAAACGGGATCAAAGGTCAGGGCACAGGAGCAATATTTATTCCACAGCCGTTATCCTCATAACTTGAATAGAAATGTTTGTAATGCGACAAAACTTTAGTACGTTGTTCCGGAGGTATACTGAACCCAATTCTGTTTATCATCATCAAATGGGGTCAAAGATCAGGGCACAGGAGTATGATATTTATTCCACAGCCATTATCCTCATAACTTGACTAAAAACGCTTGTGTTCTGACAAAACTTTAGCACGTTGTTCCGGAGGTATACTGAACCCATTTGTTTAATTATCATCGAAATGGGGTCAAATGTCAGGCACAGGAGTATAATATTTATTCCACAGCCATTATCTTGAATAAAAACGCTTGTATTCTGACAAAACTTTAGTACGTTGTTCCGGAGGTATACTGAACCAATTCTGTTTAATATCATCGAAACGGGATCAAAGGTCAGGGCACAGGAGCAATATTTATTCCACAGCCGTTATCCTCATAACTTGAATAGAAATGTTTGTAATGCGACAAAACTTTAGTACGTTGTTCCGGAGGTATACTGAACCAATTCTGTTTAATATCATCGAAACGGGATCAAAGGTCAGGGCACAGGAGCAATATTTATTCCACAGCCGTTATCCTCATAACTTGAATAGAAATGTTTGTAATGCGACAAAACTTTAGTACGTTGTTCCGGAGGTATACTGAACCAATTCTGTTTAATATCATCGAAACGGGATCAAAGGTCAGGGCACAGGAGCAATATTTATTCCACAGCCGTTATCCTCATAACTTGAATAGAAATGTTTGTAATGCGACAAAACTTTAGTACGTTGTTCCGGAGGTATACTGAACCAATTCTGTTTAATATCATCGAAACGGGATCAAAGGTCAGGGCACAGGAGCAATATTTATTCCACAGCCGTTATCCTCATAACTTGAATAGAAATGTTTGTAATGCGACAAAACTTTAGTACGTTGTTCCGGAGGTATACTGAACCAATTCTGTTTAATATCATCGAAACGGGATCAAAGGTCAGGCACAGGAGCAATATTTATTCCACAGCCGTTATCCTCATAACTTGAATAGAAATGTTTGTAATGCGACAAAACTTTAGTACGTTGTTCCGGAGGTATACTGAACCAATTCTGTTTAATATCATCGAAACGGGATCAAAGGTCAGGGCACAGGAGCAATATTTATTCCACAGCCGTTATCCTCATAACTTGAATAGAAATGTTTGTAATGCGACAAAACTTTAGTACGTTGTTCCGGAGGTATACTGAACCAATTCTGTTTAATATCATCGAAACGGGATCAAAGGTCAGGGCACAGGAGCAATATTTATTCCACAGCCGTTATCCTCATAACTTGAATAGAAATGTTTGTAATGCGACAAAACTTTAGTACGTTGTTCCGGAGGTATACTGAACCAATTCTGTTTAATATCATCGAAACGGGGTCAAAGGTCAGGGCACAGGAGCAATATTTATTCCACAGCCGTTATCCTCATAACTTGAATAGAAATGTTTGTAATGCGACAAAACTTTAGTACGTTGTTCCGGAGGTATACTGAACCAATTCTGTTTAATATCATCGAAACGGGATCAAAGGTCAGGGCACAGGAGCAATATTTATTCCACAGCCGTTATCCTCATAACTTGAATAGAAATGTTTGTAATGCGACAAAACTTTAGTACGTTGTTCCGGAGGTATACTGAACCAATTCTGTTTAATATCATCGAAACGGGATCAAAGGTCAGGGCACAGGAGCAATATTTATTCCACAGCCGTTATCCTCATAACTTGAATAGAAATGTTTGTAATGCGACAAAACTTTAGTACGTTGTTCCGGAGGTATACTGAACCAATTCTGTTTAATATCATCGAAACGGGATCAAAGGTCAGGGCACAGGAGCAATATTTATTCCACAGCCGTTATCCTCATAACTTGAATAGAAATGTTTGTAATGCGACAAAACTTTAGTACGTTGTTCCGGAGGTATACTGAACCAATTCTGTTTAATATCATCGAAACGGGATCAAAGGTCAGGGCACAGGAGCAATATTTATTCCACAGCCGTTATCCTCATAACTTGAATAGAAATGTTTGTAATGCGACAAAACTTTAGTACGTTGTTCCGGAGGTATACTGAACCAATTCTGTTTAATATCATCGAAACGGGATCAAAGGTCAGGGCACAGGAGCAATATTTATTCCACAGCCGTTATCCTCATAACTTGAATAGAAATGTTTGTAATGCGACAAAACTTTAGTACGTTGTTCCGGAGGTATACTGAACCAATTCTGTTTAATATCATCGAAACGGGATCAAAGGTCAGGGCACAGGAGCAATATTTATTCCACAGCCGTTATCCTCATAACTTGAATAGAAATGTTTGTAATGCGACAAAACTTTAGTACGTTGTTCCGGAGGTATACTGAACCAATTCTGTTTAATATCATCGAAAATGGGGTCAAAGGTCAGGGCACAGGAGCAATATTTATTCCACAGCCGTTATCCTCATAACTTGACTAAAAACGCTTGGTTCTGACAAAACTTTAGCACGTTGTTCCGGAGGTATACTGAACCAATTCTGTTTAATATCATCGAAATGGGGTCAAAGGTCAGGGCACAGGAGCAAATATTTATTCCACAGCCGTTATCCTCATCTTGAATAGAAACGCTTGTAATTCTGACAAAACTTTAGTACGTTGTTCCGGAGGTATACTGAACCAATTCTGTTTAATATCATCGAAACGGGATCAAAGGTCAGGGCACAGGAGCAATATTTATTCCACAGCCGTTATCCTCATAACTTGAATAGAAATGTTTGTAATGCGACAAAACTTTAGTACGTTGTTCCGGAGGTATACTGAACCAATTCTGTTTAATATCATCGAAACGGGATCAAAGGTCAGGGCACAGGAGCAATATTTATTCCACAGCCGTTATCACCATAACTTGAATAAATGTTTGTGACGACAAAACTTTAGTACGTTGTTCCGGAGGTATACTAAGACCAGTTCGACAATATCATCGAAACGGGATCAAAGGTCAGGGCACAGGAGCAATATTAATTCCACAGCCGTTATCCTCATAACTTGAATAGAAATGTTTGTAATGCGACAAAACTTTAGTACGTTGTTCGGAGGTATACTGAACCAATTCTGTTTAATATCATCGAAACGGGATCAAAGGTCAGGGCACAGGAGCAATATTTATTCCACAGCCGTTATCCTCATAACTTGAATAGAAATGTTTGTAATGCGACAAAACTTTAGTACGTTGTTCCGGAGGTATACTGAACCAATTCTGTTAAATATCATCGAAACGTGATCAAGGTCAAGGACATAGAACATGTTACGTTCACAATGATATCCTCATAACTTGAATAGAAATGTTTGTAATGCGACAAAACTTTAGTACGTTGTTCCGGGTATACTAAACCAATTCTGTTTAATATCATTCAGGGAAACGGGATCAAAGGTCAGGGCACAGGAGCAATATTTATTCCACAGCCGTTATCCTCATAACTTGAATAGAAATGTTTGTAATGCGACAAAACTTTGGTACGTTGTTCGGAGGTATGCAGACCAATTCTGTTTAATATCATCGAAACGGGATCAAAGGTCAGGGCACAGGAGCAATATTTATTCCACAGCCGTTATCCTCATAACTTGAATAGGAAATATTTATATATGCATTGAAACTTTGAAATACGTTGTTCAGGGTGTCACCCAGACCAAGTTGAAAACATCATCATCGAAACAGGATCAAAGGTCAGGGCACAGGAGCAATATTTGTTCACGGCCGTTATCCTCATAACTTGAATAGAAATGTTTGTAATGCGACAAAACTTTAGTACTTTGTTCGGAGGTATACTGAACCAATTCTGTTTTATCATCAAAATGGGGTCAAAGATCAGAACACAGGAGTATGATATTTATTCCACAGCCATTATCCTCATAACTTGACTAAAAACGCTTGGGTTCTGACAAAACTTTAGCACGTTGTTCCGGAGGTATACTGAACCCGTTGTTTAATATCATCGAAATGGGGTCAAAGGTCAGGGCACAGGAGTATAATATTTATTCCTGGCCATTATCTTGAATAAAAACGCTTGTATTCCGTGAAACCTGGTACGTTGTTTCTTGAGAAATTATACTGAACCAATTCTGTTTAATATCATCAAAGTGGGATCAAAGGGTCAGGGCGGGAGCAATATTTATTCCACAGCCGTTATCCTCATAACTTGAATAGAAATGTTTGTAATGCGACAAAACTTTAGTACGTTGTTCCGGAGGTATACTGAACCAATTCTGTTTAATATCATCGAAACAAGGATCAAAGGTCGAGAACAAAGATATTATTCCATGATTATCCTCATAACTTGAATAGAAATGTTTATGCTTGACAAACTTTGTGCGTTGTTCCGGAGGTATACTGAACCAATTCTAATTTGTCATCGGAAACGGGATCAAAGGTCAGGGCCTGGGGCAATATTTATTCCACAGCCGTTATCCTCATAACTTGAATAGAAATGTTTGTAATGCATTACTTTAGTACGTTGTTCCGGGTATACTGAACCAATTCTGTTTAATATCATCGAAACAGGATCAAAGGTCAGGGCACAGGAGCAATATTTATTCACAGCCGTTATCCTCATAACTTGAATAGAAATGTTTGTAATGCGACAAAACTTTAGTACGTTGTTCGGAGGTATACTGAACCAATTCTGTTTAATATCATCGAAACGGGATCAAAGGTCGGGGCACAGGAGCAATATTTATTCCACAGCCGTTATCCTCATAACTTGAATAAAATGTTTGTAGTCTTTGACAAAACTTTAGTACGTTGTTCGGAGGTATACTGAACCAATTCTGTTTAATATCATCAAACGGATCAAGAGTCAGACACAGGAGCAATATTTATTCCACAGCCATTATCCTCATAACTTGAATAGAAATGTTTGTAATGCGACAAAACTTTGGTACGTTGTTCCGGAGGTATACTGAACCAATTCTGTTTAATATCATCGAAACAGGATCAAAGGTCAGGGCACAGGAGCAATATTTATTCCACAGCCACCGTTATCCTCATAACTTGAATAGAAATGTTTGTAATGCGACAAAACTTTAGTACGTTGTTCGGAGGTATACTGAACCAATTCTGTTTAATATCATCGAAACGGGGTCAAAGGTCAGGGCACAGGAGCAATATTTATTCCACAGCCGTTATCCTCATAACTTGAATAGAAATGTTTGTAATGCGACAAAACTTTAGTACGTTGTTCCGGAGGTATACTGAACCCATTCTGTTTATCATCAAAATGGGGTCAAAGATCAGGATACAGGAGTATGATATTTATTCCACAGCCATTATCCTCATAACTTGACTAAAAACGCTGGGTTCTGACAAAACTTTAGCACGTTGTTCCGGGTATACTGAACCCGTTGTTTAATATCATCGAAATGGGGTCAAGGTCAGACGGGAACATAATATTCATTCACATTACAGCCTTGAATAAAAACGCTTGTATTCTGACAAACCTTTAGTACGTGTTCCAGGTATACTGGACCAAATTTCAACACAATATATCGAAACGGGATCGAGGTCAGACTTTCAAGACGATACCATTACCAGCCGTTATCACCACTAACTTGAATAGAAATGTTTGTAATGCGACAAAACTTTAGTACGTTGTTCCGGAGGTATACTGAACCAATTCTGTTTAATATCATCGAAACAGGATCAAAGGTCAGGGCACAGGAGCAATATTTATTCCACAGCCGTTATCCTCATAACTTGAATGAAATGTTGAAAGTAGAGCAAACTTTAGTACGTTATTCCGGAGGTATACTGAACCAATTCTGTTTAATATCATCGAAACGGGATCAAAGGTCAGGGCACAGGAGCAATATTTGATACACAGCCGTTATCCTCATAACTAGAATAGAAATGTTTGTAATGCGACAAAACTTTAGTACGTTGTTCCGGAGGTATACTGAACCAATTCTGTTTAATATCATCGAAACGGGATCAAAGGTCAGGGCACAGGAGCAATATTTATTCCACAGCCGTTATCCTCATAACTTGAATAGAAATGTTTGTAATGCGACAAAACTTTAGTACGTTGTTCCCGGAGGTATACTGAACCAATTCTGTTTATCATCAAAATGGGGTCAAAGATCCGGAACCACAGGAGTATGATATTTATTCCACAGCCGCTGTCATAGCAAAACTAAAACGCTTGGGTTCTGACAAAACTTTAGCACGTTGTTCCGGAGGTATACTGAACCCGTTGTTAATATCATCGAAATGGGGTCAAAGGTCAGGGCACAGGAGTATAATATTTATTCCACGGCCATTATCTTGAATAAGAACGCTTGTATTCTGACAAACCTTTAGTACGTTGTTCCGGAGGTATACTGAACCAATTCTGTTTAATATCATCGAAACGGGATCAAAGGGTCAGGGCACAGGAGCAATATTTATTCCACAGCCGTTATCCTCATAACTTGAATAGAAATGTTTGTAATGCGACAAAAACTTTAGTACGTTGTTCCGGAGGTATACGAACCAGTTCGCCCAATATCATCGAAACGGGATCAAAGGTCAGAACTTCGGAGGCAATATTTATTCCACAGCCGTTATCCTCATAACTTGAATAGAAATGTTTGTAATGCGACAAAACTTTAGTACGTTGTTCCGGAGGTATACTGAACCAATTCTGTTAATATCATCGAAACGGGATCAAAGGTCAGGGCACAGGAGCAATATTTATTCCACAGCCGTTATCCTCATAACTTGAATAGAAATGTTTGTAATGCGACAAAACTTTGGTACGTTGTTCCGGAGGTATACTGAACCAATTGTTGTTAATAAAGACAGGATCAAAGGTCAGGGCACAGGAGCAATATTTGTTATTCCACAGCCGTTGTCCTCATAACTTGAATAGAAATGTTTGTAATGCGACAAAACTTTAGTACGTTGTTTCAGGTATACTGAACCAATTCTGTTTAATATCATCGAAAAGCTCAGGATCGAGGTCAGGGCACAGGAGCAATATTTATTCCACAGCCGTTATCCTCATAACTTGAATAGAAATGTTTGTAATGCGACAAAACTTTAGTACGTTGTTCCGGTATACTGAACCAATTCTGTTTAATATCATCGAAACGGGATCAAGATCAGGGCACAGGAGCAATATTTATTCCACAGCCGTTATCCTCATAGCTTGAATAGAAATGTTTGTAATGCGACAAAACTTTAGTACGTTATTTCCAGGTACACTGAACCAATTCTGTTTAATATCATCGAAACGGGATCAAAGGTCAGGGCACAGGAGCAATATTTATTCCTATGCATTCTCCTCATAACTTGAATAGAAATGTTTGTAATGCGACAAAACTTTAGTACGTTGTTCGGAGGTATACTGAACCAATTCTGTTTAATATCAACAAAACGGGATCAAAGGTCAGGGCACAGGAGCAATATTTATTCCACAGCCGTTATCCTCATAACTTGAATAGAAATGTTTGCGAATAATAAAACTTTATTTTGTTATTGGAGGTATACTGAACCAATTCTGTTTAATATCATCGAAACGGGATCAAGGTCGAAACCTTTTGAAAGAATAGCTCTTCCTTCCACAGCCGTTATCCTCATAACTTGAATAGAAATGTTTGTAATGCGACAAAACTTTAGTACGTTGTTCCGGAGGTATACTGAACCAATTCTGTTTAATATCATCGAAACGGGATCAAGTCAGGAGCCTAGAACAATATTAATTCCACAGCCGTTATCCTCATAACTTGAATAGAAATGTTTGTAATGCGACAAAACTTTAGTACGTTGTTCGGAGGTATACTGAACCCATTCTGTTTATCATCAAAATGGGGTCAAAGATCAGGACACAGGAGTATGATATTTATTCCACAGCCATTATCTTGAATAAAAACGCTTGTATTCTGACAAAACTTTAGTACGTTGTTCCGGAGGTACACTGAACCAATTCTGTTTAATGTCATTGAAACGGGGTCAAAGGTCAGGGCACAGGAGTATAATATTTATTCCACAGCCATTATCGTCATAACTTGATTAAAAATCTTTGTATTTCGACAAAACTTTAATACGTTGTTCCGGAGGCATACTGAACCAATTCTGTTTAATATCATCGAAACGGGATCAAAGGTCAGGGCACAGGAGCAATATTTATTCCACAGCCGTTATCCTCATAACTTGAATAGAAATGTTTGTAATGCGACAAAACTTTAGTACGTTGATCCGGAGGTATACTGAACCAATTCTGTTTAATATCATCGAAACGGGGTCAAAGGTCAGGGCACAGGAGCAATATTTATTCCACAGCCGTTATCCTCATAACTTGAATAGAAATGTATGTAATGCGACAAAACTTTAGTACGTTGTTCCGGAGGTATACTGAACCCATTCTGTTTATCATCACCAAAAAGGGGTCAAAGATCAGGGCACAGGAGTATGATATTTATTCCACAGCCATTAATTATCCTCATAACTTGACTAAAAACGCTTGTGTTCTGACAAAACTTTAGCACGTTGTTCCGGAGGTATACTGAACCAATTCTGTTTAATGTCATTGAAACGGGGTCAAAGGTCAGGACACAGGAGCGAGATTTATTCCACAGCCATTATCGTCATAACTTGATTAAAAATGTTTGTATTTCGGCAAAACTTTAGTACGTTGTTCCGGAGGTATACTGAACCAATTCTGCTTAATATTAACGAAATGGGGTCGAAGGTCAGGGCACAGGAGTGAGATTTATTCCACAGCCATAATTCTCATAACTTGAGTAATGATTTCTGGCATGTTGCAAAGCGTATCATAATCAATGCATTGCACGATTTTACTAACTTGTTTTAGCATTGCATTGAGTAATGATTTCTCGTCTCTGCTTCGTACGTAAGCACTGGAAGGATGCATTAATTAAACATTCTTTTTGGACATAAAGCCCTATTGCACTTAAAAAATCGTACTGTTTTTTCCAAAAGCTTTCAAACCAAGTTTCATACGCCAATTAATTTCTTCATCAATGTGACCCTCACTTGATATCTGTATCCAAAGGTAAATGTAGGAATTGGTTATGCTCAGCTTTTCCCCATTTAATTTCTCCAAGGAACGAAGATTCTCCACTGACAAATCTTCATTCCTTGTAAAAGCTCTGTACATTAGTTCTGAAAGTTCATTTTTAATCCCATTTCTTTATCTTTCTCCGCAAGTTCCTGGATCATACTCTGCAGCTCTGAAGTTTTATTTCAAAAACCTCTGAAGGGTTCTACGTAATATTGTTTTCTATTCAAAAATAAAACTGGCTCAGGAACACCTTGACCCGACCAGTTTGATCCTCAAGAGATTGTTGACCCGATGACCGGTTTTAATCTCTGTCAGCAACCAGTGTCAATACTTTTTTTTGTTTTTATTGTAGGTTTAACGACCACCGTGAGCAACTCAATGGGCTATAAGCAGTCGCCCGTCCCTAATTTAGGGTCACTGGTTCCAGTGAAGGGAGAGAGTCAGTGCCGTAAGACAAGCACAACATCCATGCCTGAGCGGGATTCGAACCCGGATCCCTTTCGGACGAATGATCATAGGCCATCGCTTAGACCACTGCACCAGCGGGGCGGCAACCCTTCGGGTGATGCCAACTCCAGAAACCCCAAGCAAACACCCTCAGGCTACGCGTCTTGGTAGAGTAGCCAAAGAGGCCTATGTGTTTAGCTAGTTGTCTGAGCAAGACTTCAACTCTAGGAACGGGCAGTGCGTCTGTCTCTCAGTTCCCGGTTCCCTGGAAACCGTAGCCTTAAAAAGTTGGAACGGGAGATCCCTCCAGAGTTTGTGATGCTTCTTCTTAAACCACGAAAATTTAGTGAAATCATGCAATGCATTGATTATGATACGCTTTACAACATACCAGAGATCATATTTCGCTCCTGTGCCCTGACCTTTGACCCCGTTTCGATGTTATTCAAAACAACTGGTTCAGTACACCTCCGAAACAACATACTAAGGTTTTGTTGCAGTAGAAGCATTTTTTACGTAATTTATAATGCATAAGGGTAATGGATTGTAACCCGGTCCTATGTCCTGAACTTTGACCCCATTTCGTCGATTTTCAATAGGGTTCCGTCCCCAGGTAGTCTCCTACCACGTACTAAACTTTCATCGAAATTCAACCATTTTTGCGCGAGTTGTCGTGAAGACGGACAGGCGGACGGACAAAGCTGGAGCATTTACGCTTCTTCAACCTACGCTTGGGAAGCATAAAAAAATGGATCTATGTTAGAAAAATGTCAACCTACATGGCACTTCATTACAGTAAAGTTAGGAGTCAACCAGACAGAGCTTCCTCCGGTAGCATAGTAATGTCGAATCGACGTCGATGTTTATTTACCAGGTCAATATTACGTCGAGGCTAAGTTTTCCATGTAAAATCGATGAGATGGAACATAGAAAAACCATTACATTGAATTTCAGCACACGTGAAGACGGTTTTACGCAGTTTACCCCTTTAGTTCCATTAGGTCGAATAATCGATGTTTTTATGCGATCTGTAAGCATCGCGCGCATGCGCCTTTGCAACCATTACGCCAAACAATCTTTTTGGATGCTGAGATGCTGGCCGGTCGTATCATTTCTGTTGCAAGACGAGATTCTTACCCGTCTCCTTTTTCGCCGGTAAGTTAAAAGTTGTTTTTTTGCTTAAGTATGTTTATAAGAAGTTGAGTGTCGTTCCTTTAAGTAGAAATACTTTTTAAGTTATTAAGTGTGCAACTTAATTCTCGGCCCCTAACCGAAAGCGATCGTAGAAAGTCGGCAAATGCAAATAGCTGTGTGCGATAATGGCTGATTGCAGCGCCATCCAACAGCTTTCCAGGCAACCATAACCGCTCACATCTGTAGTGACAAAAGGGACGAAAGTTGACGGTGAAAGCAATGTCGTTCGAGAAGCAACATTTGAGGCAATGCCTCCTGTTCACGTTTCAGCTGAAAAAAGTGCCCTGGAAATGCTCTGTACTGCTTTGGGTGAGGTTGCTGTGTCCTACAGTACGTGTAAGAAGTTGTTCCAGCGGTTTAAGCAGGGAAATTTCGATTTCCGTGACGCAGAACGTCCGGGACAGCCACAGAAAGTTGACGATGAGGAACTGGAACAACTGTTGGACGCGGATCCCTGTTGCACACAGTCAGAGCTCGCCCAGGAACTCGGAGTAACACGGCAAGCCATTGCAAAGCACCTGCACAAGCTTGGACGGATTCGCAAGGAGGGCCGTTGGGTGCCCCACCAACTCACAGCTGCGAACAAGTCTAGGCGCTACGATGTTGCTGTGTCTTTGATCTCCAGATTCAAGAAGGATTTCCTCCACAAGATTTTTTTTTTTTGATTGGAGGTTTAACGACCACCGTGAGCAACTCAATGGGCTATAAGCAGTCGCCCGTCCCTAATTTAGGGTCACTGGTTCCAGGGAAGGGAGAAAGCCAGTGCCGTAAGACAAACACAACATCCATGCCTCACCGGGATTCGAACCCGGACCCCTTTCGGACGAATGATCACAGACCAACGCCTTAGACCACTGCGCCACCGGGGCGGCCACAAGATTTTGACCTGTGATGAGAAGTGGATCCTCTACGATTATCCTAAGTTGCGCAAATCGTGGGTATATCTAGGTCAGCCTACCACCAGTACCGCCAAACCGAATATCCATGCCAAGAAGTTGTTGCTGTGCGTATGGTGGGATCAGCGCGGTGTAGTACACTATGAGTTGCTCAAATCTGGTGAAATGGTCATTACCGAGCGTTATTGTCAGCAACTCATTCGTGTGAGTGACGCAATGGAGGCGAAAACAGTAGTTCGGTCCTGTTGCTTCAGGATAACGCGCGTCCTCACACCGCGAAAACGACGGGATGGGGGATTTTGTCCCACCCGGCATATTCTCCAGATTTCTCCCCGTCGGATTATCACCTCTTTCGCTCCCTGCAGCATCACCTGAGTGATACGCACTGCACTTCTGTCGAGGAGGTCCACACAAGTATTTGTCGACTTGAAACAGCCCTCTTTTTTCGGCAGTGGCATTCGGCAGCTCGCTGACCCAGGGCTCAAATGTATCCAACACGACGGGGATTATTTCCCTGATTCGATACGTATTCGATTTGCTATAAATTGCTGCCAACGTGTGTCTGTGACCCAGAATTAAGTTGCACACCTAATATATAATTTGTACGTACGCATATGCCAATTAGGGATAGGCCTAGCGCTATGCTGACAGATCACCAAAAATTCTGTAAAATTTTTGAGAATTGTGTCTTTTCGAATGCGTCCGAAAAGATTTGAATGTTGAAACAAAAATAAATTATTTGATCTTTTAATCGTAGACAGGGTCGTAGAATCGTACTACAAATACAAATAGATTCTACGTTTTATGTCACGATTAAGAGGTTAGAATTTCATGTTTCAACATCTAAATTGTAGAGTAAACGTAGATTCGACATTACAACAGTACTAGAATCGATGACTAAATTGCGTAATATCAACGTAGAATCGACGTCTACACTACATAGCAACGATATATAAGTTCCTTTCGAAAAGTCGAATCTTCGTTTACTGTTGATTTAATATCTATTAAATAAGTTTATAATTAGAAGTCAGAAAGACGTAACAAAAGTAGACATGGCTATCTATATTCGACGTTTCATATCGACCAAAAATTTGACGTAGTGTGCCACCGGGGTAGAGTCTAACCTCAGAGACTTCACTCGATATAATCCAATTTGCTACCACGAGAGCCAATAGGGAGGAGCAGAAGGGGGCACTTGCCCTCCCCTAGCAATCTGACTATAGTAGAATCGACGTCTAAACTACGTAGCAACGATGTATGTTTTTCTCGAAAGACCGAATCTTCGTCTACCGTTGCCTTAATATAGACTTAATAGGTTTAAAATTGTGACGTCGAAAAGACGTAACAAAAGTGGACATGGCTATCTATATTCGACGTTTTACATCGACAAAAAAATCGATCAAGCATTCGACGTCAAAAAGACGTAACAAAGGTGGACATGGATATCTATATTCGACGTTTCATATCGACCAATAGTCGATCAAAAATTTGACGTCGGATCGACGTAGTTGGCTACCGGAGTTAAGTCCGACTTCAGACTTTTTTTTTTTTTTTGATTGGAGATTTAACGACCACCGTGAGCAACTCAATGGGCTATAAGCAGTCGCCCGTCCCTAATTTAGGGTCACTGGTTCCAGGGAAGGGAGAGAGCCAATGTCGTAAGACAAACACAACAGCCATGCCTGACCGGGATTCGAACCCGGACCCCTTACGGACGAATGATCAGAGGCCAGCGCCTTAGACCACTGCGCCACCGGGGCGGCTATAAAGAGTTCTGCGATGACATTATTTCTGATAGCAGATTTTTTAGCACGTCTTTTGTAAAAAAAGATCATGCTTCTTTTATCGGTTTGTCCGTCCGTCCGCCTGTACCCACGATATCTTAGCAACTATTAGTCCGATTTAAAAATTATTTTTTTTTGCATTGGGAAGCTTGAAATATGTAAATGCTGATCCTTTATTTCGTTTTTTTTTACGATGTACAATTTCGCCGATAGAGGGCGTAAATGCAGATGATGTCGAATTCAAAAATACGTTTTAATCCACATATTTGCTTCTAAACATCCGATTGATAAAATTCTTTTATCTTTCGATTCCATTTATGTCGAAGAGTATTTTAGATATAGTTACTTTTTCAAATTACGCACAGATTTTCCGCTAGGGGGCGTAAAAGTAAACTACATTTTCCCCGATAACTTCTTCTAAAACTCCGATTTGAAAAAAATGTCTTCAGCGGATACATCTGATAGAAAATCTTTTGCACATAATTTCAAATTTTTGGTAAAGAATACTTTGGCCACCAGGGGGCGTAACAGTTAATTTTTGCTTCTGATGTATTTGCCATAAAATCGGAGCTTCTAAATTATCGATTGAAAAAATTCTTTCATGAACTGGTGCCCCTCACGTCGATAAACGTTTTCGGAATATTTTCTTCTTAAAATATTCCACAGTTTCTCCGCCAGGGGGCGTACATGTATATCTTATTTTTGTCAATATCTCTATTTCTAGGCGTCCGATTTGAAAATTTCCTTCTTTGTTGGATAGTGTTTTCTGTGTGACATGATTTTCATATAATTTCAAAATTTTCAAGTAATTCATAGACTTTCCGCTAGGGGGCGTTGCGGTAAATTGCGTTTCCCCCTATGTCTCTGCTTCTAAATCTCCGATTTGAAAAATTCTTTCTGCACCGGATACAGCTCCTGATGGGAAATCGTTTGCACATAATTTCCAGTTTTTGTAAAAAAATAGTTTGACCACCAGGGGGCTTAAATCTTAATTTCCGCTTCTCTTGTATTTGCAGCAAAATATGAGCTTCTAAATTCTCGATTGAAAAAAACTTCGTTTGTTGACCGATACTACTCATGTCGACAAACCTTTTAGGAGCATTTTCTTCTTGAAATAATGCATGGTTTGTACTCCAGGGGTGTAGATGTATATCTTATTTTTGTCAATATCTCTACTTCTAAGAGTACGATTTGAAAAATTCCTTCTTTGTTGGATAGTGTTTCCGATGCGAAATGTTTTTCCTATAAATTCAAATTTTTCAAGTAAATCATACACTTTCCGCTAGGGGGCACAAAGGTAAATTGCGTTTTCTGCGTTATTTCTGCTCCTAAAGCTCTGATTTGAAAAATTCTTCCTGCATCGCATACAAGACCTGATGGAAAATATTTTTCACATAATTTCTAATGTTTGGTAAAGAATGGTTTAGCCACCAGGGGTCATAAGTGTTAATTTCTGCTTCTGAAGTATTTGTTGCAAAATCTGGTCTTCTGAAAACTCGACTAATTTTTTTTTTTTCTTCGGCCGATACCGCTTATACGGATAAACCTTTTGAGAATACTTTCTTCCTAAAATAATGCGTGGTTTTCCCACCAGGGGACGTAAAGTCACATCCTATTTTTGTCGATATCTCTGTTTCTAAGAGTTCGTAAGCTCACGTTTCCATTTACAGCAATATCTGAGGGATTCAAAAACCCGATTGAAAATCTTCTTTCTTTGGTCAGATCTATTGTTTTCCATACCGGTTCCATTGCCTTTTAATAGCTTTGATAAATTTAATTTGCGTCAGAACGGATTCAAAAGACGTGCTTATTACACCCGAAAATGCGGTGTCATCTTTCTTGTTTTTTCTTGATTAGAGGTTTAAGGTGTAAGTCCAGTGATTTTGCTTCCTATACTTCCAATGGGCAAATTTGTGTAAACATTTTCTTCAAAATTAATGCGTTCCCAATGCTGAAAATTTGAACATCGATTAAAATAACTTCATATTATAAACTTGGAATACTTAATATTTTCTGAAACAACCATAACTGAGCAATCCAAAATTTGTTTGTCTACTGGCGCCATCAATGTACAAGCCACGCCTCCTTTTTTCTGGTCTCAACACCACCAAACGAAAAGTTATTGATTTTTATTATAAATATGGTTAAGTTTTAGAAAATATTAAGGATTGCAAGTTATAACATGAAGTTATTTTAATCGATATTCAAATTTTCATCCTTGGAAACGCGTTAATTGTGAAGAAAAAAAAATGTGTGCAGAAGTTTGCCCATTGGAAGTATAGGAAGCTAAATCTCTAGACGTCCATCTTAACGACCACCGTGAGCAACTCAATGAGCTATAAGCAGTCGCCCGTCCATAATTTAGCGTCACTGGTTAAAGGGAAGGGAGTGAGCCAGTGCCGTAAGACAAACACAACATCCATGCCTCACCGGGATTCGAACCCGGGCCCCTTTCGGACGAATGATCAGGGGCCATCGCTTAGACCACTGTGCTACTTCTGCTTTTTTTTTTTTTTTTTTTTTTTGGATTGGAGGTTTAACGACCACCGTGAGCAACTCAATGGGCTATAAGCAGTCGCCCGTCCCTAATTTAGGGTCACTGATTCCAGGGAAGGGAGTGAGCCAGTACCGTAAGACAAACACAACATCCATGCCTCACCGGGATTCGAACCCGGGCCCCTTTCGGACGAATGATCAGGGGCCATCGCTTAGACCACTGTGCTACTTCTGCTTTTTTTTTTTTTTTTTTTTTTTTGGATTGGAGGTTTAACGACCACCGTGAGCAACTCAATGAGCTATAAGCAGTCGCCCGTCCATAATTTAGCGTCACTGGTTAAAGGGAAGGGGAGTGAGCCAGTGCCGTAAGACAAACACAACATCCATGCCTCACCGGGATTCGAACCCGGGCCCCTTTCGGACGAATGATCAGGGGCCATCGCTTAGACCACTGTGCTACTTCTGCTTTTTTTTTTTTTTTTTTTTTTTTTTTGGATTGGAGGTTTAACGACCACCGTGAGCAACTCAATGAGCTATAAGCAGTCGCCCGTCCATAATTTAGCGTCACTGGTTAAAGGGAAGGAGTGAGCCAGTGCCGTAAGACAAACACAACATCCATGCCTCACCGGGATTCGAACCCGGGCCCCTTTCGGACGAATGATCAGGGGCCATCGCTTAGACCACTGTGCTACTTCTGCTTTTTTTTTTTTTTTTTTTTTTTTGATTGGAGGTTTAACGACCACCGTGAGCAACTCAATGGGCTATAAGCAGTCGCCCGTCCCTAATTTAGGGTCACTGATTCCAGGGAAGGGAGAGAGCCAGTGTCGAAAGACAAAAACAACACCCATGCCTCACCGGGATTCGAACCCGGACCCCTTCGGACGAATGATCAGAAGCCATCGCTTAGACCACTGCGCCACACTTCTGCTTTCAGTATGTATTCCTGATGAATATGAAGAAATGCTAATCCATTGAGTCATTTCTGATATGGTATTACGTAGATATGATTTTAAGATACGCAGTGTTGAAACAGAACGCTCACTCTCTGAAGTTGTCACTGGCTGAGTACGTGGTATGTGAAACAATGTTTTTATATATTGGGTAACACCTCACTGTAGCACAGTTTTAAAGCACTTAATGCATCTTTTTTTTTTTTTTTTTTTTTGATTGGAGGTTTAACGACCACCGTGAGCAACTCAATGGGCTATAAGCAGTCGCCCGTCCCTAATTTAGGGTCACTGGTTCCAGGGAAGGGAGAGAGCCAGTGCCGTAAGACAAACACAACATCCATGCCTCACCGGGATTCGAACCCGGACCCCTTTCGGACGAATGATCAGAGGCCAACGCCTTAGACCACTGCGCCACCGGGGCGGCAATGCATCTTTTGGACAAGGCTTCTTTTCTTTGCGGGCGATCCTGAGGTACCACAGTTTCAATTCTGCGATTAGCTCTTCTTGCGAGCCATTCATTTAAGTCACCCGAATAAAATTCAGTTAAAGTTTTAAAACCATAAATATCTTATTAACACAGTGGAATTTGATGGAAACAGTGACTGGAATCCTTATAAGACCGATTTGTCTGCGAGAAATCTATTTTCCAGAGCATTAGTTAACATGTTTAAAAATCAGTGACGTACCCAGAAATAAATTGGAGCGGGGGGGGGGGGGCATAACGTCGCCGCAATGTGAAAACCTCGAATGCGAAATTTTGTAGTTTGAATTACCGCTATTTAAAAATTAAATTTCATCAAAGAATCACTTCTGCAATTACATCAGACTGTTCAAACACTATACATACCATTTACATCAAGTTGCATATGTATTATTCATCAGTACTTGTTTGTTTTATTAGCTAAATTGAAATCGCTTCTTCTAGAACTTATTTAGAAGTATTTCAACAGTACACTTTAAAAAAGGTCTTTATTAATGGACATCATTTTTTAGAAAATTCAAGTGAAAGCAATTAATGCAAATAAAATTTAAGAGGATTTAGTACTTAATTTGAATAACATACATATACACAGTGCGTCAAAGAATTTTTAAGACTGATGCTAGATTTCAGCCTACGGTGGCGCCACCACTGTAATCGCAAATGCGTTATAAACAGTGACCATCTGCTTGCTTTCTGCCAAAAGTACTGCGCAGTTGTTAAAGTAACTCAAACGAAACGGCCGTTCATTAGAGAAGTAAAATTTTTTCATGTTGAATTATTAAGATGGAACAAAGGGCTGTTATTAAATTTAACGCAAAACTTGGTAAAAGTGCCTCGGAAATGTACCAAATGATGAAACAAGTTTACGGTGAGCTTTGTTTAAGTAGATCAAATGTTTTCCTGTGGCACAAACGTTTTTTGGACGGAAGAGATACGCTAAAAGATGATAAGCATACCGGAAGACCAAGTTCATCTAGGACACCTGAGATTATTGAAAAAGAGCGTGATTTCGTGGCAAACAATCGATGTGCATCATTAAGAATGATGGAAGAGTCTTTAAACATCAACAAAGAAACGATTCGAACCATCCTGCATGAAGATTTGGGCAAAACAAAAGTCTGTGCTAAATTTGTTCCACATACGTTAACCAATAAACAAAAATAAAGGAGAAGTGCACATTGCAAAGACATCATTTCAGCCGCTGAAAATGATCCAAACTTCTTAAAATCGATTGTTACAGGCGATGAAAAATGGTGTTTTTGAATATGATCCTAAAACAAAGCGACAAAATGCGGAATGGAAGTCAAACTCACCACAAGCCAAAAATACAAGAAAAGTTATATCGAAAATCAAAACAATGCTCATTACATTCTTCGATATAAGGGTATTATTATCCACAAAGAATATGTTCCAAGTGGACAAACAATTACAGGTGAGTTTTATTTAAATGTTTTGAAGCGTTTTATGTGCAGACTTTGTCGCATTCGTCCAGAATATCGCGATGAAAACAGTTGGTGTTTGTTACACGATAATGCACCCAGTCACACCTCACTTCTTGTTGATAGATTTTTGGCGAAAAATAAAGTCTGTGTTGAATCATCCACCGTATTCGCCTGATTTAGCACCCTTGGAATTTCCTTTATTCCCAAAACTTAAAATGACGTTAAAATGGTGTTATTTTCATGATATTTCGACCATACAAACAGCTTTGACGCGTGCTTTGGAGGCAATTCCGCAAAGTGAACTGGAACAGGCATTCGAATCATTATTAAATCACTGTAACAAGTGTATTGAAGCCGGAGAGACTTATTTTAAATAACAAACCATAACAAATTATAATTTCTTGTTTCTATTTCATTTTACAGACCCAGTCTTAAAAATTCTTTGCCACACTGTGTATACTGTATATATACAGGGTGCATAGAAAAGTCCTTTTAGCCTGAAATAACTTGCGAACGGAGAGCGGTACAGTTATGCAAGTTAGATAACGGTTGAGTAAAGCGACTACGTCCGATCGAATGCAAACAAAAGCAGCGCCCCTAGTGGCGAAATGCGAAAGTTAGCCATTGCAAATCGAAAACGAAAAGAGATAGAGCAAAATCTCCAATTACAAAGTTGTAGAGCATCAATTAATTAGTACAAAACGACATTTGTTTCACACGGATAAGGTAAATTGTCGCCTGAATACCCTAAAATGTCCGAAATCGACGCGCGACGATTCGAATCTGCATATTCACATTTCGTAAATGTAGCCGTATGCAAATGCAGATTTTGACGTTGCACCGTACCTACGATATAAAAACCAGTAGCAAGATGTACCTTGATCAGAAGTTTAGGTCTACGTACGCTGTGTGAGAATGGCGAGCTTCAAAAATCGGGTGTATGAAACAGCGCCTACAAGTCTGCTGGATCTACGTCGTCGTGTTACAGATGCTTGCAATAGTGAGACACCTTTCGTGTTAAGGAATGTGCATGCAGGGTTACTTTCACGAATGCAAATGTTTATCGTGGGCAATGGCGAACTCTTCGAACATACTCGGCATTAATATTTTTATCACTGTGCGCCAGTTTGCCGTTTTTGCTTTTTTGCCTGACGTCATCAAACTGTATTGACATAATTACGCATTTATTCAATAAATTGTGTGTATTTTGCTCATACCTATGCCTGTTCCCTTCCAACGTTCACACAAAAGGTCGAATATCGATTTCGGACATTTTAGGGTATTCAGGCGACAATTTACCTTATCCGTGTGAAACAAATGTCGTTTTGTACTAATTAATTGATGCTCTACAACTTCGTAATTGGAAATTTTGCTCTATCCCTTTTCGTTTTCGATTTGCAATGGCTAACTTCCGCATTTCGCCACTAGGGGCGCTGCTATTGGTTGCATTCGATCGGGCGTAGTCGCTTTACCATACAGTTATCTCACTTGCATAACTGTACCTCTCTCTCCGTTCGCAAGTTATTTCAGGCTAAAAGGACTTTCCTATGCATCCTGTATATACACTTTCTACCAACAAGTAATTGGACACCTGTGATAGCAAAGGAAAACAAAGTTTATTCACCTTCAATAGTTGGTGGAGCCTCCACGAGCGGCGATTACTGCTGCGACACTCCGGGGCATACTCTCGATAAGGCGTTGTACGACGGCTAGCGGTATTTTCTTCCACTCGGCTTGGACAAGACAGACAGGTCAGTTCATTCACCGATTTCGGACGGTGGGGGTACCTCTTAAGTCGACGCTCCAACTCGTCTCAGAGGTGCTCGATAGGGTTAAGGTCCGGGCTCTGCGCAGGCCAGTCCATTCAATAAACCCCATTATCACCATACCAAGCCATGGTGGACCTCGCAACATAACAGGTGGCATTGTCATTCTGAGAGTAACATGGGTCACCCCGTAAAACTGCCATAACGTACGAAGCGCATATTCATCATAAATGGTGCAGTAGGTCTCGGCGTTGAGTCTACCAGGAATTGCGACCAAGGGCCCTGTGCCATACCAGGAGAAACTCCCCCATACCAAAATTCCACGGCCGCCGAACTTCACAGTTGGCACAATACATTCCGGCAGGAGGCGTTTTCCAGGCAGACCCTAAACCCAGACCCTGTCATCCGAACGGTAGAGGGTGAACCTTGATTCGTCGCTCCAGAGAACCTGTTTCCACTGTTCAACGGTCCACTGTCGACGTTCTTTGTACCACGTTAGCCGAGCAGCCCTATTGGACTCGGTGATCACAGGCTTGTGGGAGGCAGCACGTCCATGATAACAGAGCAGATGGGCTTCCTTAAGGATGGTATTCATCGAAAGAACACTCCCGGATGCCTGTTGAAATTCCTCGCGGATGTGGCCCATCGATTTGGTGCGGTTCTTCCGAATTTATCTGGCCAGCACCCGTCGGTCTTACACCTTTCTCGAAATCAGAGAGCTCCGAACTGCGTGGCATCTTGCATGCGACTGGTTGCGTTGTTATTTCGCACACGATATTTAACGACGGCGCCGTGACTTGTATCAGGACAGCAGATATCGTCGATTGCAGGGGTGTCCAATTACTTGTTCGTAGATAGTATATATATATCATCATCATTGTCAACCATTATCAATCCACTGCTGGACGAAGGTCTCCCCAAGTTTCCTCCACAACGGTCTGTCTTGTGCCAGTCTCCTCCATGTCACTCCCGCATACTTTCGAATTTCATCCACCCATCTTCCATGTGGTCTTCTTCTGGGTCTTTTCCTGTCCCTTGGAATCCAATCTAAAATTTCGGCTGTCCATCGATGGTCTGTTCTTCTGGCAGTATGCCCAGCCCATTGCCATTTCAGGGATTTAACTCTGATCATGATTGTCTTCCACTCTTGTCATTTTTCGGATCCACGTGTTCCTCTTCTTATCTCTCCTGGTTACACCAAGCATGCACCTCTCCATGCTGCTTTGAGTTAGCTAAAAGCAGACATACAAAGGCTGCTTTTAGACAAGGTCCCCGTCTCTGCACCATACGTAAGCACTGGAAGGATGCATTGATCAAACACTTTTCTTTTAAGACATAATGGCATATTGCTCTTGAAAATTATGCTGTTTCTTCCAAAAGCTCTCCAGGCAAGTTTTGTACGTCGATTAATTTCTCCACCAATGTGACCCTCACTTAATATCTGCTGTCCAAGATAAACGTACGTGTCTGTTATCTCCAGCTTTTCTCCATCAATCGATAAATCTTCATTTCTTGTAAAAGCATTGTACATCACTTTTGTCTTCTGAAAGTTCATTTTTAATCCCACTTCTTTACTCTTGTCAGCAAGTTCCTGGATCATACTCTGTAGCTCTGATGGGGTAGTTGCAAAAATGACTATGTCATCAGCAAAACGAAGGTGGGTTAGATAATCTCCATTAATATTTATCCCTTTGTTTTCCCAGTTCAGTGATTGAAAGACATTTTCCAATGTGGCATTAAAGAGCTTCGGAGATATGGTGTCACCTTGTCTCACTCCTTTTCCAATTTTTATGTGTGTTGTATTTTCAAACAGCCTAATCTTTGCACTTGCATTTTCATAGATGTTTTTAATAATATTAATGTATGCATCTTCAATACCGCAGGATTTCAGAGCCATTGCAACTGCTGATGGTTTCACCGAATCAAAGGCTTTTTCATAATCGATAAAAGCCATTCACAATGGAAGCTCATATTCCCTCGCTCTTTCAATTAGTTCTCTCAGTACGTGGATATGATCTATTGTGCTGTAGCCACTCCTGAATCCAGCTTGTTCTCTCGGTTGAGCCATGTCCAGTGTCACCTTCAAGCGGTGTGAAAGAACTTTAGTGAAAATTTCATAAACCACTGATAGGAGGCTGATAGGTCAGTAGTTCCTGGGATCCTCAATGTCACCTTTTTTTATGGAGCAAGATCATTGTAGCGTTGTTCCAATCCTCAGGAATTTTCCCTTCATTAAGGCATCGAGTGAAAATTTGGGCGAGTACTGTTTCGATTTCTCCACTTGCTTCTTGTATGATGTCTACAGTAATTCCATCTTCTCCTGGAGCTTTTCCCCGCTTCATGTTCTTGATTGCATGTGCAACTTCTGCTGGAAGGACTGGAAGAACTCTGGTACTGGTACCTTTCATGATGTCTGGAGTACATGTATCATCCCTTTCATATAATTTGGAGTAGAAATCTTTCACTCTTGTCAAAATTTCGCCTCTATTTCTTGTTACAGAACCATCTTCTTTTCTCAGTGCCATAATCTGTTTTTCTTCTTACTGAGATGTCCCTTTGCTATCTTTAGGCTTTGGTTGTTTTCAATTGCTTTCCTCACTAGCTCACAGTTGAATTTCCTTACGTCTTCAGTGATACTTTTTCGTGTTGTCTTGCATAGCTCTATATATTCCACTTTGGAAGTCACATCTTCTTTAGTTGTCCTCATCTCTCTTCTTTTTTGCATCAACATTTTGGTTTTTCCTGATAATTTGTTCACATGCAACTTGTTCTTAGACCCAGCTAATTTTGTTGCTGTTTTCATAAGAGCTTTGGTTACTTTTCTGTTAACTTCAGAAATATCCACTTCTTCCGATGTTAGGCCTTCTAAAGCAGAGAATCTGTTCTTCAGTTCCAATTTGAAGGTATTATGGTGTTTTTAAGGTTGGTTTTGTCAATACATTTTGTTTGTCTTATGAGCTTGCTACGTTCGAGTTTAGTGTTGAGGTGCATCTTACATCTCACCAATCTATGGTCACTGCCTGTGTTGAACTTGTTTAGCACACTGCAGTCTTCTATGACGAATTTTTTGTTACACATAATAAAATCAATTTCACTTGTCGTCCTATTTGGATGTCTCCATGTCCATTTCCTGTGTGGCTTTTTCTTGAAAAAGGAGTTCAAGATGAAAAACCCTTCTGCCTCTGCAAACTCAACGAGAGTATTTCCACGCTGGTTTCTGTTGCCGTGACCGAATTTACCTACTGAAGTTTCATTCTGTTGCCGTTGCCCTATTTTTGCATTGAAATCTCCCATAATTATCTTCAAGTGCTGCTTACCTTTATTATTTAGATCACGAATTTCCTCATAAAATTCTTCAATTTCTTCTTCAGGATGACTTGTGGTGGGTGCATAAGTTTGAATAATCTGAGCCTGGTATCTTCTCGAGAGTTGGATAACGAGTCGTGCAGCTCTGTCAGAGGAACTTTCAACTTCTACAACTTTATCCTTCAGTTTCTTGTTTATTATAAATCCAACACCACTAGTTCTGCCAGTATCTGTCCCACGATAGTAGAAGAGATGTCCACTTTTCAGTTCAATGAGATCTTCTCCTTTTCTCCTTACCTCACTTAGCCCAACGATGTCCCACTTGATCCTTTGTAGTTCCTCTTCCAATTCAAGAAGCCTTGAATCAGAAGATAGGGAGCGTCCGTTGTACGTAGCCAAGGTCAGCATCAGATGGCAGCCTAGTCCGGTCCACTGGGGATTCTTAGCACCCTCTGCCTTCATGTCGCACTGGCCGCTGCCTTGGCCAGGTACATTCCAGCTGCCGGAGACTGAGGGCCAAGATTTAAGTTGTGGAGTCATTTGGGGGGGGGGGGGGGTTTGGCCATAACTCACCACGCTGGCCAAGTGGGTTGGTGAGTGTGGGATATCATTTCCTCTAATCCCGATGTTATAGTTATACCGCTATTGGCTGTCGTCAGAGCCCCTTTAGTGGGAACAGGATGTACCACGAGAATGCGGGGTTGACATTTGTCAAGGAGAGGCTGTGATGTTACGCATCACCTGACCTTACATCCCATATATATATATATATATATACACATATACATCCAGTTTGTGCAAATAAAGTTTAAGATAATTTAATACTTAATTTGAATATATAACTAATTGAAAGAACAAGATAATATGAACTCTTATTATGAATGGCGTTTATTGATTATGAAAAGGCTTCCGATTCTGTGAAACCATTAACACAATAACAATGGCTTTGAAATTCTGCGGTATTGAAGATTACTAATAACATCTATGCATTACTAATAACATCTATGAAAATGCAAGTGCAAAGGTTCGGATATTTGAGGATACAGCACAAATAACAATTGGAAAGGTAGTGCGACAAGGTGACACCATATCTCTCAAGCTCTTTAACGCCACATTGCAAATGCCTTTCACCCATTGAACTGGGAAAACTTAGGGATAAAGATTAATGGAGATTGCTTAACTCACCTTTCTTTTGCTGATAACATAACAATCTTTGCAACTACTCCATCAGAGATGCAGATTATGATCCAAGAACTTGCTGACAAGAGTAAAGAAGTGGGATTAAAAATGAACTTTCAGAAGACAAAAGTGATGTACAATGCTTTTATGCTTTTACAAGAAATGAAGATTTATCGATTGATGGAGAAAAGCTTGAGACAACCGATACCTACATTTATCTTGGGCAGCAGATATCAAGTGAAGGTCACATTGATGAAGAAATTAATCGGCGTATTAAACGTGGCTGGAGGGCTTTTGGAAGAAACAGTACAATTTTTAAGAGTAGTATACCATTATGTCTTAAAAGAAAAGTGTTTGATCAATGCATTCTGCCAGTACTTACGTACGGTGCAGAGACGTGGACCCTAACTAAAAGAGACATACAAAAACTGCAGACAACTCAAAGCAGCATGGAGAGATGCATGCTTGGTGTAACCAGGAAAGATAAGAAAGAAACTTGTGGATAAGGAAAATGACAGGAGTGGACATCATGACCAAGGTGAAATCACTGAAATGGCAATGGGCTGGACATGTTGCCAGAAGAACGGACCACCGATGCACAACCGAAATTTTAGACTGGATTCCGAGGGACAGGAAAAGACCCAGAAGAAGACCCCATGGGAGGTGGATTGATGAAATTCGAAAGTATGCTGGAGTGACAGGCTCAAATCAGACAATTGTGGAAGAAAGTTGGGGAGACCTTCATCCAGCAGTGGGTTGATAATCGATGACACACGCACATATATATCTATACTATATATAAACAATATTTATTCAAATTAATACTAAATCGTCTTAAATTTTATTTGCACAAAGCGGGTTGCCTTATGCATCAGTGAATAAAATTTCATGTAATATTAATTCAACAATCGAAAATTTTCACATTCTTGGTTTTATCACCGCAGCTACGATATATCTTCCTGAAGTGATGAAAAAAATGTACATGACAACAGGCATTTTTGTATTATTTCTCAAGTACTATTACTTACAAAGTAACATTCATTCTACGTTTTTGTTTTCCTGTTGTTGTATGTAATTAAGATAAAAGGCTTAACCCCTCCCTCTCCAGGCTCTAACCCCCACTATTCATTAGACTAACGCCCTGACCACAACATACAACACGAATTCTCTCTGTTCTTCCTTTGGTGGCATGCGAGTGGTGAATGCGCACGGGAGGTGGGGGGGGGAAGGGGATAGGCATTAACCAGTTGGTTGCGGAAATATTGACCACCTCACCCGAGTTGGTTAGTTTGTTGTGGATATACACTGAACAGCAATTGAAGCACAACCTTTCGCCCTGATGACGACGGCGATTCGTCCCGGAAGCGTTGGGAAGCCATACGGATCCACGACCCCTGAACAAGCTCCCACATTTCACGAAGACTTGATGGAGGAGGGGGGGGGGGGAGGGGTCGAGTCTCGAACATCTCTCTCTCTCTTTGACATCCCAGATGTGCTCGATGGAATTGAGGTCAGTTGACCTAGTTGGCCAAGGAAGCGAGGTCACGTCGGTAGAGTGTTCATCCAACCATTCGGATACAATTCGGGAACGATGGCACGGTGCATTGTCTTGTTGCAGGATGAGGTCCCCAGTGGGTTGTTCAAGACGCACAAACGGGATCAAATGGTCGTCCAGGATATCCCGGTAACGTTGACCTGTGAGAGACGATGTCACACGTACCAAGGGTCCCATTTCAGTCCACGTAAACAGTCCCCAGACGAGAATGCCACCCTCACCAGCTTGAAGAGTACCCTGCTGGCAAGAAGGATCCATCGCTTCATGTGGTTTGCGCCGTACTCGTATCCTGCCATCCGCATGTACCAACGTGAATCTCGACTCATCAGTCCAG